>CP106711.1:124888808-127388808 GCA_025503065.1 Gossypium bickii
TATTCTCAAATCCCTGAATTATATCTTGTTCTTAAGTAATTTCCTCATATTACGAATTAGGATGAAATTTCTGGTGATTTATGATTTTTATTGACATGTTTTTGAGTAAATCATAGTTAATTGTGCATTGATGGTTTAAATTTTAAGATAGTAGAGAATCAAGCATGATAAGTCTATTTTTCAGAATTAAAATTTTTACTAGGTTGTTAACCTAAATTTGAATATTACTTTAAAATTTGAAACTTACACGGTTGATGTCAAAAACACCCATAATTTTTGTGAGATTTTGAGCCTTATAAAGCATATATCCTTTTTCATGCTCACTTTATTGATTATGAGTGTGTCAACATTGAACTATTATTCTAGAACTTGCCTCGATTATACATGTTGAGACCACACCTATTGTAACATCCTAAAATAGGGGTTATTTGTGATGAAATTATTTTACTTGTGATTGGATTGTTGTGATGTTGTTGTGGTGTAATAAGACTTAATTAAGGATCTTGAGTCGGGTCGGAATAGTAGAAAAATAGTATTTGTAAGCTTTAAAGATAGGGAGCCTTAGTAAGTAGGGGTTACAAGGTTAAAAGAGGGAACATTTGACACTAAAAAGGCCTTGGAAAAGTGGCAAAAAGGGAGGCCACTTAGGGGTTAGAGTTGACGCCATCAAGGGAGTAAGGGGAGCCTATGTTTGAGTCGCGGAATTCCCCTTTTTGCTCTTTATTTTGGACGGCAAGAGAGAGAGAGAGAAATGCTCCAATTTGAACTAAGGATAATAAGGAATTAAAATAGATTTTTTTTTTGAATATTCTTTAATAAGTGGCAAAGAGAAAATTTAGGCATTTGACTTATTCAAATCCTTTTGAGTTATTTCAAATGTGTGGCCTAGAATAATTTGGGGGAGTTGCTGAAATTTTGAACTCCTCATAGGAGGAGTGGACGGCAAGTAAGCTAAGCATAGGGAGAGAAGAGTGCCGAATTTTCTTAGTCTTTGTCTTCATAATTTTCGGCTAGCATCTCTTTTTCTTTCTTTTACCTCTCTCAAACATCGATATCTCCAATTGCCATTTTTCCTCTTTTCTTCTTTGGGCCTAAAACCGAAATACTCTCTCCTCATACTCTTCTTTTCTCTCCTCAAAACCTGTAACATCCCGAAATTGGGCCTAGGAGAATTGAGCACAATGGGCCTTAGGGGTAGTAGCGTTTAAATTTTTGGAGAATAAGAGATCGGCTTAAATGCAAGTTAGACCCATTGGATAAGTGATTTTGGAAGGTTAGAGGGCTTCTATGAAGTCCCGGGATCAAATATTGGCTTCGGGGAAATTTTGGTTTTAGGTGAAAAAAACCCTGAAAGTTGGCAGATAGGCCTTAAGAATAAAATATGGAGGAAAATGACACAAGTGGAGTGTGTGGTGTAGTGGCAAAGTGACACCACATAAGAGACAAGGGAGTGACGCCACAAAGAAGGAAGGAGGTCCAAGGTTCAAGTCTTGGCTTTTGCATTTTGGTTTCTTTTTACTTGGATCTTAGAATTTGGGCCATAGTTTATATTTAGTTGCGCGTGGTTTAAGACACAAGAGGAGCTTGTGGCCAAGTGGTTAGCGGCGTGGATTATGTTGTAAGGGAGCTTGGGTTCGAATCTCATGACAAGCAATGGAGTATTTATTTTGCGGATTGGACAGCAAGAGTTTCAGTTGAATTTAAACTCTACTGACGAAGGGATCCCACATCGGGAAGACACAAAGAATGAAGGTGAAGAGCTAGCTATATAAGGAGCATCCTAGGAGGAGAGTAAACACATCTTGGAGGGCGGTTGGGCACAAGAGTGGTCGGAAGCGCGGATTAGCCCCAGAGTTCTATCAGGTGTGTAACTCTTTCTACTCTAGCTGTAGAGCGGCAAATGCCGAAGTGTCGATCACGGCAATAGTAGCCACATGAGCATGCGAGTGCACGTGTGGGTCTTCGACGCGATAGTTGAGGCCATCAGTAGTATTCTTGTGGGTTGGGGCTGCTTGGGCTGCGATGGGCCGAAGTGGGCCCAATGGGCCCGTGGGCCCTTATAAGTAAATTGTGCGATTGTGTAGTATATAGTGAACTAGACAAGGTGGAACTTATATACATGGCTAGATTTGTGCTAGGTGGGCCACACGAGCGTGTGGGCCCGAATGGGCCGGAATCGAGTTTTAGGCCCAATCGTCTGGTACGACCGGAAATGGTAGCTGAGTCACTCGGGGCGACATTTGAGCCTTTGGGAAAGGCCATTGCAGGTGTAAAATTACTAATATACCCTTGATGGGTAAATTACGAAAATGCCCTTGGTGGGTAAATTACAAAAATACCCTTGGTAGGTAAAATTATGATTGTACGCTTAGAGGTTGATTAGCATGATTATGTTGTTTAGTTTTGGCCGATTGTAGGGGAAGGCTTGATCTCGAATATCTCGAGTTGTGGCTAGTGCTCGAAAAGCATTAAGGAAGGGGGATCTAGTGCATTAGATCTTGATCTACGGGATTTGATAGTCGCATTAGTAACCAGGTGTGTAACTTACACACTCTATTACTTAGTAAATATATTTTAATAACCTGAATGTGATAAAGCTGAAACAGTGTCGATGTTGATATGATACCCTATGGGTATGAACACGGATTCGGGTAAGTCCATTTCGATATGAGTTCTGCTATTCAATATATGATATTATGGTTTATGACATATATGATATGTGATTCGTAACAAAGCATGATGACATGATTTGCATGATTTGCATGATTTACATGAGTATGGCATGATGATGGGTGATATGAGAGGAGGGGGAAGATGATATCCATGACTTTGGGTCACTAGAGGTTTGGCACCTCCAGTGGTTTGGTACCACATATTGATATTTTGTGACTTTGGGTCACCAGAGGTTTGGCACCTCATAGCGACTTGTCCCAGTGGCTTAGCACCACAGTGGGTTGGCCCCACAGTTGACATATCGGGATCGTCGCCAGTGATTTGGTATCACACGTGGGTTGGCCCCACACTTGTATATTGATATTTTGTGACTTTGGGTCACCAAAAGTTTGGCACCTCATAGCGACTCGTCCCAGTAGCTTAGCACCATAGTGGGTTGGCCCCACATATGATATTACGGGATTGTCGCCAGTGATTTGGTATCACACGTGGGTTGGCCCCACAGATGGATTATTCGTGACTTTGGGTCACCAGTGGTTTGGCACCACATTATTGGATATCGTGACTTTGGGTCACCAGTGGTTTGGCACCACCAGTGGTTTGGTACCACACGGGGTAGAAAAGGAGTTACGAATGGCTAGGGTTGGGTGCATTAATTATATTGCTTGGTTATGGTGTGTGTGTAAGTACGTTGCATTAAACGGGATGAGGATTTATGCACTGAGTCTTGGTGACTCACCTTCTCCCTTATCTTTTCAGGTGACTCTTAGATCGCGGATGAGGAGCCGGGTGGACTCGAGGTGGCCATGCATTAAATAAAAATCAGTTTTTTATGGACTTTGGTTTGAGTACTTTACTTCTTTTAAATTTGGTTTATTTTATTTGGGTTGTAATAAGGCCTTTTAAATTATGTTTGACTTATTTATATGTTTTGGATCTGATTTTGAACATGGCATAACGAACTACTTGATTAATTTATTAAGTAAAACACAAGGCTTTCTAAACTACAAAACGAAATGGTTTTCAAAACTTTACCATCGGGTAAACACTTATTATTTGAATATAACAATGACTCAAATGCTTTCCAGACTTAAGGTTTCCCACACTTAATTCAAACGATTTCTAATTAACTAAGCAAGAATCAATCGAGTTTTTATGACATAAACGTTTTTCTACTTATAGATCGACAACTAGGTTTTAAAAACTAATTTTTGGTATTTCAAAAGTAAACTATCGGTTTTTAACTAATTATACACCTGATTTCTACAAACAAAAACAACGAGTTTTTCACCAAAACTTCAACCGGTAATCTGTTTTCTTCAAAACGTTTTCCTCTGTAACATACCAGATTCGGTCGTGGTGGGTTGACCGGGTTTGGGGTGCTACAATTGTGGTATCAGAGCTAAGTTCAAAGGCTCGGCTATGGGCCCGAGGCCCAAAATGTTTTAAATTTGGTTTCAAATGTTCTTGAAAATAAATGGTTTGAAAGGCATGGCACCGAGTCTCCGGCACCAATCCGCCCAGGTAAGTACCCCTAACTGATGTTTGCATATGATTCTGATGATGTATGATATGAATGAATAGTGATAGTAGACTACCCTAGAGACTGAAACCTATAGGACTTTGTGAACTCGCGAAAACAAAACTCTGTAATAAGAAATATTCATAAGATTGTGCCTTAATACACGGTGGAATAAAGACTGACGCATAAAACTTTTAAATCAGATAAGTCAAGACATTAGACATAGAGTTGGGAGCGTATGAAATATTCGTCTGTTTTAATTGCTAGGTGTTTTTGAGTATGGGTAGGAGTTTCAAATTCTAGTTAGAAGTATATTAGTTTTATTAAGATCAGAGTGCGCAGCAAGAGCGTAGTGTGGTAGGTTAGGATGGGCGACTGTTAGTTAGTTGGAAATTTCGAGGACGAAATTTCTTTAAGGAGGGTAGATTTGTAACATCCCAAAATTGGGCCTAGGAGAATTGAGCCCAATGGGCCTTAGGCGTAGTAGCGTTTAAATTTTTGGAGAATAAGAGATCGGCTTAAATGCAAGTTAGACCTATTGGATAAGTGATTTTGGAAGGATAGAGGGCTTCTATGAAGTCCCGGGATCAAATATTGGCTTCGGGGAAATTTTGGTTTTAGGTGAAAAAAACCCTGAAAGTTGGCAGATAGGCCTTAAGAATAAAATATGGAGGAAAATGACACAAGTGGAGTGTGTGGTGTAGTGGCAAAGTGACGCCACATAAGAGACAAGAGAGTGACGCCACAAGGAAGGAAGGAGGTCCAAGGTTCAAGTCTTGGTTTTTGCATTTTGGTTTCTTTTTACTTGGATCTTAAAATTTGGGCCATAGTTTATATTTAGTTGCGCATGGTTTAAGACACAGGAGGAACTTGTGGCTAAGTGGTTAGCGGCGTGGATTATGTTGCAAGGGAGCCTGGGTTCGAATCTCATGACAAGCAATGGAGTATTTATTTTGCGGATTGGACGACAAGAGTTTTGATTGAATTTAAACTCTATTTGTGAAGGATCCCACATCGAGAAAGACACAAAGAATGAAGGTGAAGAGCTAGCTATATAAGGAGCATCCTAGGGGGAGAGTAAACACATCTTGGAGGGCGGTTGGGCACAAGAGTGGTCGGAGCGCGGATTAGCCCCAGAGTCCTATCAGGTGTGTAACTCTTTCTACTCTAGCTGTAGAGCGGCAAATGCTGAAGTGTCGATCACGGCAATAGTAGCCACATGAGCATGCGAGTGCACATGTGGGGCTTCGATGCGATAGTTGAGGCCATCAGTAGTATTCTTGTGGGTTGGGGCTACTTGGGCCGCGATGGGCCAAAGTGGGCCCAATTGGCCCGTGGGCCCTTATGAGTAAATTGTGCGATTGTGTAGTATATAGTGAACTAGACTAGGTGGAACTTATATACATGGCTAGATTTGTGCTAGGTGGGCCACACGAGCGTGTGGGCCCAAATGGGCCGGAATCGCGTTTTAGGCCCAATCGTCTGGTACGACCGGAAATGGTAGCTGAGTCGCTCGGGGCGAAATTTGGGCCTTTGGGAAAGGCCATTGCAGGTGCAAAATTACTGATATACCCTTGGTGGGTAAATTACGAAAATGCCCTTGGTGGGTAAATTACAAAAATACCCTTGGTAGGTAAAATTACGATTATACCCTTAGAGGTTGATTAGCATGATTATGTTGTTTAGTTTTGGCCGATTGTAGGGGAAGGCTTGATCTCGCATATCTCGAGTTGTGGCTAGTGCTCGAAAAGCATTAAGGAGGGGGGATCTAGTGCGTTAGATCTTGATCTACGGGATTTGATAGTCGCATTAGTAACCAGGTGTGTAACTTACACACTCTATTACTTAGTAAATATATTTTAATAACCTGAATGTGATAAAGCTGAAATAGTGTGGATGCTGATATGATACCCTATGGGTATGAACACGGATTCGGGTAAGTCCGTTTCGATATGAGTTCTGCTATTCAATATATGATATTATGATTTATGACATATATGATATGTGATTCGTAACAAAGCATGATGACATGATTTGCATGATTTGCATGATTTACATGAGTATGGCATGATGATGGGTGATATGAGAGGAGGGGGAAGATGATATCCGTGACTTTGGGTCACAGAGGTTTGGCACCTCGGTGGTTTGGTACCACAGATTGATATTTTGTGACTTTGGGTCACCAGAGGTTTGGCACCTCATAGCGACTTGTCCCAGTGGCTTAGCACCACAGTGGGTTGGCCCCACAGTTGACATATCGGGATCGTCGCCAGTGATTTGGTGTCACACGTGGGTTGGCCCCACAATTGTATATTGATATTTTGTGACTTTGGGTCACCAGAGGTTTGGCACCTCATAGCGACTCGTCCCAGTGGCTTAGCACCACGGTGGGTTGGCCCCACATGCGATATTACGGGGTTGTCGCTAGTGATTTGGTATCACACGTGGGTTGGCCCCATAGATGGATTATTCGTGACTTTGGGTCACCAGTGGTTTGGCACCACATTATTGGATATCGTGACTTTGGGTCACCAGTGGTTTGGCACCACCAGTGGTTTGGTACCACACGGGGTAGAAAAGGAGTTACAGATGGCTAGTGTTGGGTGCATTAATTATATTGCTTGGTTATGGTGTGTGTGTAAGTACGTTGCATTAAACGGGAGGAGGATTTATGCCCTGAGTCTTGGTGACTCACCTTCTCCCTTATCTTTTCAGGTGACTCTTAGATAGCGGATGAGGAGCCGGGTGGACTCGAGGTGGCCATGCATTAAATAAAAATCAGTTTTTTATGGACTTTGGTTTGAGTACTTTACTTCTTTTAAATTTGGTTTGTTTTATTTGGGTTGTAATAAGGCATTTTAAATTATGTTTGACTTATTTATATGTTTTGGATCTGATTTTGAACATGGCATAATGAACTACTTGATTAATTTATTAAGTAAAACACAAGGCTTTCTAAACTACAAAACGAAATGGTTTTCAAAACTTTACCATCAGGTAATCACTTATTATTTGAATATAAAAATGACTCAAATGATTTCCAGACTTAAGGTTTCCCACCCTTAATTCAAACGATTTCTAATTAACTATGCAAGAATCAATCGAGTTTTTATGACATAAACGTTTTTCTACTTATAGATCGACAACTAAGTTTTAAAAACTAATTTTCGGTATTTCAAAAGTAAACTATCAGTTTTTAACTAATTATACATCTGATTTCTACAAACAAAAACAACGAGTTTTTCACCAAAACTTCAACTGGTAATCTGTTTTCTTCAAAACATTTTCCTCTGTAACATACCAGATTCGGTCGTGGTGGGTTGACCGGGTTTGGAGTGTTACAAAACCCCTTTGGCCGAAACTCCTATCTCCTTTTCATTGATTTTTCTCTCCTTCTAGCCGAATCTACTCCCTATCTATGTGCCGAATCTCTCTTCTTTCTATTAAACTCACCTTGGCCGAATATTAAGTGTGATGCTGATCTCTTTGGATTTTCTTCTTCAATCGGTTGAAAAGGGTAAGTATTAGCCGAAGCCTTCTTTCCATATTTTCTTTTTCTCTGTCTATTTATAGGTTGGAAAGAAAAGACGAAATTTTGGCATTTACAAACAAGAAGACTAACCCCTCTTTGAACCGATATCATCTAGGAACTACGGGATCTTCAAAGCAGTAGATCTGACTCTCCATTCTCTATCAATCAGTTTTGGTAAGGTGGTAAGGATCTATTTTAATAGATTGTTCTTTTAATATTCAAGCCGAAGGCTAATAATTTGAAGGTGTGATTGCCGATTATAGGGGAGCAGAAACACTTGGTGTGTGGTGGCTAGTATTCAAAAGACGTATAGGTAAGGTTTCGGGTTCAAGTGATAACCCCTTGAGTTATTTTGGGTTTGGCCGAATGGTCAAGGAGACTAATCTGGTGTTGGCCGAATATAGGAGCAGGGATAGCTTGGGGATTTAGAGCTATCGTTGGTGATAGGTGTGTACATACACACTTTATAACTATTAATGTGCTAAATGCTTTGTGTATATTAAATCAGATTTTTGTAGATTCAGATTTAATACCATAAAGGTATAAGCAAGGATTCAGGTAAGTCCCTGACAATATGAGTTTTACTATTTGATGCTTTTGGGAAGCATGACATATTTGGTATATGTGAAATATGCAGTTATGGCTAATGATAAATTCTGTGCATGTTGCTAAAAAAGCATGATGGCATGAATTCTGTTATATGCATATCATTGATTGATGTGGGTTGATGAGAGGAGGGGGAAGTGATATTCGTGTCAACGGATACTAGTGGTTTGGTACCACATTTCGTGACTACGGTCACCAGAGGTTTGGCACCTCATAGCGTCTCGTCCCAGTGGCTTAGCACCACAGTAGGTTGGCCCCACAGTTGATATTATGGGATCGACGCCAGTGATTTGGTATCACATGTGGGTTGGCCCCACAAGCTTGTTATATGTGACTTCGGGTCACCAGTGGTTTGGCACCACCAGTGGTTTGGCACCACAACATTGACGGATATAGTGACTTTAAGTCACCAGTGGTTTGGTACCACACGGGGTAGAGAAAGGTGTTTTAGATGGCTAGGTTGGGTGCATATTAAACTGAGTGCCTGTTACATTTAGTTATAAATTGTGTATGATGTTGCATTAAACCGGGGGAAGGGTTACACACTGAGTCTTGGTGACTCACCTTCTCCTTTAATATTTTTCAGGTGATTCATAGATCGCGGATGAGGAGCCGGATAGACTCGAGGTGGCCATGCAGTGGAAATGTGATTTAAATAGACTTTGAATTATTTCTATTTTACTTTCGGTTTTATTTGTTCAAGTTGTAATAAGGCCTCCTAGGATTTTATTTTGATTACTATACATATTTTGGATGATTTGTTTAAGTTACTTAATGATTTTAAAATGGGTACACATGCTTTCTTAAATTTAAAAGGCGAAACGTTTTTATGTGCCATCGGGTACACTTGATATCGGTAACAACCTGACTTAAATAAATTTTTAACCACTAAGTCAAGTATTGTTTCTTCATGTACCTCAATGGCTTTTAACAAAACAATGTTTTCACCAAAACTTAAATCGGCTTAAAGGGATTTTCAAAAATGTTTTCTCTGTGACATACCGAATTTGGTCGTAGTGTTGGGCCGGGTTCGGGGTGTTACACCTATGATTTGATACCGAGATGATAAAGGCACCTAGGATTTAACCCACTTACTCCATAAAAAGCCTATTTATCAAATGAAAAAGCTCGTATTATTTCAGTAGTTGAATTTATCTGTTATTATTTGATTTGTTCTTAAAAAAATTGATCGAAGAATATTTAGTATTAGTATTATGAAAAGTGAGCTTATACAGTTAAAGTCTATTTATCAAATGAAAAAGCTCGTATTATTAGGGTTATTAATTTTCAGTTGATGTAATTGTTTATTATCATCTCAGACTTCTAGATAGGTAACCTGTCAATTCAGTCTCAATTCTAACCTTCTAATTCAGCCTTTATCCACACCTTTAACCCTAGCCCCGTTACAACCCTGTTAAAGACCTTTTGATCTGTTTATCATCTCATTTTACAGTGGTGGAGATTTGATTTTTAGGCAAGCCTAAAGGATTAACTTTTCAGGTTCGACTTATGAGTGCTCCTTTCCTGAACCTTAAACACTTCGAGTGATTTGAGTGAATCTTTTGAGAGGATGTCAATCCTTGTCGATTTTGAACTAAAGGTAATTATTCAGATAAGGGGAGACACCTACGTTGTCGTAATACAAATGTATGACTTATATTGTTTGAATCTTTAGGACTCTTTGAGTTAAATTATCCATGTATAAATTAGCTATGAATTATGATGAGACATTGTTGATAGGAATTATTAATTATGGAAAGTTCGTTTTAATCGTAAGTTGAGAATTTTGCTTGAGGACAAGCAAAAGCTTAAGTATGGGGGCATGTGATAAACAGTAAAAGTAACATATTTTAATCCCACATTTAACATACTTTCAGATGATTTATCCCTTGATTTATGTAAAAAGGTGCTCTTAATCCTTTCGTTTCATGTCTTATACTCAGGAAAGCACCAGAGGATGGAAAGAACGAGAAATGGGCCTAAAACGAACCAAATGGGGCCAAAGTGGAAATCGACAGGGCCTGGACTTAAGCCCACACTGTCGTGTCTCATTGAGCAACTAGAACACGGCCTGACCCCGATTCACACGGTCGTGCCTCGTTAAAGAAATCCAAACACATCTTAAAGACCACTCACACGGGCGTGTGCCATGGCCGTGTCCCTGTCGTGGCAAAGAACAATTTCACTTGGAAAGGGATAATTAGGGGCAAAGAAACCTATTTTGAAAGCCTATATAAACCCCTTAAGTGTAACCTGAAAGGGGTCGGTTAGCTAGGCCAAGGAGCCGAGTCGAAAAAGTCAGATTTGTGGGAATCACTCGAAGATAGCCAGTTGATCCATCTCAAGAAACCGAAATTCTACTCAAGACAGCGGATCTCTCCTTCAATTCCTTCAGGGGGTTTTAGGGATTTTTTATGTTTTGTTTTATCTTTTCTTCTGAGATGTTTTCTTTTATTGTTATGAACTAAACCCTTCAGATACTTGAAGGGGATGAAACCTAAGACGGATCTTGTTATTGTTTTTTGAACTATATGATAAATACTTGATTTGTTCTTAATTATGTGAGCTTCATTCTTGTGTTAATATTTTTGGGATATTGATTCAAGTTGAATGTGCTTAGGTGGTGGAGCAAAAGTCCCTACTTAAGAGTAGATCTAACATAATTAAGCGGAGTTGATCGCACGCCTAGAGATAGGGTGATGAGATTTTGTCGGATTAGGGTGAAACTTAATATGGGAGTCCATAGGTCAAGGTAATACGATTCTAGGGGTTTTAATTAGAAAGAAATTTTAATTAATCAACCTAGGGTTAGACGTTATTCACCTCGAGAGAGGGTTTAATATAAATTAGGGAATCTTACGGATCAAGTCAAGTGAATAAATCGTCTGGTTCAGTGTTAGATAACAAGTGAAGTCTAGGTGGATTCTTCCTAAGTTAATCAACTGAGTTTCTCCTCAAGTTATTTTCCCCAATTCATTCTTTTTGTCTTTGCGTCTTTAGCTTAGTAGTTAGTTAAATTTAGATTAAACAACTTCACTTATTTTAGGTTAGATAATAAAAAGAAAGTTAGTATTAGTACTTTTAGTTCCTTTGGGTTTGACAATCCGATCTTGCCTAAGCTATACTACTGTTCGATAGGTGCACTTGCCTTAAATCGTTGTTAGAGTTAGTTTTCAGGTTCAATCATTCTCTCTATAAATTTTAAAACTCGACAAAACAACGATCAAAGCTCACGCCGAATTCCCATGTGGACTAAATCAAGTCAACTCTGAAGATTATCTTTCGATTTTCCATCGACATTCAAAATAGTCCAAATGATGTTCTCGCAGACATTTTTCTCAATATGCATGACATCAAGATTATGTTGTAAAATCTGATGCTCCCAATAAGGCAACTCAAAAAAATACTTATTTTTTTTCACAAGTCTGCCTTATTAGGATCATCCTCTTCTTTAGATTCATCATCAGATTCATCCCTTGATCTTCTATTTCTTTGCGTGTTGGTCGGTTGATTCATCTTCCCATAAATGAAATTCATATCTTTCAACATGAACAATATTTCAGATCCACCGGTCTGCGAAGGAGCTTCTTGGCACTCTTCAGTACCGTCAAACTGAGTACTCTGAAATCTAAATCTATGATTTTTCGATAACCACCGACGATGCCCCATGTAAGAGAACTTCTTCCCATTATATAACCACTGCAAACATGTTTGCACAGCACAACAAAGACAAGCATAACGTCCCTTCGTACTCCAACCAGATAAATTGGCATAGGCTGGGAAGTTATTAATAGTCTACATCAAAGCTGCACGTAAATTGAAGTTCTCCTTTCTCAGTACATTGTATGTCTCAACACCAGCCCATAATTGTTTTAACTCTTCAATAAGTGGCTGCAAATATATGTCAATATCATTCCCGGGCCCTTTCTCTCCAGGGATAATCATAGATAAGATAATGGGCGATTGTTTCATGCAAACCCATGGAGGCAAATTGTAAGGAACAAGCACCGCAGGCCAAGTACTATACGTTGTGCTCATGATTTTGTACAGGTTAAATCCATCAGATGCTAGCCAAAGCCTCACACTCCAAGGATCACTTGCAAAGCATGGAAATTTGGATTCAAATGATTTCCAAGCTAAAGAATCTGCAGGATGCCTTAACAATCCATTATCTGTTCGTCCATCATGGTGCCACGTCATTGACTCGGCTGTCTTCGACGACATGAAAAGCCTTTGAAGCCTTGGTATTAGCGGAAAATACCGCAAAATCTTAACTGTCTGCTTCCATTGACTGTGTATCGTTTTCATCCTCGTTACCATCCTTTGTATTTCTATTCATCCAATGGGATTAACTGCATACATGATAACACGGGCAACTATGAATTTTGTTATAGCCAAGGCCCAAATCTTTGATCAGTTTCTTCCTGTCTTTAGAAGATTGGGGGATTTTCGCAAACGGGAACATTTCTCTCAAAAAATCTAACAACATTGTCAGAGAGTTTTCGGTCCACCCTCCCAATCATTTTAAGTGAAAAAGACTAATACAGAAAGACAATTTGGAAAATTTAGATCCCTCATACATTTTTTCGTTCAGTTCACCAAGTAACGTGTAAAACTTCACCGCTTCTTCATTTGGCTGATCATCAGGTACACTTCTTCCCCTTTCGGTGAAAGTATTTCCACCAAAATTATAATCATCGGTTGCACCCAAGTCAGGTGGAAATGTTTGCAAACCATCACCGCTCATATTAAATGCATCCCGCAACATGCCATCCATGTCATCTTCTCTAACATTCTGATTGCAAGCACTATGAGGATAACCCAGATCCATCGATGAAGAGGCTCCACTAGATGTACACTCTCCATGGAAAATCCATTTTTTATACCCCCGAACAAAGCCATCAATAACTAGATGTTCGTAGACAACTTCACGATAATGCCAATTGATATTGCAACACTTCTTACACGGGAAAAGAATCATATTCCCTTGGCTTGCATTTTGAAATGCAAAATTTAGAAAGTTTCTACTCCATATCGATAGTCGTTGCTTACCCTTGACAAATTCATCCAAGTTCTATCCATTTCGTAGTTGTTGAAGTTTAAAGTTGATAGTGAGTTACACGGGTAAGTTGTTTATCTATACAGGTATTATATAAGTTATGTAAATTATGTAAGTTATGAAGTTTGATCTTAAAATTATGTAAGTCATGTATTATGTAAGTTAAATAATTTGATGAAAGCTATGAAATTTGATCTTTAACCTATGTATTATACCAGTTGTAACATATTAATAAACAGCAACATATTAAACAGAATATATAACAGTTCAAACAATATAATAAATAGCAATTTGGACAAAAAAACTTTAAGATTCATCATACGTGGCATTGTTACACCTGGGGAGGATCCGTTATATCTTACAATGAGATATAAGGCAACCCGTTAGGTTTCCAGCCTATATACTTTGAATCTTTTTTTTTTTTTTGGACAGTAATATAATAAACAGCATATATACCAACCAAGCAGGATAATAAACAGCAATTTGGACAAAAAAATTTTAAGATTCATCGCACATGGCATTGTTACACCTGGGGAGGACCTGTTATATCTTACAATGAGATATAAGGCAACCCGTTAGGTTTCCAGCCTATATATTTTGAATCTTTTTTTTTTGGACAGCAGTATAATAAACAGCATATGTACCAACCAAGCAGGATAATAAACAGCAATTTGGACAAATTCATCATGATATAAGTGTTACTGATCTGAATTTTGAACTAAAACGTACCTTAATAATTTCAAGAAGATGGTCTACTCCACTCTCACAAAGAAACAGGGGTTGCAGTCAGAAATACAAAAGATTAATAATCTTGACTAACAATTGGATATCTAATGTTTTTCTATCAAATGAATATAAATCAGCAAAATAAATATAAATAAGAATAATAATGATTTTATACTTATGAAGTTATTACCACCAAATCCAATCCAACGATTCTAAAAAGAAAGATAGGAAGCGAAGAATCGAAATACAAACAACATATGAATTAACAAATGCTATTGATTAATTACAAAATGCTATTTACTAAAAACTAATACTCACATTCTTTGACTAAAAGAAAAATAGTCAATTCAGTAGTCGATCTAAGTCTTCTTCAATTCTACTCACTTTCAAAGTATGGATACCTTTCTCAATACAAATCTGTAACAAATACATATGAATAAATAACTGGACTTTCACAAAAATATATGCATCTAAAACAAATAAAAGATAATCTCCCTACGAATAGAGGAAGGAGCCTAATGCATTGTAAAACCCTAGTGTATGAGTTGGGTGAAGTGGGATGGAGTTTTGGGTGCAATTTGTAATTTTCAAACCTCTCTTCATGTTTGCCATATAAATGAAAAGTCAAACTACCTTTTATTAATCTCATCAATTGGGTTTTAAAGCATTATTGTCTATTCAAAACTTGTATTAAAATATTTAACTTTTTCTCAGTGGTCAGCAAGAATCTTTATTTCTCATGTGGAGCATATTGCAAAAGATGTCCACCACAATATTAAAATTTAAATTGTAAAAAAATTATTATAATTTATTAAAACAAAAAGTCTATTCACATACATTATTAAACACTAATATGAAATTTTATACAAATATATGTATATGTATTACACATATATTCAAATTAGTATTCTTATTTTATATCACTTTTTTTTAAACACCTATTACTTTTATTATACATACAAATATGTATATTGTGTTCATATTTTGGTTTTATCATATCCTAAATAGAAAGCAGCACAAGGACACCTTATAAAAATAGGACAATCCATGACAAGAATAATGTAAAACTTACAAGAACAAAAGGTTGAAAGATGTCTTCAATTCAAA
Organism: Gossypium bickii; assembly: GCA_025503065.1. NCBI lineage: Eukaryota > Viridiplantae > Streptophyta > Magnoliopsida > Malvales > Malvaceae > Gossypium > Gossypium bickii. The sequence goes on from CP106711.1 coordinate 124,904,034, forward strand.
ACTAGACAAAATGCTAGAAAGTAGAGCCCCCAATGCTGGTTTTCCATGGAAATCATGTAACGAAAAACGTTTGAAGACTTTAAATAAATGTTTCCTTGAACAATCCTAGAAATATTTTATTGTTTCCAAAGTGTCTTTCAATTTTAAATGCATTAAATTATTAGTTGAAAACTAAAAATGTAATAATAATAATAATCTAAAAATGGAAAACAATTGAAAATTTATTATGAAAGTACTTTTCAATTAACATATAAACGTGTAAAGTAATTCCATTTATAATGATTTAGGACCATATGGAAAATCATTTTGTAGACTTTAAGTTACAACTCATACCAAACCTATAAATCCAGCCAATACCTAAAGATTATATTGAAAATATCAACCATATAAGTATCAAGCATGGACTACATTATTCACAACTATTGTTGTTGGAATTGGACTAGATAGATCGGTTGGAATGAGAACTAGCTAGTATATTGGTTGGAACAAAAAAAATTGAATCAATTTATAAACAAACTACTCCGAACCGGACAAAAAAACAGCAGTTAAATCAGTTTATAATTTTTTAAAATTTTTAATAACATTTAACTATTATTGAATCGACAAATAAACCAATTAAATCGAAAAATGACCTGATTGAACCCTGGCTCAGTTTTTAAAACATTCACTACAACTGTTGAGCAAACAAAAAAAACTTCACCAATGCATTTATCATTTATCGGATAATCAAAAGTGTAACAGCCTGATTTTGACCCTAATTGGAATAGTGGTTTCGGGACCACAAATCTATGTCTGAAATATATTTTAAAATTATTTTTAGTATTTAATATGTGTGAATTTGCTTGTGTTAAATTTTCGTGTTTTAATTTCGTTGTTTGAGTGTCCGATTAAATAAAAGGGCTTAATTGCGTAAAATGAAAATTTGATGGTTAGTTGTGAAAGTGCCTAATTGTTGTTGTCTTTTTAATATGGAGGATTTATGTTGCAATTAGCCCATTTTTTTTAAAGTAGTGGACGGCATCATGTTAAAGTATATAATATATTATATAAATTATAATGGTTAAATAATTTATAATATATTATAATTATAAAGTTATTATAATAAGACAAAAACATTAAAGAAAACCATTTTTTTTTCATCTTTCATTTTGTTTATGACCGAATAGAGAAAAGAAAAAGAAAATAGAAAAGCTTTGAACATTCGGCACCTATCTAGCTTGATTAAGGTATGTAATTGAGTTCGATTTTTGATAATTTTTACGCTTTTGAGATCGTTGCTAAGTTATCTACAAAACTCATGCTTGAATTTTTGATTTTGGTGAATTTTTTGAATTATGCCATTGTTGAAAGCTTGTAATTTGTGTTGTTTGATCATGAAATATGAAAGATATGTTTTAGATTAACATGTTTTGTGTTGGAGTTTTTGATGATTTTGAGTAATTAGGACTAAATTGAAAAAAATAATTTGAAGGACTAAAATGTAAAATAAATAAAATATGTGGATTCGTTTGGGAGTGGGTAAAATTCGGCTCAACATGGGTATGCTAAAATTTTGTGTATTTTATGTTTTGTGCAATAGGGACTAAATTGTAAAAAGTGTAAATGTCAGGGGTAAAATGGTAATTTGCCTATTTATGTGTTCTTAGACTAAATTGAATGAAATTATATTGAATTAGTTTATTTTGAATACATTTAGATCAAGAACCAAAGAAATCAGATTTGGATCGGAGGAAAACTAAAATCGTCTATTAATCGTCCTGCTCCCGTTACCTTTGTCCGAGGTAAGTTTATAAGTAAAAAGACAGACTAAATTTTATAAAATGTGAAGTATACATGTAGAAATAAATATAGGAATTTTTATTTGATTTAGCCAAATGTATAAATGTTTATGAGATTTGGGAACAAGTTCGATTCAATTGAGATAGGATGTTTGAAAAGCTTCGTATGAACCATAAGGATTAGTTAAGATTTCCGATATATGAATTACGTGTAAGATGACTTTGTATCAGTGATATCAGGCTTTATGCCTAGTAGGCTTTGTGCCGGTGTATATTATCGGGCTTTATGCCTAGCAGGCTTTGTGCCGGTGTATAATATCGGGCTTTATGCCTAGCAGGCTTTGTGCCAGTGTATGATATCAGGCTTTATGCCTAGCAGGCTTTGTGCCAGTGTATGATATCAGGCTTTATGATGGTGAATTATATCAGGCTTATTGCCTAGTAGGCTCTGTGCCGGTGCATTATATTATGCTTTATGCCTAGCAAATTTTACGTGAGCAACAGTAAAAATAATCAAATGTGTTAAATGAGTTAAAGTGAACAGGTATGTGACAATTTATTTCCATTTCAGAAATAAGGTAAGTTGATTATTTGATATGTGATACAAGTTATAAATGACGTTAATGGTAGTGAATGTGTATATGAAAATCTATATGTTGATTAATGCATAAATATGTGATATTAATGTTTGATTTTTGAGCTTATATTCGGCTTAATGTTACATGAGGAATAAATTGAAATTTGAAATTCATATTGATATTAAATGATTTATGTGCATTCGATTAGTAGGTATTTGAAATGTGAACCTGAAATGTGTTTATAGGCAAAATAAGGTCTATGGGATATTAAACATGTTAATGAATCAATGTGTGCTTGGAAATATTATAATTTATGTGTAGATAAATGTTTGGTAATTAAATTTCATAAGTATGGCTTGGTTATACCTTAATAAATTGTCAATGCCATTGAGATAATATTTGAATTAAAAATTAAGCTATGAATTAAGTGAATGAAACCATATGTTTAAGTATATAATTGGTCATATTCGGTTTAATGATATAAATATATGTATGATATGGAAAAGTGAATTTCATATTGTAACATCCTGAAAAGGGCCTATGCATTTCCGGTTTAATTGTACGAAATGACATGTCTTATGTGTTATGAATGTATTTTGAACATTTTTGGAAACCTGGAAATGAATGGAAATGACTTAGAAAATGTTGAGTTTTAAAGTCTAAAAGAGGAAACTAAGGCAAGGTGACCTTAAGAGAAAATGTGTGTGAAATATGACACACAAACGGGCTTGGAAAAGTGGCCTGAAGATGCCACTTAGGGCCTCTAGAAATGGCGCCACATACTGGAGTATTGGGCCAAGGTTCGAGCTACAGGGGAAGCAAAATAAAAAGTTTTATTTTGCAGCAGAGAATAGCAGCAAGGGACGGCACAAGGCTATAATTTAGGAGCCTTTATTCTTTTATTTTTAAGAGATAAATAGTGGATAAATAAGGGATAAATAATGGATTTATTTATCATTATTTTCAAGAGATAATTGTTGGATTAAATGCTTTTAATTTGAATAAAGTGATAATTAAAGGGATAAAGCTATCAAAATAGAAGAGTGGTGGCCAAGTAAGAGAGTCTTGGCCTAGTAATTTCGGCACAAGAAGGAGAACTAAGGCCATTCATTCATTCTCTTTCTCTCTGCCGAAGCAAAATCCTCTCTTCTCTGCTATTTTGTCAAAACCGAAATCTCTAGCAAAGCAAGCCGATTTCTTCACCTTTCTTCTCTTCCTTTTCTTTTTTTTTTCTCAACCTTCCAAAGCCGAAAGTTGTGAGATCATCATCTAGCCATAGCCGAATCTCTGAAGGTTGAAGTGAAGGTGCAATCGATTTCTTCAAATAAGGGTAAGAACAAGTTTGATTTCTATTCTTTTCTTTTAAGACTTATCGAAATTTAGGGACTAATCCCTATTATTGATTTTGGCCGAAATATGGAAGGATCTTTCGGGATTATCAGAGTAGTCAACTAAAAGGAGGATTTTTTGGGAATTAAAGCTTCAAGGTAAGACATGTGAATATTTGGCCAAAGGCCATTTATTATGTTTAAGGATGAAATCGAATCTAACATGAGTCTATAGGTATTTCGACAACTCCCTAAGCAAGTGAATCTTTTCGGGATTTTAGAATCCACAAGATAAGCATATAAGGTATTCGGCCAAGGCCTATTTTTGGTATTCAAAACTGTTTCTTATTTATTCAAAAGCTGGAAAACTAACCTATGAAGAGATCTAGTGTTTGGCCGAATACAAGAAGGAACATAGCAAAGATTTCGGGATTTGATTTTTAATCCAATCGGCACCAAGGTAAGTTTTGGATTACAACAATTCTAATAAGATTTGGTTTTATGGCCGAATGGTCTTCATTAAACTTTTTAGTGATGACCGAATGTAGGGAGTTAAGGATCTAAGGCAATAGATCTGATTTTGGAATTTCAGCGAAGTTGTTAAGCAAATCAGGTGTGTACCCCACACTATCTCTTAATAAGTTTTATGGAAATGTTTAATAAATATATGTATGTGACATTAAGAATGTGAAAAGTATGGCTAAGGTACCATGTTATGGTACAAAATACTCAGGTACGTTTCCTACTCCTACTAGGATTATGAAATATGTTATATGTAACATGTGAATAAAGATAAGAATGTGAAATTTGGCATGTTAATGCATACTATGTATGATATGGGGCATATGGGTTATTGATAAGGGGAAGTGAATGTGGTGACCTAAGACCACGAGATCTGAATGTGGTGACCTAAGACCACGATATCTGAATGTGGTGACCTAAGACCACGAAATCTGAATGTGGTGACCTAAGACCAGAAAGCGCAGCCGATGGGTGTGTAGCGGATGGAGGTTGACTTAGTAGTCCCCACGGTGTGCGCAGTTAGTGCGGGAAGTGTAGCGGATGGCTAACTAGGCTTGGGTTTTGGGTTGCATCATTTTTTGATGTTATATGAATTTGTATGTTATTTAATGCCTAAAGTTGTTAAGATTTAGTGTTGTAGTACACATTGAGTATGTTGACTCACCCCATTGTGGGAACATGTTTCAGGTGATGAACAGTGATGGACCGGGACGGCAGAACTTGTGGTGGCCATGCTCAGCTTGAAGTTTTATTTAATTTGGACATTTTATTTCCTTTAAGTACTTTATAATTTTATTTTGGGTTTTCATTTGATGTAATAAGGCCATAGTGAACTCTTTCATTTCTGTTTTGTTTATTTATCATGTTACGAACTTTTTGTTCATTAAAGACTAAGCAAATTTAATTTGAATTTAACTTTAAATATTTTGTCACCTGAAATAAATGGGTTTTCAATATAAAACAAACTTGTTTTCAACTCAAGCCCAACCCAATTCGAACTTTCTTCCAAAATCACTTAAAATTTTTAAAAGTGCAAACGAATTTTGAACTGGTTTTCTTCGAGGAACATACTAGATCTGGCCAAGGCTCGTGGGCCGGGTTTGGGGTGTTTCAGTTTGGTATCAGAGCCCAATTTTAAAACTCTGGGCCTGTGGGCTAAGGCCCAAAATGTTTTCAAATCGAGCCCAAGTAAGCTTTATGAAATTATTTTATGAAATAAGCAGGTTTTCTGGCATGGCACCTAAGTCTCTGACCCGCAGTCCACCAGGTAAGTGCCCCTAACCATCTGTGTGCTTTATGAATTATAGAAGGGTAGAAATGAAATGGAACGTAGAATAGTATGATAGGTATTTGAACCGTAGGACTAGTCTACTCAAACACAAATACATAAGACTTAAATGCCTAACTAAACAAACCTATGGCTAAGTCGCCGAGGAGTTAGGGTGTGGTAACCCCCCATGCGTATGTCTCAGGATTGGATCCAGAAAGAGCACAGTATTTAAGCGATCCTAGTGACTCGCCTCCTCTTATTTGGAATCCTACAGTGCGTAGCTTCGGTTCACCCTAACCAAGAAGACTCGGTGGGTGTGGCAACCCTCATGCGCATGTCAGGACCGGTTTCGGTGGGAGCTTGGTACTTGAGCGATCCCGCGTGACTCACCTCCTCTCCACTCGAATCCTACAGTGCGTAGCTTTGGTTCACCCTGACCAAGAGGACTCGGTCATAGGCTAAACACAATAACTAAAACCCGAAAGGGACTCGCCATGTTTTTATGGAAACCCTAGTTTTAAAATCTCCAAATTTACCCCCTTGAATAGTAACAAAAACTTATTTCTAGAAAGTTTTCAAAATATTCCCAATTTACAAAAAAATTACAAAAATACCCCTAGTGGTAAAATTACAAAAATGCCCTTGGTTTATAAAAATGTCCAAACCACCCACAGTTCTAATCGAACTTCACTACTTTTTAACAAGTCCAAAAACCCTAATCTGCAAACTATCAAAAACAAACCCTTGATTTTGGAAAAATTACAAAATTCGGGAACTCGAAAGTCTGTGCCTGAGCAGCTCCGAGCTAATGGAGCTGAAGTGTTTCGTGGAGTATTTGGTGTGGCACCCAGTACAGCTGAGTAATGGTTGGAGGCAACTGAGCGCATTATGGATGAGCTTGATCTGACCCCTGAGGAGAAGTTAAAAGGAATGGTGGCACTGCTACGCGACGAAACGTACCAATGGTGGTTAACTATTCGGGATGGTGCCACAGCTGAGGATCTGACATGGGACTATGTTAAGGCAGCATATCAGAAGAAATATATTGGCACACGGTACACGGATGAGCAAAGGAAGGCTTTTCTGGGGCTGGTTCAAGGGAACAAGTTCGTAGCCGAGTATGAAGCCGAATTTCTGAGGTTGAGCCGGTATGCTCGAGGAGTAGTGGCAACTGAGCATGAGCGCTGTGTCCGTTTTGAGGACGGACTAAGGGATGATCTAAGATTGTTGATAGCACCGCATCAGGAGTGGGAGTTTTCTGCTTTAGTAGAAAAGGCCAAGGTAGCTGAGGGAATTAAGGATTCTACAAAGCAGACTATGGATCGGAATAGGCCAAAAAGAGGTTTTGGATCGTCTGGGAAGGTTCAAAAGAGGCCTATAGTTGATGGGCCGCGAGGTCAACAATTTGGTACAGGAGGGCAGTATCATCCTTGTGATCTGTGTGGAAAGAAGCACTTAGGAGAGTGCTGGAAGAAGACGGGAGGATGTTTTGGGTGTGGGTCCAAGGACCATGTGATCAAGGATCGTCCTATGAAACCAGACGGGAATCGACCAGCAGCTCAGAGTGTTAATCAGGCTGGTAGAGGAGGGCAGCAGCCTCAACGAGGTCGGGGTCCGAATAATAGAGGTAATGGCACTGGCAGAGGACGTGGAGTACAGGGTAGAGGTGCTGCTAATACTGAGGCAAGGCAACCGAGTTTGGTCTATGCGGTTCACCGTAGAGAGGATAGAGACGCGGCGGATGTTATAACTGGTACGTTCCTTATTTATGGCAAGCCTTATTATGCCTTAATTGATGTGGGCTCGACCCATTCTTATGTTGCATGTAGTATAGTGGAAACACTAGGCCTAGACTCTGAACTTTCTGATAGGCAGATGACTGTAGTAAGCCCATTAGGCCAAACTGTAGTGGTGGATAAGATCTTTCAGAGTGTACCCTTAGAAATTCAGGGAGTGAACTTTCGGGCTGACTTAATAGAACTACCCTTTGGGGAGTTTGAACTCATACTTGGAATGGACTGGCTAGTAGAGAGTAATCGGGCCGTGTTGGATTGTGCGGCTAAACGAATGGAACTAAGGACCCCGGTGGAGGAAGTAGTAGTAATGATCGGAGAAAGAAGAAACTACCTGTCTAATGTAGTTTCGGTATTGAAGGCAGAGAAAATGGTTCGGAAAGGGTGCAAGGCATTTTTGGCCTTTGTAAGTGCCGTGGATGCGAAGGAAGGAGGAATTAGTCGAGTTAGAATGGTGAGGGACTTCGTGGATGTGCTCCCAGAGGAATTACCAGGAATACCCTCAAATAGGGAGGTGGAATTTGGAATAGACTTGCTACCGGGAACAGCTCCTGTGTCAATCGCTCCATACCAAATGGCGCCAAAGGAGTTAGTTGAGCTCAAGGCTCAGATTCAGGAGTTACTTGACCGTGGGTTTATCTGACCCAGTGTGTCTCCGTGGGGAGCACCGGTCTTGTTTGTGAAGAAGAAGGACGGAACTATGTGAATGTGCATAGATTATCGTCAGTTGAATAAGCTGACCATCAAGAACAAGTATCCTTTGCCAAGGATAGGCGACTTGTTCGATCAGCTGAAGGGGGCAGCAGTGTTTTCAAAGATAGATCTACGGTCAGGATACCATCAGTTGAAAGTGAAGGAGGCAGACATCCATAAGACAGCCTTTAGGACAAGGTACGGCCATTACGATTTTGTAGTAATGCCATTTGGATTGACGAACGCTCCAGCCGTGTTCATGGATATGATGAATCGGGTTTTCGAACCCTACTTGGATAGGTTCATCGTTGTGTTCATCGACGACATCCTTATGTATTCAACATCGGAGGAGGAGCATGATGAGCACTTACGGATAGTGTTACAAGTATTAAGGGAGAAAAAGCTTTATGCCAAATTCAGCAAGTTTGAATTTTGGCTTAAGGAGGTGGCATTCTTAGGACACGTGGTATCCGCAGAAGGCATAAGGGTGGATCCTAGGAAGATTGAAGGAGTGTTGGATTGGAAACCACCTAGGTCAGTGGCTGAGATCCATAGTTTCTTAGGTTTGGCAGGCTATTATAGGAGGTTCGTGGAAGGGTTCTCGTCAATAGCCACGCCTTTAACAAAGTTATTGAGGAAGGAAGTACCCTTTGTATGGACGGATAAGCAATAGGAGAGCTTTGAGAAGCTTAAGAAAGTCTTGACGGAAGCTCCAGTTTTGATTCAGCCTGAGGCAGGAAAGGATTTTGTGGTGTATTGTGACGCTTCACATACAGGATTAGGCGGTGTTCTAATGCAAGATGGAAAAGTAGTCGCTTATGCGTCTCGACAGTTAAGGCCGCATGAGGTTAACTACCCAACTCATGACTTGGAACTGGCAGCAGTGGTTTTTGCTCTTAAAGTTTGGAGGCACTACCTTTATGGAGAAAGGTTAATAATCTACTCAGACCACAAGAGCCTTAAGTATCTGTTGACTCAAAAGGAGTTGAACTTGAGGCAACGAAAGTGGGTGGAGTTATTGAAGGATTATGATTGTTCGATAGAGTACCACCCGGGCAAGGCAAATGTAGTGGCTGATGCACTAAGTCGGAAAGTTGTGTCAGATTTAAGGGCTATGTTCGCACACTTGAGTCTGTATGATGATGGAAGCCTGTTGGCAGAATTGCAAGTCAAGCCCACATGGCTAAATGAGGTGAAAAGGGGACAGTAGGCTGATAAGGACCTAAGTACTAAGTTACAGCAAGTACAGAACGGAAAGTTAGAGGATTATGGCGTTAATGATGAAGAAGTATTGTGTTACAAAGGAAAAGTCTGTATGCCGAGGGACGAGGAGCTAAGACAGAGGATTCTTCGGGAGGCGCATAGTAGCCCTTATGCTATGCATCCCGGAGGCATTAAGCTGTACAGAGATCTAAGGGAACAATTTTGGTGGCCTGATCTTAAACGAAGTTTATCGAATTCGTGGGAAAATGTCCGACGTGTGTCAATAAGTTAAGGCTGAACACCAAGTCCCATCGGGATTGCTTCACCAATCGAGATTCCGCAGTGGAAGTGGGAAAGAATTACCATGGACTTCGTTAGTGGGCTTCCCCTTACGCCTACTAAGAAGGACTCGGTATGGGTAATAGTGGACTGTTTGACCAAGTCCGTGCACTTCATCCCGGTAAGAGTTGATTATTCTCTTCAGAAGTTGGCCAAATTATATGTAGCGAAAATTGTGAGGTTGCATGGAGCACCGGTATCGACCATCTCCCATAGAGACCCAAGGTTTACGTCTCAGTTTTGGAGGGCACTTCATCAAACTTTAGGCACTAAGTTAGACTTCACTACGGCTTTTCATCCACAATCAGACGGGCAGTCTGAACGGGTTATACAAGTGTTGGAGGATATGTTGAGAGGCTGTGTGATGGATTTCCGAGGAAGTTGGGAAGACTATTTGCCTTTAGCAGAGTTCGCCTATAACAACAGCTATCAGGCTAGCATTCGGATGGCACCATATGAAGCATTGTATGGTCAGAAGTGTCGAACACCTACTTGTTGGACTGAGTTAGGAGAACGTCGATTTTTGGGTCCAGAGTTAGTGGCGGCGAAGAGAAGGTTGAGATAATCAGTCACGGTGAAAGGAAGCCTCGATAAGCGAAGTCGTCGCACGCAGAGACCTTAGCGAAGGAAATAGAGTTTGACGTGGGAGACCAAGTGTTTCTGAAAGTCTCGCCTTGAAGGTGATGAGGTTTGGTTGCAAAGGGAAGTTAAGCCCAAGGTTTATAGGGCCCTATCGAGTACTGAAGCGAGTTGGACCAGTGGCATACCAGTTAGAGTTGCCACCGGAGTTGCAGCAGATGCACGACGTATTCTATGTCTCCATGCTACATCATTACCGATCGGATCCGTCTCATGTGGTACCAGTTGAAGAAGTGGAGCTAAGGCCAGAATTGTCCTACGAGGAAGAGCCGATTCGGATATTGGAACGTGATGTGAAAGTGCTACGGAGGAAGTCAGTTCCTCTAGTCAAAGTGTTATGGTGCAATCATGGATCGGAAGAAGCTTCGTGGGAGCCAGAAGAGGCAATGCGACAGCAATACCTTCAATTATTTTAGCTAGGAAATTTCAAGGACGAAATTATGTTAAGGGGGGTAGAACTGTAACATCCTGAAAAGGGCCTATGCATTTCCGGTTTAATTGTACGAAATGACATGTCTTATGTGTTATGAATGTATTTTGAACATTTTCCGAAACCTGGAAATGAATGGAAATAACTTAGAAAATGTTGAATTTTAAAGTCTAAAAGAGGAAACTAAGGCAAGGTGGCCTTAAGAGAAAATTTGTGTGAAATATAACACACAAACGGGCTTGGAAAAGTGGCCTGAAGATGCCACTTAGGGCCTCTGGAAATGGCGCCACATACTGGAGTATTGGGCCAAGGTTCGAGCTGCAGGGGAAGCAAAATAAAAAGTTTTATTTTGCAGCAGAGAATAGCAGCAAGGGACGGCACAAGGCTATAATTTAGGAGCCTTTATTCTTTTATTTTTAAGAGATAAATAGTGGATAAATAAGGGATAAATAATGGATTTATTTATCATTATTTTCAAGAGATAATTGTTGGATTGAATGCTTTTAATTTGAATAAAGTGATAATTAAAGGGATAAAGCTATCAAAATAGTGGTGGCCAAGTAAGGGAGTCTTAGCCTAGTAATTTCGGCACAAGAAGGAGAACTAAGGCCATTCATTCATTCTCTTTCTCTCTGCCAAATTTTCCTAGAAAAATCCTCTCTTCTCTGCTATTTTGTCAAAACTGAAATCTCTAGAAAGCAAGCCGATTTCTTCACCTTTCTTCTCTTCCTTTTCCTTTTTTTTTTCTCAACCTTCCAAAAGCCGAAAGTTGTGAGATCATCATCTAGCCATAGCCGAATCTCTGAAGGTTGAAGTGAAGGTGCAATCGATTTCTTCAAATAAGGGTTAGAACAAGTTTGATTTCTATTGTTTTCTTTTAAGACTTATCGAAATTTAGGGACTAATCCCTATTATTGATTTTGGCCGAAATATGGAAGGATCTTTCGGGATTATCAGAGTAGTTGACTAAAAGGAGGATTTTTCGGGAATTAAAGCTTCAAGGGAAGACATGTGAATATTCGGCCAAAGGCCATTTATTATGTTTAAGGATGAAATCGGATCTAACATGAGTCTATAGGTATTTCGACTACTCCCTAAGCAAGTGAATCTTTTTGGGATTTTAGAATCCACAAGGTAAGCATATAAGGTATTCGGCCAAGGCCTATTTTTGGTATTCAAAACTGTTTCTTATTTATTCAAAAGCCGGAAAACTAACCTGTGAAGAGATCTAGTGTTTGGCCGAATACAAGAAGGAGCATAGCAAAGATTTCGGGATTTGATTTTTAATCAAATCGGCACCAAGGTAAGTTTTGGATTACAACAATCCTAATAAGATTTGGTTTTATGGCCAAATGGTCTTCATTAAACTTTTTAGTGATGACCGAATGTAGGGAGTTAAGGATCTAAGGCAGTAGATCAGATTTTGGGATTTCAACGAAGTTGTTAGGCAAATCAAGTGTGTACCCACACTATCTCTTAATAAGTTTTATGGCAATGTTTAATAAATATATGTATGTGACATTAAGAATGTGAAAAGTATGGCTAAGGTACCATGTTATGGTACAAAGTACTCAGGTACGTTTCCTACTCCTACTAGGATTATGAAATATGTTATATGTAACATGTGAATAAAGATAAGAATGTGAAATTTGGCATGTTAATGCATACTATGTATGATATGGGGCATATGGGTTATTGATAAGGGGAAGTGAATGTGGTGACCTAAGACCACGAGATCTGAATGTGATGACCTAAGACCACGATATCTGAATGTGGTGACCTAAGACCACGATATCTGAATGTGGTGACCTAAGACCACGAAATCTGAATGTGGTGACCTAAGACCACGAAACTGCCTTCGATGGTGTGTAGCGGATGGAGGGTTGACTTAGTAGTCCCCACGGTGTGTAGGTTGGTACGGGGAAGTGTAGCGGATGGCTAACTAGGCTTGGGTTTTGGGTTGCATCATTTTTTGATGTTATATGAATTTGTATGTTATTTAATGCCTGAAGTTGTTAAGATTTAGTGTTGTAGTACACATTGAGTATGTTGACTCACCCCGTTGTGGGAACATGTTTCAGGTGAGGAACAGTGATGGACCGGGACGGCAGAACTTGTGGTGGCCATGCTCAGCTTGAAGTTTTGTTTAATTTGGACATTTTATTTCCTTTAAGTACTTTATAATTTTATTTTGGGTTTTCATTTGATGTAATAAGGCCATAGTGAACTCTTTCATTTCTGTTTTGTTTATTTATCATGTTACGAACTTTTTGTTCATTAAAGACTAAGCAAATTTAATTTGAATTTAACTTTAAATATTTTGTCACCTGAAATAAATGGGTTTTCAATATAAAACAAGCTTGTTTTCAACTTAAGCCCAACCCAATTCAAACTTTCTTCCAAAATCACTTAAAATTTTTCAAAGTGCAAACCAATTTTGAACTGGTTTTCTTCGAGGAACATACCAGATCCGGCCAAGGCTCGTGGGCCGGGTTTGGGGTGTTTCAAATATTCATGCCAAAGTTTATATCTGCATTTGTCTATATGGTAATTGAATGTGAAATTATGACTAAGGAAATGTGAATTGTATAAAGATATTATGATAGTATGTATTCGGTCAAATGAAATTTCTATTGATATCGAGTATGAAAGATGATTTTGGATAAAGAACAGATGCGTGTGTGGACAAAACTTATTTCATGTTTAGTTATATGTGCATATTTGAATTTATAAGTATGGTTTAGTCATGTTTTATTAAATTATTATTGTTATTGAGTTAATATTTGCTTATGGCTTACTAAGCTATGATAGCTTACTCTGTGTGTGTATTTTTACTTCTATTTATAGATTTTGGAGACTAGTTGCAGTCTCAGGGATGGTCAGCGAAGTTTGTCACATTATCGACTGCTTTCGGTATTTTTAAAAGTTGAATTAGAAATTTATGGCATGTATAGGCTATACTACTTTTCGAACATAGTTGAAGCTGTATATATATGTATAAGTCATGCGAAAATGGCTTGTCCATCTTGTTAATCTTGGACTTTATATTTTGGCTTGGTGATTATGTTTGGTTGTGTTTTGGTTGATTTGGTTTTGGTATATATAAGTATGTTTAATGTATAGAGTTTAAATGAAATGGAGTAAAGATGTTACAAACTAGTTAACCATATTTTGCAATGAAACAATTTTTGGTTAGCAGCAGTGATGTGATTTTTAAAAATCACAAAAAATAGGATAAATAGAATTAGAAAGTGAATAAGATATAGAATTAAATCTTATTGTATCTATTTTTATATGAAAGAAACAGAATAGGCAAAGGAATTTTATATTATGAGATATTTAAATTTTAGTGAGACTAATTCTGAATGACTTTGTGATCCCCTGTTCTGTCTTGGTAAAATTATTAAAGATTGTATAAAAATAATCATGGAACATAGTTTATATTCTTAGAATCCTTTATGAGTCTATTTTTATTGGAATAAACGAGAACAGTATTTGAATTTTGTAAAATGAGATAACTGAGTTTTTGTAAAGATAGGTCAGAACCATTAAATAGTGAAATAGGGGAAACTTTAATGAATAAACTGTACTAATTGGCCAGACAAAAAATTCTGGAAAATATATAGTAAGAAGATATATGAGTCTATTTTCAAGAAAAATTTACGGATCTAAATTTCATGTTTTGTAACTCGAGTTATAGTCGATTTAGTCAACATGATACAGATGGACAATTTCAATTTTTATGCCCCGAATTAGTAGTTAAGTTTAGTGATGTCTCGTGCTCGACTCCGGCAACGGTCTCGGGTAAGGGGTGTTACATTTTATAACTCTACCCCTTAGGGATTTTCATCCTCGAAATCTTACCGGTGAATAGGTTCAGATAACGCTCTTTCATTGTATCCTCTGACTCCCAAGTTGCTTCCTTAAATCCGTGCTTATGCCACAGTACCTCAACTAACGGAATTTTCTTATTTTTCTATTTCATATCACAGATTACTATAATCTCTCTTAGAATTGCCTTATAAATTTCAGATCTCAATCCAAAACAATGATAATTGACACCATAGACAGATTTACCAATCACAAAAGTGAATAACTTAACTGTTTTATCAAAAGAGAAAATCTACACTTACAAAGAGATTTCTTCAGACAGTTAACCATATTTCATATAACTCCATCTTGTTCAATGACAAAGATAATCCCGATACAAAATTCATCAACCCTCCATTTCTATAATCAACAAAGTCAGAAATATCACATTTTACACTCATCATATATATCATATCTCAGACTATTGTGCATCTTGTTAATCCCATATGAACACCACTGAGAGTTTCCTATAGAAGTTGTTGTATATTTGTAGAACTTTTTCAGTATGTACACTCCATCTCAAAATAACAAATAATCATCAATACCACATCTGAGTATCTGAATTAGGAATCAATTTATGTTGAACTCCTTTTTACCTCGTAATTCACTGACACATTTCTGAATTTCACTTCACTATATAAACATTTATTTAGCCTCTAATTCAATTAACAACTGTTCATTACCTGATAAGATTAATAATGTATTCATCGCCCAATCAAAACATTTAAAACTAGAATAACGAAATTTCAAACATAGGATATCTGAAAATTACAACCCAGATAGAATGATATCAATTCCGATGATATCCTAGAAAATGTCCAGAAAGAACAATGTCACTCATTAATATTGAAATTCACAGTAACAAAAGCAATATAATCTTCACATATAAAGTATTAGTATCATTTAGATTTTACCGTCGATTTTCATGTCCACACAAGGGAATAAATACCAGAGAAAGACAGCAATATTGAACGTAACCTAAATAGATCAACCATACTTTCATCGATCAGTACATTTAGTTAGCGTTCTCACACGATAAGAATCTTCTTTCTAGAATTAAACAGTCACATATGCTTCTGAGAATAAATGTACACATAAAATGCCCAGAAGGAATCATAGTAATTGCTCGACTATAACCATTACACTCAATCATCAATACAATATAAGCATTATTCAACTGTATAATTCTGTCATCGGAAATTTTCATATTATCCCGTCGCTAACAAAAGTAAATATCAGAAGAGCTTCCAGTTAATATTTCTTTAGATAACATACCTAAATACGTCATTTAATCGGAATTAACTTCTTCTTTAACAATGACTTTGCATAATCTAAATAGTCTTCAGAACTGTTCAATATCTCTTTTAGTACTGTCTTCATTTGCTGATTCATTCTCTTTTCTGACCACATTACTAACCTTTCAAGCATGAACTTCTATAACTCCACACTCGTGAGCTTTTTTCATCCCAAATTCTTATAGATTTCATTTTAGCATTTCACCGATAAGGGGGTAAGGTTAGTAAAGCCTCAAATTTAACTTACACATACATGTATGTAACATATACTATCACAAATAGCCAGTTCATTTATAAATTTCACATTCTCAAACATTTAATAAACTTTTGCTTTTAATCACTTTTATTCTTAACACATTTATGCCAACTCAAATCACTATTGCACAATCAGAGCATTTCAGATAGCGATCATAACTAAAATATCATATTTCATATGCTCATATAATTACAACATTTATCAATAACAACATGTCATGCAATTCTTACCTTTATGAATCTCAACTCATCATCAACACATTTCCACTCAAATATTTGAGTATTTACTTTTGTACTATCAGTGTAATATCCTGATTTTGTGGGTCTATGCATTTGGTGTATTACATGGCTAAGTTAGTAGACTAAGGCTTCATGGGGTGAATTGGGCTCAGGTTTGGACTTTAAAACCTGGGTTAAGTGGCTGATAAATAGTGTGAGTAGTAATTGATGTTGGATTATTAAATTAGTAGCAAGTTGGGCTTGCGACCCAAAAATTTATTAATGCTAAATTGGGCATGAGGGTGGCGTCACTTAGAGGGATGATTTGGGCCTAGTATGGCCGCATGAAGCCCAAATTAAAGGGTTAAAATTCGGCACTCCTAGGGTAAGGGGATGGACGGCACTTAGGCTACAATTTAGGAGCTTAATTCTTTTATTTTTAAGAGATAAATGAGGATAATTAGAGAGGAAGGATAAAGGATATGATAATTGATGGATAAAGTTATCAGGAAGGAGAGAGTTGGTCGAAACTCCAATTCTATGTGGATGAGAGTATGTAGCCGAAATTATTAGTAGAGTATCCATCTTTTCCTTCGTTTTCTTTTTCTTTCTCATCTCTTCCTCTGGCCGAAATTTCTTTCTTTTCTTTTCTCAAAGTTTTCTCTTCTCGCTGAAACTTCCTAGTGTTTCTCCTCTCCTCGAAAAACCCCCTGAAAGCCGCATACTCCTCGTACGTATCATCTTCCTCTATAGCCGAATCTTCAAAGTGAGATCTCTTTTTCCCGAAGGTGCACCATAGCCGCATACACCTCTCTAGTTTGGCTCGGTCAATTTCACTCCTTATTCCTACGTAGTCGAATCTACAAGGGTGGTTTAGTTTTCCCGAAGGTGCACCATAGGCCGCATGTTCCTTAGTGATCTGAAGCTGAATCCTGTTTTACAATAGCCAGAAGTACCGACTGTGGAAAAGTTGAAGGTAAAATAGAGGTGACAATTTCTTGAAGGCTTTCGGGACTTAAAAGTAGTCAAGCAGTAAAAGGGAGTTGGATCTGTAAACCCAATGCCAAAGTAGCATAGAAGCAGTAAAGGTGTAATACGAAAATCAGGTGTGTAACTCTTACACACTTTCATTCTTAATATGTTAAATGTTATGTGTTGTTAAAAGCCGGAGTGGCGGCTATGCTTGTTGAAATACTCTTGTGGGTAACAGAGAGGATACCGGGTAAGTTGTGATGATTTCTGTATTGATTGTAATTTATGAAAGCATGATAATTTGTATACATGATAGTTGTATGTTGAGCATGATCATACTAGTACAGTTAGCATAACTACGTGTTATGGGAAATGAGAGGAGGGGGAAGTATGATCTATTAGACTGTCACCAATGATTTGGTATCACACAGTGGGTTGGCCCCACATACTATAAATTGTGACTAAGTCTCAGTGGTTTGGTACCACATATGATATTACGTAACTTCGGTTACCAGTGGTTTGGCACCACTAGTGGTTTGGTACCACATATGATATTACGTAACTTCAGTTACCAGTGGTTTGGCACCACAAATGGTTTGGTACCATATATGATATTTCGTAACTACGGTTACCAGTGGTTTGGCACCACCAGTGGTTTGGTACAACAAGGGGTAGAAAAGGGAGACCCGGATGGATGCTTAGGTGGGTTGCATGACTTGCATATTAATGTATGAACTTGTGTAAGAGCATGATTTTCTTGGGATAGGTATTTACACACTGAGTCTCGGTGACTCACCCCTTCCTTTACATTTTTACAGATCAGACTTAGATCGTGGATATGAAGCCGGAGCGGACTCGAGGTTGCCATGCACAGCAATTGTTTTGGTTTCAAAGTTTTCTATTGAACTTAGTTGGTTTACTTTAATTTTTGGTTTTACATCATTGTAATAAGGCCGCCTAACTATTTAGACTTTTGGATGTTATATTTGGTTTTTTTTTATTTTCGACAGGCATACTTGATAAACCTAAAATCGGTTGCTTTCTTAAAATCACGATGAGTACGTTATGTTTTTTTAAAATATTCATGGATTAAGTATATGATATGGATTAATAAGCAACCAAATAATTTTTTAAAGACAAGTCTCAGCACGTTTTTGATTTTTCATTAAACACTTATCCGATTTCTGAAAACAAAAAGAGTTTTTCAAGGGTTTCTTCCCCAATAAAATCGACAAACTGATTTCTAAAAGCATTTTCTTTCCCGTAGCACGCCGAACTCGGATATAGCATTTAGACCGAGTTTGGGGTGTTATAATTTTGGTATCAGAGCCAGGTTCAAAAGCTCGGCGGTGGGTTTAAGGCCCAAAAATATGTTTAAGGGTTTGTGAAATGATCATTTTTCCGAAAGTATGGCACCTGAGTCTCCGGCGCCGATCCACCCAGGTAAGTACCCTAACTCTTGTTGTGATATATTTGTTGGGCTTTTATGGGCTTTAGAAGTAGCTAAGCATAATAGTACTGATGTACTCCAGGTTTAGACAAACAACTTCTCTAATCCATAAGACTTAACTTTATTAAACAAAACCTGTAAACAAGTCATAAGGCTAAAGTGTGGCAACAAGCATATGCATGTCTAGGAGTAGATCTGGAAGAGCTTGGTATTTAAGCAGTCCGAGTGACTCACCTCCTCTTCGCAGGAATCTTACCTGGTGCATAGTGATTGTTCACTTTAGCTATGACAGGGTGTGGCAATAGGCATATGCATGTCTAGGAGCGGATTCAGGGAAAGCTTGGTATTTAAGCAGTCCTAGTGACTCACCTCCTTTTCACTGTGATCCCACCTGGTGCATAGTGACTATTTACCTTAGTCACGGGGACGTGTTGACAGGCTAAAACTTAAAATTAAAACCCGAAAGGGACCAGCCACACTGTTTTGTAAAAACCCTAGTTTTGAAATTACCAAATTACCTCTGGATTTGTGGAAACTACCTTAGATTTGAAAAAAAATGACCAAAATACCCTTAGTTTGTAGAAAATTACAAAATTGCCCCTGACTTGGAAATTTTTCCTCAGATTTACAAAAATTACCAAAATACCCCCAGATTTGCAAAATTACCAAAACGTCCCGAGTTTGAAAAATTACCAAAATACCCTTCTTCGCAAAATCACTCGAGATCATATTTTGAAAATTACAAAAATACTCCTATAGGTTAAAATTACGAAAATACCCCCGGGTAGTGAAATGACAAAAATGCCCCTACACGTTGGATATGGTCTGTGGATGTTATTTGTGTGATGGATGTACTTAGAACTAGGAGTTAAGCCTGAAATTGGAACTATAGGTAGATTCGACTTCGAAAGAATCACTTTAAAAACTATTTCTCATAAAATTGCTCGTGGGTAAACAGTGAACAATATTAATAATGCATAAAATTCTTAATCAGATAAACGTGAACGAGAAGAGTGAGTACAAGAGGTCGTGGACGTCCGCCGCCTGGCCGTGGTAGAGGTAGGATGACTTTGTCAGAGCCAGCAGGGTCTGGTCATGGGTCTGGAAATGTGATGTCAGATCTGCCGGCGGCGGAAACTGAGTTTCAGGATCAGACGGGTGGTAATGATGTAGTATCTCAAGCTGTATTGTGAGTTTTGGAACGAGTTACCGAGGCAGGCGCGGGTGTAGGAGCACGAAAATCCGTGGTTGAAAGACTCCGGGCTAACGGAGCAGAAGTGTTTAGAGGAGTTTCTAGAGTGGCTTCCAACACGGCTGAGTATTGGTTGGAGGCAACCGAATGAATAATGGATGACTTGGACTTCTCGACTGAGGAGAAGTTAAAGGGGATAGTGTCTCTTCTCCGGGATGAGTCATACCAATGGTGGCTCATGGTCCGAGAGGGTGCAGCGATCATTGATATCACCTGGGATTATTTTAAGGCAGCATATCAGAGGAAGTATGTGGGGGCTGGTTATATTGATGGGCAGCGTAGGGCGTTCTTAAATTTGGTACAAGGGAATAAGTCCGTACCCGAGTATGAGGCTGAATTTTTGAGGTTGAGTAGGTATGCTCGGGGTATGGTGGCTACAGAACATGAGTGCTATGTTAGGTTCGAGGACGGGTTGAGAGATGAGCTACGGGTGTTAGTTGCACCTCAGTGTGAAAAGGAGTTTACCGTTCTCGTGGAAAAGGCTCAGGTAGCTGAAGAGGTGAAGCAAACTGAGAGGTGGAATCAGGACAGAAGTAAGGATAAAAGGAGTTTTGGGCCTTCAGGGTCCGTTGGAAGTTCACAGAAGAGGGCTAGATTTGGTGGACCAGAAAGAGCCGCAAAGCCTGCTGCTGCTCAGTGGCCACCTCAGTGTGCTAGATGCGGGAAGTCCCACTCGAGAGAATGTTTGGCTAGAAGTAGAGGGTGCTTTTAGTGTGGATCAATGGAGCACCGGGTAAGGGATTGTCCGCGGGAGTTAGCTAGGACTCAAACTGAGGGTCAAGGACGCGGTCAATTCAGGAGGGATGGTCAGCAACAACAGAGGGGTCGAGGTGCAGCTAGGGGTAATGGTAATGGTAACGGGCATGGCCGTGGAGCACCTGGCCGAGGCGCTGGAGGTGCTGATGCTAGACAGCCGGGGTTGGTCTATGCAGCCAAACATCGAGATGAGGGCGACGCACCAGACGTTATAACCGGTACGTTTATAATTTCTGGGTTACCTTATACTGCTTTAATTGATATTGGTTCAACACACTCATACGTTGCTAGTAGTATAGTTGGAACTTTGAACTTAGTTAGTGAGACTGCTGCTAGGAAAATGACGGTAGTTAGCCCTTTAGAACTCTCTGTGGTAGTGGACAAACTGTATAAGGATGTACCCCTAGAACTCCAAGGGGTCGTGTTTCAAGCAGATTTGATGGAACTACCCTTCGGGGAGTTCGATTTAATCTTAGGAATGGATTGGTTGGTAAAGTACCAAGCAAAACCGGATTTGTCAAAATTGACTAAGTGCAAGTCTTTGAAGTCGGTTAAGGGTGAAGAGGTGGTGATGATAGGGGAGAGAAGGAATTACCTATCGAATGTGGTGTCCGCACTAAAGGCGGAGAAGATGGGAAGAAAAGGATGTGAGGCAGTTATGGTCTACGTATGTGCCTTAGAAGTTAAAGAATCAAGAATGGAGAATGTGCGAATGGTAAAAAACTTTGTTGATGTCTTTCCGGAAGAGCTCCCGGGTTTACCCCGGATCGTGAAGTGGAGTTCAGAATAGATTTTTTACCGGGAACAGCGCCAATGTCTATCGCTCCATACAGGATGGCACCAAAGGAATTGGTGGAGTTGAAAGTGCAGATTCAGGAGTTACTGGATCGGGGTTTTATTCGGCCAAGTGTGTCTCTGTGGGGAGCACCGGTACTCTTTGTTAAGAAGAAGGACGGGTCGATGCGGATGTGCATAGACTACCGTCAGTTGAATAAATTGACGATTAAGAACAAGTATCCTTTGTTTAGGATAGATGACCTATTCGACCAGCTTAAGGGAGCATCAGTCTTTTCCAAGATAGATTTAAGGTCGGGGTATCACCAACTTAAGGTAAAGGAGGCAGATATCTATAAGACGGCGTTTCGTACTCGATATGGGCACTATGAATTCTTGGTTATGCCGTTTGGACTGACTAACGCACCAGCAACGTTTATGGATATGATGAACTGGGTGTTCCAGCCATATTTGGATCGGTTCGTTGCAGTATTTATCGATGATATTCTGGTATACTCGAAATCAGAAGAGGAGCATGACGCATATTTGCGAGTGGTGTTGCAGATTCTTAGGGAAAAGTGTTTATACGCCAAGTATAGTAAGTGCGAGTTTTGGCTAAAGGAGGTTACTTTCTTGGGGCATGTGGTGTCAGCTGAGGGGATTAGAGTGGACCCTCGGAAGGTTGAGGCTGTTTTAGATTGGAAGCCACCAAAGTCTGTGGCGGAGATTCAAAGTTTCCTAGGGTTAGCAGGGTATTATCAGAGGTTTATGGATGGGTTTTCTTTGATTGCAGCACCATTGACCAAGTTGCTGAGGAAAGGAGTTTCTTTCGTGTGGTCAGACAAGCAGCAGGAAAGTTTTGAGAAGCTAAAGAGGATTTTGACGGAAGCTCCGGTGTTGATTCAACCAGAAGCCGAAAAAGAATTTACGGTTTATTGTGATGCGTCCCATACAGGATTGGGATGTGTGCTGATGCAGGAGGGGAAGGTGGTAGCGTATGCTTCCCGACAATTAAGATCTCATGAAGTGAACTATTCGACGCACGATCTGGAGTTGGCGGCAGTGGTTTTTGCCCTAAAAATTTAGAGGCATTATCTATATAGAGAGAAGTTTGTAGTATATACGGATCACAAGAGTCTGAAGTACCTTCTTACGCAAAAGGAGTTAAATTTGAGGCAGAGAAGGTGGATTGAGCTGTTAAAAGACTATGACTGTTCGATTGAGTACCACCCGGGAAAGGCTAATGTGGTAGCGGATGCCCTGAGTCGTAAGGTGGTGGCAGATTTGAGAGCCATGTTTGCTCACCTTAGCCTGTATAAGGATGGAAGCTTGTTAGCAGAACTGCAAGTAAGGCCAACCTGGATTGACGAGGTTAAGGAAAAACAGCTGGAAGACGAAGCTTTAAGTGCTCGTGGGTTGCAAGTGCAGAGTGGTGGATTGGAGGGGTATAGTTTGAGCAGTGATGGAGTGGTATGTTTTCGAGGAAAGGTGTGTATGCCTAAAAATGTGGAGTTAAGGCAGAAAATCTTGCAGGAAGCACATAACAGTCCCTATGCTGTGCATCCAGGAGGTAGTAAGATGTACCGAGATTTGCAGGAGCAGTTTTGGTAGCCGGGTCTTAAGCGGGAGGTGACGGAGTTTGTGGGTAAATATCTGACGTGTCAGCAAGTCAAGGCTGAACATCAGGTACCCTCGGGGTTGTTGCAACCAATTAAGATTCCACAATGGAAGTGGGAAAGAATTACAATGGATTTTGTGAGTGGGCTACCTCTTACGCCGACCAAGAAGGATTCAGTATGGGTAATTGTGGATCGTTTGACGAAGTTGGCTCATTTCATACCAGTGCGTATGGATTATCCTCTTCAGAAGTTGGCAAAACTATACATAGCAGAGATTGTAAGGTTGCACGGAATGCCAGTGTCGATTATTTCAGACAGAGACCCTAGATTTACGTCAAGGTTTTGGAAGGCGTTGCATCAGGCATTGGGTACGAGGTTGGATTTTAGTACGGCATTCCATCCCCAGTCAGATGGACAGTCAGAGAGGGTGATTCAAGTTTTGGAGGACATGCTAAGGGGATGTGTCATGGATTTCAAGGGAAGTTGGGAAGAATTCTTACTGTTGGTGGAATTTGGGTACAACAATAGCCATCAGGCAAGCATTCAGATGGCACCATACGAGGCGTTGTATGGTCGGAAGTGTCGTACCCCTACGTGTTGGACGGAGTTGAGAGAACGGCAGTTGTTGGGTCCAGAGCTGGTTACAGAGACAGAAGATAAGGTGAAGGTGATTAGAGCTCATTTGAAAGAAGCCTTGGATAGGCAGAAGTCTTATGCCGATCTTAAACGGAAGGATATAGAGTTTGCTGAAGGTGATAAGGTTTTCTTGAAGGTGTCACCGTGGAAGAAAGTTCTAAAGTTTGGTAGGAAGGGCAAGTTAAGCCCTAGATTCATTGGGCCCTATCAGGTGTTGAAACGAGTAGGACCAGTTGCGTACCAGCTTGAGTTGCCACCTGAGTTGAGTCAAATCCACAACGTGTTCCATGTTTCCATGCTGAGACGCTATCGCTCGGATCCGTCACATGTGGTGCCAGTGGAGGAAATAGAGGTGAATTTAGACTTATCTTTTGAGGAGGAACCAGTGCAGATCCTAGATCAGGATATTAAGGTTTTGCGCAGGAAATCAGTCCCTTTGGTGAAGGTATTATGGTGGAACCATGGATCGGAAGAAGCGACATGGGAGCCAGAGGATACTATGCGGCAGCAATACCCTCAACTTTTCGGACCAGGTAAATTTCGAGGTCGAAATTTATTTTAAGGGGGTAGAACTGTAATATCCTGATTTTGTGGGTCTATGCATTTGGTGTATTACATGGCTAAGTTAGTAGACTAAGGCTTCATAGGGTGAATTGGGCTCAGGTTTGGACTTTAAAACCTGGGTTAAGTGGCTGATAAATAGTGTGAGTAGTAATTGATGTTGGATTATTAAATTAGTAGCAAGTTGGGCTTGCGACCTAAAAATTTATTAATGCTAAATTAGGCATGAGGGTGGCGTCACTTAAGGGGATGATTTGGGCCTAGTATGGCCGTATGGAGCTTAGGCTACAATTCGGCACTCCTAGGGTAAGGGGATGGACGGCACTTAGGCTACAATTTAGGAGCTTAATTCTTTTATTTTTAAGAGATAAATGAGGATAATTAGAGAGGAAGGATAAAGGATATGATAATTGATGGATAAAGTTATCAGGAAAGAAAGAGTTGGCCGAAACTCCAACTCTATGTGGATGAGAATATGTAGCCGAAATTATTAGCAGAGTATCCATCTTTTCCTTCGTTTTCTTTTTCTTTCTCATCTCTTCCTCTGGCCGAAATTTCTTTCTTTTCTTTTCTCAAAGTTTTCTCTTCTAGTCGAAACTTCCTAGTGTTTCTCCTCTCCTCGAAAAACCCCCTGAAAGTCGCATACTCCTCGTACCTATCATCTTCCTCCATAGCCGAATCTTCAAAGTGAGATCTCTTTTTCCTGAAGGTGCACCATAGCCACATACACCTCTCTAGTTTGGCTCGGTCAATTTCACTCCTTATTCCTACATAGCCGAGTCTACAATGGTGGTTTGGTTTTCCCGAAGGCGCACCATAGGCCGCATGTTCCTTAGTGATCTGAAGCTGAATCCTGTTTTACAATAGCCAAAAGTGTCGATTGTGGAAAAGCCGAAGGTAAAATAGAGGTGATGATTTCTTGAAGGCTTTCGGGACTTGAAAGTAGTCAAGCAGTAAAAGGGAGTTGGATCTGTAAACCCAACGCCAAAGTAGCATAGAAGCATTAAAGGTGTAATACGAAAATTAGGTGTGTAACTATTACACACTTTCATTCTTAATATGTTAAATGTTATGTGTTGTTAAAAGCTGGAGTGGCGGCTATGGTTGTTGAAATACTCTTGTGGGTAACAGCGAGGATACTGGGTAAGTTGTGATGATTTCTGTATTGATTGTAATTTATGAAAGCATGATAATTTGTATACATGATAGTTGTATGTTGAGCATGATCATACTAGTACAGTTAGCATAACTACGTGTTATGGGAAATGAGAGGAGGGGGAAGTATGATCTATTAGACTGTCACCAGTGATTTGGTATCACACAGTGGGTTGGCCCCACATACTATAAATTGTGACTAAGTCTCAGTGGTTTGGTACCACATATGATATTATGTAACTTCGGTTACCAGTGGTTTGGCACCACCAGTGGTTTGGTACCACATATGATATTACGTAACTTCGGTTACCAGTGGTTTGGCACCACCAGTGGTTTGGTACCACATATGATATTTCGTAACTACGGTTACCAGTGGTTTGGCACCACCAGTAGTTTGGTACCACAAGGAGTAGAAAAGGGAGACCCAGATGGATGCTTAGGTGGGCTGCATGACTTGCTTATTAATGTATGAACTTGTGTAAGAGCATGATTTTCTTGGGATGGGGATTTACACACTGAGTCTCGGTGACTCATCCCTTCCTTTACATTTTTGCATATCAGACTTAGATCGTGGATATAGAGCCGGAGCGGACTGGAGGTGGCCATGCACAGCAATTGTTTTGGTTTCAAAGTTTTCTATTGAACTTAGTTGGTTTACTTTAATTTTTGGTTTTACATCATTGTAATAAGACCGCCTAACTATTTAGACTTTTGGATGTTATATTTGGTTGTTTTTTTTTATTTTTGACAGGCATACTTGATAAACCTAAAATCGGTTGCTTTCTTAAAAATGAGTATGTTATGTTTTTTTAAAATATTCACGGATTAAGTATATGATATGGATTAATAACCAAGCAAATAATTTTCTAAAGACAAGTCTCAGCAAGTTTTTGATTTTTCATCAAACACTTATCCGATTTCTAAAAACAAAGAGAGTTTTTCAAGGGTTTCTTCCCCAAAAAAATCGACAAACTGATTTCGAAAAGCATTTTCTTTCCCGTAGCACGTCGAACTCGGATGTAGCGTTTAGACTTGGTTTGGGGTGTTACAATCAGAATTAGCTCAATTGGAAAAATTATCTATATCATCAAAACAATTTTCGTCAGAGTCAGGAGATATCACACTATCGCAGATTAAATATGGCATGTATAGCTAGACTCATATCACTGTGGTAGTTCAAGAACCAACTAAGCCATAGCTCTGATACTAATAAAATGTAACACCCCTTACCCGAGACCGTTGTCGGAGTCAAGCACGAGACATTACTAAACTTAACTACTAATTCGGGCCATAAAAATTGAAACTGTCCATCTGCATCATGTTGACTAAATTGACTATAACTCGAGTTACAAAACTCAAAATTCAGATCCGTAAATTTTTCTTGAAACTAAACTCATATATATTCTTTCTATATATTTTCCAGAATTTCTTGTTTGGCCAATTAGTATATTTTATTCATTAAAGTTTCCCCTATTTCACTATTTAATGGTTCTAACCTATCGTTACAAAACCTCAGTTATCTCATTTTACAGAATTCAAATAATGTTCTCATTTATTCCAATGAAAATAGACTCATTAAATATTCTACGAATATAAACTATGTTCCATGATTATTTTTATACAATTGTTAATAATTTTTCCAATACAGAACAGGGGATCACAAAGTCATTCAGAACTAGTCTCACTAAAATTTAAATATCTCATGATATAAAATTCCTTTGCCTACTATGTTTCTTTCATATACAAATAGACACAATAAGCTTTAATTATATATCTTATTCACTTTCTAATTTCATTTCTTCTATTTTTGGTGATTTTTAAAAATCACATCACTGCTGCTAACCAAAAACTGTTTCATTGCAAAATATGATTAACTAGTTTGTAACATCTTTACTCCATTTCATTTAAACTCTATACATTAAACATACTTATATATACCAAAACCAAATCAACCAAAACCACAACCAAACATAATCACCAAGCCAAAATATAAAGTCCAAGATTAACAAGATGGACAAGCCATTTTCGCATGGCTTATACATATATATATACAGCTTCAACCATGTTCGAAAAGTAGTATAGCCTATACATGCCATAAATTTCTAATTCAACTTTTAAAAATATCGAAAGCAGTCGATAGTGTGATAAACTTCGCTGACCATCCTCGAAACTGCAACTAGTCTCCAAAATCTATAAATAAAAGTAAAAATACACACACAGAGTAAGCTATCATAGCTTAGTAAGTCATAAGCAAATATTAACTCAATAACAATAATAATTTAATAAAACATGACTAAACCATAGTTATAAATTCAAATATGTACATATAACTAAACATGAAATAAGTTTTGTCCACACACGCATCCGTTCTTTATCCAAAATCATCTTTCATACTCGATATCAATAGAAATTTCATTTGACCGAATACATACTATCATAATATCTTTATACAATTCACATTTCCTTAGTCATAATTTCACATTCAATTACCATATAGACAAATGCACATATAAACTTTGGCATGAATATGAAATTCACATTTCCATATCATACATATATTTATATCATTAAACCGAATATGACCAATTATATACTTAAACATATGGTTTCATTCACTTAATTCATAGCTTAATTTTTAATTCAAATATTATCTCAATGGCATTGACAATTTATTAAGGTATAACCAAGCCATACTTATGAAATTTAATTACCAAACATTTATCTACACATAAATTATAACATTTCCAAGCACACATTGATTCATTAACATGTTTAATATCCCATAGACCTTATTTTGCCGAATATATATATATATCCCTATAAACACATTTAAGGTTCACATTTCAAATAACTACTAATCGAATGCACATAAATCATTTAATATCAATATGAATTTCACATTTCAATTTATTCCTCATGTGACATTAAGCCGAATATAAGCTCAAAAATCAAACATTAATATCACATATTTATGCATTAATCCACATATAGATTTTCATATACACATTCACTACCATTAACGTCATTTATAACTTGTATCACATATCAAATAATCAACTTACCTTATTTCTGAAATGGAAATAAATTGTCACATACCTGTTCACTTTAACTCATTTAACACATTTGATTATTTTTACTGTTGCTCATGTAAAATTTGCTAGGCATAAAGCATAATATAATACACCGGCACAGAGCCTGCTAGGCAATAAGCCTGATATAATTCACCATCATAAAGCTTGATATCATACACCGGCACAAAGCCTGCTAGGCATAAAGCCTGATATCATACACCGGCACAAAGCCTGCTAGGCATAAAGCCCGATATTATACACCGGCACAAAGCCTGCTAGGCATAAAGCTCGATATTATACACCGACACAAAGCCTACTAGGCATAAAGCCTGATATCACTGATACAAAGTCATCTTACACATAATTCATATATCGGAAATCTTAACTAATCCTTAAGGTTCATACGAAGCTTTTCAAACATCCTATCTCGATTGAATCGAACTTGTTCCCAAATCTCATAAACATTAATACATTTGGCTAAATCAAATAAAAATTGATATATTTATTTCTACATGTATACTTCACATTTGTCGAAACCATTTTTAAAATCGAGTTTAGAAAAATGGAGATCGACTTTAAAGACAAAAACGGGAGTCGCCACCAATCCCTTTTTACTTAGGTGTGATTGGATCACCTTGTAAAACGCTTTAAAATATTTTTGGTCTACAAAAACAAGAAAACAAGTTCGGGAGTCGGTTACGCATGAGGAAGGGTTAGCACCCTCATAACGCCCAAAAATTGGTACCAAATCGATAAAATCATATCCAGATGTTGAAAATAAAGAAAATTGCGAAATATGATCCTTTTATTAGAAAGAAAACCAAGACTTACCTATCCCAAAGAAATAAAGTACTTTACCCAATAAGTTAAGGTATAGCACCTCATGACTTTGAAATTAAACTCGTCTTTATTTTGAGAAATTCCTACTTCGAGACACAAAATGTCGAACCCAATAAGTTAAGGCAAAACATTTTGAATTCCTAAGAATAGGTTTTTTTTTTTATTTTGAAATTGATAAATCTCAAATTTCTTAAAAAAGAGATACATAATACCTAAAGTTTCACGAGAAATATCAAACCCAATAAGTTAGGGCAAGATTCTTCTCGAAATTCCCCAAATATCACATATCATTATATTTTAAAAATCATTTGAAATAAATTTAGAAAAGGGAGATACGTAATATCTAAAGTTTCGCGAGAAAAATCGAACCCAATAAGTTAGAGCAAAATTCTTCTCGAAATTCCCTAAATATCACATATCACCGTACTTTGAAAATCATTTGAAATAAATATTTTTAAACAGGTATAAAAATAGTTATGTGAATCATACATTGCATCACATATGCCTAATATCAATTTATCATAATCACCAACTATATTAACAATTTCTACTAATAGAGAATAATAAGAAATAATGAATGATTTAAACAATAGAAATATTATACCAAAACTTGCAATAAAATAAACATGAAGAATAGTGTAAATAAATAAATAACTAAAGATAATGTACATACACATAACATATTGAAAATAATTATAATAAGTAATACATGTAAAATATAAATGCAATAATTATAAAAATGTGTAATAGATAATAAAATATATTTATGAAAAAATTTAAAATTATATACATATAATATAAAGTCAAAAATATATAATGAATAGTATATGAATTATAAAATATATATAATAAAAACATATAAATTTTAAACAAGTAAAATAATAATTAAAATAAAATTATAATTAAATATATAAATAATATATATACAATATATATATTTTTCATACTATTAATAAAATAATAAATATAAAAAAATAGAATAGCTTAATGTGATAAAACAATTAATTATAATATAAAATAACAAAATAAAATAAAAGGATAAAAATAAAATTAAAATAAAGAAAACAGGGGTTAAAACAGTAATTAAAACCAATTAAAAGGATTAAATCACAAACGCGCGTTAAAATACAGGGATTAATATAGAAATTATTCAAAATTTTAAAACGGTATCGTTTCAATTTTAACCTTTAAAAGAGTCTGAGGGATTAAATTAGAACAAAATTAAACTCTAGGGCCGAATTACAAATAAATAAAAATGAAATTAAACTGAATTAAAAATGCGGAGGGACTAAATGTCATATATCCCATTTTACCCAAAAACACGCGGATCCTTAGGGTCGGGTCAATTGTGTGCGGATCTGGCCATTGAAACGACGTCGTTTTTTCACTTATCAGATTAAGCAAAACGACGTCGTTTCCTTCTTATCATAAAAGAAAAAAATCAGTACAAAAATTCATTCCATTCACCATTTAAAAAAAAATTTAGGAGAGCTCCGAAATGCTCTCTGTTCCTTCGACCGAGGTCGATCCACACGCCTTTGGCTCCGGTGACGCGCCATCGTAAGCGCCACCGCAATCGCCTCTCTGGTGACGGTTAGAAGCCCAAACGCCTCCCTTTTTTCACCGATCGAGAGGTAAAACCCTTTCTATCTTTTTATTACTAGAACATTCACTGTTTGCAGGAATCGAAAAAAAAAAGAAAAAAATAATGCGAGCACAAAAAATGGGAAATCACCTTCTATTTGGTGTTTTTATTTCTGTATAACTTTAGTATTTTGTGGGTATGTATCTTTCTGTTTGTGTATGTGGAAAAAGTCCCCCCTTTTTACATGTTTTGGATGGATTTTTATAACCCAAAAAATAAAAGGAAATACAAATCTCTTTGCCATATTCTTGCTGTTGGTTTCCTTCTCTGTACAGGTGGACAAAGATAGTGACGGTGATGGCGCGATTCGGGCACCGATCATGGTGCGATCGAGGACTTGGCGCTGGTGCTATGAATGCGGCGCGACGTTCGGGATGCTACCTACGGTGCTAGGGTTTCCAGGAAACCCTAGGTCACTGAGTTCAGCTTAGGAATTGGGCCATTTTGGGCTTGTCTGGATTGGGTCTATTGGGTCCAGGTTAATGGGTCTTGTAATTGGGTTAATCGGGTAGTGGTGTGTTTTGGTTCTGATTGGGTTTTAGTTTTGGGTATTGGGCCCGGGTAATCCGTTTTTAGGTTTGGGTTTGTTTGGTTTTCAAGATTGTAAATGGACTATAAAAAATCTGACTTTATTATTTTTTATTTATTTTTATTGCTGATATGGGCCCGGGCAAAATGGGCCTCTTACAGCTGCCCCTCTTTGCTTATTGTCGTGTAACGAGAATAGAGCAAAGACCATAGAAGGACCAATTTTGCCCGGTCTTGGCCGAGCCTCAACTTCTTGATCCTCGATTTCTTCAAAATGGCTTCCAATTCCAACTGCATCTTCAGGGGTAATGGAACTTCATCTTGATTTCAGTGAGTTTGATAGCTTCAACTTCATGAAGGCAGTATCCACTATCTTTTGATCTGCTCCACTACAAACTCAGGGAGACCAGATCTGATGTTTTCAATCTGTTATTTTCAATCTGATCCCTGCAAACTCAGGGATCACCTGACTGATGTTTTCGATCTGTTTCCTGCAACTTCAAGAATGTCAAATCTGCCATTTTCGATCTGGTCCCTACAAGCTCAGGGATCACCAGATTGATGTCTTCGATTTGCTTCCTGCAACTTCAGGAATGTCAAATCTGCTATCTTCAATCTGATCCCTGCAAGCTCAGGGATCACCAAATTGATGTCTTCTATCTACTATCTACTATCTTCAATCTAATCCCTGCAAACTCAGGGATCACCAGACTGAAATCTTCGATCTGCTATCTTCAATCTGATCCTTGCAAACTCAGGGATCACCAAACTGATGTCTTCTATCTATTATCTTCAATCTGATCCCTGCAAACTCAGGGATCACCAGACTGATGTATTCAATCTACTATCTTCAATCTGATCCCTGCAAACTCAGGGATCACCAGACTGATGCATTCGATCTACTATTTTCAATCTGATCCCTGCAAACTCAGGGATCACCAGACTGAAATCTTCAATCTGCTATCTTCAATCTGATCCCTGCAAACTCAAGGATCACCAGACTGAAATTTTTGATCTGCTATCTTCAATCTGATCCCTGCAAACTCAGGGATCACCAGACTGATGTATTCGATCTACTATTTTCAATCTGATCCTTGCAAACTCAAGGATCACCAGACTGATGTATTCGATCAGATGTCTTCAATCGATCCTCGCAAACTCGAGGATCACCGATCGAAATCTTTGATCTGCTATCTTCAATCTGATCCCTGCAAACTCAGGGATCACCAGACTGATGTATTCGATCTACTATCTTCAATCTGATCCCTGCAAACTCAAGGATCACCAGACTGATGTATTCGATCAGATGTATTCAATCGATCCCGCAAACTCGAGGATCACGGTGAAATCTTCGATCCGCTATCTTCAATCTGATCCCTGCAAACTCAGGGATCACCAGATTGATGTCTTCGATCTGCTTCCTGCAACTTCAGGAATGTCAAATCTGCTATCTTCAATCTGATCCCTGCAAGCTCAGGGATCACCAGATTGATGTCTTCGATCTACTTCCTGCAACTTCAGGAATGTCAAATCTACTATTTTCAATCTGATCCCTGCAAGCTCAGGGATCACGGTGATGTCTTCGATCCGCTTCGCCGCAACCAGAACGCGTCAAATCTGCTGATGTCTTTAATTTTACTACATGGTCCTTTAGAGGGCATAACCTGTAGAATGGGTATATGCTTATGCCTAATAATTAGGATTCCTTTATTGAAATGCATCAAATGCTCTTAATTAGACATGCTATGATATGAGTATGATTCTCGCTCAAGGTGTTATTACTCATTAAATTTTTATTTTTTTTTATCTTTGTTCATCAATTATGTTCTTCTCAATCAGCTTGCCCCAATATAATTTCTGAGTTAGCCCCGCTTGAACCTTGAGACATGGGGAATGACATCTGGTTTCTTTTTTGTTACCATTCAGAGGTACAGAACTTGTATCACTTTCAATCTGTTACACCATTCCCAGGATGTAATGACCAGGTATATGTGTCTGAACGGATCCAAGGTATCCCGACAATGATCCCTTTTTACACTTGGATTGACCTTATTCGTTATTTGCCAATATGGTGTCACCAACAAAATTGTCTTTATCCAAGAAGAATTTGAAGAGATAATCATTTTCAATGTTTCCAGCCCTTAAGCTTGGTGAGTTCTGAGCAATAGTCATGTTTCAAATTCCTTGTGTTATTTAGAAACTTCCAGAGTAATATGGGAAACTCCTTTTATGAAGTGTTATTAGTCCATTAATCGTTATTTCAATAAAATTCTTGAAAAAGATCACAACAATGAAAGAAATTAAACTCGAAGCAAATAACCAAGGCAATAAATGAAAATTGGTTGGTATATCTTAAAAGAATAAAGCAATCAAAAATAAGGAAGTCAAAAATGGGTAGGATAGAAGCTAGGCGACCCAGATATCATAGCCTGAGCTTTTTTGTTCCAACTTCTTGAGGACCATTTTAAACTCAATATGTGTTTAGGGGATCCTGAGTACGTTTTCGATGCCCAAAGGCGTAACATACTTCTTCATTGCTAATTCAGACGTAGCAAGACTTTTGTATGCCCCACTTTTATTCAAAATTTGAGCCGCCCTTTTCGGGTTTTCAACTCAAAGCCCCTTTAGTCTCAAAGCGCCCTGGTTTTTACCTTGGCCTCTCTTTTTTTTTTTTTTTTTGACTCAATGACCCTTTGCGGGTTTTCACCTTGACCCTTTTCCTTTTTAGGTAAAATCCTTCTTGACTAAACCTAAATTCACCGGATTAGGCATGTCTTCGCCATTCATCTCAATCAATATCAATAATCCTCCAAAATAGGCCTTCTCAACATAAGGTATTTCCCAATTTGGAATATGCTTTCCTCTAAAATCGTTTTGTAGAGGAAAAATCTTTTTCAACATCAGGTTTCGAATTCCCTAAAATGAACTTCTTTAACGTAAGCTCGCATCCTCTGACCCTGATGGATAACTTTTAATTTTTTCTTCAATTAGGTTTGAATGACAAAACGCTTCAAATCCATAAACCAATGGGTAACATGTTGCCCCAGCGAAGGTTCTCGCCGATGTTCAATAAGACAAAAGGTAACGGTAGCTTCTTATGCCAATCCTTACAAGTCTAAGTCACCTTTCACATAATTTTTTATTTTTTTTCATTTTCTTTTAGCAACTTTTTCTGTACAGTGATATGCTACCGGATCTTTGGACAAACTGTAAACTTTAACTTTATACAGTTATACATTCTATGCTGGTGTCTGATCCTTTCCTTTATTCATCATTTTTTTGATTTTTTTAATTTTTTTAATTTTTTTTGATGACTGTCGACTTTGCAGTATTGGCATATAAAGCAACATTCACCTTCTTAGTGAAATAGACAATGACCATGACAGTGAATCGATGTCAACTTGAAGCATTTGACAAGATTGGCCCCATAATATCCATGCCCTACATATGAAAAGTTTGTGAAGAACTGGAGTAAGCCCTTGAATATTGTCTCCTTAGATACGGTATAGTTCATACCATCTCTTTCTCTGCAAATTGGGTAGTCCCCAATCCTTATATTTAGGGCGCTTCTTATTAGCCCAAGCATGTCCTGATATGATCATGCAAAATGTCTTTGAGTCTTTTTGAAAATAACTCAATAATGTCCGCATTATTTCTATGGTAAGATGAGCTTCGATCTTCACCCCTTTTCTAGGCCCACAATATCCAATGTCCCTTTGTAGAGTAAGGTCTTTTTTCATCTTGTCAAACCATTCTTAACAAGTCAGAAGGGATGTCGCTATCTCTGTCATCTTCAAAATCCTGAGATCCCCTAGACTCATATCTTGTTCAAAAAGGGAGTTAGTAACAACGTTGCTCATGACATTGATATCTGGATACCTAGGAACGAAGATGAGCAAATCCAAAGAATAAATGATTCTAAGGATGATTATTGATATGGTCATGAATAAAGAATGAAAGAATAAAAAACCAAAGAATGTACAGTTTAAAATAGAAAGAAAAGAATATGTGCTCAAACAGATGCATTTTATTGAAATAAAAGTTTGAACATAAGCCTGTTTCACAAAAGAATTCTTGTTGCCTCTAGGCACAAAACAACAAGCCTGTTTTGGACATTACTCTAGATTAGCCCTAAAAGTACAAAGACTTCTTCCACAGTCTTATTATTCAAAACACTCCCAAGTACACAAGGGCTTGTAAACTTTGTTCTCTAATTTCCTCTTCGCCTTCGATTTCTTCAAAAGATCACAACTTTCTTGTCTCCATGATTAGATAATGGGTTCTCCACACTGGGTTATCATCAATCTTGAAAACTCCCATCTTAAGAAGTCTCTCTACTACCTTTTTGAAGGCAGTACAATTCTCTATTGAATGCCCTGTTACTCCTGCGTGGTAATCGCATTGAACGTTGGAGTCATACCATTTAGGATATGGGGGTTGTAACGGATGCATATAATATGGGGACACTACACGTGCCTCTAATAAAGTATCATATAGCTCCTTATATGTCATTGGAATTAGTGTGAATTGGACCTTTTCAGAATTTTGTCTAGGGCCTGATTCTTCTCTCGTCGACCCTTGTTGTCCAGTCGTAACCACTACTTTTGAGTACCCTTTATTGTATGTACTCAAATTGTTCACCTCGTCATCTTTTTTCCTAGGAGTGGATCTTCTAGTAGTTTCTCTCGCTTCAATCTTGCCACCCCTTATGGCATTTTCTATCATTTCACCCGCCATGACTATATCCGCAAAGCTTTTAGTTGTGCTTCCTATCATATGGGTGATAAAAGGTGCCTTTAGAGAGTTGATAAACAACATGATGGTTTCCTTTTCCAGGAGAGGTGGTTGGACTTGCATGGCCATTTCCCTCCATCTTTGTGCGTATTGCCTGAAACTCTCGTTTGATTTTTTTTTCCATGTTTTGTAACATGATTCGGTCAGGCGTCATATCTGTAACATGGTTGTACTGTATCATGAAAGCTTGAGCCAAGTCCCTCCACGACTAATGTTAGTGCGGATAAGTTGGTTATACCACCTAGACGCTGTTCCCGTCAAACTATCTTGGAAACAATGAATCAGAAGTTGATCATTGTTCACATAACCCGTCATACGTCTGCAGAACATCATGATATGGGCTTCGGAATAGGTAGTTCCATTGTACTTCTCAAATTCTGGCATCTTGAACTTGTGAGGAAGTATCAAATCTGGGACCAGACTTAAATCCTTGGCGTCTATACCATAATGATGGTCGATGTTTTCCAAAGCCTTGAATTTTTCCTCCAACCACCTGCAACGATCCTCTAACAGTTTTGCAGATTCAGTTTTGGCCCCCTCTCCCTCTACTACGTTTAAATCAGGGACAACGAGATTAGCAGGGTGATCTCCTGGGTTGGATCCTACATCCACTTGAAAATTTGCAGGCAATCCGGTCTCAGCTTGCCCTTGCTGAGGCCTTATTATGACAGGTGGCCTTCTGGGATATTCTTCATGTTGAGCTTGCACATGGGTTGAAGTGAACTCTCTAAGTAAATCCTCATTTTCCTCAATATTGATTATAGGATCCTTTACCTTATCTATTATTCCATTCATCATCTGGGCCATTTGAGCCATCATGTTTCTCTGGGCTTCCAACATCTAGTCTCTCATCTCTTGTTAGAATTTTACCATCTGCTCTTGCATCTGATCTTGCATATCTCTTTGGAATTGCTCCATTCTTTGGTCCATTTTTCTTGACTTAGCTCGTGTACCGTAAGGGTGTTCAGCTTCCAGATTTTTTTTTCTCCCTCTCCTCTAATTTAAACTAATTAGACTCTCTCTATGGACTTGAATGCATATGATGTTATGTAATGCAAATGCATGAATGTAAAGAAGTATCGATTCTGATCAACTTTATTTTAGAAAACTTTTGGCCACGATCTGATCGTAGCTCATACTTTGCGTTCAATTTATCCGCCTAAATTACCCAAGTCGAATCTATACTATTGCTTCACCCATGAGATAATTCTGACTTCTGACTCGATCGTGAGAATGATGAAGTTCTTCTTTCCAACACCCTTTATTTGTTTCAAGAAGATCCATCCGTAGCTAACAGTTGTGCAATGCCGATTCTAACATTTTAATCTTACCCTTCATTTCCTTGCTCTTGTTTAAGCTTGACTTTAACTCGATCGTGAAATGAAGGTAACCATCCAAGCTTAGCATTGATCTTCAATAGCAAATTTGTAAGGTATTGATCATACCCTAGCTGGTACTATACACTGAGTCACAATACCATATTCAGAAAAATTCTTCCGCTTCTATGTCTCATAAAGATCAGAAATTTTCCTATCTAGAAGCAAATCAAGAAGGAATTGTGGAGTTCCAGGAAGTTTAGATTGTATCTGTTCAAACATTTTTCAACTCTAACCACAGGTGAAAATCTTCTATTCCGATTTATCTCGAAACAAATCAAATCCCTTGCAATGTTGTTTGGACCGCAACGAAGAGCCGAGGAGTTCACAACAGCCCATCTTTGAATCCTAGATGGCTCCACCTATTTCTTGTTGTTAAAATTCCAACGCCCACTCCTCGGAAAGAAATTTCCACCATTGTCTCTTCTTAACCTTGGTGCTGGCGGAGTGCACCCGTCCACTTGGGTAAAATTAGAGTTGATATTAACACCTCAAGATTTTAGCATTGGTTCAACATCATATTTTAGACAAAACATTCATCCTTTCTTGAAGCATCTACCTCAATTTTCCAACCAGAGGAGCTCTTTGGAAAGTTGATCAACTACTGGACCAGGTTGAATTATCATGATAATTGATACATCGGTATTTAGTGAAAAGCCTCCTTGAGTGGCTATGAAACTTGAATGGAAACCCCTATAGCCAAGGGCACCTCCTCCAATGTCTGTGAACTTGTTCTGATTATCTTGAAAGATTGGCAAACAAGTAGGCATCCCTGTTTCGTAGCATGCTACCTTAAAATGATATCCAGCACCCTCAGTGCTTCTTGAGAGTTTTCAGATTTATGTCCGTGCCTAGCATTTTGAATTGCTTGCATGGGTATCCTTACAGCAAAGCTGATCTCCACTTTAAAGGTCTTTGACTGATAAAGTCGTTTAATTCTCTTCCTGTCTTTCCCATTTGAGTCATCATGGACATCAGGTCTTACATTCCCGTTGTTTCTGTTAGATGTAACATCCTCAAATACAATTGTAAACTCATACTTGTTATTTGGAAGAACACCAACAATAAATAAACTTTTCTCCCTATCACAAGTAAGGTCTTTTCCCAGCCCATTCATTGCCATAGGTCCCTTGCACCCTCTCTATCACTTTTCTTCCAACACACTTGCCATCAACTAAGCAGCCATCTTCATATGAAAGAGAAACGTTGTAATGGTAGAAGTGCCCATCTGCATTCCCCATACTCTCTTTGAAGTGATTGGTAAGTATAGTTACCCTTTTGCCCTTTAGTTCTAACACCATACCTTGCCATAGGGTGTCGTACAATCTTTTTCGCATCCAATTCTGCTTTGATCAGAACAACATTAGGGGTCACAAGTGGCAGGGATTCTAACGTTGCCCCTTTTCTAACTTCCTTTGACCATATACTAACGATTGCATTGTATTCCACTTTATCAAGGAATCCGTTCTCCATAACCAGCTTTCTAACTTAGAAACTGATCGTGAATCGATACCTCTTAAAATATGATATGCCCAAAAAAATGAATTACAACTAGTTAGTACCACTGAATAAAATACAAGGCAAGTGAAATAAAGTACACCTATCCGGGTGACTACTAAAATTTGGCATAGCTCTACCTAAGGCGGGTTCTTAGGGTTTACTATATGTGGTTTCGTTCTAAAGTTAAGGTACCCGAACCAGCAGATTCCTTGATCCTTACCCATTATAGGCTCATACGGACCGAGTTCAGTTCAGGGGAATACATTACCCTATGGCTGCACGGAGATGAAAATCTCACGAAGACATAGGTACGGATGTATCCCGAAAGCGTTTCACTATCCTGCACGGAGGTGAAAACCTCATGAAGGAGTAGCTTCTCGCTCCCATTTAAGGGTGTGACCACAACGGTCATGCAGTGCAATGCAGAGCAATATATTTAAGACCACATGCAATAAAAGGATCATATTTTTAAAATAAGAATTTTAAATTCGAACAAAAGGACATAAAATTATCAATTTTACGGCCTGACTCTCTTGTTTCCCCAGCAGAGTCGCCAAGCTGTCGAAACCATTTTTAAAATCGGGTTTAGAAAAATGGAGATCGACTTTAAAGACAAAAACCGGAGTCGCCACCAATCCCTTTTTTACTTAGGTGTGATTGGATCACCTTGTAAAACGCTTTAAAATATTTTTGGTCTACAAAAACAAGAAAATGAGTTCGAGAGTCGGTTACGCATGAGGAAGGGTTAGCACCCTCATAACGCCCAAAAATTGGTACCAAATCGATAAAATCATATCCAAATGTTGAAAATAAAGAAAATTGCGAAATATGATCCTTTTATTAGAAAGAAAACCAAGACTTACCTATCCCAAAGAAATAAAGTACTTTACCCAATAAGTTAAGGTATAGCACCTCATGACTTTGAAATTAAACTCGTCTTTATTTTGAGAAATTCCTACTTCGAGACATAAAATGTCGAACCCAATAAGTTAAGGCAAAACATTTTGAATTCCTAAGAATAGGTTTTTTTTTTTATTTTGAAATTGATAAATCTCAAATTTCTTAAAAAAGAGATACATAATACCTAAAGTTTCACGAGAAAAATCAAACCCCATAAGTTAGTGCAAGATTCTTCTCGAAATTCCCCAAATATCACATATCATATTTTAAAAATCATTTGAAGTAAATTTAGAAAAGGGAGATACGCAATATCTAAAGTTTCGCGAGAAAAATCGAACCCAATAAGTTAGAGCAAAATTCTTCTCGAAATTCCCTAAATATCACATATCACCGTACTTTGAAAATCATTTGAAATAAATATTTTTAAACAGGTATAAACATAGTTATGTGAATCATACATTGCATCACATATGCCTAATATCAATTTATCATAATCACCAACTATATTAACAATTTCTACTAATAGAGAATAATAAGAAATAATGAATGATTTAAACAATAGAAATATTATACCAAAACTTGCAATAAAATAAACATGAAGAATAGTGTAAATAAATAAATAACTAAATGTACATACACATAACATATTGAAAATAATTATAATAAGTAATACATGTAAAATATAAATGCAATAATTATAAAAATGTGTAATAGATAATAAAATATATTTATGAAAAAATTTAAAATTATATACATATAATATAAAGTCAAAAATATATAATGAATAGTATATGAATTATAAAATATATATATAATAAAAACATATAAATTTTAAACAAGTAAAATAATAATTAAAATAAAATTATAATTAAATATATAAATAATATATATACAATATATATATTTTTCATACTATTAATAAAATAATAAATATAAAAAAATAGAATAGCTTAATGTGATAAAACAATTAATTATAATATAAAATAACAAAATAAAATAAAAGGATAAAAATAAAATTAAAATAAAGAAAACAGGGGTCAAAACAGTAATTAAAACCAATTAAAAGGATTAAATCACAAACGCGCGTTAAAATACAGGGATTAATATAGAAATTATTCAAAATTTTAAAACGGCATCGTTTCAATTTTAACCTTTAAAAGAGTCTGAGGGATTAAATTAGAACAAAATTAAACTCTAGGGCCGAATTACAAATAAATAAAAATGAAATTAAACTGAATTAAAAATGCGGAGGGACTAAATGTCAAATATCCCATTTTACCCAAAAACACGCGGATCCTTAGGGGTCGGGTCAATTGTCTTGTGGATCGGCCATTGAAACGACGTCGTTTTTCACTTATCGATTAAGCAAAGCAGCGTCATTTCCTTCTTATCATAAAAGAAAAAAATCAGTACAAAAATTCATTCCATTCACCATTTAAAAAAAAAATTAGGAGAGCTCCGAAATGCTCTCTGTTCCTTCGGCCTGAGGTCAGTCTCGGCCTTTGGCTCCGGTGACGCGCCATCGTAAGCGCCACCGCAATCGCCTCTCTGGTGATGGTTAGAAGCCCAAACGCCTCCCTTTTTTCACCGATCGAGAGGTAAAACCCTTTCTATCTTTTTATTACTAGAACATTCACTGTTTGCAGGAATCGGAAAAAAAGAAAAAAAATAATGCGAGCACAAAAAATGGGAAATCACCTTCTATTTGGTGTTTTTATTTCTGTATAACTTTAGTATTTTGTGGGTATGTATCTTTCTATTTGTGTATGTGGAAAAAGTCCCCCCTTTTTACATGTTTTGGATGGATTTTTATAACCCAAAAAATAAAAGGAAATACAAATCTCTTTGCCATATTCTTGCTGTTGGTTTCCTTCTCTGTGCAGGTGGACAAAGATAGCGACGGTGATGGCGCGATTCGGGCACCGATCATGGTGCGATCGAGGACTTGGCGCTGGTGCTATGAATGCGGCGCGACGTTCGGGATGCTGTCTGCGGCGCTAGGGTTTCCAGGAAACCCTAGGTCACTGAGTTCAGCTTAGGAATTGGGCCATTTTGGGCTTGTCTGGATCTGGGTCTATTGGGTCCAGGTTAATGGGTCTTGTAATTGGGTTAATCGGGTAGTGGTGTGTTTTGGTTCTGATTGGGTTTTAGTTTTGGGTATTGGGCCCGGGTAATCCATTTTTAGGTTTGGGTTTGTTTGGTTTTCAAGATTGTAAATGGACTATAAAAAATCTGACTTTATTATTTTTTATTTATTTTTATTGCTGATATGGGCCCGGGCAAAA
Source organism: Gossypium bickii (assembly GCA_025503065.1). Taxonomy (NCBI): domain Eukaryota; kingdom Viridiplantae; phylum Streptophyta; class Magnoliopsida; order Malvales; family Malvaceae; genus Gossypium; species Gossypium bickii. The sequence goes on from CP106711.1 coordinate 124,946,360, forward strand.
TGGGCCTCTTACAACATTTTATAAAATTCAGTATGTCTTTTTACTTATAAACTTACCTCGGACAAAGGTAATCGGAGCAGGACGATTAATAGACGATTTTAATTTTCCTCCGATCCAAATCCGATTTCTTTGGTTCTTGATCTAAATGTGTAACACCCCCAAACCTGGCCCACGAGCCTTGACCGGATCTGGTTATGTCACTGCGGAAAGACGGTTGAAAATCTTGTTGATTTTAAAATAAAACATAAAAATTTGTTAACCTTTGAAAACCATGTCCATTTAAAATTTAAAGTAAAACTTGTTATTATAAAATGTCCAAATTAAAACTTTAGTGTATATATACTTTGAATAAATAGATTGCTAAAAATAAAATCATCTTTATATAGTGATCTAATTAAAACAAGCCGTAATTAAAAATAATACCAAAAATAGTAATAAGGCCCTTATTACAACCAATACTTAATCAAAATACTTAAAATTAAAAATGCTTAAAATGATTAAAATATCTTCTTCATCTGCATGGGCCACCTCATATCCACTCCAAACCCGGTCCAAAGTTTACGCATCACCTGAAAATGTTAAAGGAGAAGGTGAGTCACCAAGACTCAATGTGTAACCCTTCCCCCGATTTAGTGCAACATCATACACAAATCATAACTAATTTAACATGCACAAGTTTAATATGCACCCAACCTAGCCATCCAGCACCTTTCTTTAGCCCGTGTGGTACCAAACCACTGGTGGTGCCAAACCACTGGTGACTCAAAGTCACAAATGTGATACCAAATCACTGGAGGTGCCAAACCTCTGGTGTCCGAAGACACAAATCGATTGATGGGACCAACCCATCATGTGATACCAAATCACTGGCGTCAATCCCATAATATAATCCGTGGGGCCAACCCACTGTGGTGCTAAGCCACTGGGACGAGACGCTATGAGGTGCCAAACCTCTGGAGGTGCCAAACCTCTGGTGACCGTAGTCACGAAATGTGGTACCAAACCACTGGTGTCCGTCGACACGAATATCACTTCCCCCTCCACTCGTTTAACCCACATCAATCAAGGATATACATTTAACAGAGATCATGCCATAAAGTTACCATTAGCCATAACCACATATACCAAATATGTCATGCTTCCCAAAAGCATCATAAAGAAAGTCATAACGACAAGACTTACCTGAATCCTTGCTTATACCATTATGGTATTAAATCCCACATCTACACAAGTCAGATTTAACATACACAAACACTTAGCACATTAATTAATTATAAAGTGTGTATGTACACACCTGTCACCAACGATAGTCCTAAATCCCGAAAAGACAAATCGACCACACAAGCTTTCCTTGCCCCTATATTCGGCCAAACATGGAAGTTAGTGACATGGCCTATTCGGCCAAACCAAATAAATCTAAAGGGTTATCTCTTGAACCCGAATCCTTACCTACACGCCTTTGAATACTAGCCACCACACACCAAGTGTTTCTGCTTCCCTATAATCGGCAATCACATGTTAATAGCCTTCGGCTTTTTAATCACTAAAAGAATAGACTATTAACATAAATCCTTACCACCACTTACTGAATCTGACTAATCAAAGATGAAGGCTTCGCTTGGTTACTTCCAAAATCCTGGAGACCCTCCATAAACTGATTATCACAAGTGATTAGAACCCTTGCTACCAATTGCCGAAATTGGCTTCTGCCTCAAAAAGAATCGATAAAGAGAAGGAAAAGAAATAAAGAGATTCGGCCATGCACACATACCTTTCAAAATCGATTACAAAAAGACCCCACCCTTGACTAATATTCGGCCAAGGCAACCCCAAGAAATAGCAGAGAGATTCGGCTAATACAACCAAAAAGAAAAGGAGGGAATTCGGCTAGAGTTTTTGGAAGTAGAAACAAATGAATTGGTTAAAGAAGAAAGGAGAAATCGGCCAAGTAGATTAGAGGTAGGAGAAGGAAGATTCGGCTAGGAAGACAATGTGAATTTTGGCACGAGTGTTTTAAGAAAGAAAGAATTGAATTTATGAGAAGAAGAAGGTAGCTATTTTCGGCTTAGCTCAAATGAAAAAGAAAAAAAGAATTGGTAGGGTAGATGGTTCGGCCAAAAGACAAAAAGGAGAAAAGGAAGCAAAATAAAAAGAAAACTTTGGAAACTCAAAAGAGCATTCGGCTAGGTGCAATCAACAAAAGAAATTCAGCACTCACCAAGTGAAGTTTCGGCTTTGGTATACTAGAAGGCTGATCGAAAATGCACCAAAATGCCTTAAAGAAATTCGGCACTCCTCCTACATGAAGAAACCAAGATTTGGCCACCTCCCAAAATCACTCATGGCCACTAATTCAAACCAATTTGAATTAGTCAAATCCCTTACTTTACTCTTCCCAATCCATTCAAATAAATAAATAAAATAAATAATCCTTATCCCTTCACCTCTTCAAATAAATAATAATAATAAAAGAAACCATGTGCTCATCAATTTCTTCCAGCCGAATTTTAAAAACAAAATCAGCTTGATCCTTATCCCAATTGAAGATCCCATGTGCAGGCCAATTCCTTCTCGCCAGCATTGAAAAAAATAAAAACCCCAATTGCAGCTCCCTTGGTTCGAACCTAGAACCTCACACCGCAGCCCTCTCTTCCAACGCCCCAGGCCACTCTTACCATTTGACTTTCATGTCATAAAACCCCATCATTTATTTTAAAGCCTTCCTACTTAAGCCCATCACCGCATATAAAAATAAAACGCAAAACGCTGCTCCAGCCATTCGAACCTGCGCCCATCTTCACCTCCAATTCCTAAGTGGCGCATGGAAGTCACTTTGCCAAGGCGCCGTTTGTGTCATAGACTCGCCCCAGCTTCTTTTAAGGCCTCTTCCTTTTAACGCCAAAACCCAAAAAAAAATAAAACACCTTGCTGCCACCTTGATTCGAACATGAGACCCCTTAGCACCTTGAGGCGTCACCTTCCCAAAGCCACAAGTAGCGCCTCCATGCCACTCCACCAAAGCAATTCTTGTGTCTTAACCTTCCAAATATTTCTCTTAAGACCCCTATAGCCAAGCTCCCCCTTTTTAACACTAAAAACCAAAGATTTCTTAAGGCATCTCTTACCTTCTAGGGTTCTCCAAACCCCTTAAAACTCATCCAACCTCACCATAAGCCTACCATTACTTGAGTTATGTACTAAATGCATAACCCCTAGAACCCGGATGTTACAAAATGTATTTGAAATAAACTAATTCAATATAATTTCATTCAATTTAGTCTAAGAACACATAAATAGGCAAATTACCATTTTACCCCTGACATTTACACTTTTTACAATTTAGTCCCTATTGCACAAAACATAAAATACACAAAATTTCAGCATACCCATGTTGAGCCGAATTTTACCCACTCCCAAACGAATCCACATATTTCATTTATTTTACATTTTAGTCCTTTAAATTATTATTTTTTTTCAATTTAGTCCTAATTACTCAAAATCATCAAAAACTCCAACACAAAACATGTTAATCTAAAATATATCTTTCATATTTCATCATCAAACAACACAAATCACAAGATTTCAAGAATGGCATAATTCAAAATATTCACCAAAATCAAAAATTCAAGCATGAGTTTTGTAGATAACTTAGCAACGATCTCAAAAACGTAAAAATTATCAAAAACCGAATTCAATTACATACCTTAATCAAGCTAGATAGGTGCCGAATGTTCAAAGCTTTTCTATTTTCTTTTTCTTTTCTCTATTCGGTCATAAACAAAATGAAAGATGAAAAAAAAATGGTTTTCTTTAATGTTTTTGTCTTATTATAATAACTTTATAATTATAATATATTATAAATTATTTAACCATTATAATTTATATAATATATTATATACTTTAACATGATGCCGTCCACTACTTTAAAAAAAATGGGCTAATTGCAACATAAATCCTCCATATTAAAAAGACAACAACAATTAGGCACTTTCACAACTAACCATCAAATTTTTATTTTACGCAATTAAGCCCTTTTATTTAATCGGACACTCAAACAATGAAATTAAAACACGAAAATTTAACACAAGCAAATTCACACATATTAAACACTAAAAATAATTTTAAAATATTTTTCGGACAAGGATTTGTGGTCCCGAAACCACTATTCCGATTAGGGTCAAAATCAGGCTGTTACAAAAAGTCATGAAAAGTTAAAGTAAAAAAAAAAAAAAAAACCAATTCTACATGGTTCAATTGCTTCCCTAAAAACCTAACAAATATCCCAATTCCCAACAATTAATACTCAAATCGAACCAAGTCTGTTTTATTATACATACCTATTACTGCTAATATAGAACTATTGCCGCATAACCTTTAGATCATAATCACCTAAAAGCAGATAAATTTACCACAACATTAATCGAGAGGGTGATCACAGTGACGCAACCGTTTACCTTCTACTTTCAATTCTCAAAAAGAAAGGCAAGGAAACTATACCTTGCAAAATGTATGTGTCCTGGAGTTGCGCCAGCTCCCAGCAAATATCTGGAATAGTCTGGAAAAGGAAGGTGGAAATGAAAAATAGGAGTTGGCTTAAGTAAATACCTGAACTCCAACAAAATGATTAGCACATATAGAATATTTATATAACCTCATCTCTCTTTTACCAGTACACCACCATATTTTAGCTCATGTTCTTGAACATCTCAAATGGGGCGCACCAATATCACACAAGATTTAAGTCACCAAATGGGAGTCTAAATATGTTGAGCAGAAATGAGTAAAGAAAAAGGGTATGTGAAAGAACAAATGAAAAAGAATAGGTCGTATTGAACAATGGAGTGTAACCAAGATTTCAAACAATGGGAAACTCCCATAAATACCTCTGTAGACCTATAGGTCTCTCAGTCATTAATCCTTTGACACGGTTGAGTTTACATATGATGAAGAATCTTTCTGATGATATACCTCTACAGCACTTTAACACTTCAATTCACAGCAGTTAAATACTTCAATTGCAACAGTTTAAAACTTCAATTTACAGCATTTAAATTGACCAATTTATGAGTGAAGAAGTTGGCACTGCGTCTGGTACTGCTCAACTTTACTTGCAAATAGCATATCAATTCTTTCAATACATTCATGAAATTCAATGCATCCAAACTCACCAATGTCATGCATTAAACAGCATTTCAATAAGTATACATGCATGAACATCAATTCATTTGCACAAACATAAAAAAAAAAAAAAAAACAATCATTCAAATCATATGTATATGCAAATTGAAACTTTTTTTCCTTGTTGGTATATAAAAAAACCAATTAAAACAAGATACTAATTTAAACATTTATACAAAAAATGATAAAAGACATTTAAAGCATAATGGGAGAATAAAAATTAATGTAAAAAGCATCTTATTACATTCTCACAACAAAGCAATAAACTTGAAGAAAAATGATATGGCAAAAAACCCATTTTATTCAAGAGTTAAGATACATACAACATAATCCTATTTGCATAAAGTCACTATCTTAAAAACATGCTAAAAGGAACAGACCAGTTGTTACTTCAAAATTTGTTATAAAGAAATGTTAAAAGGGAAAAAAATCAATATTTGTATATGCACAATGATACCAAATATTTGGATATGCATGGAAAGCATAGTGATACCAAACCAAAAGCTATCAATTTGATGAAAATAGAAAAGAGAAATAAAATACAAATTTTTTAGGGTTGATGTGATGTGCGCTTGAGAGAGAGGCGGCAATGCAGCAAGTCCTCGACTCCGAGACTTTAGCAGCGTTTTTACATAAAACGCCAGTAAAACACAAGCTTTTGCGGCGTTTTTTTTATAAAACGCCACTATAAACAAATAAAACGCTAACATTTAGCGGCGTTTTAGACAAAACGCCACTGAACATCAGCTTCAAATGGCGTCGTTCCAAATTTCCCATATATTACCGGTGTTTTTTTTTAAAAACGCCACTATTCCTAACTTATTATTATTTTTTATTTATTTATAAATATTTTATAGTTTTGTATATATTTTATAAAAATTAAACATTCAAATATATATAGATATAATTTTTTCTAAGTTTTTTAGGTTTTTTATTTTTTGCATTTTTAAGAATAAAGATTAAATTAACAGAATGTGTAAAGTTAAGGGGTTAAATTTATTGAATTTTTAAAATTAAGATTAAATTGATAGGATCTGCAAACATTAACTTTAATTAATCTAGTTAAATAGTAAGCAGAGGATGAAAGAGTGCTTGACTTTTATTACAATTTTATATTTAATTAATTATTATATAATTCATATCAATTTTAAATAAATAATTTTTCAAACTTAATTTGAGTAACATTAATTTAAAAGAATTAGATACATGCCATAAGTTTTATATAATTTTTTTATGTAAGAAAACAAAAACAAAAAATTCCAAAATATGAAGTAAAAAAGGTTTAAAAAACTGTAATGATAATATTTATATAAAAAATTTCATAATATCTCTTTTTACGATTATATAATAAATTATTTAATATATAAATTAAAAAACTTAACTCCAAACTCCATTACATAACCCCAAATCCAAACTCAAAACCCTAAACTAAAACACATAACCTCAAACCTTAAACTATATAATGATAATTTTAATATTAAAATTCATATTATCTATTTTACAATTATATATAATAAATTATTTAATATATAAATTAAGGATAAAAATTTGAACCTATTTTAAAGAAATAAACATTGGGGTAATGGATACAAATACCATTCGGGGTTATGGGAAGGCAGTTTCACAATAGAAGGAAGGATCGGTGAACGATGGTCAGATCTAACAGCTTCGGGGTTATGGGATTCTAGGGATTTTGGGGATTTGAATTAGGGGAAACTGATTTGAGGGATTTTGGTTTCGGGATTTTGGGTCATATATCTAACACCCTAAACTCTAAACCCTAAACCCTAAACCCTAAACCCTAACCCATTAACCATTTGCCCGGCCTTAAACCCCTAACCCTAAACATTAACCCCTAACCACTAACACTTAAACCTTAATACCGGTAAAGACTAAGATCTTAAACACTAAACAATAAACTCAAATAACAAACTTTAAAACACTAAACCCATACACCAAAATAACAAACCCTAAACCATGAAATTAACATACTAAACATTAAACCCTAAATCAATTTTAATAGCTTAATTTGTAACTTAAATGAAAACTTCTAAATTGTTTAGTTAGCAATTTGTAAATTTTCATAATTAAGTAACTAAAATGAAACTTTCTCATTGCTTATAAGTGAATATATCCAAATAAAATATAATTCAAAGCAACAATAAGAAAAAAAATATGAAAAAATGTATGCTCAACTTTTAGCTATTACTCAGTTTATTAGCGGCGTTTGTGTAAAAACACCGCTATTGTTCAATTTTTTAGCGGCGTTTGTATAAAAGTGCCGCTATTGTTCAGATTATTTGCGGCATTTGTGTAAAAATGCCGCTATTGCTCGGTTTCTTAGCGGCGTTTATATAAAAGCGCCGCTACTGTTCAGATTATTCGCGGCGTTTGTGTAAAAATACCGCTATTGCTTAGTTTTTTAATGGGGCTTGTATAAAAGCGCCGCTATTGTTCAGATTATTCGCGGTGTTTGTATTGCTCAATTTTTTAGCGGCATTTGTATAAAAGCACTGCCATTGTTCAGATTATTCATGTAACACCCCAAACCCGGCCCATACGTTTCGACCAGATCTAGTATGCTACGGGTTGTACATTGAAAACTTTTTCTAATGGTTGGTTTGGAAATCGTAAGTTAATGAGACAATATTTGAATAAATAAATGTCATATTAAAAAAAACCCCATATTTTTATTATCTTGAATAATTAAACCCTTGACAAAATTTCATAAGTTGCAAATATTAAAACCACTTAGATGAATATAACTATGGGACCTTATTACATTAATATTTTCCAAAATAAAATAAAACTTAATGAAAAACTGGAAAAGTCTATAAAAATAAAAAATAAAAAAACCCGATGGCCCTTCGAGTCTGTCTCGGCTCCCATGTCCAAGATCTACTGTTCATCTGAAATGTTTAAAAAAAATAGGGTGAGTCACCAAGACTCAGTGTGCAAATCCCCAAAACACATAAAAGGCTTAAGCCCATAAACACATTATGGGCCTTGGCCCGTATACAAGGGTAACTATATATGTATCATGGCCCATCCCAACCTAGAAATCCATCCTCTACACACTAACCCATACCAACCATCACACCTTGGGGATTTCTACAATCAACCCACCAACCGCTACACACCATATCGACAGTCATACTGCCTATTCCTTATCAATTAGGAATTTTAACGTGGGTTTTCTACCACTGATCACCAAGTGACCTAACATTTCATTCCGTGGGTTTTCTACCACTAATCACCGTGTGATCTAGCATTTTATTACGTGGGTTTTCTACCACCGATCACCATGTGACCAATCATTTTATTACGTGGGTTTTCTACCACCGATCACCATGTGACCAATCATTTTATTAAGTGGGTTTTCTACCACCGATCACCATGTAACCAATCATGCTCTTCCCCTTCATTATCATAACCCCACCCCATGTATACATACATAAAGAAAACATCATACAGATTTTCATATATTTCGATGCACGTAGAGATTTCTATGATTACGTACCTGGCATCCTTGCCTAACCCTTTTAGGGTTTCATTCGACTGTCTACACAGCCACTTTCTGGCTTTTTAGCCCATAACATAAACGTACATATATTCATACAGATTATTAGTGTGTTAGAGATCTACACACCTGATTATCGATAAAACGATGCTCTCTATGTCGACGCTATCCTTAGTCGATACAACTGCTACTTACCTAAGATGTTGTTCAGAAGCGGGTCCACAACCAAGTGGCCAATCTCGAATGGCAGATACCGCTCATTTCTTAAACTTAGGGATTCTGTCCTTTGCCTGATCCATATTTAATTCCATCACAAATCCTTATCAGAGCTACTATCATAATATTTAATCGTTAATCCTCATCATAAAGTTAAGATCTTGTATACAATGAGCCAATCTAGTAAAAATCTAGGGAAAATCTTCTTACCTTAAAATCCCGAAATTGGAGACTAACGATTTTCGGCTTTTAGATCTAGTCGACCAAGTTTCCTTCAAATCTCGGAATGCCACCCAACATATAACCATTAAACTATTAGCTTTTCGGCTTTTGCCTTTCAAAAACCGGAATAGAATATGAGAAACTAGCAGAAGTCGACACTTACCTTAACACAGGGGGTTCGGCTAGCACTAGAGAGGAGATTCAGCAATGCCAAAGAAAGAGTTTTAAATGCTGGAAGAATAATCTAACTCACAAATGGGATGAAGAGAGAAAAACTATGGAGATTTAGGATTTTTAGAGAAATCAGCACAAGAGGAAAAGAATGGAAAAGAGGTTTCGGCTTTTGAAGAAATTGAAGAAAAGAAATTGGAGAGGGAGAGGCTAAGGAATTCGGCCCAAAGAATGAAGAGGAAATTAGGGTTTAAATGCCAGAATCAATGAGATATCCCCCCTATTTATAGAAATTTCGGCACCTACTGCTAAAAACCGAAAATGCCCTTTCTGATAATTAAAAGTCAAGCTAATAAAAAGGGAAAATTTGGCACCCCTTATCCATGAAGTAGCCGAATTCTTTACTCCTCTAAGTGGTGGATTTTCGGCCATCACCTTCCTTGATAGCCCCTATCTTTTCTCCTTTTTATCTTCTATATTATCAATTATAAAATCCATATATATCCTCCTATTTTTAAGCCTTGTAGCCGTCAAATCTTAATGCCGAAATTTAACTCACTTAAATTAAAAGATTTGGGCTTCATTAAACTTAAATTTTGGGCCCCTAACTCCTTGTGTGTGGCGTCACCCCTTGTCCCCTTACAGTGCCACCTATTGTTGGGCCACAAGCCCACGTTGGTATTTTAAACATAATTACCACCTTTTAACTCTATAATGCCCAATCAGATAATTTAACCAAGGCCTCTGCCTAAGCCTGAGCCCAACTTGGACCCCTAACACTTAAATTAGCTCATTACAGATGTTCACCCATTAAACGCATAGGCCCAAAAATTCAGGATGTTACAATTCACGGCATTTGTGTAAAAACGCCGCTATTGCTAAGTTTTTTAGCGGTGCTTTTATACAAACGTCGCTATTGTTTAGATTATTCACGGCTTTTGTGTAAAAACGTCGTATTGCTCAATTTTTTACGGCATTTTACCCAAAAACGCCACTATTGTTCAATTTTTTGCTGCGTTTTCCTGGAAACGCCGCTAATGTATAATCTTTACGGCATTTTTTGTCCAAACACCACTAAAAACGCCGCTAAACCCCTATTTTGCTGTAGTGATAGTTATAATTATTAAAATATAAGATTAAGTAAAATTAAATACAATGTAGTCATATGATTTTTTTTAATATTACATATATAATATTTATATTTATATTTTATTTATTATTGATTTAATTAAATATGTAACACTCTAGAATTTGGGCCTAGAAGTATTGGGCCTTAAGCAAGGGAACGGTTAGGAAACTGAGCATAAAAGTTCATGTGAGCTAGGAAATGACACAATTAAATGTGTGCTCAAGTGGTTAAGGGTCTTGAGAGGAGTTGGAAAAGTCTTGGTTTCAAACCTGGACTTTAGTGAAATTTTGGTTTTAATTGGATAAAACTTTGGATGCTTGGATGTAGGCCTTTTAACTTATTGTGTTAAAAATATAACATAAGGAAGATGTGGTCTAGTGGTTGTGGCATCATTAATGTTGCAAGGGAGTTTGGATACACAATGTAACATAGCAATGATTCCTTCAATTTGGATGGTGATGAAATGTTTGGGTTTTGAGTGTAGGGAGAGTAATGCAGATATAAGCAATGTAATACAAGGTTGCTCATCGAAACAGTAACTACACAACAGCAGGGCATTAAAGTGGAAAGCCCGTATGCAACATATTTAACCGTATAACAATAAATCCCTCCACCATATTAGGGTCTCCCTAAAGACATATAACTCGATAATTCGCAACAAATGTTAGATTCCGATACAATCAGTAATAACTTCATAAAATCGTAAACTTCATCCCATCACATATGTCCTGTACCAACACACAAATAACTTTATTGGCAAGCCAATTTATTCTTTGGTGTTTTGATATATTCTATTGATAACCTGTAAAAGTAACATATTAATCCCATTCTTAATGCATTTTTTGGATGATTAATGATATACTTAGGAGAGCATTTGGGAGCGAAAGGAGCAAAAACGAGCCAAAATTGGACGAATAAAGTTGTTTCCAGTATCCACACGGCCTGGGCATTTCCACATGGGCTGGCCACACGCCCGTGTGAGCCACACGGGCTGGCCACACGCCCATGTGCCAGCCTGTGTCAATATCGCACCCTATTTCCTAAACACACCGAAAAACCCAATTTTTAGGCTTTCTGAGCATTTTAAAATCTATAAATATCAATTAGAAGAAGATCTAAAGGGGCACTCAGAGAAGATTGAAGAAATTACTCAAAGAACACCATCGGAGCCAACTCAGAAACGGATCGCCTTCAAGATTGAAGATCTCCTTTTAACTTCTTTCGAAGTTTATTTGGATTTCTTTATATCTTGTAGTTTTTTTGACTTTAAGTTGTTTTCATTTCAGATTAAGAACTAAATTCCCTATATACCTAGGAATATGAAACCTATTATGAATCTTATTGTTCGATTTTTGAATTACATGATAAATACTTGATTCTTGTTCTAAATTATGTATGCTTATTTTGTGTTTTAATATTTTTAGGATGGCTAATGTGCTTATTTCAATGGAGAAAAAGCCCATGTTTAAAAGTAAATCTAGTATAATTGAGTGGAGTTGCATGCAATCCTAGAAATAGGACGGCATTAATCTACCGGAATGGGCTTAGCCCACAACCACACTAAACCACATATCAGGTAATAAGGCAATTATTCCACATGATTTCACATATTGGGCTTGGCCCATTTCCACACCAATCCATATACCACACATGATTATGCAAAGTGCACCCAACCCAACCTAGGGTCCATCCTCTACACACCCCCGTATCCAGCCACCACACACCAGGGGATTACTAAATCACCCTCCAACCTCTACACACCAATTTGGCAATTAATGCCATCCACGTGAACTAAATCACAAATAATCCACAATGCGACCTCAGTCAGTGCCAATCCATGATGTAGCTCGTAGCTATCATCAAAACCACGATGAGGCACATAGCCACCACCAAACCACGATATAGCACATAGCCGATACCAACCACGATGAGACACAGAGCCACTCATCAATCCACGTGAAACGAATCACAATTAATCCACAACGCGACCTCAGTCAGCGCCAATCCACGATGTAGCTCGTAGCTATCATCAAACCACGTACATAAAGTACACCCTGTCCTTCTTTCATATACAGATCCCACCCCATGCACATGCAACATATAATAGTGCCATGATAAATAATGCATGTACATGTTATTCAGGCATACAATCATATTCTTATTGGCATATTCACATTCTCATCAATAATTAACACTGACCTGATTATCGACATACCCCTTAAGGGTATCCATCTCATTATTGTCACTGCACTTATTAGCATACACATAACACATGCAAATATAACATATACCCGGAAAACAGTGGGTTAATCACACACCTGATAACCTGAAGCGTTACTCTCTCAATACCGATGCTATCACTAAGCGAAACTACAGCTATCTGTCTATAGTCCTGCCCTGCTGCTGGCCCACACCCCGGTGGCCAATCCCGAACTGCAGAGACGGATCTCTTCTTAAACTTAGGGATAGGAGCGACCCCTTTACCTTCTTGACTGGTATTCGCCTTCATCAATAATACTTAATCAGAATCAAACGGTTAATCAACAACGTCATAATCTAAATATATCGAATCTACACTTACTAAGTACCCTTACCGAAATGTACTTGAATTCCGAAGGCTTTGCTTACTTCTACCGATTTGCCCCTAAATAATCATAGTCAAAATCGGTCATCACTAAAACTCCTAATATAGCCTATGGCCGAATATTAGCAACCACTTACCTAGCTTATTTAAATCCCGGGAACCACCACTTGTCTATGGAGTTGACGAAATCCCTGCTTAACCACTGTTAGAATCGGCTATAAGCATAAATCTAGGAAAATGGCCCTTGGCCGAATACTACATTGGCTTACCTTGATCACTTCAAATCCCGAAAGACTCCTTTAATGCTCCTGAATGTTGGCTACATACAAAAGACACATTTATGGTACTAAAGAATATTCGGCCACCCCTAAAACCAAGGCCAACCCTTGATTTCGGCACACTAACGAAGAAAAGATAAAACCAATTACTAAGATGAGTACTTACCGCCAACGTTGCTTGAAGAGACTAAAAGAGAAAAGGTTTCGGCTTCTAAAACTTGCAACAAAGAAGAGAGAATAAGGCCATCTGAAGATTCGGCTATGGCTCAAAATGTAGATGGAAGAATGAGTACCTTCAAGGTTCGGCTAAGCCTGCAAATGGTGATGGAATATTCAGCTATCTCAAGAACATTTCGGCTTTTGAAAGAGTTATGGAAAGGAGAGGTGAATGTTGTAGTGGCTCGGCTAACCAAAAGAAAAGAAGAGAGTTAGGGGAAGAGATATAGATTCAGCCAAGAAACAAATAGAGAAAAAGAAGAAATCGCTAGTGACCCTAATGGTCTTGAAGTTTCGTCATAGAACAAAAAGAAAGGAAGCCGAAACTAGATGACTTCTGCACAAGAGAAAAACGGTACTCAGAGAGAAAAGAAAGGTCTAAATTTTGACACACACCCCTTATCACACTTTCAAGCCGAAAATGCCACCCCTTGGAGTCCTATATTCGGCCATTGCTTCTTCCCTTATCATATCCCATTTTTTCTCCTATATTTTCTCTTCAACACTCATTCAAACAATTTTGAATAAGTCAACATTTATCCTTCTCTTCTTAGCCGAATTTCAAAATGAAACCAAGCCTCATCCTCATCCCTTTGAAGTCCCAATGCCGTCCAACACTCCCCCTCTCTCTCTTGACGCAAAAGCAAAATGAAACAACCCCCTTCCTTGCTGCCAACAAGACTCGAACCTCCTCCCTTGGATCCCCTTGTTGACGCAACCCTCCTTGCACCTTAGGTAGCGTCCCAAGCCACTTTACCACATGGTTTCTTGTGTCATAAATCCCTCACAATTTTTCTTAAGGCCTCCTCTCCCTAGTTCTCTCCTGTTAACTTAAAATCCAATATTTTCTAAGGCACTCTCCTACATCCTAGGATTCCTAAAACTCCTCAAACACATCCAAACATACACTAAGCCCACTATCACTTGAATTATGCATTAAACGCATAACCCCTAAATCCCGGATGTTACAACTATACTCTCTACTCACCATGGCTATACTATTTTTCGATAGGTACTGATCGTTGTTTTGTCGAGTTTTAAAATTTATAAAAAGAATGATCGAACTTGGAAACTAACCCTGACAACGATTTAAGGCAAGTGCACCTATCGAACAGTAGTATAGCTTATGCAAGACCGGATTGTCGAACCCAAAGGAACTAAAAATACTCATACTAACTTTCTTTTTATTATCTAGCCTAAAATAAGTGAAGTTGTTATTTAATCTAAATTTAACTAACTACTAAGCTAAAGACGCAAAGACAAAAAGAATAAATTGGGGAAATACTGTTAGGAAAACTTAGTTGATTAAGACGATATACTTAAGAAGAATCCACCTAGACTTCACTTGTTATCTAACACTGAACTAGACGATTTATTCACTTGACTTGATCCGTAAGATTCCCTAATTTATATTAAAACCTCTCTCGAGGCGAATAACGTCTAACCCTAGGTTGATTAATTGAAATCTTTCTAATTAAAACCCCTAGAATCGTATTAACTCGATCTATGGACTCCCATATTACGTTTCACCCTAATCTAGAAAAATCTTGTCACCCTATCTCTAGGCGCGCGATCAACTCTGCTTAATTATGCTAGATCTACTCTTAGGCAGGGACTTTTGCTCCACCACCTAAGCACATCCAACTTGAATCAATATCCCAGAAATATTAACACAAGAATTAAGCACACATAATTAAGAACAAATCAAGTATTTATCATATAGTTTAGAAAATAATAACAAGATCCGTCATAGGTTTCATCCCCTTCAGGTATCTGAAGGGTTTAGTTCATAACAATAAAAGAAAACATCTCAGAAGAAAAGATAAAACAAAACATAAAAATCCTTAAAACCCCCGAAGGAATTGAAGAAGATATCCGCCGTCTTGAGTAGAATTCCGGCTTCTTGAGATGGATCAACTGGCTATCTTTGAGTGTTTCCCTCAAATCTGACCTTTTCGGCTCGACTCCTTGGCTTAGCTCACCGCCCCCTTTTAGGTTACACCTAGGGAGTTTATATAGGCTTTCGAAATAGGTTTCTTTGCCCTTACGCATCCTTTTCTGAGTAGAATTACTCTTCTCCATGACAGGGACACAGCCATGGCACACGCTCGTGTGAGTCGTGGCCAGGTCGGGTTCGAACTTTTAATGAGGCACGACCGTGTGGTCTTGGGCCCAGTACGTGTTGATTTCTACTTTGGCCCAATTTGGTCCGTTTTAGGCCTGTTTCTCTTTCTTTCCATCCTCGAGTGCTTTCTTGAGTATAAAACATGAAAAGAAAGGATTAATAGCACCTTTTTACATAAATCAAGGGTTAAATCATCCAAAAGTATGCTAAATGTAGGATTAAAATATGTTACTTTTACGGTTTATCACATACCCCCACACTTAAGCTTTTGCTTGTCCTCAAGCAAAATTCTCAACTTACAATTAAAACGAACTTTCCATAATTCATAATTCCTATCAACAATGTCTCATCATAATTCATAGATAATTTATACATGGATAATTTAACTCAAAGAGTCCTAAAGATTCAGACAATATAACTCATACATTTGTATCACGAAAACGTAGGTGTCTCCCCTGATCTAAATAATTATCTTTAATTCAAAACTGACAAGGATTGACATCCTCACAAAAGATTCACTCAAATCACTCGAAGTGTTTAAGGTTCAAGAAAAGAGAACTCATAAGTCGAACCTGAAAAGTTAATCCCATAGGCTTGCCTGAAAATCAAATCTCCACCACTGTGAAATGAGATGATAAACAGATCAAAAGGTCTTTAACATGGTTGTAACGGGGCTAGGGTTAAAAGTGTGGATAAAGGCTAAATTAAAAGGATAGAATCGAGATTGAATTGACAAGTTACCTATCTGGAAATACTGAAATAAATAATTACATCAACTGAAAAGTAATAACCCTAATAATACGAGCTTTTCTTTTGATAAATAGACTTTAGCTGTATAAGCTTACTTTTCATACTAATACTGAATATACTTGGATTCTTTTTTTTAAGAACAAATCAAGTAATAACGGGTAAATTCAACTACTAAAATAATATAATTAGATAACTAATCAAATCAAATCTCGATATAAGGGTAGTCAAAAGGAATGTTGATAACAAATACAAAGGGTTTTGGGGTAATATTAGCTGGTGAGTCAATAAAAAGGGTTGTTAAGATCAATGGGGTTCACTAGGGATTAATTATGGAGGTAGGCTTTTTTATGGAGTAAGTGGGTTAAATCCTAGGTGCCTTTATCATCTCTGTATATCAAATCAAAGGTGTGGTCTCAACATGTATAATCGAGGCAAGTTCTAGAATAACAATTCAATATTGACACACTCATAAAAAGTGAGCATGAAAAAGGATATATGCTCTATAAGGCTCAAAATCTCACAAAAATTATGGGTGTTTTTGACATCAATCTTGTAAATTTCAAATTTCAAAGTAATATTCAAATTTAGGTTAACAACCTAGCAAAAATTTTAATTTTGAAAAATAGACTTATCATGCTTGATTCTCTAGTATCTTAAAATTTAAATCATCAATGTACAATTAACTATGACTTACTTAAAAACATATCAATAAAAATCATAAATCATCAAAAATTTCATCCTAATTAGTAATATGAGGAAATTAATTAAGAACAATATTTAATTCAGGGATTTGAGAATAATGCAAAAAGTTAGGCAGAATTTGATAATAATGAAAAACGTTAGGCACTTTTACCCCCCACACTTAAGATGTACATTGCCCTCAATGTACAAAGATAAATAATAACAATTAGTAGATGATCAAAAGAGAGGGGAAAAAGTGACACTTCCTGAATTATGGATGATTTTGTTGGAGGATGTGAAAAATACGGTGGAGGTGTCGTCTTTTGTTGTGGCGGTTACTAACGAGCTTTGCGCTAGATGAAGAAATTGAGGAGGTCATGAAGAGTTAGCCAGGGATTATTAAGACACAATTAAAATAAACTAATTATGTATTTAAGGATAAGAAAACTAAAGAGAAAGAAAACAGAAAGTAAAATAAAATTAAAAGAAAAGATGAATGGATTGAGGAGTCCTTATTGTTGGATGGTTTGCGAGGTGGGTGTTATTTCTAAGGCTGTCGTGGTGCTGGTGGTGGCGGAAGTGGAGTGATTCCCAAGCAGCCTGAAGAACCTAACACTAAGAAACTAGATTAAAATAAACTAAATTAAGCATAAGATAGTCAAAGGGAAGGAAATTGAAGCAAAAGAGAAAAGAAAAATGAAAACTAAATGGTCTCAAAGACCCTTAGCTTGTCGAGTAGCTGAAGTGACCGACATAAACTTAAGTATAGGGGTCTCCCTCGGGGAGACTACGCTTGTCTTCTTCCGCTTCTTTGACATAGTTTTGGTGTAGCTCAAGAGTATAGAGAATTTGTTATGGAAAGGAGAGAAATATGAGAAAAGAAGGAAGAAAAGAGATGAGAAGTTGGTGAGAAGAAGGGGAAAGGGAGGTTGGGTTTAAATAGAGTTTTGGGTTCTGATGCTTCCGCATGCCCGTGGATCGTGGGCGTGTTGATTCACACGGTCGCCTCGCACGATCGTGTGTCAAAGCGTGTTGCTTCACCCACGCCCGTTTTACAGATTGCCATGCCCGTTGGTGATAAGTCAGTGTCATCCACGACCGCATTGAACGGCAGTGGTGTTTTGTCGGTACCCGTGGGGGGTGGTTGGGTCTGTGACTTTGAAAATTAGATGGGTGAATCCCACATTTAGCATACTTTCGGATGATTTATCCCTTGATTTATGTAAAAAGGTGCTCTTAATCGTTTCTTTTCATGTCTTATACTCAGGAAAGCACCCGAGGATGGAAAGAACGAGAAACGGGCCTAAAATGAACCAAATTAGGCCAAAGAGAAACTCAATACGACCTGGACTTAAGCCCACACGACCGTGTCTCATTGAGCAACTAGAACACGGCCTGACCCCGATTCACACGGCCGTGCCTCATTAAAGAAATTCGAACTTAGTTTAAATACCATGGCACACGGGCGTGTGCCATGGCCGAGTCCCTGTCGTGGCAAAGAATAATTTCACTGTGAAAAGGATACTTAGGGGAAAAGAAACCTATTTCAAAAGCCTATATAAATCCCCTAAGTGTATCCTTGAGGAGGCCTGTTAGCTAGGCTAAGGAGTCGAGCCAAAAAGGTCAAATTTGTGGGAATCACTCGAAGATAGCCAGTTCATCCATCTTAAGAAGCCAAAGTTCTACTCAAGACGGCGGATCTCTCCTTCAATTCCTTCAGGGGTTTTTAGGGATTTCTTATGTTTTGTTTTATCTTTTCTTCTGAGACGTTTTCTTTATTTGTTATGAACTAAACCCTTCAGATACCTGAAGGGGATGAAACCTAAGAGGGATCTTGTTATTGTTTTCTGAACTATATGATAAATACTTGATTTTTTCTTAATTATGTGTACTTAATTCTTGTGTTAATATTTCTGAGATATTGATTCAAGTTGAATGTGCTTAGGTGGTGGAGCAAAAGTCCCTGCTTAAGAGTAGATCTAGCATAATTAAGCGGAGTTGATGGCACGCCTAGAGATAGAGTGACGAGATTTTGCCAGATTAGGGTGAAACCTAATATGGGAGTCCATAGATCGAGTTAATGCGATTCTAGGGGGTTTTAATTAGAAAGAGATTTCAATTAATCAACCTAGGGTTAGATGTTATTCGCCTTGAGAGAGGGTTTAATATAAATTAAGGAATCTTACGGATCAAGTCAAGTGAATACATCATCTGGTTCAGTGTTAAATAACAAGTGAAGTCTAGGTGGATTCTTCCTAAGGGTATCGTCTTAATCAATTGGTTTTTCTCAAGTTATTTCCCCAATTCATTATTTTTGTCTTTGCATCTTTAGCTTAGTAGTTAGTTAGATTTAGATTAAACAACAACTTCACTTATTTTAGGCTAAATAATAAAAAGAAAGTTAATATTAGTACTTTTAGTTCCTTTGGGTTAGACAATCAGGTCTTGCCTAAGCTATACTACTGTTCGATAGGTGCACTTGCCTTAAATCATTGTCAGAGTTAGTTTCCAGGTTCAATCATTCTCTTTATAAATTTTAAAACTCGACAAAACAACGATCATTGGGTCTAATTCGTACAGTCTCTGCCATGTCAGTATGGAGATTCTATACTTCCACACGGCCACGGCCACGGCCGTGTGCAAGGCCATGTGGTCTAGAAATCTGCACTTTTGGTTAGTTTAAAACTAGGTGTTTAGAACAAAGAGAAGAAAAGAAAGTAAAAACAAATGTGAAAATAAATGGGGTTAGTGCTCGGGTTACCTCTCGAGAAGCGCTCGTTTAAAGTCTTAAGCTAGACTTTCCTCGTATTCACAAAAAACAGGGTGGTTTAAAAGTTTGAATATCTTCCCTCATGCTATCATTTCTATTTTCTTGATAAAGTTTAAGTCGAGAAGCGTTTACCTTAAAAGTGTTGAATATAGGATAGCTTACCTCGACTGTTCCGTATGGGAAAATATTGTGTACCTCAAAAGGAATTTCTTTGATCGTGTTCAGGTCTGATGTGGTGATGCGAGGATCTGCTTTATCTAGCAGTACCTGGTCTCCTATTTTGAAGTGGCTTGATGTTCCTATGAGCTCTTCTAGGGGCTACTTCAGTTATTCTTTGCGCGGTTCCAGTTCCTCTTTAAAGTGTGTCGTCCACTCCTCTAATTTGTCGATCTGATGGCTTCGTTCCTTATGTGATTCCTCTAACCTTGTGGTGTTTCAAGTGGTGAAAGTTGAACAACTTGGTTATCAACTGAATTTATTTTCTCACCTTCATCAATTGTTGTCCTAGCCGAGTCAAGAGCTTGTAAACTGATCGATTCATCACCTACACAAAGTATAAGTTCTCCTGTACCAACATCAATTTTTTTCCTAGCAGTTGCTAAAAAGGGTCTTCCTAAAATTAAGGGAATCGAATTATCCTCATCCATGTCTAAGACAACAAAATCTACTGGGAAACCGAATTTATCAATTTTTACAAGAACATCTTCGATAATACCCCTAGGAATTCTAACAGTTTTATTAGCTAATTGAATACTCAACCTAGTTTGTTTGGGTTTCCTAAGACCTAGTTGTTTAAACATTTTATAAGGCATGACATTTATACTTGCCCCTAAATCAGCTAATGCATTATCAACAGTTAGTCTACCAATTAAACATGGAATTGTAAAACTCCCTGGATCTTTTAGCTTTCGCGGTAGTCTATTCTATAACATTGCTGAGCATACTGCATTTAATTCCACATGTGGCTCCTCGTCTAACTTACACTTGTTCGTCAAGAGTTGTTTTAAATATTTCCTCGAATCTGGCATCTGTAAAAGAGCTTCAAGGAGAGGTAAGTTGATATGTAATTTCTTTAAAAGTTTAAGAAACTTACCGAACTGTTCCTCTGTATCGTCTCTCTTCATCGCTTCGGGATAAGGTATGCGAGGTTGGTACTCTTTGATTACTGGTTTTGGCTTTTCTTGTGTTACCTTAACTTTACCTTCTTCTACCTCTTTTTCTTGTATTGGATTGGGTTCATCTAACCCTATACTATCATGAGCTGTTATGGCTTGGATTTGCTCCTTTGGGTTAATCTCAATTGCTTGGTAGATGCCCTTGCGGTCGTTCTGAAATCTCTGATCGAATTTTAGAAACTATCTTAGTAAGTTGTCCAACTGACTTAGTAAGTTCCCCAACTTGGCTCTCGATCCCTTTGATTGATGCCTGTTGATTCTTAAGGGTGGTCTTAGTGTCTTGGAGACGGTTATTTGTGGTTGCCATGAATTTTGTTAGCATCTCTTCGAGGTTCGGCCTCTTTTCCTGCGGATAGGGCTGATTTTGGAAATTTTGAGGATGTTGTTGTCTTTGATTTCCTTGACCTCCCCATGAAAAATTTGGTGGTTCCTCCAACCTAGATTATAAGTATTACTATAAGGGTTATTATTAGATTTCAAATTATTACCTATATAGTTTATCTGTTCGCTTTCTATGCCAGGTTGGTAGGGTGGGTACTCAGGATTCGCTACAGTTCCACTTGCGTCGCATTGCATTACTGGATGTGCCTGTGAAGAACACAAACTATCAAGCTTTTTACTCATCATCTCTACCTGCGTTGATAGCATGGTTAAGCGTCAAGGTTGAAAACTCTAGCTAATTTTGTTGGTTTTGTCCTTGTAACCTGCCACTGATAGTTATCCAGTGACACCTCTTCAATGAACTCGTAAGCTGCTTCAGGAGTTCTGTTGTTCAGGGTTCCACCAGCAGCTGAATCAATTAGTTGCCTCGTTGAGGGGTTCACACCGTTATAGAAAGTTTGGACTTGGAGCCACAAGGGTAAACCATGGTGAGGACACCTTCTCAAGAGATCCTTGTATCTCTCCCATGCGTCGTATAATGTCTCTAAATCCATATGCACAAAAGAAGTGATATTATTTTGTAATTTGGCCATTTTGGCCTGTGGGAAATATTTTAATAAAAAAATTCGATCATTTGATCCCATGTAGTGATTGACCCCCGCGATAATGAGTTTAACCACTGTTTGGCTTTATTCCTTAATGAAAAGGGAAATAACCGAAGACATATGGCATCATCAAAAACACCATTTATTTTGAAGGTATCACAAAACTCTAAAAAATTAGCTATATGAGTATTTGGGTCTTCGTCCTGCAAACCATCAAATTGAACAAATTATTGAATCATTTGTATAGTGTTAGGCTTTAATTCAAAATTTTTAGCAGCTATAGCAGGCCTAACAATACTCAATTCTGCTCCTGTTAAATGAGGTTTAGCATAATCATACATAGTATGCGGAGCATTGTTTTCTGCCACATCTTGTGGTGGTGGATTATTCTCGTCCATCCTTTCAATAGGATTGGATCTGCCTTCTTACTCTTCTTCTATATAATTTAAGGCTCGCCTAATTTCTCTGTGATTCCTGTGCATGGTAGCTTCGATATCACTGTTGTATACTAGTGGTCCTTTTGGGTTCCTTTTAGTCATAAACTAGAGCTACCTGCTGAGAAAAGAAAGAAAGAAACTTTAGCAAAATCAAAACTTAACCTAAAAATAAAAGTAAATTGCAGAAAATAAAAATAATGGCTAAAGTAATAAAAATTGAGCGTTCTTAATATTTTAGTTCCCCGGCAACGACGCCAAAAACTTGATCGTTGTTTTGTCGAGTTTTAAAATTTATAAAGAGAATGATCGAACCTGGAAACTAACTCTGACAATGATTTAAGGCAAGTGCACCTATCGAACAGTAGTATAGCTTAGGCAAGACCGGATTGTCAAACCCAAAGGAACTAAAAGTACTAATACTAACTTTCTTTTTATTATCTAGCCTAAAATATGTGAAGTTGTTGTTTAATCTAAATTTAACTAACTACTAAGCTAATTACGCAAAGACAAAAAGAATGAATTGGGGAAATACTGTTGGGAAAACTCAGTTGATTAAGACGATATCCTTAGGAAGAATCCACCTAGACTTCACTTGTTATCTAACACTGAACCAGTCTATTTATTCACTTAACTTGATCCGTAAGATTCCCTAATTTATATTAAACCCTCTATCGAGGTAAATAACGTCTAACCCTAGGTTGATTAATTGAAATCTCTTTCTAATTAAAACCCCTAGAATCGCATTAACTTGATCTGCGAACTCCCATATTAGGTTTCACCCTAATCCGGCAAAATCTCGTCACCCTATCTCTAGGCGCGCGATCAACTCCGCTTAATTATGCTAGATCAACTCTTAGGCAGGGACTTTTGCTCCACCACCTAAGCACATCCAACTTGAATCAATATCCTGAAAATATTAACACAAGAATTAAGCACACATAATTAAGAACAAATCAAGTATTTATCATATAGTTTAGAAAACAATAACAAGATCCGTCATAGGTTTCATCCCCTTCAGGTATCTGAAGGGTTTAGTTCATAACAATAAAAGAAAACATCTCAGAAGAAAAGATAAAACAAAACATAAGAAATCCTTAAAACCCCCTGAAGGAATTGAAGGAGATATCCACCGTCTTGAGTAGAATTCCGACTTCTTGAGATGGATCAACTGGCTATCTTCGAGTGTTTCCCTCAAATCTGACCTTTTCGACTCGGCTTCTTGGCCTAGCTCACCGCCCCCTTTTAGGTTACACCTACGGGGTTTATATAGGCTTTTGAAATAGGTTTCTTTTCCCCTAAGCATCCTTTTCTGTGTAGAATTACTCTTCTCCACGACAGGGACACAGCCATGGCACATGCCCGTGTGAGTCATGGCCAGGCCGTGTTCGAACTTTTAATGAGGCACGGTCATGTGGTCTTGGGCCCAAACCGTGTCGATTTCTACTTTGGCCCAATTTGGTCCGTTTTAGGCCCGTTTCTCATTCTTTCCATCCTCGGGTGCTTTCCCGAGTATAAAACATGAAAAGAAAGTATTAAGAGCACCTTTTTACATAAATCAAGGGATAAATCATCCAAAAGTATGCTAAATGTGGGATTAAAATATGTTACTTTTACGATTTATCAGGTGCGCTAGCCTTTGTCGTAATTATAGTTAATTTAGTGACAATCATCTATTTTAATTACAAAATATCCATGTTTGTCGAATATAAGAGCTTGTATTTAATAGCTTAGAATATCTCCTTGTTAATTAGAATTTAATTATTTAATTTGTTCTATATGACTTCCTTTGTTCGCATTGACTGCACCAATCAAAAACTCTTTTTCCCATTCTCTTTTATAATTCAATTTTTTTTCATGAAATAGCTTTGGACATCACAAATCTACAAACCAAAATTCAAACAGCTTTTTTCCTTGATCTCGAACATTAACCATCAAATCAACTTGGATCTAGGGGATGTTATTCTACTTGTCGATGGATACTGATCCACCATATTAATTGTCGAATTGTCACTTGGAGCTTCCTTGCTGGACTTTTTTTAAAAAAAAATAACATTCTCGTGACTTAAATAAAAACTTTCGAATAGTTCAATGACTTAAATGAAAACTTTTGAATAATTCAGTAACCAAATTGTAACTTGTTTTAATTGACCAAAATAAAAATTTATCCATAATTTAAAGGTAAATCTTTGCGGATTGGATTTTCAATTTGCACTACTTCAATAATTTGGTCATAACTTCAACTACAGAATTCCATAAAAAAAAGTTAGGAGAGTTTTCAAAAATGATTACTGAACTAAAAAGAGGTTACAATTAGGTTATCGAACTATCCAAAAGTTTTCATTTAAGTCAGTGGGTTGTTAAATTTGATGATATATGACTTTTTCTGTTCGTACTACCTGCACCAATAAAAAAAAATTCTCTTTACCCTTCTCTTTAGTCTTCGATCTCCAACATTGACTGTTAGTTCGACTTGGATCTAAGGTATAGTTTAGTTATATTTTTGATTGATTGAATTAATTTGGTATAATGCTTTAGCCCTCCAACATTAAAAAGAAAGTCTTTTTAGTCCTCCATTTAATTTTCTGCCTCTCTTTAACCCTCAAGCTTGCATTTTTTTTTCTATCAAATCACTCCGAAATAGATGGAAAAGTTAACAAATATTAACTTTGCTAACATGGACATACACATGGATGTCAAGTCAACAGATAATTCAACTTAAAACTTGAATGCAAATTATTTATCACTTCACTTGTGATTTTGTAACACCCTCGACCAGGCTTAGGAGTTTCGGCTAAATCGAAGGCGTTACCTTCAATCACCAAAGTGGTCCTGTAAAGCTGTACTTTTTACTCAAGTGGATTCATATGAAAATCACTCTTTTGTTTTTAGAAAAAAATATTTACTAATTTAAACAGACTTTAATTAACAATTCAATTACAATATTATTAGGGTGTAATTTTGAGAAAACAGTTAGGTTTTAAAGAGTTTTTATCAAAACATTTAAGTATCTATAAAGCAGCAGAAAACATTTAAGGTGATGGCTTTCTAAACTGAGAAGCATGCAAATATCAGAGTTTAAGTAAACCTTACGCTTTAAAATAGACAAGCTAAACAATTTCAAACCTAAGTTATAAAAACAAGAAAAATACTTAATAATTACAATCTCAAAATAAAATAATTAAGAAAAACTTTAATGAAACTTTTAAAATAACAATAACGAAAAACGAACTGCTAATCTGAAGTTTCTCTGATGTTATTCTGACCTTAAGAAATGTTAATTTTGCTAACGTGAATATATACATGAAATGTCAAATCAATAATTAATTATTTTTAATATTTTTTGAATTTTTAAAATCTTTATAATATATTTTTAATTAAAATAATTTTAACAACTTTCTATTGTTTTTGGGATTTAAAAAAAAAAAGTAATTAATAAGGCATTATACCTATTGATTTTTTACCGGAACCTACCTTCAATTTCAAGATGTCATGTTGAGAAAGTTCTATAAATAAGGAGCTCTTTGCCTCACACCAATTCATCTCCTTTCGTAGTGTTTCCAACATATATAGTTACTAGCTAACGAAAAGTCTTCATCAAAGCTTCCTTCTTCAACTCGTGGATCCATGTCCAACCAGAAACGTCCCTCAGGCAACTTTCATCCTAACATTTGGGGGGATATTTTCCTTTCATCTCCAGCAACGGTAAAGAGTTTAGATACTTACGTGTGTTTGCACATGAGTAAATATCGGTCGTTAGTATATTGTTTAGCTTCAATCACATATATACAAGTGTTTGCACTTGAGTAAATATGTTTTCGTGTTTATATTGATTTCGTATTGTACTATATTACAATTTTTCAGAACGTTGATGCTAGAACTAAACTACAACATGAAGAACTGAAAGAAGAAGTAAAGAGGATGATTAAGGTAGCCATGGATGACGAGTTACTCTACAAATTGCGTTTAATTGATACAATCAAACGGTTGGGTGTGAGTTACCATTTTGAAAGAGAGATAGAAGAAGTACTGCTCGATATTTATGAGCATGACTATAAAGATGACCAAACTCTCGAGACTACCACTCTTCAATTTCGATTGCTTAGAGAGAATGGATTTGGTGCTCCTTCTGGTGAGTCCATTTTCCTTCCTATTTTTCAGGTGAAATCTTTTTTTTTTTTTTTTTGACTGCTAATTAGGGTCAAGAAAATAACTGTTTTGATTCAACAAAATCTTCTAGCTCCTTCATCGATAACTTGAATAGATGATCCAACCCGATCAAAATTGTTAAAAACTGAAATGAATATTTTTTAAATTTTTAGTTTATAATTCAACACAATCCAATATGAAATCTGGGTCTGAGATCCAGGGTTAAAATTCATACAAAAGTCGCTGCATGTAACTTATTTTCCTATAATAATAAATTATGATGATGACGACAAAACTTTGTTAATTCTTCTTGTTATATTTCTCTTTTTTCCTACAAAACTTTGTTGTTGAGAGTTTCAATATTAGATTTAATTTCTCTATATTACAATTATTAATATAATAATATCTTTTTGGGTTGAGTAGAATGGTTCAACAAGCTCAAAGATGATGAAGGGAACTTTAATATATCCTTAACAAGTGATGTGAAAGGCTTACTAGAATTATACGAAGCTTCACATTTACGTGTGCATGGGGAAGATATACTTGAAGAAGCTCTTGGTTTCACCACCACTCATCTAGGTTTAGCCAAAGCTGCTGGCACTATCGAATATCCCCTTTCAGCCTTAGTCTCCCATGCTCTATACGAACCCATCCGCAGGGGCTTGCCAAGGTTGCAGGCTAGGCGATTCATTTCCATTTACCGAGACGATGTTTCACATAACAAAGTGTTGTTGAAGTTTGCAGAGTTGGATTTCCACTTGTTACAAATTTCACACAGGGAACAGCTAAGCAAGATCTCATGGCAATATATTACTCCATCAACATTCAACATTAATTGCTTATCCTAATTTAAAAGGACTAATTGATGCCTAATAATGAACTATACATAGTTAGGCTAATGTGGGTTTTGTTTCAGGTGGAGGAAAGGTTTAGACTTACCTACAAAACTACCTTTTGTTCGAGATAGATTGGTAGAAAGTTACTTTTGGGTAATGGGAGCGTATTTTGAACCACAATACTCTTTTGCTAGGGAGATATTAGTAAAAACAGTGGTCATGGCATCAATAATGGATGACACATATGACGCATATGGCACACTTGAAGAGCTTCAACTCCTCAAGAATGCAATTCAGAGGTTAGCAACTTCTATATTTACACACGATTCAATTTTAAATCGATTCATTCAATTAGTTAATGTAATCATGTATAAAAAAAAAAAATCAATTTTTAACTGTTCTCTAATTGATTTTTCAGGTGGGATG
This sequence comes from Gossypium bickii, assembly GCA_025503065.1. Lineage (NCBI taxonomy): Eukaryota > Viridiplantae > Streptophyta > Magnoliopsida > Malvales > Malvaceae > Gossypium > Gossypium bickii. Next base: position 124,974,206 of record CP106711.1, read on the forward strand.
TTGATTATATAGATCAACTCCCAGAATACATGAAGTCATTTTACAAGCCATTGCTAGATCTTTATGGAGAAGAAGAGGAAGCAATGATTAAGCAAGGAAAATCATATCGTATCAAATATGCGAAAAATGTCGTATGTTCGTGTCTTTATCTTATTTTTTAAATGATTTTACATAAATAATAAAAATTAATAACCCTGTCCTCATATATTATATAAGGAAAGTGTCGAATATAAGTGGAGTTGGCAAGGACACAAGGAGTTATTTTGTTATCCTTAAATATAGATATATGTTCAACATGAGCATATTCCATTTTATAAAGAAAATATTTATATTTGAAGGATTATAAATTGATACATATGTACTCTAAATTTGAAATTTTATGACCTAAAGGTAATGACTTACCTTTTTTTTTTTTTTTCCCTTTTCATAGTTTAAACAACTGTCCGAATCTTTTTTTGTGGAGGCGAAATGGTGTAATGAAAACTATGTTCCAACAATGAAGGAGTATATGAGAAACGCAGTTGTATCTGTGGGTTATATCATGTTAATTGTCACATGTTTTGTTGGAATGGAAGATTTTGTGACACCTGGGATTTTTAATTGGGCATCTAACAACCCTAAAATCATTGATGCTTCTTCCATTATTGCTCGTCTCTTGAATGATGTTACTTCACACAAGGTAACTTTTTTCGAATTTTGCAAGAGTATTTTCAATAACTTATGTTTGATGAATAAAACTAATATAAATATATAGTTTGAGCAAGAGAGAGGGCACTGTGCATCGGCTGTTGAATGCTACATGAGAGAACATGCGGTTTCAGAAGAAGAAGCATGTAGGGAATTGATGAAGCAAGTGGAGAATGCTTGGAAAGACATAAACCAGGAATTGATATTTAGTGAGATATCCAAAGTTGTTCCAGGGCCAGTTCTTACACGAATTCTCAATCTTACAAGGGTCCTCGATTTCATTTACAAGAATGGAGATGGGTTCACACATGTTGGGAAAAATACAAAAGATGGGATAGCTTCTTTGCTCATTGATCCAATCTCAGCCTCTTATTAAGGAATTAAGAATCTATGTCATCTAGCAATCCATAGCGTTTGTTTGTGTCTCTTTTACGTGTCATACTATGTTTGAGGTGTTATAGCAATCTAATGTGTTTTATGTTATTTTTCATTATTAATTTAATAAGTGTCCTATACAAGTTTTTGTCTTACTTTGTATTATTGCATTAATAAATACTTCTGGTCTTTTTTTTTTTATAACGGTGTAAATGTTATTAATTTTATTCCATGACATTGAACCATTATTTTAACCGCTATTTATTTAATTATTTATATTTTTTTCTATGAATTAACAAGTTAAAATCCAAACAATCAACGTGACTAGTACGACTCGAATCCAAGCCACACTAGAACCCAAGTCACACTTTAGATGATGAACACCCTTAACTATTAGACCATCACATGAGGTTATTAATTATTTATAATATTAATCCAAATTCAATTAAACTAAAAAAAGTTAAGAAATTTATTAATACATTACAAATTATTAAAATTGTAGCATATTCACAATGTGGGTGAAAAAGTAAATAAAAATATATATTTATAAAAAAAATTATATTAAAATCAACTAAGGCTTTGGTTAAAATGATTAAGTTAAAAGTTTAAAAATTCATGTGTCCTAAGTCCAAATCTTATTATGTATTATTTTATTAAAGAAAATGAAAAGATATAAAAATATTCTCATATTAATACTTGTTACTTTATAAAAATAAAGGATTTTTAGTAATTTTTAAACTAAGTCATAGATAAATAATACATATTTAATCCACTAGAACTAAAATTAATTCAATACAAAGCACAATAAACTAAAAGTTAAAATACATTCGAACTTAAATTAGAATAAATCTGAATAGAATTTACTCATAATAAGACTTAAGTGCAATAATCTTTAAAAAAAATCACACATCACAATTGTGCATAATAAAACTCGAATCTGAACTAGAAAGCTACCAAAACCCCAACTTAAAGGAAGATCGACTAAATGCTTTCAAGTAGTAATCGACACATGCTTGAAACTCATTGAAGTGGTTGCCCTCGGTCTCTTAATTGGAGTAAGATGGTGGAGTATGATAAATTTGCAGAATGAGCAACATTTCTAATTGATGACGATGGTTGGTGGGCAATGGAAGGGATGAATTGTTCTGGTGGGACCGTTGGATGGATAGTCGTCTAAGATGTTCCCAGAGACGGGAGGGATGCCATTGAGGAAAAAACAAAACCTATGGAAGATACATACGATCCTGCACTATTCAAATGTAGTTGGATTACAAAATCTCAACTCTATTTTTTAGGTGGTGGAGTATACAATTATGCTTCCCAAAGATTTAAAAGCTTTTTTGCTCCTTTTGCTTTCAACCTATGTTTTCCATGAGGATAAACCCAGCATGCTTGTATAATACTGTTGTGTCCTGGGATTCCATCTTGTTTCAAAATCTGTATAGTATGATTCATTAAGAACAAGTACTCAAATAAGAATGGGAGTGTAGTTAAATCTATTGTTGGGGTCTTAAAAATCAAAATTGATTGTCAATAATCTCTTGATTTAGTAGAAAGAGTGTTATTTTACAAGCATGAAAGCTTAGATTTGATGTCAAGCAATCCCATTCTCTTCCCAATTAAAGAAAAAAAAAAAAACAAAATTGATTGTCATCGCCAAAAATAATAATTTAACAATCATTTTTTTGAAATTTGGATAATTTATACCATTAATTATTTTTAGTCACTATATTATTTATAAAAAATTATTTAAATCATTGAGCTATTAAAATCGATAATAGTACCTGCAAATTCATCAACCACCCAAGCAATGGCTGCCACTTGTATGAATTTGAAGAATTCTCAAACATTCATTTTCTTGGATAGCAAGATTATCATTCATATGTGATCATATTTAAGATTGTATAAGCCCAAATTCGCCCGGGCCCGAAAAACCAATAATTAAAGTCTAGTCCCTTTTTTACAAACCCAATTACTAAACCCACAAAGCCCGATTCGTCTAGCCCAATACCCCAAGACCAATAACCCAGTACTAGACCCAACATCGAAGCCCACTTATTCTAGCCCAAAATTCTAACCCAAAGCCCAATACCAAACCCAACAAGACTCAGCCAAACAGAAACCCTAGGTTTCCTTGGTGTGCCGCCGACCCTTCTTCTGCCACCGCGTCCCCTGCACGCGCCCCTGCAAAACGACTGACAACCAAAGAAACAGAGAAGCAGAGAAGTATGGAAAAAATAGTTGAATAATAATAAAGACTGTATCTCTCGGCTATAAAGCCATTCAAAATCAATGTAAAAAGTCGGCTCCCTTTTAGACGAACTACGCATTCAGAAATCGAAAATAGAACACAAAATTTTAGAAGGTTGATTCCGATTTTACTTCTTTAATTTCCATTTTTTCTGCATTTTGTTTATTAATTCGTTCATTTATTCTATCATCTCAAAACAAACATTTACAAAATAAAAAAAAACAACGAAAAGAGAAGGAAGAGGGTTTTACCTGACGTCGAGGCTTGGCTCACGCGAGTTACGAAGCAAGGCCAAAGGCCCATCTCCGTGTACGGTCGGCTGCCGGATGTGGCACTGCGTCGCGAGGCTGGCTAAGGAACCCCAGCCAACGGCGCGATGATGGGTTATGAAAACCCTAGCAGAGCATCGAGGGGGTCAGTTTATTTTTTTTTAAAAAAAAAAGGGAATCAAAATGGCAAAACAAAAGAGGAGGGCTTAATAAACGAAACAGTGCCGTTTAGAGGGGTAGATCCGCGCGTCGACTAGCTTGGCGACCCGCATCCGCGCCTCTCTGCCTTAAAGGGTCTACTTTTGCGTTTAGTCCTTCTGCTCTTTGGTTCCGTCACAATTTAATCCTATTAAACGCAAAGTTTTCGCGACTGGCGGTTATTTACCAGTTTGGTCCCTGAACGATCATGCGTGTTTCATTTGAGTCCCTCTCCTTTGTCTTCGATTTTTACCCCAAATCCCTATTTTCGTTTTAATTTAATCCTTTTTATATAAATATTTTGTTTTCCTTAATCATTTTGCTATTTTACCATTATTTAAATATTATTATTACTATTATTATCATTATTATTATTATTATTATCATTATTATTAGTATTATTATTACTATTATATATATATGCATTTATTATTATTTGTTTATTATTTGCCATTTCTATTGCTGATTTTTATTTTTATTTCTTTATTTTATTACGTAGAATCTTGTATAACTTGCCGATCAATATCTTTTAAATTGGTGTACTTCATGATTAATGTTTACGCTTCTTACCCTTGTACTGTATTTCAAACTTCGGCATATTCAAACCTTTTCCAAATATTTCAGTACGTAAAAAATGAATCTTGAACGAATTTTAAGATCTCGTATTTGAAAAACAAGGCAATATTTGTATGTTTAGAAGTATGGAAAATTATGTCCTAACGTGCTGGGTGTTGATTTTTCATTCAACTAAATAACCAAATACCCTTTTAATTATATGTTTTGAAGATCCAATATGACCTCGGTGTCGAAGTATAAATGTGTTATATCCTAACGTGCTGGGTATGGCATTTTTGTTCCTTTGAAATGAGTTAATCTTGAAATTCAATTCAGGGTCAGTCAACGCTTCTTCAAAAATTTCATACCTTAAATATTTTCAAATTGTTGATGCAAGGACATTAATTAATCGATTTTGGTACCAATTTTGGGCGTTGCGAGGGTGCTAACCCTTCCTCGCACGTAATCGACTCCCGAACTCGTTTTCTCTAATTACGCAGACCAAAATATTTTATAGGTGATCCGATCGCACCTAGACGAAAAAGGATCGGTGGTGACTCCTGTTTTTATTTTCAAAACCCAAGTTCAATTCCTGTTTTACAAAAAAAGGTTACGACAGCTTGGCGACTCCACTGGGAACTGTTCGAGAGTCATGCCATAAATTGATTAATTTTTGTCCTTTCGTTTGAAAATTTGGAAAATTGTTGTGAAAAAATCTTTTCTTTTGATGCAATTGTTAGTGCTACACTGTTGAGTCTCATAAAATACTTTGGCATCGCATTGCATGACCATTGTAGTCACACCTTTAAGTGGGAGCGAGAAACTAAGCTTTCGTGAGGTTTTCACCTCCGCATGGGCTAGTGGACTACTTCCGGGACACATCTGTACCTATGTGCTTCGTGAGGTTTTCACCTCCGCATGGCCATAGGGAAATGTGTTCCCTTGAACTGAACTCGATCCATATGAGCCTATAATGGGTGAGAATTGAGGAATCTGCTAGTTCAGGTATCCTTCTTTAGAACCGAACCTCATATTGTGAGCCTTAAGAGCCCACCTTAGGAAGAGTCATTCCAAACCCCCAGTGGTCACCCGGATAGGTGTTCTGTGTTTATTTATTTTTCTTGCACTAACGTGTTCTCTTTTGGGATTGTTTATCTCTCTTGTGCTAATGTGTTATCTCCTGTCTTGATTACATTACATCGCATCATCTTGGAAAGGAGGCATTGATTCATATCCGGTTCCTAAATAGAGGAGTTTTGTCATAAGGGAATGTGTCACTTGATAAAGTGGATTGTAATATGGTCGTTTGAACATAGTTCAGGTAAATAATGAGAGACAGCTAATGGCCCATAGAAGGATACGAGACATTACTAAAAGACTCAGGATGAAGATCATTCTGGAGTAATCATTTTTCTAAAAGAAGCTTAGGACAAGTGAGCGAAGAGGTACGACCTGACTAAGCCACAAAGAGCTAGAAGAGACGTCCATCGAGAAAGTTCAAGGGACACAACCATAACATCCAGCTACGAAGAGGATTGGCGTTCTCACCTGAACTATGAGAACACGGCCGTGTATACGATCCGTTTTATGTAAAGAAACGTACTTTCTAGAAAAGTTCTTCTAATGGAATTGAATTCATGATCAATGCCTCTCTTTCTTTTTGCATTCATTCCATGCATTTACATCGCATCTCATACACTCGCATCGCATCATATCATATGCATTTAAGACCATAGAGAAAGCCTAACAAGCTGAAAATATACAGAAGAGAGAAAAAAGAGAACCTGAAAGACGAACATCCGTACGGCACTCGTGCTAAATCGAGGAGAATGGATCAAAGACTAGAGCAATTCCAGAAAGAGGTGCAGGACCAGGTGCAAGCACAGGTGCAAGCACAGGTGCAAGAGCAGCTAGTCAAAATCCAGCAAGATATGATGGACAAGATGATGGAATCCCAAAGAAACATGACGGCTCAAATAACTCAAATGACCCAACTATTGAATGGACTTATGGAAAAGGGAAAGGGCCCCATGATCATTACTGGAGGGGAGAATGAAGGTATTCCCTCGGGTTCTACCCTGCCGCATGTGTCTTCACCGCACGAAGAGTATCCCCAGAGGCCATCTGCCACGATTAGGCCTCAACAAGGACAAGCTAATATAGGGTCCCCTATGAATTTCCAAGTGGGCTCAGGATCCAACCCGGGAGATGACCCTATTAACCCGATTGTGCCAGATTTCAACATGATGGAGAAAGAGGGAATGAAAGCTGAATCCTCGAGACAAATAGAAGATCGCTATAGATGGTTGGAGGAGAAAGTCAAGGCGATAGAAAATGCTGAGATTCGTTATGGAATTGATGTCAAAGAGCTAAGTCTAGTCCCAAACTTAGTACTTCCACCAAAATTCAAAACTCTGGATTTTGAAAAATACAACGGGACTAGCTGCCCTGAAGCACACCTGAAGATGTTCTGTCGACGAATGGCGGGACACGCCGATAATGAAAAATTACTGATTCACTACTTTCAGAAAAGTCTGGCTGGATCTACGGCCAAATGGTACGATCAGCTCAGCAGTACCGAAATCAAGACATGGAAGGACCTGGCCCAAGCCTTCATGAAACACTATGGCCACGTAGCGGACATAGCTCCTGACAGAATCATGCTCCAAAGTATGGAGAAAAGGCCAAGCGAGAGCTTCAGGCAATATGCTCAACGATGGAGAGATTTAGCCACACAGGTTCAACCGCCTCTTTTAGAGAAAGAAGCGTCCACACTCTTCATCCACACTTTGAAAGCCCCTTTCATCAATCACATGCTAGAGAGTTCTACAAAGGATTTTTCAGAAGCTGTGAGGTGCGGAGAAATGATAGAACATGCAATTAGATGCGGCAAGATAGAAGTAGGGGAAGGTCCCAGAAAGACGGTCCCGAAAAAAAGAGAAAGTGACGTGAATAACGTAAGCGCCCGGGATAAGCCAACCACTCTGAATCAACCCAGTACCATAATTACGGATCGTCCAAGCTCCCACAGGTAGGAATCTAATACAAAGCCGAATATGGAGAAGCTCTAATTCACTCCGATCTACACGACATACGGGAAACTGTACCAAAAATTATACGACACACATGTTGTTGCCCCCCATTACTTACAGCCCCTACAGCCTTCATACCCTAAATGGTATGATGCAAATGCACAATGCGAATACCATGCGGGGATTGTGGGACATTCAATAGAAAATTGTCTCGCCTTCAAGAGGTTGGTAGAAAAACTCATTCAAATGGGTGTTGTGAAGGTTAACGATACGAAGCATCCGCTACCCAATCACGCTAATAATGGGGTAAACACGATGGGTGAGAATATAGGAAAAAGAATAAAAACGAACGTAGCAGAGATAAAAAACCCATTAAGATGGGTCTGGAAGTAAGTGATAAACAGAGGCTTAATCACGCAAGAATCGGGAGAAGAGCTTAAAGGAGCTAGAAGGTACTGCGAGTTTCATGCTGAAATGGGTCATGATATCCAAGGATGCCTCAAGTTCAGGGCCATAGTTCAAAATCTCATAGATAACAAAGAGATGAAGTTCTATGAAGAGATTGGAGGACTAGAAGAAGGAGAGGTCCATACGTCGGAGGAAGGACCATCTGGGAAAGTCTATGGAGGCAATCACCCCGCGGTAATCATATCACGGCCGAGAGCGGGTGGAGTCGGAACATCGATCATACCAAAGGTCATAATTCAAAGACCTGTAGCCCCTCATTATAGAGACAACAAAAGGGTTCCGTGGAGTTATGATTGTAAAGTAATAATCCCAAGAAAGGAGAATCCAGTCAATGCTACAGAGGAAGACTGAGACGGGGGTTTCTTCAAACGTAGTGGAAGGCGTTACACCCCAAACATGAGAGCAGAAGCGGTCAAAGGAAAAGCGGTGGCGAGTGAGCAAAAAGAAGAAAGAACAATCGAACCTGAAAAATTTGCCAATGAGCTAGTCACAGAAAACGAGGCTAAGGAGTTCTTAAAATTTCTTAGACACAGTAAGTACAGTGTTGTGGAGCAATTGCACAAGCAGCTAGCCCGTGTATCGATACTGGATTTGCTCAGGAGCTCAGAAACCCATCGAAACGCATTAATGAAAGCATTAAATAAAACGTATGTCGCAGGGGATATATCTGTCAACAAGCTAGACCGTCTAGTCGATAATATGAGTGCAGACAATTTCATTTTCTTCAATGATGATGAGATACCTTCAGGGGGTATGGGATCAACAAAGGCCCTACACATAACCACACGCTACAAAGGGTATATATTGCCGGGGGTGTTAGTCGATAACGGATCAGCCCTAAACGTATTACCTTTATCCATATTGAATAGGTTGCCCGTGGATAGCTCCCACATGAAAACATGCCATAATGTCATGAGAGCATTCGACGGAACAGAGAGAAGGGTCATAGGGAGAATTGATATACCTCTTCAAATTGGCCCAAATATGTATGAGGTAGACTTCTTGGTAATGGACATCAAACCTTCCTATAATTGCCTACTGGAAAGACATTGGATCCATTCGACAGGGGCAGTACCGTCATCTCTGCAGTAGAAGTTGAACTTGGTAACGGAAGGTAGATTGGTCAGAATCAACGCTGAAGAGGATATCATAGCTTCCGTTACCAGTAACACCCCGTACATTGAGGTAGACGAAGAGGTAATAAAATGTTCTTTCCGATCACTGGAATTCATCAACGCAACCTTCATTGCTGAGGGCAGCAAGACCCTTATGCCCAAAATATCCAAGTCTACAAGGATGGGCCTACAGATGACAGCTGGGAAGGGAGCCTTACCAGGGAAAGGGCTCGAAAAGCACCTTCAAGGAAGGACTAAAGTATCGATGCAAAGAGAAAAATGAGACCGCTTTGGCCTAGGATTCAAGCCAGATGCGAAACAAAGGAAGAAAGAATAAGAGAAAAGAAGGGAGAGGAGAAGGGCACGCCTAGGTGAAGAAGAGATCAAATGGGAGCCAATGACCTTTCCTCCTTTATTCAAAACATTTGTCTCGGGAGGAATCTTATACCCTGATCAAGGCATGACAGTAAGAGAAGAAGCAGAAGAAATGTTGGAAAACTTGAGCATCAACGCCGTATCTGAGGAAAAGGCTGAAGAAAGAGATTTATCTGGGATTTGCCCTTATGCTCTTGGAAGTGTTTTGAACAATTGGACAATGGAAGAGATTCCTATAGCTTTTAGGAGTAATTCAGAGTAATGTTCGAAACACGCTTATTGCTCTAAGCCTGGAAGCAATGAGAGACCTTTTGTTGAATAGGCATATGTCCAAACGTTTTTATTTCAATAAAATGCATATTTTGAGCAAATATTCTTTTTACTCTCCATTCATAGTCACTCACATAAATATTCATTCTTAGATTTTTGTTTCTGCGCCTTTCTTTGCCCTTTTAACAGGTCCCCAGATATCAATGACATGAGCGACACTGCTATTAACTCAGAATCTCCTTTTGAACAAGATACGGACATGGAAAACTCTCAGGATTTCGAAGATGACCAAGACTGTAACATATCTCCTAATTTATTAAGAATGGTAGAGCAAGGTGAAAAACAAATCCTACCCCACGAAGAATCAGTGGAAATGGTGAGCTTAGAAGAAAGAAAAGAGTTGAAAATCGGGGCTAGCATTACCGCAAAAATAAAGCAAGACCTCATCGAGTTACTTGAAGAATTTAAGGACGTCTTTGCTTGGTCATATCAAGACATGCCCGGGTTAAACACGGATATAATGGTACACCGACTCCCCATAAAGGAAGAATGTAGACCCGTTCAGCAAAAACTTCGAAGAATGAGGCCCGATGATTTGTTAAAGATAAAAGAAGAAGTCAGGAAGCAGTTTGATACCGGTTTCTTGCAAGTGGTTAAATACTCAGAATGGATAGCAAACATAGTACCTGTCCCTAAGAAAGATGGAAAGGTACGAATGTGCGTGGACTATAGGGATTTGAACAAGGCCAGTCCAAAAGATAACTTTCCGTTACCTCACATTGATACGTTAGTGGATAACACAGCTGGTTATTCACTTTTCTTTTTCATGGACGGCTTCTCGGGGTACAACCAGATTAAGATGCACCCCAGGGATATGGAGAAAACCACATTCGTAACCATGTGGGGAACATTTTGTTATAAAGTAATACCGTTTGGGCTGAAAAATGCGGGGGCAACGTATCAAAGAGCCATGGTGACCCTCTTCCATGACATGATGCACAAGGAGATCGAAGTTTACGTGGATGACATGATTGCAAAGTCCAGGACTGAGGAGGAACATGTACAAGTCTTGAGGAAACTTGTAACAGCCCAAATACGACCCTAACCGGAACGGTGGTTTCAGAACCACGAATTCGAATTAGAAAAAAAAATATTTTATTTATTTATTTGATGTCTATGTTAAGTGTTTATGCATGAGTAAAAAGGTCGTAGGAAAATTTAAAAGTTTGGATGTTTAATTTAATAAAAGGATTAAATTGCTAAAGTGGAAAAAATTGTAAGCATGAATTAGAAGAGTAAATTAGATTGTTTATATAATTCAAGGATTTGCATGTCAAATTTCCATCTTTTAGGCTAGTGGACGGCAATGATGATGGAGGAGGATTATTTTTGTAAATAATATATTTTATGAATAATAAATTATGTATTATATTGTTTAACTAAATAAAGATGAAAAGAAATTGAATTTCTCTTTCCTTCCTTCATCTTCCTCCCTGGATTCACTTCAAAGAAAAGGAAAGATTTCATTCCCCCATCATTCGGCCATTGCATGTGGTTGGGAAGGTGAGAATTTGAGCTTTAATCTAGTAATTTATATGTGAATGAGTTGGTTACTTTGAATATCACCGAAAGCATGTTGAATTTGTTTTGAAGTTGATATGTTGAGTTTTGACTATGAGAGATGATTATAGTTGGATACGTTAACGAGTATTAAATGAATGGAGATGGAAAATTTAGATGAATTGGAGAGTAGCAACTTAAGCTTGTAGAAATGATAGGAAGGATTGTTTCAATTTGGGCATGAAGATGCCTTTGTATATTCGGCCGAATGTTGAGATGGCCATGAGTGTGGGGTTTTCTTTCTTGATTAATTGTTTGGTTATATATATGTATATCGTGAAATAGGATAATTGGTCAAGGATGAATGCTTAAATTTTGAGGTAATTATTGATTGAAATTAATATTAAGGGTGTAATTGCATAAATAAAATAGTAGAAGGGTTCGAAGGTTGGAAGAATGGTTAATGGAGGCTAGAAGGGACCTATTAAAAATTCGGCCTTAAGGGGCTTATTCGAATTTTATAGCTATCTTTTGTCCTAAGCTTAAGGATTTGATTGCAAGAAAGTGAAACTAGTGGGGTAATTGTACAAATTGATAAGTTATATAATATGAATGAATTAATTGTAACAAAAAGATCCAATTAAGCTTGAGGAGATTTCGGCTTAAGTGTAAAAGTGTATAAGATTTTTATATTTGTATGTTATGTGTCGATTTGAGATGAATGAAATGACTTGAATAAGATTCTTTTAAATTTGAATTAGATCAAGGAAGAAAAGACTTGGAAAAGGACCGGAGAAAAGCTAAACTAGACGAGTAGCCAGAAAACCTTGAAACGTCATTCTTCGAGGTAAGATTTCAAGCAAACGAGTTAATTAAACCAATTCTTTGTATATTAATAATGTTTAATGGTTATTGGATGATTGAATTAATATTGCCGAATGAGTTGTGGAGATTATTTAACTATTTGTATTATGCAAGGTAAGTTAAGATGCTGAATGAGTAGTATGAATTTCGTACCACCTTGAATCTGAATGCAAATGTGTATAAACATGTGTATACTCTAAGTGAAGGCAAGAAACGTATTCGAAATAAAGACATAGTATGAGGGTAATGTGCTAGATATTTTAGTTACATTGAACATGGGAATATAATTATTTTCATGAATTAATGCATGGGCGATTCTATGCTTAGATGATTGTTGGCTCGATTACATGAATGATTTGGTATTTTTATATGAATTACGAGTTTACAAAATGTACTATGAGTACGAAACTATGATTGAGCACTAAGTTTGCACGTGAATAAGTAACGGCTCTGTGTGAGCGATACGTTACGGGATTTTTGAGTAACAGCTCTGTGTGAGCGATACGTTACTGGATTTTTGAGTAACGGCTCTGTGTGAGCGATACATTACTGGATTTTTGAGTAACGGCTCTGTGTGAGCGATATGTTACGGGATTTTTGAGTAACGGCTCTGTGTGAGCGAAACGTTACTGGATTATTGCGTAACGGCTCTATGTGAGCGATATGTTACATAGTGATTTTATCGAGGGTACTAATCGTGTGAAACACTGTTAAACTTAGTTATCAACGTGCAGGTATGTGGTTCGCTTTAAAGGACTATGTTATAAATGCAAATGGGTATATAATATCGTTGGGAAATAGTACCTTGGAATTATGTATGAAAGACTAAGTTTCGAATGGTAAGTTTATATATAGAAGTGCATTTAATCATACAATATCCATGAATTGGTTCTTGAAATCTTGATTGTTCAGCCTTGTTGTTTGGTATGTGAATTGCTTACTGAAAATTTTAGTAGAATAGATGCACTTAGTTTAGCAAGCTGAAATCTTACTAAGCTGTGAAGCTTACTTTCTCTCAGTTGTTTCTAGGATTTGTAGATCACTTTTAGAAGGTTCAACTTAAGCTCGTGGATCAATTAGGAAGCTCATCATACCATCATCTATTTTGGTACCCCTTATTGATGGATTAATCCTTGATGATTATGGCATGTATAAGCTATTTTGTTTTCTTAGGATTTGTATAAGACGAATCTTTAATGGATGTATGCCATGTGAAAATGGCTAAATTGTGGTACTTGATTTTGTGTATGTCCGGTCATGGGGTTAATCCTTTTGTGAAAGTATAATTATTTATGTGTTTATGCTTGAGATATAACAATATAGCTTGAATGACCTTTCGGTTGAAGCTTTTAATTGTGCAAAGCCGAATGTGATGATTGTGTATTATAGTAACTAATATTTCATGTTAGTCGTTTATGTGTAATGAGCTGGTTTATATGTGGGGCTATCTATGAAATAGTCTTTGATTTTGATAATGTGACCTTGCTAATTGAAATTGTTTTTGAGTGATTGATAACTTGTTATAAAAAGAGAGTAAAGCTTGTACATATTTAGTTAAGGTAATGTAAATGACCACATGAATAGCAAATGATCTTTATTGAATAATGTTTATGGATTGGGTTTAGTTTAGTAATACCTCTTAACTAAGATCCGGCGATGGATACAGATTAGGGGTGTTACAAAACTGTTCCTAAGGTTGAGGAAATTCCAGCTTAAATTCAACCCCGCAAAATGTACCTTCGGGGCTAGGTCGGGAAAATTGTTAGGGTTTGTAGTTAGTGAAAAAGGAATTTAGGTTGATCCAGATAAGGTGAAAGCTATCCAAGAGTTGTCTCCACCACGTACCCAAAAGGAAGTTCGAGGGTTCCTAGGAAGATTAAACTACATCGCCCGGTTCATCGAGCAACTAACGGAGAAATGTTACCCAATATTTCGTCTTCTTAGGAAACACAACTCAGGTGTATGGAATGAAGGGTGCCCAGAAAGCTTTTGATAAGGTCAAGCATTAATTGTCTAAAGCCCCGGTACTGATACCACCTTGCCCAAATAAGCCACTGATATTGTATTTGTCAGTATTTGAAAATTCTATGGGATGTGTGCTAGGCCAACATGATGAGTCAGGAAGAAAGGAAAGAGCGATATACTATCTCAGTAAGAAGTTTACAGAATGCGAGACGAGATATTCGCCAATTGAGAAATTGTGTTGCGCTCTAGTTTGGACGACCCGGAAACTGAGACAGTACATGCTATATCACACCACTTGGCTTATCTCCAAGCTAGATCCTCTCAAGTTCATGATGGAATCAACAGCACTGAATGGAAGAATGGCCCGGTGGCAGATTCTACTTTCTGAGTTCGATATAGTCTACATAAACCAGAAGGCTATAAAAGGGAGTGCAATAGCAGACTTTCTAGCCAACAGAACGTTAGAAGATTAGGAGCAGTTGGACCTCGATTTCCCAAATGAAGACATAATGTATGTGGCAATCACTGAAGAAGAGGTCCAAAAGGAGGGTCATCCTTGGAAACTAAACTTCGACGGAGCTTCAAATGCAGTAGGGAATAGAATTGGGGCAGTCCTAGTATCCCCCAACGGAGATCACTATCCTCTTACTAGCAAATTGGATTTTGATTGCACGAACAACATGGCCGAATATAAGGCATACATCCTGGGAATTCGTGCAGCCATTGAATGAAAAATTAAAACATTGGATGTATACGGCGATTTTACGCTAGTAATCTATCAACTGAAAGGTGAATGGGAAACGAGAGATCCCAAGTTAATCAGTTATCAAAGGCTAGTTTTGGAATTAATCAAGGAGTTTGACAACGTCACTTTCTGCTACCTCCCACGAGAAGAGAACCAGATGGCTGATGCCTTAGCTACCTTAGCTTCTATGATCAAAGTGAACAAAGAAGAAGAAGTAAAGCCTATCCAAATGAGCATTTATGAGGCTCTGACACATTGCTGCAACATCGGCGAAGAAGAAGAAAAAGATAGTCACCCATGGTATCACGATATATTACGATACGTGAAGAATCGTGAATACCCTGACCAAGCAACTGAGAATGATAAGAGGACGTTGAGAAGACTGGCCAACGATTATGTCTTGGATGGAGAAGTCCTATACAAGAGAAGGAAGGATCAGTTACTTCTAAGATGCGTGGATGCGGTTGAAGCCAAGAAAATCCTCGAAGAAGTTCATGAAGGTGTCTATGGGACGCATGCTAATGGTTTTACAATGGCAAGACAAATCATGAGGTTTTGGTATTATTGGTCCACTATGGAAGGAGATTGCATCAACTATGCCAAAAAATGCCACAAATGTCAAATTTATGGAGATAAAATTCACGTGCCTCCTTCATCTCTCCATGTCATGACCTCTCCATGGCCTTTCTCTATATAGGGGATGGACATCATTGGGCCGATCTCACCAAAAGCTTCGAACGGGCATCGATTTATCTTTGTGGTAATCAACTACTTCACCAAATGGGTAGAGGCCACTTCGTATGCAAATGTCACGAAATCAGCGGTCAGCAAGTTCTTAAAGAAAGAAATCATATTCCGATATGGGATGCCTGAAAGGATCATATCTGACAATGCACTAAACTTGAACAATAGCACGATAGCAGAGGTCTGTAGCCAATTCAAGATCAAACATCACAACTCATCACTGTATCGTCCAAAAATGAATGGTGCAGTCGAGGCAGCTAACAAGAATATCAAAAAAAACGTGGGAAAGATGACTGAGACTTACAAAGATTGGCACGAAAAGCTACCGTTTGCCCTTTACGCTTATCGAACATCAGTCAGAACCTCTACCCGGGCAACTCCTTTCTCTTTAGTTTATAGAATGGAGGTAGTACTCCCGATCGAAGTTGAGATCCCCTTCCTTTGGGTCTTATCTGAACTACAGTTGGATAAAGCAGAATGGACTCAATCCCGGTATGACCAGTTGAACCTAGTTGAAGAAAAGAGGCTAAGAGCCCTTCGTCATGGACAAATGTATCAAAAGCAAATGATACGGGCTTATAACAAAAAAGTTTGCCCTAGAGAATTCTATGAAGGAGACCTTGTCCTGAAAAAGATTCTTCCCATACAAAAAAACTTCAGAAGAAAATGGATGCCAAATTGGGAAGGACCTTATGTAGTAAAGAAGGCCTTCTCCGGTGGAGCTCTAATCTTGACAGAGATGGACGGCAAAAGTTTACCGAATCCTATGAACTCAGATTTAGTCAAGAAATACTTCACCTAAAAAAAATTGGAGAGGCCAAAGTGAAAACCCGCAAAGGGCACTTTGTGACCAAAGGGGTTTTGAATTGAAAACCCAAGAATGGGCGATTCAAATTGTTGATTGGAGGGGAGGCATGTAGTAGTCTCGCTGTAACCCGATTAACAAGAAGGAGAGACATCACGATTTGGGGTATCAATGAAGTCTTCTTATTCTGCCAGACACCTATCAAGTACAAAAGGGATCCTCAAGAAGTTTTGTGTAGAAAAGCTCATGCTATGACATTTGGACACTTGTTCTTATCTTCTTCATGTCATGTCTTAGCAAAATTTACCTTGTCAGAATCTGACCTTTTAGTCAGCCTATTCATTTTGAGCTTTACTCTCAATATCCTTTGTGATGATATTTTTCAAGCACTTTTCATTGAAATAACGATTAATGGACCATTAATATTCAAACTAAAAGAGTTTCGCATATTACTCTGAAAACTTCTAAAGAACCTGAAGTGAGCTCAATATCCAGAACTAACCAGGTTCATGGGGGGAATTGAGACCCGAAATGGTAGCCCCCCCAAAGATACCAGCCGAAGAAGAAGGCAGAGTGATACGTCGCAAAGGAATCATCATGCATTCACACAAATAGTTAGGAGCATTTGATTTGTTACTGTCATTGCATCTTAAATCATTGTGAAAAATCATCATTCTCATGACATTCTGCATTTAAGTAAATGTCATCCATAGCATATGTAATTAGGGGCATTTGAGTCATTTCGATCATAGCATCCTCATCATTTATTTAAGCATAAACACATTCTATAGGACAGGTTCCTCAAAGAGCAGTGTAGCAAGTTCAGATTCTGTTCCATAGAGATGTTAGTGGAGCAGATTGGAGATTAAAGTCTTCTTGACAGTTGAAGAAAGCAAATTGAAAAGTCTACAGGATACGTCCCCTAGGGGACGATGTTGCAACACTAGCAAAGATTATCCTATTGCCATCGATCAACGGTGGAATGGGTTGAAGAATGTCCTATTGCCATCAAACAGCGGTGGAATAGGTTGAAGATTATCCTATTGCCATCGAACAACGGTAGAATAGGTTGAAGATTGTCTTATTGCCATCGAACAGCGGTGGAATGGGTTGAAGATTGTCTTATTGCCATCGAACAGCGGTGGAATGGGTTGAAGATTGTCCTGTTGCCATCGAACAGCGGTGGAATGGGTTGAAGATCGTCCTATTGCCACCGAACAGCATTGGAACGGGTTGGAGATTGTCTTGTTGCCATCGAACAGTGGTGGAATGGGTTGGAGATTATCCTATTGCCATCAAACAGTGGTGGAATGGGTTGAAAATTGTCCTATTGCCATCGAACAGCGATGGAATGGGTTGAAGATTGTCTTATTGCCATCAAACAGCGGTGGAACGGGTTGAAGATTGTCCTGTTGCCATCGAACAGCGGTGGAATAGGTTGAAGATTGTCCTGTTGCCATCGAACAGCGGTGGAATAGGTTGAAGATCGTCCTGTTGCCATCGAACAGCGGTGGAATGGGTTGAAGATTATCCTATTGCCATCGAACGGCGGTGGAATGGGTTGAAGATAGTCCTATTGCCACCGAACAGCGTTGGAACGGATTGGAGATTGTCTTGTTGCCACCGAACAACGGTGGAACAGGTTGAAGATTATTCTATTGCCACTGACCAGCAGTGGGATAAGCTAAAGATTGCAAAAATCATCTCTTTAGAGATATAACGGGACAGTAAAAGGGGATTGAAGCTACAAGCCCTCTCTCTCAGAAGTAGCAGAGGAGTAGAGCAGAGCAACATGTTATAGTGGAGTTTGAAGCCACCTTACAAAGAAGAGCACCCAAAGAGATCAAGGCTTGACAAGACCGGGCAAATTTAGGTCTTTTAAAGTCTTTGCTCTATTCTCGTTACACGACAATGAGCAAAGAGGGGTAGCTGTATAAGCCCAAATTCGCCCGGGCCCAAATTAAACAAAAACTATTAAAGAAAAACCAATAATTAAAGTTCAGTCCCTTTTTTATAAACCCAATTACTAAACCCACAAAGCCTGATTCGTCTAGCCCAATACCCCAAGACCAATAACCCAGTACCAGACACAACATCGAAGCCCACTTATTCTAGCCCAAAATTCTAACCCAAAGCCCAATACCAGACCCAACAAGACTCGGCCAAACATAAACCCTAGGTTTCCTTGGTGCGCCGCCGACCCTTCTTCTGCCACCGCGTCCCCTGCACGCGTCCGTGCGTCGTTTCGGCCTCCCACGCCCGCCCTTCCCCATGCCTCGTTTGTCACCCGCACGCTCCTGCCTCCTCAGCGCACCATGCCCACTGTCTGACTTCTCCACCAGCGCCTCGCCCGTACCCTGCAAAATGACTGACAAACAAAGAAACAGAGAAGTAGAGAAGTATGGAAAAAATAGTTGAATAATAATAAAGACTGTATCTCTCGGCTATAAAGCCATTCAAAATCAATGTAAAAAGTCGGCTCTCTTTTGGACGAACTATGCATACAGAAATCGAAAACAGAACACAAAATTTTAGAAGGTTGATTCTGATTTTACTTCTTTAATTTCCCTTTTTTCTGCATTTTGTTTATTAATTCGCTCATTTATTCTATCATCTCAAAACAAACATTTACAAAATAAAAAAAAAACAACCAAAAGAGAAGGAAGAGGGTCTTACCTTATGCCAAGGCTTGGCTCACGCGAGTTATGAAGCAAGGCCAAAGGCCCATCTCCGTGTACGGTCGGCTGCCGGATGTGGCGTTGCATCGCGAGGGCTGGCTAAGGAACCCCAGCCAACGGCGCGACGATGGGTTATGAAAACCCTAGCAGAGCATCGGGGGGGTCAGTTTATTTTTTTAAAAAAAAAAAAGGGAATCAAAATGGCAAAACAAAAGAGGAGGGCTTAATAAACGAAACGGCGCCGTTTAGGGGGGTAGATCTGCGCGTCGACCCGCTTGGCGACCCGGATCCGCGCCTCTCTGCCTTAAAAGGGCTATTTTTGCGTTTTGTCCTTCTGCTCTTTGGTTCCATCGCAATTTAATCCTATTAAACGCAAAGTTTTCGCGACTGGCGATTATTTACCAGTTTGGTCCCTGAACGATCATGCGTGTTTCATTTTAGTCCCTAGACTCTCCTTTGTCTTTGATTTTTACCCCAAATCCCTGTTTTCGTTTTAATTTAATCCTTTTTATATAAATATTTTGTTTTCCTTAATCATTTTGCTATTTTACCATTATTTAAATATTATTATTACTATTATTATTATTATTATTATTATTATTATTATCATTATTATTAGTATTATTATTACTATTTATATATATATGCATTTATTATTATTTGTTTATTATTTTCCATTTCTATTGCTGATTTTTATTTTTATTTCTTTATTTTATTACGTAGAATCTTGTATAGCTTGTCGATCAATATCTTTTAAATTGGTGTACTTCATGATTAATGTTTACACTTCTTACCCTTGTACTGTATTTCAAACTTTGGCATATTCTAACCTTTTCCAAATATTTCAGTATGTAAAAAATGAATCTTGAACGAATTCTAAGATCTCGTATTTGAAAAACAAGGCAATATTTGTATGTTTAGAAGTATGGAAAATTACGTCCTAACGTGCTGGGTGTTGATTTTTCATTCAACTAAATAACCAAATACCCTTTTAATTATATGTTTTGAAGATCCAAGATGACCTCGGTGTCGAAGTATAAATGTGTTATATCCTAACGTGCTGGGTATGGCATTTTTGTTCCTTTGAAATGAGTTAATCTTGAAATTCAATTCCGGGTTAGTCAACGCTTCTTCAAAAATTTCATACCTTAAATATTTTCAAATTTTTGATGCAAGGACATTAATTAATCGATTTTGGTACCAATTTTGGGCGTTGCGAGGGTGCTAACCCTTCCTCGCACGTAATCGACTCCCGAACTCGTTTTCTCTAATTACGCAGACCAAAATATTTTATAGGTGATCCGATCGCACCTAGACGAAAAAGGATCGGTGGCAACTCCCGTTTTTATTTTCAAAACCCAAGTTCGATTCTCGTTTTACAAAAAAATGGTTAAGACAGCTTGGCGACTCCACTGGGGACTGTTCGAGATGATTTGGTAGGGGTAAGAAAAATAATCAAAAGTACAAAAGTGAAAATATGGAAGAATGAGAGAAAAGAAGAAAAAAAAAGTATAGAGAACAATTCTATTAGAATTGTAAGAAAGGGGCAAAATGAAAATCTAATTAGGAAGTAAAATTTGATTATATACTTAGGGGCAGCAATGGTAATTTATCCATGCTTGCCGAAATTGAAAAAATAAATAAATAGGAGGAAGGAAGCTCAAACTTATAACTTCTAAGATATAGGACTAACTCTTAACCATCAAGCCTAAGTCTCATTTTTTAATTAGTCAATTTTACTCACCTTATTTATTTCGATGTGTGACAAAATTTTATTTGAATTTTTTAAAATAACATTGCAAATAAATTTCAATTTCAGAACGGTTTTAATTAATATAATTTTTAATAGAATAATTTATATGAATTTCATTAAACTATATTATGTAGAAATATTTTAATTTTTTTAAAAAAAATTGACATGTTTTCTTTTTTTTTTTTAATTTAAACATGATTTTAATTTTATTTAAAATGAAACTAATAAAAATGCATAATATGTAAAAAAATAATTTTAGCAATAAACGTGGCATTCATTTAGAGTGCGAAATGTCGTTATTTTAAATTATTTACATCATTATAGATCCTAGTACAAAATTTAAAAGTATAGATGACACATAAAAAGAAAATGAAAGTAAGAATATAGAAAAAGATATGTCAAAAATAATGAAATGAAAATACTATTCTTTAAAATAATTTTATACAATAGTTGTGGGCATTTATATAGATTTATTTTATAATTTTTAAAAAATTTAAATTTTATATATCTTGTTATCTTAAATTTAAATTAAATAATGCATACTTTATGATAATTTTAAAATTTAATGAAATAATTAAAAACAAAATTTTAAACAAAATTTAAATTAAATTATAAGGACAATTTTTTAAATATCCAATGATAAAAAATTTAAATATTAATCATAATTAAATAATATTTTATATTTGCGATAATATAATTTATTTTTATAATATTTTATTTTCTTACCTAAAGAATTTATGTAAAATTTTAAAATCTATCTAACCCTTTCAAAGTTTAATTATGATTTTAACTTTTATTTATTTAAAATTGTTAAAATAATAATAATTATCCATCTGTCAATTAAATAAGTTATACACATCGAGTGTGGGTCTTAGACCTTATGGTATAACATAATATAGTAATATACATAATATATATACACACGATTAGAAATTTTTTTAAAAAAACTAATCTAAAATTTTTAAATAGATTAACTTTGCGAATTTCATTAAAAAGTAGTTTTGTAAACCATATGAAGTACAACTATTTTAAATTGTAAGAAAATTGTCTAAAACATGATTTTCCTTTTACTTAAAATTATATTAATAAAAGTGTATTAAATTAAAAATAATTTTGACAATACACGCAACATCCATTTAGGATGTTAAATATCGTTATTTTAAATTATTTACATCAACATTAATCTTAGCCCAGTAATATATGTACTAGTTTGCTTATCTTCGACGCATGGTTGATTGTGTATATAAATTAAAAAATATTTAATTATTTTTTGCTTTTTATAATGAAGATTTAAATTTTTTAAGTAATGTATAAATTTTCTTAAATTTAAAATAATTACTTCTATAAGGTTTTGAATAGTTTTTATATATTTTTTATTTAAAACAATTTTGAAAATAAATATTTTTATTGAAAACATATTTATAAATATAAATATTTTCTACTTAACATATTTGGGAAAAAAAAGTTTTATACATATTTAACGAAAAATAGATGCAATGATAAATTTTTCCAGAAAAGCAATTTCACATTTTAAATTAAAATTGAGGGACCAAACACCAAAGTGATCTAAAAGAAAAATAAGAGCTAAAATGACAAAAGTAGTAAATGTAAGAAATTAACTTTACCTTTATACCTTAAAAATATTTTTATAAAGTGACAAAGTTAAAATAACTTTTAAAAAGTGAAAAAAAAAATCATTTCAACCTCACATTTAATTTTTTTGGTTTTTTTTTATCTTTTAAACTTGCATTTTTTATCAAATCATTCCAAAATTGATAGAAAAGATTAACATTTTTTAACTTTGTTGATATGTATACAGATGGATTGTCACATGGATAACACGTTAGCATTTAACTAATTTTAAATTTTAAAAATTCAAAAAAATATTATAATTTTTTTAAAAAAATAAAAATTATTGAATTTATTTAAAACTTCTAAATATTTTTAAATTTTTAAAAATTAATTAAGTGTTGACATGTCATCTACATGTATGTCATATCAGTAAAGTTAACACATGTTAACTTGTCCATTCATTTTAGGTTGATTTGACAAAAAAATCATGTTCAATGGTTAAAATAGACGAAAAATTAAATAAAGGGCAAAAATGATCTTTTTATAAAGTTGGAGGGTAAAAAATTCATTATGCCTAATTTTTACATAGTTTTACAACGTTTATTAAATTTAAATGATGATTATATAGATATTTAATATTTTAGCATTTTTTATTTATAATTTAATTTTATTTTTGATACAATGCCTAGAACTATCCATAATCATGCTTCAACCCGCTCGAACCCACATCCTCCTATACTAACAACAATGTTAATGTCAACTTAAAACTTGAATACAAATTATTATCACTTCACTTGATTCAATTTCATATCAAAATTGTTTTGTTTATAGTTTAGTTATATTTTTGATTGATTGAATTAATTTGGTATAATGACTTATTCAGCCCTCCAACATTAGAAAGAAAGTCTTTTTACTCCTCCATTTAATTTTCTGCCTCTCTTTAACCTTCAAACTTGCATTTTTTTCTGTCAAATCACTCCAAAATAGATAGAAAAGTTAATAAATATTAATTTTGCTGATGTGGACATACACCTGGATGTCAAGTCAACAAGTAATTCATTTTTAATTTTTTTTATTTTTTAATAATTTTATAATTTTTATTTTTATGTTTACCGAACCCTGCTGTTCAATTTATAGATGTATATGTAAATATAGGATTTTCACATGCTGAGAAAGTTCTATAAATACTTCAACATAGGAGCTCTTTGCCTCACACCAATTCATCTCATTTCGTAGTGTTTCCAACATACAAAATTACTATCTAACGAAATGTCTTCATCAAAGCTTCCTTCTTCAACTCATGGATCCATGTCCAACCAGAAGCGTCCCACAGCCAAGTTTCATCCAAGCGTTTGGGGGGATATTTTCCTTTCATCTCCAACAACGGTAAAGAGTTTAGATACATACGTGTGTTTGCACATGAGTAAATATGTTTTCGTCTTTATATTGATTTCGTATTGTACTACATCACAATTTTTCAGAACGTTGATGCTAAAACTAAACTACAACATGAAGAACTGAAAGAAGAAGTAAGGAGGATGATTACGGTAGTGATGGATGATGAGTTGCTCTACAAATTGCGTTTAATTGATACAATCAAACGGTTGGGTGTGAGTTACCATTTTGAAAGAGGGTTGAAGGAAGTATTGCTCAATAATTATGAGCATGACTGTAAGGATGACCAAACTCTCGAGACTACTTCTCTTCAATTTCGATTGCTTAGAGAGAATGGATTGGGTGCTCCTTGTGGTGAGTCCATTTTCCTTCCCATTTTTCACGTTAAATCTTGTTTTTTATTGTTTTAACTGCTAATTAGGGTCAACAAAATAATTTAACTGTTTTGATTAAAAAAATTGTCCAAACTTGAATAGATGATCCAACCCAATCAAAATTATTAAAAAATAAAATGAATTTTTTAAAATTTTTACTCTATAATTCAACACAAATAAATAATCAATCCAATATTTTAGATCGAGATCTATATTATTTTTGCTTAAAATCCATATAAAAGTAATTGCATGTAATTATTTTCCTATAATAATAAATTATGATGGTGATGACCACGATGAAAATCGTTGTCATATTGTGCATCTTAATTTTTTTTTTCTTTGAGTTATTTTTCTCTTTTTCCTACCAAACTTTGTTGTTGAGAGTTTAAATTTTAGATTTAATTTCTCTATATTACAATGATTAATATAATAATATTTTATTGGTCTGGGTAGAATGGTTCAACAAGTTCAAAGATGATGAAGGAAACTTTAACATGTCCTTAACAAGTGATGTGAAAGGCTTTACTAGAATTATATGAAGCTTCATATTTTCGTGTGCATGGGGAAGATATACTTGAAGAAGCTCTTGGTTTCACCACCACTCATCTTGGTTTAGCCAGAGCTGCTAGGACTATCGAATATCCCCTTTCAGCCTTAGTCTCCCATGCTCTATACCAACCCATCCGCAAGGGCTTGTCAAGGTTGGAGGCTAGGCGATTCATTTCCTTTTACCAAGACGATGCTTCACATATCAAAAAGCTATTGAACTTTGCAGAGTTGGATTTCAACTTGTTACAAATTTTACACAAGGAAGAGCTAAGCAAGATCTCAAGGCAATACATTACTCCTTTAACATTCAACAATATTAATTGTTTATCCTAATTTAAAAGGACTAATTGATACCTAATAATGAACTACATAGTTAGGCTAATGTGGGTTTTGTTTCAGGTGGAAGAATGATTTAGACTTAGCTACAAAACTACCTTTTGCTCGAGATAGATTGGTAGAAGGTTACCTTTGGATATTAGGAGTGTATTTTGAGCCACAATACTCTTTTGCTAGGGAGATATTAGCAAAAACACTAGTCATGATAACATTAATGGATGACATAAATGACGCATATGGCACACTTGAAGAACTTCAAGTCCTCACAAATGCAGTTCAAAGGTTAGCAACTTATATATTTACACACTATTCAATTTTAAATTTGAAATTTGATTCAATTAATTTATGTAATCATATATAATAGACATCATTCAATATATTTGATTTTGAACTTTTCTCTATTTGATTTTCAGGTTGGATGCTCATTATATAAATCAACTCTCAGAATACATGAAGTCATTTTACGAACCATTGTCAGATTTTTATGGAGAAATGGAGGAGGCAATGATTAAACAAGGAAAATCATATCGTGTCAAATATGCGAAAGATACAGTACATCTATACCTTATCTCATTTTTTAAATGATTTTATGGATACAGATGACGTGGCGTCACTGTTTCATACAATCATTTCCCTAAAAAAATTAATACCCCTTTTATCATATAATATATGAGAAAAGTGTTGACAATAGGGCGAGGCATGGTGGGACTATTCACCTCAGCTCCATCCAATATTTATACCTCCGGCCTTGACATTACCCAAAACATGATTTTATTTGAAATTTTATATCCAAAAAAAAATTTCTCAACTTTACCTAACTCACTCTAAAATATTAAATAATTTTTATGTCATATTACTTTTTACAATATCAAATAAAATGTTACAAAATTTAAATCTTATAAAATTTTATAGAATTTTAAGAAATTATAATTAAAATATAAAAAATTAGTTATGAAATTAAAAAAGGGATTTTGGTAATTTTTTAAGATAGGACGAAGATGCAAGTTTAATTAAAATCTTATCTCTACCCGAACTCTAAAATTTTAATTGAAAACTCTTGTCTTCAAATTCAATTTTCATAGAAAATATGCTTTATAGGGTTGAATCGAAACATATGGGTTTGGATTATTTTGTTATCCCTAAATATAGATATTCAACATGAGTATATTCCATTTTATAAAAAAATATTTATATTGGAAGATTATAAGTTGGTACTTACTCACTTGAAATTTTATTATGACTTTCCTTTTTTTTTTTTTTTTTCCTTTTTATAGTTTAAACAAGTGAGTGAATCTTATTTTGTGGAGGTCAAATGGTGCAATGAAAACTATAGACCAACAATGGAAGAGTGTGTGAGGAATGCAGTTGTATCTTTTGGTTATATCATGTCAACCATCGTATCTTTTGTTGGAATGGGAGATTTTGTGGCACCTGAGATTTTTAACTGGGCATCTAACAACCCTAAAATCACTTATGCATCTTCTATTGTTCGTCGTCTCGTGATGTTGCTTCACACAAGGTACTTTCTTTCAGAATTTTGCAAGAGTATTTTCAATGACTTCTATTTGATGAATAAAACTAATATAAATATATAGTTTGAGCAAGAAAGAGGGCACTGTGCACCGGCTGTTGAATGCTACATGAGAGAACATGCGGTCTCAGAAGAAGAAGCATGTAGTGAATTGAAGAAGCAAGTGGAGAATGCTTGGATAGATATAAACCAGGAATTGATATTTAGTGAGATATCCAAAGTTGTTCCAGGGCCGATTCTTACACTAATTCTCAATTTTACAAGGGTCATCGATTTCCTTTACAAGAATGGAGATGGGTACACACATGTTGGAAAAAATACAAAAGATGGAATAACTTCTCTGCCAATTGATCCAATCTCAGTCCCTTATTGAGGAATTAGGAATCTATATCATCTAGCTATCCAGTTCGTGTGTATTGCTTTTATATGTTATATTGTGTTTAATATGTTTTAAATCCTAATATCTCAATAATCCATAGCGTATGTTTGTGTCACTTTTACGTGTCATTTTATGTTTGAGGTGTTATATCACCTCAATAATTTATGGTATATTTATGTTACCCTTTTGTACTATGTTTTTTGTCATATTTCAATAAATTTTCAGTTCTCATGATTTCTTGAGCCTTACCGTTTGGTGAATGAATCAAGCATTGTTATTTAAATGAGTTTCATGGTTGTTCTTTCGGTGCAGTTCTGAGTTGGTCTCAAATGATTTGTGCTTATGAGATTTCAGTGCAAGGGATCATGAGTGGTAGTTGTGTTATTGTGTTACAAAGGGCTAATACTTACAGTATATCAACATGGGATGATGATGAATGAACCTTGGCTTTAATGTTTTTTAGGTGTTAAAGATATGGTAAGTTTGGTCTCTTGGGGTTGTTTGAGGTGTTTTTATGTGATTGCTTAAGAGATTAAAGGTATAGCACTACAGGAAAACAGACTTTTTGCGGCCTTTTTTTTGCCTTTAAAAGCGCCGCAAAAAACGTCGCTATAGAAAACGCCACTAAAATTTGCAGCGTTTATTTTAAAAAATGCTGCTAAAAGTTCTAGTCTTTAGCGGCGCTTTTTAAAAGTCATGGTCTTAAGCAACGCTTTTGTAAAAAACGCCGCTAAAAAATATGACTTTTAGCGACGCTTCCTTAAAAACGCCGCTAAAGGTCATTAAAAATAAAAAAATATTAAAATATTATAAAAACGCCACAAATCCATTCCCAAAAATTAAAATGGCAATTAGATGTCAATTTCCAATATACATGTCAATGCATAATACATACATAAACAAATATGAGCAAAGCATATATATGTTATGTATATACATAAAAAAATATGAGCAAAGCATGCAGCAGCTAAGCTATGCTGTACTAAAGAGGAACATATTGTGTATCCAAAGGAGAGAGGTAAAAGGAAAAAGGAATCTGAACATGAAGCATTGGTAAATGCTTTACATGCTAGTTCAGCAATAAATATAGTGACTATTACACTTAGAGCAAATGTTTTTCATTCTCATATCATTAATAAAATTGAAAATGGTAAAAGCATGTGCTACTTTCTACAACCATTTCCATGCAGTTAAAAGGGCAAGAACAACAGTCCCTTAAAAGTGCTAGAATATTAACTTATGACAGAAGCACTACTTGTCATTCGACGTGGACATCCTTTCAGCTCACAACTTTGAGAGGCCTTAAGGAAAGGTTCTGTGGAAATAAACAAAATTCTGAAATTCTGTTTTCAGGGTTCTGCAGAAAAGAAAATTGTACCTGCCCCTTTCTAGATATTACACAACAGGAATCACCAGCATTAGCAACAACTAGTTCCTTGTTTCGAATTATTGCAACACAGGCTGTGCATCCAGAAGTAGGTCCATGAAAATCAGAGTGAGAACCCTAGTTTGCAACCAACAGAAAAGTCAACATCAGAATCTCACAAGTAAAATAGACATATTTGACCAATCAAACAAAAGCTTCTTACTTAGTGGTATTGCATTGAAAGAATTAAATGAATCATAGTAAAAGTCTCAAGCACAAATGATACTTCAAGTAACCATAGTAAATGACAGTCCTAGGTAACCTGCAAAAAATTCTTAAACATACAACCAGAGTGTACTTATCGACAGAACGCTAGTTTCCTTCATGTTCTCCAATTTTCTTCTACAGAATCATAGGGCAAAATAATAAGAAATCCAGCCCCTTTTAACATAAGAAGGGTCCACATGCCCCTTTTATATTATTTCCAATCCAGTTTGTATCAAATTCCTTTTAATAAATCTTACAACCTCAAGCAAAGATCTTCCTTCTCCTTAATTATATCCACTTTCCATTGTTTAGGCTTCTTAAAGGCTCATAGAACTCAAAAAGTTTCTAAAAACTTACCTCTTCCTTTCTTAACAGCCCTCTCTTGATCTAGCCCTAAAAACAATATAGTGAACTTAACTAATCATGTTCAGTTCCTGACTATATCCTACCTCAATTAAAATTAGCATACTTCATAGAGTTGGTTCAATTAAGTCATTTCCCTATAAAACTATTGATTGGTAAAATTAAATACGTCTAAGTTCACTAAACATAGTATAAGAAGTGTTTGTATAAAGCTCACAAGACACGAAGCTTCCGTTATTGGTATTCCCATAAAAATTTTCCAGTTTACCAAATAAGCAAATAACAAAACTAATTTATAAAGAGTTTATAAAAACTTAAATGCCTTCAAATGAGTCGGTTAAAAATTCGAAAAATGTCCAAGACAATTCAGACAACTGACTAGATTTTACTCCAAACGAGCTCAACAAATCATCCAAAAAGTTCAAACTAAGCCAACAAATTTGACGAATTTTGCGACTATTTCAACACTTCCCCTCATCAATCAAGACACCATCTCAAAATTCTCAAGCAAAATTGAACCTCTTCATTTACCAAAATCGATATGATAAAGCACCTCTCACCAAATCACCTGATAAAACAAACCAACAAGCGAACAAAAAGGAAAACCTAGAAAATAACGAAAATATCCAATCAAATCAAATTAAGTGAAATTGATTTAGAAAGTTATACCTTTGAAAATGAATTAACGGTAGAGGAAGAAGAAAAAGAGAGCGAAGCAACACCATTACCACTCAGAACCTCCGTTGCACGTGTAGGGACTGTCCACATCAGCCGTGCCTTTTTCCTCTCCTCACCTCCTCCCCGCCCATGCATAGCCTTGCATTTTTCCCTTCGAGTACCATCAATCCACCCTCCTAATGTCTATCTTTCTTTTTCCCCTCCTGAATTCCAGCTCCCCTTATTTCACCAACTCAAGCCCTAGATCACCAACCTCTACCTCCATCAGAAATCTTCCCTTAACCAAACCCTAATTTCCCCAATCATAAATCCAAAAACCTCCTACCCTGCAGTAAGGGAATGTTGTGAGAGAGAGAGAGAGAGAGAGAGAGAGAGAGAGAGAGAGAGAGAGAGAGAGAGAGAGAGAGGCTACATTTAGAAGGTAAATATAAAAAGGGACTTACGGCTTTGCCTCCTGGCCATCAAAAGGATTAACTTCAGATTCCATCAGCATGTTAGCTCTCCACAACCATGGAATCTACAACCTGCGTCACGCAACATTTTCTAACATAATCCAAGAAATATGACTAGAACAATAATAGGATAACACCTAAACAAGAAATATAACTTCAGTCCACTGCTCCCCTCTTTTCCCCAAGCCTTTTCCTCTGCATGAAAACTAAGATCAGAAAACACCATCAGAAGAGATCAAAGCTTAGAATTTTGGGGGATTTTGGGGGATTGAAAGGCGAGGGAAACCAATTTCGGAGATTTTGGTTTGAGGATTTTGGGAAACGATATAGGAAAATTCTGGGGACTTAAGGAAATTTAGGGTCTGGGGAAATAAAAATCGGGGTTATAGGGTTTTTTATCCCATTTTTTAGCAAAGAAAAAATAAAGCCGTGTGTATGAATTTTTGCGGCGTTTTTATTAAAAATAGCTCCATTTTTTGTGGTTACATAAGTCTCTTTTTTTTCATTTTTAACCTATATTTTTTTATTTCTTTCTTTCAAAATTTTTGTGTTGAGATTATTATTTTTTGAATTTTTTTATTATATTTTGAGTATTGAACTTTTAACTTTTTAACCTATATTGAGTATTAAATATTAAATTTTAAATTTTAAGTTTTTAATTTTTTAATTTTTTATTATTAAATTTTTTAAATATAATTACCATTATCAACTCTTTTAAGAATTTTTTTTCTTTCTTTTTACATCAACATTATTCTTTTAAGTATGGTCTACATTAGTTGTTTAGATTTTTATATAAATGGCATTTAATTATATGTATACACCTAAATTTTGATATAGATACATCTTAGAATTATATATGAATTTTGGTTTAATGTGTAATTCTAGATGTGAAATTCTAATTGTGGTTTAAATGTATAGTTAAAACTTTAATTTTGATTTAATCATACACATTATTTTAAAATATAAATACATCAATATATTTTTATATTGAATAAATGTAAATTTTTATGTATGCAATATATAAATAAAAATGATGTTAATTATATCAATAGTTGTGTTAATATTTTACAAGATCCGGATCAAACTAAAGTTTATGTATACAATTGCACACTAAACCATTGTTCATGTATGCTTTTGGGATTTAACCCATTTTGATATATATATATATATCTAAAATAATAATTTACATTTATCTTATTTTGATTTATATTCTAAAAAATCCAAGATTAATCCCTAAATCATAACCACTAGACCCTAAATATTATACCCTAAGCTACAAACACCAACACCTAAACCTCAAACTCAAAACCCCAACCTCAAACTCAAAACCCCAAACCATAAATCTTAGACCATAAAACTCGAACCCTAAACTCTAAATTGCAAACCTTAAACCATAATCTGAGACCAACTTTTTGGGAATTCATGTGGCCAATGTTAGTGTAGTACAAAACATATATTTTAATAACTAACACATTAACCATAAATCCCTCATGAGGGATTTCGGTTTCGGGATTTTGGGTCATATAACTAATACGCTAAACCTTAAACCTTAAAATCCTAAACTTAAACCATAAACCCTAAACTCAAAAACCTAACACATTAACCATTTCCCCCCAAACCCCTAACCCTAAACCCATAAATCATAAACCATAAACCTAAAACCCTAACCCATTAACCATTTCCTCTTAAACCTCTAACCCTAAACCTTAACCCCTAACCACTAACACTTAAACCTTAATACCAGTAAACACTAATATATTAAATACTATACAATAAACCCAAACAACAAACTTTAAAACACTAAACCCATACACCAAAATAACAAACCCTAAACCATGAAATTAACATACTCAACATTAAACCCTAAATTAATTTTAATAGCTTAATTTGTAACTTAAATGAAAACTTCTAAATTGTTTAGTTAGCAATTTGTAACTTTTCATAATTAAGTAACTAAAATGAAACTTTCTCATTGCTTATAAGTGAATGTATCAAAATAAAATATAATTCAAAGCAATAATAAGAAAAAAATATGAAAAACTTTTAATGGCGTTTGTGAAAAAATGCAGCTAATGCTCAGGTCTTTAGCGGCGTTTTTTTAAAAGCGCCGCTAATGCTCAGGTCTTTAACGATTTTTTTTAAAAGCGCCGCTAATGCTCAGATCTTTAGCGGCGTTTGGGAAAAAAAAGTCGCTATTTTTCCTTTTTAGCGGCGTTTTGGAAATAAACGCTGCTATTGCTCAACTTTTTGCAACGTTTTCTTTCAAACGCCGCTAACGGATAATATTTGTGGCATTTTTCGTTAAAACGCCACTAAAAACGCCACTAAAAGTCTATTTTGGTGTAGTGGGGTTTTAAAGAAAAATGGATCGGTGGAAGGAAGTGTGGGTAATCAGCAGTGCATTTTACTGGAGGGAATTGTAATTGGTAGGGGATTTTTAAGAGAGTTGTAAAAAATTCTCGTAAAATAATTGGAGAGCAATTTGCAGCTAGTGAACAGATGGTGAGTAATGGAGTCATTCTTGGGCTAGGAGACAATAGAAAAGTTAGATCTATAGAGGAAATTGACGACAAGTTTTTAACAACAATGAAGAAAAAGAGAGAGAAATGCAAGGAAGAAGAGGTCTAGTTGATTTGGACAGAATGTGATTCTTGATTTGGTATAGGACCGATTGAGTGTAAGTTGGATCGCTTAAAGAAATTCTAAATTGTGATAATGATTTATTTCGCCTTAAACTTTTATAAAATATTATTTTAATTCTATATTTAATCTTTCATTTTTTAACTTTTAAATTTATATTTTTAAATTGTGATAATACAATAATTCTATGTATTGTATGGAGTAAGATATATATCAGGGTATTGAATGCCTCAATTAGCTAAATGATAATTGGCAGTGTGAATGGTTGCCAGTAGAATGGTCTACAGTTAGTTTTTTAATATGCCCTCGGACTTGGGGATTCCCATTTTTCTACCCTTTTAAGGATTGGATTCTCTAGAGGTCTCAATGAGCAAGAGGCATGGTACGAGAGTCAAATGCCCCATAAATGCGAAATGGCCAGCTGCCCATTACTAAGCGAAGGCCTTTCTCACCTGTCTTCTTTGACTGGGTTAGTTGAGATCAAGCCTAGTATATAGCTTCTAGTTCGACAAGACTAGCAAAGATGCTAGCAGGCCTAGCTACCAAGGATGGCAAAGCGAAGGACAGAGAAAGTCAAGCCATACAAATTTTCTGTTAAGAATTTGATTACAATGAAATAACTTATTAGATACTGTCGTAACCATTTGTTTTTGAAAAACGGGGTTGACTTTGGATTTTTGAAAATAAAAATGAAAAAATAGGAGTCGCCACAAATCCCTTTTTGCTTAGGTGTGATTGGATCACCTTAAAACGTTTTTTTTAAATATTAATTTTGGCCTACGAAATTCAAGAAAACGGGTTCGAGAGTCGGTTACGTGCGAGGAAAGATTAGCACCCTCGTAATGCCCAAAATTGGTACCTAATTGATAAAATCATGTCCTAATGTTGAAAATTCGAAAATATTCGAAAATACGATCCTTTTGTTAAAAAAAACTTGAATAATAATAAAAAATGAATGATGAGGCCCTCTTATTTCGAAGAAATAAAATATCACGCCCAGTGAATTAGGGCACGACATTTCAAATTTCCGAAATTGAGCTTGTCTTTTAACTTTTGAAAAACTCTTGGATTTGAATTTAAGAAGTGTATTCGGTTATTTGGGCCAAATGAAAAATCGGAACCCAGTAAGTTAGGCCACAATTTCTCAAAATACCAAATTTCGAACATTGCCTTTATTATTAAGAAACTCATCTCAGGGTAACAAGATGTCATGGCCAGTAAGTTAGGGCACAACACTTCTTATCTCCGAGAACAAGTATTTCATTTAAAACTCATATTGCAATTTAAAAGGATATCCCGTTATGAGAGAAACCGGAACCCAGTAAGTTAGAGCACGATTTTCTCGAATCTCTAAATACGAAATATCAGTTATTTGAAAACTTGATGTATTGGGTAAAGGTTAATGTCAAACGATGTGATAAAAGAAAAAATTACAAAACTAGGTTGCATAATAGAATGATTATTAATAGACTAATGTAAATGGTAATAACAAAGACGAGAATAAAACGAAATAAAACAAACGAATTATTAACAGAAGGAATAATAGGTAAAACTAAACGAATAGTAAAAAAATAATGTATGTAACAATACTAAGTTAACTAATTCAATGATATAATGGTGATATGATAAATCGTAATGGTAACAGATTTTAAGCCCACATTTAGCATGCTTTTGGATGATTTAAGCCTTGAATTATGTAATTTGGTGCTCTTAATCCTTCGTTTTCATGTTTTATACTCAGAAGAGCACCGCATGATGAAAAGAACAAAAAACGGGCCCAAAACAGAGTAAATGGGCCATATCACGAAATCCACACGGCCTGGGCCAAGGACCACAAGGCCGTGCCCCATTCAACAGTCTCGAACACGGCCTGGCCACGATTCACACGGGCGTGTGCCATTGGCGTGTCCCTGCCGTGGCCAAAAGGAGTTTTACTCAGAATAGGATGCTTGGAGGCAAAGAAACATATTCCAAAGCCTATTCAAACACCCTAGTAGGAATTCTACTTGAATTAGGATACTTAGGGGCCAAGTAAGGCATCTCAAAGTCTATATAAACACACAAGGGGGCAACTTGCAGGGGAGTTCGGCAGAAGCCTTCCGCCAGGGCTTTTGTCAGGGAACCCATGGATTTAGTCAGGGGACGGTTAGCTAGGCCAAGGAGCCGAGCCAAAAAGGTCAGATTTGTGGGAATCACTCGAAGATAGCCAACAGATTCATCTCAAGAAGTCGTAATTATACTCAAGACGGAGGATCTCTTCTTCAATTCCTTCAGGGGGTTTTAGGGATTTCTTATGTTTTGTTTTATCTTTTCCTTTGAGATGTATTCTTTTATTTTTATTATGAACTAAACCCTCAGATACCTGAGGAGGATGAAACCTAAGATGAATCTTGTTATCGTTTACTGAACTATATGATAAATATTTGACTTGTTCTTAATTATGTGTTCTTATTTCTTGTGTTGATATTTCCGGGATATTGATTCAAGTATGATGTGCTTAGGTGGATGAGCAAAAGTCCTTGCCTAAGAGTAGATCTAGCATAATTAAGTGGAGTTCATCGCGCGCCTAGAGATAGGGTGACGAGATTTTTCCGGATTAGGGTGAAACCTAATATGGGAGTCCATAGATTGAGTTAATGCGATTCTAGGGGTTTTAATTAGAAAGAGATTTCAATTAATCAACCTAGGGTTAGATGCTAGCCACTTCAAGAGAGGGATTAATATAACTTAGGGAATCTTACGGATCAAGTTAACTGAATAAATCGTCTGGTTCAGAGTTAGATAACAAGTGAAGTCTAGGTGGATTCTTCCTTGGGTGTCGTCTTAATCAATTGGTTTTCTCTCAAGTTATTTTCTCAATTCATTCTTTTTGTCTTTGCATCTTTAGTTTAGTAGATTAGTTAATTTAGATTACAAAACAAATTACCTTAATTCTTAGGCTAAATAATAAAAAGAGAGTTAGTTTTAGTACTTTTGGTTCCTTTGGGTTCGACATCCCGATCTTGCCTAAACTATACTACTGCTCGATAGGTGCATTGCCTCAAAATCGTTGTCATAGTTAGTTTCCAGGTTCGATCATTCTTTTTATAAATTTTAGTTTCCAGGTTCGATCATTCTTTTTATAAATTTTAAGACTCCGACACGCGATCAAGTTTTTGGCGCCATTGCCGGGGAACTGAATTATTAAGAACGCTCAATTTTTATTACTTCAACCTTTTTTTATTGCAATTTATTTTTTTTTTGTTTTACTTTGCTAATTTTTCCTTTATTTACTTTTGGCAGATAATTTTAGTCTATAAAGAAAATGGCACTGAATAATTATCAATTGCAAGTCATGAGGGCAGTTCCTACTAAAGCAGTAAGTGTCTTCAACCTCGACGCGGTCACCATGCTAACAAATCAGGTAGAGATGTTACATAAAAAATTTGATGGTTTATACGGTTCTTCGCAAGTACACCCAGAAATACAATATGATTCGAATCTAGGAGGCGTGGCGAATCCTGAGTACCTACCCTACGGATATGGCATGGAAAACGAGCAAGCTCACTATACGGGTAACTATTCTAGACCTCAAAATAATTTTTATAGTGGCACTTATACTGCAGGTTGGAGGTACCATCCCAATTTCTCGTGGAATGATCAAAATAGCCAAAGACCGAAACTTCATCCAGATTTTCAACAACCACATCACCAATAGGAAGAGGAGTCAAACCTTGAAGAGATGCTGACAAAATTCATAGCAGCCTTAGAAACACGTTTCCAAAATATAGAAACAAAACTTGAGGCATTGACACAGGAGCTCAAGAATCAATTAGGGTAACTGGCTAAGGAGATCTCTGAAAGTCTACAAGAAAGCTTGCCAAGCAACACTGAAACTAACCCAAAAGAGCAAATTCAAGCCGTAACAGCTCATGGTAGTGAAAGGTTAGTGGAATCTGACCTAAGGCAAGAACCTGTGGTAAGTGAAGGTAAGGTTGAGGTAAACCAGGATTTACCAAACCCGGTAATTATAGAGTACCAAGCTCACACAGAGGAACAATTCAGTAAGTCTCCTAAACTTCCAAAGAAATTTCATATTAACTTGTTGTTTCTTGAAGCTCTTTCGCAAATACTAGATCCTAGACCTCGTGTCGATAAAGAAGAAAATCATGAGGAACGAAGGCTTTGGATCGATAAACTAGACGAATGGAAGACACACTTCAAGGAGGACTACAAACACACGAAGCAAAAATGAGGCAAATCTACGACGAACTTAATGATGGGACAAACTAGCTTAAGATAGGAGATCAGGTACTCAAAATCTCCCCAGATGGAACAGTCGAGGTAACTAGTCCTAAAAACAGCACTTTTAAGGTAAACACTATTTGACTTAAACTTTATATCCATAACCGAATTGATCGCATGAGAAATGATTTCCACCTCCTCAAACCACCATGATTGTGCGAATAACAGGTAAGTCTAGCTCAAGACTTTAAACGAGCGCTTTTCGGGAGGCAACCCGAGTACTAACTTCATTAACTTTTACATTTTTATTTTTTATTTATTTTTTATTTATTCTGTTTTATTCTTTCTTTTTTAGCATCTAACTATAAACTAACCAAGTGCAGATTTCCAGGGTACACGGTTGTGGCCGTGGCTGTGTGGACCTCAAGAATCTCCGTACTGACATGGCAGAAACGGTACGTGTCAGAGCAAATAAAATCTTTGAGTCACGGACTCCAACCACCCCACCACGGGCACCGAAAAAACCCCACGGCCGTGAGATGCGGCCGTGAGCGACACTGTTAGATCATACACGGGCATGGCAACCTGAGCACAGGCGTGGGAGAAACGAACGAAGCCCACCACGGCCATGCAATATGGCCGTGTGAGATGCCACGCCTACAAGACACGGACGTGTGAATGTACCTGACTTGAGAATTCTATTTAAACCACCCACCCCTCCCCCTTCTCACCTATTTTCTCACCCTCCTTCATCCCTTAAACCCTTCTACACCCTTCATTCTCAGCATTCTTTGTTTTCATAACATTCTTCTTAATCTTTTGGCCATGTCAAAGAAACGGAAGGATTCAAGCACAGTCCTCCTTAGGGAGACCGATCTTCATAAGTTCATGCCGGTCACTTCATCCACTCGAAAAGCCAAGGGTCTTTGAGACCATTTATCTTTTGTTTTACTCTTATCTTCTCCTTTATTTTCCTTCTCTTTGACTATTTTATGCTTAATTTAGTTTATTTTAATTTAGTTTCTTAGTGTCAGGTGCAAAAGGCTCCTAGGAAATCACATCGGAACCACGACCACTGCCTCAAAGTAGCCTTCGAAGTTCTAAAGGCTGCTTGGGAATCACGCCACTTCCGCCACCGCCAGCACCTCCGCAGCCTTAGAGGTCACACCCACCTCGCGAACCATCCAACAATAAGGACTATTTAGTCCATAATCTTTCATTTTAAGTTTATTTACATTTTTGTTTCCCTTCTCTTTATCTTTCTTGTCTTTAATTATATATTTAGTTTATTTTAAATGTGTCTTAATAATTCCTGGCTAATTTTTCACGAGCTCCCCAATTTCTTCATCTAGCGCAAAGCTTGTCAGTAACCACCACACCAAAAGACGACACCTCCAATGTATTTTTCACATCCTCCAAGGATCTCATCCATAATTCAGGAAGTTTCACTTCTCTCTCTCTCGTTTGATTATCTACTAAATGCTATTATCTATCTTTGTACATTGAGGGCAATGTACAACTTAAGTGTGGGGGGTTAATTATAGTACTATTTGAAAATCCCTGAATTATGCCTTGTTCAAAAAGTAAGTTTCTCATATTATGATTAGAATGAAATTTCCTTTGATTTATGATGTTTGTTAATGTGTTTTAGATTAAGCCATTGATAATTGTGCATTGATGATTAAATTTGAAGAATACTAGAGAATCAAGCATGATAAGTCTATTTTTCAAAAATTAAAATTTTGTTAGGTTGTCTACCTGAATTCGAATATTACTTTGAAGTTTGAAAATTTACGAGGATGACATCAAGAACCCATAATTTTTTGTGAGACTTTGAGTCTTTTAGAGCATGCATCCTTTCATGCTCACTTTTTATTATGAGTGTGTCAACATTGATTTGTTATTCTAGAACTTGCTTCGATTATACATGTTAAGACCACATCATTGATTTGATATACAGAGATGATAAAGACACCTAGGTTTTAACTCACTTACTCCACTAAAAAGCCTACCTTCATAATTAACCCCTAGTGAACCTCGTTGATCCTAACAACCCTTTTAATTGACTCACCAGCTAATATTAACCCAAAACCCTTTGTATTTGTCATCACCATTCCTTTTGACTACCCTTATATCGAGATTTGATTTGATTAGTTACCTAATTATATTATTTCAGTAGTTGAATTTATCCTTTATTATTTGACTTGTTCTTAAAAAAACGAAGTATATTCACTATTAGTTTTGTGATTAGGTGAGCTTATATGTCAAATTCCAATTATTGAAGAAGAAGCTCATATCAGAATATTATTAGTAGTACAAATTTATTATTATTTCGTGTTTCTAGTTAGGTAATTTTTCAGGTCAGTCTCGATTTTAACCTTCTAATTCAGCCTTTATCCACACCTTTAACCCAAGCCCCGTTACAACCCTGTTAAAGACCTTTTGATCTATGTATCATCTCATTTTACAGTGGTGGAGATTTGATTTTCAGGCAAGCCTATGGGATTAACTTTTCATGTTCGACTTTTGAGTGCTTAATTCTGAACCTTAAACACTTCGAGTGATTTGAGTGAATCTTTAGTGAGGATGTCAACTCTTGTCAATTTCGAATCAGAGGTAATTATTTAGGTAAGGGGAAACACCTAACATTTTCAGGGCTATAAATGTATGACTTTGATTGCTTGAATCTTTAGGACTCTTTAAGTTGAATTATCCATGTATAAATTACCCTTGAATTATGACGAAACATTATTGATGAATATTATGAATCAAGGGAGTTCATTTTAAATTGTGAGTTGAGAATTTTGCTTGAGGACAAGCAAAAGCTTAAGTGTGGGGGTATTTGATAAACCATAAAAGTAACATATTTTAAGCCCACATTTAGCATGCTTTTGGATGATTTAAGCCTTGAATTATGTAATTTGGTGATCTTAATCCTTCGTTTTCATGTTTTATACTCAGAAGAGCACTGGATGATGAAAAGAATGGAAAACGAGCCCAAAAAAGAGTAAATGGGTCATATCACGAAATCCACACGACCTGGGCCCAAGACCACACGGCCGTGCCCCATTCAACAGTCTTGAACACGGCCTGGCCATGATTCACACGGGCGTGTACCATGGGCGTGTCCTTGCCGCGGCCACGAGGGGTTTTACTCGGAATAGGATACTTGGAGGCAAAGAAACACATTTCAAAGCCTATTCAAACACCCTAGTAGGAATTCTACTTGAATTAGGATACTTAGGGACCAAGTAAGGCATCTCAAAGTCTATATAAACATCCAAGAGGGCAACTTGCAGGGGAGTTCTGCAGAAGCCTTCTGCCAGGGCTTTTTTCGGGGAACCCACGGCTTTAGTCAGGGGACGGTTAGCTAGGCCGAGGAGCCAAGCCAGAAAGGTCAGATTTGTGGGAATCACTCGAAGATAGCCAGTTGATTCATCTCAAGAAGCCGGAATTATACTCAAGACGGAGGATCTCTCCTTCAATTCCTTCAGGGGGTTTTAGGGATTTCTTATGTTTTGTTTTATCTTTTCTTTTGAAATGTATTCTTTTATTTTTATTATGAACTAAACCCTCAGATACCTGAGGGGGATGAAACCTAAGATGAATCTTGTTATCGTTTGCTGAGCTATATGATAAATATTTGACTTCGTCTTAATTATGTGTTCTTAATTCTTGTGTTGATATTTCTGGGATATTGATTCAAGTATGATGTGCTTAGGTGAAGGAGAAAAAGTCCCTACCTAAGAGTAAATCTAGCATAATTAAGCAGAGTTGATTGCGCGCCTAGAGATTGGGTGACGAGATTTTGCCGGATTAGGGTGAAACCTAATATAGGAGTCCATAGATCGAATTAATGCGATTCTAGGGGTTTTAATTAGAAAGAGATTTCAATTAATCAACCTAGGGTTAGACGTTAGCCGCCTGGAGAGAGGGATTAATATAACTTAGGGAATCTTACGGATCAAGTCAAGTGAATAAATCGTCTGGTTCAGAGTTAGATAACAAGTGAAGTCTAGGTGGATTCTTCATTGGGTGTCGTCTTAACCAATTGGTTTTCTCTCAAGTTATTTTCTCAATTCATTCTCTTTGTCTTTGCATCTTTAGTGTAGTATATTACCTAATTTAGATTACAAAACAAATTCCCTTAATTCTTAGGCTAAATAATAAAAAGAGAGTTAGTTTTAGTACTTTTGGTTCTTTTGAGTTTGACATCCCGGTCTTGCCTAAACTATACTACTGTTCGATAGATGCACTTGCCTCAAAATTGTTATCATAGTTAGTTTTTCCAAGTTCGATCATTCTTTTTATAAATTTTAAGACTCTGACACGCGATCATGATAATAACAATAATAGTGCGATAATAGTAAAGTAAAGAATAGTAATAATAATATATCTATAATAATAACAATATAAGGAATAATAATAGAAATAGAAATAATAGTGATAATAATAATAAAATAGTAATAGAAATAAAAATGATAAAATAAGAAATAATAATGATGATATTATGAAGAAAAATAAAATAATGGTAATGGTAATAATGATAGCAATTAATAAATGAAAAAATTAATATAATAATAGTAATAATAATAATGATAATAAAAATATAATGATAAAAATACTAAATAATAGTAATAATAATTGCAAAATAACTAAAAAAATGGACTAAATTGAATTTAAAACAGAAGTTTGGGCTTGATTCGAAATAAACTAAAAAGTAAAGGACCTATTCTAAGCGCGCGGATAACATGGGGGACTAAAATGGGCAAAACCCTTTCCCTCCCAAAATGCGTAGCATAGGCAAGGACTCAATCGAAAACCAAATAGACTTCCGGGGCAAAATTAAAAAAAACTGAAAACTTGATTCCAAAATTCTAAAAATGTGGAGGGACTGTGCGCGTAAATATCCCATTTTTAAAAAAACATGCAGATTCTGAGGTTGGAGCGGGTCGGGTCACACGGGTCTGCTCAAAACGACGTTGTTTTTGGGCTTATAGACGCCGACCAAAACGGCGTCATTTTGTGTTGCTTATATAAGTATAAAAACCCCAAATAAAAAATTCATTTTTCAGCTGCTTTAAAAAAACCTAACCCTTTTTTTCTTTTCTCTCTGTAGGGATAACCGTCGGCGTCACTTCGGTCAACTTCTGCCGCGGGCTCCTTCGTCGATGCCATCGTGTACGGTGGCCGGAGCCCCGAAAAGGTAAAAATTTTTATAATTTTTTATACTCTTTAATGATATTATATATATGTGTGTGCCGGAAAGAAAAAAAAAGAAAACCTTCGAAAATAATAA
Source organism: Gossypium bickii (assembly GCA_025503065.1). Classification (NCBI taxonomy): domain Eukaryota; kingdom Viridiplantae; phylum Streptophyta; class Magnoliopsida; order Malvales; family Malvaceae; genus Gossypium; species Gossypium bickii. Next base: position 125,016,340 of record CP106711.1, read on the forward strand.
AAAGGGAAAAGAATTCACCGTCTTTGGCCTTTGTTGTTTTTTTATTTTTAGTAGATTTTAGGTACTTTAATCTCTGCTCTTTTTATGCTTTAATCTATGTGTTTGTATTGATCATCCGACCAAAGAAGAGTCCTTTTACAAAGGTTTTGGATCGGCTTATATAGCCTTTTTTACAAGCTTCATTTATTTGCCGTCTTTTCTTCTTTTGTGCAGGTGCCAATGGCGGTACAAGTGGGAGGGTCGGTGCTACAGAGGCGGTGGCAAGCTTGGCATATGACTAGTCAGAAGGCCCTAGGTGCGGCGCACCTAGGGTTTTTTTGTTTTTTCTAATTTGGGGGCATTGGGCTAATTGGGCTTGGTTTGTTTTAGGTTTAATGTTTTGGGGTCTGTTGGGTTAAGTTAGTGGGTTAGTTGTAATTGGGTTTGGGTAAGTTGATTGAGTTTTGGGTCTTAGTGGGCCATCTGATTTGGGCCTCGGTTTTTGGGTAATTGGGTTGTAAAATGGGCCCAGGCAAATTATGAGTCTTACAGTTGCCCCTCTTTACTCGTTGTTGTGTAACGGAAATAGAGCAAAGATATAAAGAAGGTCCAAATTTGCCCGGATCTGCTGAGTCTTGATTCTTCGGTGCTCCTATTCTTCATGCAGCCTCATTCCAGTCCACTGTATCTTGTTGCTTCGATCCACTTCACTGCAACTTTGAAAGATGAGATTTGTAGTTATAGTAGATTTAATCCCACCAACTGCAACTTCAGAGGTATAGGATTTGTCGCTTTAATCCACTCCACTGCAACTTCAGGGAGATAGGATTAATTGCTTCAGTCTGCTCCACTGCAACTTCAGAGAGATAAGACTTGCTATGGTAAATTCAATCCGACCTACTGCAACTTTAGAGGTATAGGATTCATCGTTTAAATCCACCCCACTGCAACTTTAGTGAGATAGGATTAACTGTCTTCAGTCTGCTCCGCTGCAACTTCAGTGAGATAAGACTTGCTGTGGTAAATTCAATCTGACCAACTACAACTTCAGAGGTATAGGATTCGTCGTTTTAATCCGCTCCACTGCAACTTCAGGGAGATAGGATTAATATGATCTGCTCTACTGCAACTTCAGAGAGATAAGATCTGTAATTTGTAGCTTCAACCTGTTCCACTGCAACTTCAGGGAAATAAGATTCGCTATCTTTAGTCTACTCCACTACAAACTCAGGGAGACAAGATTTGATGTCTTTGATCTGCTTCCTACAACTTCAGGAATGCCAGATCTGCTATCTTCAATCTGCTCCACTGCAAACTCAATGAGACAAGATCTGATGTCTTCGACCTACTTCCTACAACTTCAGAAATGCCAAATCTGCTTTCTTTAGTTTGCTCCATTGCAACTTCAGGGAGGTCAGGTTGAGGTCTTTGATTTGCTTCATGTATCTTTAGGAATGCCAAATCTGCTATTTTCTGATCTGCTCTACTGCAAACTCAGGGAGATAAGATCTGATGTCTTCGATCTGCTTCCTGTAACTTCAAGAATGCCAGATCTGATGTCTTTTAACTTGCTCTACTGCAAACTCAAAGAGCTAATGCTAACGTCTTCGATCTTTCTCCTACAACTTTAGGAAGGTAAGATCTATTGTCTTCAGTCTACTCCGCTGCAACTTCAAGGAGACAAGGCTGAAAGTAATCATTTACCCTACTACATCGTCCTATGACCTGTAGAATGGGTATATGCTTATGCAAAATGATTAGGATACTGTGACCGAAATGAATCAAATGCTCCTATTCAACTATGCTATGATATGTGTATTCAAAAATGATATGAGTATGATTCCTATTCAAGGTGTTATCACTCATTTATCCATCAAGGTTTCATCTTCGTTCCCCTTGAAGTATCATTTTCTTGCTCAAACAATTTGCCCTCATGGAAATTTTAGGGCTCATTCCTCTTGATCCTCGGGACACAGGTCGTATATCAACTTTAAACCATCCCCCCAAGAAGCACAACTTTTTCTGTTCTTCCTTATTGCAACTTAAAGGATATAGGACTTGTTTCAACTTTGATTCATTCCACCACAATCTAGGGTTTTTTGAATCTTTTCCCGTCAAAAATTGGTCTGTCATACCATTCTCCGAATGACCCGATGACATTGTTTATCTCCGTTGCAACCACTTAATTGGACAAAGAATTTAGAGAAATAGTCTCCATTAAGACTCTTCTTTCTCAAATATCTCCAATCTATGTACATGGAAATTCTAAACAATTGTCCTGTTTTGGTTTCTTGTTTTATCCAGAAATTTTCAAAGCAATATGTAGAACTTCTTTTGTGAAATTATTAGTTCATCAATCATTATTTCAATGCAACATGTTTATGAATGATGGGTAACAATAAAATGATTTCAAAGAGAGTTAAATGAATTATCAAAGATACAAGGAAAATTAACTAGGAACATATCTTTGAGAAGAAAAGGAACCCAAAGATAGTAAAAGGAATAAAATAAAGATCAGATGCCCTAGATATCACAGATTGGGCTTCTATATACAAACTTCATGAAGACTGCTTTGAGCTTAACATGTGTTTAGAAGACTTAAAGTACTTTGTTGATGCCCCAATATGCAACATACTTCATTTCTTGTTGATTCAAATATAGCAAGATCACTGCATGTCCATTCAAAATTTGAGCCGTCCTTTTCGAGTTTTCAACTCAAAACCCCTTTGGTCTCAAGTCGCCCTTTGCGGGTTTTCGTCTTGGCCTCTCCTTTTTTTTTAGAAGTCTCAAAGTGCCCTTTGCGGGTTTTCACCTTGACCTCTTCTTCTTTTCAAGCAAAGTATTTTTTGACTTAATCCGAGTTCACAGGATTGGGTAAGCTTTTCCCATCCATTTCAGTCAGAATCAGTGCACCTCCAGAGAAAGCTTTCTTCACCACATATGGTCCTTCCCAATTCGGCATCCATTTTTCTCTGGAATCCTTTTGTATGGGAAGGATCTTTTTTAGTACAAGGTCCCCCTCATGAAACTCTCTTGGGCGAGCTTTTTTATTATAGGCTCGCACCATTCGTTTTTGGTACATCTGACCATAACGAATAGTCCTTAGCCTCTTTTCTTCAATTAAGTTCAACTGATCATATCGAGCTTGGATCCATTCAGCTTCATCCAGCTTTATTTTTGACAAAACTCGGCGAGAAGGTATTTCCACTTTAATAGGTAAAACTGCCTCTATCCCGTAGACCAGTGAGAAAGGAGTTGCCCCAGTAGAGGTTCTGACGGACGTCCAATAAGTATAGAGTGCAAATGGTAATTTCTTGTGCCAATCCTTATACGTCTCAGTCATTTTTCCTACTATCTTTTTGATGTTTTTATTGGCCGCTTCCGCTGCCCCATTTATTTTTGAACAATATGGAGACGAGTTGTGGTGTTTGAGGTTTAATTGACTACAAACCTCCGTCATCGTACTGTTGTTCAAGTTCAGTGCGTTGTCTGATATGATCCTCTCGGGCATTCCATATCAACAAATGATCTCTTTCTTTAAGAACTAACTAACTGCTGACTTAGTGACGCTAGCATATGAAGCAGTCTCTACCCATTTTGTGAAGTAGTCAATGACCACAAAGATGAACCGATGCCCATTCGAAGCTTTTGGTGAGATTGGTCCAATAACATCCATGCCCCACATGGAAAAAGGCCATGGGGAAGTCATAACATGCAAAGGTGACGTAGGCACATGAATTTTGTCTCCATAAATCTGGCATTTATGACATCTTTTGGCAAAATTGATACAATCTCCTTTCATGGTGGACTAATAATATCCAAATCTCATTATCTGTCTAGCCATTGTGAATCCATTAGCATGGGTTCCACAAACGCCCTCATAATAATTTCGGTCAAAATATAAAATGACATGTAAAGTGATATTATTTTGAAAAGAATATAATCTTTTTTTTTTACTTTCTATTTGTTTCTCTAATAACAAGGGAATAATCCCGTTTTTATTTTTCGAAGATATGATACCAAAGAAAATAAAAAAGAAATGAATCTTGATTGTATGTCTTGTCGAGTTTTAAAATTTAATAAGAGAATGATCGAACCTGGAAACTAACTCTGACAACGATTAAAGGCAAGTGTACCTATCGAACAGTAGTATAGCTTAGGCAAGACCGGATTGTCGAACCCAAAGGAACTAAAAGTACTAATACTAACTTTCTTTTATTATCTAGCCTAAAATAAAGTAAAGTTGTTTTAATCTAATCTAAATTAACTACTACTAAGCTAAAGACGCAAAGACAAAAAGAATGAATTGGGAAATAACTTGGGGAAAAACTCAGTTGATTAAGACAATACCCTTAGGAAGAATCCACCTAGACTTCACTTGTTATCTAACACTGAACCAGACGATTTATTCACTTGATTTGATTCGTAAGACTCCTTAATTTATATTAAACCCTCTCTCGAGGCGAATAACGTCTAACCCTAGGTTGATTAATTGAAATCTCTTTCTAATTAAAACCCATAGAATTGCATTAACTCGATCTATGGACTCCCATATTAGGTTTCACCCTAATCTGGCAAAATCTCGTCACCCTATCTCTAGGCGTGCGATCAACTCCGCTTAATTATGCTAGATCTACTCTTAAGCAGGGACTTTTGCTCCTCCACCTAAGCACATCATACTTGAATCAATATCCCGGAAATATTAAGCACATCATACTTGAATCAATATCCCGAAAATATTAACACAAGGATTAAGCACACATAATTAAGAACAAATCAAGTATTTATCATATAGTTCAGAAAACAATAACAATATTCATCTAGGTTTCATCCCCTTCAGGTATCTGAAGGGTTTAGTTCATAACTATAAAGGAAAACATCTCAGAAGAAAAGATAAAACAAAACATAAGAAATCTCTAAAACCCCCTGAAGGAATTGAAAGAGAAATCCGTCGTTTTGAGTAGAATTTCGGCTTCTTGAGATGGATCAACTGGCTATCTTCGAGTGATTCCCATAAATCTGACCTTTTCAGCTTGGCTCCTTGGCTTAGCTAACTGCCCCCCTTTTCAGGATACACCTAGGGGGTTTATATAGGCTTCCGAAATAGGTTTCTTTGCCCCTAAGTATCCTTTTCCGAGTGAAATTGTTCATTGCCACGACAAGGACACGGCCATGTCACACGCCCGTGTGACTAGTCTTTAAGCCGTGTTCAGATTTCTTTAATGAGGAACGGCCATGTGAATCGGGGTTAGGCCGTGTTCTAGTTGCTTGATGAGGCACGGCCGTGTGGGTTAAAGTCCAGACCGTGTCGATTTCCTCTTTGGCCTAATTTGCTTCGTTTTAGGTCCGTTTCTCGTTCTTTCTTTCCTCGGGTGCTTTCCTGAGTATAAGACATGAAAAGAAAGGATTAAGAGCACCTTTTTACATAAATCAAGGGATAAGTCATCCGAAAGTATGCTAAATTTGGGATTAAAATAAGTTACTATTGTAGTTTATCAAATCTCTTAGTGTGTTAGGGTTACCAAGAAAATTAAAAAAAAAAGAGGTCTAGCAACCGTTCTTGAAATTCTCTCTAAAAAGTTCAAGAGAATTTTGTTGTTTGTTCTTTGACTGAGTGGATTACGTAGAGGTTAGGATGTTTTCGTTTTGGCTTGGAATTGAGACTAATGTGTAGTTCATTAATGACAAAGTGTTTTCATTGACAAAGGGATGTCAAACTCAATACATGAGTATGTGCTAGTGAACAGCATATTGGACTAACCTGCTATGAGTATGTTTCTTAGATTATTACATAATAGTCACAATACTACTCATAGAGGATAGCTATGTATATGATCCTCAGGCTTGAGATCATCATTATCCCAACAACATGAGTCGTATAATTTGATACAGTCAAACGTCTATCGTAACAAGTTATATAATAAAGACTAATGTTGGATATACCAAAATCCATGTAGTGGGATATGGTTAATCAAGATAGGATTTATCCCTCCTACATAATGGGAGCAATACTTATGCCTCTTGGTATCATACTTATTTGTTTATTGTAGTCTACTCAGAAAATCAAGAAATATGAGATTGAACTATACAAGTGTGACTATTCCATTATTTGTGTCCAATCTAGATATTAAGGATGTATAATACATGAAAAGATTATCACAGAAAGGTTATGTCGAATCACGACTTCTTGTAACTTGGGTAGCAATGATGCATTGCTAGATACCACTCATTGTTTGTAATGTTCAAAACGTTCTAGTACTACTACCAACATTACAATAGCCTACAGGGTCACACCTTATAGTTGAAGTGAACAAAATCCAAATACATTTGGTATTATATTTAGCTGTCATATGAATTAATTTAATTTGATAATTAAATATTAAACAGATTATATGTACAAACTTGTTGTACACAAACAGAGAACATATATAAAATTAATATATGAATTTGATTCATACAAAATATTAATTATATATTTTTTACTAAAATTATTAATATAAACAGTTATAATACTTTTGGTCAAAATATAAAATGACATGTAAAGTGATATTATTTTGAAAAGAATATAATCTTTTTTTTTTTTACTTTCCATTTTTTTCTCTAATAATAAGGGAATAATCCCGTTTTTATTTTTCGAAGATATGATATCAAAGAAAATAAAAAGGAAATGAATCTCTTAGTGTGTTAGGGTTACCAAGAAAAAAAAAAGGGGGTCTAGCAACTGTTCTTGAAATTCTCTTTAAAAAGTTCAAGAGAATTTTGTTGTTTGTGCTTTGACTGGGTGGATTACGTAGAGGTTAGGATGTTTTCGTTGTGGCTTGGAATTGACATCGAAACAACTTCATCCTTTCATCATTTTTCAGTTAAGAAGGTGTATCTTCAACCTTATTTCACCCCGTTTCATTCCTCGGAATAATTTTTCCATTGCGCCACCGGGTTTTACTGGCAGTCCCAACAAGAAGGGTCTACAAAGTTGTCCGCGGATGCGACCTTAATTACATCCACAATTTTGTCTACAACTGCCTACCTTATGATATGATACTTCCGATCAATATGTTTTGTCCTCTTGTGGTTTCTTATCTATTTGGTATTAGCTATCATATCTGTAAGGAGTTGAAGTTCTTCAAATGCGCCATATGCATCATATATGTCATCTGTAATTGATGTCAAGTCTATCAATTTTGTTAATATCTGTCTAGCAAAAAAGTATTACACTCCTAATATCCAAAAGTAACATTCCACCACTCTATTTCGTGCAAAAGGTAACCTTGTAGCAAAATTTAAATCTTTCCGCCACCTGAAACAAAACCCACGTTAGCCTTAATTAGCCCTTTCAAATTAATTAGGATAAACAATTAATGTTGAATGTTGAAGGAGTAATATATTTTCTTGAGGGCTTGCTTAGCTCTTCCTTGTGTGAAATTTGTAACAAGCAGAAATCCAACTCAGCAAACTTCAACAGCATTTTGTCATGTGAAGCATTCTCTCCATAAATGGAAATGAATCGCCTTGCCTCTAACCTTGGCAAGCTCTTGCGGATGGGTCGGTATAGAGCATGGGAGACTGAGGCTGAAAGAGGATATTCGATAGCGCCAGCAGCTTTTTCTAAACCTAGATGAGTGGTGATGAAAGCAAGGGCTTCTTCAAGAATATCTTCTCCATGCACACATAAATGTGCGGCTTCGTATAATTCTAGCAAGCCTTCCATATCACTTGTTAAGGACTTCTTAAAGTTTCCTTCATTGTCTTTGAACTTGCTGAACATGTCTGCTCAATCCAACAAGATATTATCATATTAATCGTTATAATAGGTAGAATTTAAGTCTGAAATTTCAACTCTCAACTGCAAAAAAAAAAAAAAAAAATAAAGAAGAAGAAGAAGAAGCTAGATTTTAGGTGCAAAATAGAAAGAAGTGGACTCACCACACTGACCATTAAATCCATTATCTCTAAGCAATCGAAATCGAAGAGAAGTAGCCTCCAGAGTTTGGTCATCTTTGTAGTCATGTTCGTAAATATTATGCAATGCTTCATCTATCTCTCTTTCAGAAATGGTAACTCACACCTAACCGTTTGATAGTATCAATCAAATGAAAAAACCCATCATCCATTGCTAACTTAATCATCCTCCTTGTTTGTTCTTTCATTTCTTCATGTTGTTTTTTGTTGCAGCGTCCTGCACAATTGTAGTGTAGGAGTTTAGGAGAAGACTTTCATGAACTAAACTTATCATAATACCAAATGAAGAGATGATTCTTTACCATTTTAGATGGAGATGAAAGGAAATTATCCCCCCAAACATCATTAGGATGAAAGTGGGCTGTGGGACGGTTCTGGTTGGACATGGATCCTTGAGTTGAAGAAGGAAGCTTTGATGAAGACATTTCTTTAGCTAGTAATTATGTTGGAAACACTACAAAATGAGATGAATTGGTGTGAGCCAAAGAGCTTCAATGTCGTGGTATTTATAGAATCTTCTCCTATATGGTAATAACAAAATAATACTAATTATTAATTATGGTGATATTTAATTTGATTTATTTATTTTATCATCCCATTAAGAGTGTGTAGAAATCCATTGGATGATTAAATGAACGTATAAACTATTCTAGTAATTACATGCTCTGAAATTATTTATTTCATACAGTACAATCATATGGTAATTTGTTTTTTTATTCGTGAGATACATATACTTATTTAATATATTAATAAAAAATTTTAGTATATAATAATTTAAAATATTTCTATTTAGATATTCTTATAGGAAAATTGGCATTTATAATTTTAATAAAAAATAAATTTTATTTGAATATTTTAAACAAATAAATTTCAATTTAACAACTGTTTTAATTAATAGAATTTTTAATAGATTTTCATTAAAAGATAGTTTTGCAAACCGTATAATGTAGAACTATTTTTTTTTATTTTTTAAAATATTTTTGACATGTTTTCTTCAAAAAAAATTATTAAAAACGATTTTATTTAAAATTAAATTAATAAAAATGCATTAAATTTAAAAATAATTTTGACAATACACAGTTACATTCATTTAAAGGGTTCAATATGGTTATTTTAAACTATTCACATCGTCTTTGATCCTAAATCTTGTAATATATTTATGCCCTAATTTCTTTCCGGTGCGATAAAATCCCTTTTATTTTTAATTTAATGCTAAAAAGTTAAAAGCATAGATGACACATAGAAAAAAAAAATAAAGTAAAAGTATGTAACTCAACAAGAAATTTTCTTACTTGTCCAATTTCTAATGAATTAAGATAACTATTCGTTCTGGTATGAACAGTTCTGTTCTGCCATCGTAAGAGGAGCTTAATGGGATTCTTTAAACAACTCACGTAATTGTTGACCTCGTGCCAATTGATTTTGAGTAGCTTTATTGAGGTCAGAAGCAAATTGTGCAAAAGCTTCTAATTTGGCGAATTAGGCCAATTCCAATTTTCATAGCTTTAATTTGAGCCGCCGATCCTACTCTGGATACGGAAATCCCCACATTAATAACAGGTCTGATTCTAGCATTGAATAGATCAGCGGATAAGAATATTTGTCCATCTGTAATAGAAATCACATTAGTAGGAATATATGCCGAAACATCTCCCGACTGGGCCTCAACTATTGGTAAATATAAAAAATGATATGTGAAAAATAAAGAAATGAAAACACTATTCTTTAAAATAGTTTTATACAACAGTTATGGACATTTATATAGATTTATTTTAGAATTTTTAAAAAAATTAAAAATTTATATATCTTGTTATCTTAAATCCAAATTAAATAATGAATACTTTATGATAATTTTTAAATTTAATGAAATACATAAAAATTTAAATATAATTTAAATTAAATTATAAGGATGATTTTTAAAAAATATCCAATGGTAAAAACTTTAATTATTAATGATAATTAAACAATTTTTATATTTATGGTAATATAATTTATTTTTATAAGAATTTTAATATTTTTATTTTCTTACCTAAAAAATTTAGATAAAATTTTAAAATATAACCTTTTCAAATTTTACTTAAAATTTTAAATTTTATTTATTTAAAATTGTTAAGAAAAACAATAATTAAAAAAGTTGTACACATCAAGTTTTGGCTTTAAGACCTTATGATATTAACATAATATATATATGACTTCTAATATATATAATATATACGATTAGAAAAATTTTAAAAAAACTAATTTAAAATTCTTTTGAACTGTTTTAATTAATATAATTTTTAATTAAAAAGTAGTTCTGTAAAAAAAATGTTTTAGACATTTAAAAATAGTAAACATGAATTTTGCTTTTAACGTTTATTCATATTCAAGTAAAAAAAAAATGTTTTAAACATATAAATCTTGCCATAAAAGTTGCAAATGTCGTTAAAACTTAAGCAATTCAGTCAAATTTTTCATTAAAAAAAAAAAAAGCAATTTCACATTTTAAATGTTGAGGGACCAAAGTCATCCAAAAGGACAAAAAAAAAAAAAAAAAAAAAAAAAAAACTAACATGACAAAATGAGTAAATGTTAAGAACTAACTTTATTTTTATAACTTAAAAATATTTTTAAAAAGTAACAAAGTTAAAATAATTTTTAAAATATTTTGATTATTTAATTTTTTTAAATAATTAAATACTGACATATCATCCATATATATGTCACATCAACTTAACAAATGTTAACGTGTTCATTCATTTTGAATTGATTTGACAAAAAAATCATGTTTAAGAGCTAAAATAAGTGGAAATTAAATAAAGGGCCAAAATGACTTTTTTTTTTATAAAGTTTGAGGGGAAAAAAATCATTATGCCTAAGTTTTACATAGTTCTACAATGTCTTTAAATTTTTAATTTAAATGATGATTATATAGATATTTAATATTTTAACATTGTTTATTTAAATTTTAATTTAAATTTTTATATAATGCCTAAAACTAGTCCTTTCTCAACCCTTAAAAGAAAGGAGGATAACACATTTCAGCTCGTTCAAACCCACATCCTCCTGCAATGACAACAATGTCAATGTCAACTTAAAACTTGAATGCGGATTATTTATCACTTCAATTGTGATTCAATTACATATAAACTATTACAAAGTGGGGATCCTACAGCTTACGCTTTACAAAGCAACTATAGCAACTTTTACAGAAAATTATGGCGAATAGATCTTCCTATTAAAATTAAAATCTTCATATGGAAGTCCTCTTGGAACTACCTAGCCACAAAGGCAAATATGTTAGTCCGTCGGCTTGCAGCTGATAGTTTATGTCCCCGTTGTGGGCTGGCAGAGGAGAACATGAACCACCTGTTTAGAAGGTGCCCTGTTTCAGAGGAGATATGGAGAAACTTATTAGTTCTGGATATATCATTTTTCACTCAGGAAGAGTTTGGTGATCGGCTTACCACTGTACTGCTCTTTCTGCCATCGGAACAGTGTCGCACTTTCTGTGTAACTATGTGGGCTATTTGGGGAGATCGTAACTCTCGCATACATGATAAAACACGAAGATTGGGTCAAGAGACTGCACATTTCGTTGTCAGTTATATCAAAGAACTTGAAGGAGTTAAAAAATCAACCCAACTTACCACTGCTTTGGACATTAGGTGGAGACATCCTTCTGGCCAGGGAGTCAAGATTAATTTTGACGCGGCTTTTGATGCAAAGAATAGATGCTCGGCGTCTGGGGTTGTTGCAAGGGATAGTACTGGTCAAGTTCTCGTCTCTGCAACCGACATTCATCAATGGGTCGAATCTGCGTTCGCTGCTGAAGCGATTGCATGCCGACGAGCGACTCAAATCGCACTCGACATGGGAGGAAAACAGATTAATATTGAAGGAGATTCTTTGACCATCATAAAGAAATGTAACCAGACAGATCTCGACAAATCACAGATTGGGGCTTTCATTTATGATATTCAACGGATGAAGAACAGGGGTAGCAGTTTAAAGTTCACATATTCTCCAAGATCATCAAACAAACTAGCACATCTACTGGCAGCAGAAACATTAAGGAGGAACGAGGGATTTTACCTGCTTCACTGCGTTCCCCGATTTGCAGAGACTCAGAGGAGAAATGATAGCATTCGGGAGCCGGATTGAGGAGGAAGAAATGGGAAACGACAGAGAGGTTTCTTGTAAAATAAAGTAAACCAACTGAAGAGATCAGTTTATCCCCTCAGTAAGGAGCCATCGCCATTAATGTTATGCGGATTGATAGGGACGTTTCGGGTTAGGCGAACAGACAGCTAATTGGGCGTGTTAGTTTTTCTTTTGAATTTTAAATTGCCTTTCTAGAGTATTCTTTTTACTTGTTTTCATTTGTTTTGTTTCCGTTCGGTTTCTCTTTTTCTAGTTACAGTGTCCTTTTGGCCCAATGCGATTGGGCCTCACTTTTTTTGATTTTTTTTTTTTAGTTATTTGATGAATAAAGCCCAGTTTGTGATTTTGTCAAAAAAAAAATTACATATAAAAAAATTATTTACAATTTAGTTATATTTTTAATTGATTGAATTAATTTGGTATAATGACTTATTTAGCACTGCAACATTACCAAAAAAAAAAATTACCCTCCATTTATTTTTCGCCCCTCTTTAACCCTTGAACTTGCATTTATTCTATTAAATCAACCCAAAATAAATGGAAAAGTTAACATTGCATTTATTTTGTCAAGTTTAAGAGTTAAAATAGACAAAAAATTAAATAAAGGGTCAAAATGACCTCTCTTTTTTTTTTTGTAAAGTTAGAGGGCAAAAAAGTCATTATATCTAATTTTTACATAGTTTTACAAAGTTTTTTAAAATTTTAATTTAAATGGTGATTATATGGATATTTAATATTTTAACATTATTTATTTATAATTTAATTTAATTTTTGATACAATGCTTAGAATTACCTATAGTCCCTTCCCAACCCTTCAAATGGAGAACAATGCGCTTTAGCTCGCTCGAACCCACATCCTCCTACATCGGCAATAATGTCAAAACTTGAGTGCAAATTATTTATCTCTTCACTTGTGATTCTGTAACACCCCTGACCAGGCTTAGGAGTTTTGGCTAAGTCGAAGGCGTTACATTCGATCACCAAAGTGGTCTTGTAAAGCTGTACTTTTTACTTAAGTGGATTCATATGAAAATTACTCTTTTGTTTTTAGAAAAAAATATTCATTAATTTAAATCGACTTTAATTAACAATTCAATTACAATATTATTAATGAGGTATAATTTTGAGAAAACTGCTAGGTTTTAAAGAGTTTTTGTCAAAACATTTAAGCATTTATAAAGCAGCGGAAAACATTTAAGGTGGTGGCTTTCTAAACTGAAAAGCATGCAAATATCAAAGTTTAAGTAAACCTTATGCTTAAAATAAACAAGCTAAATAATTTCAAACCTAAGTTATAAAAACGAGAAAAATACTTAACAATTACAATCCCAAAATAAAATAATTAATAAAAACTTTAATGAAACTTTTAAAATAACAATAACGGAAAACGAGCTGTTAATCTAAAGTTCCTCTAATGTTATTCTGACCTTAACAAACGTTAATTTTGCTGACTTGGACATATACATGAAATGTCAAATCAATGATTAATTATTTTTAATATTTTTTGAATTTTAAAAATCTTTATAATATATTTTTAAGTTTTACAATTTTTTAAAATAATTTTAACAACTTTCTATTGTTTTTTGGATTTTAAAAAAATAGAGTAATTAATAAGGCATTATACTTATTGATTTTTACCGGAACCTACCCTTCAATTTCAAGATGTCATGTTGAGAAAGTTCTATAAATACTTCAACATAGGAGCTCTTTGCCTCACACCAATTCATCTCCTTTCGTAGTGTTTCCAACATACATAGTTACTAGCTAACGAAAAGTCTTCATCAAAGCTTCCTTCTTCAACTCGTGGATCCATGTCCAACCAGAAACGTCCCTCAGCCAACTTTCATCCTAACATTTGGGGGGATATTTTCCTTTCATCTCCAACAACGGTAAAGAGTTTAGATACATACGTGTGTTTGCACATGAGTAAATATCAGTCGTTAATATATTGTTTAGCTTAAATCACATATATACAAGTGTTTGCACATGAGTAAATATGTTTTCGTCTTTACATTGATTTCGTATTGTACTACATTACAATTTTTCAGAACGTTGATGCTAAAACTGAACTACAACATGAAGGACTGAAAGAAGAAGTAAGGAGGATGATTATGGTAGCCATGGATGACGAGTTACTCTACATATTGCGTTTAATTGATACAATCAAACGGTTGGGTGTGAGTTACCATTTTGAAAAAGAGATAGAAGAAGTATTGCTCAATATTTATGAGCATGACTATAAAGATGGCCAAACTCTCGAGACTACTTCTCTTCAATTTCGATTGCTTAGAGAGAATGGATTTCGTGCTTCTTCTGGTGAGTCCATTTTCCTTCCTATTTTTCACGTGAAATCTTGTTTTTTTTTTTTTTTTTACTGCTAATTAGGGTCAACAAAATAACTGTTTTGATTCAACAAAATCTTCCAGCTCCTTCATCATTAACTTTGAATAGATGATCCAACCCGAGCAAAATTGTTAAAAATTGAAATGAATTTTATTAAAATTTTTACTTTATAATTTAACATAAATAAATAATCAATCCAATATGAAATCTGGGTCTGAGATCCAAAGTTAAAATTCATACAAAAGTCTGCATGTAACTTATTTTCCTATAATATTAAATTATGATGATGACAAAACTTTGTTAATTCTTCGTGTTATATTTCTCTTTTTCCTACAAAACTTTGTTGTTGAGAGTTTCAGTATTAGATTTAATTTCTCTATATTTCAATGATTAATATAATAATATATTTTTGGGTTGAGTAGAATGGTTCACCAACCTCAAAGATGATGAAGGGAACTTTAACATATCCTTAACAAGTGATGTGAAAGGCTTACTAGAATTATACGAAGCTTCACATTTACGTGTGCATGGGGAAGATATACTTGAAGAAGCTCTTGGTTTCACCACCACTCATCTAGGTTTAGCCAAAGCTGCTGGCACTATCGAATATCCCCTTTCAGCCTTAGTCTCCCATGCTCTATACCAACCCATCCGCAGGGCCTTGCCAAGGGTGCAGGCTAGGCGATTCATTTCCATTTACAGAGACGATGTTTCACATAACAAAATGCTGTTGAAGTTTGCAGAGTTGGATTTCCACTTGTTACAAATTTCACACAGGGAACAGCTAAGCAAGATCTCAAGGCAATATATTACTCCTTCAACATTCAACATTAATTGTTTATCCTAATTTAAAAGGACTAATTGATGCCTAATAATGAACTATACATAGTTAGGCTAATGTGGGTTTTGTTTCAGGTGGAGGAAAAGTTTAGACTTACCTACAAAACTTCCTTTTGTTCGAGATAGATTGGTAGAAAGTTACTTTTGGATAATGGGAGTGTATTTTGAGCCACAATACTCTTTTGCTAGGGAGATATTAGTAAAAACATTGGTCATGGCATCAATAATGGATGACACATATGACGCATATGGCACACTTGAAGAGCTTCAACTCCTCAAGAATGCAATTCAGAGGTTAGCAACTTCTATATACACACAATTCAATTTTAAATCGATTCAATTAGTTCATGTGATCATGTATAAAAAAAATATTCAATTTTTAACTTTTCTTTAATTGATTTTTCAGGTGGGATGTTGATTATATAGATCAACTCCCAGAATACATTAAGTCATTTTACAAGCCATTGTTAGATTTTTATAGAGAAGAAGAGGAAGCAATGATTAAGCAAGGAAAATCATATCGTATTAAATATGCGAAAAATGTTGTACGTTCTTATCTTTATCTCATTTTTTAAATGGTTTTACATAAATAATAAAAATTAGTAACCCTGTCCTCATATATTATATAAGGAAAGTGTCGAATATCAGTGGAGTTGGCAAGGACACAAGGAGTTATTTTGTTATCCTTAAATATAGATATATGTTCAACATGAGCATATTCCATTTTATAAAAAAAATATTTATATTTGAAGGATTATAAGTTGTTACATATGTACTCTAAATTTGAAATTTTTATGACCTAAAGGTAATGACTTCCTTTTATTTTTTTTTTATTTTTTTCCCTTTGGATAGTTTAAACAACTGTCCGAATCTTATTTTGTGGAGGCGAAATGGTGTAATGAAAACTATATTCCAACAATGAAGGAGTATATGGGAAACGCAGTTGTATCTGCTGGTTATATCATGTTAATCGTCACATCTTTTGTTGGAATGGGAGATTTTGTGACGCCTGAGATTTTTAATTGGGCATCTAACAACCCTAAAATCATTGATGCTTCTTCCATTATTGCTCGTCTCTTGAATGATGTTACTTCACACAAGGTACCTTTTTTCGAATTTTGCAAGAGTATTTTCAATAACTTATGTTTAATGCATAAAACTAATATAAATATATAGTTTGAGCAAGAGAGAGGGCACTGTGCATCGGCTGTTGAATGCTACATGAGAGAACATGCGGTTTCAGAAGAAGAAGCATGTAGGGAATTGATGAAGCAAGTGGAGAATGCTTGGAAAGATATAAACCAGGAATTGATATTTAGTGAGATATCCAAAGTTGTTCCAGGGCCAGTTCTTACACGAATACTCAATCTTACAAGGGTCCTCGATTTCATTTACAAGAATGGAGATGGGTACACACATGTTGGGAAAAATACAAAAGATGGGATAGCTTCTTTGCTCATTGATCCAATCTCAGCCTCTTATTAAGGAATTAAGAATCTATATCATCTACCAATCCATAGCATGTGTATTGCTTTTATATGTTATATTGTGTTTAAGATGTTATTTAAATCCCAATATCTCAATAATCCATAATGTATGTTTGTGTCACTTTTACGTGTCATTTTATGTTTGAGGTGTTATATCACCTCAATAATTTATGGTATATTTATGTTACTCTTTTGCACTATGTTTTATGTCATATTTCAATAAATTTTCAGTTCTCATGATTTCTTGAGCCTTACGGGTTGGTGAATGAATCAAGCATTGTTATTTAAATGAGTTTCATGGTTGTTCTTTCAGTGCTGTTCTGAGTTGGTCTCCAATGATTTTTGCTTATGAGATTTCAGTGCAAGGGATCATGAATGGTAGTTGTGTTATTGTGTTACAAAGGGCTAATACTTATAGTATATCAACATGGGATGATGATGAATGAACCTTGGCTTTAAAGTTTTTTAGGTGTTAAAGTTGGTAAGTTTGGTCTCTTGGGGTTGTTTGAGTTGTTTTTATGTGTTTGCTTAAGAGATTAAAGGTATGGGTTTTTGATAAATCATAATTTACACATATTTAGACCCCATGATTAGCCTATTTTTGGATGAATTCTCATTAGATTTGATGTATTCGATGCTCCTAATCTCTTAATTTCATGTTTTACACTCAGGAGAGCTTAAGAAGTTGAAAATAACGAGAAACGGGCCAAACAGGGATAAAATGGGCCTACCTTAGAAACTCACACGGCCTGGGCTATCAAACACGGCCGTGTGTTTCGAGCAAAACTGAGACACGGCCTAGATCAAAGTACATGGGCAGACTACACGGCCGTGTGTGGCGAGAAGGAGCGAGCACGGTCTAAGGCTATCAAACACAGCGTGTCACACGGGCGTGCCCTGCCGAAATCAAGATGAATTCCATTCGGAATGGGATACTTGTGGGCCAAGTAAGGCATCTCAAAGCCTATATAAACACCCTAGGGGGCAACCTAAAAGGAGAGGTCGACAAGACGTCGAATAGACGCCGAGTAGAAGGAGAAAATACTCCAAGACAGCCATCGGGAACAACTTAGGAGAAGGATCTCCATCAAGACTGAAGATCTCCCATCAAGTTCTTTAGGAGTTTTTGGGTTTTCTTATGTTTTGTTGTTTTTCCTCTTTTATGATGTTTCCCTCTTTTAGTATGAATTAAATCCCTTAAATACCTGAGGGGATGAAACCTAAGACAGATCTTATTATTATTTGATTTATGAGATAAATACTTGTGCTTATTCTTAATTGTAAGTTCTTATTCTTGTTTTGATAATTTAGGTTATTGATTCAAGTTGAATGTGCTTATTCAGTGGAGCAAAAGTACCTATTTAAGAGTAGATCAACACAATTAAGCGGAGTTGACTGCAACCCTAGATATAAGGAGATGAAAATATGCCAGATTAGGGTCAAACCTAATAAGGGAATCCATAAATGGAGTTAATGCGACAATAGGAGTTTTAATTAGAAAGAGATTTCAATTAATCAACCTAGAATCAGTTGTTAGTAACCTCGAAAGAGGTATTAATATAATTTAGGAATTTCTACGAATTAAGTCAAGTGAATAAATCCCATGAATCAAAAGTAATAAGTGAAGTCTAGGTGGATTCTTCCTTAGGTATTGTCTATCTCATATAAGTTGTCCAAAAGTATTTTCCCAATTTACTCTCTGTTGCATTCATAGTTAGTTAAATTAGTTAGTTAAATTTTAGATTAAAAATAAATCCCCTTAATTATTAGGCTAGATAATAAAAAGATAGTTAATACTGGTACTCTTGGTCCTTGAGGATACGAAATTCCGGACTCACCACAGCTATACTACTGTTCGAAAGGTGCACTTGCCTTTGTCAAAATAATAGTTAGTTTCGAGCTCCATCAGTTTTAAAGAAAAATGGATTGGTGGAAGGAAGTGTGGGTAATCAGCAGTGCATTTTACTGGAGGGAATTGCAATTGGTAGGGGATTTCTAAGAGAGTTGAGATTCAGTTGGATAAAAATTCTCGTAAAATAGTTGGAGAGCAATTTGAGGCTAGTGAACAGATGGTGAGTAATGGAGTCATTCTTCGGCTTGGAGACAATAGAAAAGTTAGATCTATAGAGGAAATTAAGGACAAGATTTTAACAACAATGAAGAAAATGAGAGAGAGAAATGCAAGGAAGAAGAGGTCTAGTTGATTTGGACAGAATGTGATTCTTGATTTGGTATAGGATCGATTGAGTGTAAGTTGGATTGCTTAAAGAAATTCTAAATTGTGATAATGATAAACTTTTATAAAAAAATATTTTAATTTTTTATTTAATTTTTCAATTTTTTAACTTTTAAATTTATATTTTTAAATTGTGATAATACAATAATTCTATGTATTGTATGGAGTAAGATATATATCAGGGTATTGAATGCCTTAATTAGCTAATTGATAATTGATAATTTATATTTTTTAACAAGTTTTTTTTTCTGGCCAAATAAAAGTGATTGCATCTACGTAAATTTTTCTACATGTTTGTAAAGGAAATCAATGATGTTTGTAAGATTGAGAATTTGGGTAAGAGTCAACATTGGAACTAGCTTAGATGTATTACTAAATATCAACTCATGATTTATATTTTACTCATCACATATAAGTTATTGAAAATACTCCTCGTAATTTGCGGAAAAAAAATCACCTTGTGTGAAGCAATATCACCCATGAGACGATGAATATTTTTTTTCTCAACCAATTTAAAATTTTATTAATAGAAGAAAACCACGTAAATTTAATAGGGGTGAAGGAAACAATATATGCCATACAACAACACCAATAAGAAAAGAACAATGAAATACACACAGCCAGGACACAACCATACAGAAAAACCACCAGGCATGAAGATTAAATTGTCACGTCCCGAAATATAAGGGTTAATTGAAATAGTTAAACAAGAAATGAATTAGGTTTAAGGCTAAATGTTAGAGAGTCCTCCCTAGAGACCTAAGTTCAAGCTCCCTTCCTCCCATTCTATTTTCGACAACTTAGGGTAAAGTCACACCAAAAATATATATGGTAAGGAAGTAAGACTAAACAAGAAATGAGCCTTAGGCTTGCTAGAGGACCTAGGTTTAAGCCACTCCTTCCCCAATGTATTCTTTTTATTTTTTGTCAAATTTTGGGATATTTACCCTTGTCGCCCCTAGGGTTAACAAATCCTAGCTATTTAGTCATTCTTTATCACGTCTAGGGGGTTAATTGAAATAAATAATTAAGAAACTGAATAGGCTTGATGGTTAAATAGTTAGTGCACTCCCTAGAGGTTTTAGGTTCAAGTCAATATTAAGCTCAATATGTAATTATAACATGTTATATAATCAAATCTGCATTTTAAACAAGCTTACAAAAGCTCTTTCGATGAACCGAGGTTGTAACACCCCTCACCCGTATTCACAGTCAGAATAGGGTTACGAGGTATTACCGAACAATACATATCATTTAACATACGTTTATGCATCCATTCTCAAACACCATTCAATCATAATCAAATTATCCCTTATAAGGGCCTATAAGGCCTTAAATAAGCTTTAGAAGTGGTTCGAGACTAAACTGATAACATACGAAAACTCTTGAAAACTTAGAAATTTTTCAAACATACAAGGGTCACACCCCCGTCTGAACAGGCCGTGTGCCTCACACATCTCTAGAAACGCTCGTGTCCCAAGGCGTGTGCTAGGTCGTGCCAATCTTGTAAGGTATACTGACTTATGCAACACGGCCAAGTCACACGCCCGTGTGCTAGGCCGTGTGCCATTTAGGGGGTATACTGACTTGTGCCACACGGCCAGTCACACGCCCATGTGTGAGGCTGTGTGGAGCATACTGACTTCAATTCAATTTCAACACGAGGATACACACCGTGTAGCATGACCGTCTGTAGCACACGGCTGAGACACACGCCCGTGTCTCTACCCGTGTGGACAAAAATAGGTCATTTGCAGGGCCAATTTGCCACACTTTCTCATACTCACCTAAATAACCAAAATACCACATCTAGCCTATACATTTATAGGCAATCAAAACATGCCAATTCATATACAAATCATACCATTTCATCTTCAACCATTTCACTACTCAACTTAAAACTATAAACATACCAAAATAATATATCATTGCCAACAATTTCACCTATCTTCCCTATGCGTTTTTCTCGTCATTTTATCAACTAATTCATGCCATAAAACATACCAAATCATCATCTTAAAATCAAGCCACAACATGCCATTATTCAAGAAATAATACACCAATTGACAACTAGCTAATTGCAACCATATAACCATCACAACAACCATCCCAAACATGCCAAAACACAAGGCAATATAAACATCATATATCACTTATCAAACTTATGATTTAAGCCAACTTAAATGGCCAAATACACATCAACATCTACATCATTCATGAGCTAAATCTCATGGCTAATATCATATCTCAAAACACATCATCATATCACTAGCCTATACATGCCATATACCATATTTACAAAGCATCAAAAGTACGAACAAGTTGATCGATAGTGTGACGATGTTCCTGATGATCCCCTATCCGACCTAGCTTCGATTATCTATAAAATAGGGAAAGAACACACCAAGTAAGCTTTAAAAGCTTAGTAAGCCATATACAAATAAAATTACCACATGAATCAAATTTTCTTCAATAGTCAAACTATGAATAAGCACATAAAAGTTCACAAATCTTTCCCAATGTATACATAATCAATATCACAAGTGAATTCATCAAATACTTCCTTTTTCAGTACTTTTATGAATCTTGTACGTACCTGAGTCACTTAACTCATTCACACATTCTTTCTTGACTTGACTTTGCCCGTTGAACCTTTTGGAATTGTTAAGTATACTCGGAAATCACATATAGCTCGTACAATGCCGTATCCCAGATATGGTCTTACATATTATCACATGTCAATTCCAATAGCCCAGCTATAGTCTTACACAAAATTAAATAACGATGCCAATGTCCCAGACATGGTCTTACATGTAATCACATAATGATGCCAATGTCCCAGACATAGTCTTACACATAATCACATCTCATTAATCCTAATGTCATGACATTTGTTTCCTCTACTATTCCTAAGGTTCGTACGAGACTTTCGAATATTGTAACCCTGTTGATTCTTGCTCGTATTTAATCATTCAACATTCATAGCAGTTCAATGGCAACTAAACATATATAATTCAATTTTGAAGACATTTATTTGCATATGAACTTACCTTGTATTTGGGATAAACAGGCTAGATCGACTATTTGATAACCTTTGATTTTCCCTAATCTAAATCCAATTTCTTTCGTTCTTGATCTATATACATTCAAAAGCTCAAGTGTTCATCAATGGCACTTCACACAATCATTAACGAATTCAAAAATTAAGGCATGGGCTAGCTAGAATACGAAGCAACAATATCAAAAACATAAAAATCATCAAAAATCGAGTCAAAATAGACTTACATGCTTGAACAACAATGGCCGAACCTTCAAAGCTTTAAAACCCTTATTTTCTTCCTCACATTCGGCTATTCAAGAAGATGATAGCATGAAAATGGCTTTTGTTTTTTTTAATTAAACTTAATTCACAATTTACTAAATTAACCTTAATTAAATAACATTTAAAACATCAAATACATGCCCATTTATGTCAAATTCCACTATCAATGGTCTAATATCATCATAAGGACTTTTCATTTAATAAGTCATAGCAATTAAACACTTTTAACAAATAGAATGCAACTTTTGCATTTTACGTGATTTAGTTCTTTTATCAAATTAAGCATTCAAATGCTAAAATTATTTCACGAAACTTTCACACATATATAATCACATGCTATAAACACCAAAAATAATATTAAAATAATTTTCTAACCTCAGATTTGTGGTTCTAAAACCACTGTTCTGATTTAGCTAAAACGAGGCTGTTACAACTCTCCCTCTTAGGGATATTCGTCCTCAAAAATCTTACTAGTGAATAGGTTCGGGTATTGATTTCTCATAGTATCCTCGGGTTCCCACATAGCTTCTTCAACCCCGTGTCGATGCCATAATACTTTCACTAATGCGATTTTCTTATTTCTCAAATCTTTGATCTCACGAGCTAAAGTTTGAATCAGTTCTTCATCATATGACATATTTGACTGAATTTCAACCTCGGTCAGGGAAATGACGTATGAAGGGTCAGACCAGTATCGTCGAAGCATCGACACATGAAACACATTATGTATTTTCTCTAACTCAGACGGTAAAGATAGTCAATATGCCACTGGTTCAACTCGCTTGATAATCTCATACGGTCCGATTAATCGCGGACTCAATTTCCTTTTTCGACCAAACCGCAATATCTTTTTCCACAGTGATACTTTCAAGAATACTCTATCCCCAATCTGAAACTCAATATCTTTTTTTTTCAAGTCTGCGTAAGATTTCTGTCGATCCGATGCTGCTTTCAAACTTTCATGAATTATTTTCACTTTTTCTTCTGTTTCTCTGATCAGATCAACCCCGTGAATCTTATTCTCGCTTAGCTCAGTCCAATTCAACAGTGTTCGGCATTTATGCCGTATAGAGCTTCGTATGGTGCCATCTTTATACTTAATTGAAAGCTATTATTGTAAGCAAATTCAACCAGTGGTAAATACTTCTCCCAGCTACCCCCAAACTCAAGAATGCAACAATGCAACATATCCTCAAGTATCTAAATAACTCGCTCAAATTGACCATCCATCTGCGGGTGAAATGCAGTACTGAAATGTAACTTTGTACCCAATGCCTCTTGCGGTTTCTTCCAAAATTGTGAAGTGAATCTTGGATCCCTATCTGAAACAATAGAAATAGGCATTCCGTCCAATTTCACAACTTTAAAAATATATAAATCAGCAGGTCTATCAAGTGAATAGTCTGTACGCACCAGAATGAAATGCGTAGATTTCGTTAATCTATCAACAACAACCCAGATTGCATCTTTCTTTCTCAAAGTTCAGGGTAAACCCGAAACAAAATCCATAGTTACTCTGTCTCATTTCCACTCAGGACTCATGATAGGCTGTAATAAACCTAACGACACTTGATGCTCATCTTTGACTTGCTGGCAAATCAAACATTTCGAAACATATTCTAAGATATCCCGTTTCATGCCATGCCACTAATAAAACTATTTCAAATTATTATACATTTTCGTGGTTCACGGATGTAATGATAAGCAATTACTATGTGCTTCGTTAAAAATCATCTGAATCAACTCAGAATTTCTCGGAACACATATTCGATCTCTGGATCTCAAACAATCATCGGAATCAATTTGAAATTCTGAATCAGAAATTGACTCACACTGAACCCGTTTTGCTTCGTAATTCATTATCAAGCTTTTGAGCCTCATAAATCTGCTGTATAAACAACAATCTCGCTTTCAACTAGGCTACTAACGAACCATCCTCGGACAAAGCCAAATGTGTATTCAAAGCACGTAAAGCAAATAAGGACTTTAGGCTTAAAGCATCAGTAACCACGTTCGCTTTCCCCGGATGATAGTCAATCACTAATTTATAGTCTTTTAACAACTCTAACCATCTCCACTATAGCAAATTCAATTCTTTCTAAGTCATCAGATATTTCAAACTTTTGTGATCAGTATAAGTATGACACTTCTCACCAAACAAATAATGACACCAGATTTTCAATGCAAACACTATCGCGGCTAACTCAAGATCAAACATCGGATAATTCTTTTATGTGGTTTTAACTATCTCGAGGCATAAGCTACAACTTTACCTTCCTGCATCAAAACACAACCTAGGCCATTTAACGATGCATCACTGTAAACTACAAATTCTTTACTCGACTCAGGATAAACTAACACTGGTGCCTCTATCAATAATGCTTTCAACTGTTCGAAGCTCTGCTGACACTTTTCTAACCATCCAAATCTAACATTTCTTTGAAGCAATCTTGCCATTGGAGTTGCAGTCATCGAAAATCCTTTTACAAACCATCTATAATATCCCGCTAGTCCCAGAAAATTGCGAACCTCATAAACATTTCTCGGAGGCTTCCAATCTATAATCACAGATATTTTACTCTTATCAACCTGGATACCATCAGCTGAAACAATATGTCCTAGAAACCTCTCGTAGCCAAAACTCACATTTGCTAAACTTTGCAAACAACTGTTTATCTCTCAAAGTTTGTAACACAATTCTCAAATGCTCGGCATGTTCAAATTCATCATGATAGTAAATCAAAATATCATCAATAAACACAACAACAAATCGGTCTAAATATAGCCTGAAAATCTAATTCATCAAGTCCATAAAAACAGTAGGTGCATTTGTTAGTCCGAAAGACATAACAAGAAATTTGTAGTGTCCGTACCTTGTTCTAAATGCAGTCTTTGGCACATCCGTGTCTTTTACTTGTAACTGGTAATAACCCTATCTCAAATTGATTTTCAAAAACACTGTTGCCCCTTTCAACTAGTCAAACAAATCATCAATCTGTGGTAGAGGGTATTTGTTCTTTATAGTCACTTTATTCAACTGTCTATAGTTAATACACATTCTCATCGTGCCATCTTTATTTTTCACGAATAACACTGGTACACCCAAGGGAGAGAAACTCGGTCTAACAAAACCTTTATTTGTCAACTCTTGCAACTGAGCTTTCAATTCTTTTAACTCTATCAGGACCATTTTGTATGAAGCTACAGATATCGGTGTTGTTCCCGGTACTAATTCAATACCAAATTCAACTTCTCTGATAGGTGGTAAACCTAGTAACTTTTCAAGAAATACATCTGGATACTCAAACAAAACTGGTACTGATTCAATTTTTGTTTCTGTTACTTTCGTATCAAGTACATAGGCAAGATAAGCTTCACAACCTTTTCTCACAAATCTCTGAGCTAACATAGACGGGATCACAACTGGCATATTGTTCAAATCATTAGATTCAATTCTAATAATCTTATTATTCTAACATTTTAATTTAATTGTCATTCGTCTACAATTAACTATAGCATTATGCATCGTTAGCCAATCCATGCCCAAAATCACATCAAATTCGTCGAATGACAACAACATCAGATTAGCCAAAAAATAGAAATCCCAATGCTTTAACGGACAATTCTTGCAGACTTTGCCAACCAAAACACATTTGCCTAAGGGGTTTGATACTCTAGTCACAAATTCAGTAAACTCTACAGGCTTATTGGATATTAAATTCATGCATATATAAGAATGAGTTGATCCTGGATATATCAATCCAATCACATTAGTATCATAGAGAGTGAAAGTACCGATGATAACATCTAGAGATGATGCTTCTTTGCGAGCGCGAATAGCGTAGGCTGTGTAGGTGCTCTGGACTCAGACCTCACAGTAGAGTCTTTTGTCACTCTCTGACTACCGCTCACATTACCAGTATTTCTGGGTGGTCTCCCTCTAACTGCAGCATTACTCGGCCTCGTACACTGAGCGTTATCTTTTTCAATTAACTCTGGGCAATCTCTAATAAAAAGATCTAACGATCCACATTTAAAACAAGCCCGATCATTCACTTTACAATCACCGAAAAGCCATTTTCCACATTGTCTACATTCGGGTCGATTTGGTTTCGCACACCCTGACACTAGCTATCAAGATAGCTGGAGCTTTAAAGCTCGAATGTTGCCTTTCACGATCTCTGTTTGCATGTCCCACTTATGCATTAGAACGATTAAACAAGTCTCAAAATTTCTTCAATGAAGATTGATACAGCTTACTTATTGATCTTTTTCTTGAATCTTTAGCTTCTGAATATGCCTTTCTTTTTTCTTTACTAAGACCTTCGGCTTTACAAGCCCTCTCGACTAGAACGACAAATTCTTTCAACTCTAGAATTTTGACTAGTATTTTTTTATCTTCATTCAATCCATCTACAAATCGTTTGCACATGATTTCTTCAGTGGAAACATATTTCCGAGCATACTTGATTAATCGTACGAACTCTCTTTCATCCTTGGTGACAATTATACGGCTTTATTTTAACTCTAAGAATTCTTTATGCTGCTGATCGAGAAATCTTTGACTGGTGTACTTCTTTCAAAATTCAGATTGGAAAAACTCCCAAGTAACCCGTTCTCTAGGAACCACAGGTATCAACATTTTCCACCAATGGTTTGCATTATCTCTCAGCAAAGATACAACACATTTAATACTCTTATCAAGAATACAAGTTAATTCATCGAATACTTGGATTGTATTTTCAAGCGAAAACTCAGCTCTCTCAGCATCATCATCAACAGTAGCCCTAAACTCTTCAGCCCCATGTTTACGAATCTTATCTACTGGTGGCTTATTCAATTGTACCGAATCTACAATTTGAGGAATAACAGGAATTTGTTGAGGAACAGGTGGGGGTGAAGGTTGTTGAGTAACCGGATTCGTTCGAACAAACTCCGTAAACCACTCACTCATCATCTGGAAAAAGGCTTGTTTAGCCTCTCCCTCATGGCTACTAGATACAGCCCTAGAGTCAGATTACATTGCCCTTTGAGCAGGAGCAGGCGCGTTACTCTCTACATCATCAATTATAGCTCTTTTGAGATTTATTTTTATACGAAAACACAATTTAAGATGTCAGTAATCATCATACTATCGCAGAGTATATATGGCATGTATAGCTAGACTCTAACACATGCTACGTCAGTCCTAGAATCGACTAAACCATAGCTTTGATACCAATGAATGTAACACCCATCACCCGTATTCACAGTCAAAATAGGGTTACAAGGTATTACCAAACAATACATATCATTTAACATATGTTTATGCATCCATTCTCAAACACCATTCAATCATAATCACATTGTCCCTTATAAGGGCCTACGAGGCCTTAAATAAGCTTTCGAAGTAGTTTGGGACAAAACCGATAACATACGAAAATTCTTGAAAAATTATAAATTTTTCAAACATACAAGGGTCACACGCCTGTGTGAACAGGCCGTGTGCCTCACACGGCTCCAGACACGCCTGTGTCCCAGGCCATGTGCTAGGCCGTGCGTTATTTATGGGGTATACTAACTTGTGCCACACGGTCGGTCACACGCCCGTGTGTGAGGCCGTGTGGAGCATACTGACTTCAATTCAATTTCAACACCAAGGGACACACAGCCGTGTAGCATGACTGTCTATCGCACACAACTGAAACACACGTCCGTGTCTCTACCCGTGTGGACAAAAATAGGTCATTTGCAAGGCCAATTTGCCACCCTTTCTCATGCTCACCTAAACAACCAAAATACCACATCTAGCCTATACATTTATAGGCAATCAAAACATGCCAATTCATATACAAATCATACCATTTCATCTTCAACCATTTCACTACTCAAATTAAAACAATAAGCATACCAAAACAATATATCATTACCAACAATTTCACCTATATTCAGTATGCATTTTTCTCATCATTTATCAACTAATTCATGCCATAAAACATACCAAATCATCATCTTAAAATCAAGCCACAACATGCCATTATTCAAGCAATAATACACCAATTGAAAACCAGCTAATTGCAACCATATAACCATCACAACAACCAACCAAACATGCCAAAACCCAAGGCAATATATACATCATATATCACTTATCAAACTTATGATTTAAGCCAACTTAAATGGCCAAATGCACATCAACATTTACATCATTCATGAGCCAAATCTCATGGCTAATATCATATCTCAAAACACATCATCATATCACTAGCCTATACATGTCATATACCATATTTACAAAGCATCAAAAGTACCAACAAGTTGATCGATAGTGTGACGATGTTCCTGATGATCCCCGAGTCCGAGCTAGCTTCGATTATCTATAAAACAGGGAAAGAACACACCAAGTAAGCTTTAAAAGCTTAGCAAGCCATGTACAAATAAAATTACCACATGAATCAACATCATTTTCTTCAATAAGCAAACTATGAATAAGCAAATAAAAGTTCACAAACCTTTCCCAATGTATACATAATCAATATCACAAGTGAATTCATCAAATACTTCATTTTTCAATACTTGTATGAATCCCGTATGTACCTAAGTCACTTAACTCATTCACACATTCTTTTTTAACTTGACTTTGCCCGTTGAACCTTTTGGAATTGTTAAGGATACTTGAAAATCACATATAGCTCGTACAATGTCATATCCCAGATATGATCTTACATGTTATCACTTGTCGATGTCGATAGCCCAGCTATGGTCTTACATGAAATCAAATAACGATGCCAATGTCCCAGACATGGTCTTACACGTAATCACATAATGATGCCAATGTCCTAGACATAGTCTTACACATAACCACATATCATTAATCCTAATGTCATGACATTCGTTTCCTATACTATTCCTAAGGTTCGTACGAGACTTTCGAATATTGTAACCCTATAGATTCTTGCTTGTATTTAATCATTCAACATTCATAGCAGTTCAATGACAATTAAACTTATATAATTCAATTTAAAGACATTTATTTGCATATGAATTTACCTTGTATTTGGGATAACGGACTGGATCGACTATTCGATAACCTTTGATTTTCCCCGACCTAAATCCAATTTCTTTCGTTCTTGATCTATATACATTCAAAAGCTCAAGTATTCATCAATGGCACTTCACATAATCATTAAAGTATTCAATAATTAAGGCACAGGTTAGCTAGAATACAAAGCAACGATCTCAAAAACGTAACAATCTTCAAAAACCAGGTCAAAATAGACTTACATGCTTGAAGAACAATGGCCGAAACTTCAAAGCTTTAAAACCCTTATTTTCTTCCTCACATTTGGATATGCAAGAAGATGATAGCATGAAAATGGCTTCTGTTTTGTTTAATTAAACCTAATTCACAATTTACTAAATTAACCTTAATTAAATAACATTTAAAACATCAAATACATGTCAATTTATGTCAAATTCCACTATCAATGGTCTAATATCATCATAAGGACTTTTCATTTAATAATTCATAGAAATAAAATACTTTTAACAAATAGAATACAACTTTTGTATTTTACGCGATTTAGTCCTTTTATCAAATTAAGCATTCAAATGCTAAAATTATTTCACGAAACTTTTTATGCATATATAATCACATGCCATAAACACCAAAAATAATATTAAAATAATTTTTTGACCTCAAATTTATGGTTTCAAAACCACTATTCTGATTTAGCTAAAATCGGGCTGTTATAAAGATTGACTAAGGACTAAAGTGTAATGTTTTTAAAATTTCTGGATTGGCGTAACGATGTCGAGGGTATCACGTTGCGACCTTGCCAAAATAGTGAGTGTCATCAAGACATCGAGGGTCAATGGTCGCAATGGCACTTTCTATCGATTTCACGTTGCAACGTTGAGAGTCTTTCGTTGCAACGTCACCAATTGTTTGCACAATATCATTTAAGCATCAACCTAATAGTTTTGCTCAGTGAATCCTGTACAACTCTTGGTTTAAGCCCAATCTACTCTCTCTCTAATATAATTGCAGCCTCAAAGTCAAACCCAAGAGTGTCTAATGTAATGACCCGAAAGTTAGTAATGTTGAAAAGTGTAGTTTGAAACCCTATTTTCTTAAAATGAACTCGTGATTATAATTAATAAATAATTACAGAGTTATCTTGGAAGCGAATTGAATTTCGGTTAGGAAATTTCATTGAATTAGGGCCTATTTCGCGTTTAGGGATTAAATTGCTTAAGTAGTAAAAGTGTGATTTTTTATTAAATTAAAAGCTAAACTATAATTAGGGGACTTATAAAAAAATTTAACCAATGTTCATTTTAAATGGACCGTAATATGGTTTAATTGTTAACAAAGTGTGGTAAATTCTGTATGAAATAAATAAGTAAATAAATAAATAACATAATATAATAAAGTAACAAAACAAGTTAGTGGGAAAAAAACACAAAAACATTTCCGTTTTGATTTCATGCAAAGTCGAACCTATGGGGAGAAGAAAAGAACTTTCGGCATTGGGCTGAAATATTACAAGCTTCAATTGATCAAGAAACAATTAGATCGGTCGATAGTAAAGGAAGGGAAAAATTGTTGAATAATTATCATCAAGTACCGATAGCTACTATGAAGATAAGTTCGTAGTCCTTAAACTCAAACTTTATTTATCTAGTTTAGTCAAATTGGTAATTACTTTGATATTTAATTATATGTGTTTTAGTTATTAGTAGCTTGAATGAAATATTATAGAATTGTAAATGTTTGTGTCTATAAAATAGATCATAGAAATTTATCTAGATGATTGATGTAAGAGATTGAATTATGAACTGATGGTTTGTAGAATGATGTAATTATATATGTAATGTTGGTTTAACCAATAGTGTTAGGCACACTCTTATGATATTGTCAATTTATCCGACCAGCGCTAGGCATAAAACATTGTCGGTTTATCTGACAAGTGCAGGGCACATCTATCATCGGTTTATCCAACTAGTGTTGGGCGTAAAACATTGTCGGAGTATCTGACTAGTACAGGACACATCTATAGTCGGTATTACCGACCAGCGCGAGGCTCAAATCATTGTACGATTTATCCATTAGGCACTAGGTGCCAATTAAGGTTTGATTATTTTGGGGTTTGTATAACCGATCTATTGAAGATGTTTGGTAAAGAGTTGATATAGAGAGGATGAGTAGAGAATGCTAAAAATGTTCCTTGTAATATAACAAGTGGTAACAACACAATAGGATACGGATTTATGAACTAAGGTTTTTAAGTAAATGTTTAGTTTGTGAAGATTAATGAAATTTTCTCAATATATGATTTGTTCCTCTGTGTGCAGGTTAGGTACTTAACTTTGTTTGTCAAGTTGGCATCCAAAGATAATCCCAGACTCAATGTTAGTGAAGTACTCTTTTTGTGTTTTGGCATATACCAAGGACTTAATACTTTTAGAATGGCCATTTTGTATATTTGTTAGTTTTTGGGAGAGATATGTTAAAAGAATGTTGTTATGTGAATATGGGATATGTTTTGTGATAGTTGCAAATACTTGTGTATATAGTTGATATTATATGTCCGATGAAATTAGTTGTTTGGAAGTGTATGCAATGAATTATCTTGAATTGGGTTGGTTTATAATACGATATGGTAGATAGGTTAATGGATATGGATGATGTATGAATTGGATGTATAGATGAGTAGAGTTAATGTAAGTTAAATGTTTATTAAATTGAGGTACCTTGATTGGCATATTGGTTAGAAATTATAGGTGGATT
The DNA here is from genome assembly GCA_025503065.1 of Gossypium bickii. NCBI lineage: Eukaryota > Viridiplantae > Streptophyta > Magnoliopsida > Malvales > Malvaceae > Gossypium > Gossypium bickii. Next base: position 125,048,421 of record CP106711.1, read on the forward strand.
GATTTGGTATGTTTTGGTCGATTGAATGTGTGTGTAAATGGTCAATCTTGTTGGGAAAGGTTTGGTATTGATTTGGCTTGTTTTAGGGGCTAAATTGGAAGCACACGGCCTGGGACACGGTTTGTCACACGGACGTGTGCCACACACGGTCACCTCACACTGTCATGTATCATTTTCATTTTAGGTGTAGGTTTCACATGGCCTGAGACACGGTCTGTGACAGGTTCGTGTGTCTCAAAACAATTTTTCACACGGTCTAGCACACAGATTATGACACGACTCTGTGACACTATTTCGAATACCCACACGGTCAAACACACGGGCTGGGACATGGCCGTGTGTCTGGACTTTGAATGTCCACACAATCTAGGCTATGTCACATGGCCGTGTGACCCCTGTTTTTAAATTTTTCAACTTTTTCCTAGTTTTTCTATTTTGTTTCTAATTGATCCCAGAATGTTCCTAAATTTTTTTAGGACCCTGTAAGCTTAGTTTAAGGCCCATAAGTGCATGTTTATTATAAATCGATTATGATTTGTTTATTTATAGTTATACTTGAATGATTATTTCTATGAAATGTTAGAATTTAATGCAATACTTCGTAACCTTAACCTAGTGACGGAGATAGGTTAGGAATGTTATATCTAACCCCCCCAAATGGCTAAGGAAGAAAGTTGACCATTAGCCTATTTATAGCCTATTTTCGTACCCTTAACCTAAGCCCCATTACAACCTCGTAAAGAACTCTTGATTGGTGTGTCATCTCATTCCTATAGTGGTGAAGATTTGATTTTCAAGCAAGTCTATGGTAATAGCATTTCTTATTCGACTATTGAGTGCACATTACTTGAACCTTAAACACCTTGATTGCTTAAATGAACCTTAGTAAGGGTGTTAATTCTTGTTAAGTCTGAATTTCATATAATTGTCGAGATAGAGGAGACGTCTAATTTTTATGCTTCAAAAAAATTTTGCTTGGATTACTTGTTTTATTTAGTGTCATTTTTGTTTAAATTTCCAATGCATGATTATTTGTAAATTATCTTAAGACTTTATCAGCAAAAATAATAAATTGAGGGAAGTTAACTTGAATGTGGGTTGAGAGTTTTGTTTGAGGACAAGCAATTGCTTAAGTGCGTGATATTTGTTAAGTGCTAAAAGTAACATGTTTTAACCTCATTCTTAATGCACTTTTTGGTGATTATCCGATGTTAATTGTGAGTTTTATGCTCTTAAACCTTTAAATTCATGTTTTAATGCTTAATAAAGCACTTGGGAGAAAAAGAAGCGAAAAATCGGAGCGTCGGAGCAAGCTACAAGTGTAATGACCGGATAGTCGGGTAATTTGTGTCGAAACCCTTTTTTTCTGTTGAAAAAATAGGGTCGACTTTAAAAACGAAAATGGAGTCGCCACCCATCCTTTTTAATGAGGTGTGATCAGATCACCTCGTAATTTGGTCATTTTAATAATACATTTGATTTATTAAAACAATGATTTTGGCCTATAAAATTCGAGAAAACAGGTTCGGGAGTTGGTTACTGTAACACCCCTACCCTGTATCCGTCGCTGGATAAGGGTTACGGGCTACAAGGCATTTCACAACTAAACACAAATCCATGCACCTTTATAAAAGAAACTAATACTTTGATAATTTATAAACAGTTTCATACTATTTCAATCATATAATTATAACTCATTTAATCTCAAAACATAAACTTAAATATCATGAATTTTTTCATGTACAAACACTAACGGTTCACTATGCATTAGGTCATTCAATTGTGAAGGCCGAATAGGCCTATGGTAGTTACTCATTTATTTCAGTTCTATAATTAGCATATCATTCAATCGTATACATGTCTAAATATAAGCTCCACTTTAATAATGTACATTTCTCATTTCATTGTCCAACACGATTGTACCATTTACCAACAGACTTATAACATGTTCAAGTACATTGTAAATATAATTTATAAGACTAAATCATATATCTCATAGTTAACAATCACCTTCACATTATTCTATATATATATATATATATCGAATATCCGGAATACGCTATAACCTTATTTCTCATAACCGAATGTACCCTAGGACCCAAAAAAAAATAAAAATAAATAAATATATTCCATACTAAATTAAATCATGGTCAATCATTTTCATTTCCACATACACGCATATAGTACATACAACTAGTTATACATATATTCATCATTCATATGCAAACACTATATGCGCCATCCAAAAATTTAGACAAACATTTATCAATGCCGCACATATCTATCAATATATATATTTATATATATATATTCACATCCAAAAAATAATATATATATATATACACTTCACATGCCACAACACTATATTTACCTAATCATTATATTCATACTCAATAATTTTAAACCAACCCAAATCGAGATAAAATCAAAACCAAATTTTCACAGCATATAGTTATTTACTAGTTCAAACATATTCACTTAATCCAAGGAAAGACATGCAGCCATTTTCTTATGGCCTTATATATACAATTTCACAACAGCCATTTTCTTATGGCCTTATATATACAATTTCACAACGATCAAAAGATACAAAAGAGACCTAGCCTATACATGCCACGAATTCAAAAGAAATGTAACTTATAAGATACCCAAGATTTGTGATAGTGTAATTGACTTCGATGAGGGTTCCCGAGCTCGAATCTATAACGCAATATAACAAACACACCACGTAAGCTTAAATAGCTTAGTAAGTTATAAGCAAGAAAATAAGATGCACAACTACTAATTTCACCTTTAGTCTTTTATAATTCCCATCTAACTAATTAAATAATTCATAATGTCACCATACATACTAGTTCAACATTCGTCAATCTCATGCTCAGAAGATCTCAAACAAAAGAATCAAATATTTATCTTCTGCATATCTAATAACTGCACACACAGTGTTTTTCAACCGATTTCGCACACACAGTGCTCGGTGATTTAATCCGCACACACAGTGCTACTCAACCGATCTCGCACACACAGTGCTCGGTGAATAAATCCACACACACAGTGCTACTCAACCAATCTCGCACACACAGTGCTCGGTGAATAAATCCGCACACACAGTGCTCTCTCTATTTCATTGATCATCCCTTTCATGTGCATATCATATACATTTATATTTAATTTGCATACACAAAATATATTTATACGCATATATTGAACAAACCTTTCTTCCAAGTCCTATTTTCCCCATAGGCTATGCCTTATGATTCACCCCTTACTTGTACTAAATTCACATTTGGCTTTTACAAAGATCAAATCCCAAACTATATCACACTCGGCAATTATATGCATCTATATCAATGGATAATTGTATATAAAATTTTATATATCTCAAGTAATCAAGTATTTATATAAACCACCTCATATCCATGATAGTATATCTCATCCGGCATATACTATTAAACTTACCTTGTTGTATTCGGCAATTACAATTTAATACATTAAATTTATTTTAAAAAAAATGTAATTCAATTTAGCACAACTCATTTAAAACCAATCGCTTATAACTTACTTCGGAAGTCGACGATTTAAGCTTCCCGGCTACTCGTTTACTTTGGCCTTTCCCCGATCCAAATCCTTTCCCTTTAGTTATTGATCTAAAATAATTTCAAATTAATCCCATTCAAAAACATTTACACTCAATTTCATCCAAAGTACATAATTATAAATTTTACTATTTTTGCCCCTAATATTTTTATACTAGCTACAACTTAGTCCTTAATGCCGATTTCACAAATTGCTCAAAGTTAGACCAACATTCTTTAAGGCCGAACCTTTCTAAGGTTCTTATACTTCTATACAAATCAAATTCTTAGCAAAACAATCCTTCAACTACTCATCTTTGCTAAATTTAAACCCTCACACCCCATCTCATATATGTTTTCATACCTTGCACATGTTGATTTCATACTCATAATAATTTTTTTTTTATTCCTCCATCAAATACAGCCATGTACTCATATCCATCAAGGCCGAATCTAAAACATGCTCCATACTAAAATTTTCCACATGGTTTTGTGAATATGCAAGGTAACTAACTCAAAACTATAATAAAATCACAAAGATCGTGTTCAAATTCTCACCTTAAGGAGCATGCAAATGGCCGAAAGTTGAGGCTTCTTATTTTGTTTTCTTTTCTTCAATTTCGGTGAATGAAGGGTAAGGAAGAAGATGATACTTCCTTCTTTTTCTTATTTCTTTATTCATCTCCTATTATAATATAATTAAAATGCCACTAACTAAAACAATTTAATATATAATATATATATATATGATAATCATTTTACCGTCCACTAGCATGGGAATTTGTCTATTTGACATGCAAGTCCCTTCTTGATGAATTATTTCAATTAAATCATTTCACTTAATTAAGGCCACTTTTACTACTTTAACTACTTAATCCCTTCACTTAAATAATCACCCAATCACACAAATTAGTAAATAATATTCTAACTCATGCTTGACCCCATCACATAGACATCCAATAAAAGAATAAATTAGAAATAAAAAAATATTTTTCTAATTCGGATTCGGGGTCCCGAAACCCCCGTTCCGATTAGAGTCATTTTTGGGCTGTTACAGTTACGCACAAGGAAGGATTAGCACCCTTGTAACGCCCAAAATTGGTACCGAATTGATTAATTAACGTCTTAATGTCAAAATTTTGAAAAGATTTTAAAATACGATCCTCTTTGTTTAAAAACTTGAATAAGTTAAATCGGATACTGAGACAGCTTATTTTGAAGAAGTAAAATGTCATGCCCAGTGAGTTAGGATATGACATTTTAAATCCTCGAAACTAAGCTTGTCTTTTGACTCTTAAAACTCGTGCATTTAAATTCAAAAGGGATATTCGGTCATTTGGGTCGAGTGAAAAATCAAAACCCAGTAAGTTAGGGCTCAATTTCTCAAAATTCCAAATTCAGAATATTGCCTTTCTTTTTTTAGAAATCCTTACCTCGAGATAACAAAATGTCATATCTAGTGAGTTAGGACACAACACCTCGAATTCTCGAAGATAAGCTTTTGAAATTTATACGTCTTGATTTAAGGAGGGAAATTGGAACCCAATAAGTTAGGGCACAATTTTCTCTAAATTCCCAAATATGAGTATTGTCTTATTTTGAAAAACTTTTGAATAAAATGTAGTAATTAAACGAAATGCGTTTTTTTATTTAAGACGATGATTTATTAATAAAACCATTACATCAATAAAATACAATATACAAATACTAAAAGGAATATTTTGAGAAAATTACATGACATACATCATTTAAATGCTAACATTAATAATCAAAGAAAAATGAAATAAATAAAATAAGACACAATTTAAAGTAAATAATGATTTAAGATAAATAATTTATAAAAAAAGAATCAAAATAAAATAATTTAAAATAAACAAAACAAAATTTGAAATGAATGACATATAAAATAGTTTAAACTAAGTAATTTATATAAATATTTAGAATAAATAATATGCTCAAAAGCTTAAAAATAATAAATAATAGGTATAAATTTAAAAATAAATAATGTATAAAAAAATTTAAAATAAACAGTATATATAAAAACATTTATAATAATAAAAAAAATTAAAATAAATAATATACAAAAAAATTTAAAAATGAATAATATATAAAAATAATTCAAAATAAGCAATGCAAACAACATTTTAAAATAATGTAATATATGAAGCAATTCAAAGTAATAATATGTGAAATAATTTAAAATAAATAATACCTAAAACCTTTTAAAATAAATAATATATAATATTAATTTAAAAAGGAAAATAATTAGACAAATTAATGAACAAAAAATAAAATAAATTAATTGGAGGACTACACTGAAGTCAAGATAAAATTAGGGGCTAAAATTGAAATAAATTAAAATAGAAAGGGCGAATAGGGACTAAAATATAACGCGCGTGGCACTGCAAGGACTGGATGAGAAATTATTCCTCAGCCTTATGGGCAGCATTTAGTAGAGGACTTAAATGAAACAAAATTGAAATTATAGGGGCCAAATTAAAAGTAAAAAAATTAATTGAAATAGGCTTAAAAAGTGGAAGGGCCAAAGCGGTAAATAACCCAATTTTACAAAACACGCGGATCCTCCCCTGGGTCGGGTCAACACGCGGGTTGAGGGGTAAAACGGCGTCGTTTTATGTATGAAGGCTTAGAGCCAAAACGGCACCGTTTTGGTACTGTTATATAAGTTCAAAAAATCAGATTTTGTTTCATTTTAAACCTTTTCTTCAAAAAAAAAACAAAATTTCTCTCTAAACTCTCTCTTTCCAACCCGAATTCCGACGAGGGCACTGTAACATCCTGAATTTTTGGGCCTATGTGTTTAATGGGAGAACAGGTGTAATGTGTTAATTGAAATGATAGGGGTCCAAATTGGGCTCAGGATTAGGCAAAGGCCTTGGTTTAATTATTTGATGAGGCATTATAGAGTTAAAAGGTGGTAATTGTGTTTAAAATACTAACGTGGGCTTGTGGCCCAACAAAAGATGGCACTGCAAGGGAATTAGAAGGTGGCGTCATTGACAATTAAAGGGGCCCAAGTTTTGGCCGCAAGGAGCCCATGTTTCTGGGCCATTTTCGGCACTTTAAAGGGAGCAAGGGGTGACGCCATACACAAGGAGTTAGGGGCCCAAAATTTAAGTTTCATAGAGCCCAAATCCTTTAATTTAAGTTAGCTAAATTCGGCATTAGGGTTAGGTGAAGTGGACGGTAACAAGGCTCAAAAATAGGAGGATTTATGTGGATTTTATAATTGATAATATAGACGATAAAAAGGAGAAAAGATAGGAGCTATCTGCAAGGCAAGGTGATGGCCAAAAATCCACCGCCTAGAGGAGTAAAGAATTCAGCTACTTCATGGATAAGGGGTGCCAAATTTTCCCTTTTTATTAGCTTGACTTTTAGTTATCAGGAAGGGCGTTTTCGATTTTAAGCAGTAGATGCTGAAATTTCTATAAATAGGGGGGATATCTCATTGATTTTGGCATTTAAACCCTAATTTCCTCTTCACTCTTTGTGCCGAAATTCTTAGCCTCTCCCTCTACAATTTCTTTTCTTCAATTTCTACAAAAGCCGAAACCTCTCCTTTCACTCTCTTCTCCATTCTTTTTCTCTTGAGCCGATTTCTCTAAAAAGCCGAAATCTCCATAGTTTTTCTCTATTCATCCAATTTGTGAGATAGTTCTATTCTTCCGGCATTTAATCTTTTCCTTTGGCATTGCTGAATCTTCTCTCTAGTGCTAGCCGAATCCCCTGTGTTAAGGTAAGCGTCGACTTCTGTTAAGCTCTCACGTTCTATTTCGGTTTTTTAAAAGGCAAAAGCCGAAAAGCTAATAGTTTAATGGTTCTATGTTGGGTGGCATTCCGGGATTTGAAGGAAACTTGGTCGTCTAGATCTAAAAGCCGAAAATCGTTAGTCTCCAATTTTGGGATTTTAAGGTAAGAAGATTTTCCGTAGATTTTTACTAGATTCGCTTATTATATGCAAGATCTTAACTTTATGATGAGGATTAACGATCATAAATTGTGATAGTAGTTCTGACAAGGACTTGTGATGGAATTAAATATGGATCAGGCAAAGGAAAGAATCCCTAAGTTTAAGAAACGAGCGGTATCTGCCGTTCGAGATTGGCCACTTGGTTGTGGATCGGCTTCTGAACAACATCTTAGGCAGATAGCGGTTGTGTCGGCTACGGATAGCGTCGGCATAGAAAGTATCATTCTATCAGTAATTAGGTGTGTAGATCCTTATCACATACGTTTTATTTTGTTTATACCTGTTAGGGGCTGAAAAGCCGGAAAATGAGGCTGTATGAACAGTCGTGTGTAGATCCTTATCACATAAGTTTTATTTTGTTTTATACCTGTTAGGGGCTGAAAAGCCGAAAAATGAGGCTGTATGAACAGTCGTGTGTAGATTTCTAACACACTCTTTAACTGTGTTTTATGTGTTATGGGCTAAAAAGCCAGAAAGTGGCTGTGTAGACAGTCGAATAAAACCCTAAAAGGGTTAGGCAAGGATGCCAGGTACATAAACATAGAACTCTCTATGTGTATCGAAATATGTATAAGTCTGCATGATGTTCCTTTTATGTGTATGCATGGGGTGGGATTATGTTATTGAAGGGGAAGTGCATGATAGGTCACATAGTGATCGGTGGTAGAAATCCCACAATATGAATGTTAGGTCATATGGTGATCGGTGGTAGAAAACCCACGAAATGAAATGTTAGGTCACTTGGTGATCGGTGGTAGAAAACCACGTTAAAATTCTTGATTGATAAGGAATAGGCAGTACGGCTGTCGTTATGGTGTGTAGCGGATGGAGGGCTGATTGTAGAAATCCCCAAGGTGTGATGGTTGGTACGGGTTGGTGTGTAGAGGATGGAATTCTAGGTTGGGTTGGGCTATGCATCATTTATTATCTATCATGTAATTATGATTGTTGCCATTGTGTATGGGCCAGGGCTCAAAATGTGTTTGTGGGCCCAAGCCTTTTATGTGTTTTCAGAATTTACACACTGAGTCTTGGTGACTCACCCTATTATTTTCCCTAACTTTTCAGATAAGCAGTAGATTGTGGACATGGGAGCCGAGACGACTCGAGGGGCCATCAAGTTTTATTTCTTTAGACTATTTTCGGTTTTCTTTAAGTTTTTGGTTTTTATTTCGCGAATATTTATGTAATAAGGCCCCATAGTTTATACTCACCTAAGTAGTTTTTAATATTTGCAACTTAAGAAATTTTGTCAAAAGGTTTAATTATTCAAAATAATAATAATACAAGGTTTTATTTTCAAAAGGTCACCTATTTGTTTAAATATTGTCTAATTAACTTACGATTTCCGAAACCAACGAAGCAAAAGTTTTTAATGTACAACCCGTAGCATACCAGATCTGGTCGAAACGTATGGGCCGAGTTTGGGGTGTTACAGGCTCCGGCGCCAATCGCCACCGTCGGTGCCACCGCGCACGGTGGTCGGACCCCCCAAGTAATTTTTTTAACTATATTTATATATATAGTTTTTTAAAAAAATAGAAACGAAAATCTTTATATGTATGTAGGCAATTTCAGAAGGAAAAAAAAACCTTTCACTAATCTACTTTAATCTTTTCCTTTGTATTGATTTTGTATTGTTCAAAAATGTAGAGAGAAATACAGAGATCCTTATTTTGGTGTTATAGCTGAATATTCGAAATAAAAAATAAAATAAAAGTACAATATTCGTCTTTGCTGTTGTTATTTGCTGTGCTATCTTTCTGTTTTGCAGGTGAAACCGCCATGGAGGAGGATGCCCCTCGTGGAGGTGACGTGGCTGAACGCACGCGAAACGCGTGGGGGGGCTGCGGCGCTAGTATATTCTGGAAACATGTAGGGTTTCTAATTTTTTTTAGGTTAATTGGGCTAGTGGGCTAGTTTAGGTTTGGGTTGGTTTGGGTCTGTATTGGGTTGCATAGTTTGTAAATTTAGGCTGTAGTTTTATTTTGGTTTGTTTATTTTGGTTGATGAATGGGCTTTAATGGATCTGTAATGGACTATTTAATTTTTTTTTTTTATGTTTATTCAGTTTTAATCAGGCCCCAAGCGAAAATAGGCTCTTACAATTGAAAAGTGCATTTTCGGGTCACTGTTTTTGAAAAACAGATTCTTAAATATTTATAAATATTTACGAATCTAGTTGTGTGGTTAATTAGATTTTGGATAGGTGAATTAGCTTGAATTAAGGTTAATTTAGTGTAAGGACTAGATTGAATATAGTGTAAAAGTTGAATTACAAAATCAAGAAAAATTGAAGGACTAAATTAGCAATTAAGCCATAGGTGCCAAATGTATGATAAAAATTAAATATATGTGTAATAAATATTATACATACATTTGTAATACATGTATGTATTTACTTATTATTTAACTTAATAATAATTATTACTAAAATAAAATATAATAATATAATTAATAAAACAAAACATAAAAGAAAAGTAAATAAAAGAAATAAATAAAGGAAAAGAAAGAAACAAAAGAAACGAAACAGAGAAAGAATAGAAAGAAAAAGAAAGGAGAAAAGAAATAAGGAGAATTAGGGATTTTAGGGTTTGAAGCTTAAGTGGTAAATCAATTTAGCCCATTTTCTTGTAATTTTGATGTTTTCGGAATCCTAGAACAAGATACTACTTGGTTTATGTGGAAATTTTGTAAGTTGGTTGATTTTTAAATGTAGTTTATGTTGAATTAATTGAAGAATTAGGGGTTAAATCGATAGAATTTCAAGTTAGAATTGAATAAAGGATTGAATTGTAAAACAAATCATAAGTTTTGAGTAATAGGGACTAAATTGAAAGAATTTTGAAATTAGGGTTTTATGATGAAATTAGGATTTGAAATTAGCTTAAAGTGAAAATTTAATAATGATATGGAATTAGTTTTGTATAAATAAGGTTAGTATTGGTTAAGGACTAAATTGGATTTTAGACAAAATTTGTGTATACATTGAAATATTTAATGTTAAATTGTGTTGTATTGATGAATTTCAATTATTTTAAATTCCGTAGCTAACATTGAGCCGGAGACCTCGGCTAGGAAAGGAAAAGACAAAGTTAACGAGGAGTAGCTCGATAATTCTGGTTTGTATTTCTATAATCTGAAAACTAAAATTATTTGTGGTATTTATTATTATTATGTATGGTAAGTGGAATTGAGGTGAGTTTGGTATTGTGATATTGAATTGAATTGAATTGATTATGTGATTATATGTGATTATTTGAATTGAAATATGTATTGATCGAAAATTGAAAAATTGAAATTGAAACCCTATTAACTGTATCAGGCTGAGTCGGATATAGTTGGCATGTCATAGGATTGAAAGTGTTCAGGGATACTTCGACCACGAGTCGATGAGACACTGGGTGTCAAATTATTACTTCGAATTATCTGATGAGGGACTAGGTGCCAAACTGGTGTGTTTTGGTTGGATCCGTGTATCTGCCAAAGTCTGAGTCTTGTTAATAAGGGTAAATAAATGAATTAGCAATAAGATTAATATTGAATGTAAATTTGAAATTGGACATTGAATTGAATTGTACAAATGAAATGCATGAACCAAGGGTTCATAAAAGAGTATTGTTATTGCCAAATGATATGTGAATCAAAGTGAGAAAAGCTATTGATGAGAATTGAAGGTTAAATATATAAAATGAATTATTGATTGACTAATGTTTATATTTGGTTAAAAATAATGTTATTTCCTTTGAAGTATTCGGGTTATAGAAATACCACAGAGTTTTATACTTAGCGTACGGTTTGTTTCCTTGCGTAGGTTAGGTTAAAGTCGAATTGCCAAATCAGCATCCAAAGCCGATCCCAAACTTAAAGTGGTGAAGTATATTTCTTTTGGTAATGGCATGTACCTAGGTGGTCATATGTATGTCATTTTAGTAAATGGTTGTAAGTGATGATATAAGATGATATTAGTTGGTCATATGTATAAGTTTGTGATTTTTGTTGGAATTATAAATAGTATATATTGGTTGAACTATGAATGAATTCAATGTATGTAAATTTTAGGTTGAAATTTGGTATAAAATTTGAATTGGTTTAAATGAAATTAAATGAATTGAGTTAGTAAGTATTTGTAAAATACCTATGTTAATATGTTGATTAGATCATTAGGTAGATTACTTGGTATGATTTGGATATATTTGATTGTGTTTTGGATTGGTTGAATATTGATTATTGAGTTATTTGAGGTTTAAGTTTGCAGGGTTGGTTAAATTTGATGTATAAGGCTCATTTTGAGTCCACACGGCCTGGCACACGGGTGTGTAATCAGATCATGTGAGACACACGGCTTATACTTGGGCATGTGGTTAGGCCGTGTGTCCCCTGCAATTTTAATTTCCCAAAACAGAATGCTCAGGTTTTACCACACGGGCAGAGACACGGGCATGTGTCTTAGCCGTGTGAAGAACATGGCCTAGTACACGGGTATATGCTTTGGCCGTGTAAAAACTGCATTAAATTTTCGAAAAATAAATTGACCATAGAACCTAGCACACGGGCGTGTGGCTTGGCCGTGTGAGGTAAGTCAGAGAGCATATAAATTAGGACAAGGCCTAAAGCACGGGCATTTCTTAGGGTCGCACAGACGTGTCCCTAGACCACACGGGCGTGTGAGCCCTGTATTTGAGAAAAATTTTGGAATTTCACGAAAAATTTCTTGAGCACTCAAATTGGTCCTGAATCACTTCTAACACGTATTTTGGGCCTCAAGAGCCCATAAATGATTGTTTTACAATATGTATGTTATTTATTTGTATAAGGTTTGTAATATTTCTGAAAGGTTTGGTAATGCTCCGTAACCTTGTCCTAGTAATGGTTTAGGGTTAAGAGGTGTTACAACATGAATCTTACGGGCTGAACCATTCCACACGCCCAGACTACACAGGCGTGTGGTAGGCCATGTTGATTTTGTGGAATTGCGCACCAAATAGCAAAAAATCATAATTTTTAGGTTTTTCGAGCATTCTAAGACATATATATGAAAAAAATAAGAAGAGAAGAATGAGCCATCAAAGAATATTCAATAAAATAACTCGAAAAACACCATTGAAGCCAACTTGAAAGCAGATTTTCGTCAAGATTGAAGATTCCCCGTTGATTTCTTATGAAGTTATCATGAGCTTCTTTGTTTCTTTCTGTAACACCCCCTACCTGTATTCGTTATCAGAATAAGGTACGAGGCATTACCAGAGTTTACAAATTTTTTTTTTTTAACCGAAACCATTCTAATTCAACATATTTTCAAAATAAAATTCATGCATATTTATAAAATAACTTCAACACATAAGCCATATCAGTGGCTAACCTTATATTCATTTCATATTAACATTTATTTTATTAGCTTATACATGCCATTCATTTCCAAACTAAAATTTCTTTAAATATCGAAATACTGGGGTTGATAGTGTGATGAGTCTCCCACCGATTCGACCTCCGAGCTCTTAACACTACAAAACAAGGGAAAGGAAAACAGAGTAAGCACTTTGTGCTTAGTAAGCCCATGTAACAAGAATTATACTTACCTAATATTTTCAATACAATGTAATAAGCATTCATATATCCATTCAATGCATTAATACCCTAACATGCACAAGCTCAACATTCAAGTTAGTTCATTAATTTCCATATATCAATAATATACACACCATGATTGATGAGCTCATCAATACTATGATTTTCATTTCCTTGTTATTTTTCCATATTTATCCCCTTGAATTACTCGAAATTTCGATGGATTTTCAGAGGTACACTTTTGTGTACAAATCCGGGTCCGTCAATTCATATTCATGTGCGCACATTTTCATTTCAGAGAGCACACTCCCATGAACCTCATCTTTACTGTGAGGATTACAGTCCCAGCTAAATCTCTGTAATATAAACTCATAGAGTATTGTCGGGATTACCACCCAGGCTAAATTCCCTCGCAACGACAATTACTCTAATGAGCTTGGATCCGAATTACAGTCCAAGCTAAATTGGACCTAATTCGGATTACCGTCCGGGCTAAATCCATTTTCCACATATTCTTCGGGAGGGCTATATCAGGATAGGATCACCCGTCCGGGCTAGATCCTTTTTACCGTCAATTCCTTTTTCAGAGATCCATCGAATTTTCCTTTCATTCAACCGGGATTTTTTTCCCTTTTTATTAAATATACCAATGTTTCATCAAATTTCATACAATGGACATTCAAATTATATTCACATCAATAACATACATTTCAAACATTTAAGAATATAATTCAAGTTACATGAACTTACCTCGATACTAGTTCGTTTATAAAATCTACTAATCCGGGACTTTTTCCTTTCCTCGATCTAGCTTTGTGTTTGAGTTTTCCGGATCTAAATAAATAAAGTCAATCATCAATTCAATACATTTCATGTTCACATGTAGCATTTTCTATAATTCTATTATTATTTTTAGCTTATTCAAAGCTGTCTACTTGAGTCACAGTCACTAAATTATTTATTTCTCGAGCTACAGAGCTCCAAATGAAGAACCGTTAATTTTCCCTGAAACTAGACTCACATATCTTCTTCCCATAAAATTTTCAGAATTTTTGGTATGTCCAATCAATACCAGATTATTCTTAAAGTTTCCCCTGTTTTACTGTTTGACTGTTCTAACCTCTCTTCACTACGAATCAAATTACTCTTCGTACAAAATTCATATGAACTTCTTATTTATTTAATTTGAAAATAGACTCATTCAGGATTCTAAAAATATAAAGTTAATCCCCTAATTATTTTTCTCCAATTTTTTATGATTTTTCAAAGTCAGAACAGGGGATCCCAAAATCCCTCTGAACCAGTCTTACAAAAATATAAATATATCAAATTACAGAATTCCTTTGCTTTCCATGTTTCTTTCATATGAAAATAGACTCAATAAGCTTTAATTTCATATCTCATTCAACTTCTAATTCCACTTCTACGAATTTTAGTGATTTTTCAAACTTACTCTACTGCTGCTGTCCAAAACAGTTTTGTTATAGCTTATTTTTTTACAATTAAATCCTTTACCCAATTCTAACTTCAAATTTTTTCAATTAAACCACTAATTCATCATTTTATTCATCATATGCTATATTCAAAAACTCTGAAACTTCAAAAATTTCAACTTAAATTCATCAAAACTTTGTTCTAAAACTTATAAAGCATCAAAATTAAAAGAAAAGGACTAAATTAGCTTACCAAATTAAACTCCAAGCTTCAAACTTTTAATTTTCCCTTTTCTTCTTTCTTTTCTCTTTTTCTTTCTTCTTTCACGTTTGCTCTCTGTTTCTTTTCTGTTTCTATCTCTTTTGTTTTCTTTTCTCTTTTCTTTATATATATATATATTTATAATAATATAATAATATAATAATATAATAATATAATAATAAACTAAAAATCTCAGATTTTTCTTCAATTCACCGCCTCAATCTAGACAAAATGGCTTAATTGCCATTTTGGTCCTTTATACTTTCTTTTAATCTATAATTAAACTTTTACTTTCATTTCAATTTAGTCCTTTTCATTTAATTACCTACCCAAACGTTAAAATTTTCTAACGAAAGTTTAATACCACATTACTAACATTTTATAAATATTTATAAAAATATTTCCTATCATATAAAGACTCATGCAAACATATTGAAATAAATTTCTATTTAAATCGGATTTATGGTTGCGAAACCATTATTCTGATAATCTCGAATTTAGGCCATTACACTTTCAGTTATATTGTCTCTTAGATGTTTCTATTTTCAAGCATGAAATAATTTTCTGAATACCTAAGGGAGATGAACCTTATGATGGACTTTGTCATTTAATTTTTATTTTACATAATAAATACTTAGTTTCTTATTCTCAATTATGTGTGCTTAATTCTTTGTTTGATATTTCTAGATTATTAATCCATGTTTGATGTGCTTAAGTCAGTGGTTGAATAGACCTTGTTTAAAAGTAGATCTTGCGTAATTGAATGGAGTTACATGCAATCCTAGAAATAGGATGACATAAATCTACTAGATTAGAGTCAAATCTAATAAGGAATCCATAGCACGAGTTAATGCGATAATAGGGGTTTTAATTAGAAAGAAACTTCAATTAATCAACCTAGACTCAGTTACTTTTATGCTCGAAAGAAGTATTTGCATAATTTTAGAGGTTTCTATGGATCAAGTTGTTGAGTAAAGAAATTGCATAATTTATATCGATAGTGACAGATGAAATCTAGGCAGATTCTTTCCTGAGTATTGTTTCGCTTCTTAGTTATTAATTGATTATTTTTCTGTTTTGTTCTTTGTCATGTTTGTTAGTTAATTAAATTAGTTAATTTTATTTTTAATCAATCACTCGAATTATTCGGTTAAATAATAGAAATATGATAATTACTAGTACTTCTAATTTTCGTAGGAATGATATCTTTATTCACCATAGCTATATTATTAATTGATAAATGTACTTACCTTAATCAAACTTTTAGTTAATTCTATGGACACCAAAGTATGTAATTCATTATTATAATGATATGTAATCTTAGTCTAAATTACTGGTGATAATTATACAGTTTTTTTTTAACTTTTTACTAAAGAAATAAAATTATCATCATTCATGTTTACAATTATATACAAATTTTTATATTTTGTTGTTAGTTTTCAAAACCACGGAAGACTCTCCAAATAAAGCCTTGATCTTCGGCAGTAGCATTCTATTCCATACCAAGATTAGAAATGCCAAGAAAGTGTTCCAAAGCAAATTTATACCCAGACCTCATCGTATACACACCATCATTATTAAAATGCCAAATCAACATATCCCTTGTCTTGTGCCACCAAATCGGGATATTGAAATTTCTAGAAGAGTCATAAGGGGTCTATTCCATGAACGGTTGGCATGTTAATTGTATAATTTCAACTATTAATATTAATTTATGTAATTATTTATAATCTTAATTCAACCTACAAGTAAAAGTATAATCCAATCCAAAATCAGTTAAACCAAAAAAATATTTTAAGGAATTTATCAACACATTACAAATTATTACATTATAACATATTCATCATGTGATTTTATTGAACTGTACATAAATATACATATCTAATCCATTAAAATTAAAATTAATTTAATGTAAAACACAACAAACTGAAAATTAAAATATATTAGAACTTAAATTAGAATAGATTTTCATAGAGTTCAACATGATAGGATTTAAATTCAATAATCTTTAAAAAAAACACACATACACATAACAATTGTACATAATAAAATTCGAATCTAAACCAACAAGCTACTAAAACCCCAACTCTAACGAAGTAACATTGACAAAATGCTTTCAAGTAGTGATAGACACATACTGAAATCTTTGAAGTGGTTTCCCTCGGTCTTTTAATTGGAGTAACATGGTGGGATATGATAAATTTGCAGAATAAGCAACATTTCCAATTGATGACGATGGTTGGTGGGCAATGGAAGGGATGCATTGTTCCGGTGGGACCGTTGGATGGATGGTCGTGTAAGATGTTCCCAGGGAGGGGAGGGATGCCGTTGGATGGAAAATGCATACGATCCATGCATTATTCAATTGTAGTTGGATTACAAAATTCTCAACTCTATCTTTTATGTGGAGTATACAATTATGCTTCCCAAAGATTTAAAAGCTCATTTTGCTTTCAACCTATGTTTTCCATGAGGGTAAACCTAGTATGCTTTTATAGTGTTGTGTCGTGGGATTCTATCATGTTTCAAAATTTATAGATGGTGTTTGGTAAATAGAATTTTGAATTTTTTTAGTTGATTTGGGCAAAAATAGAGGATTGGATAGTTAAACCCTATAATTATAATGTTTTGTGAATGGAAATTAGTAAAATTATGTTGAGCTAAAGCCTCCAAAAAAAAAATGAGATACGTGCAATGACATATCTAACTATGCTTGTTCAAAATTTACTCCCTTTGCCACTCTGGACAATTATATTGATACACTATTAATATTTATCCATTTCCACAATGTTAATATTTGCAAATAAGGAACATAATTTTTTTTTAAAATTTTAATAAATATTCACTAATTAATTTTAATAATAGATGTTTTAATTCCTTGGTAATAGTATTTTATTTCAATAACTTTACCCAATAAATACTAAAGTATTATAAACAAATAAATACTTAACAATATATTATTTATCATTTTACACCTATCATGATCTCAGCTAAGTTTTACCAAACACTTTTAAATAAACAGTTAATAAAACCAGTTCGATCAAATCTATTAATAGAATCTATTGAATGGAAGATTAGAGGTCAAAGGCAAATGAAATAAGCATCGATCAAGATTTGAATAAGGCTTTATTTTAAGCAAATTAATTTCATAACAAAGCCAGCTGCAAATAGGTAAATAATCAAAACAGAAAGGAACACCAAATAATCATACAATGAGTTCTTAGCAGCCATGAAAATAATTCGACACCTGCTCCTGTTTTTCCTATAATTCTAGAACAATAGACCTCAGTTCATCACATTCCTATTGCATTCAAGTTTCACATTACAAAATTCATAATTAATTTCTTTCTTCTGCTAAGGAGATGATAGGTCGACCTGTTGTAAACCCGCCTCTGATTAAAATAAAAAATGACAAATCATGTTTCAGATCCAAGTTATTCACGGCCATAGGAATTATAGCCATTTGAATTAGACATGTTGCTCTGAGGCGGAGTTCGTTCTGGCCGAGGTCTTGCATACTCTGCAAATATAACCCAACCATCGAGGAACTGCAATGATCCGAAGGAAATTAGTTATACCACAATCAAGGGAAAGGGGGAGGGAAGTATGCGGATAAATCACTTTCCGCAATCTACCCTCAAAAGAACATAATAACAACAAAGCATGGCTCAATCATCAATGATCTAACCTGGAACAGTTCTATAAAAGCACCAAACATATTTAGTTCAATTGAAATTACAATATCGAAACAAAGAAATGAACATTTTAAGGAAGTAAAGGGAGCTAACCTTGCCATCCATTCCCACTCTTCCTTTCTCAGCTTCCTCTATAGTGGCATATCTTACGAAACCAAACCCTTTAGAATATCCTGATGCACGATCAGTCACTACTCTGGCTGTAAAGAAAGAAAAGGCCAATGGTTAATAATCTCATAAAAACAATTTCCAACATTCTTTCAGGTAAGGAGAGACTAACCATCAATTACACGTCCGAACTGAGAAAAGGCTTCTCGAAGTTTCTCCGACTGCGTGCGCTTGTTAAGCCCTAAAAACAAATTCACATAATAACTTTCATCAAAATATGAATCGAGAAAGGTAAACAAGTGACACACTAGACTCGAAAAAGTATACAAATCAAATTACAAACCAAAACAAGGAGAGGATTGATTTTAAACCCAAATTTATAATAATCAATTCATTCCATATTGATGAATTACTTCTCTGAATGAATTAAAGAGATAGACAACATCAATCGTTTTTTCTTAATCAACCATAGAAATTGACAAAAAATTTCGTCGTTTTCCCACATTTTCCACCAATCATGCCAGCATCATAACCTAATAAATAAGCCTGTACGCAAAAACTATAAATTAAACCAGAATATAATAGAAGCAATTAAAGGAAAACCTTGAAAAAAACAGAGCTTTTTCGAGCAAAGGAACAAGCAAAAAAAAACCCCAATAAATCAATATATAAACAATATTTACCAAGAACCCAGAAAAAAAAGGACCAACAAACTAAACCCATTAAAAGAAAAAACTTTTCATCCCTTTTCCAGCAGTTTCCAAGCAACCAAACATGTAAACAATACCAAACAATCCATAAAAATAACATGAGAAAACAAGAAAGAAGCTATAACAGATATAGATCGAAAAAGAAAATATACGTACCAGAGACAAAGAGGTTGGTACTTGGAGGCGCTTGCTCTCGACCAGGGGTTCCCTCGCCGTTGCCCATCGCCGTAATTGGGGGCGGCATAAAGGAATTAGCCGTAGTTGTTGAACACATGCGCCTGAATCCCTGGGGAGCTGCCCCAGCGAACATCGCTCTCGTCGCCGCCGCCCTCAAAGCCATCAAGGAGATATTAGTGGGGATGGGGGGAATCAGGGTTTAACACTTCAAGATAAAACCTCTTTTGTGGTGAGAGAAAAATAGGGCAAAGTTGCAATCGACTTTAAAAGGCAAGGACTTGATGAAATTACCAATTTAGTCTTATAGAAATATATATTTAGAAACATATTAAATAATATAAAGGAGATATCAAATTTATTCAAAAGTTACATATTAAATAATAGAGTCAACTTTTTAAATTTTAGCGTAAATCATATTATTAGTCATTAAATTATTATTAAGCTTTTATTTTGGTCACTTAATTAGAAAAAAAGTTATAATTTAATCACTGAATTATTCAAAAATTTTCATTGAGGTCACTGGGCTATTAAAATCTATGGTATATGGCTTTCTTTATTAGCACTACCTACACTAATCGAAAATTATATTTTTTTCCTTTTATTCTATAGTTCATTTTTTCATGAAACAGCTTTGGACATCACAAATCTGTGAACCAAAATTCAAACAGTTTTTCTCTTCAATCTCTAAGGTATATTTTTCTACTCGTCGATGGGTACTGATCCACCATTATAATCATCAAATTATTGTTTGGAGTGCTTTGACAGAATTTTAAAAAGGAATAAAGCGTAACAACTAGTGACTTCAATAAAAACTTTTGAGTAGTTTAGTGACTTAAATGAAAACTTTCAAATAATTTAATGACCAAATTGTAACTTTTTCTAATTAAGTGATCAAAACGAAAATTTATCCATAATTTAGTGACTAATAGTATAACTTATTCTATAATTTAATACTATATCATCTTTAGGAAATTTCATTATTTATTAAGTTTTATTTATGTGAAGTTTACATATCCTGATTCAAGCTAGATGAAGGTATTCAAATAATCAAGTCTAATGGAAGAAGCAGGACTAGTATAACTAAATTCAAGTCAAGCTCAAGCTCTGTAAATGATACTCGATTGTGTTCAGATTGAATATTGAGCTTTCAAGTTTTGAATCAAGCTCAAATTTGTCACTATTTAGTAAAGTTATCCATGGGCCAAAAATCTTCTTAACCCGATAAGCTCACTCCAAGCATAGTCACAAAACTTGGTTTTTTTTTTTTTTTTTTAAGAAAGAAAAAGAATCGAATGACCTGACCCATCATAAACGATTGCTCAACTCGAGTATAGAATACAAGAAACAGTTTTTAGAATAAATATTAAACAAGGTTGATGGCTTTTCTTTTCTTTCTTGAATGAAATTTCAAGGATTGTTTAAAAACATGTTATTTGTCAAACATAAAACATCGATTTGATTAGAAAAGAAGATGCAAGATCATCATGGTATCCTCGATGAGCCTAAGCAAAGCTGTATTAACTTGGGTTAAGCTTTTCACTCCCTGATGATCACAGTCAATGACAGCTTTCTTAACAGCCTCAACACTTTTATACGACTTATCAAACTTGAGCTGATCAAAAGCCTGCAGACCTTCCTGGATTTGAGGAACACTGGTGTTATAAGAATATCGACACAACACAAGGGACCCCCATGTTGGATAATCTGACGTCGCATTCTGCACCAACATGTCAACAATGTGTAAGGTTTCAACAAGTTTAGAAGCTGATTTCTCCACTGCAATCCTAGTTAAACCAGTTAAGTTGGCAGTGAAGCTGCCAGGATCTGATTCCAAAGCTGAGATACATTCTTCAGGGTACTGTGTTTTTTTGCAGGTTGATTCAATTAGGGCCTTGCCTGTTTCTTCAGCATCAATTGGCAGGAAATAGTTGTTGAAACCAAGGGATATTAGGGTTATGATGACCAAGATTTTGGTGGGAATATTACTATTTTGGCTAGCCATTTTTTGGGGGGGTTTGTAGGAAAATGAGAATGCAGGAGGAGGAAGAAATGATGTTTATGACAAGGTTTTGTGACTTAAAAAATGGATTAATATTTTGAATTTGGAAAAAGTTATCAATTACGTAATTGGTGGATTTGTGTAATTAATGTTGTGGTAAATATGGCAATTGGTGAATTTAATTTAGAAATTAATTTGCATAATTGATTCTATATTATATTCCTCAATTTGTTATTTTGTGTTTTATACGTTGAGTACTAAAATAATTGTCTTAATATATCAATTGTGAGAAAAATATCATGCTATTAAATTATGTCATAAATTAAAGTATATATATATGAAATTTTAAGTTTCAACATCATACAGGGGTTAAGCTAAAGTTTGACCATTATATTATAATAATAATAATAAAACAAGATGACTCCAAAAAAAAATGAATAATAATATTTCAATCAAAAAGTTAACAATATTAAGTTTTTAAATTAATAAATTCGAACTCAACCTTTAAATTTTTCAAACCTAAAAATCTTAAAAACTTTTCTCTTTTTTTCTCCGAGTCATTTGTTTCTTATATTTTATTTTTCCCAATGGCAATGCCAGTCTCCAGGTTGGCTATCGTTCGCCTTTTTTTCTCTCCCACAAACCCTTTCTTTCTTTTTTCTTCTCATTCACTCCACGCATCTTCTTTTTTTTTTTTCAGTTTGCAGATCTATTTTATGAGTATCTTTGTTATCTTCACAAGTTTTGATGTACAGATGACGACGCTTTCATTCGTTAAAACTCCGCCAGCCATCAGTAATTTTTCTTGGAAAGTGGGGGCTCTTTGTCAACTTTTTAATATGTTTCTGTTTTGAGAGTATTTCAGAATAATAAATGATTTCACGAGTCGATTTGGACCCATGTTGTTAAAGTTTTATATTTTTTTTCTATTGTTTAATAAGTTTTCAATTTTAGAAGTTTTTGTCTGTTCTTGTAGCACGTTTTTTAGTCTTGCTTATCCATGTAACCTTAGTTTTACAAGTGATTTTAGAGATGATCTTGTTGCCGTCCTCTCTAGTTTGGTAAATGCTCGATTCTTTTGTCGATTTTTGCTTGCCGCTTTGGATCATACGGAGTTAATTTCCTTATCGTATTAAGTGCTTACAATCACTCCAGATATGTCGTGCTTGATTTGTGACAAAACCAATTGTCAACGAGTCATGATGTTTTATTGATGGTAAGGCTAAAGCCTTTGTGTTGATGGAGCTTATCCTTCACCATCTACGACGAGTGTTTGTCTTCTTTTTTTTCACTGAATTGTATGGTTTCATTCATTGAATAAATTAATGAATTTACCTTTCAAAAACAAACTATTTAAACTAAGTTATAGCATTATAAAAATATAAAAGCAATTTACATTAAAAATTAATGTATAAAGATTAAATCTTGAATTAAAACATAACAGAGACAATAAAAGTGAAATTTTACTTTCTTTTTTTGTATTGTAAAAAAAAAACATTGATGTGCTCGAAGTGTCAATAAACGGAGACCTTATTTTATATTGTTATACCCCTACTTTGGCAATGACACATGATAAAATATGAGACGACCTGTTAATGACCTATCATTGGGAACAACTCGTAAGCAAGCTTCTACTAAAGACTTTTTGCAATGACCCTCTACCAAAGATTGTCTGTGATTAACACTTCGTGAGTCCTACCTGAGCTATCTTAAAGACGATTCGCTACAAACCTCATGGGTACCACTGAGGTACAACAACATCGTACAACCTTAATAAGAATAATGTTAGGGCAGGACCACACTGTATCACGTATGGCAACAACTAACCTGTAATGGCATTTACCACCTAGCTGACTACTTGATCACACTCACCTCCCATATTGTCAACTATGTTGCACAAGGGGACAAAAGAATATATCCCTATATATACCCCAAAGCACGAGAGAAAAGGAATATCTCTTTATACCCCCAAGAAAAACCCAAGTATCCCTCTTCCTACTTTCTCCTCTCCCTCAACCTCCTACTCTTACTATTCGCCTATCATTGGTGAAATGCCCATCCCATCTCCACCACATTCTCCTCCCTTGTTGAAATCTTGTATCAATATATATATATAGTTTTTTGTACTTGTGCAATACAAGGGCTTGTTGTATACATTAACTAAATTTTAATTTTTTTTTTATAAATTTTGTAACGTTTATAAAATTAGAATATAATATTTGGCACATTGTTATGCCAGTTGTAACACCCCCTACCCATATTCGTGGTCAGAATAAGGTACGAGGCATTATCGGAGTTTACAATTTTTTTTTTAAACCGAGACCATTCCAATTCAACATATTTTCAAAATAAAATTCATGCATATTTATAAGATAACTTCAACACATAAGCCATATCAATGGCTGACCTTATATTCATTTCATATTAACATTTATTTTATTAGCTTATACATGCCATTCATTTCCAAACTAAAGTTTCTTTAAATACCGAAATATTGGGGTTGATAGTGTGATGAGTCTCCCACCGATCCGACCTCCGAGCTCTTAACACTACAAAACAGGGAAAAAGGAAATAGGGTAAGCACTTTGTGCTTAGTAAGCCCATGTAACAAGAATTATACTTACCTAATATTTTCAATACAATGTAATAAACATTCATATATCCATTCAATACGTTATTACCCTAACATACACAAACTCAACATTCAAGTTAGTTCAATAATTTCCATGTATCAATAATATATATACTATGATTGGTGAGCTCATCAATATCATGATTTCCATTTCCTTGTTATTTTTCCATATTTATCCCGTTGAATTACTCAAAATTTCGATGGATTTTCGAGAGGTACACTTTAGTGTACAAACCGAATCTGTCAATTCATATTCATGTGCGCACATTTTCATTTGAGAGAGCACACTCCCACGAACCTCATCTTTACGGTGGGATTACGGTCGAGCTAAATCCTCGTAATATAAACTCATAGAGTATTATGCGGATTACCAGTCCGAGCTAAATCCTGCAACGACAATTACTCTAATGAGCTTGGATCGAATTACGATCAAAGCTAAATTGGACCTAATTCGGATTACCGTCGGGCTAAATCCATTTTCCACATATTCTTCTTGGGAGGGCTATATCAAGATAGGATCACCCGTCCAGGCGATCCTTTCTTTATCAATTCCTTTTCGAGAGATCCATCGAATTTTCCTTTCATTCAACGGGATTTCTTCCTTTTTATCAAATATACCAACGTATCATCAATTTTCATACAATGAGCATTCAAATTATATTCACATCAATAACATACATTTCAAACATTTAAGAATATAATTCAAGTTACATGAACTTACCTTGATACTAGTTCGTTTACAAAATCTACTAATCCGGGACTTTTTCCTTTCCTCGATCTAGCTTCGTATTTGAGTTTTCCGGATCAAATTAAACTCCAAGCTTTAAAAACTCTATTCTCCCTTTTTCTTTCTCCCCTATTTCTTCTCTGTTTCGTCTTTACTCTCTGTTTCTTTTCTATTCTTTCTTTTACTTTCTCTTTATAATATATATAATAACAATATAATATAATATATTAAAATATCTTTATTATATAATAATATAATAATATATATTAAACATAAAAATCTCAGATTTTCTTCACAATAAACCGCCTCAACTAGACAAAATGGCTTAATTACCATTTTGGTCCTTTATACTTTCTTTTAATCTATAATTAAACTTTTACACCTTTTTCAATTTAATCCTTTTCATTTAATTTCCTACCCAAACGTTAAAATTTTCTAACGAAAGTTTAATACCACATTACTAACATTTTATAAATATTTATAAAAATATTTCCTATCATATAAATATTCATGCAAATATATTGAAATAAATTTCTATTTAAATCAGATTTATGGTTGCGAAACCATTATTACGATAACCTTGAATTTAGGCCATTACAACTCTCCCCCCCCTTTTAAGGATTTTCGTCCTCGAAAATCTTACCAGTGAAGAGGTTTGGATATTGTTTCCTCATTGCCTCTTCCAGTTCTCGTGTCGCTTCCTCAATCCCGTGTTTTTGCCACAATACTTTCACCAAATTTATTTTTTTATTTCTAAGCTCCTTTGTTTCCTGTGCCAATATCTTGATCGGTTCTTCACTGTAACTCATATCAGGTTGAATCTCCACTTCTATCAGAGAAATAACATGTGAAGGATCTGACCGATATCGTCGTAGCATAGACACATGAAAAACATTATGGATTCTATCAAGTTCTGGTGGTAATGCCAACCGATAAGTGACCGGTCCAATTCTTTCTATGATCTCATATGGCCCGATAAATCTTGGACTCAATTTACCCTTTCGACCGAACCGGAGAACTTTCTTCCAAGGAGACACTTTCAGAAATACCTTGTCACCGACCTGAAATTCAATCTCTTTTCGTTTAAGATCGGCATATGATTTTTGGCGATCGGAAGCTGCTTTTAAACTATTCCTAATAACCTTTACTTTTTCTTCTGTTTCCTGGATCAAATCAACCCCATGTATCTTCTTTTCACTGAGCTCTGTCCAATATAACGGTATTCTACACTTTTTACCATACAAAGCTTCATATGGAGCCATTTTAATACTGGACTGATAACTGTTATTGTAAGCAAATTCAATCAAAGGTAGATACCTCTCCCGATTACCTTCAAACTCTAGTGTACAACATCGGAGCATATCTTTCAATACTTGAATTACACGCCAGATTGGCCATCATGTCGAGGATGAAATGCGATCTTGAAATACAACCGAGTACCCAAGGCTTCTTGCAATTTGTCCCAAAAACGAGACGTAAATTGGGGATCTCTATCTGATATAATAGAGACAGGCACTCCATGTAGCCTGACAATCTCAGATATGTACAATTCAGCCAGTTTATCTAAAGAATAATCCATACATACCGGAATAAAATGTGCTGATTTTGTCAATCGGTCAACAATCACCCAAATAGCATCCTTTTTCCTCGAAGACAACGGTAACCCCGATACAAAATCCATAGTGATTCTTTCCCATTTCCATTCCGGTATAGTAATTGGCTGAAGTAACCCTGAATGTACCTGATGTTCAGCTTTAACTTGCTGACATATTAAACATTTTGACACAAATTCAGAGATATCACATTTCATTCCTAGCCACCAGTACATCTTTTTTAGATTATTATACATTTTATTACTTCCCGGATGTACAGACATAGTACCACTGTGAGCCTCATGTAAAATCTTCTGTATGAGCTTTGAATTCTTGGGTACTTATACCCTACCTCTGAATAATAAACAATCATCAATCCCAACTTGAAATTCAGAATCGATTCGACTCACATTGTGCTCGTGATATAACTGTAACTTCTCATCATTCTTACGAGCTTCACATATTTCTTTGTAGAAATGTTGGTTTAGCTCTCAATTCAGCTAAGATTGAACCATCATCAACCAAAGTCAATTGAGCATTCATAGATCGCAAAGCAAACAGAGATTTTCGACTCAAAGCATCACCACAATATTAGCCTTATCAGGATGGTAATCAATAATCAAATCATAGTCCTTTATCAATTCAAGCCACTGCTACTGCCTTAAATTCAGATCTTTCGTGTCATCAAATACTTCAAGCTTTTATGATCGGTATAAATATGACATTTTCTCCTGAGTACAAGTAATCTTTGCCATATCTTTAATGCAAAAACAATAGCAAACTAACTCAAGATCATGTACCGGATAATTTCTTTCATGTGGTTTAAGTTGTCTTGAAGCATAGGCTATTACTTTACCTTCTTGCATCAAGACACAACCTAAACCATTTAATGAGGCATCACTGTAAATAACAATTTCCTTACTCGGTTCATTTGCACTAATATCTTTGGTGCTTTCGTTAGTAGATCTTTCAATCGGTTGAAACTCTGTGACATTCATCGATCCCACTCGAACTTTACATCTTTCTCGCAATAATCGAGTCATCGGAGAAGCTATCATAGAGAATCCTGTATAAATCTCCGATAATAACCAGCTAAACCTAAGAAACTTCTAACTTTAGATACAGTCTTCGGTGGACTCTAATTGACAATAGCTGAGATTTTACTTGGATCTACACTGATGCCTTCAATGGATACAATATGTCCAAGAAAACCCACTTTCGAAGCCAAAATTCACATTTCTTGAATTTAGCATATAAGCGTTTTTCTCATGAGAATTTGCAATACAATTCTCAAATGTTCTGTATGTTCTTCTTCATCTCGAGAATAAACCAAAATATCATCAATGAATACTACCACAAATCTGTCTAAATTCCGGTTGGAATATTCGATTCATCGGATCCATAAATACTACAGGTGCATTAGTCAACCCAAATGGCATAACCGAAACTCATAATGCCCGCATTTGGTTCTCGAAAGTCGTCTCTTTGCACATCGACTCCTTTACTCAGAATCGATAGTAGCGATCGGAGATCAATCTTTGAAAATACCGTAGCACCTTTCAGCTGATCAAATAAATCATCAATCCGGGGCAACGGATACTTATTCTTTATAGTTACCTTATTGAGCTGCCGATAGTCAATACACAATCTCAAAGACCCATCTTTCTTTTTTACAAACAAAACCGGAGCACCCCAAGGTGACTGACTCGGTCGGACAAAACCTCTATCAACAAGTTCCTGTAATTGTGTCTTTAATTCCTTTAATTTGTGTGAAGAGCCATTCGATGCGGAGCTATGGAAATTGGAGTAGTTCAGGAATCAAATCTATAGAAAATTCCACTTCTCTTTCTGGTGGCAACCCTGGTAACTCTTCTGGAAGCACATCAGAAAATTCGCATACCACTGGCACTGCTTGAATCTTAGACTCAGATACCTTGGTATCTAATACATAAGCAAGAAAAGCATCATACCCCTTTTTGACATACCTGCGAAAGTATAATCGAAATCATATCGGATAATCCCTGCATCTCGATCAGATTTAACCGAAGTAATTCACCATTTCGACACTTCAACACAATATATTTACATTTCTGATTTACTCTCGCATCATCTTTGAGTTAACCAATCCATGCCCAATATCATATCAAACTCATCAAATGGCAGTAACATCAAATCAGCCAGGAAACAATAACCTCTTACCATTAGTGAACAATTTTTACAAATTTTATCCACCAAAATAGATTGGCCAAAGGGGTTCGAGACTTTAACCACAAATTCAGTGGGTTTAACAGATAAATCTTTAACGCATGCAAGTTTTACACATATATATGAATGCGTAGGACCGGGATCAATTAATGCAGTAATATCAGTTTCAAGTAAAGAAAATGTACCGATAATAACATCGGTGTCAAGCATCTTCTTCTGCAGTACGAATGACATATGTCTTAGGAGGCGCTCGTGTCTCGTGCCTACTTGCAATATCTTTTGTAGCTCATGGCACTACTCTCGACATTCTAGGATGGTCGAGATAGTCTACCCCTCAAAGATGGATTACTTGGCTTCGATATATATTCACTTCTTTTTCACTTCTTTCTGGACAATCTCTGAGAAAATGGTCAAAAGAACCACATCGGTAACAAGCCCCACTCTTAAATCGACATTCACCAAAATGAGCTTTGTTACAATACTGGCATCTCGGCTTAGGGGTACCAACACTACCAACACTGGTTACTGAGGGAGTGGAAGGTCTTGAATTAGTGCGCTGTGAACCTCGCTCTCTGTCCGAATACCCAATGACTGAGGTAGAACAATCCTGGTACTTCTTCATTTTCTTTGGAGCAGAAAACTGAGATTTTCCCATTAGTCTTTTACTAACAATTCGAGCTTCCCTCTCAGCCTGTTTCTTTTCTTTGCTCCATTCTTCTGCTTTATAAGCTCGCTCTGCTAGTGTAGCAAACTCTCGAATTTCAAGAATTCCAATAAGGAGCTTAATTTCTTCATTCAACCCTCTTCGAATCGTTTGCACATTTCAGCTTCCGATTGTACCCATTCTCGAGCATATTTACTCAACCGAACAAATTCTCTTTCATACTCAGATACTGATCTATTACCTTGTTTCAGCTCAAGAAATTCTTTTCTTTTCTGATCAAGGAATCTCTGACTGATATATTTCTTTTTGAACTCGGTCTGAAAGAATTCCCATGTAATTTCTTCTTTCGGAACAACTGAAGCTTTAGTATTCCACCAATGGTAAGCTATGTCTTTTAGCAGTGAGACGGCACATTTCAAACATTCTTTTGGCGTGCAAGATAATTTCTCCAAAACCCGAGTAGTATTTTCTAACCAAAATTTAGCTTGTTCAGGATCATCATCAACTGCTGCTCGAAATTCTTCGGCCCCATATTTTCGGATTTTATCAACCGGAGCTTTCCCTTTTCTGACAGATTCAGTACCTGTACCCTGTGGAATCTTGGGAACCGGTGGAGGAACAGGAGGGGGAGCTTGAGTTTGTTACACTGTAGGGTTAGTTCTTATGTACTGGGTAAACCATTCATTCATCATTTGAAAGAAGGCTATTTTTGCCTCCTCCCCTTGACCCTCTATACCGGACCTTCCACTGCTAGTTTCTTCTCTTTGTACTGAAGCCGGAGCATGACTCCCAACTTCCTTAGATTGAGCTCGGTCAGATGACATTACTATAAGGAAAACACAATTTAAATGGTCAGGAGATATCACACTATCAAAAATAATTTAAATGGCATGTATAGCTAATCCGTATTTGCTATATCGGTCCTAAAACCGACTAAACCGTAGCTCTGATACCAACAAATGTAACACCCCCTACCCGTATTCGTGGTCAGAATAAGGTACGAGGCATTATCGGAGTTTACAATTTTTTTTTTAAACCGAGACCATTCCAATTCAACATATTTTCAAAATAAAATTCATGCATATTTATAAGATAACTTCAACACATAAGCCATATCAATGGCTGACTTTATATTCATTTCATATTAACATTTATTTTATTAGCTTACACATGCCATTCATTTCCAAACTAAAGTTTCTTTAAATACCGAAATATTGGGGTTGATAGTGTGATGAGTCTCCCACCGATCCGACCTCCGAGCTCTTAACACTACAAAACAGGGAAAAAGGAAATAGGGTAAGCACTTTGTGCTTAGTAAGCCCATGTAACAAGAATTATACTTACCTAATATTTTCAATACAATGTAATAAACATTCATATATCCATTCAATACGTTATTACCCTAACATACACAAACTCAACATTCAAGTTAGTTCAATAATTTCCATGTATCAATAATATATATACTATGATTGGTGAGCTCATCAATATCATGATTTCCATTTCCTTGTTATTTTTCCATATTTATCCCGTTGAATTACTCAAAATTTCGATGGATTTTCAGAGGTACACTTTAGTGTACAAATCCGGGTCCGTCAATTCATATTCATGTGCGCACATTTTCATTTCAGAGAGCACACTCCCGCGAACCTCATCTTTACTGGTGGGATTACCGGTCCAGGCTAAATCCTCGCAACGACAATTACTCTAATGAGCTTGGATCCGAATTACACCCAAAGCTAAATTCAGACCTAATTCGGATTACCCGTCCAAGCTAAATCCATTTTCCACATATTCTTCAGAGGGCTATATCAAGATAGGATCACCCGTCCAGGCGATCCTTTTATCATCAATTCTTTTCGAGAGATCCATCGAATTTTCCTTTCATTCAACCAGGATTTCTTCCCTTTTATCAAATATACCAATGTATCATCAATTTTCATACAATGAGCATTCAAATTATATTCACATCAATAACATACATTTCAAACATTTAAGAATATAATTCAAGTTACAAGAACTTACCTTGATACTAGTTCGTTTACAAAATCTACTAATCCGGGACTTTTTCCTTTCCTCGATCTAGCTTCGTATTTGAGTTTTCCGGATCAAATTAAACTCCAAGCTTTAAAAACTCTATTCTTCCTTTTCTTTCTTTCTCCCCTATTTCTTCTCTGTTTCGTCTTTACTCTTTGTTTCTTTTCTGTTCTTTCTTTTACTTTTTCTTTATAATATATATAATAACAATATAATATAATATATTAAAATATCTTTATTATATAATAATATAATAATATATATTAAACATAAAAATCTCAGATTTTCTTCACAATAAACAGCCTTAACTAGACAAAATGGCTTAATTGCCATTTTGGTCCTTTATACTTTCTTTTAATCTATAATTAAACTTTTATACCTTTTTCAATTTAATCCTTTTCATTTAATTTCCTACCCAAACGTTAAAATTTTCTAACTAAAGTTTAATACCACATTACTAACATTTTATAAATATTTATAAAAATATTTCCTATCATATGAATATTCATGCAAATATATTGAAATAAATTTCTATTTAAATCAGATTTATGGTTGCGAAACTATTATTCCGATGACCTTGAATTTAGGCCATTACACCAGTGGAGTTTTTGGACTCCACAAGTAGAGTTCATGAGCTGACAAGTGTCCTATAGGAGTATAGTAGAATATTTATAGTAGAATATTAAAAAAAATAAATACTTAAAAGAAAGAGACACATGACAATTTTTTAACGCAACTTGTGGAATAAAAATGTGCATTGCTAATACTAATCCTGATATTAAACTGAATTTTAATAAACAATATTTTAAAATTATTTTTAAAACATAAATATTAATAACAGTAGATTCTGTAAATTTTTATTTTTATATATACTTTCTAACTTAATTTTAATTTTGATTATTAAATAATTTATTGTAACATTATTTTTATTTCAATTTTAATAATTATTTAATTTGTAAAAAAATGAATAAACTTAAAAAAGACTTTCTTTAATTGTGTCAACGTTTTACTTAAAATCCCTGTAATCCATATAATCTTTAGAAAATTCCATTTTTTATTAAGTTCAATTTATGTAAATTTTAACATCCCAAATCAAATTAGATTAAAGGACAGAAATAATTCAATAGAGTGAGGTGGAGTAGTTAAGTCTAAAATTTCAAATTAAGTTCAAGTTTAACACTGTTAAGTAAAGTTACTTATAGATTGAATAATTCACGATTCGGATCCAACTTGAATGAAGATTTTTTATTAATATTTTGAACCGTGAAACAAACTTTTGAACTGGGCCGGATTAGTTAAAAAAAAAAAAAAGCTTAACTTTAATTTAATTTTTTTTTTTTTTAATTTGAACCATTCTCGACTAAACCTAGCCGGTAAACAAGTCTATATGTCTTTTTTAGACATGGCTTGACTCTGAGTACAAGTTTTGGAGAACAAAATAGTAATAGGCCAGCCCAGCACATGGAAAATTTCATGGATTGTTTGAGAACATGTTCTTTGTCAATAATATATGTAATAACATAGAACATTGTTTAGATTAGAAAAGAAGTTGCAAGATCATCATGGTATCCTTGGTGAGCCTAAACAAAGCTCTATTAACTTGGGTTAAGATTGGCAATGCCCATCCCTGACGATCACACCCAATGACTGCATTATTAACAGCCTCAACACTTTTATACGATTTATCAAACTTGAGCTGATCAAAAGCCTGTAGACCGCTCTGGATTTGAGGAACGCTGATGTTGTAAGTATCACGACAGTTGACAAGGAACCCCCATGTTAGATAATCTGTCGCATTCAGCACCAACGTTTCCACAATGTGTAAGGTTTCAACAAGTTTAGAAGCTGATTTCTCCACTGCAATCCGTGTTAACCCAGTTAAGTTGGCGGTGAAGCTGCCAGGATCTGATTCCAAAGCTGAGATACATTCTTCAGGGTACTGTGTTTTTTTGCAGGTTGATTCAATCAGGGCCTTGCCTGTTTCTTCAGCATCAATTGGCAGGAAATAGTTGTTGAAACCAATGGAAATTAGGGTTATGATGACCAAGATTTTGGGGGGAATATTACTAATTTGGTTAGCCATTTCTTTGGTGTTATGGGAAAATGAGAAGGAAGAAATGAGGTTTATAACAAGGCTTTTTGGAAGAAAATGTTATAACTTAAATCGGATTAAGATTTTGAATTTGGAAAAAAAAACCGTTATCAATTACGTGATTGGTGGATTTGTGTAATTAATGTTGTAGTAAATATGGTAATTGGTGTTTAGAAATTAAGTTGTTTAATTGATTTTATACTATATTTACATGAAAATTGATAAAATCATAACTAAATTAGGCGGGGTCAAATCATTCCAAAGCAATCATCATGTATTTTTTTAAAAAATTTCATCCAGGTTGCATATAGCTAGCCAGGTCATTTCAAAGCAATCATCGTGTAACTTTTGAAAAATTTCATCGTAGAGTTGCATATAGCTATACATGCTTAGAGGCCTTGAAAATGTCATTATTGTCCACTCGATTACTCTCTATGAATACATGTGTCATCCTAATCATCCAAGGATGTTGAATAATTTTTTTAATAGCTCGTAACACGACTGATTGGTAGAACTCAATTGACTCATCTTGAATCAACTGGATTGCGGCCATACTATCCATCTCAAGCACAACACGTTGAAGGCATAGACTCCAAGCAATTTGGAGTCCCTCCAAAGCTCCCCAAAGCTCGGCGTTGAGTGCAGAACAGCAATCAATATATTTAAAGAAATTAGAAATTCATGTACCATGTTTGTCCCGAATAACTCCACCAGCTAAAACATTTCTAGACACTTTACACACAACACCATCAGTATTCACCTTATACCATCCTTTCTCAAACCAAAAATCCTCATTGCTCACCTTATACATATTAATTATGAACCAATATATATATATTACATTTCATAAATTAATCAACAACCATCTGCAAATTAATAGGATGTATATAAGATTTTGGACCCGACAAATTATTCGAATTCGATTAAAGAAAAACTCAGTCATCAAACCAAACTCAAACTTAAGAGTAAGCTATGGATTTAACCAAATTCAAACTTAATAATACTCCAAATTTAATTATATTATTATCTTTAAAATATATTATTAACTCTAAACTTAATTATCTAGCCAAAATCATCTTAATCAAGTTCAAGCTCAAATAACTCAATTACATCTCAAGCTACTTAAAAGTTGATATCCAATTGAAACTCACCAATATTCAGACTCAAGTCGACCCGATCCAATTACATCCCTGCGTTAATGCATTATTTACTCCTCTGGAATATGGTTTTGAACACGTTTCTAAGATAGGCAATGTACATAGTGCACATTGTGGACTTCAACTAATTCCATTACAATTGAAAGCTACTTAACCACAAGCAAAATACCAGAATTTACGGAAAGTAGACTTTAAAGTTCATATTGATCATTATCATCCATGAGTAAACAAACGAGCAAGTGTTTTTGAGTTTGTAATATCGGCAAATTTACTTTAAAAAAGAGTGCTACACTCGTTTCACAAGAACAACCATAATAACCATCACTGCCAATCCCATCAAGCTAGCTCCAATTGTCTTATCCATATTGTTCGATCCAGCATTTTCTTTAGCCTTGTCCGCCGAGGGTAAACTAAAGAGACTATGGAGGAAATCAGTCGTTTTACTCACCATCTCGACCACACTAGTCTTGATTTTCTGTATAAAAGCCGAAAATGAATCTCCACCATCTTCATTTTCCTCGAGCTTCACTGAAGATACAGAACTTCGGGGAGATCCCGGAAATTCAAACTTATCATCTGCATCATAGTGGTTACAAAATTAAGCAAAATAGTAAAAGATGCGATGCAATGGAAGTAATAGTGAAACAATGAGCAAAACTTCTCACTCGTCTGCTGGGATTTAATGAAATCCATATAAGCTGAATTGTTCAGGACCGCATTCCATACATTTGGATCAGAAGCAATGGAAGCAACAACAGACTGAGGGGAAAACCAAAACCAAAACTAAAACCATTAACCATCAACCATCTTATATTTTATAATTATAGGTAATGGAAGTAAATCTGTAAACAAACGATTATGAGATAAACAACCAAATAAAGCATCTTAGGATGAAGTATGGAAGACTATGTTGCACGAAATCTCTGTTTTTCTTAAAATATCACCCAATACCCTCTAAGGGTACCCAACACTAATGTCCGAATCCTAATAATAAATCCAAGTAAAGAGTATCAAAGGAAATAACCCTAAACAACACTGTTAACAATCTGTAAGGAATATTATTATCCAAAATGTAGTTAACCACAACCTGAACTGCAGGGCTCTCATTGAGTAATTTGAATGCCTGAATAGCAGGTTTTGGCACTGAAGTGGCTTCAATATTGTAAGCAACACAATCTTTAGTCTCCTCAGTGTTCGAAAGCGATGAAACGCCAGTCACCTGAACCGTTTCACTGTATTTTGGAGGTGACAGATAAACCCTGAACCAAAAAAGGAATATTCTCTAACAGATCCAGAAACATAGTAACATGATTTTCTCATACATACCAACATCACATCCCACCCTCAAAATATGTCATTACAAACTTGAAAATTCAATATGAAATGAAGTGTTAACTATATTTTTGTTTGGGGTTCTTGATGTTAGTCAACAGTTCCCCATAATTGGTTACAAAATGTTCACTTATCTGCCACTAGAAGCAGCTTTTTGATGATGTTTTCTTACTATATCATAATTTAGATAGAAATAGTTAGCAAAACCTTTTAAATTCAATATCTTTCTCCTATAAAAGTAATAATTACCCAAATTTCGGCTTGATACATATTCTTTTGTTAACAACTCCTAAAAGCTGAAATAAATAAATAAATAAATAAAACTGAAAAGAATAAACTTTACTTGTCCAGTGCATCTTTCAAATCATTAGTGGCTTCTTTAGCCTCCTCCAGGCTTGGAACACCACTAAACAAAACCCGAGCAATCGGTTCGGGTCTACCTGAGGCGGCGATGGATCCTTCCAGAGCAGCTTCCTGTTCAAAATCACCAGCGAATTCCCAATCATCCACCATCTCCCAAGATGACTTGTGACTGACCGACGCAGTCGTGTCGACAACAGACGAAACTCCTTCACTAGAAACAGAAACCACGGAAGAAGCAGAACGAGAAGCGGAGGCGACACGCATAACGGATTGCTCAGCAGACAGGGGAGTTCCCTGAACACCACCACGAAGGCTGGAGTTAACAATTCCGACCCCGGCGACCTTCCCCACCGCCCTCATGACTCCTCCTCCGCCCATTTCGGTGATTCCAATAAAATGAAGAGATGGTTTTCTTGGATTAGATCAACTGAGAAGAAGATGAGGATAATGGGATTAAATAGAAGGCAAATAAAAGGAATTTAGTTTATTTTATTATTAATCTATTGATTCTATTTCAGTTGAAAAGGAAAGGATATTTTATGACGGTTTTTGATGACTTGTTGTCGTCATTTGGAAGGAATGAAACGGCATGTCGTTTCCATTCCTTACTCTTCTACATTTTGTTTTCCAAATAACTCCCCTTTTTTACTTTCAGGTGGGTTCTGTCCCAACATCCACTCCCCAAATTTCAGTTTGAACATGGACTTTAAATGAAACCAACCCCTTTAGAGTTTACACCCCATATATTTATCTATATAGGTGACCTTAAGTTACGAAATTATTTTTTTAATTTAGTAGCCATTGACATGGCTAGTTGGTGGTGTCGACACTACTAAATTTTACTATTCATTTTAGATCATTTATATCCACAATATAATAATAAATTATTTTTATAATTAATTAATATTTTCATGATATTTTTATAATAATAAAATGATTTTTTTATATTCTTATGACTTTTTTAGAGCTAGTTTAATAACGTAGGGAGAGAACGCCACCTGTCCAACCAACACTGGACAGGTGCTAAGTGATAATTCATTAGAGGTTTTTATTATTATTTTTAAATGTAAGGTATAGCATCTTTATCCCCAAGAAAAGAAAAGAAAATTGATCTTGTCGGTTAAATTTTATTTTAGGGAAAGGTTTAAAGGTATTTAGATCCAACGGATTTAAATTGGCCTTTCTGTTTCTCTTCATTTTCTCT
The DNA here is from genome assembly GCA_025503065.1 of Gossypium bickii. NCBI lineage: Eukaryota > Viridiplantae > Streptophyta > Magnoliopsida > Malvales > Malvaceae > Gossypium > Gossypium bickii. The sequence goes on from CP106711.1 coordinate 125,085,947, forward strand.
TTAGGCTCGGCCCAGAAGCTATTGAAAAGCCTTGTAACCACAATACATATTTTGGGCTTCAAAAGGATCACAAAGGACCTCCCACAATTCAAATCCTTTTACATTATTTATGGGATAATCAGTACATGAGATAACGACACTATGTACACAAAACACATATCCAAGCCATCATCACCAACTAACATTCACTTTCATACATAATAACCAAAACCAAAACAACTCAAAATCTACCAAAATGATTTATAGATAGTGTGATAGGACTCCAACAAAGTTCCAACCTAACAAGCTTTCGATGATCTACAAAACAAAAGAAAACAACTACATAAGCATTTAATGCTTAGTTAGTTCATAAAAGGCAAACTTTAACTTACCGAACATCAATTAATAATCCACACAACTATACTCATTGCATCATTTAACATTAAACTTTCCTATGCACCATAATTCACATGGTTAGTAGATATCATGAAAACATAACATCTATGTATAATTCCATATGCTAGGAAATAAATTCCATACCTTTCTTTTTCATCACATGATAACTACTCATTCATTACATTATAAATTCATATGCATCTTACCTTTTCAAATGAACATTAGCAACAATAGGTTTTTGTATACATGCCTTCCCTTCATCCCTTAATTACTTGTTGAATCGTACAGAATGAAATTAGAAATTTAACTTATGCTCTTCAATTGGATCATTGTTTGTTGCTATATTTTTTAGATTTTAAAATTTTAATTTTAATGAAAATTACAATCATTAAATTTATTAAGTAAATTTTTGTAACTAATACATGGAAATTGCTAGCTGATATGGCATTACACATGCAATAATATATTTGACGCATCAAATTTGAAAATCATAGAACAAAACTTATGATTTTAATAGTTGCCATTTAGTCATAACTAAAATTTTAAAATTATAAAAATATAGGGACTGAAAAGGACTAAGTTAAAATGGACTAAATCCACAACTTGATCAAATTATGGGGTCTAATAGCATCATTTGACAAAAAAAAAAACTTAGAGTAAATGCCCTCGTTAAGTTTTTAAATATATATATATATAAGCATTTAAAGCTTATGAACAGGCATGGTGGGGGATGGCAACCAAAGACCACAGGAAGTTAATCGTTTCCAAGATTAGTTCATGTTCATCACTTCATTTCTCTGTAAAACCAGTATTTTAAGTCTTACAACCCATTCATTGTACTATACTATACTATACTATCACCATTATCATCCATAAAGGCATCCGAATGAGCAAACTCTTTGAGTTTCTAAAACCAACAAATTTACCTACTATGTCGTGTCAGTAAAATAATTATAATCACTATCACTGCAAATCCCATTAAGAGTCTTACAGTTGTCTCATAAAATATGCTCCATCCAGCAATTCCCTCCTTTTCAGTTGAGTTAGTAAGGCATCTATCCGAAAAATCAATCGTTTTTCTCGCCATCTCAACCACACTACTCTTCATTTTCTGCATAAAACCCGACGACGGGTCTTCACTGTCTTCGTACTCTTCTAGTTTCTTTGGAAATCCCTCAACTTTAAGCTCATCACCTGCAACTGCTACATAAATATATATTAGTTTTAAAATTAACCCAAGGAGTCAAAAGATAAACTTTACATATCCAATGCATCTCTCAAATCAGCAGTGGCTTCTTTTGCTTCTTCCAGGCTGGGAACGCCACCAAACAACACACCAGCAATCGGTTCGCCTTGGCCGGAGGCGTCGCTGGATCCTTCCAGAGCCACCTCGTGCTCAACGATACCACCGGAAAGTTCCCAGTCGTCAACGTGATCCCAAGATGCCTTTTGATTGGCCGATGCTGTCGTGAGACAAACAGACGGAACTCCTTCACTAGAAACAGCAATAGGGGAAGAAGCAGAACGAGGAGCGGCGACACGTATGATGGAGTGCTCGGCAGACGGAGAAGTCGACTGAACACCGCGAGCGTTGGCATTAGCAATTCCGACTCCGACGACATTCCCCACCGCCCTCATGTCGTTTTATTTTTTTTTATATTATAATCCATCTCGGATGAAAAGTTTTAAAAATTATTATATGTTTATTAATGTTTTTAATTTGTATGAAAATTTTAGATTAAATTATATAATTAATCTCTATACTTTTTTTATCTTTTTAGCAATCTAATATAATTTTTTTTTATTTCTTCATTTTCTCTTCTCCCTGTCTTTTCTTTTATTTCATTATTAAATGACTATTTATAAATATAAAAAAAAGTTGTCCCATGTTGATATTAAAATTTTTTTTTTTAAAAATGAAACATATTGCAGCTTGTTAAGTTTTAACCCTTCTAGAGTCTGAAAAACCAAGTAATAATCCATTTATAATGTTCAAAGGACTCTTCTATGTAGCAAGATTGCGGAAGAAAATTAGAGTAAAAGGCAAAAAAGTGTGCTGGCCTAGATTATTGTGGTTTCCTAAGCACTCTATTGTTGTTTAGATGGTTGTGTTGAATAAGCTCCCTTTTAGAGATCAATTATCTCTATTCAACTTAATGTTGATGTTGGTTGTTTGCTTTGCTCTAGAACTATTGAATCTAGAAATCATATTTTTTTTCATGAATTCATTTTGGGGGACTTAGGTCTGGTGAATATTGTTGTCAATGTCTGTGACTGTATTCAGCATATGGTCACTTGATCAAACAGATAGTAAAGGCCAACTTATTGAGTTTTAGAAATCCATTTGTAAATGTAAAGTTGCACATTTGTAGTTTCAGGACTCAGAAGCTCATCCACAATGGGACGTGAAAAGCTGGCTTAAGCTCATTATGTCTAAGTAATAATGACTGTAATTCATCAATCTTTGTCTCTTGCAAAGGCTTTTCTTTTTTATCAAGTAACCATGCAGTGACGTTGAGACTTGCTGCTTTCCTTAAGAGCTTTATCCTAATGAACCTGTGTGATTTCTCTCTGTTCTTTCTGTGCCTAGTTTTGCAGTGAGGACAAGTTTAATGGTTGATAATTGCCAAATGTCATTGATTAGAAAGGAGTGATCTTGAATTGCTTTTATGTTGATTCATTTGAAAACACTAATCACTGTACAAGTTTGTTGGTTTCCTTCACATTTTCTTGTTACGACTCCTAATTGAAGTTGGACTAATTTCAGTTGCTTTTGATCTCTTTTAGGTAATAACTTACGCTAAATGATCAGATTCGATTTTTTTTTATTATTAAATTTTAAAAATCTCCTCCTTAAGAGAAAACTGTTTCATTCTACTTCATTCTACTTCATTCTACTTTTCGATTCTATTATGTTCCTTTGCAATGGTATTACATGATGGCTGCATGTGATACCATGCCTGTTATGATATGAAGAGTAAAGGGCCCGATATCAAGGGCAAAAATTCTGCCAAGATAATTGACAAATAGTTTATTTTTCGCCCTTGTTTAGGAAATATCAGGGTTGCCAAATTCTCCAAAGAGAGTTTCATCCCAAGCTGCTACTTCTCCTGATTCAGTGGGTGAGTCATCAAGCTCAGATAGTACTGCAAGACTTATAAGAAAGCTGATAAATGAGGTGAATGAACATGATGGTATGTTCTTATTTAATTCCATGTATGGGAGTGAAAAATCAATTGTATTTATGATAGATTTAATTGTATAAAATGTTGTAATTATAGTATACATGTTCTTTTTATGTTACTTTTGTGAATTTTATTATTGATAGTAAGATAAATTCATATTTTTAATTTATTTATTTTTGGTTAATTATCGAATGAAATGCTATTAAATTTAGGTTTTTTTTTCAGAAATAAAGTTGGTGTGCTGAATTCAAACTCTTAAAAAAAAAGAGGGCTAAAGTGGAACAAAAAATAAATATGAGGGCTTGATTGAAGGGTTGAAGATTTAAAAAAGTGGCTGGATAAAAATTAAATTTTTTTTTTATATTTTTAAAATTCTGTAATTAGTTTAAATTTAATCTCTAGTTTAAATTTGATTTTTAAAATTTTGATTTATTTAGTGATAATGTTTAAGAAAAATCTAGCTAAATTTTAGCACTAAAACTATGTATACTTACCTAGTAGCTACAACCAATTAAATACTTGAGTTTCACATTTAATAAATTCTTTATGTTTTTTCCCTTCCCATCGTCTCTGCGTTTTCTATTCTGCTACTTCATTTTTTTTTCTTTTACTTTCAATCTTTATTGGTTTAATTAGCTTCAAAGCCCCCTTCCTTTTCCACTTTCCACGGTCCATTTAAACCATTTATTTTCAAGCATAATTCTTTTCATGATTAACTAAACCCCTATTTAGCTTTAGCTCGAAAATTGCTCCAATAAAACAATCGTGAGATATGAATTCGCTAAAAAAATAACCTCCCAACACAGTATTTTCTATCTCACCGGTATATGGGATAGTACAAATTTGTCCATTAAAGTTGATTCAGCTTCGATCCAATTGTTGAGTTGGAGTTGTTTGGTATACAGTTGGAAAGTCGAATCTGCCATGCTGTGTTCAAATTCCCGCGAACAAATTGGCATGTCTAGGTGGAAAAAGCCAATTGGATTTCGTCAAGGGAGATAGAGATCAAATTTAAACGACCCATGTGATTGAGGCCGTTGATTCGAGTTGGGCTTTTCAGATCGCAAGGCTGTCGAAATCTTGAATTGCAAACACATGTATCACAATTAGAAATTTGGAAAAAGTCAGATTGCAGGTCGTACCGAGATCGACTACATAAGGAAAAGTTGGCGATCGGGACATTCTTGATCACTGTAACTAGCTTATCACTGGAAGGAAATATCTGCTTCAAGGATTGATTTAAGATTGGAGTACACCGAGGCTAAGGCTAAACTTTAAAAAAATATTTTATTTATCCATTTAATTTTGTTTCACTTAATTTATTTTGCAATCACGTTTTTACTTTATTTTATATACATATTTTTTTCCTTCTTTTAATATTATTATCTTATTCACTAAAACCTCCCTTTTTATTTTCCAACATTGCAACGCACTGGTCATGGGCACGACTGTTATCGCGACAGTAATTCTAGTCACGAGAAAAGGTGAAATTAGACAACCAGTCCTTGTGGATTTGACCTACTACTCTATACTGCTATTTACTGTTATCTTGTCGCAGGAATTTATATTTAGTAGTTTCGACGCCCATCAAATTTTGGCGCCATTGTAGGGGACAAGTAAAAATTTCTAATTTTTGTTTGTTTTCTTTATAACTAGGTCAGACTCTAGAATTTGAACCAGAAATAGAAAAGTTGACTCAAACAGCTATTCGGCGCGATAAACAACCACAACTTGACTTTGAAGAAAAATCTTACACCGAAGATTTTTACTCATCCAAAGATTCAAACGAAATGGCAAATTAAACTATACGCCAACTTGCAGCTGCACCAGATGAACAACAACCACTATACATAACTTATCCTGCGGGTGAAACACCATTCGAGTTAAAGTCGGGATTAATACACTACTTTTTGCGGTTTGAAAAATGAGAACCCCCATACTCATCTGAAAGAATTTTACATGGTTTGTTTAAGCATGAACCTTCACACTTATTTAATCCTCAATTAAGGTTACTCCTTTTAGTTTCGTCATTTTGTTTGAATCTTCGGATGAGTAAATATCTTTGGTGTAAGATCTTTCTTTAAAGTCAGGTTGTGATTGTTTATCGCACCGAATAGCTTCTCTTCAAAGTGTTCTAGCCAACTTTTTTATTTCTGGCTCAAATGTTAAAGTCCCCGATTCTGACCTAGTCATAAAGAAAACAAACAAAAATTAGAAATTTTTACCAGTCCCCGGCAACGACTCCAAAATTTGATAGGCGTGGAAACCACCAAATATAAATTCATATAAAATAAAGTAAAAACGTAATTGCAAAATAAATTAAGCGAAATAAAATTAAATAGATAAATAAAATATATTTTTAAAGCTTAGCCTTAGCCTCGGTGTACTCCAATCTTAAATCGATCCTTGAAGTATATTTTCCCTTCCAAGCCATAAGTTGGTTATATCGACCAAGAATGTCTCGACCGCCAACATTTCCTTATGTAGTCGATCTCGGTACAACTTGCAAACTAACTCTTGCCAAATTTCTAACTGCGACACAGGTGTTCGCAATTCAAGATTTTGACAGCCTTATGATCTGAAAAGCACAACTCGAATCAATGGCCTCAACTGCGTGGCCTCAACCGCGTAGGCCGTTTAAATCCGATTTTTTCCACCTAAACACACCAATTTGTTCGCGGGAATTTGAACCTAGCACGACCGATTCGACTTCCCAACTGTATGCGAAACAACTCTAACCCAACGAGCACTTTTTGAATCAAAGCTGAATCAACTTGAAGAGACGAATTTGTACTATCCCATATATCGGAGAGATAGAAATACTGCGTTGACTGCGTTGAGAGGTTTGTTTTTTAGTGAGTTCGTATCTCACAATTGTTTTGTTGGAGCAATTTCCTGGTTAAAGCTAAATAGGAGTTTAGTTAACCATGAAAAGAATCATGCTTGAAAATAAATGGTCTAAATGGAACTGTGAATAGTGGAAAGGGAAGGGGGTTCTAAAGGAAATTAAACCAATAAAGATTGAAAGTAAAAGAAAAAAAATGAAGTAGCAGAATAGAAAACGCAAAGACGCAAGAAAGGGAAAAAATATAAAGAATTTATTAAATGTGGAAGGCCAAAGTGTGTGTTTAATTGACTGTGTCTACTAGGTATTTATACACAGTTTTAGTGCTAAAATTTAGTTAGATTTTTTCTAAATATTATTACTAAATAAATCAAAATTTTAAAAATCAAATTTAAACTAGAGATTAAATTCAAACTAATTACAGAATTTTAATAATATAAAAAATCATTTAATCTTTATCCATTCACCTTTTTAAATCTTCAACTCTTCAATCAAGCCCTCATCTTTGATTTTTGTTCAAATTTAGCCCTTTTTTGTAAGAGTTTGAATTCAGCAGACCAATTTCATTCTTGATAAAAAAAAACTCAAATTTAATAGCATTTTATTCGATACTTAGCCAAAAAATAAATATATTAAAAATATAAATTTATCTTGCTATCAATTATGTTTGAACCATTGATGGAGCTTAACATTTTTGATGTATGGTATAACTTTTGTTGATGTATATTTTTATTTTTATATATTCTACTTGCGATGTGAATTGAATTTAAAACACTAAATGTACACACCTTAATTTTACTACTTCAATAAAAGTTGTTGGAAATTATAGATTGCAAATTCATTAGATATTATTAATAGATCACATAGTGTGATTCATGAGCACTTATTCGGATTAGAAAGTGATGATTCATTCATCCAATGGGTACATTTGATTTCCATTAGACATGCTTCTTCAAAGAAATATGTCCAATACGAACACTACATCAAAACAGACTTTTAGCGGTGTTTATAAGTGCCACTAAAAGTGTTTGCGGCACTTTTGTAAGCGCCACAAAAAACGCCGCCACTACAATCGCCGCAAATTTTTGCGGCGTTTATGAGGAAAAAACGCCGCTAAAGATGATGACTTTTAGCGGCGTTTGTGATAAAAACGCCGCTAAAAGTCATGGTCTTTAGCGGCGCTTTTCCAAAAACGCCGCTAAAAGTCATGGTCTTTAACGGCGCTTGTCCAAAAACGCTGCTAAAAGTCATGGTCTTTAGCGGCGTTTTCTTTCCAAACGCCGCTAAAAGTCATGGCCTTTAGCGGCGCTTTTCCAACAAACGCCGCTAAAAGTCATGGTCTTTAACGGCGCTTTTCCAACAAACGCCGCTAAAAGTCATGGTCTTTAGCGGCGCTTTTTCAACAAACACCGCTAAAAGTCGTGGCCTTTAGCGGCGCTTTTCCAAAAAACGCCGCTAAAAATCGTGGCTTTTAGCGGCGCTTTTTTACAAACGTCACTAACATGCTGATTTACGAGTACTATTTTTTCAGTATTATACCCCTCCTGCACTAAAACCAACCAATAACAATAAATATAGCATATAATTCCAACGCAAAACAGCAAATTTAGCATAAAAATCACACCAAATACATTAATTCTAAATAATACTTGAAATTTAATAAATTAAATGAATGATATCTGAAAATATTGTAACAATAATGTTAAATGTAATAATGTCAAAACATTCTTACAACGAGAAACTAAATGTGTCTAAGATGGCGGTTCTGCATTTGTTGAAACATCTGCATCATATCTTTGAAGGTCAGTTTGGAGCTCTTCATACTTTCGTTTCTACTCGCTAGCATCGATCTTCGCCTCTGCCTCCTCGCATGTTTGCATTTGCCTCTCTCATTCTTCGCTTTGTTACCTCCTCGTTCTTTGCGCTTCGCATCTGCGCTCTAAGTCATTCTTTGGAGTTCTTCATATTTTCTTTGAACATCAGCAATTTGCTGCCTCTGCTCAATCGTGCTCTCTTGCATCCGAGCTATCTCGGTCTTGTAGCCTCACGAACTTCAAAGACGAGATTGACCTCGGAAGGCATGTCTGCTGGAGGCGGATCTAAAATATTGGGTCGGGTAACACCGAATCCTTTAAATCGAACCCGACCATACCTTTCAAGACCAAAAAACATCGTGATAATTCTATTAAAAATATACTAAAGATTAAATGAACTATCGATCGAAGCGATCGTACCTTCGGGACTCAAAACATACGTAATAATTACATTATCAATCTCCTCAAGATTAACAGAACTATCGATCGAAAGCGGCGCTTCATACTCGCCTTTTTTCTTTTAGTTTATCCTAATAAATCAATGAAAGAGTTAGAAACGAAATATATAAATAAGAAAGAATGCAACATAATTTAACATTATAAATTTAAAACTATAAACGATGAATTAAACTATTATAATTAAACATTATAAATATTTATAAAAATAAAATTTTATTAAGTAAATATACCAAAATTTTTATGACTTGGATGTCATGAGAGATCCATCCTTCTTTCTATGCGTAATGTCAAAAAGTGAACACGCCCAACTTTTTGACGGTCGAAGTTTCCTACATTTTAGCGAGAGAAAAATATAATTTAATAGTATAAAGTAATTAATATTTGATAGAATTAATAAATTATAATACCTCGGCCTCACTACAGGCAAAACTTCTAGAACCTACAGGTAATGCGTGAATTTACATTTACATTTGTTGCTTATTCCAACTCGCTCACGGTCCTACATAATGCAATTTGAATTATATATATAGTAAATACTATAAACCAAATAATTTATAAGATTTTAGAAGTACGTAATACCTCTCCTTTTTTTGAATTCCAAAATCTAACTTGATCTTTCCATTGGTACCTCAACATTCCCGGTGGAACATTTCTTAATTTTTTGTCGAGGCTTATGTCTTTCTTAAAATATTGTTTTTTGAGCGTGCTTTTATTGTCTCTCCATTTTTTGCCCAATGTCTTCTTAACATAGTCATCAAAAACCTCTAAAGTAAATCTAGCCTGAAGTAAAAAAGTATAAAAAGTTAATATAAATGAAAATTAAATTAAAGTATTATAAATTACATTCACCTTTTGTTATCTTAATATTATCGAGAGCCTGATTTTTGTTGGCATCAGGCATGTGATGCCATGATTCGTAGTTAATGGGCAACATATTGGCATTTCGTGCAATAATGCCCAAATAGCTTCCTAACAGTCGAGCTTCAGATCCAACAGGCTGGCCATGATTGTTTCTCCTTACTTTAACACGATCGGTAGGCTCTAAGTCGTATAAATCTTTAAGTAGTGTACGTCCCCGAGCTCTGCGCGTCCCACCACCTTCAGCTGAAAAATGATATATTATTATATTAAAATTGAAAAATGAATCAATAATAAAATTCAACATGCATGTAAAATAAACTTAACATTACTTTCAAATTCTCCAGGCTCATCATCTATGTCCGGCAGAGTAGAAGATCCAACAATTGTTTGCTGTTCACTATTTGCTTCTTCTGGATTTGGAGTACCGTGAACAATATTGAAATCTCGTAATCGTCTTCTAGGCATTTTTCCTGCAATACACGTAAAATAGTTCAAAATTTTAGTAACAAATAACAACAATAATGAGACATTTAAAATAGTTAAATTATATAACATGCCCAACATTAAAAATATAATATTACATATAAATAATAAATCGTAAAATCTTACTAAATCATATTTCGTAAATATCTTCGTCCACATCTTAACGAACCTATTGAAATTGTTGACTAGTACTAGGGATATTTTCATTTAAGGTTTGTTCTGGAAAAGGCAATGTTTCTAATCTTTCGACTATGTCATCTCTACTTCCACTGCCAATGTCGAAGAAGTCTCTAGGGGTGTTTCGAAGTACAACGTACCAACCCTCATCAATTGGATCTTCCGAGTAAAAAACTTGTTTAACTTGAGAAGAAAACACATACAGCTCGTCCATCAGTTGTTCTCTGGTGTGAATCAATCGAGAGAAATTCACCATTGTAAAGCCATATTGTTCGTTTTTAATTCCGCGAACCGTATTCACATCAACCCAATCACCTCGAAATAAGACAACTTTGCATTTGCCGTAATAATCCAACTCAATGATGTCAGTAATAAGTCCGTAATACTCCAGATTCCCATAGACTGGATTACTGTCCCTAGCACTAGCATAACTTGTAATCGAAGAATTAACAACAATTCCGCAATTTTAGGTTCTCCTCAATCTCTCGCGATACTTTGTATGAAATCTGTATCCGTTGATAAAGAAGCCACTATATCTTTTAACTAATCTGTTTGGACCTTGTGAAAGCCATTTAACGTCGTCATTTACTTCATTCCGACTCCAAACCTATCGAGTCGAAAGTAAATCGAGTAATAATTATGAGAAAACCTTATTACTTGTTAATGAAAATTTAAATTGCATACCATTTGGCTTAACCATTCATGGAATGATTCTGCGAACAACTTATTAATTTCTCGTTGATTTAATCTTCGAGATCGTGAACGAGCTCTCAATATTTGTTTGTACTCACTACGGTAAAAAAGGTTTTACTTTGTTAGAAGACAAACAAATCATAATTGATGAGTATTTATCAAATTGTAGAACTTACTTCCGAAATGGTTCCATTGAATCGTGATGAAAAAGAACGTATCGATACGCTTGGACCCACGATCTATCGTCTAATTCTGTAATTTCGACTTTGCCGATCGGTTCTCCGAAACTTTGAAATAAATAAGTTTCAGCCAAGTTATGATCTGTGAGCCTAGCATTGCTACTTGGTCATTCATTCTTGTTTCAACATCTTCCAAATACCTCGAGCGAGAAAGTCATACATTCCTCTCGCCAAGTAGCCTCGGCAATTGATCCTTAGGATAACGCTTATTGCGGCAGTATGACTTCAATTTGGAAAGGAACCTAAACACGATATACAACATTATCAAAAGTTGCAACTAAAGGCATTGAGCTGAATGAAGGAATATTTTGCAAATAAAGTAAGACCTTTCAATGGGATATATCCATCGATAGAAAACGGGTTCACTAAGAAGTGCTTCACGCGGGAGATGAATTAACAAGTGCACCATAATAGTGAAGAAGGAAGGCGGGAATATCTTCTCCAGATTGCATAAAGTCAATGCGGCTCGATCTTGTAGTCTCTCAAGTTCTTGAACATTCAAAACTTTACCACAAATGCCTTTCATTATATTTGACAGTTCAATTACAGGAGCCGTCACCTTTTTCGACATACAACACCGCATAGCACTGGCAGTAAGTCTTGCATCAATATGTGATACTCATGCGATTTTAAGCCATATAATCTTCGATCCTTAAGATTTACACATCGCGATATATTTGATGCATACGCATCCGGGACCTTTATATCCTTCAACACCGTACAGAATGCTTCTTTCTCCGTCTTCGACATTAAAAAAATAGCAGGCGGCAACCGATATTTCATATTCAGAAGTGCTCGGGGATGAAGCTCACGCGAAAATTCCATGTGGACTAAATCAAGTCGACTCACGAAGATTATCTTTTGATTTTCCATCGACATTCAAAATAGTCCCAATGATGTTCTCATGGACACATTTTCTCTATGTGCATGATATCAAGATTATGGCGTAAAATCTGATGCTCCAAATAAGGCAACTCGAAAAAAATACTTCTTTTTTTCCACAAGTCCACCTCATTAGGATCATCCTCTTCATCAGATTCATCATCAGATTCATCCCTATATCTTCTATTTCTATGCGGGTTTGCCGGTTGATTCATCTTGACATAAATGAAATTCATATATTCAACATTAAGAATATTTCGGATCCACCGATCTGCGAAGGTGCTGGTCTGAACTCTTCAGTACCATCAAACTGAGCACTCTGAAATCTAAATGTATGATTTTCCGGTAACCACCGACGATGCCCCATGTAAGAGAACTTCTTCCCATTATATAACCATTGCGAACATGTCTGCGCAGCACAACACGGACAAGCATAACGTCCACTGGTACTCCAACCAGATAAATTAGCATAAGCCGGGAAGTCGTTAATAGTCCACATTAAAGCCGCACGTAAATTAAAGTTCTCTTTTCTCATTACATCGTATGTCTGAACACCAGCCCATAGTTGTTTTAACTCGTCAACAAGTGGCTGCAAATAGACGTCAATATCATTCCCCGACCCTTTCTCTCCAGGTATAATCATAGACAAGATAAAAGAAGATTGTTTCATGCAAACCCATGGAGGCAAATTGTAGGGAACAAGTACCACTGAGGCAAAATCAGATGCGTTGTGCTCATGAGTTTGTAAGGGTTAAATCCATCGGATGCTAGCCCAAGCCTCACACTCCGAGGATCGCTTGCAAAGCTTGGAAATTTGGAGTCAAAAGATTTCCAAGCTAAAGAATCTGCAGGATGTCTTAACAACCCATCATCTGTTCGTCCATCACGGTGCCACGTCATTGATTCGGCTGTCTTCGACGACATGAAAAGCCGTTGAAGCCTTGGTATTAGCGGAAAATATCGCAAAATCTTAACTGGCTGCTTCCTTGACTGTGTATCGTGTTCATCCTCGTTACCATCCTCTGTATTTCTATTAATCCAACGGGATTGACCGCATACATGACAGCACTGTTGGTTTATCCGGTAGCCCCAATACAACATGCAGTCATTTGGGCAACTATGGATTTTGTCGTAGCCAAGGCCCAAATCCTTTATCAGTTTCTTTATGTCTTTCGAAGATTGAGGATTTTCGCAAAGCGGAAACATTTCTTGCAAAAAAACTCTATGATGATTGTCAACGAGTTTCGGTCCATCCTCCCAAACATTTCAAGTGAAAAGACGAATACTGAAAAGACGGTTTGGAAAATTTTGACCCCTCATACAGTTCTTCATTCATTTCACCAAGTAACGTGTAGAACCTCGCCACTTCTTCATTTGGCTGTTCATCAGGTACACTTTTTCCCATCGGTGAAAGTATTTCCACCAAAATTATAAGCATCAGTTGCACCCAAGTCGGTGGAAACGACTGAAACCATCATCACAAGATATTAAAAGCATCCTGCAACATGCCTTCCATATTATCATCTCTAACATTCTGATTGTAAGCAGTATGAGGATAACCCATATTCATCGATGAAGATGCTCCACTAGATGTACACTCTCCATGGAAAATCTATTTTTTGTACCCCCAGACAAAACCATCAACAACTAGATGTTCGTAGACAACTTCACGACAATGCCAATTGATATTGCAACACTTCTTACACGGGCAAAGAATCATATTCTCTTGGCTTGCATTTTGAAATGCGAAATTCAGAAAAGTTTCTACTCCATTTCGATAGCCATTGCTTACCCTTGACAATTTTATCCAACTCCTATCCATTTCGTAGTTGTTGAAGTCTAACGTTGACAATTAATTACACGGCTAAATTGTTAATTTATAATTTATGTAAGTAATGATATGATCATATATATAATTGAATACTTTGTAAGTTATGTAAATTATGTAAGTTATGAAGTTTGATCTTAAATTTATGTAAGTTATGAAAGATTCATCATACGTGGCATTGTTACACCTAGGGAGGATCCGATATAAGGCAACCCGTTAGGTTTCCAGCCTATATACTTTGAATTTTTTTTTTTTTGGGACAGCAATAGAACAAGCAGCATATATACCAACCAAGCAAAGATAATAATCCGCAATTTGGACAGCAGTTTAGCAAATTAAATATACATGCTTACAAATTGTAAATTGGATGGCAGAGTCGATTCCAGCAACTACTGTTGTGTTGAGCAAAGGACGCCCGAAATTTTTGAGAAGCTACAAGAAGAATAAAAAAGAAACTCCATAAAATCAAAAATAATAAAATAAATGAAAAATAAAACGGATGTCACCCACTTTGCTCCTTGACTATTAATTGTTCATATATTATTAATTGTTAATTTTAGAACAAGTTGGAGCTATGGAATTGATGGAAGATGCTGATTAAATATACAACATGTAAATGGATGGACTAGCCTACTGCTTAACTCACTCAACAATGAAAGAAACTAGTTACAGACTTTTTAGATTACTCTCATATTTGTGAACTCCTGAAACTGCAAGTATCAAAGAATATTTCACTAATTCTGAATATATACATAGTTTAAAATATAAAATCCAATATGAATAACACAAGGCGAGTGTGTTTGTAACGAGACATTAAAGGTTATCATAATTTAATGCATAAAATGACATGACCTTATCCTAAAACCAATAGTAACAAATCAGTATGTAAAATATATTTACTTTCAAATAGTGAAGAGTTAAAATAAGGCATCATACAGTTATTAATTCATGTATCTAAAAGCTTTGCTACGCAATACTCTATCCCCCAGCAGATGCTCTTCTATGTTACTTGGATTTGGGAGCAAATGTCACCTAAGGGAAGGTGATGAGTAGTGATATTGTAAAAAATTAACCCAATGATGAGAAAACTAACCCATCTTGATCCCAGGATCTGAGGATATGAGAAAACATACCATTTGGTTTATATAAATATGAAAATGCTTCTATCATTTCTATCATTTTTTATTGTTATTCTTAAAAATAATGTAGGAATTGATTCAACTAAACGCAAGAACTAATTATGCTAAAAGTCGAATTCTTGTGGAAATATAAATTTTTAAGTACCAAAATACCAGGATTTATATCTCTCGTAGTGACCGACTAGAGAAAAAAATATACGCCATACACCCAAAAGTAAATAGGGATTGAATCGTGGTGGCTCGACATAAAAGCGAAAGGCCGTGGTCAATAGGCTCGACATAGCAAATATATTTATCAAGAAATATGTGAAGGTTTTTTCATCATTGGGCCACGATTACATTACTGACCTTTGCAAAATAATAAGCGAAAAAAGAAGGCATGATAATTGAATGACAATGCATACCTCTATATTCCCATGTAAACAGTGATGACTGAAATTTTGCCATAAATTAGCACCAAGATTAGGATCGAGTTAAAAGTAGTCCTTAAAAGCTATACACCCAAAATCAATGTAAAGCTAAGCCAAGATAATCTTGAAACAAAAAGGGTAGATATGAAGGCAACATTCGGTTCAACCACCTTTAGTTTAAGCAATCTGAAGCCTTTTATTAGGAAAAAGAAAACAAATGGAATGAGGACACTAAACTTTTAAGGTTCTTTGATGAACATTTACATGCATATTACGAAACGTGGAACAAAGTATATGTAAATGTACTTAATTCAGCCCAAGAAAAGACACGAAGAAACAGAAAGCACAATACATGAAGGAATATTCAATATTTTTATGCATCAAAACTAGTAATTACTTATAAAATCACTAGTGATCGAAGCAAATAGAATAAATCAACTGTTGGGATTAATGAGTTGCAAAAATAGTAGGCTGGCGAAATTCTTTCTTAGATACCTCAAAGATATTGCGAAACAAAACTTCAAATAACCAATGCAACCATTGCTTCTTAGGCTTATTAGAAGTTAAAAACGTGATTATATTAGTGTTATACTTGCAACTCATGAAGTATCTCTTTCAAGCGAAAAATTGACATAGTAATATCAGTTCAACCCTAACTGATTTTTCCCAATGAAACATAGTTATGATTAAACCATAAAGTGAATAAACATAAACAGAAAAAGAAAGATGGGACATAAACCTAAACCTCAATTAAGATCTCCATTTTGCAATGAACAGGTGTTGGATGTGGAAACTCAACTTAGATTTAGAAATGGATGGAAACCGTGTCAAGTGGGGAATTCAATATACACATGTGAAACAAGGAAACAAATCGCAAATCACACCCCAAACTGATCAAGGCAACTGCCATGGGGAATTTCTCCAAATGAAATAGCAAATAAACAAAGGCATCTTTCTAAATTTGCAGGAGAACCCATCAATAACAAACAAATGCCAAAATAGAAACCATGAACATAATATTTTCAAAGAAATCATTTCCTCATACACTGAAAATAATCACTTTGTAGTAAAACCGAATAAAAATACGCATAAGTACATCACATGCAAACGAATTAAAAAAATACCCAAAAACATCCTTCAAATTTTTCAGAGTTTCGAATTAAAAAGTTTCGAATCTAAGTTCATTAAAACCCAAAACTTAAGTTATAAAACCACTTAAGAAAAACACAAAGCCTTAAAATATTCTTTTCTGGTCTCGCAATTTAAAAGGAGGGAAGAAAGAAAGGGGGGATTACCAGTTGGGAAAGGGATGAAGACCTAGGCGAAGGAGATATCACTGGGAAGAAGAAAAGAAGACTTAGCCGAAATTTGAGAAAATTGAGAAAATAAAAACGGCGCCGTTTCAATTCAATTTTATTTCTTTTT
Organism: Gossypium bickii; assembly: GCA_025503065.1. Lineage (NCBI taxonomy): Eukaryota > Viridiplantae > Streptophyta > Magnoliopsida > Malvales > Malvaceae > Gossypium > Gossypium bickii. Next base: position 125,102,762 of record CP106711.1, read on the forward strand.
GTGGCGTTTTGAAAAACAAACGCCACTATTAATCCTATTTTGCGGCGTTTTTATCTCTAGCGCCGCTAATACAAAAGTAAACGGCGTCGTTTTTTAGTTAGCTTTTTGCGGCGTTTTTGCTCAAAAACGCCGCTAAATACCTTGAATATTAAAATAATATTGTTTAGTAATTTTTTAAATTGAATTGGTATTAAAATAATATTAAATCTTTTCAATAAATTTGAAAAAGGAATATATATTTTAAAGTTTTTTTTGAATAAAATAACTTTTAAATTATTACAATTATAAGGACTTTTTTTAAAATTAATCTTATTGTTATTATTTTCATAATAAAATTCTTTCTGTTACAGTTAATTATAATTAATTTACATACATTAATTATAATTAATTTAAATACTTTTGACATCTCTATTTATTATAATCATTTTAATTTACTATTTCAAAGAATAAAATTTTTTTTATACTACTAATATGTATTATTGATTTTTTTATACTACTAATATATTTTACAATTATGTAAGAAATTATTTAATATATAAATTAAAAGAGATTAATTACTCCAAACCCTAAACCCCTATCCTATATCTCATACTCCCTAAATCATACAACATAAACCCCTAACCCCTAACCATTAACCCTTAAACCCATGAAACCCTAAACTTTAACCCACAAACTATGCACCATAATCCCTAAACATTTAAAATAGAAACTCCTAAACCTTACACCCTAAATTATATATGCTAAACCATAAACCCTAAACTATAATGATAATTAATTTACTATATTAAAATTAATATATCTATTTTACAATTATGTAATAAATTATTTAATATATAAATTAAAAGAGACTAATTACTCTAAACCTTAAACCTCTATCTTATATCTCATAAACCCTAAATCATACAACATAAACCCATAACCCTTAACCATTAACCCTTAAACCCATAAAACCCTAAACTTTAAACCATAAACTATACACCATAATCCCTAAACATTTAAAATAGTAACTCCTAAACCTTACACCCTAAATTTTATATGCTAAATCATAAACCCTAAACTATAATGATAATTAATTTAATATATTAAAATTAATATATCTATTTTACAATTATGTAAGAACCCCTAACCCTTAACCCATGAAACCCTTAACAGTCAATCATAAAATCCTTAGCAAAAGCGCTGCTAATGCTCAGACTTTTAGCGGCGTTTTCGCAAAAGCACCGCTAATGCTCAGACTTTTAGCGGCATTTTTGCAAAAGCGCCGCTAATGGTTAGACTTTTAGCGGCGTTTTCACAAAAGCGCCGCTAAAGCTCAAACTTTTAGCGGCGTTTCTCCAAAAGCGCCGCTAAAGCTCATACTTTTATCGGCGTTTTTCCAAAAGCGCCGCTAAAGCTCAGACTTTTAGCGACGTTTCTCGAAAAGCGCTGCTAAAGCTCAGACTTTTAGCGGCGTTTTACTAAAAAACGCCGCTATTTATCCTTTTTAGCGGCGTTTTCAAAATAAACGCCGCTATTGCTCATTTTTTTGCGGCGTTTTCCTTCAAACGCCGCTAATGTGTAATATTAGCGGCGTTTCCCTTTAAAACGCCACTAAAAACGCCGCTAAAAGTCTGTTTTTGTGTAGTGGAAGGGTTGTAGCTCTTCAATAGTGTTCATTAAGTACTTATAAATAGATGATTATGGTACTCAAAATGTTATTAATATAATCAATCCAATTTTAGAAATTAGAGTAAAAGTTAGGGAATTTTTCGATTTTGCTAATCAAAGGAAATCAAAAAACTTCGTTATATCTCGGGAGGGCTTTTGTCTTAACCTTCTAACAACTTTGCGTGGGGGCAAATTATTCTCTTTAGAAAATATCACCCGCACCTCGAAGTCCATTGTTTTAATTCCATATCATCTTCAAATCTATTGTCTCCACTCAAAATCTCCAACTCAAGTAATACTTAATTTTCATTCAGTTGTTAATAAATATCTTATATAATTATTTTCATCTGATAAAAATGAGATAAAATGAAAGTTTAGTAGGTTAGATGTCAACATCAAATGTACTTAGAAACAATCAAGTGGGGGTCATAAATTAATTCTATATATCAATATAAAACTAAAATTTACCCCTCCATTTTCAGTAACAAAATTAATCCATGGACTACCTATATTACAATGATAATCCAATCATTTTGGATGGTTCAGCACCAAACCACCCACAAAAATATTTTACACATTCACAAATAAATAAGATAGTATTTTAAAAATAAAGAGAAACTTTTCTTATAGAATTCCTCCATTGCCTCTTATTCTTTTTAATACAAGTAGTTTTAAAAAATAATTAGAAACCTAACCGTTTCACAAGTTCATCCATATGAAACGACAAACTAACCCACCAAAGGAAGGAACCAACATCCCACATTCCCTTCTTGAAAATAAAGACATGAAAAAAGAAGACAAGTAAAGCAAACTCATCATTTTGATCACTCTCGTTAAAATTACAGATGGCAAGCTGATGTCGCAGTTAAAAAGATTGATATAATAATAAATTTAACCCTAAGCTTTTACCTATTATATCGATTTAGTCATAATTTAAAAAAATTAACCCTACATTTCAGCCCTTCACCTCTTTTTGTTACCCAAATAGAAAAGAACTTTATCGTATGGGTGCACACCCGCTGACCAGCTTCCAGCTTCAAGATGTAAGGTTAAAAGTTGAAAGGCCATTCATTATTGCAAAAACACAAATTCACTTAACTTGGTTGCTTCTTCACCCTTGATTACTGCTCTTTAGACCTTCGCTTGTTATTGGGTGGGATTTTAAAAATTGGATTAAATTGAGAATATTTGTAAATTTTAAGGTTGATTTTCTATAATTATGAGTAAATTGATAAAATAATTTAAAGTTGAGGGCTAAATTTGTTATTAAATCAATTTTTTAACTGTCATGATAGCTTGCTGTTTGTGATTTTAATGGGAGTGGCTAAAATGACTAAACTATATAATGTAGGTACTTAAATTGTGAACTTTTTATTTTGGATGCCTAAAATGAAAATTTTTGAAAATTGAGTGACTATATGTGCAATTTATCCTAATTACAATAATAGAATAGTTGGCTTAGTTTAATTAATGTTGATTAGTTGGGGAAAGTTATGTCTTTACTGACATTCATACTCTTAAGCTTCGTTGGATGTGGATTTTGTTGTGGCTTTTAGGGTTATATATTCCTTGAAATCAAATTTTTGGTGGGGTACTACCCCACCTTTTTTATTAGGAAGAATAATATATTTAGTCCTCTAATTTAAAAAAAAAATGTATTTTTAATTCTTTACTTTTTTTTAAAATCATTTTTAACCTTTAAACTTATGTTATTTGTCAAAACACCCCAAAATAAATAGAAAAGATAATATGGATGACATATCAATAATTAATTAATTTTTAAAAAATTTAAAAAATTATTGTAAAATATTAAAAATTATTAAAAATACTAAAAATATATCTTTATTTTTAAAATATTTTTATTTTTTAAAAATTAGTTAATAGCTAATGTGGCATGCACGTGGTAATCCACATGTATGACATATCTATTTTTAGTGATTTGACAAATAATGCAAGTTTAAAAATTAAAAGACACAAAAAAATAAATAGAAAGTTAAAATAATTCTTTTTATAAAGTTAGAGAGTAAAAAAAAACCATTATATTTCTTCATTAATAATTAATAAATTTTAACATCATTTATAATAGAGTTTGATTTAATATTTTTAATAAAATTGGAGCAAAAATAATAGAGTTTGAAATTAAAAAGGAAAAGCGCCCTACAACATCAAACTTGGACTCTTGGAATTTTAAGTTAACTTGGTGCTTCTTTCTTATACCTTAAACCCCCCAACTAAAACCTTTTTTTAGTATTATAAATATCGCATAGATTAAAAAACAAAGAGGAAATATCAGTTAAATGAGTCATATATGTCTTTTTTTTTCTTTAATTGGTGAAATAGTTTTTTTTTTAAATTTAGGAAAATAGGCCAATTTTGGAGAGAGAGTATGAAAAGCATGTCAAGCTGAGCGCATTTTCTATACAGTTGTTAAAAAAGTTTTTCAGAAAATACTTCCAGCTGAACGCATTTTCCCGACATGTCATTAAAAGCTTATTCAGCTGGACGCGCTTTCACATACTCTTTCCAAAATCAACCTATCTCCCTAAACAGGGGAGAACCCAGAAAACTTTTTTAGAGGGTCGAAATTAAATTGTAATATTTTACGATAGTAAAAGTATAATTTCATAATTTTAATAGCTTATATCTTTATAATTTTTAAAGGATTAAGGTAAATTTATATATTTTTAGGAGGGTCAATGTATAATTTTATCTTTACTAATTTAAAATTTTAAGAATTTTAAAAGGCCTAAATAAAAGATTTTTCATTTTAAGGAAGGGACCCCTACTAAGCCTCTAGATTCGCCTCTATCTCTAAATCTTTAAAAAAAACAACCTATTTGACTAATTTTAAAAAATAAAATTCATATATACATAAATTAGCCGAAAATATCTATTACATAATCAATTTAGAGCAATAATTTAGTGTTGAAGAGGAATTTAAAATAATAAAGGAAAATGCCCCACAAAGAAAAGGTGTATTAAATCGAAAAAGATGATAAAATTAAAAAGAGGGGATGGGATCCCAAGAGGCATGCAAAGACTTTGTGATAATGCCAAAGAGAAGGGAAAAATCCAAGTGCATCAATAAAAAAAATGGATCACAATCATGTACCCTACATTTATTCTTTTAACGATACTCTAACATTAGGACGTTGGACCTACCTTTCCCGCGTAAAATTATAACCTTCATCCATAACCCTATTTTTATTAGTCAATTTTGTATTTTCCTTTTAATCCTATTCATATTGGATTGTTTATTTGTATATGTTGAAATTTCGACACTTTTTTTTAATTTTTTTTTTTAAGTAAGAGGAAAACCTATATATGTTAATGTAAGGTTGATACTCAAAATTTTTAAAATGAGTGTAGAAGCTCGTTTCACACGAAAAAATTAAATTGTTTAAAAAATAAAATGTGTAGGGGCTAGTTGTAACAAATGAAAAATATAGAAAAATTATGTTAAAAGAGATGGAAAAGAAAGGGAAAAAAAAGAAAGTAAAAAAAATAAAAGAAATAAATTAAATTGCTGAAAAAAAAAATATGGAGATCGATTGTATAAATTAATCTAAATTTTTTGTTTAAATTGATGATTTAATGTGTCACGTCACTTCCCGTTATATTATTAAAAATAATTAACAGTTCAGTTACTAAAATATTATAATGCAACTAAAACGTAACATTTTAAAAATAAATAACTATGTTAATAATTTATCCTAAATTTTAATATTTAGGTAAAGCGTTATTAGTTGTTTAAAATTGAGCAAATATATTATTTGTAGTATATATTATATTATATTATATTATATTATATGGTAATAAAAATCAAGCAAGAGAAGTGTTTTTATAGGTATATGAACCGACGACACAAATTTCGCCTTGAAAAAAGGCTTTCTTCTTTTTTTTAATAAAATATTTGCAGTGCTTAAAGCATTTTCACAAGTTCAAAAATTAATGATATTTTTTATTAGATGAGAAATTTTAAATTATAATGGCAAAATGATTCACATCTACCTAAATCTATACATTTGGGTTTAATTCTCTTTAGTTAAAAAATTAAGAAAAATTATCCTTTTTATTCTAAATTTTCTCACCAAATTTCATCATAAAATTAAAATATTTTAGGAAATTTGGTTCTTTCAATATTTGGGAGAAAATTAAAAAAAATAAATAAAGAAAAAAAATTAAGAGGAGAATTTTTTAAAAATAAAGTTGAAAATAATGAATTATTGTAGTGGAGAGATAAATAAGAATTTATTAATTGCTTTGGTTGTAATCTTAAATGGATTAAAAAGGGAAAAATAAAAAAAAATAAACCTTCTAATTTGATTAGGAAATTAGATTCCAACAAGTCACTTCTTTAATTACAACTCCTAAAATTACTTATATTTTACTATACAATTAGTAAAAAAGAAAACACAAAAACACAAGTTGACACTAGCATTGGAATATCTTTTTCCCTATCTAATTCCCTCAAATCCTTTCTCCTTCCTCACATTATTCTTCAATATTCCTGAAAAAAAAAACAATATTTATTTATTAGTCCTTCAAATAAAAAAAAAAGTAAACAAAAGAACAAAAATGCTTATTTTTCAATATATTTAAATTAATATTTTTTAAAATGTAAATAATAAAGTTATTTTGTATTTATATTATTAAAAAATCTATTTTTTAACCGGAAAAAATAGACAAAAAAAGAAAAAAAAGGAACTGACAAAGAAAGAAAACAGAAGCCACTGATCACTGAATGAATGTAACTGGAAACATTAAAAATCCAAAGCTGTTTTTAATTATCCAAATAAATTATGTTGTTAGAAAATTTATTCTTATTTGATTTCCTAGTGTAAGTGTAACTTAAATGAAGAAAAAATGGAAAATGAAAAAGGAAGATATTGATATATACCTTGAGGTTTACAGAGAGGAGGATCTTCGAAAAGAGACAAAGAAAGCTGTTTGTGAGCAAGTCCAATGTCAAACAAGATGAGACCAGATGTCGGGTCATTAACGATGATGTCTTTAACAGGCAACCAAAGGAACAGTTCTTCTTGGCTTAACCCGACAACCCCAATCAAGCTTCCATAGCTAAGGTTAGCCCTCACTACACTGTCGAAAAACACCCTATTCTCGTACTTTGTCAAGCAGGGTTCGTCCAACAACACTTCCAGGGTTCCGTTGTCTGAAAGGGTATAAGATTTCACTTCTTTTGGGAGCAAACCTGCCGGTAACCCTCTGGAAACGAGAAGATCGTGGATTGAAGGAGAAGAGGATGAAAAGGATGAGGGTAAAAAGAGGAAGGAAAATATTATGAAGAAGAAGAAGAAATGAAGGTGTTGTTTTGTTGAATAGGGTCTGGTTTTTATGGTACTGCTGGGAACTGCCATGGATGATATTCGAATTTGCATAGAAAGATGGAAAAGATAAAAGGAAATTAAAGAAAAAAAAAGGATGGGGGGAAATGGAAAGGTATTTGGAGGAAAATGGGTGTGTTAGCTTATTAGAGGAGATGGGAGAAGGGGGTGAAAACAAAAATATGTGGCAAAATGAGTATTTCATTAAATAATTGTTTTAAAAATTATGAGAGATGACTCTTTTGTCCTCGGTTGGTATAACACAACATGACATCAATTATTAGGGGTAATTACACTCCATGCGTTTCTTAAATTTTGGATTATTTTTGTTTACTCCTTAAAGTATTACTTCTTCTATCAATTAAGTCCTTTTTTTGTCAATTTAGTTATCATTTTTTTTTGCTATATGTTAATTTAGATTTTACATGTTTAAAAAATGGAAGTCATTAGGGGAGAATCTAGAATTGTAATTTTTTTAAGAGGTTAAAGTGTAATTTTACTATGAATTGGTATATGATTTTATCATTTTTAAAGGAATTAAATACAATTGTTTTCGTTTTAGGGGGTAAATTTGAATTTTACCATACATTAATTTATAATACCATCCTTGCGACCCTTGAATTCGCCTTTGGTGGTCATTAAAATTTAAGAAAGACTATTTACTTCATTCAACATGTCAAGTCCAGATTATCTATACAAAAAAGTATAGGTGTTTAAAATTTGGTTCACACTGAAATCGATATGGCATTTAAAACCTAAACCAAAAAAATTAAAATAATGATTATTATTGAAAATTTGTACATAATTTAACAATTTATATTATGTAGGATAGAAAAAACTGGAGGGGACATGCATTTATGAATTGTCATTTTGATGGAAATAAAGAACATGAATTGAATGTTAGGTTGTTGTTAAGGTGACATAGATTAAAATTTGTTGTGTTGACATATATAATGTTAGTAAGTTATAGTGTTGATATATAAGTGGTAAGACCATAATAGACATGGTGTGGTCCATTGAGTATGATGTTGTCCAAAATTATTTGCATTATTTGACTTGTTTTCATACCCATAATTATAGAATTTGGTATATGTCATGTGGATGTTGGAAAATAATAGAATAACTAAAAACAAAATATTTGGAATCTTAGATCATATAGCATCTATACATGCTTCTCTATCTTAATTAAACTAAAAAACCCATACACTTAAAGTTTACTTAAATAATGGTTTATGAATCTCTAATATTCCTACAAATGCAAAGGTAAATTGTGGGGTTAGGCACAACTCATGATAAAATTTTATTTATATAAGTTTTTTTTTTAAAAAATTGTTATAACAAAATACATTATAACTTGACCGGATCACCCAATTCGAAATATTCATGATTTAAATAGCCCCAATCATTCCATTTGGGGAGGAGGCTAGACAAGCTACTTCTTTATCTTCTTCCTGGGAAATTAAGTAAATTAGTTATTTAAAAAAAATTGAAGTAATTTAAACCCTATTAATTTCAAAAGTGAGCAATTAAATATAATTAATCGTATTAATGTCTTTTGTCAATTATACATAATTTTGATTGGTATAATAACAGATTTAACCTTCAATGTTTACATTTTTTTTTATTTTTGGTCTTAATTCTAAAAAAATCAACGAATTCAACATCAACATTTACTCAAATGTTGCGAGGTAAATTTGTTGAATTATAACAAAACTGATAAAATATGTAAATTTTGAAGGCTAAATTTGTTATTATACTAATAAAAATCATGTAAATTTTATGGAAAATATTAAGTTGTTAATTGCTCTTAATTGCTCACTTTCGAAATTAATAGAGATTAAATTACTCTATTTTTTTTTAGAATAACTAATTTGCTCAATTTTGAAAATGAAATTAATATAATAAACTATTTTTATACCTTATAAACAAATTGTATTTGAAAAATGGTCCCTAACCAAATTGTTATATGGACCGAAGGATGAATCAATCACAATCTTTGTTGTTCGAATCTCATCACAATTAGGATGGTGCTCCAAGGCAAAGCAAAGTTATTATCACCAACTCTTAAACCCTAATTCTAGTGATCATAAATTAGGGTTGGTTTAGACAAGGAAAGGCCATTTTTGTCGCTCCATAACTCAAAACAGACAGCAACTTTCATGTAGTCAGATTAGTAAGTGAAGGTCAAACATGTAATTATACCCTCCACAGCTCTGATTTTCACATTTTTCTTGCATCTTTATTATGAGTCTTCATGCATTTATTCATGTATGTCATATTTGTCTCTCATGTTCTTTTTCTGTACATTACAACTTGTTATATTTGTATGTTCATATATATATATATACATATATATATATATTGTAAAACTTGTAATTATATATATATTATGAGTGATTACAATAGTGTAAAACTATTTTGTACTTTTGCACAATTTTATAATATTTTTGTATAATTATATATTTTAACAATTTAATCATTAAATTTATTCATATAATTGTATCTATTATAAATGTAAACTTTTTAACCAATCTTAAAGTGAGTTTAGATGAGCGGTGGAGTGCCGTATATTTAGTTTATTTTTTTTAATCTAATGTTATATTATTGTTACAATATTTATACTATTTTTAAACTAATAATAAAAAAAACGCATTATCTGTCCAAACACACCGTTATATTTTTAGATCAATAGATCATTATTGTTGTAATAACTTAAAAGTAGAGGTGTACATGGGCCGGGCAGCCCGGCCCGGCTCGAAGGCCCGCCCAAAATGTGGGAGGGCTTGGGCAAAAATATAGGCCCGAAAAATGGGCTTGGACAATAAAATAAGGCACGTTTAAAAAATGGGCCGGGCTTAGGTAAGACATTTTTGGCCCGGGTCTGGCCCGGCCCGGCCTGAATTCACTAAAGGAAAAAAAAACTATTTTTTAATATTATTTTCTTATTATTTTTCTCCTTATTTTACTACCGCATTTTACTATTATGTTTCTATTATTTTGTTGTTATTGTTTATATATTATATAAAACTTATTTTATTGTTAATTTTATTATTATTTTAAATACATTTGTTAATTTTGTTATTATTTTAGAGGCATTTGCTTGTTAAGTTGCATCTATTTTAGTGTTATTTAAGTCTACATATTTTTTAAAATTTATTTTCAATTTGTTGAAAAATATTTATTTTAATTTTTTTAGTATTTTTGATGTATTATATATATTTAAAAATTATATAAAAAATAATAATACTGAAGCGAGGCGAGGCTGCATCAGGCTCGAGTTTTTTAGCATTTTTATATAGGCCGGCTTAGGCAAAATTTTAGGCCCATTTTTTGGGCCCGGCCCGAACCCAATAAATTAGCCTAAATTTTTAGTTGAGCCCGACCCAAACCCAGCCCGACCCGGTCCATGTACACCTCTACTTAAAAGTATTGGCTTCATATATAATATATGTTTTAATTTATTTACCTTTTGGCCACTTGGGGACAGGAGAGTGGGACAGTAACCAGAACTGACCCAGACATAATTCTGAGTTTGTGGAGGGGGCAATGATTTCGTTACGAGCTGGGCACCAAATGAAGGTGAGGCAGCCATACGGTTTGACACACGCGGACCATGGGTGACTGCCAACTTGGCATTTTCCGGTTGGTGGGTTGGTCACGAGTTGTATTTCTGTGTGGGGAAAGGAGTGGCTCCGGGCAAAACCGTAAAAGCAGATTTTATGGGCCCACGTGTGGGCCGTGCAGGTCCACAGGCGTGATTTTTTTCCCGTGACCTCTTTCTTACTGTCATGGAATCCAACGCAGTTTGTTCCTAAGGCCAATCTCTTTTCTGTGGGATCAATTGGAAAATCTATTGGCTCATAATATAAGCACTAAAATAATAAAAAAATTTAAGTGCACATTTTAGTTGAAGTAAATTATTTTTCTCATTTTAGATATTATTAGTTGTTTTGATCAATTCAGTCTTTAAAGTTACCGAACATTCTTGAATCATCCTTTCCGACTTTAAAAATATTGATTGAGATATTCAACCAATTATAAGTCGTTACGTGACATACATTACTATTGTGATGATATCCTTAAAAATCTTTAAAAATAAAAAAGTATTATAAAAATATAAATAAAATTATATTTTTTACAAAATAAAAAATATTTTAGATTTTTAAAAAAATACTAATTAGAATTTGTAAAATATTGTAAAAAATTATAAAAATCATTAGAAATTAAAAAAGATTGTAAAAAAAATTAAAAATTTAATAATAATTATTGTATTTTGAAATAAAGTATACATTTGCTAATCACAATTAATATATTAAAAATTTGATATAAAAATTGTATATCATAATACAATCAATTTTTATAAAAATTGTAATAGCTAGGGCCAGTTTCGGTTACGAAATAAAGTTTAGATACCTGGTTTGACCAAAAAAAGTTCAAGTACCTAACTCAAACAAACGACATAGTTTAAAGATCTTCTATTCAATTAAGCATTTTTTGACTTTTTTTTATGATTTCATTTTTATTTTTAAATACTCATAATTAATTAAAAAAAACTAGATATTGCACTACTCATTTTATATGAGTGAAAATAATTGAAATAATTTAAAATAATAAATTTAGTCCTATAATATATAAGTAGTGTTTTTAAGTTAAGTTACAATATATTTTTGGGTAAATTATATAAATAATCACCTAACATGTTTTTTGTTTCGATCACTTATATATATATATATATATTTAGTCACTAACGTTAATAAAATTTAATATTTTGGTCATTCATTTGTTAAATTACTAATGGATTGCTAATGTGACAATTTTTATTGGTATAATAATAAATTCAGCCCTCTAATTTTTATAGATTCTATCAATTTAGTCTTAATTCTAAAAAATTCAACAAATTTAACCCCCACCTTTACACATAATTTCAATTTAGTATTGATTTTAAAAATTTAAAAACTTTTAAAAATAAAAAATTTAAAAGTTTCATTTTTCGATAAAAATACATAAGATTTTATAAAAAAGCATATGAAATAATAATAATAATAATAATAATAATAATAATAATAATAAAATAATAAAAGTAAAATAAATATCTAATTTTCATTTGTTAACATGAATTTTATTTATTAAAATAATAATTTTATAAAATAAAATATTTTAAAAAAACCCCACAAATAAGACTTAAACTAAATTCAAACTTTTTCATCTTTAGTTTCATTTTATAAATAATAATTTATTTATTATATGTTTGGCTTCGGTCTTTAATCAAAGTCAAATTTGTGGAGTGCTAGGCACCATCTTTGGCCACAGCCACTAGCACCGATAACACCCTTACTTTGAACTCCTTAATTTTCACATCCTTCATATTATGCCATCGAACTAGGTTAGGTAATGAAGCTGCTAACATGACCACCTACTGGGTTTTTAAATAATTTTTTAAAAAGTTTTTTAAAATTTAAAATTTGAATTTTTACAATCAAAACTAAATTGATATAATGTGTAAAGTTGAGGGTTAAATTTGTATGATTTTTAAGAATTAGGACTAAATTGATAGAAACTGTAAATATTAGATGACTAAATTTGTTATTATACTAACAAAAAAAATGCCACATCAAAACTCCATTAATGATAGGAATGATCAAAATATTAAATTTCTTTAATGATAGTAACTAAAATATAAAATTTTAAATCTGAGGAATTAAAACCAAAACACGCTAATAATTGAATGAATACATTTTGAAAGTGAGAAAGTTATGGTAGTGCTTGATAATAATATTTTACATCGTACCTTATATTTTTTTGTACATTGTTAATGGAGTTAAAAGATTAATTACCTAAAAAACAAACTAATAAATAAGAAAAAGAATAAATATTAAAATTACATATGAACTTCGTATATAAACTTTGATTTTGTGCGATTTAATACATGAAATCTCGATTTTATTTTATTTTCACAAATTATTAACAATATTATCGAATTAACACAAATTTCACTGATTAATCTAATATAAATTCAAACATGAACGATTGAATCAAAATCAAAATTAAAATTTCACGAATAATTGCACCAACTTAATCAAAGTCGCAATGCCTAGGCTAACTCCTTAACAACATCGATAAATCCGATTTGAGATCAAAGGTAATGAAAACAACATATTGAACTTGTAACAATGTTTTTTTTTAAATAACACTGATATATTTCTGTGACAATAAAAGTACTACAAAGTCGTAAACAGACAAGAATTTATACAACAAATATTTAGTAATCCTCCAACAATGAGTTCCCAATACATGCATAATGACATTGATATCTGCTTTGCCCTGTCCAGCAACCATTCATGAACCGTCAACAAGAGAAAAAGAAAGCTTGATGATGAAAATGAGACTTTAAGACCCAACGTTAATAAGAGGAGCATAGAAGAATGTTTTATGGATTCGAATGTAAGTGTGAAATGCGAATATATGTCTAATATGAGTATATTCATGTTTGGACACGAATATTTTACGAAAAATGAAGAGTCGAAAGTACCTTGTCAAGATGATGGTTCCGATTGACTTGCTGATTGCTTTGGTCTGAACTGTCCAGCAGGAGGACCATCTTTTCGCCTCTCATATCTTTTGTTCACAGATTTTGATTCTTTTCTTTGCTTTGGTTGATAAGTAGGGTATTTGCAGGGTATAATTTCCCCATTGATATATTTATCACCTAAAATATTACACAAAAACCATATTATATTACATGACCATAATCTAGCTGTCTGGTGAAACCAAAACTTCCTTTGCATGACTGAAGTTAACTAGACCAACCAACCTCCATAATCTTTATTTTTGACATCTATGTAGGAATCAGGCAGCACCCAAAGTACTCCAGGCAATCCTACATCCAAAACAAACAACATAATATTAAACTTATGTTCCATGTATTTGGAGCGTTCATGGACCATGTCTGAATATGCATAAGACATTACCCTTGAACTTTTCGGAGGTTTCTTCTGATACAGTACACTGGAAACCTGTATATGTTGTAGTGCTAAAAGCATACATGTTCTTCTTTGCTTCTTCCATGCTGTAATAAAGAGAAAAAAAAGAGATCATATAAGAGATTTCTTCTTTACAGTTGCTAGATATACATACAGTCCTAAGGCAAAGATTCTGTCCTAAGTAGCCTTAATTTCTAAGGAGGAACTGATATAATGTTGTCTGAAACTCATTATAACAAGATGAATTGCAAATTCTTTTCCTCTTCATTATGCTTTTTAACTTCAGTGGCAACTACTAATTATGATGATTCAGAACATTTATGAGTAATGCATTGTTCAATCTTGTTTCTTTCATTCAATTCAAGGCTCCATCTTTGTTCATAATCTTCAAGCTAAAACAATAAGATACATTATTATAATAATAAACCCCTCACCTTAATAAATTAACAAAGGAATTCCCTTTCTATGTTTCAATAAAAAACCAATGGAAACAAACTAGCTACCCCATTATTTAAACATTTCTTGGGAAACAAACAGATACATAAAGGGAAAACAGAACTCTTAAAACCCACAAAAAATCTCATCAAATTTGAGATTTCCCAACAAGAAAAAACAAACCCAGAAAATAAAACATGAAACCCAAAGAGGAACTCTTAATTACTTCACAGCCAACCAAAATTCCATATTTTTCAGTTTTTTCAACTTAAAACATGAAACCCAGGAAGAAAAAAAGTCTCACCTGCCAAGGACAGTAGCAAGAGTGTTGAGATAAGTCTCAATCATTTGTTCTCTTGTAGGAGCAGGGTCTTTAGGGAACTCCATAACAATGAGCCAATGGTTATAATCACAACCAGGTAACATTATCGTTTCCCTGGTCTCATTGCTGCTGCTTCTCTTAGATGAATAGTCACTGTCAAGTGCTGCAGCTTTGATAACACGACGACGACTAGTCGACGATGAAGGAAGGTGATGAATCAGTGAGTTCACTCGGATAACAGGGTGTGCAGTGAACTGGAAACGAGTTGGGAGAAAGGGTTTTGAAGGTAGAAGAAGAGAAGAAGGGTTTAACAAAGTCGCCATTGGAAGTATCAGAAGGAGAAGCAGAGATTAAATTGTGATATTTTCTGAGGATGTTTCGATATTTTAAGCATTTGTGATTGGGCTTAGAAATGAAAAATTTGAGTTCTGAGTTGGGCTAAAAGTCCAAAATTGATTCTAGAAATATTCAACATGAGAAACAAAGGTTGAAAGGTCGACATTCATAGCATTAGGATCATCCCATTCAATGGATTCCCACCATTCTCTTGGCTTTACACAGATTCGTTTCAAAAATGGAGGAATTGAAGGTTCCCCATTTTCAAGCTGGGGAAGTAACAAAGGGATCCTTTTTAGTTCAGGACATTCTGTTATTCGAAGATATCGAAGAAAATTTGTGGGAATCATCACACCATTACCACAAATAGTTTTCAGACTTGGTAAGCTGTATAAGGACAGTTCCCTTAGTTTTGGGAGAACAAGTGATGTAGTGTCGGAACCGTTTCTTGTTCCATTGTCGTCTATGATTTTTTCCATTTCTTGGCAACCATCAACCCTCAAATTCTCCAAGTTTTGGAGGCCTTGCAACATTTCAACCGAAAACAACTTCTTCATCCTTGAACATTTTTCCAAGGAAATCATTGTAAGACGAAAAAAGATGACAGGACATGGAGATTCAAATGTTGGTCCTACTCTTACAAGTTCAAGCAAGTTGCGTAGTTTTCCAAGGACTAGCCTCTCGATGTTCTTGAATGACTAGGAAGGCGATGACGACAAATCGATCACGCACTCGATCCCTTGACACTCCCAACAGTGACAAAGTGTTACTCCATGGAACAAAGACGTTCCGTCGCTTAAGCATTTGAGATTATCACACTTCTCAACATGAAAATAATCGAGGTCCATTGGAAGCATTGCAAAGTCTGCTTCTTCTAGATCACAATTAACAAAGTATAAAGCGTTATGCTCCTCAGGTTTCTCAAACATGTCTTCCACCCCAAATAACGAACCATTTCTTGACAAAGACGATCCCACGGAGCAAATATAGTTTTGAGGCCATTTGGTTCCGGTCGTAGAGTTATATTTCTTGAACTCTTCCATATCAAGAAATATGCATGAAAGAAATTCAAGCTTGCTTAATTTTCCTACTTCTTCTCCTTTTAGCTGTAGCATTGTTGCCAAGTATTGGAGACGAGAAAACATCGGTAGAGTTCCGGTCGGTAGCTCCTTTAAACCCTCTGCTTGTAGAGCAAGATACGTTAGAATTCCTAACGTTTCCATTTGAGGAGGGATCTTATCAATGGTTGTGTTATAAAGATCCAACTTTTTCAGTGCTTTAAGCCCTGCTAAAGAAGGCAGATGTCTTAACTTGTAACAACATCGGAGTACCAGGGAATTAAGATTTCCCAGGTTAGAAATGGAATTGGGCAGATTCGTGATGTTGGTATAGGAAAGAACAAGAACCTTTAGTCCATTCATGTGCTCAAAGAAAGTTCCCGGAAGCGTTTTGAAACCGGTTTCTAGAAACCTTCTGAATCCCAGATCACGTTGTTGCAATAACAAGGTTGATAGATTATGACATTTAGGTGAAATGTGAGAAGGGATTTCTAATATTGAATTATTCATCAAGGAAACCTTATCAAAAGTCCCGGTCGTCCATTCGCGTTCATCTGGTAGTTCCTTCAACTGCAAGCCAGCTTTCACATAGAATCGAGAATGGTCTTTGATCGACAATGCCATGTCCCTTATGACGTCGTGCATCTTAACACTTAACTCATAGCCTAAACTTCGAGTCCGCTCCAACAGGCTATTGTTTTCGAGCTTGTTTAGAATACTATGGCCTCTGTCATACATTGCCTGCCTAGTATTTCCATTAATGAACCCCTCATCGATCCATTTCTCGATCAACTCCCTTCTTTTAATCGGGAAATCTTCGGGATACAACGAGCAATATACGAAACAATTCTGGATTTCTGAATCAGCCAAACGGTTATAACTAAACATCAAGCACTCGAAAACTTCATTATCCCATTGTTTCACACTTTTCACTTGTTGACATAACTCATTTAGTGCATTCCTCCACTCATGGATATCATATACCCCTTTCATGCTACCAGCTATTGTAACAATGGCAAGTGGTAAACCTCCACATTTCTTAACAATGGAGTTCACAATTTTTTTCAACTCTGGATCTTGTACAGCACTATGCTCAAGCTCAACATGGTTTAAGAATAAATTCATGGACTCTTGTTTCGAAAGAGGTTTCACTTGGACCACCTTGCACCCCATAGATTTGCACACTTCTTTTGATCTGCTAGTAAGCACTACTTTCACTTTCCTCTGCTCATCAGGTTTCGGATCAGGGATTCCAATTTTCGATAAAGAAAACCGTTCCCAAACATCATCTAAGATCAACACATAACTTGTTCTTTCCAAAGCATGGTTCAATGTTGTTGCCCGTTCGAGTTCGTCTTCTGGAGGAGAATGCTTGAGACAACGAGCAATGTCTTCTTGTACTTTGGAAACATTCATTTCTTTCGATACAGTAACCCAAATGACTTTATGAAATTGATCTTCCTTCAACAATTGATTGTTGATATGCTTCATGATCGTAGTTTTCCCGATACCGCCCATCCCGCAAACTCCAATCATTCCAACTTGATCATCATCCATCAAGAGCTTCCATATTTGATTGTTTACATCTGTTTCACCTTCTAAATCTGATGTTAACAATATCACCCCTTTGGCTGGTGGCCTATCAACCGCCACACCATCCGAAAAACAGCCTTGTCGATGAATTTCCTTCACTTCTTCGATCTTCTTCCGAACAAGTTTGCCTAATCGAGCACGCGAGAAGCAAGAAACAATGACCAGCTTCTGTTCGATCTTCTCGATTTCGGCATTCATTTTCTCTACATTGTCTAGCCATTTCTCTACTTCTTTCTTGACCATTTTCCCGCCACGGATCTCCGATTCGTTTTCCGATTCTATATCTTGCTTTCGAACATTCAAGTCATCCAATCTCAATCTTAGATCATTCATTTTTTCTTCAAGTTTTCGGTAATTATCCAAGTATCTGCATGTAGGAACCCCTATACACTTGAAGAATCCAATTGCTGTTCCTATTAGCTCCATGCATAGAATTAATCACAGCCTGTAATGCAAACAATATAATTTGATGAATCAAAAGATACAAACTTTCATGATCATTCAGAATGATATGAAACCATGCCATGACTGAGGATTAAAGATGACATGAAACTATCATATATATGCAGAGTTTTAGATAGTTTTTACCTGGTGGATTATTGCAGTAAGCTCCGATATTTCTGAAGAACTTGGTTGAATCTGGGAATTAATGAAGGCAAATCTGAGAATGATTATTATGAATGAAAACAACCATGAAAGAGATCAAAGTCAATGATGTTGTTGTTTCAAAGTAAACGAAACTAGAGAGCAAGTTCAAGGCACCATCCAGCTTGTATATTATTATTATTTTTCATATGAAATGGCATCTACATAAGATAAAATAAGTAGTTCAGGAATCTAAACAATAAACAAATATTTCATACTTTAAAAGTCAACAAATATTTTATAGATTTGAATGTTATGGTTTTTGACAGCACATAATAACAGGATCTTAGGCTTTAACAACACAAGTGATGGACATAGATGTTATTCTTCTACACATTTCGAAGGAGAACTTTGAATTTTGCCCATACCTTCTATTATGGTTTTTGATAGAATTGTTAATGGCTTAGTTTATCCCTCCAATTCTAAAGATTTGGTTCGAAATTTGAGAAAATTTGAACAAAAATATTAGACCCAAAAAATAAAATTGAGTAAAATATTAAACCTGTTTAAAATATATATTAGACTCAAGCTTGAATATTAAAAGTCCGAGCTCAACTAGGCCCATTAATACCTCTATTCCTTGAATACATTTTACTTTTTCTTGTCTTTAATTAGAAGAAAAAAAATTCCAAATACTAAAAATATAAAAACATCTGCCAAAAAAAAAAACCGAATATAAAAAAAAAATATATAGAGAGAGAGTTGTCTAAGGGTTAAGTAGTTTGTTGAGCTCAACATAGGTTGAATTTAGATAAATATTTTCATGTTTCATACGGTTTCAAATTTAATTTAAATAATTTAAAAATATTTTAAAAATTAAATTTAATTGTAAATATATGAAAATATTAATATATATATATTTAAGATTTTGAACAATTAAACAGGTTTATGGGCCAGGTTGGCCCAAAACAAATCTTAGGCTTGAGGTTTTTTTGAACCTGAATTGTGGTTTGATACATGATAACTTAAATTTATGGTTTATGTAATTAATTTTAAGCGATAGATTCAACGGTTCTAAAAGTATCATATCTTTAATTTATTTTACTATTTATATTAGAATCTCTTGTAAAAAATGGGGTTAATGTAGTTTTTTCCTCTAAACTTGGCGATTAGATTCACTATGATACATGTACGTTTTTTAGCACTTTAGTATATAAATTTGACAATTAAATCCATTTTAGTTTCTAAACTTGAAAAAAAAATTAAAATTTGGTGGTGCGACACTTAAAATTATACCACGTTAGTAAATCCACTTTTTTTATAGGTGATGATGCGGTATTAAGCTTATGCCACATCATTAATTTTTTAATATGTTTTTTAAATTTAATTATTAAAATAAATTTAATTGTTAAATTCAAATATCAATAAAATGGGACCTGGGCAGCCCCTTAGATACAAGAATAACACTCTTAGCTTTTTATGCGCAAGACTATAAAAATAAAAGGCCTGTTGAGAACTCGAGACATACCAAACGTTGTCTAAAAAGTGATGTTGGAAACTCAAGGCCCATTGCCTCGTCCTAAAAAAAACCTGTTTTTTTTCACTGAAAGGGATCTGATTGAACCTGGTAACTCGCCGATACATACTAATGTTTGCACCATCACAAAAGTAAAGGCTAGATGATTGCCATGTTGTTACATTTGCTGTTTGGGGGGCTAATGTCTTTTGATTGTTGCTCATTTTCTTTGGCAGTCAAGGATAACCGTATTTTATTTTTATGTTACTTGGATTTGAATGTGAGTATTGAATATGAGTATGTGTCAACATGAATATTTTTAGAGAATTCTTGAAGGATCATATCTGAATAACTCTGTTGGGCATAGGTTCTGGACAAACATACTTCTAAGAAAAATGAATAGTCGCAGCAACATAGCTGTGTTTCTTGAGCATGTTAAGCAAAGCTGAAACCCAATGTGAAGGGAAACAAATAGTTTTTTTCTTTTTTGAAATTAAGGGAAAGAAATAATAGTTTTATTAGTTCTATGTTACCTGAATTTGCCCCTCAACGATACATCAGGTGTTCTACAAGTTGCCAATCAAGGGATCCTATTACAGACCATGAAGGTACCATTGTCCGGTCTTCAAACTCATCCACACATGGTGTTCATAGTCCAGTTGCCCAGCTTCTGGATTCAGGGAATCTTGTTGTGAAAGAAAAATGAATACAATCCTGGAAACTTCTTATGGCAGAGCTTTGATTATCCAGGTGATACATTCCTGCCAGAAATGAAGCTTGGAAGGGACTTAAGAACCGTACTTAACCGATATCTGTCATCCTGAAAAACCCCTAATGACCCTTCTCATGGCAATTTCATATTTGAGCTGCAACTTGATGGATTCCCAGAGATCATTACCAAAGAAGGCTCAACCATTCGATACCAACTTGCTCCTTGGAACGGTGTGCAGTTCAGCGGCATAACTTATTTAAAACCGAACGGTATATACACATTTAGATTCGTGTTGAACAAAAGGGAGATATATTACAGCTCCAAGCTTCTTAATAGCTTAATTCCTTCATGGATTGTGTTTACTGATAATGAACTTTGGCACCTTGTTTGGATTGACAGAAAACAAAGTTGGGAAGCTTATGCAGTGGTACAAATGGATGACTGTGACAATTATGTACTTTGTGGTCCATATGGTATCTGCACCTTTACTTACTACCCTGTATGCAGTTGTTTGAAAGGATTTCAGCCAAAATCTCCAAACCCATGGGTTAGAAAACTTTGGTCAAGTGGATGTGTTGGAAACACTCCATTAATCTGTTCTAATGATGGATTTCTAAAGTACTCCAGGGTGAAATTACCGGATTCTCGACGATCCTGGTTTAGTTACAGTTTGAACCTTGAAGAGTGCAAGAAGTACATGTGCAAAAACAACTGCTGCTGTAATGCCTATGATTCAGAGGCAAGATAATTGACAAAGTCATTTCAATGTATGAATTTGAACCGGTCAGTTCATTACACGATTGTATGTGTGTTTAGAACTAATCATATACGTAATTAAGAGACACAACTCTTTCACCTAGAACATGCAAATTACATTATTTTACTTTTGAAAATGTTCAAACATAAATCCACCATAGCAGGAAAGTTCTATCTACCTTGAAACATAGACATGGTAAGTCCATTTCCGGTAAATGCTGTTGCCATTTTGATAGCACTAAAATTGTTGAAGGGTTCCCTTTGTATGAAGAAACCAGGTCGTTTAGGTTGAGGCAAAGTTGCTTCTTCATTTGTGAGTTTGAGAAGAACAGATGACATTGGCGGCCTGTCTTCTGGGCATTCTTGAACACACAATAAACCAACATGGATAAACCGAAGCACTTCAGACCTAACACATGTTTCTTCTAGGATTCTGTCCATCACTTCCAAACCTCTGTCTTCATTCCAAAGCAACCAGGCCTACAAAGAAAATGGAACATGACTGAACATACATCTGCGACCATAATTTAAATCGAAAAGAGATTCCATTGTTATGACTTACGTGGCCTAGAAGATTGTGTTGATGATCGGGATGATTGTACCCTCTATTCCTTTTACCACTTACTATCTCTAGCAAAAGCACACCGAAGCTGAAAACATCGGATTTGGCAGAAAATGTTCCATCGTTCGCATACTCAGGAGCCATGTAACCACTGCATTAAAGCGTTTTGTATGAAATGAAGTCTTTTTTCTATATAAATGAGGCCTGAGTTAACTAATAGATCAGTAATGGTAGCTTACAATGTTCCAACAACTCTAGTTGTTTTTGTTTCCTCATCATTACCACCAAAAATTCTTGCTAACCCAAAATCTGAAATTTTAGGGATCAAGTTGCTGTCTAGTAAAATATTGCTTGCTTTGATATCCCTATGAATAATTTGAAGTTTAGAGTCTTGGTGGAGATAGAGTAGCCCTCTTGCTATTCCTAGAACAATATCAACCCTGTTTTTCCATGATAAAAGTGCTCTACTTTTATGATCTGCACAAATAATGCCTTGTGAATCTCAAAATGATGTCTTGAATATTGATATTATAGTAAAGAATAATCTATTAATTCAGACTGATAAATGGATGAAAATATCAAACCAAAGATAAAGTAATCCAAGCTTTTGTTGGGCATAAACTCATAGATTAACATCCTTTCATCTCCTTGAATGCAACAACCAAGCAGTCCAACAAGATTCCTATGTTGAAGTTTGGCTATCAAAACTACTTCATTCCTGAATTGCTCCACACCCTGGCATGAATCTTTTGACAGCCTCTTTACTGCTATTTCCTGTCCTGTTGGGAGATTGCCCTGCATAATGTCGAATAAGATTGGTATAATAATTGCAGACATGGACATGTTTTCAGTTGCATCATGACAAACGAATGCTGCCACAGTCAAATTGTGGTAACATAACATATACCATATCTGGTTACCTTGTAAACAGGACCAAAGCCACCCTCTCCAATTACATTGCCAAAAGAGAAATATTTGGTGGCAATTTCTATGGTAGAGAAGTCGAACAAGGGAACTTCTCTTTCATCTTCCTCACCTTCCATTCTTGTTGAATGAAGCACTACATCTGTAATTCAATGTGTTATATCTCTTAAATACCAGAAATCTGTTTGAAGAAAATGAGCAAGCTTGGATGAGTGTCCTTACCTCTTTTCTTTGATTTCTTCCAAATTATGAAGGATATTAGGCCCAAAACAATTGCACTTGAAATGATTGACACGAGTATGATAACGACTCTGTTCTTTGACTCATTGGTTAATCCTAGAAAAGACAGTGTTAAGAAAATAGTTATTAACCATGCATTTGTTTTGAAAAACAATTATGATGAATATAGACAAGATATTGAATTACTCCTTTCCAAATATCTGTCAAACATGAGTACTTCAAGAAAAAATGCATAACACGCATAGCAAGTGTGCATACCTAGACCTGAAGCTGAGAGTCTTACAAAGACATCTTCTCCTCGGTACATGTCTGAAACTTCTGTAATATCAAAGAGGTCACCAAACCACATCAAACAGCTGGTGCGGCCCTCACTTACATTCATATTAGCATAAGCTGTACAAGAGCAGTCCTTCAAGCATTCAGCCTCACATCTGGTAGGGTTCAAGCTCTCATTCAACTGAAATTTCAACAAATCCGGCACTTTAACCCCAACAAGCCTTGTAAAGCCTTCTCCCTTCTGACAGTCCAGTGATGATTCTCTTACACAGTTCTTAGACTCGTGTGATTTTGATGTGAACCCTTTTATACACTCACAAGCATCTGCTCTCCTACTGCTGCATATACTGTTAACACCACAGGATCCATAGCTCCCACATTTATCAAATGGAGCTGAGTATAAAACATCCCATTCGCTTCGCTGGTTCAATATAAGACGCTGTACATAACCAGACCGGTTCAACCATAATCGCATGGTAATCGCCTCACTGGCAGCTTCATAAGTATGATATACCTCATTCTCATTAGAGATGACAATTGGTTTGAAGACTAAATTTTGAACTGCAGGAACAGCTCCAAACCCAATTCCATTCCATGGTCCTGTACGGTATATTTTCACCGATCCTCTATCAATGAATAACTGAGGCAACCCATTTTTGTCAAGCCTGTAAGTGAAGTTTCCGGGAGATGGATCGTCGGCGCTTTTCCATGATGTTAAATATCTTTCCTCACCTGTCTTTAAGTTCCATCCAATTTTCATGCCTGGCAAGAGTGTGTCTGATGGGTGATCAAAGCTTTGCCACAAATAGCTTTCTGGCATGCTTTTGTTGTCCTTGAGGACAAGGTTTCCAGTATCTAAGAGCCGTGCCACAGGATCTTGTGCTGTCCCAGACACATTGGATGACCAGATAATACTATTTGTCTGGTTAAGAAGGACAAGATTTCCAGTGTCACTTAAAGTTAAAACCCCCTTCCGTTCAGCAATGGGGTTGTTCCAGTTTGCAACCCAAACAACAGCTTCAGGGCTGTTCTTGTACCATATTCCCAAGTACCTGTTTCTTGATTTTCCTGGTGAGAAAAAGCCTAGTTCAAAGGTTTCTAATGATGAAATCAGTGTCTCACCATCATTAATAGATCCTTCTACACCTAAAACATCTGCTTCCTCTGACAATTCCAAGTGTGAAAAAACTAGTACTACAAAGCAGATCAAAGTGAATACAAGAGCCGTCTCCATGTTAAGAACTCCAGTGTTCTCCTAAACAGGTTCTCTCTACTTGTCTACATATATTGCAATTGATTGGCGTGTAGAAAAAGGCTACCATTGACTTTAGAAGTTGAAGCATAGCCTCCATGTATCATAATAAAATAAAGAAATCGAATTTCCCTTCTTCTTCTTCCAACTTTTAACTTTTAATTACCGGGAAACTTATAAACTTTTTAAAATATACATTTTTAAAAAAACTTGTTTTAACATTTAACTTAATTATCAACATTGTCTTTAAATTTATTAAAATAAATAAAAATATTTTCTTTATTAATAACTTAATTTAAACAAAATATTTTTAGATGAAAATGAAAACACTTATTATTTATTGTATATTGAATCACACTAGTTAACAACAAATTTAAATATGGTATTTTTTTAAAAAAATAGGTTTTTATGTTCAATATTTATATCAACATAAAATCTTAAATATGAAAAAAAACTTAAAAAATGAAATATGGACATTCAACCTCTAATCCAACTAACATGGCCAGAAAAATTATATGAACATTTGACACATGATATTTGTATCTCTTAGAATGTTAAAGAAGACTTTTGATTCAAAGCAATAATAAATTATAAAGAAAATGATGGTGTTTGAAAGGAATATTCTATGACACAGTTTCCTTCTCCCTCAGGCATTTGGAAAATGACGTTTTGACATTACTAGCTATTTACGCGGAATACTTTGTATCAAATATATTTTTTCAAACCTTGACTATCAATGTATTTTTTTTAAGATTAGTATTTGTACGTGTATTTTTTTAAAAAAATTATAAAATATAATAATTTACACATAAAATCGTATAAATTTCCATTCCACTGGTCAACCTATGTGTATATCTATTTCCTATCAATGGTTCACTATAGTCAAGCAACGGAAATGTAATTTTCAAGTTTGTCATTCTCATCTGACAATTCAAACATGAAATGCAATAAAAGTCGGAGGAAGTAGACAATTGCTAAGTTTATCGCCTTTCAAAACAATTTTCCATTTTTTAATCATTCAAGTCTTTAAAGCTTTGACAAGGGTCACAAATGGATAGCACACCTCCAACATTAAGCACTGTATTTAGAGAAGTGCAAGAGAGGAAGTGGTATCCAAGGGCCCTTCAACATGAAGTTTGCTTTTTAAACTAAGTTTAAGGTTATATGATAAGTTATAAAAGGAATATATTTTAATATCGTTTTTAATGCATTTTTAGATGATTAATTATGGAAATTAGTGAATTTGATGCTCCTAATCCTTTAAATTTATATTTTTATACTTAGGAGAGCTTTTGAGAGCTAAAGGAGCAAAAAACGAATCGAAGTCGGAAAAAAAGAGATGTTTTCATGATCCACATGGTCTGGGCATTCCTACACGGGCTAGCCACACGCCCATGTGCCAGTCCGTGTCGATTTCGCAACCTGCTTCCCAAATACGCGGAAAAACCCAATTTTTAGGCTTTTTGAGCATTCTAAAGTCTATAAATACCAATTAGAAGAAGACTTAAGGGGGCAATCAGAGAAGATCAAAGAAAAAACTCGAAGAACGCCATAAGAATCAACTAGAAAGCGGATCTCCCTCAAGATCGAAGATATCCGTTTAATTTCTTTTGAAGTTTTATTGAGTTTATTTATGTCTTGTGGTTATCCTAACTTTGAGATTTTTCTATTCAGGATTATGAACTAAATTCCCTAGATACCTAGGAAAGATGAACCTTATGATGAATCTTATTATTTGATTTCTGATGTACATGATAAATACTTGATTCTTGTTCTAAATTATGTATGGTTATTTCTTATTTTAATATTTCTGCGATCTTAATTCATGTTTAATGTGCTTATTTTAGTGGAGCAAAAGTTGCTGTTTAAGAGTAGATCTAGCAAAATTGAGTGGAGTTGCATGCAATCCTAGAAATAGGACGACATAAATCTGCCAGATTAGATTCAAACCTAATAGGGGAATCCATAGATCGAGTTAATGCGACAATATGGGTTTTAATTAGAAAGAGATTTCAATTAATCAACCTAGAGTCAGTTGTTCTTACTCTCAAAAGAGATATTAACATAATTTAGGGATTTATATGAATCAAGATGTAAGTGAATAAATCGTTTAATTCAGATTCATAATAATAAGTGAAGTCTAGGTGAATTCTTTCCTGGGTATTGTCTATCTCATTGGTTATTTTTGATTATTTTCCTATTTCATTATCTGTTGCGTTCTTAGTTAGATTAGTTTAGTAATTTTAGATTAAAAACAATCACTCCAATTTGTCGACTAAATAATAGAAAAACGGTAATTACTAATACTTTTAGTTATCGTGGATACGATATTCCCTACTCATCATAGCTATACCATTGTTCGATAGGTGTGCTTGCCTTAGTCCTCGTGGGTTGGTTTCATCATGCAATGTATTAGCACTGCTTCGTATTCGATCGTTCTAAACGGTATCGCAGGAAGGATTTTATCCCGGAGAGAGGTTTAAACCCTTTTCTGCTTTCAACTTTTATGAGGCTTGCATGCGAGGAAGGGAATCTAAGAGGGGTTAGGGTGAGTAGAAGGGAGCCTCAAATTTCTCATCTTCTTTTTGCTGATGATTGTATTTTGTTCAGGGAGGTGACTAATAGGGGTATTGATACCTTTGGAAATATTTTGAATGAGTACAATGTCTGTTTTGGTCAATGCGTTAACTATGGAAAGTCGACAGTGTTTTTTTTAGCTCAAATACTTTAGAGAATGTTTGAATTGCCATTCTGACAGGATGGGCGTTCAACAGTCAAATAATTCTAAAAAATATTTAGGTTTGCCAAATATGGTGGGTAGAGGGAGACATTTGGCTTTGCAACATTTAAAGGACTGTATCAAAATGAAGATTGACAATTGGAGTACTTGTTTTCTATAGCAAGAGGGAAAATAGGTTTTCATAAAAGCTATGCTACAGGCGGTACCGACTTATACGATGACATGCTTCCTATTGCCAAAATCTATTTATGGGGAGATGGAGCAAATATTAGCAAACTTCTAGTGGCAAAAAGGTCATGGAAGGCATGGTATTCATTGGTGTGAATGGAAGAAACTTTGCAAGTTGAAAGAGAGTGGTGCTCTTGGTTATCGTTGTTTAGCAAAATTCAATTTGGCCCTACTTACGAAGCAAGGTTGGAGATTACTTGTTAATCCTAATTCTCTTTTAGCCCAAACTTTGAAAGCTAAATACCATCAAATTTTGATTTCTTAAATTTAGAGTTAGGAAATATACCTTCATATACTTGGAAAAGTATATAGGTTGCGAAAGGTCTTCTATTGTCTGGACTTTGTTGGAGGGTGGGGACTGGCAGAGACATCAAAATTGAGAATGATGTTTAGGTTCCTGAAGCTGAGGGTATCAAGATAAAACAAACTGTAAGCAAGCCAAATTTTATGAGGGTTACAAATCTAATTGATAGTGATACTAGATCATGGAGAGTTGGACTGGTTCTTAGTACCTTTGCTAATAGTGATGCACGGAAGATCTTGCGAATACCTTTAGCCAAATTTCCTCATGATGATTTTATGGTGTGGAGGGGTAAGTTGATGGGTGAGCTCACAGTGTACAGTGGCTATAAGTTGCTTTTTCTAGGTAATTTCAATAACCCAAATAATTACAACCCCAAGGGCGAAGCCAGAACAATTTTTTAGGAGGGTTGGATGAAATTTTAATTTTTTATAGTTTATATCTTTATAATTTGTAAAGGATTAAATCAAATTTTTATAATTTTGGGGGGCCAAAGTACAATTTTACCTTTACTAATTTAAAATTCTTAAAATATTTTAAGGGCCTAAATAGCAATTTTACATTTTTGGGGGGCTGGGGCCCACGCCAGCCCCATCGGCTTTGCCTTGTACAACCCAATTAACAATACAACGTGCTACATGATGGAGCTCGAAACTAACTATTATTTCGACAAAGGCAAGCGCACTTATCGAACAGTAGTATAGTTGTGGTAAGTCCGGAATATCGTATCCTCAAGGACCAAGAGTAC
This sequence comes from Gossypium bickii, assembly GCA_025503065.1. Taxonomy (NCBI): domain Eukaryota; kingdom Viridiplantae; phylum Streptophyta; class Magnoliopsida; order Malvales; family Malvaceae; genus Gossypium; species Gossypium bickii. The sequence goes on from CP106711.1 coordinate 125,131,318, forward strand.
TAGTATTAACTCTCTTTTTATTATCTAGCCTAATAATTAAGGGGATTTATTTTTAATCTAAAAGTAACTAACTAATTTAATTAACTATGAAAGCAACAGAGAGTGAATTGGGGAATATACTTTTGGACAACTTATATGATATAGGTAATACCTAAGGAAGAATCCACCTAGGCTTCTGATGGCTGTCGATTCCACCAATATAAACCTACACCTAGTGCAAATTTCAGCAGTATAGGGAGTAGGGTCGATCCCACAGAGACTGGTTTTACTGAAAAAAATCGTCTATCTCTTGACCAGGTTAGTGTCTAGGCAATTGTCGTGCCCGCGACGTTTGGGGGGAGTAAATTGTTAATCCTGAAACAGACACAGAAAATAAAAAAAAACGTAAAAAGCAACAGATTAAATAAGAAAATAAATTGAAATAGTCTGAAAAGAAATCGATAAAACTTAGCTCAGCCTCAAGCACGGGTTTTCCGTCTTTGACCCGATCCTCGAAATTAGATGAACTCGTCTTTTCTGATAAGCTAGTTATAGCTACCAAGGACGCCTCGGACACCAACTCTTCCTTATGTAAATTAGTTATGGAACGCCCTATAACTAACCCTTACCGATCGAACAACCTACTAAGCGTTCGTGGTTTAGAACTTCGGCGACTTTGCGTTCTAGAAGAGCCTAGCTCGAACCAATGCCCTCAAACGTTGGGACATTTAAATCCGGTTACTATTTCCGACTAGCGGAACCAAAGCAATCTCCACTGCACGCCAATGTGTTCACGGAAAACCGATTAGGCGATCGATCCTTTCGGGATTCCAATCAGACGCGTCTAGTCGCACTAACTCAAACGACGTCTCTTTTTGACTTAGTACGTCTTGACTTTGTGAGTTGACAAAATCATACTCTTAATCCGGAGAAATAATAAGTATCGGAAATTTGGAATTAGATAGCTCGGGTTCGTAACTCACGGGCTTTTTGACGGGGTCAATACCGGCTTAAGGCTGAAAAGGGTTTAGTATCGCATGATTTCACTCATGCTTGAAGGTTGTGTTTTGGCTTGGTTTGAAGGATGGTGGAATTTTAGGAAGGAAGGGGGACTTGGAAGGTAATTAAACCAATTTTGGAAAAACCAACAATTGGATTGGAAAATGGCAGAATGTTGACGTTGGCTTGAAGGAAAAAATAAAAGAAATCCTATTCTAATTTGCAATAGGAAAAGAGAGAAAAACAACTCCAAAATAGGAATAGAAAAGAGAGAATTTATTGAATGATTTTCCAATTACATTTAACCCCTATTTATACTAATAGAGTTTACTAAAAATAGCCTAAGTTAATTAATATAAAATCTAAAATAATAATAAAATTAAAAATAAATAAAATTAAAATAAACTTAAAATAGAATTTTCTAATTTTGGCTTTTACAAAGTCAATTGCTTGATGAGTCCTTGGCTCTCTCCATCTTCTTGATTTGGCCCAATTTCCATGATTTTCTTTCAATTTAGCCCTTTCGGTATGTTTTAGATCAATTGCGTCCCTAACAAGAATTAAATCATAAAAATGCAAATTAGCAGGGATTAATTTCAGAAATACACTAAATTAAATAAAAAAATCATGCAAAATAATCATGTTATCAAATCCCCCCTACTTAGCTCATGCTTGCCCTCAAGCATGTTGTTCTTTCAGACATTAAAATTAATTCCACAATTTATTTAGAACTGAGCCTATTTTCCACATCCATACTCAATATAGACAACATAGGTAAAAATAATTAAATAAATGCTTAGAACATATAGTTTAATCAACAAAACTAGTGTCATAAAAATCAGAGTATGCAAACTAGATAATTAAATTGAGTTTGAATCCAATAAATTGCAAGGCATTATTAATTAACTATACTTTAGAGAAAAAAAAAACTAGACATGGTCAAACCTTTTTACGCGAACTAGGATGACAACCCAAGCACCCTATCCCGGTTACTCGGTTCAAGCGCCTTTATTATTGGGCTCAGTTAAGCGGAGTGTTATTAAGCCATCGACTCGTCACTCGAACCTTTTTACGCGAGATGAGATGACAACCCAAGCACCTCACCCCGGTTACTCAATCCGGTCACATTTTCGAGACTTCCACTCATAAATTGAGCCTTTATTTATTTATTTTTTCTTCTCTTTTTTTTCTCTTTTTTTTTTCTCTTTTTTTCTTTTTATTTTTTTTTCATGCACAAGCAAATATTTTATAAACAATCAATTCATGAAAAATCTAGTTACATACATCAACCTTGAAACACAAGTGTCGATTAATCTATACTTGAGCATTTCAAAAAAAATTACCCAATTGTCCAAGTTGACTAAGTATGAGATTAAAGGCTCATCGTCAAAATAAACTGCTGAATGAATTCAATGCAAGATTGAACATATGCAAAAGAAAATCATGTAGCAAAAATCAATCAACAATCCATGCATACTTACTATATTCATCCCCCCTACTTATTCTATGCTTGTCCTCAAGCATGCATCATCTAATAGAAAAGAAAAGCAGCAGCTCAAATAACAAGTAAAAATGAAAAGTTATGAGTACTCCCCATGTGTGGCTTCAATGATTTTGTCGATGTTGGGGGTAACGGCTTTGCAAGATATCAAGGATTATGGAGACTTGGTTAAAGTGAACAGATACTATGCACCAGGTAGGTTTCCAGAGAAGAGGAGGTGGGTCATTAAGACCGCTTAAGTACCAAGCTCTCCCTAGATCCAGTCCTAGACATGCATATACCAATTGCCACACCTTAACCTTATAGAAAAGGCGGGAAACGGCGATGGTAGTGCAGTGGCATCGGTGATGGTAGTGTGACAGCGATGGAGATGGTGAAGGCAGCATGGGTTGGTTGTGGGGGAGAGGGTTTGTTTTGAGGGTGTTTTTTGGTAAGTGTGGATGGGTTTTTTTTAGGTAAAATTTGTCACCAAATTAGCATGTCGTGCCCGTGCCACCACTGTTATCTGACTTTCGGAAAAAATTCATGCTCTCCATTGTTTCCCTGAAAACATCAAAAATTGAACTAAGTAAAAATTTATTTATCTACCCTAGATTTACTAAAAATTTAAAATTAAATAAATAAGAAGAAATTTGGGTTGCCTCCCAAAAAGCGCTTTTGTTTAACGTCGTTAGCTCGACGACCTTAAATGTTATCCGTTTGGCTTATTGAGAATTAATTTCTCCATTTTGTGCACTTGGATGTCATTGCAGAAAGGTTTCGACCTCTTTCCACTATCCTTGAAGCCCTTCCCAGGTTCCTTTATCATTAGTGGATTGAGGAGTATTTGAGCTTCTTCGTTCAAGTATGCATTTTTCTCTGTTGGAATACTTGTACGTTCTAGAAATGATTTCAGCTCTAATCTCGAGGCTTTCATGACAGCTTCATGTATTGGTTTTTGAATTATCGATAATTCCTCTTGCTTAACATCAAGATCAGCATTCCTGCAAGGCACAGTTTGTAATTTATCATCGGGATGTCCCATATCATCATAAACATTAAACCTAACCACTTCGCCATCAAATTCCATGGTGAGTGTTCCACTCCAAACGTCAATTTTCGTTCGCGCAGTACTCAAGAATGGTCTTCCAAGCAAAATGTCAGACGAATTAGTTGAGTTATCATCTTTCATATTAATAATGTAGAAATCTGCAGGGAAAACTAATTCGTTAACTTTAACAAGGACGTCTTCAAGTAACCCTTCGGGATAGACGACTGACCTGTCCGCCAACTGGATTATTACTCCTGTTTCTTTTAAAGGACCCGCGTTAATCAACTTATAGGTAGAATAAGGCATAACATTAATGGAAGCTCCTAAATCACACATGGCTTTCTTAATGCCTACATTACCTATCTCACAAGAAATAACAAACATACCTTGGTCCTTGTATTTGGGAGGAACTTTCTTTTGCAGAACTGCGGAGACATTTTCTCCTACATTTACTCTTTCGTTCCTTATCAACCTTCTCTTGCTAGTACACAATTCTTTAAGAAATTTCGCATAACGGGGGATTTGTTTGATAGCATCGAGTAAAGGGATATTTACCTCCACCTTCCTGAATGTCTCGAGGATTTCTTTTTCCTCCTTCTCTTTCTTATCCTTTGCAAGCCTTCCTGGAAAAGGAGGTGGCATCACAATTGATTTCTGAATTTTCGATTCTGGCCTCGCTGTTTGATCCGAGGTTTGCTTTTCCCGTTCCTTGTCTTGCCCACGACTTTTGGCTGGCACTGTTTTTAGAACCTTTTCGCTACGAAGAGTTATTGCACTTACATTCTGTGGAGGGTTCGGCTCTGTCTGGGAAGGTAATTTACCTTGAGATTCCAAACGATTAACTGCCAGCGAGAGTTTACTAACTTGATTAGTCAACTCTTGTATTGATGCGTCTGTCCTCTGTTGATATTTTGCAACATCGGCGGCAAGTCTTTCCACAATAGCTTCTAGAGATGGCTTGGGTTGCTGTTGTGGTGGTTGCAGAGGTCTCGGTTGGTACGATTGATTATATCGAGGATTACTTCCGTAACTCAAGTTGGGGTAATCCTTCCACCCAGGATTGTAGGTGTTGGAGAAAGGATCATAATGTCTTTGAGGAGGTCCCGGAAAACCTCCGACAGCATCAACATGTGCCATTGAATTGTCGTTAAGGATTGGGCACGAATCCGTCGGATATTCAGATATAGCGCAAATTCCGCATAGTTGGGTCGGATTCTTTTTCTCTGTAAGCAAACATTGAACAACATTGGTAAGCTTATCCAACTTATCTTCTAAAGATGAAACGTTTACCCCATGAACCCGTCTTGTGGGTTCCGAATTTGGCCGATATTGTTGCGAATTCGCTGCTATAGTGGATATCAGTTCTCTCGCCCTTTGAGGAGTCATATTGACAAGCGCCCCTCCACTAGCAGCGTCGATCATTTTCATTTCCATGGGGAGCAATCCCTCGTAGAAATACTGAAGGAGGGATTGTTCGGTCAACCCGTGTTGAGGGCAACTTGCACATAGTTTTTTGTATCGCTCCCAATAGTCATAGAGCGATTCATTCTCCACCTGGCGAATCCCCACTATGTCCCTCCGAAGTTCAGCTGCTCGTGATGCTGGGAAGAACCTGTCAAGAAAAACACGAGATAAGTCATCCCATGTTGTGATAGAACCGGGAGGTAAGTAAAATAACCATTCTTTCGCTGTATCAACCAAAGAAAAAGGAAAGGCCCGAAGTTTGATTTCATCTTCGGGTACTCCTCATGATTTCATGCTTGAAGCAGACCATGTGGAATTTCTCAAGTGGGTGTGCGGATTTTCATTCTTCGGGCCTCGAAAAAGGTGGGCAAAAGGTGAATCAAGCCTGATTTCAGCTCGAACGGGGTTCCTCCGATTGGATAATTGATGCATAACGGTGTTTGCTCGTTAGGAGCAGCGGCTAGTTGACGAATGGTTCGGTTCGCCATCCTTACTGGTTCACCGAGGTTGCCTTTTGCTTCTTTTGTTTCAAGAAGTGGTTTGGTCTCAGTTCCAACCACTTCGACTTGTTTCCCACGTCGAATGCCTCTCTGCATTAATTGCTTCGCTTAATTTTTCGACGCCGATTCTAGGATCCCTTGTCCTAGTTCGCCTTCACCGCTTTACTGCGCGTTTAAGAGCTTCATCTCCTTTCGTCGCGCTCGTGCTGATTTTCGATCTCGGGTCGTATTCGAGACTTCACGATGAAGATCGGTCATGAAGACGATTAAACAATCGTAAGTGTTGCGGTCCCAAAGAACGCGGCGCCAAAATTGATGGTATCGATTCCACCAATATAAACCTACACCTAGTGCAAATTTCAGAAATATAGGAGTAGGGTCGATCCCACAGAGACCGTTTTTGAAAAAAATCGTCTATCTCTTGACCGGAGTTAGTGTGCGGGCAATTGTCGTGCCCGCGACGTTTGGGGGAGTAAATTGTTAATCACGAAACAGCATACGAAAAAAAAAAAACGTAAAAAGCAATAGATTAAATAAGAAAATAAATTGAAATAGTCTGAAAAGAAATCAATAAAACTTAGCTCAGCCTCAAGCACGGGTTTTCCGTCTTTGACCCGATCCTCGAAATTAGATGAACTCGTCTTTTCCGATAAGCTAGTTATAGCTACCAAGGACGCCTCGGACACCAACTCTTCCTTATGTAAATTAGTTATGGAACGTCCTATAACTAACCCTTACCGATCGAACAACCTACGAAACGTTCGTGGTTTAGAACTTCGGCAGCTTTGCGTTCTAGAAGAGCCTAGCTCGAACCAATGCCCTCAAACGTTGGGACATTTAAATCCGGTTACTATTTCCCTTGACGGAACCAAATAGCAATCTCCACCTGGCACGCCAATGTGTTCACGGAAAACCGATTAGACGGTCGATTCTTTCGGGATTCCAACTGTACGTCTAGTCGCACTAACTCAAACGACGTCTTTTTTGACTTAGTACGTCTTGACTTTGTGAGTTGACAAAATCATACTTTTAATCCGGAGAAATAATAAGTATCGGAAATTTGGAATTAGATAGCTCGGGTTCGTAACTCACGGGCTTTTTGTGGGGTCAATATACTGGCAAAAAGGTGAAAGGGGTTTAGTGTCGCATGATTTCACTCATGCTTGAAGGTTGTGTTTTGGCTTGGTTTGAAGGATGATGGAATTTTAGGAAGGAAGGGGGACTTGGAAGGTAATTAAACCAATTTTGGAAAAACCAACAATTGGATTGGAAAATGGCAGAATGTTGACGTTGGCTTGAAGGAAAAAATAAAAGAAATCCTATTCTAATTTGCAATAGGAAAAGAGAGAAAAACAACTCCAAAATAGGAATAGAAAAGAGAGAATTTATTGAATGATTTTCCAATTACATTTAACCCCTATTTATACTAATAGAGTTTACTAAAAATAGCCTAAATTAATTAATATAAAATCTAAAATAATAATAAAATTAAAAATAAATAAAATTAAAATAAACTTAAAATAGAATTTTCTAATTTTGGCTTTTACAAAGTCAATTGCTTGATGAGTCCTTGGCTCTCTCCATCTTCTTGATTTGGCCCAATTTCCATGATTTTCTTTCAATTTAGCCCTTTTTAGTATGTTTCCGATCAATTGCGTCCCTAACAAGAATTAAATCATAAAAATGCAAATTAGCAGGGATTAATTTCAGAAATACACTAAATTAAATAAAAAAATCATGCAAAATAATCATGTTATCAACTTCATTTATTACTTTTGATTCATGCAATTTATTCACTTAACTTAATCCGTAGAAATCCCTAAATTATAGTAATACCTCTTTCGAGGCTACTAACAATTGACTCTAGGTTGATTAATTGAAATCTCTTTCTAATTAAAACCCCTATTGTCACATTAACTTGATCTATGGATTCCCTTATTAGGTTTGACCCTAATTCGATATATTTTCGTCGCCCTATAGGGTTGCAATCAACTCCGCTTAATTGTGTTGATCTACTCTTAAACAGGGACTTTTGTTCCACTGAGTAAGCACATTCGACTTGAATCAATAACCTGAATTATCAAAACAAGAATAAGAACTCACAATTAAGAATAAGTACAAGTATTTATCTCATAAATCAAATAATAATAAGATCTGTCTTAGGTTTCATCCCCTTAGGTATTTAAGGGATTTAGTTCATACTAAAAGAGGAAACATCATAAAAGAGGAAAAACAACAAAACATAAGAAAACCCAAAAACTCCGAAAGAACTTGATAAGAGATCTTCAGTCTTGATGGAAATCCTTCTCCTAAGCTGTTCCCGACGGATGTCTTCAAGTATTTTCTCCTTCTGCTCGGTGTCTATTCGACGTCCTGTTGACTCTCTTTTTAGGTTACCCCCTAGGGTGTTTATATAGGCTTTGGAACACCTTTCTTGGCCCACAAGTAGCCTTTTGTGAATATAATTAAACCTAGGGTCGGCAGGGACACGCCTGTGATGGGTTTCAACCTAGTGATGGGCTCCTAGAGCTTGGTATGCTAGAATTGACAGTTATTTGATCAGTTTGGGATTCAAGAGAAGCATCAGTGAGCCAACACTGTATGTCAAAAATGAAGAAGCTGAGACACTGCTTAGTGTGTCCCTCTATGTGGATGACCTTCTGGTGACAAGAGGAGACCAGGTCATATTGGCTAATTTCAAAGCCAAAATGAAAGACATGTTTAAGATGTTTGACTTGGGCCAAATGACATACTTTCTAGGAATAGAGGTGTTCCAAAAAAAGAATAGAATCTTTTTCAGTCAGCAAACATTTGCCATGAAGATCCTAAAGAAGTTCTCAATGGAGAATAGCAAACCAACAAGCACATCTGTAGCTGTTGGAATGAAACTGTCAAGCCAAAGGGACCATGAGCCTGTTTGTGAATCTTCTTACAGAAGTTTAGTTGGTTGTTTGTTATACCTGACTGCAACAAGACCAGATATCATGTTTGTTTTAAGCTTGCTTTCAAGGTTCATGCACTACCGTAATAAACAGCACTTTCAAGCAGCAAAAAGAGTGTTGAGATACATTAAAGGGACTCTAAGCTATGGCATGTTGTATAGACAAGCTGAAAGTCTGAAACTGGTTGGATATAATGACAATGACTAGGTAGGCTCGATGGATGATATGAAAAGCACATCTAGATTTGCTTTTACCCTCGGTTCAACCATGTTTTGCTGGAGCTCAAAAAAGCAAAGTGTGATAGCTCAGTCAACAGCAGAAGCTGAATATGTTGCAGTAGCTGGAGTTATAAACCAAGCCATATGGCTTAGGAAAATCTTAGCTGATCTAAACCTCTACCAAAAGGGTGCAACAGAGATCTATTGTGACAACAAATTTGTTGTTGCAATAGCAAAAATCCTGTTTTCCATGGAAGAACCAAACATTTTAGTATAAAGCTTCATGTTGTTCGGGAAATGGAGCAAGCTCAAGAAGTTGAATTAATTCATTGTAATTCTGAGGAACAAGTTGCAGACATCTTAAAAGGCTCTCAACATGTCAAGGTTTAGTAAGTTGAGAGAATAGATAGGAGTTTGTAGTATGGAAGCCAAGGAGGAGTGTTGAAGGTGGCTCCCCATGCAACCCATGCAGTAGAAAAGGTGGCCATTCAGCTCAAGTCAAGCAGGCAACAGCTGAAGCTTATTGATACTGTCCAATTTCAACTTGTTTTGTTACTTCAACTTCTTTGTTTGTAATTTAGTTTTATTTGAACTAGGTTGGTAACATTTTGTGATGTAATTAGATGTTGATTGACTGAAAAATCAGCAATGCAATATGTACAAGTTAATTCAAAAAGTTTCTATGTATTTTAGTGGTGTTAGGTAAAAGTTTAGGTAATCTTTAACTTGTAATGACCAAGCATTATCTGGTATTTGTAATGGCATTATGCCAATGTTTAAGTTTTAATGAAACTTCTTCATTTTTCAGCTTGAATTCTGCTTGTTTCAGTAACAAGCCACGAGCCTTGTTGCTCAAGACTCTATTTCAGCTATTGTTGTTTTGTCTCTTAACACCAACAGTATTAGTGATGGGAGATCATGATTTATTTGTTCTTGTGCTCGAAATGTGTAAATCCTGTCTTTTGAAGATGCATATTCTTTATCCAAATGAACTCCAAAAGATGTGAATGAGAATATACTATTATCTGCTCTTATTTACTTTTGAAATGGTAAAATTTTGTCAGATTGAGAAGTAAGCACCTGGAATTTGAATTATCGTTAATTAAACTTTTTCATTGTGACAACAAAAGCTTGATGTCTCTTGTTGAAATCTTCTAGCACCACGGTAGCTGCAAGAAGGAACCTTTTCTAACTCATGCTTAGAATTGTAAAATATTTCTCCTGTGAAGAAAAAAAAAAAGTGAGATGATAATTAAAATGTTATGAGTTTTCAATTTTTTTTTTTAAATAGTGATCTTTCATAAATGGAGTCGATAAAACTGCACATAACCAGTCGATTTTTCTTCTCTTTCTTTTTTTTTTTTCGTGTAGTTTGGTTTTCCTTATCCTGTGATACTTCATGTACTTGAATATAATTATACGTTCTATGAATTGTGTACTAAATAAATATAGAAAATGAAGCTTGATTTGTCAACAATCTTTTCTCTAAAATTATGAATGTGATATAATCGAAAGGTACATATACTTGAAAGTAGAGGTGATCATGGGCCGGGCCGAGCCGGTTTGAGCCAAGTCCAGACAAAATTTTAGGCCCGAGCCCTGTCTGGCCCTAAATATGGGCTTAAAAATTGTCTAAGCCCGGCCCGAAAGAAAATTGATAAACCCGAGCCCAGCTCGGCCCAACCCATATTAATTTTTTTAGCTTTTTTCATTAAATAAAAAATTTTAAAACAAATATTAAAACAAAAAAAATAAATAAAAAACATGTAAATTTAAAAAGTATATTTGATTAAAATAAAATATACATTTAATATATAATTCGGGCCAGGCACGGGCCAAAAAAGTTTTACCGAGGCCCGATCCATTTCCTAAACGGGTCTCTTTTTTTGCTCAAACCCATATTTCAGGTCTATATTTTTACCCGAACCCTCCCATTTTTCGGGCGGGTCGTCGGGCCGGGCCGGGTAACCCAACCCGTGATCACCTCTACTTGAAAGTATATGTATTTACAGTTTTAGAGTTGATCCTTTTATATATATTATAAATTATAGATAGTGTTATAGTAAATGGCAATAAAATGATCGCAAAGTAATAAAAAATAAAATAAAATACACAATTCATTAGGGCTAAAAATCGAATGATACAAAAGGGGTTTCAATTACGTCTATTTAAAAGGTTGAAAAACTCTATTTCAATCAATATCCAATAGAAAAAGTGTATAACTATATAAATTCTACTTGTGCAGCATGATTCGTACCGCGCGAGCTTCACCCCCGCACAACTCTACCTTTCACCCTACAAATCCCCTTATTTTACTACTATATTTTATTTCTTTAATAAGTGATATATATACACGCACTTCTAGCCTGATATCCTCTAACTAACATAATCTTGAAATCATATCAACATTTGACTCATTATATCTCTCTTTAAAGGGAAAATCTGACTTATTCAAAGAAATAATTCTTATATTATTTATTCATAAACATAAAAGACCTATGATGCTTGACTTCAAAGCGTTTCCAAATTATGAATGATATTAGACCCAAAATAATCGCAGTTGAAATGATCGACACCAGTATGATAGCCATTCTGTTCTTTTTCTTTGAATCATGGGTTAATCCTGAAAAACAGAGTGTTAAGAAACTAGTTATAAATCAGGCATTTGTTTTGAAAAATGGAGAAACACATATGATGAATATAGACACGACACTGAATTACTCTACTACAAATATATGTCATAAAATAGACGAGAACATGCTTAGCTAGTATTCATACCTAGAGCCGAGGCTGACAGTCTTATAAAGACATCTTCTCCTCGGTACATGTCTGAAACTTCTGTAATATCAAAGAGGTCACCAAACCACATCAAACAGCCTGTGCGGCCTTCACTTACATTCACATTAGCATAAGCTGTACACGAGCAGTTCTTCAAGCATTCAGCCTCACATCCGGTAGGGTTCAAGCTCTCATTCAACTCAATTTTCAACAAATCCGGCACTTTAACCCCATCAAGCCTTGTAAAGCCTTCTCCCTTTTGACAGTCTAGTGGTGATTCTCTTACACAGTTCTTAGACTCTTGTGATTTTGATATGAACCCTTTTATACACTCACAGGAGTCTGCTCTCCTACTGCTACATATACTGTTAACACCACAGGATCCATAGCTCCCACATTTATCAAATGGAGCTGAGTATAAAACATCCCATTCATTACTTTCCTGTTCCCATATAAGACGTTGTAAATAACCAGACTCATTCAACCATAATCGCATGGTAATCGACTTACTGACAGGTTCGTAAGTATGATATACCTCATTCTCATTAGAGATAACAGTTGGTTTGAAGACTAAATTGGGAACTGCTGGAACACCTCCAAAGCCAATTCCATTCCATGGTCCTGTACGATATCTTTTCACTGATCCTCTATCAATGAATAACTGAGGCAACCCATTTTTGTCAAGTCTGTAAGTGAAGCTTCCGAGGGATGGATCGTCCGCACTTGTCCATGATGTTAAATATCTTTCCTCACCCGTCTTTAAGTTCCATCCTATTTTCATGCCTGGCAAGAGTATGTCTGATGGGTGTTCAAAGCTTTGCCACAAATAGCTTTCTGGCATGCTTTTGTTGTCCTTGAGGACAAGGTTTCCAGTGTCTAAGAGCTGTGCCACAGGATTTCGTGCTGCCCCAGACACATTGGTTGACCAGACCACAGTGTTTGTTTGGTTCAGAAGGAGATTTCCAGTGTCACTTAAAGTTAAAACCCCTTTGCCTTCAGCAATGGGGTTGTTTCTGTTAGCAACCCAAACAACTGCTCCAGGGCTGTTTTTGTACCATATTCCCAAGTACCTGTTTCTTGATTTTCCAGGTGAGAAGAAGCCTAGCTCAAAGGTTTCTAATGATGAAACTAGTGTCTCACCATCACTAATTGATCCTTCTGCACCTATAACATCAACTTCCTCTGAGAATTCCAAGTGTGAAAAAACCAGTGTTAAAAAACAAATCCAAGTGCATATAGGAGCCTTCCCCATATCAAAACTCTACTTTTCTTCTAAACAGCTTTCTCTTCTCGTCTACATATATTACAATTGATTTGTAGGGAAAACGTCTTTCTCCCGGAAAATAAGGTCAATATAAGGTAAGTTATCCATAATAATTAAAACAAAATAAAGGAAATGGTCGTAAATTTCTCTTTCTTTCCTTTAAAATTTTTACTTTTTAATTACCTAAATTGGGGGAAATTCACGAGAATAAGGAAATCTACGAACTTCCTAAATATAAAATGAATTTTATAATCTTGCTATATTTTATTTTTAAAGAAAGATTTAACAATATTTAACTTAATTATCAACTTTATCTTTAAATTTATAAAAAAATAGAATATTTTCTTCATTAATAATTTAATTTATATATTTTTAAAATTTATGCAAAAGCCTTAAATTTTTATTTTTAAAATTTTAAATTATTTTTAAATGAAGAAAATGAATAAACACAAAAAAGTATAGGAAAATGAAAATACTTATTATTTTTAAATATAAAATATTATTTTTAACTCAATATTAATAATAAAAGTATAGGGAGTGTTTAGTATTGTTTTTAAGAAATATTTTTTGGACAAAAAAATACTTTTGAGATAAAAATATTTCTAAACAAGCTATTTTTTTAAGAAAAAAATGTTTTTCCCAAACCAAAAAGTGACTCAAAAGTACTTTTTTGATGACTGAAAATTTTAGTTTCTCCTCAAAAATATTTCTAAGAAGCATAGATAAACTAAGCCATAATTTCCTTCTTTTTCAGATATTTGGAAAATGACGTTTTGACATTAGTAGCTCTTTGCCAAGAATAATTAGTATCACTTGTATGTCTTTTGAACATAATTTTGTCACATATCAAACCTTGTAGTTATTATAGGGATTTAAATGGTGAAAGCAGAGTATTAGCATTATTATTTTGTTACCTTAATATTTATAATCCTAATTGACTATGATAATATATGTTTTTATATATTTGACAGATCAACTATGCATACTAGTCGCTTCATTCATAGCTCTTCACGCTTTATCATTTTAGCCCGTAAAGATTAACTTCTGTATGATCTATTTTACAAGACATAACAATGATTGTTTTTGCTGCACAATACTATTGATGAGTGGGGTCAACAAGGAAAAAAATACAGAAAAAGATGTTGTAGTGTAAATGAAAAATTAAAGAGTAAGGAAGAATGGAGATGGTGAAGGTGATTGTGGGGAGTAAGCTGATAGAGCGTGGGCATGTGTACTAGGGAGTCTATCTCATTTTCATTGTGTTGGGGCTATTTGTAGGCGAGATTTTGTGTAGGATGATGTTAACGTGATGGATCTGTAATCAGGTCATCGTTATGGGACACATGGGACAATAATCTTTAATGGAACGAGGATGTCTGTAATGGGACATATCATATCATTCGTTCTGATTCGGAATAAAATAGTTGACTCACGTGGGGTTTGGTGACTAAAAGAATCACACTCTTAATAGAAGGCCAAATGTTTGGAAAAGGGGATGGTTAGCTTCCTTGAATGATTACCTTCCGTTTATTCAAGTGGTTGAGATTAGGAGTGAGGCTTTTGGTTACCTTTCATTATGTGGTTGGGGAGTCCCTAATTATTTATAACTATTCAAGAAAGAAGTTTAAAGTTAAAAAAGCGATTTGGAATGATTCATTTCGCTAAGACCCACTTAATTGCCTGATAAGACAATATTCGGAGGAACCTTGAAGTAACATATTTATGTTTTAGTTACGTTTAGAACCGATCATAAATCGTAAAAGTGGACATGAAAATTGTTTAAAAAGATACAAATACATCAAAATTTTCTTAACAATTTCTGCCTACATATCCAAGAAGATCTTGGTGGTGATTTGGGTGACTAAATCCTGTGCTACTTTTTCCACTCACAATCTCTAAAAAACTAACCCAAAAAATAAACACATCAGATATGACAAAATCTTCCATCCATTGCATACTATGTAGACAAAATGACCACTGCAAGAAATTATCAAACATAGATAGTTTTAAGTTTAAAATCTGTGTTAATTCTGAAGTCTTCATCAACTTACCACGTCCCTAAATTTCTATTCGAATAGTTACATCACTTGGTAAATAACACAGTGATGCTACTTTTGATATACATAATTAAGAGACACAACTCTTTCATCATTAAAGACAACCTATGTACTGAATAAACATAGCAGGAAATTTCTATCTAGCTTCAAGAATAGATATGGTGACATCAGTTGTCACTGATGTAGAACTAAAATTGTCATAGGGATTCCTTTGTACGAAGAAACCAGGTGCTTTTGGTCGAGGCAAAGTTGCTTCTTCATTTGTGAGTTTGAGAAGAACAGATGACATTGTTGGCCTGTCTTCAGGGCATTCTTGAACACACAATAACCCAACATGGATAAATCTAAGCACTTCGGACCTAACACATGTTTCTTCTAGGATTGTGTCAATCACTTCCAAACCTCGATCTTCATTCCAAAGCAGCCACGCCTACGCAAAAAGAAAAAATGGTACATGACTGAACATACATCTGTGACCGTGATTTAAATCGAAAAGAGATTCCATTGTTATGACTTACGTGGCCTAGAAGATTGTGGAGATGATCGGGATGACTGTACCCTCTATTCTTTTTACCACTTACTATTTCTAGCAAAAGCACACCGAAGCTGAAAACATCGGATTTGGCCGAAAATGTTCCATCAATTGCATACTCAGGAGCCATGTAACCACTGCATTAAAGCATTTTATATGAAATGAGGCCGAAGAATCGAATCTATAAAAGAAGTAATAGAACTTACAATGTTCCGACCACTCGACTTGTTTTTGTTTCCACATCATTGCCACAAAAGATTCTTGCCAACCCAAAATCCGAAATTTTAGGGATCAAGTTGCTATCTAGTAAAATATTACTTGCTTTGAGATCTCTATGAATAATTGGGAGTTTAGAATCTTGGTGGAGATAGAGTAGTCCCCTTGTGATGCCTAGAACAATATCAAACCTGTTTCGCCATGATAGTTGTGCTTTTTTTTTATGATCTGCACAAATAACACCCTGTGAACCTCAAAATTATGTATTGAATATTTGTTTTATAGTAAAGATAATGTATAGGAAACCAATGCTAACCAAAGATGAAGGAATCTAAGCTTTTGTTAGGCATAAACTCATAGACTAACATCCTTTCATTTCCTTGAATGCAGCAACCAAGCAGTCCAACAAGATTCTTATGCTGAAGTTTGGCTATCAAAACTACTTCATTCCTGAATTGCTCAACACCTTGACCTGAGTCTTTTGACAGCCTCTTTACTGCTATTTCTTGTCCTGTTGGGAGATTTCCCTGCGTTCGTATAATAATTGCATTCAAGGATTTTAAATTGCGGACATAACATAACATATTCCAGGTTGGTTACCTTGTAAACAGGACCAAAGCCACCCTCTCCAATTACATTGCCAAAAGAGAAATAGTTGGTGGCAATTTCTATGGTAGAGAAGTGGAACAAGGGCACTTCTCTTTCATCTTCCCCACTTTCCAATCTTGTTAAATGAAGCAAATCATCTGTAATTCAATTGAGTTTGATCTCTTAAATACTGCAAATCTATTTGAAGAAAGTGAGCAAGTTTGGATGAGTATTCTTACCTCGTTTCTTCCATTTCTTCCAAATTATGAAGGATATTAGGCCCAAAATAGTTGCACTTGAGATGATTGACACAATTAGGATAGCCATTAGTCTATTCTTTTTCCTTGAATCATGGGTTAATCCTAGAAAAGACAGTATCAAATGCAAAAAAAATAAAAGAAGAAGAAGAAGAAGTAAGAAAAGACGAACAATATAAGTGGTGCATACCTAGACCTGAAGCTGAAAGTCTTACAAAGACAACTTCATTTCGGTACATGTCTGAAACTTCTGAAATATCAAAGAGGTCACCAAACCACATCACACAGCTGGTGCGGCCTTCACTTACATTCATATTAACATAAGCTGTACAAGAACAGTTCTTCAAGCATTCAGCCTCACATTGCTTAAGACTCAAACTCTCATTCAACTGAAATTTTAACAAATCCGGCACTTTAACCCCAACAAGCCTGGTAAAGCCATCTCCCTTTTGACAGTCTAGTGATGATTCTCTTACACAGTTCTTAGACTCTTGTGATTTTGAAATGAACCCTTTTAGACACTTACAGGCATCAGCTCTCCGGCTGCTGCATACACTGTTAGCACCACAGAATCCATAGATCCCACATTTATCAAATGGAGCTGCGTACAAAAATTCCCAATTTTTACTATCATGGGTAAATATAAGACGCTGTAAATAACCAGTATAATTCAACCATAATCGCGTGGTAATCTCCTTGTTGGCAACTTCATAACTAAAAAATATCTCATTCTCATTAGACACGACATTATGTTTGAAGAGGAAGTTGAGGTATGCTGGAATAGCTTCAAACCCAAATCCATTCCATGGTCCTGTACGGTACGTTTTCATTGATTCTGTATCAATGACTAACTGAGGTAATCCATTTTTGTCAAGTCTGAAAGTGAAGTTTCCGGGGGATGGATCATCAGCACTTTTCCATGATGTTAAATATCTTTCCTCACCAGTCTTTAGGTTCCATCCTACTTTCATGCCTGGCAAGAGTGTGTCTGATGGATAATCAAAGCTTTGCCAAAAATAGCTTCCAGCCATGCTTTTGTTGTCCTTGAGAACAAGGTTTCCAGTATCTAAAAGCTGTGCCACAGGATTTTGTGCTGTCACAGACATATTGGATGACCAGACGACACTCTTTGTCTGGTTCAAAAGGACAAGATTTCCACTGTCACTTACAGTTAAAACCCCTTTCCCATCAGCAATGGGATTGTTTCTGTTTGCAACCCAAACAACCGTTCCAGGGCAGGTCTTGAACCATATTCCCAAGTACCTGTTTCTTGATTTTCCAGGTGAGAAGAAGCCCAGCTGAAAGGTTTCTAATGATGAAACCAGTGTCTCACCATCACTGATTGATCCTTCTACACCTAAAACATCAACTTCCTCTGACAATTCCAAGGGTGAAAAAACTACTATTAATAAGCAGATCAAAGTGAATATAGGATCCCGCTCCATGTTAAAACTCCAGTTTTCTTCTAAACAAAGTCCTCTCCTTGCCTTCAAAGATTACACAGCCTAACATTGACTTGAAAAATTTTGGTTAGGGTTTTGTGGAAAGAGTAAATGGAATGCTTGTTAATGATTCGATTTAGCATTGCTGAAAATCAGCTGTAATGATGAATGTTTGTTTAAGGCATGATTGTTCATTGCCAAAATATTTTCTTGCTAAAATAGTCATCGTTATTAATTTCCAAAAGATTTTACCTCAATATATCAATATTTATAAAAAATATATATTACTTCCTTTTAAGAAAAATATATAATAACTTGTCATCAAAGTCGTGCAAATTTTAGGTCTATTCCAGCACATATTTATTTTTTTAACGTCATCATATAGCTAAGTACCCACCTTGTTATTTTGTTATCGATTTTCAATGTAATTGATTATGGCAAAGTATCAACGACCCCTTCTACTATCTATCTCAAACATCGACGCCCTTTGCACATACACAAAAAATAGAAAAGAAGACGGTAGTCCAGATTTATACATAAAAAAATTGCCCTTGAATTCAAGGTGAAGTTCATGAAATATTTTTTCATGTTTCCGTCCTGCACTATGGCATCAAATCAAACATTCATAAAACCAAAAGAAAAAGTCGACACCGGGATTATCTTATAGTATATCATCACGGTGTAGTAAATCATGATCCCAGTGCCATAAAAGGAAATCAAGAACCTCATCAATCATACGATAACATCACCAATAAAAAGTTAAACAATGCGGAGATGAAAGTAGAAAGAGAGAATCCTAGGATCCATTTTAACTGAATCCTTCATCCAAGCTAATCCTGAGCGACTCATAGTCTTCTTTGCTATCTACAACATAAGAAAAGCTAGATAAAGAAAAATATCAGATATAAACAGGTTTGCATGAAAGAATGGAAAATAGAAATGAAGATATTTCCAACAACAAGATACAAACCTGCTACTGATTGGATAAAGCTGCAATTACCGGACTTGCTAGGCATCTGCCATGAAAGAAGCATCAAATTTACAAGAATTGGTGGTAAGCTCAATAGTTCAGCAACACAAGCAAATTTCATACAAGAAGCTTTGCCACTACATGTTATGGATTTCATAACAGGCAAACTTATGGCTATTAATTCAAAATGTTTCTACCAGGTAATGATACAAACAAATCTCTTTCTTTGCATGTCTTTTTATTCTTTCCACTATGCCTGTGAAACAAGCAATAGCCTGAATAAACTGTAGGAAATGGCAATGACCAATTGGTGTATAAAAAAGCTTCCTCCAAACTGCAAGAGCTTTCTTTGAATCTAGGAATATATTTTAGCATCTAATGGTTATCTTTTCATTCTCAATTTGCTTATGAAATCAGATTAATCCAAATATTTCCACAGCCTACCAACTCTTGCAGATTGAACATCCTACTAGTTATGTTGTAAAGCAACATATATGACAATAAAACCATGTTCTATCCAACATTTAATTGCACACTGAAGCATTTTATCTTCCCATATTCTCCCAGTTGAAATCTACGAAACCATTTGCAGTTCCATGCAAACAGTTTCCAATAGCCCTTTTAGCTCCAACCGATCATCCCAATCCCCAACAGTTAGAAATACTCCACCTCCTTCTAAGCATCAACTGCTTTGTTTTACGTGGACAAACAACTGCTTAAAACATCTTTCTACTACAATTTGGTCATTTCTCAAGATACTAAAAATTCCATGAGAAGGCCAAACTTGCCAGGCCATGCTGCATCAAGAAACTGGAAATCATATATTCATACTAGCATTTCCATAGACTTCACAGGTTAACAAACAGTAGCAACTGTTATCCGCATGCCTTTATGCATAACTATCAAGCAGTGATGTCTATTAGAAGTTTATAGCTCCTAAGATCTAGCACTCAACAGTACTACATACATCTTCGTTATACCATCAGTTCCATTGTACATAACTTGTCCACATATCAATTAGCTCCAAAAGTTTAACAAGACAACATCCACAAGAATGCTCAAGGCAGGGAAAACTATGGCCCTCAAGCATTTAGAGAGTTGCTTAATGAACACAGTAACAATTGCCATCACATATCTTTATAATATTTATCAACTGCTCACTTATTATTTTATACCAAGTTAAAAGTGACACCAAACAAATAGTTTTATTGTCCATCACCTATCTACTTTTCAATTAACTCCCAATCAACAGGAAAATTCAAGGGGACAACTAATCCCATCAACTAAACAAATCCTCCCATTACTAAAAATTCAAATACTACAAATTAGAATAAACAATATATGAGCTACAAGAAAAAGAAACTAAACTTTTCCCACTATCTGGGATGAGCTATAAATATCATATTCTACTATCGTGCCCTATTTTCAGCTAATTTAACAAAAAATGCATTTTGAATCACTAAAAACATAAACATATTAAACCATTCCCAATAAGTGGCCATCTACATAAATATAATATTATGTCAAATTGGTACCAAGAAAAGACCAGCATTCGCCAACTTAAAATTTTTATCATCCATAACAACAGTAATCTATGCTAGGTCTCACTATGCGTGGTAACTGGTAAGCCATATCGGCCACATTCTGCTGCTTTGCTCTAATCATCATCTAACACACCAGAAACACATTACCAAGAAAGAAAATGCTAAGATAATTTGAATTAAACATCTAAATACCGCCAAGAAGCCAAATTTTCAGCCATATTCTAGGCTAGCATATGCGATAGGCTACATGGATCATATGACACAACTTTTCTATTATATCTTTTCATACTACGGAAACATATAAGCAGTAAAAACCTGCTCAAGCCATCCAAATTAAGCACTAAAACACATACAAAGATCCCAAATTTCCAATCAAACTCGAACGAAGAAAAATACCGATAGGATTAACATTTGCCACCTTTTTCCTCCACCCTGGCCTCCTTATCCGTCACCACAGGCTGACCATTCCCGCCATCTTTCTCATCAGGATGCCTAACAACAACAACAGGACAAACACAGTGATGCACACAATAATCAGTAACGCTTCCCAACCTCCCATCATTCCCTCTTTTCTCAGCTCCACACCCTCTTCTCCCCATTATAACAGCACTCAAGCCTAACCTCTCCAGCTCAAGACACAACCTTTCCCTCATATCATGATCTTTCGCAATATGAATCTTGAAGGGAAACCCAGCTTCCTTCAAGGGTTTGGCCAAATCCGCTGCCTTTGAAGCCGTGAAGGCATCGAAGTCGTCCTCCAGTTGCTTCTGGGTCTCAGGCGTTCGTGGGCTTTGTTGGGCCTGGGAAAGTGGGCCCCAATCAGCTCCGTAGAGTACATTGGTTGGAGACACGTGGAGGAGGATAACAGCATCGCCTGGTCGGAGGTAGTTTTGGACAGCCCAGCGAACGGCGTAGGCGGACTCTTCGGAGAGATCCACTGCTACGCCAATCTTACGACGAGCTCCAGCGACGGGGCTGGGGGAGGAGGCGGCGGAGGTCGAGTGATGAGGGGAGGTTGGGAGGTGAATCTTGATCGTGGGTAGCTTTCGGTCACTGTTAGAAGAACTCACTTTCCTTCCTTTATTTGGGCTTTCCATTTCTTTTCTTTCCTCAAATTCTTTTTTCCTTGAAGAAAATGACACAACTTTTGAGTTTTTTAATGTTCAAGAGTTTGTTAAGAATTTTTATTTTTAATAAATGATAATAATTCTAATTTTATATCAAAATTCTTTCAATAAATACATATTATTAAATTAATTTTGATTTTTTAATATTATAAAAGTAGACATCACAAAATCTAAAATTAAAAAATTCTATTCACAATAATAACCCATATATAAATCAATTAACCTTCGATAGAATTGATTGATTTAATATTCAACATTATTAATTATTGACCCTATCAAAACTGATAGCTACATCATTAGTCACTAAATCTTGAGTAAATTTTTATTTTAGTCACTAAATTAGTTATAATTTAGTTACTAAATTATTCAAAAATTTTTATTTAAATTATTGGATTAGTAAGTATTTTTTTAAAAAAAAAGAAAATTTTGTTAGTGAGTTTCAAGAGACGATTCGACGAT
Organism: Gossypium bickii; assembly: GCA_025503065.1. NCBI lineage: Eukaryota > Viridiplantae > Streptophyta > Magnoliopsida > Malvales > Malvaceae > Gossypium > Gossypium bickii. Next base: position 125,153,185 of record CP106711.1, read on the forward strand.
TGATATGGTAAATCAATACCCATTGTCAAGTAGAACATACTTTAGATCTAAGTTGATATGATGGTCAATATAAGATATAAGAAAAAAAACTTTAAATTTTAATTTGTAAATTCATGATGTCCAATATTGTTTCATAAAAAGAAAAATTAAATTATAAAAAAAATGAAAAAAAAGCTTTTTATTACTACCTGTAATAAGAATAAAAAAATTATATAATATAAATTTTAACATTCCAATTATTTAAATAATTTTTAAAAAAAATTAATAACTATATTATAATTTTTTTAATTAAGTAATCAAACCAAAAATATAATTCTAATTTAGTAGCTGATAATATAATTTACCATTAATCTTTCTCGAGGAGCTACATTTTGTTCTGTTTAATGTTTTCCACACGCGTGTGAAAGGCAGTTAATTGGCGGCGGAGATTTTCAGTTATCTCACACGTGTAAGATGGTTTCAATCACCTGCAATGATTTCTTTCTGAGCTCAATCTTAAAGGAGTACAATTTTTATCTTTCTTTTTGTCCCAGCTTTAGTTCCTTAATTGAGTCCTGTGTTCCTTCTGTTTTCTCTTTGCAGCTTTAGATCATGGTCTATATTTCTCGCAACGTGTCGAACACCGATCGCGGCCTCAACATCGGAAGCTTCCTAAAGAACCTAAGCAAATTTGCGGTTGATTCCGCCATTAACGTCTCCCTCAAAGGTTTCACTGGTTCGTTTTCTTTTCTCTTTATCCTCCTATATATTCTCTATAATTTTACATCAATCAGACTTTGTTTTGGTTTAATTTGACCATTTTCGCATAAAATAACAATCATAATTTCTGGGTTTCATTTTTCCAGCAGAATAGTGATTGGTTCCCACTTCCCATGCCTTGTCAATTTGGGTTTATTTCCTGTTCATGGATTTATTCGATTATGTATATCGTCAATATTCATCTTAATTTTAGAGTAAATTATGAAAATAAAGAAGAGAAAGATTTGCTGTTTGTGGATGATTGCAATAATTGCGTTGACTGTGATATTAGGAAATGCCTGTTCCAACCATCATTTTTTTATTGGCTCTGTGGGGTGAGACATTTTCAGGTGGGAAGAAACTGTATCAGACACTTTTACAGGAAAAGTTAAAAGATGAGCCAAGCGATGTGAAACTAATGAAGAAGGAGGAGGAGACACAATCAACAAAAATGGAAGACACTGCAAACAAAGCTGTAGGAGGAACAGAGCCCGTGAAGAAGAAGAAGAAGATGGTACCTGAAGACTTGAAGGAAATGGAGCTCGAAGATCCTAAAAGGAAAACAATTTTCATTCGATCTCGCCTGTAAAATACTAGGAAAGGTTAATAGGTAAATTGATAATTCAATTATAAATATTTCGAAGATGTACTTTTTTTTACTGTACCTTGTTAATGTTTTAAGCTATAATTTGATTAAGGTTTCTATTGCTAGCTTCATTTTCTTAGTGGATTTAATTTCATTGTATTTGGAATTTGAATGAGTCTCAACATAAATATCTGTTTGTTAATTGATGCTTCGGCAAGTTCTCAAGATTGTTTCCATTTAACCAATCATTTACTTATATATAATACAAAGTAGTAGTCGTGAAAATAGAGATATGGTCATGGCATGAACTTCATTGATGATGATGTGGTAATTACCATGGAGCATGAGGCATGGGCTTAACTTTATAATGTATCACATCATATAATGCATATGCACATAGCTTTATTTGCCACCACATTCAAGGTGAATTGTAGAACCTAATGTCATGGGGTTAGAACTTTAGTCTCGTTAACCACACGGTCTTAGGGAGTTTCTTTGCTCTGATTCTAAGTCAGTCTAATTTTTGCAAAAGTGAGAACTCACGCAGAATTTTATGATTACAAATGAAGGAGATATCTCTATTTATAGTTATGGGTTCCATGAATTGAGCCAGTTCATGTGGGTCAAATGAGACCCATTTACCTCTATGGGGGTATTCTGTGTGCCATGGTCATGGCTTTGATCCGCTACTCGTGACATTAGAACCTATTGCAGTTCTTCTTTTCACAATCACATGCATTTTCTTTGCCTTGACCTATTGCAAAATTCATAATCATATATCATGTCCATGGGTGTGTCACAGGCTGTGGATTAAGGTCAGTGATCATTGCGCATAGAATTGTTTATGGAGGTTAATTGATCAAATAAGGTTTATTTAACCCACATGAACTGATTTGATTCATGAAAAATATAGAGAAACTCATCTACTTGAAGCATTGGTGGTATAGTGAAAACACTCCAGTAAACTTAAGTTACTATGTTGAATAATGTAAATCTTAAAGGATGCACCACAAAACTGGACTCTGTGAAGGATCAACTCAAGGGACAGGTGATGGCTACTCTCCACGTTAATATAGAAGAGATGCAATAGACTTTCAATTCCATTGAAAAGCTAATTGAGAGGAATGATGATCTTGAAGATATTATGATGACTTTGAAAGAGGAAATTAAAACCATGGTGACGTCTTTGAATATGAAGATCGAAGAGCTCAAGGGTGAGCTTGTCATTTACGAAGTTATAGTAGGAAAAAGAGGTATTGGGGCTGACACCCAAGCGTAAGATGGATGTTTTCAAATTGAAAGATTTTAAGGGAAAAAGATACACAAAGGGTGTGAACAACTTCTTATGGAGGATGAAACAGTACTTCCATGCAGTGGACATTAAGGATGATGCCACTAAGGTAAACGCTGTTCCAATTTATTTTACTAATGAGAGACGAGTTGGTATCACAATTGGGACTTAGGTGGAGTTCCAAAATAAGTTTAGGAAGCAATTTTACCTCGAGTATGCTGAGGAATAAGCTCGGGCTAAGTTATGTCAGCTTACGCAACAAAGCATAATTCAAGAATATGCTCGGGAGTTCACTAAGTTGTTACTCCAAATACTTGATTTGAGTGAGAAAGAGATATTATATTGGTTCAAGGCTAGATTGAACCCTCAAGTGAAGCAAGATTTGCATCAACTAGGGGCCAAAGAGCTTACCAAAGCCATGACTGAGACAGAGTCCTTTGTCGAGCTTGATTTGAGGAAAGACAAGTTCAAGTCTTCCGAGCCTAGAGAGAAGGACAATGGTGGGGGAGATTAAGAAGGACAAGTTGAGAATGACATCGATGACAATTGTAAGAATGGTGATAATGGGAAAATACTGAATGGGTTGGGGAAACCAAACAATCATCCAAAGAGCAAGAAGAATGATAATGAGTCGATACAATGCTTCTTATGTTGTGGTTCGCATAAAATGTAGGATTGTTTAGAGCAATCTAAGTTGTCTGGAATCAGTAAATAAGAGAAAAAGAAGCTTGTTGAGGATAGAGTATTAAGGCTTGGATAAATTATACTCAATTCTACGAAAACAAAGAGGGATCACAAGTAGAAAGGGTTAATGTTTGTATGTAACAGCCTGGTTTTAGTTAAATCGAAACAGTGATTTCGGGACCACAAGTCCGAAGTTGAAATAATTATTTTATTATTATTTTAATGTCTACAGCATGATAGTATACTTGTGTGAAGATTTTGTTAAGAAATTTAATCGTTTGATTAGTCAATTTGATAATAAGGACTAAATTGTAAAAGATGTAAATATTAGGGGCAATTGTGTAAAAATGCTTAAAGTGAATTTTGGATTAAATTGAATTAATAGAGAGATGACTAAATAAGCTGAATTTGATTTTATATAGATCAAGAAAAGTGAAATACGGGCTTAGATCGGGGAAAGAACAAAGTCTCAGATTAGTTGAACCGTGTTGTCGTTTTTACGTCCGAGGTAAGTTCGTATGTAATAAGCTTTGTTATAATTATGTTTTTAATACTTTGATATTGCATAAACTGTGAATACGAGATTATGGACATATTCGATAATGATTCGACGACGATTTGGCATTGAAATTCCCGGTTGAACCTTAGGAACAGATTTGGATACTAGTGACATGTCATTAGGGGTATTTGTGATTGTGATTTTGTGATCCGGGTGCTGGTCCTGTATGTCCTACCGGTGGCTGAGTATACCGGCATGTGTTGCGGTTACTTGACAGCTTGTGTGAACAGCACTGTGTAGCTACGTCTTGACCCACAGCTTGTGTGAGTAGGCCCGTTGATAGCTCGAGAGTGAGCATATATGTGATATGTGATTGAGATAGCTTCGGCTATATATGTGGCACTTCGGGTGTGAGTTTCCCATGAATCCGATAGTATTTCAAATGGTTCAACGGGTAAATGAAAGATGTGGTTAAGTATGAGATTGATACGAGATGGTACATATATGTACATGAATCGTATAACCTTTAAATCGAAGAAATTGTGAAGTGCACATATAAGCATATGACTAAGCATGTGAAAGGTTTGTTAGTTAGCATGGATTACATGTTGATATGTTCAAATTGATGATTTGTGTATTTACAATTAGTTTGAGTTTATTTCATATGAGCTTACTAAGCTATAAAGCTTACTTTGTTTAATTTACTATGTTTTATAGTGATTCCAAAGCTAGCTCGGATTCGGGGATCGTCAAAGGCTTCGTCACACTATCTATTTATCAATTTGGTACTTTTGAATTTATGTTTTGAGTATATGGCATGTATAGGGACTTTGGTCATTTTGATTATGTGTTGATAATGATTTTTGGCTTGTAAATGTATATGTTTTGGTTTGTATATATAGCCATAAAAGTTGGCTTAATTTGGTTGTTTTGGATGTATATATATATGAAAAAGGCTTATGATGTGGTTCATAATTGCTTGCAAATGGTTTGTGATAGTTTAGCATTTAAGGTAGTTAAAGGTTGGAAATGGTTATTGTATGTTTGTGATTTTAGGCAAGGTAAAAAGTTTGGTTGAAATAATGCATATAGATATTTGTGAATTTGGAACTGTTATGATTAGAATTGGCAATACATGGTAATATGAACATGTAAATTGTTGGTATTGAAGTAGTGAATTGAGCTTGGTTGGAATTGTTGTTAAATGCCTATTGATGCTATGCATTTGTGCTTTTGAATTTTTGAATTTGATGTAGGTATGCACAAGTTTGGGTAGTAAATTGGCTTGGTAAATAGCCTATTTTTGTCTACGCGGGAAAAGACACGGGCGTGTGTCTCAATCGTGTGTGACACACGGTCACGTACACGGCTGTGTGTCCCCTGGTGTTGAATTAGAAACCAAGTCTGTAATGGCCTAAATTCAAGATTATCGGAATAATGGTTTCGCAACCATAAATCCGATTTAAATAGAAATTTATTTCAATATGTTTGCATGAGTCTTTATATGATAGGAAATATTTTTATAAATATTTATAAAATGTTAATAATGCGGTATTAAACTTTCGTTAGAAAATTTTAACGTTTGGGTAGGTAATTAAATGAAAAGGACTAAATTGAAATGAAAGTAAAAGTTTAATTATAGATTAAAAGAAAGTATAAAGGACCAAAATGGCAATTAAGCCATTTTGTCTAGATTGAATGGTGAATTGAAGAAAATCTGAGATTTTTAGTTTATTATTATATTATTATATTATTATATTATTATATATAAAGAAAGAGAAAAGAAACAAAAGAGATAGAAACAGAAAAGAAACAGAGAGCAAACGTGAAAGAAGAAAGAAAAGAGAAAAGAAAGAAGAAAAGGGAAAATTAAAAGTTTGAAGCTTGGAGTTTAATTTGGTAAGTTAATTTAGTCCTTTTTCTTTTAATTTTGATGCTTTATAAGTTTTAGAACAAAGTTTTGATGAATTTAAGTTGAAATTTTTGAAGTTTCAGAGTTTTTGAATATAGCATATGATGAATAAAATGATGAATTAGTGGTTTAATTGAAAGAATTTGAAGTTAGAATTGGGTAAAGGATTTAATTGTAAAATAAGCTATAAGAAAACTGTTTTGGGACAGCAGCAGTAGGGTTACTTTGAAAAATCACTAAAAATCGTAGAAGTGGAATTAGAAGCTGAGTGAGATATGAAATTAAAACTTATTGGGTCTATTTTCATATGAAAGAAACATGGAAAGCAAAGGAATTATGTAATTTGAGATATTTATATTTTTGTAAGACTGATCCAGAGGGATTTCGGGATCCCCTGTTCTGACTTTGAAAAATCATAAAAAATTGGAGAAAAATAATTAGGGACTTAACTTTATATGTTTAGAATCCTGAATGAGTCTATTTTCAAATGAAATAAATAAGAAGGTCACATGAATTCTGTATGAAGAGTAATTTGATTCGTAGTGAAGAGAGGTCAGAACAGTCAAACAGTGAAACAGGGGAAACTTTAAGAATAATCTGGTATTGATTGGCCATACCAAAAATTCTGAAAATTTTATGAGAAGAAGATATGTGAGTCTAGTTTCAGGAAAAATTAACGGTTCTTCGTTTGGAGGTCTGTAGCTCGAGAAATAAATAATTTAGTGACTGTGAGTCAAGTAGACAGCTTTGAATAAGCTAAAAATAATAATAGAATTATAGAAAATGCTACATGTGAACATGAAATGTATTGAATTGATGATTGGATTTATTTATTTAGATCCGGAAAACTCAAATATAAAGCTAGATCGAGGAAAGGAAAAAGTCCCGGATTAGTAGATTTTATAAACGAACTAGTATCGAGGTAAGTTCATGTAACTTGAATTATATTCTTAAATGTTTGAAATGTATGTTATTGATGTGAATATAATTTGAATGTCCATTGTATGAAATTTGTTGAAACATTGGTATATTTGATAAAAAGGAAAAAAATCCCGGTTGAATGAAAGGAAAATTCGATGGATCTCTGAAATGGAATTGACGGTAAAAAAGGATCTAGCCCGGACGGGTGATCCTATCTCGATACTGACCCTCCCGAAGAATATGTGGAAAATGGATTTAGCTTGGGACGGGTAATCCGAATTAGGGTCCAATTTAGCTTTGGGTGGTAATTCAGATCCAAGCTCATTAGAGTAATTGTCGTTGCGTGGGATTTAGCTGGACTACAATACTCTATGAGTTTATATTACAGAGATTTAGCCGGACCGTAATCCCTTTGTAAAGATGAGGTTCGCGGGAGTGTGCTCTCTCTGAAATGAAAATGTGCGCACATGAATATGAATTGACGGACCGGATTTGTACACAAAAGTGTACCTCTGAAAATCCATCGAAATTTCGAGTAATTCAACGGGATAAATATGGAAAAATAACAAGGAAATGAAAATCATAGTATTGATGAGCTCATCAATCATGGTGTGTATATTATTGATATATGGAAATTAATGAACTAACTTGAATGTTGAGCTTGTGCATGTTAGGGTATTAATGCATTGAATGGATATATGAATGCTTATTACATTGTATTGAAAATATTAGGTAAGTATAATTCTTGTTACATGGGCTTACTAAGCACAAAGTGCTTACTGCTTTTTCCTTCCCTTGTTTTGTAGTGTTAAGAGCTCGGAGGTCGAATCGGTGGGAGACTCATCACACTATCAACCCTGATATTTCGGTATTTAAAGAAATTTTAGTTTGGAAATGAATGGCATGTATAAGCTAATAAAATAAATGTTAATATGAAATGAATATAAGGTTAGCCACTGATATGGCTTATGTGTTGAAGTTATTTTATAAATATGCATGAATTTTATTTTGAAAATATGTTGAATTAGAATGGTTTCGGTTAAAAAAAAAAAAAAATTGTAAACTCTGGTAATGCCTCGCACCTTATTCGATAACGATAACGAATACAGGTAGGGGGTGTTACATTTGTTGGTATCAGAGCTACGGTTAAGTCGGTTCTAGGACCGATATAGTGAATACGGATTAGCTATACATGCCATTTAAATTATTTTTTTTTTTGATAGTGTGATATCTCCTGACCGCTTAAATTGTGTTTTCCTTATAGTAATGTCATCTGACCGAGCTCAATCTGAGGAAGCTGGGAGTCATGCTCCGGCTTCAATACAAAGAGAAGAAACTAGCAAAGTAGAAGGCCCGGTATAGAGGGTCAAGGGAGGAGCAAAAATAGCCTTCTTTCAAATGATGAATGAATGGTTTACCCAATATATAAGAACTAACCCTACAATGCAAAGAAACTCAAGCTCCCCTTCGTTTCCTCCACGGTTCCGAGATTCCCACAGGCATGTGTATTGAATCTGTCGTGAAAAGGAAAAGCTCCAATCGATAAAATCCGAAAATATGGGGTAGAAGAATTTGAGCAAAGATTGATGATGATCCCGAAAGAGCTGAATTTTGGTTAGAAAATACTACTCGGGTTTTGGAGGAATTATCTTGCACGCTTGAGTAAGAATGTTTGAAATGTCTTTGTTTTCATCGCTAAAAGACACATGACTTATCATTGGTGGAATACTAAAGCTTCATTGTTCCAAAGAAGAAATTACATGGGAATTCTTCGCATCGAGTTCAAAAAGAAATATATCAGCCAGAGATTCTTTGATCAGAAAAGAAAAGAATTTCTTGAGCTGAAACAGGGCAATAGATCAGTATCTGAGTATGAAAGAGAATTTGTTCGGTTGAGTAAATATGCTCGAGAATGGGTACAGTCGGAAGCTGAAATGTGCAAACGATTCGAAGAAGGGTTGAATGAAGAAATTAAGCTACTTGTTGGAATTCTTGAAATTCGAGAGTTTGCTACACTAGCAGAACGAGCTTATAAAGCAGAAGAATGGAGCAAAGAAAAGAAACAGGCTGAGAGGGAAGCTCGAATTTTTAGTAAAAGACCAATGGAAAAATCTCGGCCGCTCCAAAGAAATTGAAGAAGTACCAGGATCGTTTTACCTCAACCACTGGGTATTCGGATAGAGTGCGAGGTTCACAACAAGACTAATTCAAGACCTTCCACTCCATCGGTGACCGGTGTTGGCGAAGTGTTGGTACCCCTAAGCCGAGATGCCGAGATTGTAATAAAGCTCATTTTGGTGAATGCCGATTTAAGAGCGGGGCATGTTATCGATGTGGTTCTTTTGACCATTTCCTCGAGAGATTGTCCAGAAAGAAGTGAAAAGAAAGCTGAATATATATCGAAGCCAAGTAATCAATCTTGGAGGGTAGACCATCTCGACCATCCGGTAATGTTAGTGGTAGCCGAGGAGCTACAAAAGATACTACAAGTAGGCACGAGACACGAGCACCTCCTAGGACATATGTCATGCGTGCGGAGAAGATGCCTCAAAGACCGATGTTATTATCTTGGTACATTTTCTTTACTTGAAATCGATATTATCGCATTAATTGATCCGGTTCTACGCATTCATATATATGTGTAAAACTTGCATGCGTTAAAGATTTATCTATTGAACCTATGAATTTGTGGTTAAAGTCTCGAACCCCTTTGGCCAATCTATTTTGGTGGATAAAATTTGTAAAAATTGTCCATCGATGGTAAGAGGTTATTGTTTTCGGCCGATTTGATGTTCTTTGCCATTTGATGAGTTTGATGTGATATTGGGCATGGATTGGTTAACTTAGCATGATGCAATAGTAAATCGAAATGTAAATATATTGTGTTGAAGTGTCGAATGGTGAATTACTTCAAGTTAAATCCGATCGCACGGAGAGGATTATCTCGATGTGATTTCGATTATTCTTGCGCCGTAAGTATGTCAAAAAGGGTATGATGCTTTTCTTGCTTATGTATTAGATACTAAGGTATACGAGTCAAAGATTCAAGCGAGTGCGCGGTGGTATGTGAATTTTTCGATGTGTTTCGTAAGAGTTACCGTGGTTGCCACGTAAAGAGAAGTGGAATTTTCTATAGATTTGATTAGGGAACTACTCCGATTTCCATAGCTCCGTGCATCGAATGGCTCCTACTGAATTAAAGGAATTAAAGACACGATTCACAGGAACTTGTTGACAGAGGTTTTGTCCGACCGAGTCATTCACCTTGGGGTGCTCGGTTCGCATTTGTGAAAAAGAAAGATGGGTCTTTGAGATTGTGTATTGACTATCGACAGCTCAATAAGGTAACTATAAAGAATAAGTATCCGTTGCCCTGGATTGATGATTTATTTGATCAACTGAAAGGTGCTACTATATTTTCAATGATTGATCTCCGATCGGGCTACTATCAGTTACGAGTAAAGGAGTCAGATGTGCCAAAGATAGCTTTCAGAACCAGGTACGGGCATTATGAGTTTCTAGTTATGCCATTTGGGTTGACTAATGCACCTGCAGTATTTATGGATTTGATGAATCGGATATTCAGACCGTACTTAGATAGGTTTGTGGTAGTTTTCATTGATGATATTTTGGTTTATTCTCGAGATGAAGAAGAACATACAGAACATTTGAGAATTGTGTTGCAAATTCTGCGAGAGAAACAATTATATGCTAAATTCAGTAAATGTGAATTTTGGCTTCGAGAAGTGGGTTTTCTTGGACATATTGTATCTGCTGAAGGCATCAGGGTAGATCCAAGTAAAATCTCAGCTATTGTCAATTGGAGTCCACCGAAGACTGTATCTGAAGTTAGAAGTTTCTTGGGTTTAGCTGGTTATTATCGGAGATTTGTACAAGGATTCTCTATGATAGCTTCTCCAATGACTCGATTATTGCAGAAAGATGTAAAGTTCGAGTGGACTGATGAATGTCAGCAGAGTTTCAACCGATTGAAAGATCTACTAACGAAAGCACCAGTATTAGTGCAGCCTGAACCGGGTAAGGAATTTGTTATTTACAGTGATGCCTCATTAAATGGTTTAGGTTGTGTCTTGATACAAGAAGGTAAAGTAATAGCCTATGCTTCAAGACAACTTAAACCACATGAAAGAAATTATCCGGTACATGATCTTGAGTTAGCTGCTATTGTTTTTGCATTGAAGATATGGCGGCATTACTTATACGGTGAGAAATGTCATATTTATACTGATCATAAAAGCTTGAAGTATTTGATGACACAGAAAGATCTGAATTTAAGACAGCGCAGGTGGCTTGAATTGATAAAAGACTATGATTTGATTATTGATTATCATCCGTAAGGCTAATGTTGTGGTGATGCTTTGAGTCGAAAATCTCTGTTTGCTTTACGAGTTATGAATACCCGATTGTCTTTGATTGATGATGGTTCAATCTTAGCTGAATTGAGAGCTAAACCGACATTTTTACAGCAAATATGTGAAGCTCAGAAGAGTAATGAGAAGTTACAGGTTAAACGGGCACAATGTGAGTCAGTACTGATTCTGAATTTCAAGTTGGGGTTGGTGATTGTTTATTATTCAGAGGTAGGTATGTGTACCCAAGAATTGAGAGCTCGTCTGAGTAAGATTTTACACGAGGCTCACGGTGGTACTATGTCCGTACATCCGGGAAGTAATAAAATGTATAATGATTTGAAGAAAGATGTCTTGGTGGCGTGTATGAAACGTGATATTTCGATTTTGTATCAAGATGTTTGATATGTCAACACGAGTTAAAGCAGAACATCGTGTACCTTTCGGGTTACTTTAGCCAATTACTATACAGGAATGGAAATGGGAAAGAATCACTATGGATTTTGTATCAGGTTACCGTTGTCTCCGAGGAAAAAGATGCTATTTGGGTGATTGTTGACCGATTGACAAAGTCAAGACACTTTATTCCGGTATGTATGGATTATTCTTTAGATAAACCGGCTGAATTGTACATATCCGAGATTGTCGAGTTACATGGAGTGCCTATCTCCATTATATCGAGATAGAGATCCCCGATTTACGCCTCGTTTAGGATAAATTGCAAGAAGCTTTGGGTACTCGGTTGTATTTCAAGATCGCATTTCATCCTCGACATGATGGCCAATCTGAGCGTGTAATACAAGTATTGGAAGATATGCTTCGATGTTGTACACTAGAGTTTAAAGGTAATTGGGAGAAGTATCTACCTTTGATTGAATTTGCTTACAATAATGATTATCACCCAAGATTAAAATGGCACCATATGAAGCTTTGTATGGTAGAAAATGTAGAACACCATTGTATTGGACATGAGCTCGGTGAAAAGAAGATACATGGGGTTGATTTAATCCCGAAATGTAAGAGAAAGTGAAGGTTATTCGGGATAGTTTAAAAGCGACTTCCGATCGCCAAAAATCATATGCCGATCTTAAACGAAAAGAGATTGAATTTCAGGTCGGTGACAAGGTATTCTTGAAAGTGTCTCCTTGGAAGAAAGTTCTCCGATTCGGTCGAAAGGGTAAATTGAGTCCAAGATTTATCGGGCCATATGAGATCATAGAAAGAATTGACCGGTCGCTTATCGGTTGGCATTACCACGAACTTGATAAAATCCATAATGTTTTTCATGTGTCTATGCTACGACGATATCGGTCAGATCCTTCACATGTTATTTCTCCGACAGAAGTGGAGATTCAGCCGGATATGACTTACAGTGAAGAACCGGTCAAGATATTGGCACGGGAAACAAAGGAGCTTAGAAATAAAAAAATAAATTTGGTGAAAGTATTGTGGCAAAAGCACGGGATTGAGGAAGCGACATGGGAACCGGAGGAGGCAATGAGGAAACAATATCCAAACCTCTTTACTGGTAAGATTTTCGAGGACGAAAATCCTTAAAAGGGGGGGAGAGTTGTAATGGCCTAAATTCAAGATTATCGGAATAATGGTTTCGCAACCATAAATCCGATTTAAATAGAAATTTATTTCAATATGTTTGCATGAGTCTTTATATGATAGGAAATATTTTTATAAATATTTATAAAATGTTAATAATGCGGTATTAAACTTTCGTTAGAAAATTTTAACGTTTGGGTAGGTAATTAAATGAAAAGGACTAAATTGAAATGAAAGTAAAAGTTTAATTATAGATTAAAAGAAAGTATAAAGGACCAAAATGGCAATTAAGCCATTTTGTCTAGATTGAGGCGGTGAATTGAAGAAAAATCTGAGATTTTTAGTTTATTATTATATTATTATATTATTATATTATTATATATATATATATAAAGAAAAGAGAAAAGAAACAAAAGAGATAGAAACAGAAAAGAAACAGAGAGCAAACGTGAAAGAAGAAAGAAAAAGAGAAAAGAAAGAAGAAAAGGAAAAATTAAAAGTTTGAAGCTTGGAGTTTAATTTGGTAAGTTAATTTAGTCCTTTTTTTTTAATTTTGATGCTTTATAAGTTTTAGAACAAAGTTTTGATGAATTTAAGTTGAAATTTTTGAAGTTTCAGAGTTTTTGAATATAGCATATGATGAATAAAATGATGAATTAGTGGTTTAATTGAAAGAATTTGAAGTTAGAATTGGGTAAAGGATTTAATTGTAAAATAAGCTATAAGAAAACTGTTTTGGGACAGCAGCAGTAGGGTTACTTTGAAAAATCACTAAAAATCGTAGAAGTGGAATTAGAAGCTGAGTGAGATATGAAATTAAAGCTTATTGAGTCTATTTTCATATGAAAGAAACATGGAAAGCAAAGGAATTCTGTAATTTGAGATATTTATATTTTTGTAAGACTGATCCAGAGGATTTCGGGATCCCCTGTTCTGACTTTGAAAAATCATAAAAATTGGAGAAAAATAATTAGGGACTTAACTTTATATGTTTAGAATCCTGAATGAGTCTATTTTCAAATGAAATAAATAAGAAGGTCACATGAATTCTGTATGAAGAGTAATTTGATTCGTAGTGAAGAGAGGTCAGAACAGTCAAACAGTGAAACAGGGGAAACTTTAAGAATAATCTGGTATTGATTGGCCATACCAAAAATTCTGAAAATTTTATGAGAAGAAGATATGTGAGTCTAGTTTCAGGAAAAATTAACGGTTCTTCGTTTGGAGGTCTGTAGCTCGAGAAATAAATAATTTAGTGACTGTGAGTCAAGTAGACAGCTTTGAATAAGCTAAAAATAATAATAGAATTATAGAAAATGCTACATGTGAACATGAAATGTATTGAATTGATGATTGGATTTATTTATTTAGATCCGGAAAACTCAAATACAAAGCTAGATCGAGGAAAGGAAAAAGTCCCGGATTAGTAGATTTTATAAACGAACTAGTATCGAGGTAAGTTCATGTAACTTGAATTATATTCTTAAATGTTTGAAATGTATGTTATTGATGTGAATATAATTTGAATGTCCATTGTATGAAATTTGTTGAAACATTGGTATATTTGATAAAAAAGGAAAAAAAATCCCGGTTGAATGAAAGGAAAATTCGATGGATCTCTGAAATGGAATTGACGGTAAAAAAAGGATCTAGCCCGGACGGGTGATCCTATCTCGATCTGACCCTCCCGAAGAATATGTGGAAAATGGATTTAGCTTGGACGGTAATCCGAATTAGGGTCCAATTTAGCTTTGGGTGTAATTCAGATCCAAGCTCATTAGAGTAATTGTCGTTGCAGAGGATTTAGCTGGACTACAATACTCTATGAGTTTATATTACGTGAGGATTTAGCCTGACCGGTAATCCCGCTTTGTAAAGATGAGGTTCATGGAGTGTGCTCTCTGAAATGAAAATGTGCGCACATGAATATGAATTGACGGACGGATTTGTACACAAAAGTGTACCTCTGAAAATCCATCGAAATTTCGAGTAATTCAACGGGATAAATATGGAAAAATAACAAGGAAATGAAAATCATAGTATTGATGAGCTCATCAATCATGGTGTGTATATTATTGATATATGGAAATTAATGAACTAACTTGAATGTTGAGCTTGTGCATGTTAGGGTATTAATGCATTGAATGGATATATGAATGCTTATTACATTGTATTGAAAATATTAGGTAAGTATAATTCTTGTTACATGGGCTTACTAAGCACAAAGTGCTTACTCTGCTTTTCCTTTCCCTTGTTTTGTAGTGTTAAGAGCTCTGAGGGTCGAATCGGTGGGAGACTCATCACACTATCAACCCTGATATTTCGGTATTTAAAGAAATTTTAGTTTGGAAATGAATGGCATGTATAAGCTAATAAAATAAATGTTAATATGAAATGAATATAAGGTTAGCCACTGATATGGCTTATGTGTTGAAGTTATTTTATAAATATGCATGAATTTTATTTTGAAAATATGTTGAATTAGAATGGTTTCGGTTAAAAAAAAAAAATTTGTAAACTCTGGTAATGCCTCGTACCTTATTCTGATAACGAATACAGGTAGGGGGTGTTACAAAGTCAGTATGCTCAACATGGCCTCACACACAGACGCGTGACTTGGCTGTGTGGTATAAGTCAGTATACCATACAAGTTTGGCACGGCTAGCACATGGCCTGGCACACAGGTATGTATAGCCATTTTTAGGGCACACGGGCTAGCCACATGGGGGTGTGTGTTGGCCGTGTGACCCAAGTCAGAGAGTTACACGGGGTCGGACATGGGCTGGGACACGGTCATGTACTCCTATTTCGAATGTTCACACGGCCTGTGACACAAGCGTGTCTGTTGGCCGTGTGAGACACACGGTTGGGCCACACGGACGTGTGTCCCCAGTTTTTGAGAAAATTTTCTAAATGTTCAAAAAGTTTCCAAAGTTATCGGTTTAGTCTCGAACCATTCCTAATGTATGTTTAGGACCTCGTAGGCTCGTATTATGGACGATATGAATGTGTTGATTGATATTTGAATGAAATTTGAAAATGTATGAGTAAATGTATGTGTAATTGTGTTATAAGTCCGGTAATGCTCCGAAACCCTATTCTGGCATTGAATACGGGTGAGGGGTGTTACATTGTAGATATCAACATCGTAAGCCGAAAAAAGAGTGCTACTATTGATACAGGGGCATCTAGTTTGTTCATGTAGAAAAGAGGCGCGGGTAAATTTGGTCTCTCAATTAGCAAAACGACTAAGAGAATCAGGACTATTAATTCCAAAGAGGTCTTTACTGTGGGATTAACATAAGAATTTGAGCTATAGGTCGAGGATTGGAAAGACAAGGAAGGCTTTTAGGTAATTTATTTAGATGATTACGTCTTTGTTCTTGGCCTAAATTTCCTTAACAAGATTAATGCTGTTTTGGTTCCTTTTTCTAATTGCATATGTATCTTAGATACTTGACAACAACAATGTGTTGTGTCGGTAAGTTGATACATAAGGGGTGGAACCAATGTATTGTTGACAATCTAGCTAGTCAAGGATGTTACATGTAGTAGGAATATTAACTTAGTAAATCAGAATGCTAAGATATCCCCTTGGAAATGCTAGAGGTGCGCTAAATTGATGTGAAACCTGTTGAGTTGCCTGTGGGACTACCACCTATGAGATAGATGGGTTTTGCATCTAACTGTGTAAAGAAGTAATGCAAACTAGGCAACTAAATCAAGTAGATGCAAAAAGTGAGGTACACCTCAAAAACGTTTCTGGTGTTTTTGAATATGACTTACCATAGGTTTGGAAAAGACACATGGACCTTTTCAAAGTTTTTAAGCAGGTAAGCCGAGAGGCTTACAAACCAAAGTTAATGACAATAGTCAAGGTTAACCTAGTGTTCAACATGAGAGTGCCTAAGCCTATTTGTGAAGATCAAAAGGATTTTGATTAAGGCAAGTCACAACGGGGAACTCTTATGAGGATCAAGAGTAGCGACCTCTTATTATCGAGATGTACAAGAGAAAATATAGTTTGACTTAAACGACGACAGAAACATAAGCCAAGAAAAATGTTCCGAGGGAGGAAACTATCAGATAGAAAGACTAGTTGGGAATCAACCAAGACATTGAGGCGGTTTTAAAATGAGTTAGAATAGTGTTATTTCGAGGATGCAACGAGGGCATTGTGCACAGAATCTCCCATGGAGATAAATTGCTATGAGACTCATTTAACCACATGAAATGGCCTGATTTGTGGAGCACACGGAAAAGTCCATTTACTTGAAGCATTGATGACCCAATTAAAACATTCTAGTAAACTAGAGTTACCATGATAAATATTGTAAATTCTAAGGGATAAGATTTTATAGTATTTAAATCCCTTAAGACTCTTATATTGTAGATAGGCATTGAACCTAGCCGTTGATGTAATTTAAATTGTACCGTAGAATTTGAGAGAACTCAACCATAAATAGAAGCATTCACTTCATTTCTATCATTCCATTTTACATTCAGTGTAATTCATTCCAAGTAATAGAATACTTTGAGAGTATTTACTCAAACATTAGATGTGCTGTAACACCCCAAACCCGGCCCATTCACTACGACCGAATTTGAAATGCCACTGCGGAAAACGTTTGAAACAAATTTGTTAAGTTTTCTTAAGTTTAGAAAACAGTGTTCATTAAAATTCTTAAGTAAGGTGTGGTGTTTATAAAAATATCCAAATTAAAACTTTATATATATAGATTTAAATAAAATCATTTGCAAATGATTCCTCAATTGTCAATCCATAATAAAACATAATAATAAACTTAATGAAAAACACTTAAACACACTTTAAATACTTCTAGGGGCCTTATTACAATAATTGAATAATCAAAGTACTGAAAATATAAATGCTTATTTAATTAAAAATATCTTTCTGCATGAAAATCTGTTTCTGCATGGCCACCTTTGTATCCACTCCAACCCGGTCCAAGCTTTACGCATCACCTGAAAGGTTTAGTAAAATATTGGGTGAGTCAAACCGACTCAATGCATAGTCATTTCACATGTCTCCACTTATGGGCTTGGCCTACATCCACACAGTCCATACACATAAATATGCAATTATGAAGCCCATCCCAACCTAGGGTCCATCCATTACACCTACCTTGGTAGACCCCCTGCCCAAGGCCGTGGCTAATCCACCACCGATCACATAGTGATCCACATATCTTACCTTGGCAGACTTGCTGCTCAAGGCCGTGGCTGAGCCACCGATCACCTAAGTGATCCCACATATCAATCAGTCTACGGTGATACACACAGCTATCAACCGCCGAGATGTGGCACCTAGCCATCATCTCCCTTGATGAAGCACATAGCTAACATCAAGCGCTAAGGCAGCACAAGGCTAACATTAGACTGCGTACATAATGTACACCCTTTCCTCCAATAGTCACATCCCAAGTCCCATGCACATATATATGTACCATGGCAACATATTACTTTGAAACAAATATACATCATATGCCATCACATTTTTATACATTCATCAATAATCATTTATTATCGTAAATCACTGACCTGATGATTCAGTCACCCACCACGGGTATTCACAATCTTAGCCCTTATCTTGGCTATCATTCACATTATACACATACATAAAATAACACATATAAACATTCAAGAGACAGTGCGATAACTACGCACCTGATTATTTAGCGAGATCCCGATCTATTGAATCTGACACAATCTAAAATCCCGAAACTTGCCCTTGTGCCGACTTGTCCCTAAGAACCATAGTACACAATCGGTCACACTAAAACTCATAAAATGGCCTATGGCCGAATATTATCAAACAATTACCTCGCTCTATCAAATCCCAAAATATAGGCTTGCCCCTTGAGTTGTCGAAATCCCTACAGTCACCTGTTAGAATCGTTTTAATACTTAAATCCATGAATAATGGGCCCTTGGCCGAATAGCACTTTGCCTTACCTTGAACGCTCCAACTCTCGAAGGTCCCCTATACCTTTAACGTTAGCCTACAGGAACCCCGATAACACCCTCCATGAATTCGGCCATCACAAGAGAAGGGAGTTAGTCTTCTTGATTTGATAAAATAACGAGAAACTAATAGAACGACCAACCCCTTACCTTAATGACTTCAAATCCCGGGAGATCTCTTTTATGTTAGCACTACACGCTGCTTGAAGAGGCTAAGAGAGAGGTGTCGACAGCACCTTCCTTGGGGCTTCGGCTATCAAAACTTGTGACAAAGAATAGAGAATGTGGGACTAAAAAGATTCGGCTAAGGTTCCTAAATGATAATGGAGTATTCGGCTAATCACTAAATAAAAGAAGAAGCTTGGGACGAAGGGTGTAGATTCGGCAAAAGGAAGAATACTCATGCAACTATAATTCGGCACTTAATACTCCCCCCACATGACCGAAATTGACTTCAAAAAGAGACCCATATTCGACCACTTTATCCATACTTATTAAATCCCAAGGTAACCTCCTACTTTATCTCTTAACACCCATTCAAATAAATAAAATAAAATAGCAATTATCCCCTTATCACCTCTTCAAAAACAAATAAAATAAGGCCAACTTTGTCTTCTATCTTAAAATAAAAAAAATAAAAACCAGCATATACCCATTATCCCAGCCGAATTTAAAAACCAAAACTAGCTTAATCCTTATCTTTCCAATGCCCATGTGCCGTCCAACTTCTTCTTCTCTTTGACGCCAGCAGCAAAATAAAATAAAACCCCAAACTGCTGCCCCCATGGTTCGAACATGGGACCTGATGGAGCAAGCTAAAATAACGCCTTTAGCCACTCTGCCAAGCGTTTTTTTGTGACATAAACTCGTCATAATTTCTTTTAAGATCTCCTTCATTAGCTCCCCCTTGTCTTAACGCCATAAGCTAAAAATAAAAACACCCTTCCCTGCTGCCCACTTTGCTCAAACCCAAGACCTACACCAGGCGTCACTTCCAGGCCCTTAAGTGGCGTCCTTAAGCCACTTTACCAAGCCCCATTTCATGTCAAATTCCCCTTACAAATTTCCTTAAAGCCTCGTTAGCCCAACTTCCCTTGTTGACACAAAAAGGAAAAATAAAACACTCCCATGCCATCACCAAGACTCGACCCTCTTCCCTCCTGAAGCCCCCTTGCACCTTAGCGCCCCAAGCCACCTTGCCAACTGATTTCTTATGTCCTACATTCCACAAAATTTCTTTTAAGGCCTCCCTGCCTAGTTTCTCCTTTTTACTTAAAATTCCAATATTCTCCAAAGTTTTTCCCCTTCACCTAAAGTTCTCAAAATTCCTAAAATATATCCAAACACACTCCAAACCTACTAACTAATGAATTATGCACCAAATGCATAGCCCCTAATCTAGGATGTTACATATGCATTTGCTTTCTTGCGGCTTTTATGTTCGCTCGTAGCTTCTTCCTTAAGAGTTTGCTTCTGCTTAGTTTCAATGTCTTAGATAATTTCTTTGAGAATTCTCGCCTTTTCAAGGGATAGGCTAACTTACTTGGAATATTTGAAGCAACTGAATCATCCAAAGCCGTGCAATTTATCAGACTAAAATGCTAACTCCGTGACACATACATATTGTTGCAATATCATGATCATTTGAATAAATTCAATGTAATTGGTTATAAATAGTGCTGAAATTAAAAGTTAAAAAAAAAACCAATCAAATTTATTACTTTGAATATGTAACATGTTGATCTCAAACTCTTAAGTTCATTTGACTATTTATTTATTTTTGTTGTATACTTTATAACCTTATCTTGCCACCACGATATCAACATTTTATATAAAGGTGTTAATATCAGCAAAAGTCGGTTCAGGTTACCAATTCACCTTTGTTCTTCTATCAATGATATATTGATCCGAGATTTCTCTTTATATTGAGTAGCTTGCATCTTCCTATTCTTTGCTTAGACATTTTGAAAAGAGTTTGGCCCAGAGAAATCATTTGTATCTCCCATTCCTCGCAAGAACCGCATTGTTTTTGACCCCTCTTGTTAACAAGAAGATATAATTTAAACAATGCCTCGTGTATGTACACTTTGATGCCTGATTTCAAAATACCAACCATCATCATATCATAAATGTTAGCCAACTTCAAGTTGATTATTGGAACATTTTTTAAAAACAATCCCACATTAACCAAAATTTCTATTATCATTTTATAAGGCATTCATTTTGTATTGAAATTTAATTTTTTTAAACGATAAAATTTAAGAGATTGTAATTTTATCTTTTTATTGACAATAATACAGCAATCGATTAGGTATTAACTCAATTGACACTCTTTTTATTACAACAATAAAAATATATTTATAACGTTTTCCTTTTGATTTAATGGTTTACAAATTATAAGTAAAATTGAGCTTTGTATAATAAAAAAACAATGACACCGCAAGTGAAAATCAATCTTTGATACTAACAATTCTCTGTAAAAATAGAATCCACGTGAAACATGTAAAAAGGAAAAAGGAAGATGATGGTAGCATAAATGACGTCAGTGACGTGAGGAATCAGTCTCTCATGTCCAAATTTATAATCTTTGCTTGCTTTTTGGTGAAAGCAAAATCTCCACTTGACTTGGGGTCAATATTATATATTTTCCTTTGTCAATTAGATAAATAGATGTCATGAAAGAGACAATAGCATTGATTGCTTTCTTTTTGCTTTGTGGAAAATTTGATCCTAAAAGCAAAGTTAGTGCACTCAATATAAGGAATTTGGGTTAACCTTACTTTCAATTTAATAATTTAAATAAGTATGTGAATTTTAGATTTTATTGTCTAAAAAGTTTAATTTTGTAATTAAAAATATTTTATTTAAATATAATTATAAATATATTATATTAATATTTTTATTTTTTAATATTAAAATTAATTATAAATTTATACTTTTATATCTAATTGGGTCAAAAATAAATATTATTTCATAATTTCTACTTTTTCATCATTAATGTTCACTTTTATTGTTTTTATTTAATATTATTTTAATCCACAAAAGACTTGAAATTGGGCTATAAATAGGAGTGGCGAGAGGCGATGCACTCAACCTACTTAGCTATAATCCAAAATGAAGCCACTGTTTCTTTTAGTTTGTGTTCTCTTAGCTTCCTCTTTCTTTATTCCCATTTCCGCCATGCCTATCCAGGACCAGCCCTTGGGTAAGATTCAGCAGCTAGTCTTTATGTTTATATAGACATCCATATATATATAATTAACAGTATGCATAGATGGACATAATATATGATTTTTGCAGGTGGTGAACGCAAAGGAAAAGGATGTGGAAAACTATGCACAAAGGCACCGCCTCGTAAGTGTAAAAGTCCTTACTGCAGGCCTCCCTGAATGCGGTAAAAAATAAAGCTATGGGCCTATGGATGATATGTTATTATGCCAATGGATATGGATGTGGGTGAAGTTATGCTAGTAATAAATTAACAAATAAATAAAGTTTCCCCCCATGCTTCATGACCCATGGCAATTACCACATCACCATCATCAATGAAGTTCTTGTAATGATCGTATCATTACTTTCATGACTACTAATTTGTATCTGTTATGTTTATGTTTAATAAATTATGGAGTGTTTTTATGTTGAAAAATATCAAAGTACTACTTTGTTTGTGATAGGTTTATATGTTTATGTTGAGGAAATTATTTCAAAATTGAAAATCACATAAACCATGATTAGTACTTCATTTCAATTATTGATGTTGTAGAAACAGCAGTTGTTCAAAACAGTTTCGTTTTATCTTCTGCCGGAACAAAAGTTGAATAAAACTAAAAAGTTTGCATAAGAAATCTAAAATATATGTGAGTCAAAGGGACAAGTAAAGAGAGAATGAATACACAATATTTATGTACAACTATTTGCTAAGGTCCAATTATTACAAATCACTTCTCTCAAATACTTTACGTTATATACAATATCTCTCTATAAAAGTCTAAACAAGGAGTGTCTAACACATCTAAAGAATAAGTCGATCAACAACCTATTTATAGGCTCTCCTTCGACGTGATCGATGGCTAGAAGATGAGTCTTTATTACATGTTTAAATGCTAAAAATTATCTTCATAAATTATCTTAAAAAAATATTCAAATAATTCTCTTTATAAAACAACCTTCCATCAACTTTGAAAACTCTTAAAGATAAAGGATAAGGATACCTCTTTCTTTCATCTCCAAGGCTGTCGGTTGAACGAGGATAATTGCTCCATATTCTATCGTGAAATTATCTCCTCGTTTGCTGGTTTAAATCAGATGTAATCAAGGCTCTTTATTTTCAAGAATCCCAACCTGAATGAACTCTGACTGAAATATGCACATGCTTTAAAATATGTCTAAACAGTGCATGAGACAAGAAAAGGCATATGCATGTTCCAAAATTTGTTTGAATGATCAGAAGGTTCTAACATAAAGCTAAAAAATTTACAACAAAAAAAAAAAAAAATAACATTAAAATTTTATTTATAATATTTGAAGTTTTGAAGAAGTACTAAGTATAGTGATAAGGGACATTAAATTAATTATTAGAAGCTGGAGAATGACGTTGGAGTTTGTTAATTTTGAATTTTTTTGGAAACTATAAGGCACCAAAACTCCTACTTTTGTGTCGTTTTTATTGTTAAAAATTATTCACAATTCTTTTAGGTAGCATTTGAGAATTAGGGTTTTAGAATTTGGATTTAAATTTAAAAAGCAATATAAATTGAGTAATAAACTATTTGGAAATGTAACGTTTATAATTATTTTTCAAATCTAAGCTTTTGTTAGAAGCCTATTTATTAATGAATTTAAAATCTTAATTTTTTTTTGAATTTGATAAATCTATACTTTTCTACGTACTTTTCTTTTTTTAATATATATTAGATTGAATCTCAACTAATCTATCTATAATATATGCATTTCATTTTTACTAGAGTTGTTTACGGGTCGGGCCATAATAAAATTTTAGGCTCGATTACTAGGCATTGGCCTGACCTGAAAAATGAGCCTAGATTTTTCCCAAGTTGGCTCAGATAAAAATGGTAAAGTCCGAACTCAGACCGTATTAATTTTTATATAAATAAATTTAAAAATATAATACACCAAATACACTAAAAATATAAAAATAAATGTTACCCAACAAATTGAAATAAATTTTAAAAAAGTCCTTATACTTATGTAACACTAAGATAAGTGCAACTTAACAATCAAATACTTATAAAATAGTAGCAAAATTAACAATAAAACAAGTGTTATACAATATCCAAATATCAATAACAAAATAATAACATAATAGTGAAATGGTAGCAAAACAGTGAGAAAATAGCAACAAAACATGGAAAAATAGCAACAAAAACGGTAAGGTTTTTTTAATTGAAAATCGGGTTGGGTTGGGTCGGGCCAAAAAATCTTATCTGAGGCTCGACCCGTTTTCTAAATGGACCTTTTTTTTTTGTCAAAATCTATTTTTTGAGCCTATATTTTTGTCCAAACCCTCCCATTTTTCGGGCGGACCCAACCCATAGACAACTCTAATTCTTACCATTTATATAATAATTGAAATCTAAATCCAACCCTACCATTTATATAAATATTTTATTTGGAGGGATTTTTGAACTTTTATTTGGAATACTCCTTAACCATCAAAAGCCCTAAAGAAAATTCTATCTCAGAATCTTTTCTTTACTACTAATTACTTCCAATAATTCTCTAAATTTTTTTTCCAAGTTTCTTCAATTACGTCAATAGCAAGAGGAAAGCAAAAAACAAAGTTCAAGTCCTTCAAACTCCTCTAAAATAGCATCTTCAAGACCTCCTCACCTCAACCTCTAGTATGGAAAAGCCAATTATAGGGAGCCTCAACAAGTAATGTTCTTGAAGCTGTTGAAAACCCAATTGATCCTCAACAAGTACATGACTTTTTTTTATCTGATTTATTGTTCTACTTCTAAAAAATTACCATTATTGAAGATTGAAATCTCTTGGATACAACTAAAGGCATGACAAGAACAACAACAACTAAAGCAGTAGAAGAAGCCTTTGAGCACGTGCACACACACAAAAAAGAGAAACAACACCAGACTTTGTGTCTAATTAGATTGCAAGGAAGAGAACAAAGAGGCCTAATGTCCGCTAACTGCCACATATAAAAAAAAAAAAAAGATTGAAAAGAGTAGGTGCTACGAAGTTATTGAAAGAATGTAGATTGTACTTTTGAACCAAAGAAGTCAAAGTTCCTAAATGTTGTTTGTACAAAAAACAATGAAAATAATGGTTGAAAAAAAGGGGAATCATTCATGAAAATAATGGTTGATACTCATATTATATGTTTAAAGCAAATTAATTTTTAATAATTTTTAAACTTTATATAATTTATAAAAAAATATCTTGAATTAATCTGGACAAAAGGTTTTCTAAATTTACATTGTACCCGAACAAAAAAAAATTTAAATTCATTTTGGACTTAAATTTTAAATGGGTTTTTATAAATTTTTAATTTCTGTTGAATTTCATTTAATATTTTTATAAATTTTAATAGTATTTTACATATTTATAAAATTTTATAAAAATATTTATAAGTTTTTTTCTTTTTTTTTTTTTAAATAAGCTTTGGAATGAATGAACATGGACAATCATATGTCCAAGTTTATTCTAGTAAAAAATTTAAGTATTCCTTTTAATTTTTTATTTTTTAAAAAATTTTATTTTACTGACATAGCATAATCTAAAAATTTCATGTGTCTCGCACTTAACACCATTATAAAAAAGATAGCAAAACTCTTGATGGAATGAAAATTCGGTACTAACTTGCAAAAAAACCATAAATACCAATATGAGAGAAAGTGACAAATTCAGGAACTAAATGAGTATTTAAGCTTATTTTTATTTAAATCAATTTAGGCATGCATTAAATTTCTAATTGTGTTTAAATGATAAAGAAATGAAAAAGAAGACATAAAATTTGAGCGAAAAATAAACATTAATAAAAATCAGTTACAATAATAAATAAAACCAATGATAAATACGTAATATGTTAAATATTTTGTAAGCATATTTAGGGTGTGAAATTCAGTATAGATGAAATAACAAAAATGAGGATGAAGCTTCATTGAGCTCTCATACATTGAATCCTTAATTTGGAAATAATAGATGAATTCCACACTGTTTTACCTCGCATTGTGAGGAACCCCACCCTTCAATGTAGAAATGAAAGCAAGCCACATTGTAAATACGCTTGTCTGATGCCTCACTTTTAACAATCTCCCTAACTTTGAAACCATCATACAAGAGGAACACGTGATCTGACAATCCACTTCCAAACCAAAAGGAGGAAGAACAACTAAAGCAATGATTGTCGCCGTTACAGGATTTTGGATGACATTCACATCTAATACCAAATCCCCTACCATTATAAGAAGTGTCTGGGAATGAAACAACAGCAGAAGCAACGAAACATGGAAAGTTTATCCAGCTGTTATTAGAGCACCACTCTGAAGGCAATTGGATGTTTATGGAAGATCCTAAGCTTTTGAAATCAAACCATTCCGGGATTTCACTTCCAGGGACGCATGTAATAATGCAAGCTCTTTTTTTGCTTTCTGGGGGTGCCTGTTTGATTACAATTATTAGAAACATGATTGATTATTCAGCATATAGCTATCCGGAAGAAGAAGCTGACCTGATGATAATCTTTTAGTAGAGTAACCATATGCTCAAATGGCATCTCCAACTTAGGTGTTTCAGCACTGCTCACAGCTTTCTGAACCAGCTGGAAGCAGTTGGTAAATAGCCAAACCAAAGATTTACAAAACACTGCTTGCTTCAAAACCTTCTTAATGCTTGAGACTTCCTCTTAAAGTGTTGTCATCTGCATTTATATCATTCCCCACACCTTTCTCACCCAGTTTGAAGCAGTTGCTAAATTTCAAATCCAACCTTCGATATGGGTTGTCCTGACAAAACAGTGCTTGCTCAAAAAGCTTCTTAATGCTTGAGACATACTCCAATGAAGTACAGTCATGCGCATCTAAATATACCAGGCTTGATGGAAGCTCTGGTAATGATTTCAATCTCTTGCAATTCCGCAAGATTAACTCATGCAAAGGAAATTGTTTGATGGTTGTGGGCAAGTTCTCAAGATTGCTTTCAGATAAATCTAATTTGTGCAATGAGGATAACCCATGGAGATCTTTCTGATTCACTGGTCTGCCTCCATCCGCAGTAAACAAGTTTTTTACGACTAGATTTGAATTACTGCAAACAATGTTTTCACAGTTGTACAATCTCAAATCCTTAAGACCAATAAAATTATCAATTGAGGACGGTAATTCCTTTAAAACTGTTCTGCTTAAATCAAGTTCATACAGTCCCTCCATGTCCATGGTGTTCATGATTTTCTGAGAAAATTTCCAATCTTGAGCAACCTATAAGATTGAATTTCTCAAGAGATTGCAATTTATAAAAACTTTCAGGAAGATAAATAAGGTTTTCACAGTTGTTCAATTTGCAATTTAAAAATGTGTTGTGTCGGTAAGTCGAGACGTAAGGGGTGGAACCAATGTATTGTTGACAATCGAGCTAGTCAAGGATGTTACGTGTGGTAGGAATATTGACTTAGTAAATCGGAGTGCTAAGGTATCCCCCTTGGAAATGCTAGAGGTGCACTAAATTGATGTGAAACTTGTTGAATTGCCTATAGGACTACCACCTATGAGAGAGAGATGGGTTTTGCATCTAACTGTGTAAAGAAGTAATGCAAACTAGGCAGTTAAATCAAGTAGATGCAAAAAGTGACGTGCACCTTAAAAACTTTTCTGGTGTTTTTCAATATGACTTACCATAGGTTTGGAAAAGACACATGCAACTTTTCAAAGTTTTTAAGCAGGTAAGCCGAGAGGCTTACAAACCAAAGTTAACGACAATAGTCAAGGTTAACCTAGTGTTCAACATGAGAGTGTGAAAGCCTATTTGTAAAGATCAAAAGGATTTTGATTAAGGCAAGTCATAACGGGGAACTCTTATGAGGATCAAGAGTAATGACCTCTTATGATCGAGATGTACAAGAGAAAATATAGTTTGAGTTAAACGAAAACAGAAACATAAGCCAAGAAAAATATTTCGAGGGAGGGAACTATCAGATAGAAAGACTAGTTGGGAATCAACCAAAACATTGAGGCGGTTCTAAAATGAATTAAAATAGTGTTATTTCAAGGATGCTATGAGGGCATTGTGCACAGAATCTCCCATGGAGATAAATTGCTATAAGACTCATTTAACCACATGAAATGGCCTGATTTGTGGAGCACACGGAGAAGTCCATTTACTTGAAGCATTGATGGCACAATTAAAACATTCTAGTAAACTAGAGTTACCATAATGAATATTGTAAATTCTAAGGGATAATGTAACACCCCTAACCTATATCTGTCGCCAGATAAGGGTTATGAGGTATTACCGAACTAGACTGTGAACATAGCAGACAATTACCACAATTCATACATTTATCAATTTCCAAAGTCATAGATTGAACTTCGATTACCAACTTTTTTTTTTTTTTTTTTTGCATCACAATGACAAAACCATATGCATCATCTAGTCATTAAAAAGATAACCATATGTATCCTCATCAAAACATAAAATAAAAGCCATATTCGTATGGCTGTAATACATATATTATTCAAGTTTCCAACTCAAACAAGGACATTAATCACCCTATACATGCCTTTATCCAAAATAAACTAAACTAAAGGTGTATCAAAAAGATGATAGTGTGGTTGACTCCGCTGACATTTTCTCGAGCCCGTAGCTAGACCAAATCTATAAAATAAAACATTAAACACACAAGGAGTAAGCTTACTAGCTTAGTAAGTCTTAAGCAAACACAACACAATATACAAATATTTAAACTTTTAATAAATAAGTTCATAGCGATGAATATAAACATTATATAAGTGAATTTTTTTTTTCATGGCCGAATACCCTCAATGCCCTTTACTTAATTATTTACACTTTACTACCATGAACATATACATTATCTAATCATATGAATATCGTAAACATTCATACATTACAATTCAAATAAACATGTCATAATTATCGATTTCTTTTACCAATATCCTCCTCAATTATAGTTGAAACTTCAAGTGATATAAACATATGTACATGCCTTAATCTTACATTTATATATATATATTTTATACCTATCAATGATAGGCTCAATATCACAGAATAAAATATTTTGTATTATCAAATTCATTACATCACACTTAACTCAAACATTCATTACTTAATATTTAATGTACCAAAACCGAATATTCCTTTTTATTATATAAACATACATCAACTTTCACCTCTTTACCATAATTTATTTTGTACCAAATAAATAATGACTCACTTATGCATAACGTAATAATGGTAAGATTATTTATTTCCTTCAAGCTTTTCTATAATCAATTCACTCATAGTACACATATAATCAAATTCCATCTATCATATGTATAACACTATCTTTCATCAATTCATTTAATTATTATCATAGCATATAAACATAACCTTAAAGTATGCTTAATACATACCTTATAGTCGAACTCAAAACTTCACTTTCATAAACGTAAAATTTCATGGTTTGTTTCATACCTTTACATTTCGTAGCTAAAGTTCGGAAGTTGAAAACTCACCCGCTTATAACAAGCTATGCACTAGTTCAAATCGCATATACCGGTACCTTGCCTGCTAGACTTGAAATCCGAAATTTAAAACACCGGCATTTAGCCTGCTAGGCATTAAGCCCGATACATTCACCGGCACAAGGCCTGCTAGGCATTAAGCCTGAAATAAATCACCGGCACATGGCCTGCTAGGCTAAAAGCCCGAGATATCAACATTTTCAACATTTTAATGAACATTTCAATAGTATCATAACCACTTATCACTTAAATTTCATAATTCTATCACATTTCCAATTTAACTAAGCTTATTCCCTTTTTTCACAAATAAAACCATTTTAACATTATATAACCCGTATATCATATCGATTATACACATTCACATTGTATTAACAAAACATATCCAATTCAATGTAATATCTTTACATTCGGCTATCACATGAAAATATACCCAAATTTATCAAATATTGTTATTAAATACATTCATAATGCATTCTTTAATATAATCCAGCTTAGGGACTTACCTCGATTGTCAACGGACCGCGTAGACCGGCTATTCAATGACCTTCGTCTTTCCCCGATCCAAATCCGTTTTTTTTTTTGTTCTTGATCTAATTAAGTTCAAATTAAATTAATTCAACCACATTTTCATTCAATTAAAAGCAATATCATATAAATATACAATTTGCCGATTAAACCCCCAACATTTATAATATTTAAAAAAAATCCTTAAATTTCAAAACACGAAATATCAAGAATTTAATTGCCCCTTTCAAAGGCTGAATGCTCACCATCTCCATACAAGTTTCTATGAATTTATTATTATAATTCAACACACTTAAGTTCATGAAGGCCGAATATACAAGCTTAATTTCTTCTTCTCTTATGAACACATGCATATTCTTCAATACATGACCAAACAACAAGCTAAATTAACCACTATTTATATTCATCCCATTCTAGCCGAATAATAAGAGCATTCCTATGCTCAAATCCAAAATAAATTCTATAACTCTCATACAATTTAAGCCACTAGTCTTCAATTCATCTAAGTCTCTTAAGCAATTCATGTTGTTTTTAAACCAATACTAAACATTTTTCAAATCAAATACAACAACTCAAGAGTGCTCATCCTTGGCCGAATATTAACATGCTTAACCCCAAAATTTTAACATGATTGTATTAGCATTCAAAGCAACCAACTCCAATATGTAAAGATTTTCTAAAACCAAGCTAAAATATCCACCTTACTACTACATGCAAGGCCGAAAAAAAAAATGGAGGTTTAAGCTTCCTTCATTTCTTTGGAAAAGAATCTTTGTAGAAGATGATGATGAGGAAAGAGAGAATGAAATTAAAAACACATTTCTTTTATTTTATAAAATAAATACTTATTATAATATACTTAAACTAAAATAATGCACCCATTATACATATAAAATTGATTTTTGATTTTTTTCCTAGCATGCTTGCCCTCCACATCATGAAATTTGGGCAATTTGACATGCAAGTCCTCATGCAAGAAAGACAATTCAATTAACCCTTCAACTTAATAGATACTATTTTTACTATTTTAACCATTTAGTCCTTTCTCTTAATTTAAGCACTCCAAAGCAATTAAATTCATAAATTTCCACACATATTCATTCATGATTATTACACACAACATTTTGCTCATTCAAGCACATTTCATCTCAATTTAATCCAAAAACACTTAAATAGGCAAATTACCATTTTACCCCTAATGTTTCCCATTTTTACAAATTTGTCCTATTTACACAAAACACAAAATATGCAAAATCTCCCAACACTATAGCTAGGCCGAATCTTCCACATAGCCATATAAGCCCATGCATTTCATTTATTTTGCATTTTAACCCCTCAAAAATTTATTTTCTCAATTTAGCCCTATTCACTCAAAATCACCAAAAAATTCAATACAAAATATATTAATCTAACATAAATCTTTCATAATTCATCAACCATCATCATAAAACTCATGAACTCATCAATGGCACATTTCAAAATATTCATCAAAATTAAAAATTCAAGCATGGGTCTTGAAGTATTCGAAGCAACGATTTCAAAAACGTAGAAATTATCGAAAACCGATTAAAAACTAACCTTTAATTTAGCTAGCAAAATAGCCGAATGTGCAAAGCTCCAACACTCTTTTCTTTTCTTTGTTATTCGGTGGAAGAAAGGATGAATAAAATCCCATTATCATGTTGGTTTTATTTTAATATAGTTATAAATTATAAAACAATTATAATATAATCTTTAACATATAAAAAAATACTTAAAAACATGTTATAAGACCACATTGCCATCCACTGTAATTTAAAAATGGGTATAATGCCCTTTAAGGACTTCACTAAAATAAAGCCACATCAATTTTGCCATAAATCAAATAAAAGGCCACTTTTATCAGTTACCCGATTTAGTCCTTTTTAACTAATTGAGCACACAAACAGTTAAATTTTTATACGAAACTTTCACACACATTAATTCACATATAACTGACTCAAAATATAATATTAAAATATTTCTCGGACTCGGATTCGTGGTCCCGAAACCACCGTTCTGATTAGGGTCAAAATCGGTCTGTTACAACTCTCCCCCCTTTAGGATTTTCGTCCCCGAAAATCTTACCGTTAAACAAAGTCGGATATTGTTGCCTCATTGAATCCTTAGGCTCCCACGTAGCCTCTTCAACTCCGTGACGATTCCATAGTACCCTCACTAATGGAATTCTCTTATTTCTCAGCTCTTTTATTTCCCGAGCTAAGATACGGATCGATTCTTCATCATATGTCATAGGAAGACCGGATACAAAATCTATTGCAATTCTATCCCATTTCCATTCAGGTATCATGATTGGCTGAAGTAGTCCGGATGGCACTTGATGCTCAGCTTTTACTTGCTGACAAACTAAGCATTTCGAAACAAATTCAGATATATCCCGTTTCATGCCAGGCCACCAATAGAACTGTTTCAAATCGTTATACATTTTCGTGCTACCCGGATGTATCGACAATCGACTATTATGAGCCTCGTTCAAAAATCATCTGAATCAAATCCACATTCCTCGGAATATATATTCGGCCTTTAAAGTTCAAACAATCATTTTTTTTTTAACAATTCAAAACTCTGACTCTACATTACTTTCACACTAAACTCGTTTAGCAATCATATCTTTGTAAATTTTCTGTGCCTCACAAAATTGCTGAATAAACAACGGTCTTGCCTTTAACTCAGCTATGATTGAACCATTACCAAACATAGCCATATGTGCGTTTAACGCACGAAGAGCAAACAATGATTTTTGACTTTAAGCATCTGCAAAAACGTTGGCTTTTCCCATATGGTAGCCAATCACCAATTCATAATCTTTCAATAGTTCTAACCATCTGCGTTGTCTCAAACTCAGGTCTTTTTGAGTCATCAGATATTTTAGACTTGTTTGATCTGAATAAACATGACATTTCTCACCGAATAAGTACTGACGTCAAATTTTCAATGCGAAAACAATGGCTGCTAATTCTAGATCATGAGTCGGATAATTTCTTTCATGAGGCTTCAACTGTCTCGAAGCATAGGCTACAACCTTGCCTTCTTGCATTAAGACACAACCCAAAACCACTAAAATAAGCAGCACTGTACACAACAAATTCTTTACCCGATTCAGGTTGAGCTAACACTAGAGCTTCGGTCAAAAGGGCTTTCAACTGATCGAAACTCTTTTGACACTATTTTATCTAACACATAAGCCAGGTAAACTTCACATTCCTTTCTCATATATTTTCGGACTAGCATCGAGGATATTACTATAGGTAACCCATTCAAATCATTAGATTTAACCTGGATGATCTCACTGTTCTGACATCTCAAATCAATAATCTTTCTTTTGTAATTTACCACAGCATCGTGCAAAGTTAACCAGTCCATTCCCAAAATTATATCGAACTCGTCAAAAAGGCAACAATATTAAATCAGTTGAAAAGCAGGAATCTCGAATCATCAACGGGCAACCTTTACACACTTTATCAACAAGTGCACATCGACCTAAGGGGTTGGACACATGGATCACAAACTCAATAGACTCAACCGGTAGTCTTACTGGATACTAGAGTTTCACACACATATGAATGAGTCGAATCAGAATCAATCAATGTAATCACAGTAGTATCATAAAGAGTAAAAGTACCAGTGATAACATCTGAGGAAAAAGCATCCTCTCTGGCACGAATAGCATATGCTCTAGCTGGTGCACGAGCCTCTGATCTAATTGCAATGTCTTTAGTTCCTTTCTGTCTGCCACTAACATTTCTCGAATGCCTAGATGGTCTACCTTGCACTGACACATTACCCGATTTGATATTCTGGGCCATGTTTTGCTCAGCTAACATCGGCCACTCCCTGACTAAATGATCTAATGATCCACATTTGAAGCTAGACCGATCACGGAATCTACAACTCCCGAAATGCCATTTACCACAATGCTTACATTCAACTCGATTCTGCTGGACATTACCAACACTGGCCATCGAAGTAGCTCGAGAACCCGCAGGAGGTTGGTCTCGTCTAGATATGTCTAAAGTAGTTTTATGTCGACCAAAGTCACCTCTGAACTTTTTAGATACAGATTGGAAAGCCTTACTCAAAGATCTCTTACGAATGTCTCTAGCTTTCATTTCAGCCTTTCTTTTCTCTTTCCCAAGCTCTTCAGCTTTGCAAGCTCGCTCGACAAGTACCACGAACTCTTTGATTTCAAGAATGCCAACAAGGAACTTTATGTCTTCATTCGAACCGTCTTCAAATCTTTTACACATAATAGCTTCAGCGGATACACACTCTTGGGCATATCGGCTCAATCTGACAAATTTTCGCTAATATTCGCCATGACCACGCTACTGCTTTTAGTTCCAGGAATTCTATCCTTTCCTGATCGATGAACCTCTGGCTAATGTATTTCTTACAAAACTCGATCTGGAAGAAATCGCACGTCACTTTTTCTTTCGGAACCACTAATACTAGTGTATTCCATCAGTGATATGCAGTGTCCCGAAGTAAAGATATAGCACATTTCAGGCATTCATCTGGAGTGCAAAATAGCTCATCAAGTACCCGAATAGTGTTATCAAGCCACGTCTCCGTCCGCTCTGCATCATCATCATCATCATTAACTTTAAATTCTTCAGCCCAATATTTTCTGATTTTATCGACAGGAGACCTACTAGATCTCGTTAGATCTATCATCAGATGTGCTAAAGGTATAGGAGTTGGATTATTCGGGGGTGGAGGTGGTTGTACGGCTGGGTTATTCTGAATAAACTAGGTAAACCACTCGTTCATCATATGGTAGAAGGCTTGTTTAGCCTACCCTCATACCACCCGAAACTGGTCAAGAGTCTACTGGCGCTGATCTGCGTGCGCGATCAGGCACTACACTCTCTACATCATCCGCTACGGCTCTGTCAGGATCGAAATCCATTTACTATATAAATCATAGTTTGAAATGTCAGAAGTCACCACACTATCAAACACATAATAAAGGCATGTATAGCTAGACTCACACGTGCTACGGTAGTCTTAGAATCGACTAAACCGTAAGCTCTGATACCAATAAAATGTAACACCCCTAACCTATATCTATCGCCAGATAAGGGTTATGAGGTATTACCGAACTAGACTGTGAACATAGCAGACAATTATCACAATTCATACATTTATCAATTTCCAAAGTCATAGATTGAATTTCGATTACCAACTAGTTTTTTTTTTTTTTTGCATCACAATGACAAAACCATATGCATCATCTAGTCATTAAAAAGATAACCATATGTATCCTCATCAAAACATAAAATAAAAGCCATATTCGTATGGCTGTAATACATATATTATTCAAGTTTCCAACTCAAACAAGGACATTAATCACCCTATACATGCCTTTATCCAAAATAAACTAAACTAAAGGTGTATCAAAAAGATGATAGTGTGGTTGACTCCGCTGACATTTTCTCGAGCCCGTAGCTAGACCAAATCTATAAAATAAAACATTAAACACACAAGGAGTAAGCTTACTAGCTTAGTAAGTCTTAAGCAAACACAACACAATATACAAATATTTAAACTTTTAATAAATAAGTTCATAGCGATGAATATAAACATTATATAAGTGAATTTTTTTTTCATGGCCGAATACCCTCAATGCCCTTTACTTAATTATTTACACTTTACTACCATGAACATATACATTATCTAATCATATGAATATCGTAAACATTCATACATTACAATTCAAATAAACATGTCATAATTATCGATTTCTTTTACCAATATCCTCCTCAATTATAGTCGAAACTTCAAGTGATATAACATATGTACATGCCTTAATCTTACATTTATATATATATTTTATACCTATCAATGATAGGCTCAATATCACAGAATAAAATATTTTGTATTATCAAATTCATTACATCACACTTAACTCAAACATTCATTACTTAATATTTAATGTACCAAAACCGAATATTCCTTTTTATTGTATAAACATACATCAACTTTCACCTCTTTACCATAATTTATTTTGTACCAAATAAATAATGGCTCACTTATGCATAACGTAATAATGGTATGATTACTTATTTCCTTCAAGCTTTTCTATAATCAATTCACTCATAGTACACATATAATCAAATTCCATCTATCATATGTATAACACTATCTTTCATCAATTCATTTAATTATTATCATAGCATATAAACATAACCTTAAAGTATGCTTAATACATACCTTATAGTCGAACTCAAAACTTCACTTTCATAAACGTAAAATTTCATGGTTTGTTTCATACCTTTACATTTCGTAGCTAAAGTTCGGAAGTTGAAAACTCACCCGCTTATAACAAGCTATGCACTAGTTCAAATCGCATATACCTGGGTACCTTGCCGCTAGACTTGAAATTCGAAATTTAAAACCGGCATTTAGCACGCTAGGCATTAAGCCCGATACATTCACCGGCACAAGGCCTGCTAGGCATTAAGCCTGAAATAAATCACCGGCACATGGCCTGCTAAGCATTAAGCCTGAAATAAATCACCGGCACATGGCCTGCTAGGCTAAAAGCCCGAGATATCAACATTTTCAACATTTCAATGAACATTTCAATAGTATCATAACCACTTATCACTTAAATTTCATAATTCTATCACATTTCCAATTTAACTAAGCTTATTCCCTTTTTTCACAAATAAAACCATTTTAACATTGTATAACCCGTATATCATATCGATTATACACATTCACATTGTATTAACAAAACATATCCAATTCAATGTAATATCTTTACATTCGGTTATCACATGAAAATATACCCAAATTTATCAAATATTGTTATTAAATACATTCATAATGCATTCTTTAATATAATCCAGCTTAGGGACTTACCTCGATTGTCAACGGACCGCGTAGACCGGCTATTCGATGACCTTCGTCTTTCCCCGATCCAAATCCATTTTTTTTTTGTTCTTGATCTAATTAAGTTCAAATTAAATTAATTCAACCACATTTTCATTCAATTAAAAGCAAAATCATATAAATATACAATTTGCCGATTAACCCCCCAACATTTATAATATTTAAAAAAAATCCTTAAATTTCAGAACACGAAATATCAAGAATTTAATTGCCCCTTTCAAAGGCTGAATGCTCACCATCTCCATACAAGTTTCTATGAATTTATTATTATAATTCAACACACTTAAGTTCATGAAGGCCGAATATACAAGCTTAATTTCTTCTTCTCTTATGAACACATGCATATTCTTCAATACATGACCAAACAACAAGCTAAATTAACCACTATTTATATTCATCCCATTCTAGCCGAATAATAAGAGCATTCCTATGCTCAAATCCAAAATAAATTCTATAACTCTCATACAATTTAAGCCACTAGTCTTCAATTCATCTAAGTCTCTTAAGCAATTCATGTTGTTTTTAAACCAATACTAAACATTTTTCAAATCAAATACAACAACTCAAGAGTGCTCATCCTTGTCGAATATTAACATGCTTAACCCCAAAATTTTAACATGATTTTATTAGCATTCAAAGCAACCAACTCCAATATGTAAAGATTTACTAAAACCAAGCTAAAATATCCACCTTACTACTACATGCAAGGCCGAAAAAAAAATGGAGGTTTAAGCTTCCTTCATTTCTTTGGAAAAGAATCGTTGTAGAAGATGATGATGAGGAAAGAGAGAATGAAATTAAAAACACATTTCTTTTATTTTATAAAATAAATACTTATTATAATATACTTAAACTAAAATAATGCACCCATTATACATATAAAATTGATTTTTGATTTTTTTTCCTAGCATGCTTGCCCTCCACATCATGAAATTTGGGCAATTTGACATGCAAGTCCTCATGCAAGAAAGACAATTCAATTAACCCTTCAACTTAATAGATACTATTTTTACTATTTTAACCATTTAGTCCTTTCTCTTAATTTAAGCACTCCAAAGCAATTAAATTCATAAATTTCCACACATATTCATTCATGATTATTACACACGACATTTTGCTCATTCAAGCACATTTCATCTCAATTTAATCCAAAAACACTTAAATAGGCAAATTACCATTTTACCCCTAATGTTTCCCATTTTTACAAATTTGTCCTATTTACACAAAACACAAAATATGCAAAATCTCCCAACACTATAGCTAGGCCGAATCTTCCACATAGCCATATAAGTCCATGCATTTCATTTATTTTGCATTTTAACCCCTCAAAAATTTATTTTCTCAATTTAGCCCTATTCACTCAAAATCACCAAAAATTTCAATACAAAATATATTAATCTAACATAAATCTTTCATAATTCATCAACCATCATCATAAAACTCATGAACTCATCAATGGCACATTTCAAAATATTCATCAAAATTAAAAATTCAAGCATGGGTCTTGAAGTATTCGAAGCAACGATTTCAAAAACATAGAAATTATCGAAAACCGATTAAAAACTAACCTTTAATTTAGCTAGCAAAATAGCGGAATGTACAAAGCTCCAACACTCTTTTCTTTTCTTTGTTATTCGGTGGAAGAAAGGATGAATAAAATCCCTTTTTCATGTTGGTTTTATTTTAATATAGTTATAAATTATAAAATAATTATAATATAATCTTTAACATATAAAATAATACTTAAAAACATGTTATAAGACCACATTGCCGTCCACTATAATTTAAAAATGGGTATAATGCCCTTTAAGGACTTCACTAAAATAAAGCCACATCAATTTAGCCATAAATCAAATAAAAGGCCACATTTATCAGTTACGCGATTTAGTCCTTTTTAACTAATTGAGCACACAAACAGTTAAATTTTTATACGAAACTTTCACACACATTAATTCACATATAATTGACTCAAAATATAATATTAAAATATTTCTCGGACTCGGATTCGTGGTCCCGAAACCACCGTTCCGATTAGGGTCAAAATCGGTCTGTTACAGATAATATTTTATAGTGTTTAAATCCCTTAGGACTCTCATGTTGTCGGTAGGCATTGAACCTAGCCGTCGATGTAATTTAAATTGTACCGTAGAATTTGATAGAGCTCAACCATAAATAGAAGCATTCACTTCAATTCTAATCATTCCATTTTACATTCAATGTAATTCATTCCAAGTAATAGAATACTTTGAGAGTATTTACTCAAACACTAGATGTGCATTTGCTTTCTTGCGGCTTTTATGTTCACTTGTAGCTTCTTCCTTGAGAGTTTGCTTCTGCTTAGTTTCAATGTCTTAGATAATTTTTTTGAGAATTCTCGCCTTTTCAAGAGATAGGCTAACTTACTTGGAATACTTGAAGCAATTGAATCGTCCAAAGCCGCGCAATTTGTCAGACTAAAATGTTAACTCCGTGACACGTACATATTGTTGCAATATCATGATCATTTGAATAAATTCAATGTAATTGGTTATAAATAGTGCTGAAATTAAAAGTTAAAAAAAAAAAACCAATCAAATTTATTACTTTGAATATGTAACATGTTGATCTCAAACTCTTAAGTTCATTTGACTATTTATTTATTTTTGTTGTATACTTTATAACTTTATCTTGCCATCACGATATCAACATTTTATATAAAGGTGTTAATATCAGCAAAAGTCGGTTCAGGTCACCAATTCACCTTTGTTCCTCTATCAATGATATATTGATCCGAGATTTCTCTTTATATTGAGTAGCTTGCATCTTCCTATTCTTTGCTTAGACATTTTGAAAAGAGTTTGGCCCAGAGAAATCATTTGTATCTCCCATTCCTCGCAAGAACCGCATTGTTTTTGACCCCTCTTGTTAACAAGAAGATAGAATTTAAACAATGCCTCATGTATGTACACTTTGATGCCTGATTTCAAAATACCAACCTTCATCATCATATCATAAATGGCTAAAACAATCCCACATTAACCAAAATTTCTATTATCATTTTATAAGGCATTTTTTTCTATTGAAATTTAATTTTTTTAAATGATAAAAATTAAGAGATTGTAATTATCTTTTCATTGACAATGATACAATAATCAATTGGGTATTAACTCAATTGACACTCTTTTTATGGCAACAATAAAAGTATCTTTATAGCGTTTTCCTTTTGATTTAATGGTTTACAAATTATAAGTAAAATTGAGCTTTGTCTACTAAAAAACAATGCCACCGCAAGTGAAAATCAATCTTTGATACTAACAATTCTCTGTAAAAATAGAATCCACGTGAAACATGTAAAAGAGGAAAAAGGAATATGATGGTAGCATAAATGACGTCAGTGACGTGAGGAATCAGTCTCTCATGTCCAAATTTATTATCTTCGCTTGCTTTTTGGTGAAAGCAAAATCTCCACTTGACTTGAGGTCAATATTATATGTAAATTAGATAAATAGATGTCATGAAAGATTCAATAGCAATGATTGC
Organism: Gossypium bickii; assembly: GCA_025503065.1. Lineage (NCBI taxonomy): Eukaryota > Viridiplantae > Streptophyta > Magnoliopsida > Malvales > Malvaceae > Gossypium > Gossypium bickii. The sequence continues at coordinate 125,193,420 of CP106711.1, forward strand.
TTTCTTTTTTGCTTTGTGGAAAATTTGATCCTAAAAGCAAAGTTAGTGCACTCAAGATAAGGAATTTGGTTTAACCTTACTTTCAAATTAATAATTTAAGTAAGTATGTGAATTTGAGATTTTATTGTATAAAAAATTTAATTTTGTAATTAGAAATATTTTATTTAAATATAATTATAAATGTATTATATTAATAATTTTTATTTTTTAATATTAAAATTAATTATAAATTTATGCTTTTAGATCTAATCAGGTCAAAAATAAATATTATTTCATAATTTCTACTTTTTCATCACTAATGTTCACTTTTATTATTTTTATTTAATATTATTTTAATCCACCAAAGACTTGAAATTGGGCTATAAATAGGAGTGGAGAGAGGAGATGAACTCAACCTACTTTGCTATAATCCAAAATGAAGCCACTGTTTCTTTTAGTTTGTGTTCTCTTAGCTTCCTCTTTCTTTATTCCCATTTTCGCCATGCCTATCCAGGACCAGCCCTTGGGTAAGATTCAGCAGCTAGTCTTTATGTTTATATAGACATCCATATATATATATATATAATTAACAGTATGCATAGATGGACATAATATATGATTGTTGCAGGTGGTGCAGGCAAAGGAAAAGTATGTGGCCGTGGAACAAAATGCATACCAAAACCGGCACCTCATCATAAGTGTAAAGGTAACAGTGCTTACTGCAGGCCTCCCTGAATGTGGTAAAAAATAAAGCTATGGGCCTATGGATGATATGTTATTATGTCTATGGATATGGATGTGGGTGAAGTTATGCTAGTAATAAATTAACAAATAAATAAAGTTTCCCCCCATGCTTCATGACCCATGGCAATTACCACATCACCATCATCAATGAAGTTCTTGTAATGATCGTATCATTACTTACATGACTACTAGTTTGTATGTGTTATGTTTATGTTTAATAAATTATGGAGTGTTTTTATGTTGAAAAATATCAAGTAGTACTACTTTGTTTGTGATAGGTTTATATGTTTATTTTGAGGAAATTATTTCAAAATTGAAAATCACATAAACCATGATTTGTACTTCGTTTCAATTATTGATGTTGTAGAAAGTTGCTCAAAACAGTCCAATTATTACAAACCACTTCTCCCAAATACCTTACATTACATATAATATCTCTCTATAAAAGTGTCTAACATATCTAAAAAATAAGTCGATCCTATTTATAAGCTCTCCTTCGACGTGATTGATAGCTAGAAGATAAGTCTTTATTACATGTTTAGATACTAAAAAATATCTTCATAAATTAATATTCAAATAATTCTCTTTATAAAACAACCTTCCATCAACTTTGAAAACTCTTAAAAGATAAAGGATAAGGATACCTCTTTCTTTCATCTCCAAGGCTGTCGGTTGAACGAGGATAATTGCTCCATATTCTATCGTGAAATTATCTCCTCGTTGGCTGGTTTAAATCAGATGTAATCAAGGCTCTTTATTGTCAAGAATCCCAACCTGAATGAACTTTGACTGAAATATGCACATGCTTTAAAATATGTCTAAACAGTGCATGAGACAAGAAAAGGCATATGCATGTTCCAAAATTTGTTTGAATGATCAAAGGTTCTAACATAAAGCTAAAAAATTTACAACAAAATGACATAAAAAAATAACACTGAAATTTTATTTATAATATTTGAAGTTTTGAAGAACTGCTAAGGGACATTAAATTAATTATTAGAAGTTGGAAAATGATGTTGGAGTTTGTTAAATTTGAAATTTTTAGTAAACTATAAGGCACCAAAACTCCTACTCGTGTGTAGTTTTTATTGTTATAAAAGTTATTCACAATTCTTTTAGGTAGCGTTTGAGAATTAGGGTTTTAGAATTTGGATTGAAATTTAAAAAATAATGTAAATTGAGTAATAAACTATTTGGAAATGTAACATTTATGATTATTTTTCAAATCTAAGCTTTTGTTAGAAGCCTATTTATTAATGAATTTAAAATCTTAATTTTTTTTTGAATTTGATAAATCCATAATTTTCTACTTTTCTTTTTTAATATATATTAGATTGAATCTCAACTAATCTATCTATAATATATGCATTTCATTTTTACTAGAGTTGTTCACGGGTCGGGCCATAACAAAATTTTAGGCTCGATTACTAGGCATTGGCCTGACTTGAAAAATGAGCCTAGATTTTTTCCAAGTTGGTTCAGATAAAAATGCTAAAACCAGGACCCAGACCGTAATTTTAAATTTAAATTTTAATTTTTATATAAATAAATTTAAAAATATAATACACTAAAAATATTAAAATAAATGTTTCCCAACAAATTGAAAATAAATTAAAAAAAAGTCCTTATACTTACGTAACACTAAGATAAGTGCAACTTAACAAGCAAATGCTTCTAAAATAGTAGCAAAATTAACAATAAAACAAGTGTTATACAATATCTAAACATTAACAACAAAATAATAACATTATAGTGAAATTATAACAAAACAGTGGGAAAATAGCAGCAAAACATGGAAAAATAGCAGCAAAAATAGTAAGATTTTTTTTAAAATGAAAATCGGGTTAGGCCGGGTCGGGCCAAAAAAATCTTATTGAGGCTCAATTCGTTTTTTAAATGGGCCTTTTTTTGTCAAAATTCATTTTTTAAACTTCTATTTTTTGTCCAAACCCTCCTATTTGTTGGGCGGACCCAGCCTAGCCCATAGACAAATCTAATTCGTACCATTTATATAATAACTGAAATCTAAATCCAAATTTTCAAATTCTAAGTTTCCAAAAGGAGCATAAATATTTTATTTTGAACTTTTATTTGGAATACTCCTCAACCATCAAAAGCCCTAAAGAAAATTCTATCTCAGAATCTTTTCTTTACCACTAATTACTTCCAATAATTCTCTAAATTTTTTTCCAAGTTTCTTCAATGTTACATCAATAGCAAGAGGAAAGCAAAAAACAAAGTTCAAGTCCTTCAAACTCTTCTAAAATAGCATCTTCAAGATCTCCTCACCTCAACCTCTAGTATGGAAAAGCCAATAATAGGGAGCCTCAACAAGTAATGTTCTTGAAAGTTAAGATATAGGCAAAAACATGAACTCAAGATAATTATCATACACATGCATGTATAAGTGAAGGAAATGAACAGGGCCCTTACATTGTTTTTTGTTAGCACATCATAACTATCCTCAGGAATCCACAGCCTACTGCGTTTTTCAAGCATTAAAGGTGATTCATTGCATACAATATTCCAACCCATCTGTTGCAATAAATCATGGATTGCTATCTGATTTTGTGAAACAGATATAAGAGATTTATCAATGAGGTTCTCAATTCTTGAATACGCAAAGCCATAACAAGAATCCATAATCCATGTTACAATGTCTCGATCCTTCCCTTTAAAGAAACAAGCAATGTCAAGCAACATTTCTTTCTCTTCACATTCTAGTCCATCAAAACTCCATTTCAACAGTTTCTGAATGTCCGGGTTGGGAACTTGCTTTAGTTTCTTTACTTCACTTTCTTGGTAGCTTTTGGTCTTGCCACAAAGAGAGGATCCGATAACTTTAATAGCTAATGGGTTTCCATTAGCAAAACTTAAAACCATCTGTGATAGCATCAACTGATGATACTCCATGGGATTATTGCTTTTGAAGGCATGTTGAGAAAAGAGCTGAATTGACCCATCGTCATCTAATTCCTCCATTTCATAAATGAGATCAACCCCATACTGGATAAGCACTTGTTTATCCCTAGTTGTAACGGACTTGACTTCCAGGACCGAGTCGAGTGTTTCCTCCGAATAAAAACTCGAGTTGGCTTAATTTTGACACATCATCACAAACTACCAAAACCTTCTTCCTAGAAAGCCTATCCTTAAGAAAGCCTGACCCAATTCTGGAAGTTGAGATGCATAAATTTTCATCTTCCAATATGGCTGAAAGAAATTTCTGACGCAATTTAAATAATTTTCCTCGTTCTTCATATTCTCTCACATTTGCAAGAAAGAAGTAGCTTTGGAAACCATTTAAAACATGGTCAAAAATTGCTTCGGCGAGTGTAGTTTTGCCTGTACCTCCCATGCCCCAAATACCTAGCTTTCGAAAATCTGGGATTTCGTCCTGAAATAATGACAAAACTTTCTGCATCCGCCTCTCAATTCCAACTAGACCTTCTAAATTAGCATTTGAGGTTCCACAATTCAGTTTGTTCATTATATCTTTGACAATTTTATCTACCAGTATTGAGTCAGGCCTATATATCAAATGAAGAAACAAATTAAGATAGAAATAAAAGGGAAACAGAAGCACATGAATAAAAATGATAAACTGAATCTAAATTTAACTCAATTGATTCATAGAGCCACTTAAAAAAAAAAGACATTCAACTATATATCTAAAATTCAAATTTCACTATTTGCAGCCCTTCTTAAATCCTCAAATTATAACTTTTTTTCTTGGAAATAAATATATCAATAGACTGGATAATAGATTTTATGCATGAGAGAATCGTATGAAGGTGTCGTGAACTTTGAGTTAAAGAACCAAAAAAAAAAAGTTGATCTCTATGCCTACAAAATTATGGTCCTTCAATATATGACAAAAATATTTAAAAAAAATTCGAAAAGTTAAATCTTTCATATAAAATATCTGGGTAGCATAAATGAATCACTGCTTGAAACAAAAGTCTGTGCTGAATCTCTCTTCTTCCAAATCAATATATGTATATCTTAAAAAAAAGGATTGAATGTAAAGAAAAGGAGTTGCAATTACCGAGTGACTTGTGAATCCCAACCGGATAAATTCGCAGCCGCAGTCAAAGCACTTCTCCAGGACTTCACCTTTCAAGCTCATGTTTAAAATTTTCTTCATGCTTTGCAAATGCATCTGCAAAACTCCCTCTTTGTTTCCGTACATCTGAGGGCCAGGGGTCTACACCGTAAAATACAGGAACAACACATTTGTTGCAGTCCATGATCTTGACCAGCTCGTCCAAGCACCATCTGGAAGAAGCGTAGTCTTTGGAGATAACAATTACTGAAACCCTTGATCCTTGAATGGCCGTCAACAGTGCCTCGGAAATTTCATCTCCTCTTCGACGCTTTTCGCTGTCTATAAAAGTTTCGATAGTCTTTCGACACAAATCATTATACAGATGAGTTAAGAAACCATCACGAGTTTCCTCGCCTCTGAAGCTAAGGAAAACATCATATGTCCTTGCTTTGATCATATCAACAGCAGAAGAAGAAGATGTTGAAGCAAGCATATTGGTGTTCCACCAGATTCGATGAAAGAATATTGGATTACGAGTAAAGCTGTTGTTTTTAAAGTCAACTACCCTTACACCAACTGCAAAAGCGTGTGGGACCATAGACATTTGGAAACCATCTACATTGTTTTAACCCTTCCTCGCGAGTATATTTTTTTATACATTTTAAAAAGAAATTATTTAAACATTATATTTATAAAATATTTTTATTTTTTATAATGTTTATTTATTATATACACAATATTTGTCGAAATTATTTTTTGAAATCGACTTTTTTCTTGAAAATAAAAATGGGAGTCGCCACTGATCCTTTTTTATGAGATGTGATTGGATCACCTCGTAATTTGATCATTTAATAAAATATTTTGATTTACTAAAACAATAATTTTGGTCTACGAAATTCGAGAAAACGAGTTCGAGAGTCGGTTACGCGCGAGAAAGGATTAACACCCTCATAACGCCTAAAATTGGTACCTAATTGATTAATTAATGTCTTAATGTCGAAAATTTGAAAACTTGAAAGAATTTACAATATGATTCCGCTTTTTATTAATGTTAATTTTTTTAAAAAATGTTTGAATAAATTGAAACGAATGTCAAAAACCCTCTCGTCTCGAGATAACAAATGTCACATCTTGTAAGTTAGGACATGACATTTTGAATCCTCGAGAATAAGCTTGCCTTTAAATTTTTTTCATTTAAACTTATTATTTTAATTTTAAAAGGATATTTGGCTATTTAGGTTTAATGAGAAAATCGAAACCCAGTAAGTTATGATACGATTTCTCGAATCTTCAAAATGCGAATTTGCATATTTTTAAAAGTTCTCTTTTTTGAATTTGGGTGAAAATTAATGCAATATTTAAAAAAATGGTATATGAATAAAATATTGTACCACTGAATGACAACAATATGAAAATACTAATAAATAATTCCTAGTATATATAATGGCAATACTCACATAATATCACTTTAATACCAATACAATCAATCAAAGAAAGATAAAATAAAATAAACAACAAATAGTTTCAATGATAACAAAAATAAAATAGGCACCAAACAAAACCAATTTTTAAAATATAATAAGGACAAGTGAATAAATAAATAAATACACAAACAGCTATTGATGAAAGTAGTTTGTAAAATATTGAAAAAAAAAGAGTAAATTAAAATATAAATTAAGTTAGGGGGAGCAATTTGTAAATAAAAACATAATAATAATAATAATAATAATAATAATAATAATAATAATAATAATAATAATAATAATAATAATAACGGAATAGATAAATGGATGCCAAATGAAAAATAAAATAAAACAAAAAATAAAGAACAAATAAAAAGGTAAATAAAATAAAATAAATAAATAAGCGAAAATAATAATGGGCTTAAATGTAACCCAAATTAAATCAACAGGATAAATTAAGAAAAGAAAACAAAACAAAGGACTAATTAGAAAGGCGCAAAAATAAATAGGGACCAAATGGGCAAATAACCCAATTCCCCTGGACACGCGTCCCTTCTTTAGGAGATCAACGAGCCAGGACTAAATTGAAACGGGCAAAAGTTCAGTGGCCAAATTTTAAAAAATAAAAAAAGTGAAAAAAGACTAAACTAAAAGCGGAAGGGCTGATCATGCAAATAGCCCAAACATTGAAAACAAGCGGATCCTTTAGAGAGGGTCAGGTTGCGCGCGGGTTCGCCTTAAACGACGCCATTTTGGCATCTATGAACCCTAGCTCAAAACAGCACCGTTTTGTATCTTTATTTAAATCAATTTTTTTTAAAACTCATTTCTGCCTTTTTTTTTAAATTTAAACCCTTATTTTCTCTGCTAGGGTTTCAAGCCTAGCCTTACAGTCTGTCACCAGCCCACCACACCTCCGCCGTGGCTCCATCGTGGATGGTGGTCTTAGCCGTACAAAATCGGGTTTTTTAGCCTCTTTTAAAACGGATATGATGGCAAAGCCTTCCTAGTCCAAAAAATCAAAAGAAAAGGACCCTCCACCCTCTCATTGGGCAGATTTCGACGCCAGAGGAGGAGCTTCCGACGAAGAGAACGCGGAATCACTCCAATGAGTTTTCCTTTCCCTTTTTTATATTTTTGTATGTAAAATAAATAAGAAAAAAGAAGAAAAATTAGGAGTAAAAATAACATAAAATAAAAATTTAAGAAATCACCTTTAGAAAATTTTCATATTTGATCTTTTGTTGTATTCAATATACAATTTTTGATTACTTGTTTGTTCGACAAAATACAAAGAAACTGTTTGTGGACTTTATAGCCGGATTACAAATTGTTAGTTTCTATTTTTTTGTTCGTTTCTATGTTGTTTCTTCTGCTTGGCGCCTTTTGCTGTTGCGTGTTCATCTTTCCTTGCAAGTGGCGGTGGCAGGGGTGTCAAACGCATGCAAGGCGATGGTTGGCGTGCGGCAGCGGCTAGGGTTCCTACCTTTTCTTTTTCCTGAAAAAGTTAAGGTTGTGGGCTTGTTGGGCTAGGGTTAATTTTGGGCTATGGGTTTTGTTATATTTTGGGCCTGTTGTTTTGTAATTTGGACTGTTTTATATGGACTATTAAGATTTATTTTAGTTTTTATTTCTGTTTATTTTTGGTTCTTGGGCCCGGGCCAAAATTGGCCTATTACAGCTGCCCCTCTTTACTCATTGTTGTGTAACGAGAATGGAGTAAAGACTTTAAAAAGGGCCAATTTTTGAAACAAACAATGCTCGATTTAGAGTTATATATTAAGAGTTATTAATTTTTGAATGAGAAAAGGTCAGAATGTCAAGGTAGCAGACTGTCACTTCTCATTAGTTAATATTTTAGCTGGAATGATAAGCAAGTTGAAACGAGTATGAGACTTGAATTTCATGGTTATATTTTTTGTGATTATATGTTTGATGTTTTGTTTGCGCTCAGCCTTTAGGCTCTAACCTAACTAGTGGCCATGAGTGGCGCTTCGGATAACCCTACGAACACCCGGGATTATTTAACTAGCTGCCATGAGTGGCGCGGGACTATCCGGATACCCGATTATTTGAGCAGTATGTGCAATCTAACAAGTTTGATATGCAAGCGATTTGATTATGTAGATTTAATGACTCATGATTTAATTATTCGATACTCATGTCATGTTTTTATGTATATATTTGATTTGCATGCTTATATTTATGAATTGCTTGAAGTATGGTAGATTTGTTGTGTACCACTAAGCTTGTAAAGCTCAGCCTTCGAATTTTCTTAATATTCAGATTTGTAGACTTTTGTTCATGTCCGAGGAACATTATCGACGAGAGACTCGTAGCATCTCGTATTCAGAATACAATACCTTATCTATTAATGAGCATTGTATTCCTAAAGCCTTACTTGTATTTTCTTTTGTAGGTCTATAACTCATTTATCATTTTTTTGTTATTTTGACTATTTTGATATACGATGATATTAGAGCTCCACATATTTTATATAACTATTTTACTACTATTTTCAATATAACTATGTGAGGTAATTATGTATGGTATTTTCTCTTTATAAAAAGTATTTCAATGTTTTAAAATTATTTGAAAATTTTGCTGGGTTACTTCAGTGACCTGATGTAGCGCCTTAGTATTCGAGTACTCCGTATTCGGGATTAGGGTGTTACAGGGAATCTAACTCATTAACATGGAAATTTACAAGGATTTTTCCTCAATTTTATGGTAAAAGTATCATGAAGTTCATATATTAGAAGTTAGATTAATTTTATCCCTTCTACTAGAAAAATAGGCAAATTAATCCTCGTATGTTAGATCAAAGAGTAAATTAGTCATTATGTTAAAATTTCATCCATTTCTATTGTTAAAAACTATTCTCTATATGTTAGCACGAGGTATATGTGCAGTGTGTAACACCCCTAACCTGTATCCTACGGTGGAACAGGGTTATATAGCATTACTGGACTTATAACTCAGAGCATCATAGATTTCATGTTCAATTCTCAATCCAAATAAAAAATCATTCAAATGCAATCATAGAGTCCCTAACACGAGCCCTCGAGGCCCAAAACAAGCATTAGAAGTGGTTCGGGACTAAACTAATAACTCAGGAAAGTTTTGAGAAAACACTGAAAATTTTCAAGGTACAGGGGTCACACGCCTGTGTGCCCTGGCCGTGTCTCTCACGCGGCCAAGAGACCTGCCCGTTTCTCAGGTCGTGTGGGCATTCGAAATGAGTTCACATGGCCGTGTCCCAGCCCGTGTCCAACCCCTTGTAACTCTCTGACCTGGCTCACACGGCCAGACCACACGCCAGTGTGTCAGGCTGTGTGCCTCTCGAAATGGCCACACACGCCCATGTTCAGGCCACGCCAAAACTTGAAGGTATACTGACTTGTGCCACATGCCTATGTGTTAGGTCGTGTGAAGCCATTAACTTGATTTTTGAATAGTATCAGGGGACACACGACCGTGTTGCCTAGTCGTGTGTCACACATGGCTGAGACACAGGCCCGTGTCTCTGTCCGTGTGGACAAAAATAGGCTATGTTTCAAGCCACATTTCTCACCCAACTATCACACACCTATGCCAACTCAAAACACATATGACCATATCATCAAATGGCATTAGAACTGATGTGTCTCTAACTAACTATGATCACAATAAAGGCAAGCGCACTTATCATTTAATAGTATACTTATGGTGAGACCGGTAATATCGTATCCACAAGGACCAAGAGTACTAGTAATTATTATCTTTCTATTATCTAGCATAAGAATTAGAGTGATTTCTTTTAAACTAAAATTAATTAAAAACGTGACAAAGAATGAATTTGGAAAATACTTGTAGACAACTTTATGAGGTGGACAATACCTAAGGAAGAATCCACTTAGACTTCATTTATTACTTTTGATTCATACGATTTATTCACTTGTCTTAATCTGTAGAAATCCCTGATTTATGTTAATATCTTTTTCAAGACTAAAAATAACTGACTCTAGGTTGATTAATTGAAATTTCTTTCTAATTAAAACCCCTGTTGTCGCATTAACTCGATCTATGGATTCCCCTATTAGATCTGACTCTAATTCGGCAGATTTTCGTTGCCCTATTTCTAGGGTTGCAATCAGCTCCGCTTAATTGTGTGGATCTACTCTTAAACAGGGACTTTTGCTCCACTGAATAAGCACATTCGACTTGAATCAATAACCTGAATTATCAAAACAAGAATAAGAACTCATAATTAAGAATAAGAACAAGTATTTATCTTATAAATCAAATAATAATAAGATCCGTCTTAGGTTTCATCCCCTTAGGTATTTAAAGGATTTAGTTCATACTGATAGAGGGAAACATCTTAAAATAAGGAAAACAACAAAACATAAGAAAACCCAAAAACTTCTAAAAAACTTGATGGGAGATCTTCAGTCTTGATGGAGATCCTTCTTCCGAGCTATTCCCGATAGCTGTCTTCGAGTATTTTCTTCCTTCTATTCAGCATCCCCCTTTATATCATCCCTTAGGGTGTTTATATAGGCTTTGGAACCCCTCTTTTGGCCCACAAGTGGCCTTTTCCAAATAGGATTAAACTTGGGTTCGGCAGGGACACGCCCGTGTTCGAAAGCCTTAGGCCGTGCTCAATCTTGCTTGTCATACACGACCGTGTGATTTGCTTGTGGGCAACATTCCAGGCCGTGTTCGATTCTGCTCATAATACACGGCGTATTTGACAGTCCAGGCCATGTTAATTTGTAAGGTAGGCCCATTTTGTCCCTTTTTGGCCCATTTCTCGTTGTTTTTGACTCTCTAAGCTCTCCTGAGTGTAAAACATGAATTTAAGGGAATAGGAGCATCAAATTCATCAAATCTAATGAAAATTCATCAACAAATAAGCCAAGCATGGGGTCAAAATATGTATAAATTATAGTTTATCAAATATCCCCACACTTAAGCATTTGCTTGTCCTCAAGCAAAATCCTCAACTCACAATTAAAATTAAACTTCCATAACTCATAATCCTTATCAATAATGTTTCAACCTAATTCATAAATAATTCATACATGGATAATTTAACTAAAAGAGTCCTAAAGCTTCAAACAATCTAAGTCGCAAATTTTTGTAGCACGAAAACATAGGTGTTTCCCCTTATCTAAATAATTACCTTTGATCCAAAATTGACAAGAATTGACTTCCTCACTAAAGATTCACTCAAATCACTCAAAGTGTTTAAGGTTCAAATTAAGCACTCAAAAGTCAACATGAAAAGTTATTACCATAGGCTTACATGAAAATCAAATCTCCACCACTATAAAATAAGATGATACACAAATCAAAAGGTCTTTAAAAAGGGTTGTAACGGGGCTTGGGTTAAAGGTGTGGATAAAGACTGAAAGTGATGGTTAAAAGAGATCGAATTGATAATTCACCTAACTAGAAAAATGGACTAACATTGAATAATTACATCAATTGAAAACTTATCACTAATAACACGAGCTTGCTCTTAAAATGTGAAATTAATTGTTTAAGCTCAAATAATAATGAACTAATAGATTTCCAAATTTTTTTTAGAACAATAGTAAGAAAGAATTTAAAACTGAAATAATAAGATAGATTTAACCACTGAAATAAGGAATGTAGTTAGGCAATTGATCAAATCAAATCTCGATAAAAGAAAAGTCAATAAAGTGGGAATAATAGATCAATAACTAGGGTTCGGATTGATATTAGTGGTATATCAAGAAACAGTTGATTAGGATCAAAGGGGTTTACTAGGGGTTAATTATGAAGGTAGGCATTTTAATGGAATGAGTGGGTTAAAACCTAGGTGCCTTTATCATCTTAGTATATCAAATCAAAAGTATGGTCTCGACATGTATAATTGAAGCAAGTTATAGAATAACAAATCAATATTGACACACTCATAATCAATAAAATGAGCAAGAAAAGAATATGCTCAAAAAGGCTCAAAATCTCACAAAAATTATGGTTTTGACGTCAACCTTGCAAATTTCAAACTTCAAAGTAATATTCAAATATAGGAAAACAACCTAAAAAAATTTAATTCTGAAAATAGAATTATCATGCTTGATTCTCTAATGTCTTAAAGTTTAAACCATCAATGCACAATTACCTATGACTTAATCCAAAACATATCAATGAAAATTATAAGTCAATACAGGTTTCATTCTAATTAGTAATATGAGAAAATTAAATAACCTCCCCGCACTTAAGATGTACATTGTCCTTAATGTAAAAAGATAAATAATAGCAATATAGGGAGAGAAGTGAAACTTCCTGAATTATGGATGAAATCCTTAGGAAGTGAAAATGGAGCCAATGATAAACATGATGAACTAGGAAGAGGTGAAGGTGGGGGAGAATACTCCAGTAGTTTGTTCGTTTCTTAGTAGCACCTTGAACCTTTTAAAATGTGGAATCATTAGTTAAAGTTTTAGAGGGTTTTATTAATGGACGTTGTTATGGTCACTCGATAACAGACATCTAGAAGATAAAAAGAAATTAAAATATACTAATAAAAATTAAAGACAAGAAAGATAAAAAGAAATAGTTTAATAATTAAAATAAAGAAAACAAAAAATAAATGGACTCAAAGGTCCTTGTCCCTAGATGGATCGTGAGGTGGGGGTGACGGCGATATGTGAAAATACTGACAAATCTGTTGCAGCATCGCCTCGATGCCGTTGAATCGTCGAGTGTTGTCTTTAAATTACCGAGTACAGTATTGCTTGAACCGAGTGAGGCACTCAGATATGTCACTTAATGAAGTTACCGTATGAACTGGTTGGTGGGATGGTGGTGGCGTAAACGGTGGCTCCTCGTGGTGTGAAGGGACATCATCAGTAATGTCCTCTGGAGTGTCTTGATCAGTGGTCGTCGACAAACTGTATTGAGGGGGATCGAACCCACGGCGACGCTTAATCATTCTCATATGAATCATTATCGCGATGCATTGTGGGGTTATCTGTCCTATGAGCGTGAGCAATGAAGATTGAGCTGCGGTGTTGAGGAGCCCAAAATAGTGAGCTAGACACGTCACATAGGGGCCCATGGAGATAACCCCTCTCCGATGCCACTCCGTCTAATGCTGAATGGCGAGGGCGATGAAGTAAGCTAGATCAAACACGTGCCCATGTGCTATGCACCATAGAAAATAGGCGTCGTGAGCGTTGACGACGCTGGTGCTTTCTTGCCTACCCGTCAATGTATGAGCCAGGATGGCGTGTAAGTACCTCAATGATGGGGCGAGAGCTGACGCCTTGGAGTGACTGGGGTCATAGATGGCCGAGTCGGGGGCTAAGTCATTCCAACAAGCAGAAGGGGAGTAGTAGATGTGGTGATGAAGGTTCTCAAAATTGTCGTCCTCCATGAATTCTTCGGTGTAAAGTCCCAATGCGACCCCAAACTCTAAGATACTCGTCTCTTGCACGAGGCCCCCCAGACGAAATTGGACTGTGCCTGGGTCGTCAAAGTTTATCATTACCGCCTGAAGGTGGAATCTAGAATAGAGCTTTAAAGTGAGCTCCAAATACGTCGGCTCGATAATTTTGAAGAAGTGCCCCCATGGTTCGGTAGTCCGGAGGGCCCAGACGGCGTCGGCTAGTTGGACTTGCTCTAAGGCGGCTCAATCAATGCACCTTCCCACGTCGAGGGGTCACGTACGAAGTAACTTAAAGAGTTCCTCCTAGGGCTCCGAAGGAAATTGTAGGAACGGGTGGCGTACTTCGGTAGAGGCATTCCAGGCGGTTGCACCGGGTCCCTTTCGTTTTTTTGACATGGGGACAATGGTCTTTTTGCTGCTTGGGGGAGTCATTACGTACTTGCAAACAAAGATTTTTCACTAAATTGAATATCATTGCTAGTCAAAACAAAAAAATGTACTATCCTAGCATAATCCTATAATAGTGAAATCTTCAAATAGTGCTAACTTTAGATAGTGAAAGATATTCGGTATGCTTATCAGTATTAACAATGGAATTAGAATAGCATGAAGTTAAGTAACAAGATTACGTAGTATCAAACTTAATTATAAAATCAAACTAAATATACCGTAAAAATAACTAAAGAATGCGAAATAGCAAGTTATAATGATAATGGAAATAAGAATAAAGAATAAATAAATAAATATATATAAAAGAAGTGAACAACAATGGTAAAAAAAATGAACCGATAGAGGTGTTTAAAGTGGTGACACGGTCGTGGCGGCGGACACGGGTGTGGTGTTCTTACATGGGCGTGGACTGCGGGGTTCTGCGTGTGGAGAAGAGAGGGGAAAGAAGAGAGGGAAATGAGTGAAATGAGGGAAAGATGAGCAAAGAGAAGTAGAGGGAAATTCAACGGCAGTGGCCAGAATAGGGGGACTGAATAGAGGGAATGGAGAGTGGCTAGGGTGTTTAGCGGGAAAAATTTTGGAAAAAATGAACAGTTAGGTGGTTTAAATAGAAATTGGGGCACATAGTTAATGCCCACGGCCGTGTGCCCTATGTTTAGCCCGTGTGTTTCGTAAATTTTAAATTAAGGCGCGTATGAGTCATGGCTCACGCCCGTGTTCCCTGGGCGTGTTATGTCACACGGCTGAATCGCACGGCCGTGTGATACTTTGTTCGTTTCTCCCACGCCTGTATGGAGGTTAGCACTCTCGTGTTAATTAGTCAGTGTCGACCATGGCCTCTGGGCACGGACGTGTCGCACGCCCGTGTCATTTACTCAGTTTCAACCACGGCTTATAGGCATGGGCGTGTCACACGCCCGTATTGTTTACTCAGAATTGCCCACGGTTATAAGGCATGCCCGTGTGAATTTATCAGCATCCCGTGTTCCTTAGTCAGTGTCAATCACGGCCACATCACACGACCGTGGTGTTTTATCACAGCCCGTGTTTTAGGGAAAATTTTGTCCTGTTTCTGCACGATCTCCGCCACGCTGATGTCCTTTCCTGTGGTGGTCACACGGCGACGGCCACACCAGTGTGCAAGGCCGTGTGGATAGAGAAACTTGCGCCTGTTAATTTGGTTAGTTTTTAGTTAGATGCTAAAAATCCAAAATATGGATGTTAGTGATGTTAGTGCTCAGGTTGCCTTCCGAGAAGCACTCCTTTAAAGTCTTAAGCTAGACTTACCTTATTTTCATCTCTATATGAAGGTTCACAGAGCTGAAGCTCCTCTCTCATATCCTTAAAATCTTCACCATTATACAATTTAAGTCGTTAACCGTTTACCTTGAATGTACCATAAGCCAGATGAGTTACCTCAATTGTGCCGTAGGGAAGGATGGTTTTGATTACGAATGGGCCTGACCATATTGATTTTTGCTTTCCAGGAAATAATTTGAGCTTCGAATTGTATAGTAAAATAATATCTCTAACTTCAAATTGCTTTGGTTGCTTCAAACAAGCATCATGGTGTCCCTTTGTTGCTTCATTATATAGACGTGAGTTCTCGTAGGCATTGGCTCGCCACTCATCTAGCTCGTTCAACTGCATCAATCTTTTCTCTCCTGTAAGATTAAGATCATAGTTTTAGAATTTTATAGCCCAAAATGCTTTGTGCTCTAATTCGAACGGTAAATAAAAACTCTTCATGTACACAAGACTGTATGGGGATGTTCCTATTGGAGTTTTAATAGCGATTCTATAGGCCCATAAAGCGTCGTCTACTTTTAATGCCCAATCTTTCCTGTTTGATTCTACAGTTTTCTCTAGAATACGCTTACGCTCTCGATTGGCTACTTTAACCTGTCCACTGGTTTGAGGGTGATAAGGGGTAGCTGTTCTGTGGTGCACTTCGTATTTCTTTAAGATTTTATCAAATTAAGTATTACAAAAAATGAGTACCCCCATCATTAATAATTGCTCTAGGTGTTCCAAATCGAGAGAAAAGTTTCTTAAGGAATCTCACTACCACTCTAGCATCATTAGTAGGTAAAGCTAGAGCTTCTACCCGTTTTGACATATAATAAATCGCTACTATGCTGTATTTATTCCCAAATGAGCTAGGGAATGGACCCATAAAATCAATACCCCATACATCAAATATTTCACATGATAGCATATATGTTTGAGGCATTTCATCATGTTTAGAGATATTATCTGTTCTCTGACATCTATCACACGAAGTAACATACCTGTTAGAGTCCTTGAACAGAGTGGGCCAATAAAAACCTGATTCGAGCGCTTTATGTGCTGTCCTAGTCCCACTGTAATGTCCTCTTGTTGGTCCTGAATGGCAATGTTCGAGAATTTTGGTTACTTCTGCCTCTGTAACACATCTCCGAATTTCTTGATCTGCACATACTCAAAAAAGAAAAGGTCATCCCAAAAATAGTTTTTTACATCAGTAAAGAATCGCTTCTTTTGATGATGTGTCAACCCTTTTGGTAAGATGTTAGCAGCTAAGTAATTCACAGTATCTGCAAACCAGGGTACCTCGAAGTTGGATATAGCCAAGAGTTGTAGGGTACCTCGAAGTTGGATATAGCCAAGAGTTGTTCTTTAGGAAACAAGCCATTTATCTCATTCTCATCGAGTTCTTGAATATGAGGATTTTCAAGCCTAGAAAGATTATCCGCCGCAAGATTTTTAGCCCCTTTCTTATCCTAAATTTCTAAATCAAATTCTTGTAAGAGTAAAATCCACCTTATGATTCGACGTTTTGCATCAAATTTAGTTAAAAGACAACGAATAGCTGAATGGTCAGTGTAAACGACAACTTTAGATAATATCAAATACTGTCTAAATTTATCAAATGCAAAAACCACAGCTAGCAACTCTTTTTCTGTGGTGGTGTAATTTTCTTGTACAACTGTCAATGTCTTGCTAGCATAATAAATTGGCTAAAAATGCTTGTCTCTTCACTGTCCTAAAACTGCACCTACTGCAAAATCACTCGCATCACACATTAGTTCAAAAGGTAAATTCCAATCAGGTGCAATTATAATTGGAGAATTTATTAATTTATTTTTGAGGGTATTAAATTCATCTAAACATTCCTAATCAAAATTGAAAGGCACATCTTTTTCTAGTAATCCCGTATGTCCTAAAAAGCTTCTAATAGCCTTAATTGAACTAGGAGGAGGTAATTTTTCTATGATTTCAAATTTTGCTTTATCAACCTCAATTCCCTTACTAGAAATTTTGTGACC
Source organism: Gossypium bickii (assembly GCA_025503065.1). NCBI lineage: Eukaryota > Viridiplantae > Streptophyta > Magnoliopsida > Malvales > Malvaceae > Gossypium > Gossypium bickii. The sequence goes on from CP106711.1 coordinate 125,210,817, forward strand.
TAACACAATCCCTTCTCTAACCATAAAGTGACACTTTTCCCAATTAAGCACAAGGTTCGTTTCCTCACATCTCATTAGAACTTGTTTTAAATTTTTAAGGCAAATGTGGAAAGAATTACCAAATACTGAAAATTCATCCATAAATACCTCTATAATGTCTTCCACAAGTTCATCAAAGATGGCTAGCATGCAGCGCTGAAAAGTAGAAGGGGCATTACATAATCCAAAATGCATTCTACGATAAGCAAATGTACCATATGGACATGTAAATGTTGTCTTTTTTTTATCCTCAGGAGCTATTGGGACTTGGAAGTAGCTAAGGAGTCCGTCTAGGAAGCAATAGTACATATGCCCAGATAATCTTTCTAACATCTGATCAATGAAGGGAAAGGGGAAGTGATCTTTTCTTGTGGCATCGTTCATCTTCCTATAGTCAACGCAGACTCTCCAACCCGTGACTGTTCTGGTTGGAATTAATTCTTTCTTTTTGTTGGCTACAACAGTCACGCCTCCCTTTTTTGGAACAACCTGCACAGGACTTACCCAAGTACTGTCAGAAATAGGATAAATAATTCCAGCATCTAGAAGTTAAATTATCTCAGCTTTAACAACTTCCTTTAATTACCTCAGCTTTAACAACTTCCTTCATGTTGGGATTTAATCGTCTTTGAGTTTGCACACATAGTTTATATTCTTTTTCCATCAAACTTTTGTGGGTGCAAAACGATGGACTTATCCCTTTAATATCAGAAATCTTCCAAGCTATGGCTCTTTTATATTCCTTTAGTACCTGTTGTCGAAACCATTTTAAAGTTTGATAAAAATGGGAATCGACTTTAAAAACAAAAAGGGAGTCGCCACCAATCCCTTTTTACTTTGGTGTGATTGGATCATCTTATAAAATGTTTTATTTCAAAACATTGATTTTGGTCTACGAAATATAAGAAAATGGGCTCGAGAGTCAGTTACGTACGAGGAAGGATTAGCACCCTCGTAATGCCTAAAATTTGGTACCTAATCGATAAAATCATGTCTGAATGTTGAAAAATTTAAAATATGATCCTTTTATTAGAAAACCAAGACTTACCTATTTCAAAGAAATAAAATGTTATATCCAGTAAGTTAGGATATAACACCTCACGACTTCGAAATTCGGCTCGCCTTTAATTTAGAAAATTCCTACATCGAGATACAAAACATCATATCCAGTAAGTTAGGATGCAATGTTTTGAATTCTCAAGAATAGGTTTTTGACTTAAAATTTATAAATTTCAATTTTAAAAGAAAAGGGATATTTAATACCTTAAATTCTATGAGAAAAATCAAAACCCAGTAAGGTAGGGCACGATTTTTCTTGAAGTTCCCAAGTATCACATATCACCGTTTTTTTAAAAAGCTTTGAATAAAATGCTTTAATTCAAAAGGTATTTTTATAAAAATGGTTTAAGTAAGACATACATAGCAATTCTATATAATTACAAATTATACTAACAATAAATAAAAGAATATATCATGAATAAATAAATAAAAGAACTATGCTAAAGCAATGATAAACGAATACAAGAATACAAATAAACTAATACGAAATATAAAATAGGCAACAATAATTAAAATCTATATGAAGCATAAATATTAAAAAAATTGATGTTTTAATTCTATAAACAAGATCAATATATGAGAAATAAATTAACACTACATTTAATTAATGAATTATAACAGAAAACAATAAAAGATATGATGACGTTAAAAACAATATATATATATAAATATATATATATAAATGATGTATTTTAAATGAATGATATGAAAAATATAAAGATAAATTCATAAATTTAATAATTTAGTACATATATAAATAATTATATATAATAAAAATGATTAATAAATAAAAACACATATATAATACCTTAACCATAAAAACAATATAAATAAAATATGTTATACAATATAAAATAGATTTTATATAAAATAAGATTTTAGAAAGTAATATGTGATATAATATAATACTATATAATAAAAATATATAATATAGTAAATAAATCATAAAAATAATATGTAATAATTAAACCAAATAAAATAATAAATAATAAATTTATATATATATATATATATATATAAGGGTAAAATATATATACATAAATAAATTAATATATAGATAATAAAGAAAATAATATAGACTATTTAATATAATAAAATACAATGTAAAAAAATGTAAAATAAAATAACAGAATAAAAAAATAAAACAAAGAAAACAGGGGTTAAAAAGCAATTAAAACATATATAAAAGGACTAAATTAAGACGCGCGTTAAATCATCGGGGTTAAAATAGCAATTAGGCCAAATTTTAAAACTACAACGTTTTGATCTTAGCATTTAAAGAGTCCGAGGAACTAAATTGGAAAGTAATTAAACTTTTAGGGCCAAATTAAAAATAAAATGAAACTGGATTAAACAAATTGAAAATGCAGAAGGGCCAAAGTGGCAATTAGCCCATTTAATAAAACGTGCGGATCCTTCCCTAGATATCGGGTTAACACGCGGATCCTAAAGCCCGAACGACATTGTTTTATGCTTATCAGTTTAAGCAAAAAAGGCGTCGTTTTTAAGTGCTTATATAAGTCACTGTTTTAGCCAAAAAATCATTTTTGCAACTTGTTTTAAAAAAAAAATTAGAAACGCTCTTAGAGGAAAGCTTGGCCATCACAGATCCCTCCATCTCCGGCCACCCCTGCACGCGCTTCACGCGCTTTACGCGCCGTCATCCACGACGGCTTTAAGGAATAAAAAAATCGTCTTTTTTTTTTATAATGTTTTGTAAGTAACATGCACGAATCGAAAAAAGAAAATAAAGAATAATACGTAGAAGAAACAATGGAAAATCACCTCTGCTAAAAGAAATCTTTGTTTTTTATTTCAATATATTCTTTGTCTGTGTATATTCCTTGTATCCGTTTTACAAAATAAGTCGGGCTTTTTATAACCTTAAAAATAAAAAGAAAATAAATCATTTCTATCATTTTTGTTGTTGTTTCCTTTCTTTTTTGCAGGCAAACGATGAGGATCTCAGCGACGATGGGGCGATTCGCGCGGATTGCAGCGCGACCTAGGCTGGTGATGTTGGAGCTGCGGCGCGAGGGTTTCCCAGAAACCCTAGGTGTCTGCTGGTTCTGTTTAGTCACTGGGCCCTTTTGGGTTTGGGCTTGACTGGGTCTGGGTAGGTTAGGTCTGTTTAGGGTCTGATGGTGTATTCGGGTAATGGGTCGTTATTTGGGCCTGGTGGTATCTGTTTGGGTAGTGGGCTATGGGTAGTCTGTTTAGGTGTTGTTTTTAGTTTTATTTAGGAATGGGTCTGAGGTAACTGGGTTTTGGTATTTGGGTCTGTTTTAATTTTGTAAAATGGACTGTAAGAATAAAAGAAACTGGGCATTTTTTTATTTTTTTTATTGTATGGGCCCGGGCAAAAATAGGCCTCTACACCTATATTAACTAGTCTTTCTCATCGGGTTCCAACTCTGAAGAGATGATTATCGGTAGTGTATAATTATCTCTGAGGAATGCATACTCTAAGTGATTTGGTAACTGTTTCAATTCTAATTTGGGCGGTTCTTCAATAGAGGGTTTTTGCTTTAGTTCATCATTTATTTTAATGCCCTCATACTTCTGTTGTCTTAGGGAAGAATTATTAAATTTAGCTCATTTTTCATCTCCTCCTTCTCATTGGTTTCATCATCTACCTCCTCTCCTTGGGCAAGACATAGTTCCAACGTGTCTCTATGTATAATTTCCTGAAAAGAATCTTTAATAGAATGATCAATAGAGTCAATGAAATAACATGAATCATCTTGCTCTCTAGAGTATCGCATAGCATCATAAATTTTAAAAATAATTTCCTCGTCACCTACCCTAAGCACAAGTTTACCATCATCGACATCAATAACAGCTCTAATAGTAGCTAAAAATGGGCGTCCAGAATTAACGGTACCTCAACGTCCTCATCCATGTCAAGCACAACAAAATCAACAAGGAATATGAATTTATCGACTTCCACCAAAACATCTTCAATAATTCCCTAGGATATTTTATAGATCTATCAGCGAATTGGATACTCATCCTAGTGGGTTTTGGTTCCCCAAGACCAAGCTGTTTGAACATTTTATAAGGCATTAAATTGATACTGACACCTAAATTGGCTAATGCTTTCTCAATATTTAAACTACCAATTAAGTAAGGAATAGTAAAACTTCCTAGATCTTTCATTTTGGTTGGTAGCTTATTTTGGAGAATAGCTTAACACTCTTCGTTAAGCTCCACGGTTGATAGCTCTTCAAACTTCCTTTTATTTGTTAAAAGCTCTTTTAAGAACTTTAAATATGTCGGCATCTGCGAAATAGCTTCAACAAAAGGTAAGTTAATATGTAATTGATCATGATGTCAGAGTCTTAAAATTTATATAATGAATGATATAACCTGGAAACTAACTTTGACAACAATTTGAGGCAAGCGCACCTATCGAACAGTAGTATAGTTAAGGCAAGACCGAATTGTCGAACCCAACAGAACTAAAAGTACTAATACTAACCTTCTTTTTATTATCTAGCCTAAGAATCAAAGGGAATTTATTATTTAATCTGAATTTATCTAACTACTAAGCTAAAGATGCTAAGACAAAAAGAATGAATTTGGGAGAATACTTTTGGAAAAACTCAGTTGATTAAGACAATACCCGAGGAAGAATCCACCTAGACTTTACTTGTTATCTAACCCTGAACCAAACGATTTATTCACTTGACTTGATCCGTAGGATTCCCTAATTTATATTAATACCTCCGTAGAGGCTACTAATCTCTAACCCTAGGTTGATTAATTGAAATATCTTTCTAATTAAAATCCCTAGAATCGCATTAACTTGATATATGGACTCCCATATTAGGTTTGGCCCTAATCCGACAGATTTTCATCACCCTATCTCTAGGCGCGCGAGCAACTCCGCTTAATTATGCTAGATCTACTCTTAGATAGGGACTTTTGCTCCTCCACCTAAGCACATCAAACTTGAATCAATATCCCAGAAATATCAACACAAGAATTAAGAACAAAAAAATTAAGAACAAATAAAATATTTATCATATAGTTCAGAAAACAATAACAAGATTCGTCTTAGGTTTCATCCCCCTAAGGTATCTGAAGGGTTTAGTTCATAATAACAAAAGAATACGTCTCAGAAGAAAAGATAAAATAAAACATAAGAAAACCCTAAAACCCCCTAAAAGAATTGAAGGAGAGATCCTCCGTCTTGAGTATGATTTTGGCTTCTTGAGATGAATCAACATGCTATCTTCGAGTGAATCCCACAAATCTGACTTTCTGGCTTAGCTCTTCGGCCTAGCTGGACGCCTAGAAGAACCTCCCTTTTTATGTTATACCTAGGGTGTTTATATTGTAACACCCTAACCCCGAACCATCACCGGAACAGGGTTACGAGGCATTACCGGACATATCAGACAATTTACGAATATAAATTTTGTTTAATATAAATTTCGGCAGCATTTCTGCTTATTATTATATAAAACCCCCGTAAATTAAACCATATTCATTTCAATCATAACCAATTCAACCAATTCATTCCATATATTTATTTTCTATTCTAAATACCTTCTAATCAAACTCAATCAATATAATATCAACTTAAATTTATTAAAATATTAGTTAGATTAAAATAAATATACTTCATTCATTATAATTCTTAAACTTGTAATACTAACTTTTTTTTTTAACCATTTACATTCAAAACATAATAACCTTTATACACAACCTACGTACATGCCACATTATGAAAAGGAAATATACATCACCAAAAGTTTGCTGAAGTCGGGTCTGGCTTGAATCTTTGGGTCGATTTGACTTCTACAACTCGCGCGCATACGGAAACAACCAAATGCATTTGAGTATACATATACTCGAGTGGTATTACCATAATTCATATTATAAACATAATAATCATATCATTAATTCATATAACTTTAATTTAACTAAACCAATTCAAACATAACTTTCATATAAGTTTGTCCTTCTCAATATATTCATACAATTCAATTTTAGCTATTCAACAATTGAAATAATACACAATCATGTTGAGCCACTATCCATTTCTTGAACCAATGGTTCATACTTTCTATTCTCATACTCATATTCCAATCACATTTTTCAGTTCATGTTCTATTTTTGCATTTCTTCCAATGGCTCAACCATTTCATTTTATTCAATTTAACCTTTTCTTTATTTACCCCTATTAATGGACTCGGACTTTAACGGATACACGGATTCCAACCCAAACACACGAAGACGGCACATTGTGCCTAAAGCGGTACATAGTACTGATCGATTATCGACACATAAGTGCACGAAGCGACACACGAGGTGCCCGACACGACACACGAGGTGCCTAAAATACGACACATAAAGTGCCTGATTTACGACACATAAAGTGCCTGATCGGCAAAGCCGATAAATCCCTTACTCTTCCAAATCCTATGGCATGCCAATTATATCCGACTCAGCCCGACTAGTTAATAGGGTATTTCAGTTCTCAATTTCATTTTCATTTCCATAACAAATTCAATTTCAATATCAATTACACTTTTCCATTTCAATCCACATACAATTCAATTTCAATACATATTCATCATTCAACTCAATTTCCATTCAATTCAATAAAAACACTTACCTTATAATTTACTTACCATATACATAAATTAATTTAACATTTAATGAATAAATTAATTCAATTTCCATTCAATTCAATAAAAACACTTGCCTTATAATTTACTTACCATATACATAAATTAATTTAACATTTAATGAATAAATAATAATTTGAATTATAGTAATACAAACCCGAATTTGCTTGATTATTCCTCGGTAACCTTCTCCTTTCCTTTGTGGGTTGATGTCTCGAGTTCCTTGTTAGCTACGAAAATAATAATAATTTACATTATTAATTGCAACATTAAATTACAATAAATAATTGAATTTTATTCAATTTCTACTCTTCCTCTTCATTCCACATCCTTTATACACAATTCTATTATTTACTTATAAGTTCTTTCAAAGCTGTCTACCTGAGTCATTGTCACTAAATTATCTATATCTTGAATTACAGAATTCCAAATTAAGATCCGTAAATTTTCTATGAAACTAGACTCACATTTATTCTTTCTATAAAATTTTCAGAATTTTTGATTTAGCCAATAAGTACAGTTTATTCTTTGAAATCACCTCTATTCTGTTGTCTGACAGCTCCGACCACTCTTTGCTAAAATTTAATTATCTTTTTATACAAAATTCAAATGATGTTCTAGTTTGTTTCTTATAAAAATATACTCATTAAGGAATCTAACCATATAAATTATGTCCCCAAATTATATTGTTACAATTTTTAATGATTTTTCCAAGTCAGAACAGGGGATCTCGAAATCACCCTAAACCAGTTTCACTAAAATTTAAATATCTCATAATACATAACTTATTTGCTTTCTCTGTTTCTTTAATATGAAAATAGACTCAATAAGATTTAATTTCATATCTCACTCAACTTCTACTTCTACTTCTACGATTTTTGGTGAATTTTCAAAGTTACTCTACTGCTGCTGTCCCAAAACTGTTTTCTTATAACTTATTTTGCAATTAAATCCTAATTAAGTTTACTTATTTCTTAACTTAATTCATGCTTTGATTCTACTTAAATTCCTTCCATATTCAACTTGATTATATAATTTTCATAATAAAACCCTAATTCATAATTTCTTCCAAATTAATCCCTATAGTAGAAAACTTATAGCTTACCTTGCAATTTAATCCTTTTACTAATTCTAACTTAGATTTCATCTAATTTAATCCATAATTCATCTTTTTCTTCAACATAAACTATATTTAAAAACCTAAAAACTCTCAAAATACCAACTTAGTTTCATCAAAATCTTGCTTTAAAGCTTCTAAAACATCAAAATTAAGAGAAAATGACTAAATTGACTTACCTTTTAAAACTTCAAACCTTAAATCTTTAGTTTTTCCTTTTTCCTTCTCTTCTCTTTCTTCTTCTTTCCTGCTTGTTTGAATGTTTCTCTGTTCTCTCTCCTGTTTCTTTTCCTATTTCTTTTATACTATTTACTTTATTATATAATATAATATTATATTAATATAATTATTTAATAATATTAATAATATATTTTAACACATAAAATCTCAGATTTTTTTAAGCTTATGCCGCCTCAAATATACTAAATGGTCTATTTGCCATTTTAGTCCTTTTTATTTTCTTTTAATCTACAATTCAACTTTTACCCTTTATTCACTTTAGTCCTTTTTCCTGATTTCTCTCAATTAAGCTAAATTCACTAAATAAAAATCTAATTAAACACACTATTAGAACCATAATTACTCCTAATAATTATTTACTAACTCAATTTACTAAGACGGAGGCCCGATAACACACTTTTTCTGGTGCTCACGGATTTTGGGTCGTTACATATATAGGATTCGAAATGTGTTTCTTCACCTCTAAGTATCTTAATCCGAGTGAAATTCCTCTTTTCCACGGCAGGGACACGCCCGTGTTGCACGCCTGTGTGAATCGATTTTAAGCCGTGGTCGAACCTATTAAAAGGGGCACGACCGTGTGGCTTGGGCCCAGGCCGTGTCGATTTCTTACTTTGGCCCATTTGGTTCGTTTTAAGCCCGTTTCTTGTTCGTTTCATCTCCGGTGCTTTCCTAAGTATAAAATGAAAACAAAGGGTTTGGAGCACCTATTTACACAATTCAGAGGAAAAATCATCCAAAAGTATGCTAAATGTGGGACTAAAATATGTTATTATTACGGTTTATCAGTAATTGTTTAAAAAGTTCAAGAAATTTACCGAATTGTGCGTTCATGCTGTCTTTCTTCAACTTTGCCAGATATGGGATCGGTAGTTTATACTCTTTAAGTACCACTGTTACATTCTCGTTTACTTTCTCCCCCTTTTCCTTATCAGTTTCTTCTGGCATCTTCTTTTCAGCTTCAACCAATGTCTTCCCACTCCTTAGTGTAATTGCTTTCACATGCTCCTTGGGGTTAGGTTCAGTGTTACTAGGTAAACTACCTAGTAGCCTTGCGCAAACTAACTTACCCAGCTGTCCAATTTGATTCTCAAGCCCTTGAATCGATGCTTGCTGATTCTCTAATGTTGTTTTAGTATTCTGAAAGTGAGTCTTTGTCACTGAAATAAACTTTTCTAGCATATCTTTAAGGTTCAGCTTTTTCTCTTGTGGGTAAGGTTGCTGTTGAAAGCCTGGATGTGGTTGTCTTTGATTTCCTTGACCACTCCATGAAAAATTTGGGTGGTTCCTCCAACCTGGATTGTAAGTATTACTGTAGGGGTTATTTTGAGGTCTAGAATTATTACCCATATAATTCATATGTTCGCTTTCTATGCTAGGATTGTAGGGTGGATATTTTGTATTGTACGTCACTTCTCCATTTGTATCGCACTACATCACTGGATGTACCTACGAAGAACCACACAAACGATCAATCTTTTTATTTAAAAGTTCTACCTGGTTTGATAGCATGGTGACTGCGTCGAGGTTGAAAACACTGGCTGCTTTTGTCGGCTTTGTTCTCATGACTTGCCACTGATAGTTATTCAGTGACATCTCCTCTATAAACTCATAAGCCGCTTCAGGAGTCTTGTTATTTAGGGTTCCACTTACGGCTGAATCGATCGATTGCCTAGTTGAGGGGTTCACACCATTGTAAAAGGCTTGAACCTGAAGCCACAAAGGTAACCCATAGTGAGGACACCTTCTTAGTAAATCCTTGTATCTCTCCCATGCATCATAAAGTGTTCCTAAATCCACCTGTACAAAAGAAAAGATATCATTCCTCAATTTAGCTGTTTTAGTCGGCGGAAAATATTTAAGTAAAAATTTTTCGATCATTTGGTCCCATGTAGTGATTGATCGTCGTGGTAGCGAGTTCGACCACTGTTTAGCTTTGTTCCTAAACAAAAAAGGAAACAACCGAAGGTGAATGGTATCATCATAAATGCCATTAATTTTGAAAGTTTCGCACAACTCCAGAAAATTTGCCAAGTGATTGTTTGGAACCTCATCCTGCCATCAAACTGAACAAACTACTGAATCATCTGAATAGTGTTGGGTTTCAGTTCAAAATTATTTGCAGCAACAACAGCTCTAACGATACTTGATTCAGTTCCTGTTAAATTAGGCTTAGCATAATCATACATAGTATGAGGAGCTAGATTTACGGCAACCACAAGAGGTAGCGGATTATTATCAGCCATCTTTTTAGTAGTATTAGTTTCGTCTTCTTGCTCTTCTTCTATGTATTGTAGACTTCGCCTTATCTCCCTACGATTTCTGCGAGCGGTACTTTCGATCTCACCGTCGTAAAGCAAAGGTCCTGACAGATTTCTTCTAGTCATAAACTAGAGACACCTGCCAGAAGCAAAGAAAAAGAATTAGAAAGTTAAAATAAAATAAAAATAAAAATAAATTGCAAATAAAAATAAGAATAAGAATGGATAAAGTAATAAAAATCAAGTGTTCTTAATATCTTAGTCCCCGGCAACGGTGCCAAAAACTTGATGTGTCTTTAACTAACTACGATCACAATAAAGGTAATCGCACCTATCGTTTAATAGTATAGTTATGGTGAGACCGGTAATATCGTATCCACAAGGACCAAGAGTACAAGTAATTACTATCTTTCTATTATCTAGCCTAAGAATTGGAGTGATTTCTTTTAAACTAAAATTAATTAAAAACACAACAAAGAACGGATTTGGAAAATACTTGTAGACAATTTTATGAGATAGACAATACCTAAGGAAGAATCCACCTAGACTTCACTTATTACTTTTGATTCATACGATTTATTCACGTGTCTTAATCTGTCGAAATCCCTGATTTATGTTAATATCTTTTTCAAGACTAAAGACAACTGACTCTAGGTTGATTAATTGAAATTTCTTTCTAATTAAAACCCCTGTTGTCACATTAACTCGATCTATGAATTCCCCTATTAGATTGGACTCTAATCCGACAGATTTTCGTCGCCCTATTTCTAGGGTTGTAATCAACTCTGCTTAATTGTATAAATTTACTCTTAAATAGGGACTTTTGCTCCACTGAATAAGCACATTCAACTTGAACCAGTAACCTGAATTATCAAAACAAGAATAAGAATTCACAATTAAGAATAAGAACAAGAATTTATCTTATAAATCAAATAATAATAAGATCTGTCTTAGGTTTCATCCCCTTAGGCATTTAAGGGATTTAGTTCATACTGATAGAGGGAAACATATTAAAATAAGGAAAACAACAAAACATAAGAAAACCCAAAAACTTCTAAAGAACTTAATAGGAGATCTTCAGTCTTGATGGAGATGCTTCTTCCGAGCTGTTCCCGATGGCTATCTTTGAATTTTTTTGCCTTCTATTCAGCGTCCCCCTTTAGGTCGTCCCTTAAACAGGCTTTGGAACCCCTCTTTTGGCCTACAAGTGGCCTTGTCTGAATAGGATTAAACTTGGGTTCAACAGGGACATGCCCGTGTTCGACAGCCTTAGGTCGTGCTCGATCCTGCTCATCATACACGGCAGTATGATCTGCCCGTGTGTGACAATCTAGGCCATGTTCGATTCTGCTCAGAACACACGGCCATGTTTGATAGTCCAGGTCGTGTTGATTTGTAAGGTAGGCCAATTTTGTCCCTTCTTGGCCCATTTCTTGTTCTTTTCGACTTTCTAAGCTCTTCTGAGCGTAAAACAAGAATTTAAGGGATTAGGAGCATCGAATTCATCAAATCTAATGAAAATTCATCCACAAATAAGCCAAGCATGGGGTCAAAATATGTATAAATTATGGTTTATCAAAAACTCATCTAAACCAAGTTCATTTCATGCTATTTCATAACCAACAACTATAATGCTCATAATGCCATAATTGACTAATTGAAAATATACCAATTTCACAATCAAATATCACCTAATTGTATATCTTCAACTATGCATAAATTTGTCTAAAATCACATGCAAAACATATCACAAGATTCAATCATTTGATACTCAATGTACCAATTCACCATATGACATTCAACTAGCAATTTATACTCAACATTTTAAAAGGCCATTTACCCATATATGCACATCATCAACCATACCAAAATAAGACAATTCACATGGCTATATACATCACCAAAACACATAACATTTACATGCCAAAACAATTAGCTATTTACAAAACCAAAATATACCAAAATGACCACAACTCCTGTACATGCCATAATACCAAAACTAAGTTCCAAAAGTACCAAAACGATAGCTTGATATTGTGATGAGATCTCCGACGATTCCTAAATCCAAGCAAGCTTTGATATCACTATAAGACATGAAAAAAATAAATAGAGTAAGCTATAAAGCTTAGTAAGCTCGTATGGTAACAATTTCAACTTACCAAATATACACAATTAAAGCAATTAAACATAACACAATGTAATTCATATTGGTTCACAAACCTATCTCATATTCAATCATAAGGTTAAATATGAATATCACAAGTTTCTTCAATTCGGTGCTTGTACGGTCTACGTACATACCTATACCAACTCGTATTAATCTCATGCTCATCTTCATCTTTAATATACACGTTGAACCATTTGGAATAATATCGAATACTCGAAAATCTTGAACACTAAGTGCCAATCCATAGTCGAAGCTATCTCAATCTTGCAAACTAAGTGCCAATACATAGCTGAAGCTATCTCAATCTCGCACACTAAATGCCAATACAATATAGCCCTTAATGACATGTCATTTGTCTCCTAATTTATTCCTAAGTTTCAAGCGAGATTTCTCATTTGCCGAATCTTCATCGAATATTTCCGTACAATTGTATGCATCAAAAATTCAAATATAAAGCATTAAGTCACAATTATAATAATGCTTATTAACATACGAACTTACCTCGATTACCAAAAAAGTTGGAACCGGATCGACTAGTCCAATACCTTATTTTTCTCCGATCTAGATTCGAACTTCTCTTTTCTTGATCTATATGTAATCAAAATTAGCTTATTCAATTATCAATTTATTCGATTTAGCCTAAATGACATACTATGGAAAAATTACACTTTTTCCCCTAATATTTTAACATTTTTACAATTTAGTCCTTATCTCATAAAATGCAAATTCATGCAATTCAATTTCAACCCATCATAGTCGAATATTATCTAGACTCATAGCAGTCCATAACTTCTATTATTTCACACATTTACAATATAATTTATCACATTTTGTAATTTAACCCTTATGTGACAATTTTATTAAAAGTCACTTAACAAAAAATGTTTATTACACAACAAAGTTTCATTTTCTTCCATTAAACTTCACAAAAACTAACATGCTTTCATGGAAAAACCCTAACTTTACAACCAATTTGGAAATTAGTCCCCTCATTAGTTAGCTTAAGCAATAATGATTCTAAAAACATAAAAATCGATAAAAACAGACATCAAATTCACTTGCAAGGAAAAAGGCTTGAGAAAAACCTCTCTCCTCTTTCAATGGTTATTTTCGGATGAAGCATGTATCAAATGAGGAAGATGACATCTTTTTCTTTTATTAAAATAGCTTTTATTTACCTAATTACTTTTTTACCCTTACCTAACATTAAAATTTACTCAAATACCAAGCCATGCACATCCACTAACTCAAATAGTGGGCTAATTAGTCAATAAGGACCTCAAATTTAAAGTTATATAAATATTTAACACCTTTAGCTAATAGAACACAACTTTTACAAATTATGCGATTTAGTCCTTTTTGTCAAATTGAACATTCAAACAATAAAATTTCTTAACGAAATTTTCACACAATCACATGACCATGCTATAGACCTTAAAATAATAATAAAATAATTATTTCAACCTTGGTTTTATAGTTTTGAAACCACTATTTTGATTTGTCTAAAAACAGACTGTTACACAATGCTAAAGCTAAGGGTTGACATGGGCCCCGACCTCCCTAAAATGGAAAATGTTTCGCTTATGCCTTTTATAATTTATAAAATCTAAAATTAGTAATGGTAAAATTATACTTTGGCCCTCCCAAAAACGATAAAATTTTGATTTAATCCTTTAAAAATTATAAAGATATAGACTATTAAAATAGTGAATTGCATTTTTACTATCGTAAAAATATACAATTTAATTATGCCTCCAAAATAATTTTCTAGTTCCGTCACTGTATATATGGCACTCCACATGTCACTGTTTGGTTATTTGTCAGTATGCTAGTTTTTAACGGTACAAATGGATGAAATTATTAATAGAAAGGATCAATTTTATTTTTTGATGTAACGTATAGGGACTAATTTGCTTATTTTTTGAGTAGAGGAGGTAAAATGCAATCTGAATCTTAGTACAAAGGCGTACATGATACTTTTACCCAATTTTATCTTTTTGAATTGTTTAATCAGTGGTATTTAGAAAATATCATATGATTACCTATATATACACAAATATTTCAAATTTTATTTAATATAAATATTTTAATTAATGTATACAATCAACTTGTATTCTAAATAAATATACAATTTCTAAGTAACCTCTAATATCAATTATCAGTTCTAAGTAATATGTATCTAAAATAATCTACATGGAAAATATATAAAAAAAATGTACATCTAAAATCATTCTAATTTTTCCAAGCGAAAGGATAAGCATCTATCACTAATGAAAGAGACGAAGAGCAACAATTGCTTTCTTTTTCTTTTCAAGGACTTTCATGGAAATTACAGAGTAGACTTATTTGTGTAGTACGAGATATTTGAATGGATTTGAAATAAAAGTAAAATTGACTTTGAGTCAATTACCCAGATTCTTACCTTGTAATTAAAAATATTTTTATTTAAATTATAAAAATATAAATAATAATGATTATTAAAAATAAAATTAAATAATTTTGAGCTGGATTGGGTTAATAACAGACGACGGCCAAGGATATAACTTCTTTTTTCAAATAGTGGTCCAATCTAACTCATTACTATGGAAATTTACTGAGTTTTTCTCTCAATTTTACACATTTGAATTGTTTAGTCAGTTTATGAGTTTTTTAGGTTGAGTTTGGATGTGTGGTACGATGCGTTTAGCTTCTTTTTTTTTTGTCACACATTATAGTATTTAATTTTACCGTCATCATTATTTTTATACTAATTACAAAAAAAAAAAAGCTTTCTGCTCATCCAAACTCACCTTTAAACAATTATGCTTATATTTGGTTTTTCGTTTGACGAAGGAAACACAAAGCAAACCTGCATTGGGTTTTTGGTAGGTTACTTCTCATGATGTTTGGGTTTTGATTCAATAAATAGAAAAAATTGATACGCTTTTTATGGACTTTCAATATTCAAATTAAGATATCGATTTGAATAATATATTTGTTTATTTCCTAGAGGTTTTTGAGATTAAGATTGTAGTAACTGGTTTTTGAGTAGCTTGGCTAGAGAATGAGAAATGCAATTTTAGTTTCATCATGAATAATAATGATGTAAAAGGCTTATTTAGGTGAATCTGTTGTAAACCAATATAATGGTGATAATACTCTAGAACGTCATATTTTTATGTGCTAATTGCATATTTATTTTGAGTATGATTCTACTAATTTGGGCTATTTATGGTCTTTTATCTTGTAGGGACTAAATTGGAGGCAAAAGTGAAATTAAGAGCCAAAAACGTGAAATTAAAGATAAAATGGACCAATGTGCAACAAAGGGAAAAGATGGTGCCAAAAGTGCAAACATGGAGGACAGAAGGATTGAAACGTAAAAAGAAGAGACTTTGTTTTATTAGACTCTATTTTGATTATATTAGGATAATTAATATTAAGATAATTATTAAGGATTATTTAATTCAGGATTTATTTTATTTATCTTTATTTATCTTTGATTATTTGTTATTATCTTTAGGAATTTAAGTAGGACTAGTCTATCTATCTTAGCACTATAAATAGGGGATGAAGCTTCATCTTTAAGTGACTTAGTTGGGGGTTCATCTTTTTCTGTAAAACTCTCTCCCCAAAAATCTCTTGTTCTTTCCATATTTCTTTTTAATAAAAAATCTCCATTTATATATTTTCTTTTCCACCACAACTATGAGCCACTAAAACCCTTCTAGCCAAAGGTTGTCGAAAATCCCCAAAAAAGGGTTCTAGAGGTTTAGAATCCATACTTAGCCTTGTCAACAGGGTATTCATCGTTTCTCCGCATTACGGGGCTGGCGCTTCCTTCCATGTCTCTTAAGAAGTAAACTTTTCAACGTATGCAAAGGCGGCCGCTTTGTGTGTTTTGGAAGGATTGCACCATCAGTTTGTTAACTTATTGCGTCAGAGGCTGGTGAGCCCAAAAGACAAAATGGCATGGGATTCACCATTGAGAATCGTTGATCTAGCATAAGATGATCCCACAAGAGCGATTGTTGGCTAGAGTCAGGTTCCACTAAATTGAAGCCTAAATCTTTGGAGCTGGTGGTCGTAGACGTCCTCTTCCACTATAACTGGCTTATTCGGTTTGAGAAAGATCATCTAAAAGCCAAAGATTAAGCCCAAGGCGGATCGAGGCAACTAGAGGATGGAATCTCCCCATAAGAATTTCTTTATCTCAACTCTACTTTCTATTTTCAATTTTTGCAATTTCAATTCGACTTTTCAATTCTTTATTTTATTTTATTTTATTTCCGTTTCCAGATCCAACCTTTTAATTCTGTTATTTTTATTTTTTCAGGAACGCAGGTTTTCTTGGGCACGATTCTGCCCAGGATTTTGAGAAACAAGTATTCTTATAATCCGGTCCCTGAAGATTTGACCCTACTCCCCTTTTACTGTTCTTTTTCATTATTTTACAAGGAATAAGATATATTTGGTGCTTTCAACGACGCATCAAATGGAGTATCGTGAAAAGATAAAAATTGAATTAGTAAGTTGAGAGTTAGTGAATCGAAAATCGAAATTAAGTTAAATTATTAAAATAAATAAAACAAAATATTAAAATAATTAGAATTAAACGACGAGTTAAACTAGTTCAGAGAGTAGAGACATAAGCCAAGAAAAATGTTCTGAGGGAGGGAACTATCCGACAAAAAGGCTAGTTGGGAATCAACCAAGACATTGATGAAGTTTTAAGACAAGTTAGACTAGTGTTATTTCGAGGATGCGATGAAGGTATTGCATGCAGAATGCCATATCCTGCAAATCAAAGTACATGACTATTGCACATAGAATCTCCCATAGAGATAATTTGATATGAGACTCATTTAACCCATATGAAATGGCCTGATTTGTGAAGCACACGGAGAAGTCCATCTACTTGAAGTTTTGATGGCCCACTTAAAACATACTAGTAAACTAGAGTTACCATTATGGATATTGTAAATTCTAAGGGATATGATTGTATAGCATTTAAATCCCTTAGGACTCTTGTAAGACCCAAATTTTGCCCGGGCCTGTTACAAACCAACTAAGGCCCAACACAAATAAAACCCAATTACAAAACCTTTAACCCAACAGCAAACAAGCCCAATAGGCCCGCACTTTAGGGTTTCCAGGAAACCCTAGCGCGTGCCCCCCACGTGTGTCACCCAGCGTCGCAACCCACTAAACGACCTCCACTCATCCCTGTCTGCCACCGCCGCTCCCCCACTTTCGTTCGCACCCCGCACCTGTGAAAAAGACATAACAATAGACAACAATGGCAGAAAAGGAGAAATATTGTATTATATTGTATTATTTATTTATTTTATTTTCGGTTATAAAAACTGAAAGAGAGGATATACGGGGGGCTGGATTTGGAGAGATCGAGAGACATGTATTAGTTTTCAAAGAGAGAAATAAAAAAAACGAATCAAAAACAAAAAAATTTGAAATACAAACGGTCAACAGTACATTCGAAGGTATTTTTTTTCTTTATTTTTCATTTTTTTTGAATCTCTTTTTCATTCATAAATATATAAATATATATATACAAAACATAAAAGAAAAGAAAAAAAAAAACTAAATTTACCTTTTCCGGCCACCGTGTCGGTCGCCAGAAATCGCGCCACCCTCATACCTGCAGAGAGAAAGAATGAAAAAGAATCAGTTTTTTTTTAGGGCAAGTGTTAAAATGAAAATTTTGAAGAAAAAATTGGCCTTAAATAACCCCCCCAAAACGACGTCGTTTTAGGGCTGGCCTTTAACGCCCAAAACGACGTCGTTTAGCCCCCAGGATCCGCGTGTTGACCCGACCCGCCTCAGGATCCGCGTGTTTTCATGTATTGGGCTAATTGTCCTTTTGGTCCTTCCGCATTTTTTACCTTTCTAATCAAGTTTTCTTCTGTTCCAATTAAGTCCAGCGCAAAAATGCAGCGCATAAAGAATGGAATAATTACTTTTTTGGACCCTCTCCTTCCGCGCGCATTTCGAATAGGCCCTCCCCTCTTTATTTTATTTCAAATCGACCCCAAGATCACATTTTTAATCCAATTTGATCTTTTTTTTTTAGTATTTTGTAATTATTATTATTTACTTTATCTTTGTATTTTATTATTATTAGTATTATCATTATCATTATTATTTTACATTTATTATTATACTACTATTAGTGTTATTATTTTGTGTATACATTTATTATTATTACTTGTATATTATTACCATCGTTATTATCATCATTAATATTATTATTACTATTATTATTATTATTATTATTATTATTATTATTATTATTATTATTATTATATCTACTATTACCATTATTATTTTTATTATATTTATATTATTACATTGTACATACATCGTATTACTATTATTACTATATTTATATTGTTTATTGTACATATTTTGTGCCATTGTATCATTATCCTATTATTACTATTATTATCATTATTATAACGATATTTATATTATTACACTATATATATTTTTCGTATCATTGTTATTATCGTATTATTATTATCATTTTATTATTATTATACTATTATTATGGTGTTATTATTTCTATTATCGTCCTATGACTTGTATATATACTTATCATTATTATTTTAGTGTTTCTGCTATGTTCTTTTCCCATTCATTTTAGACTTGTCTTATTTTATTTTATTTTTCGCTTTCATTATCATTATTCATATTGATGCACTCCTTTCCATGTTGCTACGCACGTTAGTATCGTAATTTCTTCTAACATTCTATTATAAATTTTGTTACCTTAATTTTGCTCGATACAAAACGGTTTCTTTTCGTAAAGGTAACATTCCTTATTTAGAAATTCGAGAAAACGCGCTCTAAATATTGGGTAGCGATTCTTTCACGTTCATTCTAAATAACTGAATATCCTTTTAAACAAATACATTTTTAATAAAAAAAAGCTTATTCTCGAGAACTCAAAATGTCGTGTCCTAAAGCATTGGATGTGATGATTTGTTATTCCGAAATAAGATTTTCTAAACCGAGGCAATGTTCTGTGTTTAGAAGCACGAGAGATTGCGCCCTAAAGTATTGGGTTGCAATTTTCTCGTTTAATCTAAATATCCGAATATCCTTTCGAACAAGTATATTTCTTACCAAAAAGGACTTATTTTTGGAACTCAAAATGTCATCTCCTAAAGCATTGGACGTGATGTTTGTTATTCCGAAGTAAGGTTTTCTAAAAGCAAGGCAACATTCTATATTTAGAAGCTCGAGAAAATGTGCCCTAAAGTATTGGGTTTGCGATTCTCTCGCCTGTTTTAAATAATAGAATGTTCCTTAAAGTAAATTTATAAATAAAAGGGGAAGTTTAATCTCGATGGTCAAAAGGGGTGTCCTAAAGTATTGGATACAACATTTTCCCTCGAGACGGAATAGCCCCTTGGCATACATCTTCGATTTCTTTTAAAAAAAAAAATCAGTTAACATCATCATAAAAATGGATCGTTTTAATTCTTTCAAATTTTCAAATTTTCGACATCAAGACATTAGATAATCAATTGGGTACCAATTTTTGGGAGTATCGAGGGTGCTAACCCTTCCTCGAGCGTAACCGACTCCCGAACCTATTTCTTTAAACTTCGTAGACCGAAATCGTTATTTTGATAAATTAAATGGTTTATGTAAAGCAACTACTTTTCAAGGTGACCCAATCACACCTCAACAAAAAGGATTGGTGGCGACTCCCACGTTTTATCATTTTCAAAACCCAAGTTCGACTCACGCCCTTCTCAAGAGCCGAAGGGGTGGTTTCGACAACTCTTATATTGCAAATAGTCATTGGACCTAGCCTTCGATGTAATTTAAATTGTACTATTAGATTTGAGAGAGCTTAACTATAAATAGAAGCCTTCCCTTCATTTCTAATCATTCCATTTTACATTTAGTGTAATTCATTAAAAGTAATATAATACTTTAAGAGTATTTACTCAAACATTTGATATGCATTTGCTTTCTTGTGGCTTTTATGTTTGCTCGTAGCGTCTTCGCTTGAGAGTTTGCTTTTGCTTAGTTTCAATGCCTTAGATAATTTCTTTGAGAATTATCGTCTTTTCAATGAGATAGACTAACTTATGCGGATTTGAAAATGAATCATCCAAGGCCGCATAATTTTCCAAACTAAAATTTTAATCCCGTGACACATGCATATAGTTGCATTATCATCATATGAATAAATTCAATGTAAAGGACTATAACATAGTGCTGAAATTAAAAGTTTAAAAAACAATCAAAATTATTACTCTGAATATGTAATATATGGATCTCAAACTTTTAACTTGATTTGACTATTTATTTATTTATTTTTGTTGTATACTTTTATAACCTTCTATTGCCACCACAATATCAATATTTTAAATAAGGTGTTAATATCAGCAAAAGTCGGTTAAATTCACCAATTCACCTTTGTTCTTCTACTAATGATATATTGATCCAAGATTTCTCTTTGCTTAGACATTTTGAAGAGAGCTCGGCCCAAAGAAATTATTTGTATCTCCCATTCCTCGCAAGAACCGCATTGAAGGTAGAATTTAAACAAGGCCTCATGTATGTACACTTTGTTTGATGCCTGATTTCAGAATACCAACCATCATTATCCAACTTCAAGTTGACTCTTGAAACATTTTTGAAAAACAATCCCTCATTGGTTAACCAAAATTTCTATTATGATTTCATAAGGTATTTTTTTTTCTATTGAAAAATTTTTTAAACGATAAAAATCAAGAGATTGTAATTTTATTTTTTAATTGACAATGATACAATAATTAATTGAGTCTTAACTCAGTTGATACTCTTTCTACTACAACAATAAAAAGAACATGAATTTGAGTATGTTTATACAGGTTTTCCTTCTGATTGAATGGTTTAAATAAGCATTGTATAAAAAAAAAAAAAAACAAACAATGATACCTAAGTGAAAATTAGTCTTTGATACTAACAATTCTCTATAAAAGTAGAATCCACATGAAACATGTAAAAGGGGAAAAAAAAGAAGTAAGATGATGGTAGTATAAATGACATCAACTGTAACACCCCAAACCCGGCCCATGCGTTACGAGCGGATTTGGCATGTCACACAAGCAAAATATGTTAAACCCTTTTTATTCGTACTAAAATATTACTTTGTTAAAATCAAGAAAACAAGTTGGATTTGATAAAATACTACTAACCTCAAAGATTTGATTGATAAATCAATAAATTTGAACTAATGATCTTACAAAACCGTGACTTCTGAAAACATTGATGAGAATTTGAGAAAAATTTCCGAGTTAAAATATTTATGTAAGTTTATTTTGAAAATCCATTTGTTAACCGATTTTGGAAACCATTATATGAGTTTTTAGAAAATTCCCTCTTTAAACAATTTAAGAAAAATAATAAAAACATCTCAACCATAAAGCAAAATAAAAATAGTCCAGAGGCCTTATTACAACATTTAACCCAAAATAGTAAAGTAATAAAATAAACGAGAAAGAAGTCTAAAGTCCAAATAAATCATTCTGAAGTATGGCCTCCATCGAGTCATCTATGGCCCAAGTCCACGTCATTAAGCATTACCTGAAAGGGTTAAGAGAAAGGGGGGTGAGTTACAAGAACTCAGTGTGTAACCCACTTACCATAGTCCATTGGGCCAAAACCATTTAAGCATTTATTTGGGCCTGAGCCCATTACAGATATAACAATTAAACATGTATAGAATGCATGTGATATGCAATTCCCAAACCAAACCTAATTTCCATCCGCTACACACCACCCGTACCAACCAGCACACCTGTGGGGAGCTTTAGTCACCCACCCCGTTAACACACCAAACTGGGCATTAAGCCATATATCAACTAGGCAATAAGCCATATATCAAACTGGGCAATAAGCCATATATCACTGGGCAATAAGCCATATATCAAACTGGGCAATAAGCCATATATCATCGGGCAATAAGCCATATATCAAAGCGTGGACAAGCCACCGGATTAACGAGATTTATATGGCATTGCCATTTTTCGATTTGTGGCAGAGCCACCAAAGTTATGTAGCAGAGCTACCAGAACTTCTCTTCATCATTATCCCATCCCATGCAATTCATGTATATAATGCATAACAATTCATAAGAATGCATTCAAATATTTCTTACAATTTTATAGCCCATTATAACATTTTATTAACTTGGCCCACTAAGCAGAATATTATCTTGGCCCATTTCACATATTTTCAAATCAGCCTATTTAGCAAATTATCAAATTGGCCCATATAGCAAATTATCAAATTGGCCCATATAGCAAATTACCAAATTGGCCCATATAGTAAATTATCAAATTGGCCCATATAGTAAATTATCAAGTTGGCCCATATGGCAATTTATCAAATTGGCCCATATAGCAATTTATCAAATTGGCCCATATAGCAAATTATCAAGTTGGCCTATATAGCAATTATCTCAATTCAATCGTTCCCTCTAAGTGTAACATCCCGAATTAGGGGTCGTTTACAATTTTATTGTTTACATGTGTTTGCCTGATAAATGCTTAGGTATTGGTTGGTTGACATATTCTTGGGTCTAGTCATAAACCCGGGCTAAGACTGATCTAGGGCTGAAAATTTCCTTTTTAGCATTTCAAGGGAAAAAGCTTAGTAAGGAAGCTTAAAATAATTGTTGGTGCGGAGCATGACACAAGGAAGTGGCTGGTGGAGTGGCTAAGGGCGCTGCCTAGGGAGCTTGAGGGTACGGCAGAACAGGGGTTCGAACCCCAGAAATCGCTTTGGGGAGTTTTATTTTTGGCATTAAAGGAGCTGGGTGAAGGAGGCTTTAAATATAATTTTGGCGAAGTTATGGCATGAAAGTCGGCCTGGCCAAGTGGCTTGAGAGCGCCACTTAGGGGCCTTGGTGTAAAGGACTCGGGTTCGAGTCACGCTGGGAACAAGGTATTTTATTTTTGATTGTTGGCGTTGAAACGAGGGAAGGCTTAAAGAAAAATTTTGGCGAGTTGTGTCACACAAAAACACCTTGGCCGAGTGGCGTGGGGCGTGACAGGAGGCTGCGGCGCGAGGACTCGCGTTCGAGTCCAGAGGGGAGCGCAAGGACGTTTATTTTGTTTTTAGCGCTAATCAAGGGAACCAGCGGGGGGAGAGTTTAAAAGAATTTGTGCTGCAATTATGACATAAAGGACGCCACAGCAGAGTGGCTGGAGGCGTGGGTTTCTCCTCCAGGTCTCGGGTTTGAGACTTAAGGGCTGCAGCATGGGGGATTTTATTTTTTCTCTTCTTGGCCGGCGTGGGTAGTGGCCTGCATGGGCACATGCACGCATGAAGGCATGTTGCCTTGTTTTATTTCTGTTTGTGCTGGAAAGTATGGGTTTTATTTTTTTATTTGTTGTTGGAAATATGGGCAAGAGTTTTTAAATTATTCTTTGGGACAAGGGATTAAAGGATGGAACTTATAATAAACAATGATGTTTTGTTCTTGGTGATAGAAATTATCACAAAAAGGGGTGCATGGCCGAATTTTGAGCTCCTAGGGACCTTCTTGGGCGGCTTTGAAGATTAGCAAGGGGAGCATGGCCGAATGTAGCATGGCTAAAAATTGATGATATTGTTTTTTCTTTCCTTTACAACTTTGTTAGGACGAATTAGGGAGACTTCAAAGCTTGGGTTTCGGTTTTGGAAGGAATATTGGGGAGTATTTTCGGCTAACACACTCCCTTTTCATCTCTTTCACCTGTGGTTCAAACCGAAACCACTCTTTCTCCTTTGATGCTTCGGTCCTCCTTTGAACATACACCAAACCATAGCCGAAACTTTGTTGCTATTGTTCTCCATCATTTTCGAAGGACGTAGCCGAATCTGGTAGGTGCTATTTTCCTTACTTTTGCATGGTATTTATTAAGTGCCATAACCGAATTTAAAGAGCTCTTGTGCTCTGCTTTGCCGCAAGTCATAAAGCCAAAGCCGAAGGCCGAAACCTACTTTCCTCTAGCCTCTTCAAGGAAACAATAGAACCGACACTAAGGAGCTAGAGGAGCCTTTCGAGAATTTATTATTCAAGGTAAGGCAATATACCATTCGGCCATAGGCCACTTTCCATAGATTTGCTATATAGCCAATTTTAACGAGGAACATGTAGGGTTTTCGACAGTTTCAAAGGATAGGAGGGGCTTTTCGAGATTCCAAATTCCGTTAGGGCTAATCGGTTAAGGAAAATGAAGGCCTTTGGGGTTTCAAGTCGCGTTGGTAAGCGTTTCAAGTACGACATATCCTTCGGGATTTTTGTTGGTAGCTGAATAACCTATGTTATTCACCTTGGTGTGGCCGAATGGCCTTGTTAATGACCCTATGGTTTGGCCGAATGTAGAGCAAGGGGATCTAGTGCGGTAGACCGATTCTTCGGGTTTTCGTTGTTGAGTAGTTCGGGATTCGCTTAGACTTACGTTTAAACAGGTGTGTAAACTCTTACACACTTTATAAGCATAGATTGCCTATTATATTACTATATAACCTCTCGTGTAGTAAATTTTGCCTTGTGGGCATAAGCTTGGATTTCGGGTAAGTCCCCTATTACTCGATCTATGATGTATGTTGTGTACACCATCATATGCTATTAAACGCTATGCTATATGTGAATGCATGATATATGAGATCATGATACTGTTATGTGAGCATGATGATAGTGGGATTGATGAGAGAAAGGAGATGATCTCTATGGACTGTCACCAGTGGTTTAGTACCACACGATGGGTTGGCCCCATCATTTGATATTTGTGGCTTCGGTCACCAGTGGTTTGGCACTACATATTGATATTTGTGACTAAGTCCCAGTGGTTTGGCACCACATATTGATATTGTGACTTCGGTCACCAGTGGTTTGGCACCACTAGTGGTTTGGTACCACATGTTGATATTGTGACCTATGGTTATCAGTGGTTTGGCACCACACGATGGGTTGGCCCCATCATTTGATATTTGTGACTTCGGTCACCAGTGGTTTGGCACCACCAATGGTTTGGTACCACACGGGGTAGAAAAAGGAGTACGGATGGCTAGCTTGGGTTGCATAATTGCATGTCCTACTAATATCTTGTGTATGAGTTGTATTTTCAGGTTGGGGATTTATACACTGAGTCTTGGTGACTCACCCCTTCCCATGTCTTTTCGTAGGTGAGTAGATCGCGGAGATGGAGCCGGAGAGGACTAGAGGTGGCCATGCTTGTTCCTCGGTTTTAAAATTTTATTTCGCATTGTTAATGTTATTAATTACTAAATTTTGGTTTGGTTTGTAATATGGCCGCTTATTATTATTTTGGATGTTTAAGTAGTTGCTTTTACCTTTTTTTTTCTATTACATTACTAACGAACTTATAAACTGCTAAGCAAATCGGTTAATAGTAACGTTTTCAAAATAAGTACTCGTACGTATTTTCAAAGACGTTACCACCGGGTAGCAAACTTACCAAGTTAGCAATAACTCTGATGTTTCTAGAAATTAGATGATCGAATGTTTTCAAAGTTTCAACTCGATCCTGTTTATAAAATCAATCCCACCTGAGTGTTAGCAAACACCATTTTATAACTACCACATTATTTTCAGATTTTTACCTATTAATCAAATCTTTCAAAACGTTTTACTCCGTGACATACCAGATCCGGTCAAGGCTCGTGGGCCGGGTTTGGGGGTGTTACAATTTGGTATCAGAGCCCGGTTCAAAACTCGGCTGTGGGGGCCCAAGGCCCAAAAATATTTTCTTGATAAGCCTCTGTAAAATATTATGAAAATGGCTTTGTTTTAAACAGCATGGCATCGAGTCTTCGGCACCAATCCGCTCGGGTAAGTATTTCTAACCTCTGTGTGAATGATTATCTGTTACAGGCTAGAAATGGGACGTAGATAGTATAAAAGGTATGTGAACCCTAGGACTAGTTTACCCCAACAATCGCATAAGATTGCCTAATTAAACAAACCTATGACTAAGTCACCGAGTTAGGGTGTGGTAACCCTTGTGCGCATGTCTAGGATTGGATCTGGAAGAGCTTGGTATTTAAGCGGTCCTAGCGACTCACCTCCTCTTCGGGAATCTTACTCGGTGCATAGCTTGGTTCACCCTACTTAGTGAGGACTTGTTCATGGGCTAAACCCAATTACTAAAACCCGAAAGGGAACTAGCCGTATTTTTATAAAAACTCTAGTTTTAAAAACTTTTAAGAATTTCCCTTAAACTTGTGAGCATTATTTTACAAAAATTTTTAGAAAAATTTTGATTTATGGAAATTACAAAAATACCCCTAGTGGTAAGATTACAAAATTGCCCCTGGTTTCTAAATTACTAAGCTACCCCCAAATTCAACAAAATTTTTCTTATTTTACAAACATACCCAAAACCTTAATTTGCACATATCAAAAATGCCACGATTTTGGAAATTTACAAAATTGCCCCTAACTTGCAAAAATACCAAATAACCCTGATTTTTAATATTTTTGCAACACTGCCAATTTGGAAAACAATTTCTCAAAAAGAACCCCCAAGTTTTGCAAATTTTTAAATTTCCCTTGAATTGTCAAGATTTACAAATTTACCCTGGTTTATTACCAAAATACCCCTGTAGGGCAAAATGATGAAAATACCCCCGGGATAGGAATAGGACAAAAAGGTGATGGAATAAGTAAATGTATCTTTGAATTAGGATAGAAGACTTGAAACTTGTTTGATCGAAAGAACAACTTTTAAACTCCGTTCATAAAATTCTTCGCTAATAATCAGTGGAACAATGGCTAACTCATAAAACTTTTTAAACAGATCGCGTGATAAGAGATGAGTTCTAGAGGTCGCGGCCGTCGGGGACGCGGTAGAGGCCAGATGGCTGTGTCAGAACCCGTTAGGTCGGGCCAGGGATCTGATAATGAAATACCACCTCCACCACCACCCCCAACTTTTGGCGTTGGACAACAGGATCAGACGGGAGGCGAGTCAGAATCCCAGGCTATGCTGCGAGTTTTAGAAATGATGGCCGGGGCAGGTCGAGGTACAGGAGAGCGAAAATCTGTTCCTGAGCGACTCCGAGCGAATGGGGCGAAGATATTTCGAGGTGTATCAAGTGTAGCCCCCAGTACGGCGGAGTACTGGCTGGAATCGACTGAGAGGATCATGGATGACTTGGATTTTTCAGGTGAAGAAAAACTGAAGGGTATAATCTCTCTACTTCGGGATGAGTCCTACCAGTGGTGGCTCACCGTAAGGGACGGAGTGATGGCAGAAGACCTCACATGGGAATTCTTTAGGGCAGCCTACCAAAGGAAATACATAGGAGCTAGCTACGTGGATACGCAACGGAAGGCTTTCTTAAAT
Organism: Gossypium bickii; assembly: GCA_025503065.1. NCBI lineage: Eukaryota > Viridiplantae > Streptophyta > Magnoliopsida > Malvales > Malvaceae > Gossypium > Gossypium bickii. The sequence continues at coordinate 125,238,698 of CP106711.1, forward strand.
CTGGTTCAGGGTAATAAGACAGTGGCAGAGTATGGGGCTGAATTTCTCCGATTGAGTAGGTATACTCGTGGTATTGTGGGTACTGAATATGAACACTATGTCAGATTCGAAGATGGGCTGAGGGATGAGCTAAGAATGATGATAGCTCTGCAACAAGAACGGGAGTTCGGTGTCCTTGTAGAGAAGGCAAAAGTTGCTGAAGGGGTAAGACTGTCTTTTAGACAGAATCAAGATAGGAGCTAGAACAAGAGGAACTCAGGATCTTCGAGGCTTTCTGGGAATCAACAGAAGAAGGCAAGGTATGGTGGGTCAGATCAAGCTGCTAGGCCTGCTGCTGCTGCTGCTAATACTCAATGGCCACCCCGGTGTGCTCAGTGTAGAAAGTCTCACACGGGGGAGTGTCGGAATGGTAATCGGGGATGCTTCGAATGTGGATCCGTGGCACATCGAGTTAAGGATTGTCCGAAAAAGGCAGCGAGGCTAAGGTCTGAGGGTCAGGAACGTCCACTGAATAGGAGGGATAACCAGCAGCCACCGAGAGGTCGTGGTGCAGGAAGAGGAGGTAATAGTGCTAGCAGAGGACATGGGGCATCGAGTGGAGGCACCAGTGGTACTGAGGCTAGGCAACCTGGCTTGGTTTATGCTTCGATGTGTCAAGAGGAGGGCGACGCACCGGACGTCATAACCGGTATGTTTTTGATCTTTGGAGTACCTTATAGCACCTTGATTGATATTGGCTCGACTCACTCATACATTGCTAGTAGTATTGTGGAAACTCTGAACTTAGACTTTGAGCTTACTTCTAAAAAGATGACTGTGTTAAGCCCTCTGGGTCACTCTGTAGAAGTAAATAACTCTGGGTCACTCTGTAGAAGTAAATAAACTCTATAGGGATGTACCCCTAGAACTCTAAGGGGTCGTGTTCTTGGCTGATTTGATGGAACTACCGTTTAGGGAGTTCGATCTAATTCTCGGGATGGATTAGCTAGTAAAGTATCAAGCTAGCCTGGATTGCGCAGCTAAGTGCATGGTGTTAAAGACCGCGAAAGGAGATGAGATAGTGATGATAGGTAAGAGGAGAAATTACCTATCTAATCTGGTTTCTGCATTGAAGGCGAAAAGATGGTTAGGAAGGGTTGTGAGGCATATGTAGTGCATGTTCGTGCCTTAGAAGCTAAGGATACAGCGGTGAGGGATGTCCAGACTGTAAGGGAGTATGTTGACGTGTTTCCAGAAGAACTCCCGGGTTTACCTCCTGATCGTGAGGTTGAGTTTGGTATAGATTTGTTACCCGGAACCGCGCCAGTATCTATAGCTCCATATCAGATGGCACCAAAAGAATTAGTGGAGTTGAAGGCTCAGATCTAAGAGTTGTTGGATAGTGGATTCATCCGATCGAGTGTATCGCCTTGGGGAGCTCCAGTGCTTTTTGTCAAAAAGAAGGATGGAACAATGAGGATGTGCATAGACTATCGACAGCTGAACAAGCTGACAATAAAGAACAGGTATCCTTTGCCCAGGATTGATGATTTGTTCGATCAACTCAAGGGTGCATCGGTTTTCTCTAAGATCGACCTTAGGTCAGGGTATCATCAGCTGAAGGTGAAGGAAGCTGATATTTATAAGACGGCATTCCATACTCGGTATGGGCACTACGAGTTTTTAGTAATGCCTTTTGGTTTGATGAATGCACCAGTCGCGTTTATGGACCTGATGAACCGAGTTTTCCAACCCTATCTGGATCAGTTCATCGTAGTGTTTATAGATGACATTTTGGTGTACTCAAAGTCTGAAGAGGAGCATGACGCACACCTCCATGTGGTCCTGCAAGTGCTAAGGGAGAAACAGTTGTACGCCAAATTCAGCAAATGTGAATTCTGGCTTAAGGGGGTAACTTTCTTAGGGCACGTTGTCTCAGCTAAAGGGATCAGGATGGATCCTAGCAAGATCGAGGTAGTATTGGAGTGGAAACCACCAAAGTCGGTTACGGAAGTCTGAAATTTTCTGGGGCTGGCTGGATATTATAGAAGATTCGTGGAAAATTTCTCCTTAATCGCAGCCCCGTTGACCAAGTTGCTGAGAAAAGGAGTTTCGTTTGTGTGGTCTGAGAAGTAGGAAGAGAGCTTCAATAAACTCAAGAAGTTTTTGACAGAAGCACCAGTCTTGATTCAGCCTGAGTCAGGAAAGGATTTTACGGTGTATTGTGATGCATCACATACTGGTCTAGGGTGTGTGTTGATGCAAGAAGGGAAGGTGGTGGCTTATGCGTCACGGCAGTTGAGGCCTCACGAAGGTAATTATCCGACACATGATTTGGAGTTAGCTGCTGTGGTTTTTGCCTTGAAGATTTGGAGACAGTACCTGTATGGGGAGAAGTCGGTGGTGTACTCGGATCACAAGAGCCTGAAGTACCTCTTGACTCAAAAAGATTTAAATCTGAGGCAGCGGAGGTGGATTGAGTTGTTGAATGACTACGACTGCTCTATCGAATACCATCCGGGCAAGGCTAATGTAGTCGCAGATGCTTTGAGTCGTAAAGTGGTGGCAAAATTGCGAGCAATGTTTGCCCACCTAAGTCTCTATGAGGATGGTAGTCTTCTGGCAGAATTGTGGGTAAAATCGTCTTGGATTGATGAGGTCAAAGAGAGGCAGTTGACCGACGAAGTTTTGAGTACTCGGAGGTTGCAAGTACAGAGTGGTGAGGCCGAGGGTTTCAGCTTGGGTAGTGATGGAATGTTATATTTTCAAGGGAGAGTGTGTATGCCTAAGGATGATGATTTGAGGCAGCGGATCCTTAAAGAAGCGCATAGCAGCCCGTACGCTATGCATCCTGGAGGCAGCAAGATGTATCGGGATTTAAGGGAGCAGTTTTGGTGGCCGGGTATTAAGCGGGAAGTAACCGAGCTAGTGGGCAAGTGTCTGACATGCCAACAAGTTAAGGCTGAGCATCGATTGCCATCGTGGTACATTACATACGGTAAAGATCCCACAGTGGAAGTGGGAGGGGATTACGATGGATTTCGTAAGTGGGCTTCCCCTTACGCCCAGTAAGAAATATTCAATATGGGTGATTGTGGATCGAGTAACTAAATCGGCCCATTTCATACCATAAGGGCTAACTACTCGCTCCAAAGGTTAGCCAAGCTGTATATAGCTGAGATAGTGCGGTTGCATGGAGTACCTGTGTCCATTATCTCAGATAGAGATCCCCGGTTCACGTCGAGATTTTGGAAGGCGTTACATCAAGCATTGGGTACGAAGTTGAATTTCAGCACGGCTTTTCATCCGCAGTCTAATGGACAATCTGAGAGAGTAATCCAGGTTTTGGAAGATATGTTAAGGGGCTGTGTTTTGGACTTCAGTGGTAGTTAGGAGGAGTACCTACCCTTGGCGCGAATTCGCATAATAACAACGATTATCAAGCGAGTATTCAGATGGCACCATATGAGGCGCTGTATGGTCGGAAATGCCGTACCCCTACCTGTTGGACAGAACTGAGTGAGTGTCAGATGTTGGGGCCAGAGTTGGTGGCAGAGATGGAAGATAAGGTTAGAGTAATTCGGGCTCGTCTGAAGGAGGCATCGGACAGGCAGAAATCCTACGCTGATCTTAAGCGCTGGGATGTGGAGTATGCAGTGGGTGATAAGGTCTTCTTGAAGGTATCACCTTGGAAGAAGGTGCTGAGGTTTGGCCGGAAGGGCAAGCTAAGCCCTAGGTTCACCGGGCCGTACTCAGTGTTGAGACGTGTGGGACCAGTAGCTTACCAGCTCAAGTTGCCGGCAGAATTAAGTCAGATTCATGACGTCTTTCATGTGTCGATGCTTAGGCGCTACCGATCAGATCCATCATATATCGTGCCGATCACGGATATTGAGGTGAACGCAGACTTGTCTTTTGAGGAGGAACCGGTATAGATTTTGGATCGAGATGTCAAAGTTCTGAGGAGGAAGTCGGTACCTTTGGTAAAGGTGTTATGGCAAAACCATGGTACGGAAGAGGCGACGTGGGAACCCGAGGACGTGATGCGGCAGCAATACCCCCAACTCTTCTGACCCAAGTAATTTCGATGACGAAATTATTTTTAAGGGGGTAGAACTGTAACATCTCGAATTAGGGGTCGTTTACAATTTTATGTTTACATGTGTTTGCCTGATAAATGCTTAGGTATTGGTTGGTTGACATATTCTTGGGTCTGGTCATAAACCCGGGCTAAGACTGTTCTAAGGCCGAAAATTTCCTTTTTAGCATTTAAAGGGAAAAAGCTTAGTAATGAAGCTTAAAATAATTGTTGGTGCGAAGCATGGCACAAGGAAGTGGCTGGTGGAGTGGCTAAGGGCGCTGCCTAGGGAGCTTGAGGGTACTGCAGAACAGGGGTTCGAACCCCAGAAATCGCTTTGGGGAGTTTTATTTTTGGCATTAAAGGAGCTGGGTGAAGGAGGCTTTAAATATAATTTTGGCAAAGTTATGGCATGAAAGTCAGCCTGGCCAAGTGGCTTGGGAGCGCCACTTAGGGGCCTTGGTGTAAAGGACTCGCGTTCGAGTCACGCTAGGAGCAAGGTATTTTATTTTTGATTGTTGGCGTTGAAACGAGGGAAGGCTTAAAGAAAACTTTTGGCGACTTGTGTCACAAAAAAACACCTTGTGTCACAAAAGAATTTGTGCTGCGATTATGACATAAAGGACGCCACAGCAGAATGGCTGGAGGCGTGGGTTTCTCCTCCAGGTCTCGGGTTCGAGACTTAAGGGCTGCAGCATGGGGGATTTTATTTTTTCTCTTCTTGGCCGGCGTGGGTGGTGGCCCGCATGGGCACATGCACGCATGAAGGCATGTTGCCTTGTTTTATTTCTGTTTGTGCTGGAAAGTATGGGTTTCATTTTTTTATTTTTTTATTTGTTGTTGGAAATATGGGCAAGAGTTTTTAAATTATTCTTTGGGACAAGGGATTAAAGGATGGAACTTATAATAAACAATGATGTTTTGTTCTTGGTGATAGAAATTATCACAAAAAGGGTGCATGGTCGAATTTTGAGCTCCTAGGACCTTCTTGGCGGCTTTGAAGATTAGCAAGGGAGCATGGCCGAATGTAGCATGGCTAAAAATTGATGATATTGTTTTTTCTTTCCTTTACAACTTTGTTAGGACGAATTAGGGAGACTCCAAAGCTTGGGTTTCGGTTTTGGAAGGAATATTAGGGAGTATTTTCGGCTAACACACTCCCTTTTCATCTCTTTCACTTGTGGTTCAAATCGAAACCACTCTTCCTCCTTTGATGCTTCGGTCCTTCTTTGAACATACACCAAACCGTAGCCGAAACTTTGTTGCTATTGTTCTCCATCATTTTTGAAGGACGTAGCCGAATCTGGTAGGTGCTATTTTCCTTACTTTTGCATGGTATTTATTAAGTGCCATAACCGAATTTAAAGAGCTCTTGTGCTCTGCTTTGCCGCAAGTCCTAAAGCCAAAGCCGGAGGCCGAAACCTACTTTCCTCTAGCCTCTTCAAGGAAACAATGGAACCGACACCAAGGAGCTAGAGGAGCCTTTCGAGAATTTATTCTTCAAGGTAAGGCAATATACCATTCGGCCATAGGCCACTTTCCATAGATTTGCTATATAGCCAATTTTAACGAGGAACATGTAGGGTTTTCGACAGTTTCAAAGGATAGGAGGGGCTTTTCGAGATTCTAAATTCCGTTGGGGCTAATCGGCTAAGGAAAATAGAGGCCTTCGGGGTTTCAAGTCGCGTTGGTAAGCGTTTCAAGTACGACATATCCTTCGGGATTTTTGTTGGTAGCTGAATAACCTATGTTATTCACCTTGGTGTGGCCGAATGGCCTTGTTAATGACCCTATGGTTTGGCCAAATGTAGGGCAAGGGGATCTAGTGCGGTAGACCGATTCTTCGGGTTTTCTTGTTGAGTAGTTCGGGATTCGCTTAGACTTACGTTTAAACAGGTGTGTAAACTCTTACACACTTTATTGGCATAGACTGCCTATTATATTGCTATATAACCTCTCGTGTAGTAAATTTTGCCTTGTGGGCATAAGCTTGGATTTCGGGTAAGTCCCCTATTACTCGATCTATGATGTATGCTGTGTACGCCATCATATGCTATTAAATGCTATGCTATATGTGAATGCATGATATATGAGATCATGATACTGTTATGTGAGCATGATGATGGTGGGATTGATGAGAGGAGGGAGATGATCTCTATGACCTGTCACCAGTGGTTTGGTACCACACGATGGGTTGGCCTCATCATTTGATATTTGTGGCTTCGGTCTCCAGTGGTTTGGCACCACATATTGATATTTGTGACTAAGTCCCAGTGGTTTGGCACCACATATTGATATTGTGACTTCGGTCACCAGTGGTTTGGCACCACCAGTGGTTTGGTACCACATGTTGATATTGTGACCTATGGTCATCAGTGGTTTGGCACCAAAGATGGGTTGGCCCCATCATTTGATATTTGTGACTTCGGTCACCAGTGGTTTGGCACCACCAATGGTTTGGTACCACACGGGGTAGAAAAAGGAGTACCTTGGGTTGCATAATTGCATGTCCTACTAATATCTTGTGTATGAGTTGTATTTTCGGGTTGGGGATTTATACACTGAGTCTTGGTGACTCACCCCTTCCCATGTCTTTTCGCATGTGAGTAGATCGCGAAAATGGAGCCGGAGAGGACTCGAGGTGGCCATGCTTGTTCCTCGGTTTTAAAATTTTATTTCGCATCGTTAATGTTATTAATTACTAAATTTTGGTTTGGTTTGTAATATGGCCGCTTATTATTATTTTGGATGTTTAAGTAGTTGCTTTTACCTGTTTTTTTTATTACATTACTAACGAACTTATAAACTGCTAAGCAAATCGGTTAATAGTAACGTTTTCAAAATAAGTACTCGTACGCATTTTCAAAGACGTTACCACCAGGTAGCAAACTTACCAAGTTAGCAATAACTCTGATGTTTCTAGAAATTAGATGATCGAATGTTTTCAAAGTTTCAACTCAATCCTGTTTATAAAATCAATCCCACCTGAGTGTTACCAAACACGTTTTATAACTACCACATTATTTTCAGATTTTTACCTATTAATCAAATCTTTCAAAATGTTTTACTCCGTGACATACCAAATCCATTCACGGCTCGTGGGCCGGGTTTGGGGGTGTTACACTAAGGGTAATTCGGTAATCTCGCAACCCAGGATTATTTCGGTAATTTACCCTCTATGGGTATTATGGTAATTTCGTAATCCAAGGGTATTTCATAAATTTTACCCACCAAGGGTAATTCGTTTGGGCACAAAAATTGAAACTGTCCATCTGTGTTATGTTGACTAAATTGACTATAACTCGAGTTAGAAAACTTGAAATTTAGATCCGTAAGTTTTCCCCGAAACTAGACTCATATAACTTCTTACTGTAATGTTTCCAGAATTTTTGGCTTAGCCAATTAGTACAGTTTATTCTTCAAAGTATCCCTTGTTTCACTATTTGATAGTTTTCCCCTCTCTTCACAAAATCTCAGATATCTTATTGTACAGAACTCAAATACTGGTTTCGTTTGATCAAAATGAAAATAGACTCACTAAGGATTATAATAATATAAACCATGTCCCATAATTAGTTTTCTACAATTTATAATGATTTTTCCAAGTCAGAACAGGGGATCACGTATTCATTCTGAACTAATCTTACAAAAATTTAAAAGTCTCAAAATATACAAATCCTTTGCTTTCTCTGCTTCTTTTATAAGAAAATAGACTCAGTAAGCTTTAACCTGATATCTTATTTGATTTGTAATTCCTTTTATCCTATTTTTCATGATTTTTCAAATCTGTTTTATTACAAAACATGATTATCACTACCATCATACGCACGTCCGAGTGGTCACAGATGCCGATTTCTGGCTTTTTGGTCTTTCGAACGAATCACATAACATTTTATGCCAACATCCAAAGAGGTGAAAGATTACACACCTGATTTCGGTAAGGACTAAACCTTCTTGATCGTCGGCACCTATGGCACCATAACACTCGATCAGAAAATACCACGATGAGAGAAAGTAGTTGTTTAGGGAGAGGATTTCGACTTACCACTACTTCCAAAGGTCAACGAGTAGAGAAGAGCGAGTGATTCAATCCCTAAAATAATTGATTAGTCATAACCATCGATCCGATTTGCAAAATAACTGAGCAATGAGAGATCGAAATAAAGTATGACAAAACTCTTTACCTTAACGTTGATGAGTCTGATTTCCACCGATTGACTTGTGGCTACGGATGATACGCGGCCACCCACTTAGAACACTACGAAGAAGAAAAAGATTCGGCTAAGGAGATGATTATTGACATTCGGCCATGGTGAAGAATTAGGGAGAGAGATGTTTGAGAGTCTTTTATAAGAAGTAAAGAAGAAAAAGAAATAGGGGATAAGATGTTTATGTTTCGATTTTCAAGGATAGAGAATGAACAAAGAAGAAGTTTTGAGGTTGGTGTTCATTCGGCCAAGGAAGAAAGGAATTGAAAATGTCCCTCAAGGTTGTACGATTTTTGCACAAAAAGGAAAAAAGTTTAGGGAGAAAAGGATGGTACCAAAATGGTTAAAAATGAAATGACAAAAGAAAACAAAAGCTTTACCAATGCTCATGACAAAAATCGGCTAGGGAGAGAAGTTTGGAGAGAAAAGAAAAATAGTGCACAAAATTGCTAAAGAAATTTGACCAACTAGCTCCTAATCCCTATCAATATTCGGCCAACCCCTCTAGCCCCCCAAACCCACCAAGTTCATGGCCAAGAGAGTCAACCTTTACCAACTATACTTTCCATAAAACATTCCTCAATTTAAGCCACTTGTTCCCCTACCTACCTTATCCTATTAATTCCTTTCCCTATGTCAATTCTTGTCTTAATCCATTAGTCACCTAGTCAAAAGTGCAACCTTCCAAAAAAAAAGCTTGACCGACACATGCTAGGTGAGTGAAAAGAAAAAAAATTTTAAGTCACAAAAATGCATATCAAGGGATTCGAACCTCTCCCCTCAAGACAATACATGTGGCGTATATCCTATTAACCAATAGCTCATTTATGCTAGGTACTTACTCAAAAATTTCCATATGCTATAAATCCACTAACTTCCTCTCTTAAAGTACCAAATGTTAAAAATTTTCACTAGGTCCGAATAGATCCCAAACCTTCTCAGGACCTCCTTAACAAACAAAATTTAATAATCTAACAAACTTAATCACCAATTTATATAACACATACAAACTCAAATTCTAGGGTGTTACAATTCTACCCCCTTAAGAAAATTTCGTCCTCGAAATTTACCTGGTTAAAAGAAGTGAGGATATTGCTGTCGATTTGTGTCCTCAGACTCCCATGTAGCTTCCTTCATTCTGTGATTATGCCAAAGAACCTTTACTAACGGTACTGACTTCTTTCTCAGCACTTTAATATCCCGATCTAAAATTTTCACTGGTTCTTCCTCGAACGAGAAGTCAGGCCATAACTCAACTTCCTCCATCGATACAATGTGAGATGGATTAAGACATGGAAAATATTATGAATCTGACTCAATTCCGAAGGTAACTCAATCTGATAAGCTACTGGCCCAACACGTTTCAACACACGATATGGTTCAATAAACCGGGAGCTCAACTTGCTCTTCCTTTCAACTCTGAAGATCTTCTTCCAAGGTGAGACCTTTAAAAAGACTTGATCCCTCACCGCAAACTCAATATCCTTACGCTTTAGATCCGTATACGATTTTTGCCTATTTGAAGCTTCCTTTAACCATGCCCGAATTACCTTTACTTTTTCTTCCGTCTCTGAAATTAGCTCAGGACCCAATAACTGTCGCTCCCCCAGCTCAGTCCAACAAGTAGGAGTACGACACCTACGACCATACAACGCCTCGTAGGGTGCCATCTGGATGCTGGATTGATAGCTATTGTTATAAGCAAACTCTGCCAATGGTAGGAAATCCTCCCAATTACCCCTGAAGTCAATCACACAGCCCCTTAACATGTCTTCCAGAATCTGGATTTCTCTCTCCGACTGACCATCTGACTGAGGATAAAATGTCGTGCTTAAATTTAACTTTGTTCCCAAAGCTTCATGTAAGGCTTTCCAAAAGCGTGATGTAAACATAGGATCCCTGTCTGAAATAATAGACACTGGTACCCCATGTAACCTCACGATCTCAGCTATGTACAACTTGGCCAACTTCTGCAATGAGTAATCTGTACGAACAGGTAGGAAATGGGCAGTTTTTGTCAACCGATCCACTATTACCCAGACGGAATCTTTCTTAGTAGGCGATAAGGGTAACCCACTAACAAAGTCCATCGTTATTCTTTCCTATTTCCATAATGGAATCTTCACCGATTGCAGCAATCCCGACGGCATTTGATGTTCTGCCTTCACTTGCTGACATGTTAAGCACCTACTCACAAAATCAGTAACCTCCTGTTTCAACCCTGGCCACCAATACTGCTCTCAGAGATCTCGATACATTTTATTTCCCCCGGGGTGTATAGTATAAGGGCTACTATGCACCTTACGCAGAATCATTAGTCTCAATTTCGAATCTTTAAGTATGTAATTTCTTCCTCGGAAACATAATATTCCATTACTATTCAATCCAAAATCCCTTATTACACCACCTTCCACTTGTTGAAGTAAGGAACCCAACCTTTCATCCAATAACTGCTTTTCCTTAATCTGACCTAACCACACAGGCTTCACCTGAAGTTCGGCTAGCAGACTACCATCTTCATACAGATTGAGATGAGCAAACATTGCTCTCAACTCTGATATCACCTTGCGACTCAATACGTCTGCCGCCACGTTAACCTTTCGGGAGTGATACTCTATTGAGAAGTCATAATCCTTCAACAGCTCTATCCACCTTTGCTATCTTAAGTTCAACTCCTTTTGGGTAAGGAGGTACTTTAGACTCTTATGGTCCGTATAAATGATCGACTTCTCACCGTATAGGTAGTGTCTCCAAATCTTCAAAGCAAACACCACTGCAGCCAACTCCAAATCATGAGTGGGATAATTCACTTCGTGCAGCCTTAACTGACAAGATGCATAAGTCACCACCTTTCCACTTTGCATCAACACACATCTTAAACCCATGTGTGATGCATCACAGTAAACAATAAACTCTTTTCTAGCCTCAGGTTGAATCAGTATTGGCGCTTCCGTCAAAATCTTTTTTATTCTCTCGAAACTTTCTTGCTGTTGATCTGACTATACAAATGGTACTCCCTTGCGCAACAGTTTAGTTAGGGGTGCAGCAATCAACGAAAACCCCTTAACAAAATACCTGTAATAACCAGCTAACCCTAGGAAACTCTGAATTTTGGCCACTGACTTTGGTGGTTTCCAATTCAACACAGCCTCTACCTTTCGGAGATCAACTCTAATTCCTTTGGCCGACACAACATGCCCCAAGAAGGTCAACTTTTCTCGCAATATCTGCAACACGACCTGTAAATGTGAATCATGCTCCTCTTCAGTCCTAGAGTATACCAAGATATCATCTATGAATACCACTACAAACCGGTCTAAATAGGGTCAGAAGACCAGATTCATCATGTCCATAAATGTAGTTGGTGTATTGGTTAACCCAAACGGTATCACCAAGAACTCATAGTGTCCATAACGAGTTCGGAATGCAGTCTTATGAATGTCTGCCTTCTTGACCTTAAGTTGGTCATAACCCGATCTCAAATCTATTTTTGAGAAAATTGAAGCTCCTCCTAGTTGTTCAAACAAATAATCGATTCTCGGCAACAGATATCTGTTCTTGGTCGTCAATTTATTCAACTGCCTATAATTAATGCACATACGCATCGACTCATCCTTCTTTTTGATGAACAAGACTGGTGCTCCCCATGGTGACACACTCGGTCGAATGAATCCCCGATCCAACAACTCCTGAATTTGAGCTTTAAGCTCTGCTAACTCCTTCGGCTTCTATAAGGAGCAATGAACACCGGAGCCATTCCTGGAAATAACTCAATGCCAAACTCTACCTCTCGATTCGGAGGCAATCTTAGAAGATCCTTGGGAAAGACGTCTAGAAACTCTTTCACCGTTTTAACACTTTCTACCGACAACTCTTTGGCATCCAAAACACTGATAAAGGTTAAGAACACTTCACAGAACGAGATTGCAACCCAAAAGAACCACGATCTATTTTATTCTTACAATCCATAGACCAAACTCGAAGTGCTTCATCGATTCCTTTAACCTCCTCCAATACCTCCTTAACTATCTGAGTCAGCTCGTCAACACCAGCTCGATCATGATACCCCATCTCAACTACTGGCGATGCCAACGCCTCCCTTTCGGGCACATGCCTCGGTGCTGAAGGTCTAGCCCTAGCACTTCGGCCTCTATCATGTCCATGTCCTCTAGCACTCATGTTCACTAATGTCGATTTAATCTGATTATAAGTCTTATGAATCAGTATACTATTTTGATATTTATTAAACAATATTTTATGAGGTATAGGAGGTAAAGTCGTTTTCGTAAACACGTCCTATAGTCTCAATCCCTATAGTTTCAACATATAGAACTAAAAGTTCTAGAGTGTTCCTATAGTCATATCATAATATTCATAATCATTCAATAACATACACTTACTTGACTTGGTGCCGGACCCCCGTGGTGCCATACTTCCTTTAAAGACATATGTTCTATTTCAAAACAGTTTTGTCCAAAAATATTTTTGAACCCAAACCACTGCCGAGTTTTGAAACTGGGCTCTGATACCATAAAATGTAACACCCCAAACCCGGCCCAGGCGTTACGAGCGGATTTGGCATGTCACACAAGTAAAATATGTTAAACCCTTTTTATTCGTACTAAAATATTACCTTGTTAAAATCAAGAAAACAAGTTAGATTTGATAAAATACTACTAATCTCAAAGATTTGATTGATAAATCGATAAACTTGAACTAATGATCTTACAAAACCGTGACTTTTGAAAACATTGATAAGAATTTGAGAAAAATTTCTGAGTTAAAATATTTATGTAAGTTTTGTTAACTGATTTTGGAAACCATTATATGAGTTTTTAGAAAATTACCTCTTTAAACAATTTAAGAAAAATAATAAAAACATCCCAACCATAAAGCAAAATAAAAATAGCCCAGAGGCCTTATTACAACATTTAACCCAAAATAGTAAAGTAATAAAATAAACGAGAAAGAAGTCTAAAGTCCGAATAAATCATTCTGAAGTATGGCCTCCATCAAGTCATCTATGGCCCAAGTCCACGTCATTAAGCATTACCTGAAAGGGTTAAGAGAAAGGGGGTGAGTTACAAGAACTCAGTGTGTAACCCACTTACCATAGTCCATTGGGCCAAAACTATTTATGCATTTATATTGGCCTGAGCCCATTACAGATATAACAATTTAACATGTATAGAATGCATGTGATATGCAATTCCCAAACCAAACCTAATTTCCATCCGCTACACACCACCGGTACCAACCAGCACACCTGTGGGGAGCTTTAGTCACCCACCCCGCTAACACACCAAACTGGGCATTAAGCCATATATCAACTGGGCAATAAGCCATATATCAAACTGGGCAATAAGCCATATATCACTGGGCAATAAGCCATATATCAAACTGGGCAATAAGCCATATATCACTGGGCAATAAGCCATATATCAAACTGTGGACAAGCCACCAGATTAACAGTATTTATATGGCATTGCCATTTTTCAGATTTGTGGCAGAGCCACCAAAGTTATGTAGCAGAGCTACCAGAACTTCTCTTCATCATTATCCCATCCCATGCAATTCATGTATATAATGCATAACAATTCATAAGAATGCATTCAGATATTTCTTACAATTTTATAGCCCATTATAACATTCTATTAGCTTGGTCCACTAAGCAGAATATTATCTTGGCCCATTTCACATATTTTCAGATCGGCCCATTTAGCAAATTATCAAATTGGCCCATATAGCAAATTATCAAATTGGCCCATATAGTAAATTATCAAATTGGCCCATATAGTATATTATCAAGTTGGCCCATATAGTAAATTATCAAGTTGGCCCATACGGTAATTTATCAAATTGGCCCATATAGCAATTTATCAAATTGGCCCATATAGCAATTATCTCAATTCGGCAATCGTACCCACTAAGGGTAATTCAATAATCTCACAACCTAGGGGTATTTCGGTAATTTACCCTCTATGAGTATTATGGTAATTTCGTAATCCAAGGGTATTTCATAAATTTTACCCACCAAGGGTAATTCATTTGGGTACAAAAATTGAAACTGTCCATCTGCGTTATGTTGACTAAATTGACTATAACTCGAGTTAGGAAACTTGAAATTTAGATCCGTAAGTTTTCCCTAAAACTAGACTCATATAACTTCTTACTGTAATGTTTCCATAATTTTTGGCTTAGCCAATTAGTAAATTTTGTTCTTCAAAATATCCCTTGTTTCACTATTTGATAGTTCTGCCCTCTCTTCACAAAATCTCAGATATCTTATTGTACAGAACTCAAATACTGGTTTCGTTTGATCAAAATAAAAATAAACTCACTAAGAATTCTATTAATATAAACCATGTCCCATAATTATTTTTCTACAATTTATAATGATTTTTCCAAGTCAGAACAGGGGATCATGTATTCATTCTGAACCAGTCTTACAAAAATTTAAAAATCTCAAAATATACAAATCCTTTGCTTTCTCTAATTTTTTATAAGAAAATAGACTTAGTAAGATTAAATTTGATATCTTATTCATTTTGTAATTCCTTTTATCCTATCTTTCATGATTTTTCAAATACACATCACTGTTTTTGACTGAAACTGTTTTATTACAAAACATGATTATCACTACCATCATACGCACGTCCGAGTGGTCACCGATGCCGTTTTTTAGCTTTTTGGTCTTTCAAATGAATCACAGAACATTTTATGCCAACATTCAAAGAGGTGTGAGATTACACACCTGATTTCGGTAAGGACTAAACCTTCTTGATCGTCGGCACCTATGGCTCCATAACACTCGATCAGAAAATACCATGATGAGAGAAAGTAGTTGTTTAGGGAGAGGATTTTGACTTACTACTACTTCCAAATGTCAACGAGTAGAGAAGAGCGAGTGATTCAATCCCTAAAATAATTGATTAGTCATAACCTTCGATTCGATTTGCAAAATAACTGAGCAATGAGAGATCAAAATAAACCATGACAAAACTCTTTACCTTAATATTGATGAGTCCGATTTTCATCGATTGACTTGTGGCTACGGATGATACGCGGCCACCCACTTAGAACACTACGAAGAAGAAAAAGATTCGGCTAAGGAGATGATTATTGACATTCGGCCCTGGTGAAATATTAGGGAGAGATGTTTGAGAGTCTTTTGCAAGAAGTAAAGAAGAAAAAGAAATAGGGGATAAGATGTTTATGTTTCAGTTTTCAAGGATGGAGACTGAACAAAGAAGAAGTTTTGAGGTTGGTGTTTATTCGGCCAAGGAAGAAAGGAATTGAAAATGTCCATCAAGGTTGTACGATTTTTGTACAAAAAGGAAAAAAGTTTAGGGAGAAAAGGATGGTACCAAAATGGTTAAAAATGAAATGACCAAAAGAAAACAAAAGCTTTACCAATGCTCATGACAAAAATCGGCTAGGGAGAGAAGTTTGGAGAGAAAAGAAAAATAGTGCACAAAATTGCTAGGGTGTTGCATCAATGAAGTGAGGGCGTCACTTTTAAAATTCCAGACACACCAAAATTTTATAATCTTTCATTACTTTTTGGTGTAAGTAATATCTCCTCTTGACTTGGGGTCAATCTTATGTATTTTCCTTTTTAGGTATTGAATTATTATTTTATATACAATTTTTTCAAGTCCAATGTGGTGACTGATGCTCTCAGTTTTAGAGCGATGACTGATTTGATAGCGATGTTCGCTCGCCTTGGTCTGTTTGATGATAGGAGTCTGTTAGCCGAATTGCAAGTTAAGCCGTCTTGGATTGATCAGATTCGAGATAAGTAGTTAGGGGATGAGTCTTTGGGTTACGATTCCGACAGATTGAGAGTTTCAGTACTTCAGATTTTGGGCTGAATAATGATGGTGTTTTATATTTTCGATGTCAGATTTGTGTGCCAAATGATTCTGATTTAAGGCAGTCGATTTTGAATAAGGTGCATAGTAGCTCTTATGCTATGATCCCGATAGTAATAAGTTGTATTGGGATCTTCGTGAACTGTACTGGTAGCCAGGTTTGAAACGTGAGGTTACGAATTTTGTTGCTTGATACCTGACGTGCTAGCAAGTTAAGACTAACCAGCAGTAGCCTTCGGGTTTGTTGCAACCAGTTAAGATTCCTTTATAGAAATGAGAAAAAGTAATGATGGACTTCGTTAGTAGGTTGCCCTTGACAACCACTAAGAAGAATTCTGTTTGGGTCATAGTGGATCGATTGACCAAGTCCGCTCATTTTATTTCGGTTCGAACGAACTACTCTCTACAGAAGTTAGTTAAGCTTTATATCTCCGAGATTGTAAAACGACATGGGGTCCCTATTTCGATAATTTCTGATAGAGATCCTCGTTTCACTTTTCAATTTTGGAAGAAATTACACAAGGCTTTGGGTTCGAGATTGGATTTCAGTTCTGCGTTCCATCCTCAGGCCGATGGTCAATCTGAGTGGTGATTCAGATACTGGAGGATATGCTTCAGAGTTTGTAATAGATTTCTAAGGTAAGTGGAAGGATTATCTATCACTAGCTGAGTTCGCCTACAATAACAGTTTCTAGTATAGCATCTAAATGGCCCCTTACGAGGCTTTGTATGGTCATAAGTGTGGTACTCCGCTATGTTGGACTGAGTTGGGTGAGCATCGAGTTTTGGGTCCTAATTTGGTTTCTGGGACCTAAGCTAAAGTTAGACTGATTCAGGATCGTCTGAAGGTGGCCTTTGATAGATAAAAGTCTTATGCAGATATGAAGATGAGAGATATTGAGTATTCTATAGGGGACTTCGTGTTTCTTAAGGTTTCTCCATGGAAGAATGTTTTGAGATTCAGTCATAAGTACAAGTTGAGCCTTCGGTTTATTTGGTGGTATCGGATTTTGAAGCGTCTGGGATTGGTTGCTTATCAGTTGGAGTTGCCTCTGACCGTATCCACAATGTGTTTCACGTTTTGATGTTGAGGCAATATCGGTCTGATCCATCTTACGTTGTTTCTGTTAAGGAGATCGAGATTAGACCAGATTTGACTTTTGAGGAGGAGTCGATTCAGGTTTTGGATAGTGATGTTAAGGTTTTGAGGAGGAAGCCCATTCTGTTGGTAAAGGTTCTGTGGCAGAATCATGGCACTGAAGAAGCCACGTGGGAACCTGAGGACTCGATGCGTCAGCAGTATCCTCATCTGTTCTGATCAGGTAAATTTTGAGGTCAAAATTTCTTTTAGAGGTAGAGTTGTAACGCCCTGAATAATCTATTTCTGTTTCTGTAAATATTTGCCATAAATGTGTATCTGCCTCAATGGCTAAGTGTTCTGAGTGTGTATGTTAAGTCTTGGGTTCAAGTCTCAGCTTTGCCAAATTTTGTTATTTTTTCTGACCCTAGCCTCACCTTTGTTGTGTGGTCTTATATAAAATTGTCTGTTAATTCATAACAGAATGAGCCTATTGGTTCGTATGGTAAGGGGGTTAGTGTGTTACAAGTCCTGAGTTTAAATCCCTGCGCAAGCGTGGATGTTATATTTTTGCTCGGTTATCTGATAGAATTTCAATTGAATTGAAATTCTGAGGAAGTTGTGAGTAGTGGGTTAGTGAGAGAAAAATAAGGGATTTTGATAACATATCTTTTATTTTCCTCTTTTTGAATTTTAATCAATTTTTTCTCTCATCTCTTCGAATTGACGTCGGTTTCTGATTTTTTCAAAGTTTCTGTCAATTTTATTTTTGTTCCTCCACATTCTGGCATGAGCTTTGCTTCTCTGTTTTGTTCGATTTCCTTTGTTCGTTATTACTATTATTCGCTCAGGTATGGTAAGCTTTCTATTATATTTTGCAGTTGTAGCGTAGCGATTATTGTAGGAATCTGAATTCTGCAAACGGTTGTGTAGGTGAAGGCGGTGAATCTGTGGTTTTCGCTTCGACGGTTTAACTTTCGTGTGCAAACGTCTTTGCAGTGGTAAGTTTTGAGCGTTGCTCGGTTTTAGGTTTGTTGAATTCATAAATTGTTGCTAATAGGGCATTGGGATTCTATTTTTATGTGTTGGTGGTCTCGGAAGTTGTTTCGCATCAAAATCATACCAGGTGTGTTTCCAAATCGTAAAAAAATGAGGTTTCGACAAAGCTAAAATTGCCTACTTTGACGCCACATGGGCTTGTAGCCGGTCGTGTAGTTGACGAGGGCATGGTCGTGCCCAATACACGGCCATGTGATGGTGTAAGTGTGGTCGTGTTGGCCACACGGGCTAGGCCAAGTTGGGTGTATGATCCTACACGAGCATGTCACATGGGTGTGTGGGTTTTGGGTCAGGCCGTATGGGCCACACAGGTAAGGCCAATCTAGGCGTGTGGGCCTACACAGGCAAGCCATACTGGCATGTAAGCTCATATTTCTGAAATTTTCCCTAGTGTTGCATGGGTCGTTCTGATCGATTGTGGGCCTACCTTAGGGTCGGTAAGTGCTAACCAAACCCTAGTTTATGTGATTTGGTATTCTGATAGTGTGTTCTGAGTAGAACACTATTATACATGTTTGTTTGTTCTCTGTATATAAGCATGTTGAGCATGTCTATTCTGTAAATTCTGTATCTGATTTCTGTAACTATTTTGGGGTGGGATTGTATATATGAAGGAAGTGTCCTGAAAGGTGACCTTCGCCTATATCCTGATAGCTTGGCTGCACATTATCTGACTTGTGTCGTAATGGCACGATATGGTATGTAGGGATGGGTGGGTGTGTTTAGCCCCACATAGTGTGTTGGGATGGTCGGAGTTGGTGTGTAAAGGATAGGGGTAGGATTCTGTATATATGGTTCTGTTGACTGTATTTGAAATGGGCATGAGCCCGAATCTGTATCTGATTGCATATGAGATTTCTATATGTTTGCATGCTTATTGTTGTTGGGTTACACACTGAGTTTACGTAAACTCACTTTTGTTTGTTTTTTTTGTTCAGGTAATCCACAGACTTAGGCTGATAGGTGCAACAGAGACTCAGCGGTGACCACTCGACCGAGAATTGTTATGCTTAGTAATTTTTATGGTTTTTACTTAAAATTCCCTAATTTAATTGAGAGTTTGTAATTTCTGGGACTCTCTGGACTGTATGGTTTTTGACTTGGTTTTGGTTGCATTTGCTTGATAATTTACATGATTTGGCAAAATGTTTTATGAAAATGACGATTTTTACGCAAACAAAGGTTTTTCTAAAAATGCGAACTGCCTTTTTGAAATGCAACGGTTTTCATAAGCTTCCGCTATAAAAACATGTTTTAAGGCAAATTAATTAATTAAATAATGATTTGACAATGGATGTAAGCAAATAAGAGTTGAAAAACTGAAATGGTTTTATTGTATTGACTTAGTTTTCAAAACTCATTCTTTGTGACACCTCCGGATTCAGCCATAACGTCTAGGCCAAGTTTGGGGCTGTTACACTAGCTTAGAAAGTACAACTAATATTTAGATCATAATCTATATTATAAATTGTAACTTATTTATTATTACTACAAAGAATTATTTAAATGATCTGTTTGTATTCATCATACATAATTTACCAATCAATTCACTAATTCTTACAATTAGTTCCACTTTTATTATTATTTACTCATTAAACACCAACATATTGATTTAATTATCATTTATATAATACTAGAATCACATTATTTATTTTAAATTCTCATTTATTCCATGTAGCTAAAATTTCAGATAATTTACTTTACTTATTTCAACCATATATTTTCTTATTTTTCTCAATTTCAAATCTTTTCAACATATATCACTTTTCTCAATTGCAAATTATATCATGCACACATATCACTTTTACACTTTCGCGTAATGCTATTACATTTTCTACCATTTAATCCTTATAATAGTACTTCGTGTAATTAGATCTTCCTTTTTCATTAACACGTGTAACTTGTCTCTATATTTAATAATCTTACATAATTTCATTAATAATTATTATTATACATTTCACCTATCACTTTTAGTTACTTTACAATTTAGGCCTCATCATGACATTTCATGTAACAATGTCTTTCACTATATATAACATATTTCATTTCTTAGTTTAATTTCCATATTTCACCATGAATTCTTATTATCATTTTTATATATTATTCTTAGTCCTTAGGTCATCAATTCACTAAATAGAACTTTCCTATCTTTAGGTCATCAATTCACTAAATAGAACTTTCCTATCTTTTTAATACATGTAGCATGTTTCGCTATTTAATATAATTTTCATATTTCATCATTTATTCATATCTTATCTACCCTATACTACTTTTACATTTTTAACAAATTTTAGTCCATGTAATGATAGTTTATTTAACATTATTTTCCACTAACAATAATACATGTGTCATATTTATTAATCTTCCATAATTTACTGTTAATTCTTATTATATATATTTTTCATTTATCACTTTTACATATTTTACAATGCAATCCCTTTCTTATTATATACATATTTTATCATATAATCTCACAACATTACCACATCAATCTACTCATCAATTATATACATATATCTTTTCATACACTCATTTTATTATTTATAAAAAAAATTATAGTTCTATTAACTTTCGTACCTCTTATCAATTATATACATATTTTATTAACTTTTGTACTTACATCTCAAAGTATGGAATCAAGCTTTCTTCCTCTTCTCCCTCCTTTAGCTCCTCATTAATTTGCTTTAATTCTCTACTTGTTTCTCACTTCCCTTCACTTTTTCTTCATTTTTCCATATCAAAATATACAATATTTACACATTAAAATCATATTCACATATCATATTTCATGTTTTTCAAATAAAACCAACATGTATTTCAAGAGAAGTTTAATTTTCTTACCTTAATCACTTGTATTCAACACTAATTCTTATTCTCTCTCTCCTCCAAGACAAGTATCCGTCAAATTCCAACCAATCACACCAAAATAATGAAATCCTCCATTACACACCAGTATATCATATCCTCCCAAACACACCACTATATCATATCCTCCAAAACACACCAATAAGGCATTAAATGCCTCTTCGGATAAACCGAAGAATATAATACAGAATTATCACCTCAGTAGGAGCCTCAAATCTCCTCATCACATCACAAATCCTATGGCATGCCATTTGTATCCAATCTAGTCTGATAAGTTAATAGGGTATTCAAATCATTTTTTTTTATTTCAAATTCACTTTTTCATTTTCTAATCAGTATACAATTCAATACCAATACATATTTCACATATTCACATATAATCATACTTCAATTCAGTTCCAATCACTTTTCAATCAATACACAATTCATATATTTACACATATTCATAATTTAATGCATTTTTATTCAATTCGTATTTTTAATTTATTGTCCAATCGAATTTAAAATCACTAATTACTTTTCAATCAATATACATTTCAATTACTCGCATATTTCCTTTATTTAATTCAATTTGATTCAATTCAAATCACTTTTAGTTTCCTATTAATATACCTTCAAATATTCACATAATTCATAATTCAGTCACATAATTTAAATAACTTTCTAAATTCCAGTTCATTCTATTTTCACTTCTTATTTCAACCAGTTTCACAGTATTGCAGTAATTCATTACATCAATAATTTCATAGTAATTACTACACTTCTCTACCAATTTTACTCACTAATTGTGAAGAAATCTCGAAAAAACTAGCTTAATTGGTTTGTATCTGATGAAAAGGACTAAATTAAAAGAAAATAAAAGTTGAAATAGTGTAAAAATGGTGGCTGACGTCAAATACTATGGTTGATGACTTTTTTTTATAGCCATCCCATCCTTTCTTTTCTTCATTTCTCTAGTTTCAAGATTTAAGCTCTTAAGAGATTTCAATTTATAAAGAATGTCAGGAAGGCAAACAAGGCTTACAAATCCAAAATGCAACCATGATCTTTGGAATAACCAAAAAGTGGTCTTTTAGTGATGATACCAGATATGGATTGGAAGGAAATAAATCTTTTCAAGATGCTGGACCAGCAAATCTCGCTGTCCATGTGAACTAGAATGGAGTTATTTATTTTGGGTAATGACTTCTAGGAAAAGATGTATGCAAGGGAATCTAGCAACTTGCCAAGAGTACAGTCCATAAGTTCCTTATAGCACAACACTAAACATGTAATACTATATGCTTATGCCAATGAACCAATATTCAAAAATTTTGTACTAAGCCATAAAAGCTGATATGTGCTTTAGTGTAAGTGCAGAATAAACTTCCATTCAACAATCCAATTAATGACTGTCATCATGCCACAGTTCAAGCAAACCTTAAAACTTCATGAGCATAAATAAAAAAGAAAGGTTCATTGGATTAATGACAACTAGGAATTTTGTAACAACCCAAACCCGGCCCAAACGTTATGGTCGAATCTGGTTTGCTACTTAGAAGATGTTTTTCGAAAATCCTTTTTGAAAACCAACTTAAGTTTTGAAAACCCTTTATTTTAGTGGACTTGCCAAAATCATACTTAGATTTTTATTCGGGAATTAAAATATGTCAAGTTAATATAAAATTACAAATGTGCCCGATGGCATATTAAAAAGCGATTTTCAGTGTTAATTTGAGAAAACATGTGATTAATTAATATTAATGACAAAGTTTAAATAAAGTATTGACATATGGAAAATAATAAAAGAAAATAATAGGAGGCCTTATTACATCCACATAAAAAAAAACCAGAAATGAAAATGTTAAAACTGAAATTTAAGAGTTCATTAATCAAACTTCATTTGCATGGCCACCTCGAGTCCATCCAGGTCCACATCCGCGGTCTCTCGTTAACTGAAAAATGTAAAGGAGAAGGTGAGTCACCAAGACTCCGTATGTAACCCTTCTCTCGGTTTTAACCAACTTCATACACAACATATAACAAATTAATATGCAAGATATCATGTGTCCCAACCTAGCGACCATACGCCATCGTTGTCTACCCGTTGTGGCACCAAACCACTTGGTGGTGCCAAACCACCTGGTGACATATAGTCACAATGTGTTACCAAAACAACGGTGTCCGTGAGACACGAATCGGGTGATGGGGCCAACCCATCGTGTGATACCAAATCACCGGCAGACAATCCCATATCTCAAGTGGGGCCAACCACGGTGGTGGTGTTAACCACGAGGACAAGTCGCTATGAGGTGCCAAACCTCGGAGGTACCAAACCTCTGGTGACCGTAGTCACGCAGTGTGTTACCAAAACAACTGGTGCCCGCCGCACACGACGATTATCGCCCCTCCACTCATCAATCCCACATAGTCCACAATCATACACATACTCATCATATGTATTAACACAACATGCTTCCCAAAAGCAATAAATAGCGAAATCATATGCACAGGTACTTACCTGATTCACCACTTATACCGTTATGGTATTCAAGCCATTGCTACATAAATCAAGTTAGCTTTCCCATTACTTAGCATAGTTAATAAGTTATATGGTGTGTATGTACACACCTGGTATTGATGATAGTCCTAAATCCCGAAAAGAGATGTCGGCCACCTAGATCTACTGGTCCCTATATTCGGCCAAACATGGGAGTTAGCGATATAGGCCATTCGGCCAACCAAATTAATTGAAAAGGGTTCCTTGTGAACCCGAACCTTACCTTTATCCTTTCGGCACACTATTCCGGATACATTACGTCAACCACCATTGATTAGTAAGTAAAACTAATAGCCTTGGCTTTTAATCGATTTGTTAGAATAACGAGATTAATCTTACCACCACCTATCGAAATCGAATACTAGGGATCGAGCTGAGTCGATTGCTTTACTTTCTCGAGTACCTAGAAGAAATTGATTACCAACACTTAGTAGCCTTATAACCATTGCCAAAATCGGCACTTACCCCTACTAAAAATCGGCAAGGAATGGGAAGGAAAAACCATAAGGTTTTGGCACACTTACCTTCCCTCGGGCTGATTGAAGAAGAAATCGAAGAAGATCACCCCTTGCTTGAGATTCGGCTAGAGTTCAATAAAAGAGAAAGTGTGGAATTCGGCTAATGTGGGTAAAAGAAGAGAAAGAAGAAGAAAATAATGGAAGAGGTGATCAAGATTTCGGCTAAGGGTTTGAGAAAATAAAGAAAAATTAGGAGGAAATAGGGTTAGGTTTTTCGGCTAAGCAGAGATGGAAAAGAAGAGCAAGGTGGTGGGTGGTGGTATTTATAAGCATTCGGCACCCTCCCCCCTTAGCTTGCCGTCCACACTACTCCACTAGGGAGTTCAAATTTCGTTAAACTTCCCCAATTTCTCCTGACCAATCATTTAATTTAATTCAAATAATTTGAATTAATCCCTATTAATAAATAATAATCTCCTAATAATCCATATAATATACTCATTTATCTCCCATTATCCATGATTATCTTCTTATTATCACTATAATTAAACAAAATAAAGAAAATCCCATAAAAACTCTCATATTATCCTTTAATAATAATAAAATAAAAGAGTTTGAAGAGGAAAAATCTCCCCTACTTGTGCCGTCCAACATATAGTGCAAAAGGAAATTTACGTGACTCGAACCAAGGTTCTCCCTTACTCCTTGGTGGCGTCATCTACTGACTCTTAAGTGGCCTCACGTTTGCCACTTTTCCAAGGCCATTTCGTGTCAAATTATCCCCATTTATTCTTTTTTTAACACCCTTACGCTAATGCTCCCTACCTTTTTATTGAAAACTGAAATTTTCTATAAAACCGAGCCAACTCAAAGCCTTAAATTGAACTCTATTATTCCATAAATAATATCGCAATAGTTCTTACATAAGAAAAATAACTAAATTCCAAATAGCCCCGGTTTTAGGATGTTACAAATTTTTTCAATCAAGCTTTATCACTTTGGAAGTGATGTAACAGTGTCGACATTGCCATTGCTAAAGCCCCAAATAGTGATGTGAACAATTTAACAACTGATTGTGGCTGCAAATTACAGTATAACACAAAATAGTAGCGATACCTGTCCACTATTTTCACTAAACCAATACCTTTTATGATATGAAACACAGTAACAACCCGCAAGATGAAAAATAGAAAATCAAATACAGTAAAGTGATGCAGAGGTAGAAAGTAGACAACTTTAAATTGAAGCATAACTCAAAAATCTCATTACTCAATACTCAAGTAGAAACTCAAAAATTTAAAACCAAAAATAAGAAAGAAAAATGCATCATGTTAATGATAACTAGGAAAATTTTCAGGCATATGAACCAAAAAAACTTGTATAACCAATTTGCTTCACTTTGAGATAAAACTCATCACTAATTCAAAGACAAAGAACAAAAGGATATTCAACGATTATAAAAATTAAATCAAGTGGTCTGTGAGTTTAGTTATGGAGAAATTAACAAGTTTGTTCAAGAAAGATGTGAAATTGCTAAGAGGTATCCATGAAGAAGCTGGGGACATTAGTTACAACAATGGAGAGCCTGCTACTGTAATGATTGAAAAAAAACCTTTCTCTACTGCTCGCGTGGGAATCGCAAAAATGAAAATGTATTGAACTCCACAAAAGATAATAACGTATCATGTATTTCATGAAATTTGGCTCAAACATAAACCCAACATAAAAATCTGAAATGATATTGCAATTACAGAAGCTATAATTGACATACTTGCATATTATCTTTATAGTGTTCAAGTATCAAAATTGATATGAAGCACATGCAACTTCAAAGAAGATAGAGACAACCTTATCCTAACAATGAAATATCATCCACACCAATACCCTGACTTGATAGTATAAATGGGCATACATTTCCAAAAACAAGCATAGGAATTAAGCATTGCAAACAAAACGTGGCACCAGATTACATTTTCGTTGCCCTAAATCGATAGAATTTAATCCCAAACCTAAAAAAAAAATTAAAAATGAAGAAACAAAGAAAGGCATAAAATTTCAGGCATAAAATTGGTTAAAATGTGGACAAGTGAAGAACAAGAATAAAAAAAAGAGCTTTAAATGAACTTAAAGAAGATGCCATACCTTAAGCCAAGACCCTGCGACGAAGAATGAGATTTGCCTAACAAAGAGAGGAAACAAAGCAATGACTTGTAATTTGCCTAAGAAGAGAAGATATCACGACGGACTAAGGAAAAACGGAAGAGATATAATAAGAAGATGAAGAACGAAAGAAGGAAAAGGACTTTTACATGGATAAAGGAGAATGACATTTTCCCTAAAACCCATTCATTTTACTCGTGTCTTGGAAAACATTTTATATTTTGTAAAATGTTTTCAATCAAACAAACAACGTAAAATCAGGAAAATATTTTCCAGAAAATATTTTCCTGTCAAACAAACGGACCCTTAATTTTATAAGCTTTTAAGTTCCATCAATATCCTTTAATTGTAAATTTTAATATACTTGATAAAACAAAAAAATTTATTAGTACATATATGTAAAACAAGTTTTAAAAATTCAAAATCTATGAAAAGTTAAAAACATACCATATACTTCAAATTTGGAGGAAAAATGATAAAGAAATTTTTTTCTTCTTTTCTTGCTAAAAATCTCTTTTTCTTTTCTTTTTATATATATTATTGTATTACTTATAAAATATTATTATGTCAAGTAAAATATTAAATAACATTAATTTATTATTATTTAATAAAAATATCATTCAAAAGTCACCATGGGGAATTTAACTTCTTTTAATCCTATAAAAATATTGGAGGGGCCTATTATATTTTTCGGAGGGCTATAATACATATATAAAGGAAAAAATTACAAAAATCTTAAACCTTAGGGAGAACTGCTTATATTTTTCAGCCTTGACCTGCTGACAAGTCAGACACCTACCAACAAACTCTGTTACTTCACGTTTTAACCCGAGCCACCAGAACTGCTCTTTGAGATCCCTATATATCTTGCTTCCTCCCGGATGCATAGCGTAGGGGCTGCTATGTTCATCGTGGAGAATTTTCTGCCTCAGCTCCGTATCTTTCGGCATGCAAGCTCGTCCTTGAAAACAAAGTACTCCATCACTAGACAGACTGTACCCTTCCATACCACCATCTTGAGCTTGTACCCTCTTAGCGTTCAAGCCTTCATCCTCTAACTGCTTTTCCCTAATCTCCTCAATCCATGTTGGCTTAACTTGGAGTTTCGCTAAAAGACTCCCATCATCATATAAACTCAACCGAGCGAACATTGCTCTTAAGTCCGTCACAACCTTCCGGCTCAACGTGTCAGCTACTACGTTGGCCTTGCCCGGATGATACTCGATTGAACAATCGTAGTCCTTTAAAAGTTCGATCCACCGACGCTGTCTCAAGTTTAGATCCTTCAGGGTCAGGAGATATCTCAAACTCTTATGATCTGTGTACACTATCGACTTCTCCCCATAAAGGTAGTGTCTCCATATTTTCAGAGCGAAGACGACTGCTGCTAGCTCCAAGTCGTGCGTTGGATAGTTTAATTCATGTGGTCTTAACTGACGTGATGCATAGGCTACTACCTTTCCTTCTTGCATCAACACACATCCCAAACCAGTATGGGATGCATCACAGTAAACGGTAAACAACTTCCCTGCCTCAGGTTGTACCAAAACCGGAGCTTCCGTCAGAATTTTCCTTAGCTTATCAAAGCTTTCTTGCTGCTTCTCCGTCCATACAAATAGAACACCTTTCCTTAGTAACTTAGTCAACGGCGCTGCGATTAGAGAGAATCCTTCTACGAATCTCTGATAGTACCCCGCTAAACCCAGAAAACTCCGTATTTCAGCCACCGATCTAGGCGGTTTCCAATCCAACACCGCTTCAATCTTGCGAGGGTCTACTCTAATTCCTTCCGCTGATACTACATGACCTAAGAAAGCCACTTCCCTAAGCCAAAATTCGCACTTACTGAATTTGGCATATAATTGCTTCTCCCTCAACACTTGTAGGACTATGCGCAAATGCATGTCATGTTCCTCCTCCGTCTTAGAATATACCAATATGTCGTCTATGAACACCACGACAAATTGGTCTAAGTACTGCTGAAACACCCTATTCATCAAGTCCATGAATGCCGCCGGTGCGTTGGTCAACCCGAATGGCATCACCAGAAACTCATAGTGTCCATACCGAGTTATGAATGCCGTCTTGTGTACATCAACCTCCTTCACCTTAAGTTGATGGTAACCCGACCTAAGGTCTATCTTTGAAAACACCAAGGCACCCTTCAATTGATCGAACAAGTCGTCAATCCGAGGCAACGGATACTTGTTCTTGATCGTTAACTTGTTCAATTGGCGGTAGTCGATACACATCCGCATTGAACCATCCTTCTTCTTGACAAACAACACAGGCGCTCCCCACGGAGATATGCTTGGTCGAATGAACCCTCTATCCAAGAGCTCCTGAATTTGAGCCTTCAGCTCCACCAATTCCTTTGGTGCCATTCGTATGGTGCTATAGACACAGGTGCCGTTCCGGGTAGCAAGTCTATACCGAATTCAACTTCTCGATCTGGAGGCAGACCCGGAAGCTCTTCTGGGAACACATCTACGAATTCCCCAACCGTTCGGACCTTTCCCACTACTAACTCATTAGCTTCTAAAGCATAGATTCGAACCAAATACACCTCGCAACCCTTCTTGACCATTCTTTCAGCCTTTAAGGCGGACACTACATTGGATAGGTAATTCCTTCTATCACCTATCATGACCACTTCTTCACCTTCAGCTATCTTAAGGACCATGCGCTTAGCCGCGCAATCCAAATTCGCTTGATACCTAACCAGCCAGTCCATTCCAATGATCAAATCGAACTCCCCAAACGGTAGTTCCATCAAATCGGCTACAAATACGACCCCTTAGAGTTCTAGGGGTACGTCTCTATAGAGTTTATCTACGACTACAGAGTGACCTAAGGGGCTTAGTATAGTCATCTTTCTAGAAGTAGTCTCAGAGTCTAGGTCCATAGTTCCTACCACACTACTAGCAATGTACGAGTGCGTCGAACACACATCAATTAATGCAACATAAGGTAAACCAAATATTAGGAACGTACCGGTTATGACGTCCGGTGCGTCTCCCTCCTCGCGACGCCTCACTGCATAGACTAAGCCATGCTGCCTAGCCTCTGTGTTGCCTGAACCTCTGCCCTGAGTTCCACGACCTCTATTCGGACCAGTTCCTCCTCGACCATTACCACGACCCCTCTGTGGTCCCACATTTCTATCCTGAGTACGGTTCTGCCCCTCTGGCTGGTTCTTAGCTAGTTTCCGGGGACAATCTCTGACCCGATGCTCCAAAGACCCACATTCAAAACATCCTCTATCACTAGTCCAACAACCTTCCCAATGGGTCTTTCCACAGCGGTTACAGTGAGTCGGCCTCTGATTAGTAGTCGTGGGCCTTGCCGCCGGATTTGGCCCACTTGGCCTAGCCTTTTTCTGGACACTCCCACTGGATCTAGCTAACCCAAATCCTCTCTTCTGATTATTCCTACTATAATTTTGCCTCACAGCCTCCTTGATCCCTTCAGCCACCTTGGCCTTCTCCACTAGGGATGAGAATTCGCGGACCTGCTGCGGTGCAATCAGTAGCCTCAAATCATCTCTGAGTCCGTCCTCAAAGCGGACACAGCGCTCATGTTCAGTAGCCACAATGCCTCTAGTATACCTACTCAGCCTTAAAAACTCCGCCTCATATTCCGCTACCGACTTAGTTCCTTGCACTAGACTCAGAAAAGTTTTCCTTTGGGCATCCGTATAGCTAGTGCCCACATACTTCTTCTGAAAAGCATTCTTAAAGTAATCCCACGTGAGATCATCTGCCGTGGCTCCATCCCGGACTGTCAGCCACCACTGGTACGCTTCATCCTTTAGAAGCGACACAGCCCCTTTTAGCTTTTCCTCGTCGGACAGATCAAGGTCGTCCATAATTCTTTCTGTAGATTCCAGCCAGTACTCCGCTGCACTAGGTGCCACTCCCGACACGCCCCGAAATACCTCAGCTCCATTAGACCGGATTCACTCGAGAACAGATTTCCGAGCTCCCAAATTTCCACTAGCCCCAGCCACTATCTCCAAGACTGCGCAAAAGCGACTTACGATCTGACCTCACCACCGGCCCGATCCTCGCTCCTCACCCCTAAAAGTAGGAGGTGGTGGTGGCGGTGGTACCTCGTTTTCAGGACCTTGACCCGACCTGACTGGTTCAGACACCGTCGCCCTACCCCTACCGCGTCCACAGCGTCCACGTCCTCTAGAACTCATTCTATTTACTGCGCTTTTCATCTGATTAAGAAAATTTTATGCGTTAGCATTTGTTCCACTTTCTTATTCGCGAAGAAATTTTATGGATAGAATTTATTCAGAGATTCTTTCGAGCAAGCAAGGTTTCAGTCTTCTATCCTAGTTCACACAAAAGAGTTCATGCATCCATTCCTTAATTCTTTCCATACCTACTTGCTCTTTGGACATTTCTGCCCATTTCTAACCCAGGGGTATTTTCGTCATTTTCCTACAGGGGTATTTTCGTAATAAAAGAAGTTGTAAAAATTTAATAAAATAAAACACTTCGAAATTCCTCCAAACTGGAGGATGTTTTCGAAAATTGGTGAAATTTAAAGATATGGCATCGTTTTGGAAGCCAGGGGTATTTCGGTAATTTTGTCATTCAGGGGCAATTTCGAAATTTTAATAAGTCAGGGGTATTTTTAACAGTTGCAAAACTCAGGGGTTTCTTTCTGAAAATGTTCCTTTTCAAATAGTGATGTTTGTGAAGATTTCCAAAACCAGGGTCATTTCGGTAATTTTGCAACTTGAGGGCGTTTTCGTAATTTTCCAAAACCAAAATATTTTGTTGATGACTTTCAAAGCTAAGTGGTTGAATATTTGTAAAGTAGTTGAAATTTTTGAGCAAACCATTGAACTGATATTTTATGAGTCAGGGGCGTTTTGGTAATTTTACCCCTAAGGGCATTTTTGTAATTTTCCACAAATCAAGTTTTTCGGGGAAAACATTGTAAAAACGATGTTCTCGGGTTTGAAAAAAAAATTATTGCAAAAGTTTTGAAAACATTCGGGTTGTTGTTGTTTCATTCTTTTTCGAAAACATGGCTAATTCCCTTTTCGGGTTTTAATCATTGTGTTTAGCCTATGACCGAGCCCTCTTGGTCAGGGTGAACCAAAGCTACGCACCAGGCAGGATTCGAGTGAAGAGGAGGTGGGTCACGCGGACCGCTTAAATACCAAGCTCTCACCGAACCTTTCTAGACATGCGCACAGAGGTTACCACACCACTGAGCCCTCTGAGTTAGGGTGAGCAGAAGGCTACGCACGGGTAGGATACTGCGAAGAGGAGGTGAGTCACACTGATCGCTTAAATACCGAAGGCTCTTGGGATCCACTCCTAGACATGCGCATGTGGGGTTACCACACCTAGCTCACTGACTAAGTCATAGGTGGGTTAAGTTCCTTAAGTTTTATGTTTGGTTTGTGTGTTTGAGTACTCTAATCCTAGGGTTCAAGTTCCTATAAATCTATCTACGTTCCATGCTTCCTACCCTTCTACATAGAATAATTCACAAAGAAGTTCAGAGGTACTTACCTGGGCGGATCGGTGCCGGAGACTCGGGCCATGCTGTTCAAAAACCAAAAATTATTCCATAAGGCCTACCAAAACATTTTTGGGCCTTGGGCCCCCACAGCCGAGCTTTGAACTGGGCTCTGATACCAATTTGTAACAACCCAAACCCGGCCCAAACGTTATGGCCGAATCTGGTTTGCTACTTAGAAGATGTTTTTCGAAAATCCTTTTTGAAAACCAACTTAAGTTTTGAAAACCCTTTATTTTAGTGGACTTGCCAAAATCATACTTAGATTTTTATTCGGGAATTAAAATATGTCAAGTTAATATAAAATTACAAATGTGCCCGATGGCATATTAAAACAGTTTTCGTGTTAATTTGAGAAAACATGTGATTAATTAATATTAATGACAAAGTTTAAATAAAGTATTCAGCATATGGAAAATAATAAAAGAAAATAATAGGAGGCCTTATTACATCCACATAAAAAAAAACCAGAAATGAAAATGTTAAAACTGAAATTTAAGAGTTCATTAATCAAACTTCATTTGCATGGCCACCTCGAGTCCATCCGGTCCACATCCGCGGTCTACTCGTTACCTGAAAAATGTAAAGGAGAAGGTGAGTCACCAAGACTCCGTATGTAACCCTTCTCTCGGTTTTAGCCAACTTCATACACAACATATAACAAATTAATATGCAAGATATCATGTGTCCCAACCTAGCTGACCATACGCCCATTGTCTACTCACGTTGTGGCACCAAACCACTTGGTGGTGCCAAACCACCTGGTGACATATAGTCACAATGTGTTACCAAAACACAACGGTGTCCGTGAGACACGAATCGGGTGATGGGGCCAACCCATCGTGTGATACCAAATCACCGCAGACAATCCCATATCTCAAGTGGGGCCAACCCACGGTGGTGTTAACCACAGGGACAAGTCGCTATGAGGTGCCAAACCTCTGGAGGTACCAAACCTCTGGTGACCGTAGTCACAGTGTGTTACCAAAACACTGGTGCCCGTCGGCACGATTAATACTGCCCCCTCCACTCATCAATCCCACATAGTCAACAATCATACACATACTCATCATATGTATTAACACAACATGCTTCCCAAAAGCAATAAATAGCGAAATCATATGCACAGGTACTTACCTGATTCACCACTTATACCGTTATGGTATTCAAGCCATTGCTACATAAATCAAGTTAGCTTTCCCATTACTTAGCATAGTTAATAAGTTATATGGTGTGTATGTACACACCTGGTATTGATGATAGTCCTAAATCCCGAAAAGAGATGTCGGCCACCTAGATCTACTGGTCCCTATATTCGGCCAAACATGGGAGTTAGCGATATAGGCCATTCGGCCAACCAAATTAATTGAAAAGGGTTCCTTGTGAACCCGAACCTTACCTTTATCCTTTCGGCACACTATTCCCGGATCTGTTCTATCAACCACCATTGATTAGTAAGTAAAACTAATAGCCTTCGGCTTTTAATCGATTTGTTAGAATAACGAGATTAATCTTACCACCACCTATCGAAATCGAATACTAGGGATCAGAGCCTGAGTCGATTGCTTTACTTTCCTGAGTACCTAGAAGAAATTGATTACCAACACTTAGTAGCCTTATAACCATTGCCAAAATCGGCACTTACCCCCTACTAAAAATCGGCAAGGAATGGGAAGGGAAAAACCATAAGGTTTCGGCACACTTACCTTCCCTCGGGCTGATTGAAGAAGAAATCGAAGGAGATCACCCCTTGCTTGAGATTCGGCTAGAGTTCAATAAAAGAGAAAGTGTGGAATTCGGCTAATGTGGGTAAAAGAAGAGAAAGAAGAAGAAAATAATGGAAGAGGTGATCAAGATTTCGGCTAAGGGTTTGAGAAAATAAAGAAAAATTAGGAGGAAATAGGGTTAGGTTTTTCGGCTAAGCAGAGATGGAAAAGAAGAGCAAGGTGGTGGGTGGTGGTATTTATAAGCATTCGGCACCCTCCCCCCTTAGCTTGCCGTCCACACTACTCCACCAGGGAGTTCAAATTTCGTCAAACTTCCCCAATTTCTCCTGACCAATCATTTAATTTAATTCAAATAATTTGAATTAATCCCTATTAATAAATAATAATCTCCTAATAATCCATATAATATACTCATTTATCTCCCATTATCCCTGATTATCTTCTTATTATCACTATAATTAAACAAAATAAAGAAAATCCCATAAAAACTCTCATATTATCCTTTAATAATAATAAAATAAAAGAGTTTGAAGAGGAAAAATCTCCCCTACTTGTGCCGTCCAACATATAGTGCAAAAAGGAAATTTCTGTGACTCGAACCAAGGTTCTCCCTTACTCCTTGGTGGCGTCATCTACAGCTCTTAAGTGGCCTCACGTTTGCCACTTTTCCAAGGCCATTTCTGTGTCAAATTATCCCCATTTATTCTTTTAACACCCTTCTGCTAATGCTCCCTACCTTTTATGTTGAAAACTGAAATTTTCTATAAAACCGAGCCAACTCAAAGCCTTAAATTGAACTCTATTATTCCATAAATAATATCGCAATAGTTCTTACATAAGAAAAATAACTAAATTCCAAATAGCCCCGTTTTTAGGATGTTACAAATTTTTTCAATCAAGCTTTATCACTTTGGAAGTGATGTAACAGTGTCGACATTGCCATTGCTAAAGCCCCAAATAGTGATGTGAACAATTTAACAACTGATTGTGGCTGCAAATTACAGTATAACACAAAATAGTAGCGATACCTGTCCACTATTTTCACTAAACCAATACCTTTTATGATATGAAACACAGTAACAACCCGCAAGATGAAAAATAGAAAATCAAATACAGTAAAGTGATGCAGAGGTAGAAAGTAGACAACTTTAAATTGAAGCATAACTCAAAAATCTCATTACTCAATACTCAAGTAGAAACTCAAAAATTTAAAACCAAAAATAAGAAAGAAAAATGCATCATGTTAATGATAACTAGGAAAATTTTCAGGCATATGAACCAAAAAAAAACTTGTATAACCAACGCTGCTTCACTTTCAGATAAAACTCATCACTAATTCAGCACAAAGAACAAAAGGATATTCAACAGTATAAAAATTAAATCTGAAGTGGCTGTGAGTTTAGTTATGGAGAAATTAACAAGTTTGTTCAGTAAAGATGTGAAATTGCTAAGAGGTATCCATGAAGAAGCTGGGGACATTAGTTACAACAATGGAGAGCCTGCTACTGTAATGACTGAAAAAAAAAAACCTTTCTCTACTGCTCGCGTGGGAATCGCAAAAATGAAAATGTATTGAACTCCACAAAAGATAATAACGTATCATGTATTTCATGAAATTTGGCTCAAACATAAACCCAACATAAAAATCTGAAATGATATTGCAATTACAGAAGCTATAATTGACATACTTGCATATTATCTTTATAGTGTTCAAGTATCAAAATTGATATGAAGCACATGCAACTTCAAAGAAGATAGAGACAACCTTATCCTAACAATGAAATATCATCCACACCAATACCCTGACTTGATAGTATAAATGGGCATACATTTCCAAAAACAAGCATAGGAATTAAGCATTGCAAACAAAACGTGGCACCA
This sequence comes from Gossypium bickii, assembly GCA_025503065.1. Taxonomy (NCBI): domain Eukaryota; kingdom Viridiplantae; phylum Streptophyta; class Magnoliopsida; order Malvales; family Malvaceae; genus Gossypium; species Gossypium bickii. The sequence goes on from CP106711.1 coordinate 125,274,151, forward strand.
GATTACATTTTCGTTGCCCTAAATCGATAGAATTTAATCCCAAACCTAGAAAAAAAATTAAAAATGAAGAAACAAAGAAAGGCATAAAATTTCAGGCATAAAATTGGTTAAAATGTGGACAAGTGAAGAACAAGAATAAAAAAAAGAGCTTTAAATGAACTTAAAGAAGATGCCATACCTTAAGCCAAGACCCTGCGACGAAGAATGAGATTTGCCTAACAAAGAGAGGAAACAAAACAGCAGCTTGTAATTTGCCTAAGAAGAGAAGATATGCGACGGACTAAGGAAAAACGGAAGAGATATAATAAGAAGATGAAGAACGAAAGAAGGAAAAGGACTTTTACATGGATAAAGGAGAATGACATTTTCCCTAAAACCCATTCATTTTACTCGTGTCTTGGAAAACATTTTATATTTTGTAAAATGTTTTCAATCAAACAAACAACGTAAAATCAGGAAAATATTTTCCAGAAAATATTTTCCTGTCAAACAAACGGACCCTTAATTTTATAAGCTTTTAAGTTCCATCAATATCCTTTAATTGTAAATTTTAATATACTTGATAAAACAAAAAAATTTATTAGTACATATATGTAAAACAAGTTTTAAAAATTCAAAATCTATGAAAAGTTAAAAACATACCATATACTTCAAATTTGGAGGAAAAATGATAAAGAAATTTTTTTCTTCTTTTCTTGCTAAAAATCTCTTTTTCTTTTCTTTTTATATATATTATTGTATTACTTATAAAATATTATTATGTCAAGTAAAATATTAAATAACATTAATTTATTATTATTTAATAAAAATATCATTCAAAAGTCACCATGGGGAATTTAACTTCTTTTAATCCTATAAAAATATTGGAGGGGCCTATTATATTTTTCGGAGGGCTATAATACATATATAAAGGAAAAAATTACAAAAATCTTAAACCTTAGGGAGAACTGCTTATATTTTTGAGAGGGTCATACTGTAAATTTAAAAAAAAAAGGACTAAATTAAAAAAGAAATTAAACTTTGGGGACCATAGCCTGGGGCTCAACGTGGCTCCGCCACTGTTTGTATTTACCATCTTTATGTTTAATAAATTATGGAATGTTTTTAAGTTGAAAATTACCAAGTACTACTTTGTTTGTGATATGTTTATGTTGAAGAAATTATCATGTGTTTTCCATGTATTTTCTATAATTGAAAATGACAAAGTTTTGGTTTGCACTTTGTTATAGCTATTGATGATCCTATTATTGTTGAAACACATAAATTGATTTACATTTGTTCAAAACAGTTCATTTTATCTTTTGTTGGATCAAAAAGTTGAAATAGAACTAGAAAATTTGCATAACAAGTCTAAAACGTATGTGAGTCAAAGGGACAAGTAAAAGAGAATAAACAAATAATATTTATTAACGCAGTTCAAATTCTCCAAACCTATTCTAAGGAGTCTTGTTTAAAGAATAATTATTCAACAATTTATCCCATACAATTATTTGTTAAGCCTAATCTACTCTCTCTCTAAAGACAATTGCAACCCCAAAATTGAGCCCAAGTCCATGTCCATGTCCTTTAAACTCATCAAGATCTCCTCACCTCAACCTCTAGCATGGAAAAGCCAAATATAGGGAGGCTTAACAAGTAATGTTCTTGAGGCTGTTGAAAACACAATTTATCTTCCACTAGTACTTATTTAACAAATAACAAAGTATGAAAAGTTATATAAATTTCTAGAAATTAAAATATATATATACATACTTTTTTTTTATAAAAAAAATACATCAAGTTAGAAGAAGATTAAAAATATAAAAGAATGTCAAATATTTCAGAAAAATTATGGAAAACTTTAAAAAATTTCCAGCAATTTAAAAATATACTTTTATTCAATAAAAAATACATAAATTTTGAAAAAGAGAGACAATACAAAATATGTAAAAAAAATTCAGAAAAATCTCAAAAATTTTTAAAAATCAGAAAATTATTATTAAAAATAGTTTGGATATATTCACACTTTTTTAAAAAAATTAAACGATTAATAAAATTAAATTATTTATTTTCTAAAATATTTTTTATATCCTAAAAGTATGTTAGAATTTAAAACATTAATAAACATATCACACACTTTGAAGGAAAATTAATTTTTAATATTTTTTAAATATATATAATTTAAAAAATCGTCTTGAATTAATCTGGACATATGGTTGTCCAGATTTACATTGTATCTGGATAAATTGTCCAGATTCATTTTGAACTTAAGTTTTCAATAATTTTTAAATTTTAAATTTTTTGAGCTTTTTAATTTTATTTAATATTTTTAATAAATTTTAATAATATTTTACATTTTTATAATTTTTTTAAAAATTAAAATTTTAAAAATATTTTTAATATTTTCTTTAAAAAGAATAAATTTAAATAACCATAAAATTAAGGTTTTAAAAAGTACTAAACTCTGGAAACAATGAATGAAAATTCATTACTAATTTGGGACAAAAAAAAGTGAGAAATTCAAAAAATAAATAAGTATTTAACCCTATTTATATTGAAATTAATTAACATATACGTTCAGTATTTAATTGTGGGGTAAAAATCCAGAAAATACCATAAAAAAATAAAAATTACCGGAAAGGATAGGGTTGAAAAATATTGACCGGAAAGGGCAATTTCCCCCAAAAACGCGTCCCCGTCAGCGCGTTTTTGGGGGAAAACGGACTAAAGCGCTCCCCCGGGGACGCGCTTTAGGCCTTTTTTCCCCAAAAACGGCGCTGACGGGGAAACAAAATGGGCTATAGCAAGTGGGAAGAAAATGGCACCAAAATTAGGCACCGAAAGTTGATGTGATGTGAAAATTGGTATGGGGTAATTGCAATATTGGTCCCTATTTGAATAGGTACTTTGTAAGATTGATCCCTAAACCTCAACTATAAATAGGCCTAACCATTTCTCATTTTCTTCATCCCACAATTTGCCATTCTCTACTTAAGGCATTGTTCTCTCTCCCTATTTGTAAATTTTCACTTGTATTTTTGGAGTGAAATATATTTGTTAGTGCCCAGAAGACGAGGCAAAATTTTGCGAACCTCGTTAAAATTACGTGTTCATTATTATTTATTTTTCATATCTTGTGAGTGTGATCGTAGTTATTTATTGTGCTATTAAATTACGATTGAGGGATATTCTGGCTAGGAAAGATCTCGTACTTAAGTGATCCTTGTGATCCACCTCTCTTTCCTGGGAATTGAACTTAGTGTAATTTTTCAGTACAGTAATTATACTCTTTTACACCGTCCACTTGCAATGAGTGAACGTATTAATGCTGTTATTTACTACGATGGTGAAGTGCGTGACACCGAAAATGGTGTTGTTTTCTTATCGGAGAACACAGCGCGATTGAGTTTTAATCGGAACGTCGATTTGGTAGAACTTCGCAAAAGAATTAGGCGTAAAATATTCGGAACAACGCTAATGAAAGTTCAGTCTATTAAGTATAGATTTTGCGCTTCGGTTGATCCGGTGAGATATGTCTCATTCGACATCAAAGGTCCTCGGAGCCTTGAGGCAATGGTGGAGACTCATCTTACCAGTGGTTCACCCTATATCGAGGTATATGTAGAATTTTCATCTCCAAGTGATCTGGCTGCGACCTCAACATCTAGTATCGCTCAAGGGGAATACACGACCCCAAGTCGACACTCTGTAAGTGGAAGGCAAAACACAGAAGTGCCCGTGTGCGGTGGTAGTATGGAAAACATAACCCCTGCACGACACTCGGTTGGTGGATGGGACATGCATATTCGACATTTGACGTCGGATGACAGAAATACGTATTGGGGGACGTCATCAACTTCTAGTGGATGGCAATCCACATACGATTAGGATCGTTACGAAAGATGTTTAAGGAGGGATGATGTATTACCGACGACATCCACCAGTGAGGGGCCCTCGTTATTACCGACGACATCCACCAGTGAGGGGCCCTCGTTTGTTGCAGGTTATGGAGGATCGGACGATGAATCCGATGTGGATCCACCTCGGGAGCCAGGGCCTGATGGTGCAGAAGTTCGATTATTTTCTGAACCGGAGCCCGTTCCAATTGTACCTGAAGACGTTGAGGGCGGTTCAGATGAAGAAGAAGAAGATCCGCTATTCAGGGCATACTCACCTCCAGCGCACATGCATAATGTCGATCTATCTCAAGATGATGCATTGGAGTTTCCTGAACTACCACACCGGACGCGTGACCGTACAAATTCTTTGTTGGATTTGGAGCAATTAGAAGTTGGTAACCAGTTTTCCTACAAGAATACTTTTCTTGCTGCATTGAAACAATACTGAAGATCGTGGAGCAGGTTAACTACACTATGGTTAAATCAAAGCTCGATAGGTACGAGGCAAAGTGTGCAGTGCAATATGGCACATGTTCATGGAAAATCATGGCGTCGTTGAGGAAAAGGACAGGGCTGTGGGAGGTGAAAAAGTACAAAGGTCCGCATACATGTCTTACCAGATGCAAGTACCACTATGTGTTCAATAATTTGAATAACACTAATATTATGTAATGTTGCATTATTTAACGTACTTCATTGTACAGTGTAATGAAGATCATCCGAGGATGGATTCAGACATGTTGGCTGATTTAATAATCCCGACGGTGAAGGCCGATCCCAGAACTAAATATATTAAAACTAAATTCAAAAAAATTAAATTACAAAAGAAATAACATTAAACTCAATTTTATTAAATATAAAAAATTTATATTGCAAAAAACTAAATTATCAAAGAACACTTCTTATTTTAGTGAAGAGGACTAAATTAAAAAATATAAAATAAAAATAATTTTTTATTTTATTAAAAATTCAAATTAAATTACATACAAAAAAATACACAACTTTTGATATTAAAATTAAATTACAAACACAAATAAAAAAACAACTTTTTTATTCAAAAATAAAAAATGTATTACAATTTAAAAATAAAAAGCCCATCCTAATCAATGTTGATGCCGGTGGGAACCAAAGTGCCTGATCGGGTGATCGGCGATTCTGTGGCTGGATTCCTCCTTCTTCTAGCTTCCGACGGGGTCGTGGAAACCAAAGCGGGGAATCGGGTTCCTCCGGCAGTGGGTCTGGTTCTAAGTGTTGCGATGATGACCCACCTTGATAAAATAATGACCCCGGAGGTGTTTGCATAAACCACGGCGGGGGTGACTGCATCCCGTACGGTGAAGGAGCCTGGTAGAAACTCATCGCTTCCCGACGGCGCCTCTGTAATCCCACACCCGAAGTCGGCCTCACGATCGGCTCGCCAACGGGAGTTGTCAGGAACGGACTCGAACCCGGCCATGCATTCCAACCTGGGGTGGGACTAGGAAAAGGAAACATATATGGGTTAGGAGGATACATATAAGGCGCGAGTGTGGTTTTGGCATAAACCGTGGATCTTTGTGATGTGGTGTTGTCAGCTGAACGGATGGGCCCGGTGATTGTGTAGGCGCTGTTGATGGGCACAGGAATCGGTTGCCGGCATCCAAATTGCCGCAGAACCCGATCCGACCGGGTGCATCTCCACGATTGAGTAGGTGATTAGCGGGACCTTAACGTGCCAAGCTGTTTCGGATTTTGGAGAAACTCCTCCGCAATTCGCCGAATTTCGGGATCTCGCATCGGTGTCCATTGAAACTATATTAACATTACCAAATTATTTGTTATATACATAATACTAGACACTACATACGAAATACTAAATTATAATAACGAAATTCGACACTTACTTGTGATTCCGACCGTTATTCCAATAGGAGTCGTATATCCTCACGCGAGTTCGGTATTCCAACATGACTGCTCCTCGGATGGTTCCACCTAATTAAATAAACTTTTAGCATGCAATTATAATATAAATCTACGACATAATTGTAAAATATAATATTAAATTTACCTCGTTATCAGTGGGAATGAATATGGCTGGTCAAGTCGAGGACGTAAAAATGGAAATCGAAACCATGCCCATGACTGCAGAGAGTGATAGGCAACCTCCGATTTTTGCTTTACTCGCGTACGCCTCCGCACATCTCCCGGTATAACATCGATATACGGCGGACCCCAACTCAATTCACCGGCTGCTCTGAAATCAACAAGTTTCAGGAGCCATCTCAGGTGGACGAGGCTTCTAGAGAGGTCCGGCATCAGATAGCCTCCAATTATCTCAAGTATGTATGCGCGCATACCGTATTCTTTCTTCTTTGGTCGAATCTTCATTCGGGCTCGGGAATGCGTCTCTCGTAACCAAGCCATATCGATCCGAGCTCCTTGAATTTTATCCGGAATGGCACCCGAAGCTCGTAGCATACGGCCATCCAATCGAGAGATGTTACGGACCGGTGACTACCGAACCCGCCCACCGGTAATCCCAATCAGAATCGTACATCTTCCAAGGTGATGGTACACTCTCCGCATGGCAAATGGAAAGTGTGCGTCTCGGGTCTCCACCTCTCTATCAACGCTACCGATCAAAGGCGGCTCCAACTTGAACCCCGGCCTATCGTGGCCACGTGCCAAAAACCCGCTTCTGCGCAGTAATTCTCGATCAATGGCGATGGGGACCGGGCATGTTGCGAATATAACATTGCAACACCCGATCTCTGATTATTTAAAAATTATAAAATTCTAAATTAATTAAAATTGCATAATTAAAAATTTTAATAATATTGAAAAATTAACATTCAAACTTACCATTTTCTTTTCTTTTGGACTGGCAATGTGGTTGTTGTCTAGGCGACATAATTCCCCGACCATTGTACTCGATAAAGAATTTAAAAATTTTCCAAAAAATAGATATATTAAAAAAATTATAAAGGGCTTTTTTATAAATAGTAAAGGACTATTTTGAAATTTGAGCGTAAATTTGAAGGACTTTGAGAGAAACTTGAGAGAAAATTGAGAGCAAATTGAGAGAAAATTGAGAGAAAAATGAGAAAGGATTGAATTGTGAAAAAAATGAAGGGTTGGGGGGGATATTTATAGTTTTTTTTTTTGACTGTTAGCCCAAACAATAAAAAAATTTGATCACTGCAGCCTAAAGCGCGTCCCCTGGGAGCGCTTTGGCGTTTTCCCCAAAACGCTACTGACGGACGCGCGTTTTTGGGGGAAATTGCCCTTTCCGGTCAATATTTTCCAACCCTATCCTTTCCGGTAATTTTTATTTTTTTTGGTATTTTCTGGATTTTTACCCTTTAATTGTGTTTAAACAAGGATAAGAAATGAAAAGGAATATAAGAAATTTTGAGCGACAAATAAACATTAATAAAAATCACTTACAAATATAAATAAAACCAAAGACAAATATGTAATATGTTAAATATTTAAGAAACATAATTAGGGTTTGAAATTCAGTATAGTTGAAATAACAAAATGAAGATGCCGCTTAAATCAAGAGTAAACTTCAAGACATAAGTTATCAAGAATTTGAATGTCAATTTATAAAAGCCGTCAGGAAAGTAAACAAGGTTTTCACAGTTGTTCAACCTCAAATACTTAAGACCAATAAGATTGTTAATTGACGATGGTAATTTCTTCAAAGCTGTTCCACTTAAATCAAGTTTCTCCAACCTCTCCATGGTCTCTAAGATTTCTGGAAATATCTCCAATCTCGAGCAAATTTTAAGATCCAATTTCTCAAGAAATTTCAATTTACAAAAGCTGTCAGGAAGGCAAACAAGGTTTTCGCAGTTTATCAATTTTAAATCCACAAGACTAATAAAATTATCAATTGAGGATGCTAATTCCTTCAAAGCCGTTCCACTTACATTAAGTTTCCTCAACCTCTCCATGGTCTCTAAGATTTCTGGAAAATCTCCAATCTCGAGCAACCTTCAAGATAAAATATCTCGAGAGATTTCAATTTATAAAGGCTGTCAGGAAGGCAAACAAGATTTTCACAGTTCTCCAAGCTCAAATACTTAAGACCAATAAGATTGTCAATTGAGGATGGTAATTCCTTCAAAGTCGTTCTGCTTAGATCAAGATCCCTCAACCTCTCCATGGTTTCTAAGATTTCTAGGAAAATCTCCAATCTCGAGCAACCTTCAAGATTTAAGCTCTTAAGAGATTTCAAAAACCACGGTCTTACCTTTGTAACTGTTGGTCCTTTAAGAACCCAGATTCAAACCTTCTTTCTTGATGGAAAAAGCTTCCCTTGGGATTTTTTCCCAGGCAAGAAAGAAGTGAACGGAAGAAAAGGAAGGCCGTCGTGAGAGCTGTTAGTGGTTTAGTAAGGAAGGTCATTAGGCTCAGTCCGTTGCTTGTTCCCTCTAAATGGAATGGCTCTCTTAATTACGCTGCGCCCCGACCCGAGTCTACACGTCCGCTCTTCTCCGCCCGCAACCCAAGAAGTTTATAAAGGCTGTCAAGAAGGCAATTAACAAGGCTTTCACAGTTCTCCAAGCTCAAATACTCAAGACCAATTAGATTATCGATTGAGGATGGTAATTCCTTCAAAGCCGTTCTGCTTAGATCAAATTCCCCCAACGTCTCCATGGTCTCTAAGATTTCTGGAAAAATCTCCAATCTCGAGCAACCTTCTAGATAAAATGTCTCAAGATTTCAATTTATGAAAGTTGTCAGGAAGGCAAACAAGGTTTTTGCAGTTTTCCAATATCAAATCCTCAAGACCAATAAGATAATCGATTGAGGATGGTAATTCCTTCAAAGTCGTTCCGCTTAAAAAAAGATACCTCAAATTCTCCATGGTGTCCATGATTTCTGGAAAACTATATAGATTTTAGCAGCCTCTAAGATCAAGTTTGGTGAGGGTTGTGGCTTTATAAAAGCTAGGCAAGATCTAAGATTTTTACAAGATTCGAAATCCAAAAAAGTTAGCTTCTCAAGATATTGAAGGGATGAAGGAAGGTGACGCAAGTTAGAGCACCCCCAAAGGACTATCTTTTCAAGATTTGTGGCACTTGAAAGGTCCGAAATTCTTACAAGGCTCTGGGAACCGTTATGTAACACCCCTAACCCGTATCTGTCACCGGATTATGTTACGGCATTAAGGAACCATTTTATGTTGATTTCATCCCAAAAGAATTATTACAAATCATAGATAACCATTCATACTAATACATACTTGAATCCAAATATAATTTCCCTAAGTCACCAACCTATTCGGCCATGGACACTATAAGCATGCACTCTCACTCATTCACACGACCCTCATCTATTTTAATACTGATTTTTAACTATATCTTTACCATGTATAACCATTATGCTCGGATAACACTTTTTAACAACACAAAGTCACATATCTCGATAGGTAGCATAATATACTTATTTAACCTTTGGAATCCTAGCAAAACTCATTCAATCAATCAAGAAGGTGATAAAAAATCCATACACAAACACCAACACAAATCCAAATTTCCTATGAAAAGTCAATATGAATATGTCTCTAAAGACTCACCTAATGTATACACACACATTATGTACCATATGTGTATATAAAATTTATGCATTCCATAACCGCATAATACTTGGATCTTTCCAAATAGGATGGTATTTAATAGTTCAAACATTCATACCATGGCACCAAAATTCAAAAGAGCTAGATCGTGTCTAATCGTGAAAGTATAGCCATATTCGCATGGCTTATATACAATTTTAAAAGAGACCTAGCCTATACATGCCTTAATTTCAAAAGAAGTGTAACTTATAAGATACCCAATTTTTGGTGATAGTATAATTGACTTCGATGTGGATTCCCAAGTTTGAGCTTTGACTTGAAAGATCTATAAAACATAAAAGAAAACAACACACGATGTAAGCTTCGATAGCTTAGTAAGTTATAAGCAAGAAGATGAAATGTACAAACACTGCCTTTCATCAACATTCTTTTCAAATTCAATCTAATTATCTATTAATTAGTGATATCAAAATTTATGCTAGGTTAACATTCATCAATCTTTTGCACATTCCATCACAAGACAAAATATTTAACTTTTCATATGCTGCAAACTCTTCTCGAACTATCTTACCTAATTATACACCAAGATAATAGTCTAATCGTTCAATAAGAACATACCTGACACCTTTATTTACCCTTCTAAGTGTCTTTGTCCTTAAGAAAATTCGATAACCGCATACAACTTGTTATTCAACTGATCTCGCCACACAGTGCTCGGTGATTAAACCCGCACACACAGTGCTATTCAACCGATCTAGCACACACAGTGCTCGGTGATTAAATCTTCCTCTTCTTGCGCATATCATATATTTTTATATCAATTTTGTATATAAGTAACATATCCATATATGCAAATCAAACACCTTTTCTTCAAAATCCTATTCTTTCTATCCACTATGCCCATATGTGCACATAACTAAATATCCAATGATCATTATACTACAACTCAAGATTTGATTTAACTTATACTCCATTCACTTCAAATCATCTAATTTTAACACATTAATTGAACACATGCTTTACTGCACATTCGGTTTTCACATGATTTAAATCTCACACCATTTTACATTAGGCAATTTAAACGTAATTACATCAATAATTACATGCAATACAACTTATACAATTTCCAAGTACTCAACCAAATACATAATCCAACACATATATATATGATAGTATTTCATTCGACATATACTATTAAAATATCATGGTGCACTCGGCATTTGTATTTCTTACCTCAATTTTTAAACAAAAATGTATATTAAAAATTTAGTACTAATTATTTAAAACCAATCACTTATAACTTACTTCAGAAATCGACGATTTAAGCTTTCCTGGCTACTTGTTTACTATGGCTTTCCCCCGATCCAAATCCTTCCCTTTTTGTTCTTGATCTAAAATAAGATCAAATTAATCCCATTCAAACGCATTTTTCATGAAATTTAATTCAAATTACATCCTTATAAAACTTTACCATTTTCACCCTTAATTGTTACAAACAAGTCCTTACAACTCAAAACATGAAATATTCAAAAATTAATCATCTCTATGAAGGGCCGAATGTTCACAGCCCTTCTTTCAACACCTTTCTTCCATCTATTTGGTATTTAACACATTCATAAATTTTCTTTCTATTCCTACGTCCTTATACCAAGCTTTATTCAACAAATTCTAAAGAAAAAATATCATTAATCTTACATGCTTGCAACAAGTTCCACAATTAATCTTTACAACTAAATTTCCACCCAAGGCAACATTCGGCTGTCACCACCAACTCAAGAATTTGAGTATGATCTAGTTAGTATACAAGACAATAACCTCAAATTTGTTAGAATTAACAAAAACTAAGGGAAATTACTCACCTTAAAGAGACATGCAATGACCGAAACTATGGAAGCTTAAATTTTCTTTTCTTTCCCCTTTGTGTTCGTGAAGAAGATGAAACAAGTGAGAGAAATAAAGATGTTTTCTTTCTTTTATTATTATTATCATATAATAATAGTTTACTATGCATCATTTCCACTATCTAATAATAATAACATATAAAAATTGCAAGTTAATGATGCATGGTCAATGCCGTCCACTAGCTTGGAGTTAAAGGCCAATTTGCAACTTAAATTCCATGCAAAATAAAACCATTTAAATTTGGCCCTAATTTCCATAATAGCTATTTTCTTCCTTACTCAATTTAATCCTTCTCTTAAATTAGCCACTCAAATATACAAATAATTCTACGATATTTTAACACATGCTCAAACATGCAACATAGATATCAGTTAAAGTATTAAAATATTTTTTTCTAGCTCGGATTCATGGTTTCGAAACCACTGTTCCGATTAGGGTCTAAATCAGGCTATTACACGTTAAGTCTGATAATCTTCAAATTTACTAAATCCTGCATGCATGAGAGGGTAGTTTTAATAAATTTGTGTACATTGGAGGACTATAATGCAGCAGATGTGACCAAAAAATAAAGAAAGTGCAACAACACATTAAACTATCTTCAAAATGGAATATTTAAGATGTAATTAATTTGAGTAGTAGAACCAGCAAGTTTGAGCTTCATTTTAATAATATAAAAAAATTAAAAATTTATATTAATAATATAAAAAATTAAAACTTTTAAAAGAATTTTTATATACAACAAAATAGATCGTTATAACTTAGAATTTTATATTAATTAAAATTAATGTATTTTAAATTAGGTATCAAAAAGTGAATAATATTTAGTTTTATATTACATATCATTTACTATAATTTTTATAATATTTTTTATTTACTTAAAAAACAATAAGATTAAGGTTTTAAACAGTACTAAACCCTGGACACAGGGAATGAGAATTCATTACTAATTTGGGACAGAAAAAAAGTGAGAAATTCAAAAAATAAATAAGTATTTAAGCCCATTTATATTGAAATTAATTTACATATGCGTTCAATATTTAATTGTGTTTAAACATTGATAAGAAATGAAAAGGAATATCAAAAATTTTGAGTGACAAATAAACATTAATAAAAATCACTTACAAATATAAATAAAACCAAAGACAAATATATAATATTTTAAATATTTAAGAAACATATTTTGGGTTTGAAATTCAATATAGTTGAAATAACAAAATGAGGATAGTAATTCCTTTGCAGCTTAAATCAGAACACCTCAACAAGATTTCTAGGAAAATCTCCAATCTCGAGCAACCTTCAAGATCTATCTTATCAAGAATTTCAATTTATAAAAGTTGTCAGGAAGGCAAACAAAGTTTTCACAGCTGTCCAAGCTCAAATGGCCGAGACCAATAAGATTTTCCATTGAGGATGGTAATTCTTTCAAAGCCGTTCCTCTTAGATCAAGATGCCTCAACCTCTCCATGGTCTCCATGATTTCTGGAAAAATTTCCAATCTCGAGCAACCTTGAAGTGTTAATCCCCTAAGAGATTTCAGTTTATAAAAGTTGTCAGGAAGGCAAGCAAGGTTTTCGCAGTTTTCCAATAGCAAATACTCAAGACCAATAAGATTTTCTACTGACGATGGTAATTCTTTCAAAGCCGTTCCACTTAGATCAAGATCCCTCAACCTCTCCATGGTCTCTAAGATTTTAGGAAAAATCTCCAATCTCGAGCAACCATCAAGATTTAAGCTCTTAAGAGATTTCAATTTATAAAGGCTGTCAGGAAGGCAAACAAGGCTTTCACAGTTCTCCAAGCTCAAATACTTAAGACCAAAAAGATTGTCAATTGAGGATGGTAATTCCTTCAAAGCCGTTCCACTTAAATAAAGATACCTCAAACTCTCCATGGTGTCCATGATTTCTGGAAAACTATACAGATTTGAGCAGCCTCTAAGATCAAGTTTGGTGAGGGATGTGGCTTTATAAAAGCTAGGCAGAGATTTAAGATTTTTACAGAAACTGAAATCAAAATGAGTTAGCTTCTCCAGATGGTGAAGGGATGAAGGAAGCTCACGCAAGTTAGAACACCCAGAAAGGACTATCTTTTCAAGATTTGTGGCACTTGAGAGGTCCGGAATTCTTACAAGATTCTGGGAACCATTAAGTTTGATAATCTTCAAATTTACTAAATCCTGCATGCATCAGAGGGTAGTTTTAATAAATATGTGTAGAATGGAGGACTATAATGCAACAGATGTGACCAAAAAAATAAAGAAAGTGCAACAACACATCAAACTATCTTCAAAATGGTATATTTAGATGTAATTAATTTGAGTAGTAGAACCAGCAAGTTTGAGCTTCATTTTAATAGAGAAAGGATTGTATGAAACAGTGACGCCATGTCATCTGTATCCCTTTCCAATAGATTTATGCCACATTAGCATTTTCATTCTGCCACATTAGCATTTTCATTCTGAATTTCAATATTTTTATCTTGAAAAAAATCAAATACAAATTAAAATTCTGAAATTCAGGATAAGAATACTGATGTAGCATAAATCTATTGGAAAGGGATACAGATGACGGAGCGTCACTGTTTCATACAATCCTTTATCCATTTTAATAATATAAAAAATTAAAACTTTATATTAATAATATAAAAAATTAAAACTTTTAAAAGAATTTTTATATACAACAAAATAGATCGTTATAACTTAGAATTTTATATTAATTAAAATTAATGTATTTTTTCTTTAGGTATTTTAAATTAGGTATAAAAAAGTGAATAATATTTAGTTTTATATTACATATCATTTACTATAATTTTTATAATATTTTTTATTTGTGCACTATGAGTTGTTGTTTTACTATGTCATCGAGTGTTTACCTCTTTGTTAATAATACATTATGTTATAACCATTTTATCTTTAAAATTTTATCCAATCTTAACAATCATTTACGCAAATTTTTTTACTAATAATCTTAATGAAAATTTAAACAACTAAAAGAATACTAATTATAAGTTTACAAATTTATACAACATTTTAATTTTAAAACATGAAACTTAATAAATTAACTCATTAAATAAAAAAACATTTTTAAAAAACTAGTCATATTGGAAACGGTCTTTTTCCTGAGCTATTATGAAAACAAAGGGGTATTGAAACTTTATATAATCAAGAAATGGAAATGGAATTAGTTCCAAACATGCTTGCATCAATCTACAAAACACCATAGATTTATATCAAAAGAAAAAAGAGTACCTGTTTTCCCTCCCAGAGTTGTTCCAGATTGCTATTCCTCATATCAAGTTCAACTAGGTACCTTAGATCAAACTTGGTGGGCAAAGATCTTAAAGGGTATCCCATCCAGTGAAGGTACCTTAGCTCCTCAGGAAATGATAAAAGCCCTCTAGGAAGTGAGATTTTTCCACAAGATCGATGGAGTTCCAGAAATCTAAGCTTTCGCATCTTCATCAAGGCTGGCGGTTCCAATTCCAACTTTGGAAGTTTGAACATATCAAGTACAATGCCTGTGAGCCTTTCCGTTCCCTAAACCCAAGAGCAGTATATGGGGTCAAGATATAGGCAAAATATGAACTCAAGATAATTATCATATACATGTATGTATTTTATACAAATATGTGTTCGAATAGGAATCAAACATGGCCGTCGGACATGGATATGTCCAGAGAAAATGAAGAGTGATGGTAACATAAGTCAAGGAAATGAACAGGGCCCTTACATTGTTTTCTGATAGCACATTATAGCTGTCCTCAGGAATCCACAGCCTACTGTGTTTTTTAGGCTTGAAAGGTGATTCATTGTGTACAATATTCCTACCCATCTGTTGCAATAAATCATGCATTGCTATCTGATTTAGTGAAACAGATATAAGAGATTTATTAATGAGGTTTTCAATTCCCGAATGTGCAGAGACATAACAAGCATCCATAAACCTTGTTACATAGTCTCGATCCTTCCCTTTAAAGAAACAAGCAATGTCAAGAAACATTTCTTTCTCTTCACAATCTAGTCCATCAAAACTCCATTTCAACACTTCTTGAATGTCCTGCTTAGGAACTTGCTTTAGTTTCTTTACTTCACTTTCCTGATAGCTTTTGGTCTTGCCACAAAGAGAGGATCCGATAAGTCTAATAGCTAAAGGGTTTCCATTAGCAACACTTAAAACCATCTCTGATAGCTCCAACTGATATTCTATAGGATGACTGCTTTTGAAGGCACGTTGACAAAAGAGCTGAACAGATTCATAATAATTTAATTTCTTCACTTCATAAATGCGATCCAGATCCATGCCACACTGGATAAGCACTTGTTTATCCCTAGTCGTAACAATGACTCGACTTCCAGGGCCGAACCGATCAATTCCTCCGAATAAAATCTCGAGTTGCCTTAACTTTGACACATCATCACAAACTATCAGAACCTTCTTCTTGGAAAGCCTGCCCTTAAGAAAGCCTGATCCGATTGTGGGCGTTGAGATATATAAATTTTCATCTTGTAATATAGTTGAAAGAAATTCCTTACGCAATTTTAATAATTCTCTTTGATCATCATGTTCTCTCACGTTTGCAAGAAAGCAGCAGCTTTGGAAACCATTTGAAACATGGTGATAAATGGCGTCGGCAAGTGTAGTTTTGCCTATACCTCCCATACCCCAAATGCCTAGCATTCGAAAATCTGGGAATCCGTCTTGAAATAATGACAAAACTTCCTGCATCCGCCTTTCAATTCCAACTAAACCCTTTAAATTAGGGCTTGAGGTTCCACAGTTCAATTTCTTCACTATATCTTCGATAATTTTATCTACCAGTGTTGATTCAGGCCTATATATTAAAAGAAAAAACAAATTACAGGAGAGATAAAAAGGAAAGAGAAGTAGATAAATAAAAATGATAAAGTGACTCCAAGTTTATCTCAATCGATTCATAGAGTCACTTATAAAAAGAAGACATTCAAATACAGATAGATCTAGAATTCAAATTTCACAATTTATAAATAAATATAGACTGGACAGTAGATTTTATACATTGTTGAATGTAGAAGCTTAGCATGTTACTCACGTTCTTCCTATTTTTTCTACAATATGCGTCCCGTCTCTATGCCTACAAAATTATGGTGCTTCAATATATGACAAATTTTTTTATTTTAAAAACAAAGATTGGAAAAGTTAAGTCTTTCATATCAAGTATCTACCCTCAACTCGAATCTGGGTAGCATAAATGAATCACAGCTTGAAAAAAAAAGTCTGTGCTTAATCTCTCTTCTTCCAAATCAATTTATGTATAAGGATTGAATGTAAAGAAAAGGAGTTGCACTTACCCAGTGACTTGTGAATCCCAACCGGATAATTTGCCAGCTGCAGTCAAAGCACTTCTCCAGGTTTTCACCTTTTCTGGCTCATGCTTGAAATTCTCTTCATGCTTTGCAAATGCATCTGCAAAACTCCCTGTTTGGTTGCGTACATCTCTTGGGTCTACACCGTAAAATACAGGAACAACCCATTTGTTGCAGTCCATGATCTTGACCAGCTCAGCCAAGCACCATTTGGAAGAAGCGTAGTCTTTGGAGAAAACAATGACTGAAACCCTGGATCCTTGAATGGCCGTCAACAGTGCCCCTGAAATTTCATCTCCTTTTCGAAGCTCCTCATCGTCTATAAAAGTTTCGATATTCTTTCGACACAAATCCTTATACAGATGACTCACGAAACGATCACGAGTATCCTTGCCTCTGAAGCTAAGGAAAACATCGTATGTCCTTGCTTTGATCATATCAGCAGCAGGAGGAGATTTAGAGGAAAACATATTTGGGTTGAGCCGGATTTGATGAAAGATTATTGGAATATGAGTAAATGATAGCTTTCTTAGAAATTAATCAAATTTCTTTAGTATGGCGTGAGGGAAATGGGCACTATAAAAATAAAAATAAAAAGGAATCTTTAAGACCACCGAAAGTCAACTTTGTGGGCAGCAGAAAATATTAGTGACTAGTTTAAGTTGGTACCATATTTGATTAAACAATTTTAAAATTATATATTAAATACGTTTTACTGTGTTAAAAAAAAGTTAGAATTGATAATATTGATGTATTGTTTTTATAAAAAATCATTTTTTTTCTTTATTAAATAAAATAAATAATCAAATCTCGAAGCATATATAAAATTTGATTTAATTTTTTTTGCCATCGTGGACGGCGGCGCCGTCTCTGGAGGTCGATGGCTGGCGCGGCGGCGTTTTATCGGAGTCTGGTCAACCCTTAAATTCACTTCAAAGAAAATAAAAGGAAGGAGAAGTTTTTTTTCTAAAATAGGCTAAAATGATTTTTTTTGTGAAAATTTTGCCTTAAATAGAGCTCCAAAATGACGTCATATTGGGCAGGCCTCTTAAGCACCAAACGACGTTGTTTTGATACGACCCGCACTTTGACCTAACCCGCAAGTAGGATTTGCGTATTTTTTTAAGCAATGGTCTTATTTTGCTTTTGGTCCCTCCGCATTTTCTATCTTTTTAATATAATTTATTTTTATTTTTAACTTTTACCCTATAATTTTTCTTCAATTTTAATTCGGTCTCGCGCAAAGTGACACATTTTTTAGGGCTGGGATATTTTCCCTTTTAGTCCCTCCTTGTTATTTACACATTCAGATAAGTCCTCCTCTTTTCCTTTTATTTCTAATTTACCCCAAATTCCTATTTTAATGTTCAATTTAGTCCCTTTTTGTTATTTTTGCTATTTTATTATTAAATTAACTAATTTGATATTATTATTACTATTATTATATTCCTTTTTTATTAACTTGTTATTATCTTTTTATTACGCTTATTTATTTATTTTTATCATTTTAAAAAAATCCTTATTTTATTTTTATCATTACTTTTATCATTTTATTTATTATTTATTCTCTATTTATATCTTTCTATATACTTTCAAACTCTATACTATTTATTATTATTATTATTATTATTATTATTATTATTATTATTATTATTATTATTCAAATTGATGTACATAATATTTATTTACTTATTTTTACTATAGTTTTTTTAGTTTTAAATTTTCTTTAGTTTTTTCTTTTTAATTAGCTTGTTCGTTTGTTTTATTTATTTTATTGTATTTTAATTTCGCCCTTATTATTGTCATTTATATTATCGCATTTATTATTATCCTGTCATGCATATTAGTACCGTAATTTATTATTACTATTTTTACTTATTTTTACTACAAATTCGTGCTACATCTTACCCGATGCACTAAAATTTTTGTTTTGAAATAAGCCATACTCAGCGTTTTTAAAATTCGAAAAGTCGTTCCCTAACTTACGGGGTTTCAATTTTATCAGTAAATCCAACTAAACGAACGTTTTTAAAACATTTTTAAATAATCTCGGAAATTACGAAAAGATCGTATTCTAACTTACAGAATATGATTTCTTTCTAAAACCGAGATAATTGAATACCTTTCAAAATAAATAAAATTTTCAGCGTTTGTTCTCGTATCGGGAGTTTAAGACATTATGTCCTAACTTACGGGACGTAATTCTTTTTCTCGATTAACGTAAAATATGTCCTGTTCTCCAAAAAATTTTAATCTTATAACAAAGGATTTTTCTTCAAGTTTTCAATTTTCAACACTAAAGACATCAATTAATCAACTAGGTACCAATTTTGGGCGTATCGAGGGTGCTAATCCTTCCTCGTGCGTAACCGACTCCCGAACCCATTTTCTGAATTTCGTAGACAAAAACTGTCATTTTAGTAAATTTAAATTTTTTAAAATAATTGATTTACGAGGTGACCCGATCACATCTCATAAAAAAAGGATTGGTGGCGACTCCCGTTTTTCGTTTTCATTTTCAAAATCAAAGTCAACCCTTTCTCCAAAAAAATGATTTCGACACAAATTATGTGTTTGGTTATTTCTGGTTAACTAGAATTTCGATTATATCATTACTTATATTCTTTTATTGAAACTTAATTTTTTTTAAATGATAAAATTCATGAGATTATAATTTTATCTTTTTATAGTTGATTTGAATTTTAGTTCCATTGACATTATTTCTATTACAACAATAAAAAATATATATTTTTAATTTTCAAAAAAAATTAAGCTTTAAAATGAAAAACTTGAACAATCATAAAATTAAGATTTAAAAAAATAACTAAAACCCTCAACAGAATGAAAATTCAGTATTAACTTAGGACTAAAAAAAAACCATAAATACCAACTAGAGAAAAAGTGACAAATTCAAATGCTAAATGAATAATTAAGATTATTTATATTTAAATCAATTTACACAAGCGCATTAAATTGGGTGATTTACCCAAAAATACCAAAAAATTACAAAATTTACGGAAAAGGGCCAGATTGGAGAAAATTTACGGAAAAGGGCCGAATCCCCCAAAAACGCAGCCACGTCAGCGCGTTTTGGGGGGATAGGGACCAAAAACGCGCCCTGCTGACGTGGACAAAATGCGTCCAGCAGGACGCGTTTTTGGTAGGTTAAAAAGGGGATTTAGGTGAAGGAGCCCTTAAGAAAAACTTTTAGCAGGCTATGGCATAAGAAATGCCTTGGTAAAGTGGTTTTCAGGCGTTACTTAAAGGGTTGGGGAGGACGCCTCTAAGGGCATGGGTTCGAATCAAGGCGGCTACAAGCGTGTTTTGTTTTTTTTTTTAGATGGCGTTAAAATTGAAGGAGGCTTTAAAAGAAATTGTAGGGGGTTTAAGTCGCAAAAGAAACGCCTTAGCAGAGTGGCCTGGGGCGTTACCAACAGTGAAGCTCCAACAGGTCTGGGGTTCGAGGAATGGAAGCAGCAGCTGGGCATTTTATTTTTCGCCTTTGGCGTTAATGCGTGAAGGAGCCAAGAAATGAGTGTTTAAAAGATATTGTGACTGGTTTATGTCACGAAAGGACGCCACAGCAGAGTGGTTGGAGGCGTGGGGGTTTCTCCATCAGGTCGCGGGTTCGAGACCTGGGGCTGCAGCATGGGAGTTTAATTTTATTTTTCCAAAAACGCGCCCTGCTGGACGCGTTTTGTCCACGTCAGCAAGGCGCGTCCACGTGGGCGCGTTTTTGGCTGACGTGGACAAAAACGCGTCCAGCAGGGCGCGTTTTTGGTCCCCGTCCCCCCAAAACGCGCTTACGTGGCCGCGTTTTTGGGGGATTCGGCCCTTTTCCGTAATTTTTCCCAAATCCGGCCCTTTTCCGTAAATTTTTTTATTTTTTGGTATTTTTGGGTCAATTGCCCCATTAAATTTCTATTTGTGTTTAAACAATGATAGAAATGAAAAAAGAAGATATAAAATTTAGAGCGAAAAATAAACATTAATAAATATTTAATAAACATATTTAGGGTTTGAAATTCAGTACAGATGAGATAACTAAATGAGGTTGAATCCTTAATTTGCAAATAATAGATGAACCCCGCACTGTTTTACCTTTCATTCGGACCAAATCCACTTACGAAGAGTCTCCCCATCATCAAGGTAGAAACTAAAGGAAGCCTCATTGTAAAAACGCTTGTTTGATGCCTCACTTTTAACGAACCCCCTAACTTCTTCACCGCCATATAAGAGGAACAAGTGATCTGACAATCCGCTTTCGAACCCACTGGAGACATAACAGCTCAGGTAATGAGAGTCACCATTACAGGATTTCAGATGACATTTACATCTAATGCCAAATTCCATACCATTATAAGAGTCTAGGAATGAAACAACAACGGAAGCAACGAAACATGAAAAGTTTATCCTGCTATTATTAGAGCACCACTCTGAAGGCAATTGGATGTTTATGGAAGATCCTAAGCTTTTGAAATCAAACCATTCCGGGATTTCACTTCCAGGGACGCATGTAACAATCCTAGTTCTTTTTTCGCTTTCTGGGGTTGCCTGTTTGATTATAATTATTAGAAACATGATTGATTTTTCAGAATATAGACATCCATTTGCAAGATTGAAGATACATATAGAAGATGAAGCTGACCTGATGATAATCTGTTAGTACAGTGACCAAATGCTCAAATGGCATCTCCAACTTCGGTGTTTCAGGACTGCTCACAGCTTTCTGATCGAGTTGGAAGCAGTTGGTAAATAGCCAACCCAAGGATTTACAAAACACTGCTCGCTTCGAACGCTTCTTAATGCTTGAGACTTCCTCAACTGAAGTACCATTCCCCCTACCTTTCTCATTCAGTTGGAAGCAATTGGTAAATATCAACTTCAACCGTCGATTCAATCCGTCCCCACAAAACAGTGCTTGCTCAAAAACCTTCTTAATGCTTGAGACATCCTCTAATGAAGCACAGTCATGTGCATCTAAATATACCAGGCTTGGTGGAAGCTCTGGTAATGATTTCAGTCTCTTGCATTTCCTCAAGATTAAATCTTTCAAGCAAAGAAATTGTTTGATGGTTGTGGGCAAATTCTTAAGATTGCTTTCAGATAAATCTAATCTGTACAATGAGGATAGCCCATGGAAATCTTTCTGCTTCACTGGTCTGCATCCAACGGTAGTAAACAAGTTCTTTACGACTAGATTTGAAATACCACGACTATAAAGTACCCGAAGAGATTTCAATTTACAAAACCTACTAGGAAGGCAAACAAGGTTTTCACAGTTGTTCAAACACAACTTCGCAAGACGAATAAGATTGTCAATTGAGGATGGTAATTCCTTCAAAGCCGTTCCGCTTAAATCAAGTTCATACAGTTTCTCCATGGTGTCCATGACTTCTGGGAAAATCTCCAATCTCGAGCAACCAAGAACATTGAATCTCTTAAGAGATTTCAATTTATAAAAGCTATCAGGAAGGCAAACAAGGTTTTCACAGTAGCTCAGTCTCAATTCTGTAAGACCAATAAGATTGTCAATTGAGGATGGTAATTCCTTCAAAGCCGTTTCACTTAAATCAAGATACCTCAGCATTTCCATGGTGTCCATGACTTCTGAGAAAATCTCTAATCTCGAGCAACCTTCAAGATGAAACCTCTCAAGAGATTTCAATTTATAAAAGTTGTCAGGAAAGCAAATAAGGTTTTTACATTTGTTCATAACCAAATCCTTAAGACCAATAAGATTGCCAATTGAGGATTGTAATTCCTTCAAAGCCGTTCCGCTTAAATCAAGATACCTTAGCATCCCCATGGTATCTATAACTTCTGGGAAAATCTCCCATCTCGAGCAACCATGAAGATAGAATGACCTAAGAGATTTCAATTTATAAAAGCTGTCAGGAAGGCAGACAAGGTTTTCACAGTTTTTCAATCTCAAACTCTCAAGACCAATAAGATTGCCAATTGAGGATGGTAACTCCTTCAAAGCCGTTCTTCTTAAATCAAGTTCATACAGTTTCTCCATGGTGTCCATGACTTCTGGGAAAATCTCCAATCTTGAGCAATCTTCAAGATCAAATGTGCTAAGAGATTTCAATTTATAAAAGCTGTCAAGAAGGCAAATAAGGCTTTCACAGTTGAGTAAGCTCAATTCCTTAAGACCAATAAGATTTTCAATTGAGGACGGTAATTCCTTCAAAGCCGTCTCACTTAAATAAAGATGCCTCAAACTCTCCACAATGCCCATGATTTCTGGAAAACTACAAACATTTAAGCAGCCTCTAAGATCAAGTTTGGTGAGGGATGTGGCTTTGTAAAAGCTAGGCAGAGATCTAAGATTTTCACAATTTCTGAAACTCAAAAGAGTTAGCTTCTCAAGATGTTGAAGGGATGAAGGAAGCTCACGCAAGTTAGAACACTCGAAAAGGTTTATCTCTTCAAGATTTGTGGCACTTGAGAGGTCCGGGACTCTTACAAGGTTCCAGGAATAGTTGAGCGTGATAATCTTCAAATTTACTAAATCCTACATGCATCAGAACATAGTGTTTGATAAATTTGTGTACATTGGAGGAGTATAATGCAACAGATGTGACCAAAATATAAAAAAAAAGTGCAACGAAACATTAAACTATCTTCAAAATGGTATATTTGAGTAATGGAACCAACAAGTTTGAGGTCCATTCCAACTCATCGCTCAAATTTTGTTTTCCTTTTAAAATTCAAGCTCAATTTGACATGGAAGTTTAGATTATGGTGTTCCCTTGGTAGGCTCATTATTTTTCTATATGCGTTTAAATTATAAATTAATTATTATTTTATAATTATATTTTTAGTTAAAAAATTTATCGAATGTTATTAACAAATTTCAGTTTGTGTGTGTCGTAAGTTGTTTCTTTTAACATTGTTGACTTCTCATATAGTTTAGAATGTTGATAAATTAAATCGAAAGTTAATTGATATTTGAAATGGTTTAAACAAAAATATTAAATTTGAACAAAATAATAATTTTATCATATTTGTTCTTTCTTAATCACCAATTATTACATATATTTAATCTAAACAGAGAGTTTATTTTTATCTTTCTCTATTTCAACATTTATCAATAATATATTATATAATTCATTATCTATTACTATTTTATAGTTTTTTATCTTTTGATTATGAAATTGCCATATGTTATTATAGAAATAGAATTTTTTATCATTGACTTTGGTCAACCAATTATTAAATTATTGATTTAAGCATACATATTAAAGATATTAAAATTTTTTTATCATTCATTATGCATAATTATTTTAAAATTATTAATCTTTTATATTATGAAATTACTAACAATACTTGTTATATCATTTTAAATTTTTTTCTTTACTCCAATAATAAAAGTCAAATAATTTGTAATTTAAATAAATTAATAAAAATTATAGATTTAAATTTGATCAATTTTAACATAAATTAGTATCATGTAAACTCTTTTTTTAATTATTTATTAGTTTAACAAAATTAATATATAATAAAATATTTCAAGGAGTTTAGTAATATAAAGGATTCTAACTGAATTCAATTTTTTTCCCAAGCATAAACCTAATAAATTAATGTTATAACTTCTTCTTATTTTTATGCAAAAATAACTTAAATACTAGTCATATTGGAAATGGTCTTTTTCCTGAGCTATTATGAAAATATAACAAAGGGTAGATTGATATGTAGAGGAAACTTTATATGATCAAGAAATGGAAACGGAAACATGCTTGCATCAATCTACAAAGCACCATAGATTTATATCAAAAGAAAAAAAGAGTACCTGTTTTCCCTCCCAGAGTTGTTCAAGATGGTTCTCCCTCATATCAAGTTCGACTAGGTACCTTGGATCAAACTTGGTGGGCAAAGATCTCAAAGGGTATCCCTCCCAGTAAAGGTACCTTAGCTCCTCAGGAAATGATAAAAGCCCTTTAAAAAGTAAGATTCTTCCACAAGAATTATAGAATTTGAGAAATCTAAGCTTTTGCATCTTCATCATGGCTGTCGGTTCCAATTCCAACTTTGCAAGTTGGGACATGTCAAGTTCAATGCCTCTGAGCATTTCCGTTCCCTAAACCCAAGAGCAGTATATGGAGTCAAGATATAGGCAAAACATGAACTTAAGATAATTATCATATTACATGTATGTATTTATACAAATATGTGTTCGAATAAGAATCAAACATGATTGACGGACATGGATATGTCCAGAGAAAATGAAGAGTGATAGTAACATAAGGAAATGAACAGGGCCCTTACATTGTTTTTTGATAGCACAGCATAGCTGTCCTCAGGAATCCACAGCCTACTGCGTTTTTCAGGCTTTAAAGGTGATTTCTGTTGCAATAAATCATGCATTGCTATCTGATTTTGTGAAACAGATATAAGAGATTTATCAATGAGGTTCTCAATCCTCGAATGTGCAGAGACATAACAAGCATCCATAAACATTGTTACATTGTCTCGGTCCTTCCCTTTAAAGAAACAAGTAATGTCAAGAAACATTTCTTTCTCTTCACAATCTAGTCCATCAAAACTCCATTTCAAAACTCCTTGAATGTCCTGCTTAGGAACTTTATTTAATTTCTTTACTTCATTTTCCTGGTAGCTTTTGGTCTTGCCGTAAAGAGAGGATCCGATTAGTTTAATAGCTAAAGGGTTTCCATTAGCAACACTTAAAACCATCTTTGATAGCTTCAACTGATATTCTATAGGATTATTACTTTTGAAAGCACATTGACAGAAGAGCTGAACAGATTCATCTTCATCTAATTCCTTCACTTCATAAATGAGATCAATGTCACACTGGATAAGCACTTGTTTATTTCTAGTGGTAACAATGATACTTGACAATGAAGGCTTTGAGGTAATTTATTTAGATGATTACGTCTTTGTTCTTGGCCTAAATTTCCTTAACAAGATTAATGCTGTTTTGGTTCCTTTTTCTGATTGCATATGTATCTTAGATACTTGACAACAACAATGTGTTGTGTCGGTAAGTTGATACATAAGGGGTGGAACCAATGTATTGTTGACAATCCAGCTCGTCAAGGATATATGTTACATGTAGTAGGAATATTGACTTAGTAAATCGGAATGCTAAGGTATCCCCTTGGAAATGCTAAAGGTGCGCTAAATTGATGTGAAACCTGTTGAGTTGCCTGTGGGACTACCATCTATGAGATAGATGGGTTTTGCATCTAACTTTGTAAAGAAGTAATGCAAACTAGACAATTAAATCAAGTAGATGCAAAAAGTGAGGTACACCTTAAAAACTTTTCTGGTGTTTTTCAATATGACTTACCATAGGTTTGGAAAAGACACATGGACCTTTTCAAAGTTTTTAAGCAGGTAAGCCGAGAGGCTTACAAACCAAAGTTAAAGACAATAGTCAAGGTTAACCTAGTGTTCAACATGAGAGTGTGAAAGCCTATTTGTAAAGATCAAAAGGATTTTGATTAAGGCAAGTCATAACGGGGAACTCTTATGAGGATCAAGAGTAATGACCTCTTATGATCGAGATTACAAGAGAAAATATAGTTTGAGTTAAACGAAAACAGAAACATAAGCCAAGAAAAATATTCCGAGGGAGGGAACTATCAGATAGAAAGACTAGTTGGGAATCAACCAAGACATTGAGGCGGTTCTAAAATGAATTAAAATAGTGTTATTTCAAGGATGCTATGAGGGCATTGTGCATAGAATCTCCCATGGAGATAAATTGCTATAAGACTCATTTAACCACATGAAATAGCCTGATTTGTGGAGCACACGGAGAAGTCCATTTACTTGAAGCATTGATGGCACAATTAAAACATTCTAGTAAACTAGAGTTACCATGATGAATATTGTAAATTCTAAGGGATAATATTTTATAGTGTTTAAATCCCTCAGGACTTTCATGTTGTCGGTAGGCATTGAACCTAGCCGTCGATGTAATTTATATTGTACCATAGAATTTGATAGAGCTCAACCATAAATAGAAGCATTCACTTCAATTCTAATCATTCCATTTTACATTCAATGTAATTCATTCCAAGTAATAGAATACTTTGAAAGTATTTACTCAAACACTAGATGTGCATTTCCTTTCTTGCGGTTTTTATGTTCGCTCGTAGCTTCTTCCTTGAGAGTTTGCTTATGCTTAGTTTCAATGTCTTAGATAATTTCTTTGAGAATTCTCGCCTTTTCAAGAGATAGGCTAACTTACTTGGAATACTTGAAGCAATTGAATCGTCCAAAGCCGCACAATTTGTCAGACTAAAATGTTAACTCCGTGACACGTACATATTGTTGCAATATCATGATCATTTGAATAAATTCAATGTAATTGGTTATAAATAGTGCTGAAATTAAAAGTTAAAAGAAAAACAATCAAATTTATTACTTTGAATATGTAACATGTTGATCTCAAACTCTTAAGTTCATTTGACTATTTATTTATTTTTGTTGTATACTTTATAACCTTATCTTGCAACCACGATATCAACATTTTATATAAAGGTGTTAATATCAGCAAAAGTCGATTCAGGTCACCAATTCACCTTTGTTCTTCTATCAATGATATATTGATCCGAGATTTCTCTTTATATTGAGTAGCTTGCATCTTCCTATTCTTTGCTTAGACATTTTGAAAAGAGTTTGGCCCAGAGAAATCATTTGTATCTCCCATTCCTCGCAAGAACCGCATTGTTTTTGACCCCTCTTATTAACAAGAAGATAGAATTTAAACAATGCCTCGTGTATGTACACTTTGATGCCTGATTTCAAAATACCAACCATCATCATCATACCATAAATGGCTAAAACAATCCCACATTAACCAAAATTTCTATTATCATTTTATAAGGCATTTTTTTCTATTGAAATTTAATTTTTTTTTAAATGATAAAAATTAAGAGATTGTAATTATCTTTTCATTGACAATGATATAATAATCAGTTGGGTATTAACTCAATTGATACTCTTTTTATGGCAACAATAAAAGTATATTTATAACGTTTTCCTTTTGATTTAATGGTTTACAAATTATAAGTAAAATTGAGCTTTTGTCTAATAAAAAACAATGCCACCGCAAGTGAAAATCAATCTTTGATACTAACAATTCTCTGTAAAAATAGAATCCACGTGAAACATGTAAAAGAGGAAAAAGGAATATGACGGTAGCATCAATGACGTCAGTGAGGTGAGGAATCAGTCTCTCATGTCCAAATTTATTATCTTCGCTTGCTTTTTGGTGAAAGCAAAATTTCCACTTGACTTTGTAAATTAGATAAATAGATGTCATGAAAGAGACAATAGCAATGATTGCTTTCTTTTTTGCTTTGTGGAAAATTTGATCCTAAAAGCAAAGTTAGTGCACTCAATATAAGGAATTTGGGTTAACCTTACTTTCAATTTAATAATTTAAATAAGTATGTGAATTTGAGATTTTATTGCATAAAAAATTTAATTTTGTAATTAAAAATATTTTATTTAAATATAATTATAAATATATTATATTAATAATTTTTATTTTTAATTACAAAATAAATTATAAATTTATACTTTTAGATCTAATCGGGTCAAAAATAAATATTATTTCATAATTTCTACTTTTTCATCACTAATGTTCACTTTTATTATTTTTATTTAATATTATTTTAATCCACAAAAGACTTGAAATTGGGCTATAAATAGGAGTGGAGAGAGGAGATGAACTCAACCTACTTAGCTATAATCCAAAATGAAGCCACTGTTTCTTTTAGTTTGTGTTCTCTTAGCTTCCTCTTTCTTTATTCCCATTTCCGCCATGCCTATCCAGGACCAGCCCTTGGGTAAGATTCAGCAGCTAGTATGTTTATATAGACATCCATATATATATATATATATAATTAACAGTATGCATAGATGGACATAATATATGATTGTTGCAGGTGGTGTAGGCAAAGGAAAAGAATGTGGTCGTCTAACACAATGCACAGGAAAAAAGGCACCGCCTCGTAAGTGTAAAAGTCCTTACTGCAGGCCTCCCTGAATGTGGTAAAAAATAAAGCTATGGGCCTATGGATGATATGTTATTATGTCTATGGATATGGATGTGGGTGAAGTTATGCTAGTAATAACTTAACAAATAAATAAAGTTTCCCCCCAAGCTTCATGACCCATGGCAATTACCACATCACCATCATCAATGAAGTTCTTGTAATGATCGTATCATTACTTACATGACTACTAGTTTGTATGTGTTACGTTTATGTTTAATAAATTATGGAGTGTTTTTATGTTGAAAAATATCAAGTACTACTTTGTTTGTGATAGGTTTATATGTTTATGTTGAGGAAATTATTTCAAAATTGAATATCACATAAATCATGATTTGTACTTCATTTCAGTTGTTGATGTTGTAGAAATAAATAAATAATTTGGTCTGCAGTTGTTCAAAACAGTTTCGTTTTATCTTTTGCAGGAACAAAAGTTGGATAAAACTAAAAAGTTTGCATAATAAATTTAAAATGTATGTGAGTCAAAAGGACAAATAAAGGGAGAATGAATACACAATATTTATGTACAACTATCTGCTAAAGTCCAATTATTACAAACCACTTCTCACAAATACCTTACGTTACATACAATACTTCTCTATAAAAATCTAAACAAGGAGTGTCTAACACATCTAAAGAATAAGTCGATCAACAACCTATTTATAGGCTCTCCTTCGACGTGATCGATGGCTAGAAGATGAGTTTTTATTAAATTACCTTAAAAAAAATATTCAAATAAACCTCTTTATAAAACAACCTTCCATCAACTTGAAAACTCTTAAAGATAAAGGATAAGGATACTTCTTTCCTTCATCTCCAAGGCTGTCGGTTGAACGAGGATAATTGCTCCATATTCTATCATGAAATTATCTCCTAGTTTGCTGATTTCAATCAGATGTAATCAAGGCTCTTTATTGGCAAGAATCCCAACCTGAATGAACTTTGACTGAAATATGCACATGCTTTAAAATATGTCTAAACAGTGCATGAGACAAGAAAAGGCATACGCATGTTCCAAAATTTGTTTGAATGATCAAAGGTTCTAACATAAAGATAAAAAATTTACAACAAAATGACATAAAAAATAACATTGAAATTTTATTTATAATATTTGAAGTCTTGAAGAAGTGCTAAGGTACATTAAATTATTTATTAGAAGTTGGAGAATGATGTTGGAGTTTGTTACATTTGAAATTTTTAGGGTGGGTTTGGATGGGCGGTGCGTTTACCTGCGGTTAGTGTAAAAACAGCGATAGCGGTGAGATTAGATACTGTAGCGTGAGACAAAAAGTAAGCTAAACGCACCGCACTGCGCTCAATCGCCCATCCAAACCCACCTTTAGTAAACTATAAGGCACCAAAACTCCTACTTTTGTGTCGTTTTTATTGTTAAAAATTATTCACAATTCTTTTAGGTAGTGTTTGAGAATTAGGATTTTAAAATTTAGATTTAAATCTAAAAAACAATGTAAATTGAGTAATAAACTATTTAGAAATGTAACATTTATGATTATTTTTCAAATCTAAGCTTTTGTTAGAAGCCTATTTATTAATGAATTTAAAATCTTAATTATTTGATAAATCTATACTTTTCTACTTTCTTTCTTTTTTTAAATATATATTAGACTGAATCTCAACTAATCTATCTATAATATATGCATTTCATTCTTACTAGAGTTGTTCACTTGTTGGGCCATAATAAAACTTTAGGCTCGATTACTAGGTATTGGCCTCACCTGAAAAATAGGTCTAGATTTTTCCCAAATTGGCTTAGACAAAAATGCTAAAACCCAGACCCAGTTCGTCTTAATTTTTTTAATTTTAATTTTAATTTTTATATAAATAAATTTAAAAATATAATGCACCAAATACACTAAAAATATTAAAATAAATGTTTCCCAACAAATTGAAAATAAATTAAAAAAAAGTCCTTATACTTACGTAACATTAAGATAAGTGCAACTTAACAAGTAAATGTTTCCAAAATAGTAGCAAAATTAACAATAAAACAAGTGTTATACAATATCCAAACATCAACAATAAAATAATAACATAATAGTAAAATGGTAGCAAAACAAGTGAGAAAATAGCAGCAAAACATTATTGAGCACGTTTTTGAGCAACAATAAAATAATAACATGACTTTTTTTTTAGCTGATTTATTGTTTTACTTCTAAAAAACCATTTTTGAAGATTGAAATCTCTTGGATACGACTAAAGGCATGTCAAGAGCAACAACAACTAAAGCAGTAGAAGAAGCCTTTGAGCACACGCACACACACAAAAAAGAGAAACAACTGATAAAGGAAAGACTTATTCCATTTCTAATGATGATGTCCCATTATTAGATTTTGTGTCTAATTAGATTGCAAAGAAGAGAACAAAGAGGCCTAATGTCCCCTAATTGCCACATATATAAAAAAAAGATTGAAAAGAGTAGGTGCTACGAAGTTATTGAAAGAATGTAGATTGTACTTTTGAACCAAAGAAGTCAAAGATCCTAAATGTTGTTTGTATAAAAAAGAATGAAAATAATGGTTGAAAAAAAAAGGGGACTTGATAAACCGTAAAAGTAACATATTTTAATCTCATATTTAGTATGCTTTTGGATGATTTATCCCTTGATTTATGTAAAAAGGTGCTCTTAATCCTTTCTTTTCATGTCTTATACTCAGGAAAGCACCCGAGGATGAAAAGAACGAGAAACGGGCCTAAAACAGACCAAATTAGGCCAAGGAGGAAATCGACACGGCCTAGACTTAAGCCCACACGGCTGTGCCATGTCAATCTACTAGAACACGACCTGATCTCGATTCACATGGCCGTGCCGCATTAAAGAAGCCCGAGCACGGCCTGACCACGATTCACACGGGCGTGTGCCATGGCCGTGCCCCTGTCACTGGAAAGAGCAATTTCATTCGGGAAAGGATACTTGGAGGCAAAGAAACACATTCCAAAGCCTATTGAAACACCCTAGCAGGAATTTTACTTAAATTAGGAAACTTAGGGGCTAAGTAAAGCATCACAAAGTCTATATTTACACCCAATGGGGCAACTTGTAAGGGGAGTTTGGCAGAAGCCGAAACCGACATCGAAAGCTAGGCCAAGGAGCCAAGGCGAGAAGGTCAGAGTTAGGGAATAACGCGAAGATAGTCAATTGATCAATCCCAAGAAGCCGGAATTATACTCAAGACGGCAGAATTCTCCTTCAATTCCTTCAGGGGGTTTTACGATTTTCTTATGTTTTGTTTTATCTTTTCTCTTGCGATGTTTTGTTTATTCATTATAAACTAAACCCCTCAGATACCTGAAGGGGATGAAACCTAGATGGATTTTGTTATTTGATTTCTAAAGTTATATGATAATTGCTTAGTTTGTTCTTAATTATGTTGCTTAATCCAAATCTAATGTGCTTAGGTGGAGGAGGAATAGACCCTGCCTAAGAGTAGATCTAACATAATTGAGCGGAGTTGATCGAACGCCTAGAGATAGGGTTACGTGATTTTTCCGGATTAGGGTGAAACCTAATATGGGAGTCCATTGATCGATTTACTGCTATCCTAGGGGGTTATTATAAGCGAACGGGAGTTCCACTAATTAACCCAGGGTTAGACGTTATTCGCCTCGAGAGAGGGTTTAATATAGGTTAGGAGTCTTACGGATCAAGCTAAGTAAAAGAAATCATATAATTTAGGGTTAATTAATAAGTAAAGTCTAGGTGAATTCTTCCTGAGGGTATCGTCGTAATCAACTGAGTTTTTCTTTAGAGTTATTTTTCCTATTCGTCCTTTTTGTCTTTGTGTCCTTAGTTTAGTCTTCGTCTAAAAGCAACTTCACTCTATTTTTAAGGCTAAATATATAATAAAAAAGAAAGTTAGTATTAGTACTTTTAGTTCCTTTGGGTTCGATATCCGATCTTGCCTAAGCTATACTACTGTTCGATAGGTACACTTGCCTTTAATCGTTGTCAGAGCTAGTGTCCAGGTTTGATCATTCTTTTATAAATTTTAAAACTCTGATTTCAGCGATCAGGACTCATTCATGAAAATAATGGTTGATAATCATATTATATGTTTAAAGCAAATTAATTTTTAGTAATTTTTAAACTTTATATAATTTACAAAAAATATCTTGAATTAATCTTGGACAAAAGATTTTCTAAATTTACATTGTACCCGAAAACAAAGAAATTCAAATTCATTTTGGACTTAAATTTTAAATGAGTTTTTATTAATTTTTAAATTCTATTGAATTTCATTTAATATTTTTATAAATTTTAATAATATTTTAAATATTTATAAAATTTTTAAAAAATTAAAATTTTATAAAAAATATTTATAAGTTTTTTTTTTTAAATAAGTTTTGGAATGAATGAACATGGACAGTCATATGTCCTAGTTTATTCCGGTAAAAAATTAAGAATTCTTTTAATTTTTTATTTTATAAAAATTTGTATTTTGCTGACATAGCACAATCTAAAAATTTCATGTGTCTCGCACTTAACGCCATTATAAAAAAAAGATAGCAAAACTTTTGATGGAATGAAAATTCCGCACTAACTTGCAAAAAAACCATAAATACCATTTGAGAGAAAGTGACAAATTCAAGAACTAAATGAATATTTAAGCTTATTTATATTTAAATCAATTTAGACCTGCATTAAATTTCTAATTGTGTTTAAATGATAAAGAAATGAAAAAGAAGACATAAAATTTGAGCGAAAAATAAACATTAATAAAAATCAGTTACAGTAATAAATAAAACCAATGATAAATACGTAATATGTTAAATATTTTGTAAGCATATTTAGAGTTTGAAATTCAGTATAGATGAAATAACAAAAATGAGGATGAAGCATCGTTGAGCTCTCATACATTGAATCCTTAATTTGAAAATAATAGATGAATTCCACACTGTTTTACCCCACCCTTCAATGTAGAAATGAAAGGAAGCCACATTGTAAATACGCTTGTCTGATGCCTCACTTTTAACAATCTCCCTAACTTTGAAACCATCATACAAGAGGAACACGTGATCTGACAATCGACTTCCAAACGAAAAGGAGGAAGAACAACTAAAGCAATGATTGTCTCCACTACAGGATTTTAGATGACATTCACATTCAATGTCGAATTCCATACCATTATAAGAAGAGTCTGGGAATGAAACAACAGCAGAAGCAACGAAACATGGAAAGTTTATCCAGCTATTATTAGAGCACCACTCTGAAGGCAATTGGATGTTTATGGAAGATCCTAAGCTTTTGAAATCAAACCATTCAGGGAGTTCACTTCCAGGGACGCATGTAATTATGCAAGCTCTTTTTTTGCTTTCTGGGGGTGCCTGTTTGATTACAGTTATTAGAAACATGATAGATTATTCAGCATATAGCTATCCAGAAGAAGAAGCTGACCTGATGATAATCTTTTAGTAGAGTGACCATATGCTCAAATAGCTTCTCCAACTTTGGTGTTTCAGCACTGCTCACAGCTTTCTGAACCAGCTGGAAGCAGTTAGTAAATAGCCAAACCAAGGATTTACAGAACACTGCTTGCTTCAAAACCTTCTTAATGCTTGAGACTTCCTCTAGTGAAGTGCTGTCATCTGCATCTATATCATTCCCCGCACCTTTCTCACCCAGTTTGAAGCAGTTGCTAAATTTCAAATCCAACCTTCGATATGGTTTGTCCTGACAAAACAGTGCTTGCTCAAAAAGCTTCTTAATGCTTGAGACATCCTCTAATGAAGTACAGTCATGCGCATCTAAATATACCAGGCTTGGTGGAAGCTCTGGTAATGATTTCAATCTCTTGCAATTCCGCAAGATTAACTCATGCAAAGGAAATTGTTTGATGGTTGTGGGCAAGTTATCAAGATTGCTTTCAGATAAATCTAATTTGTGCAATGAGGATAACCCATGGAGATCTTTCTGATTCACTGGTCTGCCTCCATCCGCAGGAAACAAGTTTTTTACGACTAGATTTGAATTACTGCAAACAAGGTTTTCGCAGTTGTTCAATCTCGAATCCTTAAGACAAATAAAATTATCAATTGAGGATGGTAATTCCTTTAAAACCGTTCTGCTTAAATCATATTCATACAGTCCCTCCATGGTGTCCATGATTTCTTTGAAAATTTCCAATCTTGAGCAACCTTTAAGATTGAATTTCTCAAGAGATTGCAATTTATAAAAACTGTCAGGAAGATAAATAAGGTTTTCACAGTTATTCAATTTGAAATCCTTAAGACTAATAAGATTGCAAATTGAGGATGGTAATTCCTTCAAAGCCGTTCTGCTTAAATCAAGTTCATACAACCTCTCCATGGTGTTCATGATTTCTGGGAAAATCTCCAATCTCGAGCAACCTTTAAGATTGAATATCTCAAGAGATTTCAATTTATAAAAACTATCAGGAAGGCAAACAAGATTTTTACAGTTGTTCAATCCCAAATACTTAAGACCAATAAGATTGGCAATTGAGGATGGTAATTCCTTCAAAGCCGTCCCACTTAAATCAAGTTCATACAACCTCTCCATGGTGTCCATGATTTCTGGAAAAATCTCCAATCTCGAGCAACCTTCAAGATTTAATAACTCAAGAGATTTCAATTTATAAAAATTATCAGGAAGGTAAATAAGGTTTTGACAGTTGTTCAATCTCAAATCCATAAGACCAATAAGATTGACAATTGAGGATGGTAATTCTTTCAAAGCGTTCCGCTTAAATCAAGTTTATACATCTCCTCCATGGTGTCCAAGATTTCTGGGAAAGTCTCCAATCCTGAGCAATTTCCAGGATTGAAATTTTCAAGAGATTCCAATTTATAAAAGCTTTCAGGAAGGCAAATAAGATTTTCACAATAGTTCAATCTCAAATCCTCAAGACCAATAAGATTGTCAATTGAGGATGGTAAGTCCTTCAAAGCCGTTCCGCTTAAATCAAGAACCCTCAACCTCTCCATAGTGTCCATGATTTCTGGGAAAATCTCCAATCTGGAGCAACCTTGAAGATCGAAATACTCCAGAGATTTCAGTTTATGAATACTTGAGGGGAGAGATTTAAGCCTCCTGCAACCCCATAGGTAGAATACACGAAGATTAGAGAGACATTCGATGGAGGGAGGAAGTTCTTCAATTGCAATTCCTTCTAAACATAGCTTTGTGACATTCGGTGAAACCTCTCCAATACTAAACAGATTTGAGCAGCCACTAAGATAAAGTTTGGTGAGGGATGTGGCTTTATAAAAGCTAGGCAGAGATCTAAGATTTTTACAGAAACTGAAATTCAAAAGAGTTAGCTTCTCAAGATGTTGAAGGGATGAAGGAAGCTCAAGCAAGTTAAAACACCAGCGAAGGTTTATCTTTTCAAGATTTGTAGCACTTGAGAGGTCCGGGATTCTTACAAGATTCTTGGAATGGTGGAGTCTGATGACCTTTAAATTTCCTAAATCCTGCATGCATCAGGATGCGGTGTTTGATAAATTTGTGTACATTGAGATGTGACCAAAAAAATCAAGAAAGTTCAACAAAACATTAAACTATCTTCAAAATATATTAATTTGAGTAGTAGAACCAACATCGCTTAAATTTTGGTTAAATCTAAAATTAGATTTCCTTTTAAAATTCAAACTCAATTTGAAATAGAAGTTGAAATTATGGTGTTCCCTCGGTAGGCTCATTATTTTACTTCAAACAATTAAAATTTCACAAAATTCAACTTTAAAATTGATTATTTATTTTCAATTTCGACTTAAAAATAATAATTACTTATTTTACTTAGTGACTAGAATGTAAATTTTTGAAAATCAAGTTACCAAAATAGATTTTTTTTAATAAAAACGATACTTTTTTAAAATCATATTGTTATATAGACATTATCATGTAGCATGTTAAACATTGATGATTGTTGTTACATTATCATATTATCCAATCATTAGTAAATAAAGCTATTAACAATCATAATTATAGAGCTTACTATCAATATTTTCCATTATATATTTTTGTTAATTGCTAATTAGAAAAAATAGCTAATTGTCGAAACCATTTTTTTTGAGTTTGAAAAATGGGGATCACTTTAAAAATATGAAGTCGCCACCATTCCTTTTCGTTTAAGTGTGATCGAATCACTTATAAAAATATTTTGGTCTGCGAAACTCGAGAAAACAGGTTCGGAAGTCAGTTAAGTACGAGGAAAGATTAGCACCCTCGTAACGCCCAAGATTGGTACCAAAGTGATTAATTAATGTCCTTATGTTGAAAACTTGAAAATATTAAGGCATGATTATTTTTTAAGGGAAGTTAATTTATTTGGAATTGAATCTCAAGATTAACTTGTTTCAAAGGAATAAAAATATCATATACAATACGTTAGGACATGACACATTTATTCTTCGATACCGAGATCATCTTTGATTTTCAAAACACGCAATTAAAAGAATATTTGGTTGTTTGGGTCAAACGAAAAAATCACACCCAATACATTAGGGCGCAATTCTTCGAATCTCCAAACACACAAATATTGCCTTATCTTAAAAATTTTCAGATATGCAATTTTAAAATTGGCTCGAAACACATTTTATTAGGTACATTTGTAATAACGAATAGTACAAACATGGCATTAAGCTCAAAGTAATACACAAATTCAACATTAATAGAATGAATATAATTATAGACATAATTTAATACACAAATATACAATAACGATAATTGCATGGTTTAAAAGACACATATTAACAATCAAGAATCAATAAGCCACAAGATATAATACTTCTACAAAATTTACAATGGAAAATAAATATAAAATAAGAATTAAAACACACATAATAACCATACATGAAATTAATGGTAAGCAAAACAATTTCTTTAAAAAAAATAATATACATGCCAGTATAATATGTGTAAAACATATTTGAATTAAACAAAAATAATTTTAAACATATTTTAGTGCAAAATGATTCTAAAGGATTAAAAAAGGAAGTATAAAAATATGAATGGATTTAAAAACCTATATACATGAAACAATTAGGAATTAACAATATATTAAAAGCATCATAGAAAGCTTGAATCAAAAGATATATATAATAATAATAATAATAATAATAATAATAATAATAATAATAATAATAATAATAATAATAATAATAATAACATGCGTAAAATATAAATGGATCAATTAAAAACATTTTTTACAAGTGAAAATATAAAATAAATTGAAACATTTGTAAAATCAGTAAAATAGTTCAAAATAAGTTATTAAAACGACTTCTAAAATAAATAATGAATAGATTTTATAAATTAAAAATACTTAATCAAAATAAGAATAAAATTAACAAGCTACTTTCTAAAAATTTACACAGAGTCATGTACCAAATTAAAAATCGCGCAAATGATCGAGGGCCGAACCAGCAAATATTACAAAATCAAAATGCAGCACATCAACGGGACTAGATTAAAAAGGGCACAATATTTAAAGGAAACAATTAAAGAACGAAAGAAATAAAATTAAGGACTCAATCAATTGATAGCGCAAAACGTAGGGACTAAATGCACAAATATACCCTCAGGGACCGAAACGCGCGGATCTCAGCTGCATATGGGTCGGGTCATCGAGTATATCCATACGACGCCGTTTTGAAGCCATTTAATCAGACTTCAAACGACGTCGTTTCGTTCGATTTAAAAGGTTAATAAAACCTAAAAAGTAATCAGAGACCCAGTCCCCCTCTTTTCTTCTTGTAAAATCTAAACCTTAGCCCCCCTTGTTTTCGGATTCAGCCGCAAAGAAGAAAAAGGAAATCCGACCACTTCAACGCCATTGTAATCGGCGATCAGTGGCCGACTCAGTCTT
This sequence comes from Gossypium bickii, assembly GCA_025503065.1. Taxonomy (NCBI): domain Eukaryota; kingdom Viridiplantae; phylum Streptophyta; class Magnoliopsida; order Malvales; family Malvaceae; genus Gossypium; species Gossypium bickii. The sequence goes on from CP106711.1 coordinate 125,312,724, forward strand.
GATCGACTGCCCTTATTCAGACCAAACTCGAATATTAATTTCGACGACCACCTTCATTCCGATTTCGACGAAGAAGGCCGACTGTCGGTTCGACTTTCGAAGGTAAGTCCCTTCCTTTGTTTTTGATTTCCACACGAATAACAAAACAGAAATTTTTGGAGAACAAAAAAAACGAAAGAAAAATGATATTAAAAGCTGGAAATCACCCTTGGAACTATTCTCTGTTTTTTGTATTTTGTTCTATATTCGTAAAAATCGTGAAGAAGAAGCTACATTGGTTGATTTCGGTCTTTTTAAAGCCGAAATGAAAAAATCAAAATAAAATAAAATACAACTATTTTTTTCGCTTTGCTGTCGTTTTTTCATTCTCGCAGATACGGAGCTCCAGCTGTGGTGGTGTACGGAGGCCGTACGTGCGGACGTGGCGAGCTGGAGGCTACTGCGGCGCTGGGTTCTTAAGGTTTTTTTTTTTTTTTTGGTTTTAGGTTAGGGTTTGTGTATTGGGCTAGGCTTAGGCTAGTTTGGGTTTTGGGCTAGTCGGGCCTGTGTGATTGTTTTGCCAATTGGGTTGCTGTAATGGACATTTAAAATACTGTTAATTATTGGTTTTTTTTTTGTTTTGTTTTTTTTTTGTTAGTGAGCCCAGGCACAAATTGGACCAAAAAATTGAATTATTTACGGAAATGGGTCAGTTTGAAGAATATTTACAGAAAAGGGTCGTTTCCCCCAATAATGCGTCCACGTCAGCGCGTTTTTGGGGGAAACGGCCCTAAAGCGCGCCCTTAGGAATGTGCTTTTGCCACATCAGCACAAAGCGCGCTGACGAGGATGCACTTTGCTGATGTGGCAAAAACACATCCCCAATTACGCGTTTTAGCCCATTTTTAAAAAAAAAAAAAAACTATTCTCGAATTTTTTTAAAATTTACTAGAATAAACCTTTATAAAGGCTCAAAGTGACAACACTAATTTTTTTTTAAGGTGTCATTAATTAATAAATAAAAATAACTTACAAAGGAAATCTTTATATTGACCCAAAGTCTCATTTCCCTTATTTTCTTGAGCAAAGTGAGATATGAGATATGTGTATATATAGACTCATGAATAATTTTGCAGCTTGTTCCTAAACAATGTGGGATTCCTTTCTCTTTTAACTAACAACATGAGATAACATGCTACACTATATTTGATTTTTTTTTTTTACAAAACAATTTCTCTTTTTTTATATTTTGTTAACATTTTCTTATATTATAAAAAACAAGAAACAAAACAACTCAAATATATCTTTTACAAATCTAATCATCACTAACATATATTAATAATCCATAAAAAATTTACAAGATTAATATAAATTTTCTTATATTAATACCTATATGCTCACAATGTTTCTTGAATTGCCTTAAATACCTATATGCTCACCAGTTTTCTTGACATACTTAAAGAGGTTTTCAGTCGACTAACGTAAGTATAATTAGGAAAAGTTAAAGACTATGGAATTTAAAGAAATAATTATCCAAAATTTCAAGCTATGACCTTACAGAGTCTCAAGTCTACTATGCTTTTGACCAGAAATATAACTATTTAAAGTTCCTTTTGTTGCTTGTTTCCTTTTCTTTCTCCCTTTATTTGACGCCCTGTGGAGTTCTCTTATCTAATTTTTGTTTATCAAAGGTAATGGTAGAAAATGTCTGTTTATTTTATTGTACAGTTCAAGTTTCAATCATATAAGATTGTGTATGAATTATTTGTGAAATATAATCTTGCAAATTCCTGTTTGCTATCTTTTTCTGCTGCTTAGTTAATTATCTCGTGTTTAAAATTTTCTTTTCTATCTTTTCATATAAATTCATTAAAAGCAATATTCTAGAAACAACAATCCTTCCTTCTTAGTAGCTCCTCCTTTTTTCCAATGTTTGTTTATGCTGCAATCACTACATTATTTCTGGTCAAAAACATAGTAGATTTGAGACCCTGTAAAGTCATAACTTAGAAATTTTGAATAATTATTTCTTTAAATTCCATAGTCTTTAACTTTTCCTAATTATACTTACGTTAGTCGACTGAAAATCTCTTTAAGTATGTCAAGAAAACTGGTGAGCATATAGGTATTTAAGGCAATTCAAGAAACATTGTGAGCATATAGGTATTAATATAAAAAAAAATTATATTAATCTTGTAAATTTTTGATGGATTATTAATATATGTTAGTGATGATTAGATTTGTAAAAAATATATTTGAGTTGTTTTGTTTCTAGTTTTTTATAACATAAGAAAATATTAACAAAATATAAAAAAAAAAAGAGAAACTATTTTGTAAAAAAAAAATCAAATATAGTGTAGCATGTCATCTCATGTTGTTAGTTAAAAGAGGAAAGAATCCCACATTGTTTAGAAATAAGCTGCAAAACTATTCATGAGTCTATATATACACATCTCATATCCCACTTTGCTCAAGAAAACAAGAGAAATGAGACTTTGAGTCTATATAAAGATTTCTTTTGTAAGTTATATTTATTTATTAATTGATGACACCTTAAAAAAATAGTGTTGTCATTTTGAGCTTTTATAAAGGATTATTCTCGTAAATTTTTAAAAAATTTAATAATAATTTTTTTAAAAAAAAAACACGGGCTAAAACGCATCATTGGGGACGCATTTTTGCCACATCAGCAAAGCGCGTCCTCGTCAGCGCGCTTTGTGCTGATGTGATAAAAGCGCGTCCCCAAGGGCGTGCTTTGCTGACGTGGACGCGTTTTTTGGGGAAACGGCCCATTTCCATAAATATTCTTCAAATTGGCCCATTTCCGTAAATAATTTAATTTTTTGGTATATATGGGATATTTACCCCAAATTGGGTCTTACACTAATAATTTTACTATAAAAGAATTTGCATTTACTAAAAAGTAAAAAGAGTACCTAAAAAGTAAAAAGAGTACCTGTTTCTCCTCCCAGAGTTGTTTGACATTGCTATATCTCATATCAAGTTCAACTAGGTACCTTAGATCAAACTTGGTGGTCAAAGATCTCAAAGGATATCCTTCTCAGCTCGTTAGGAAATGATAAAAGCCCTTTAAAAAGTAAGATTTTTCCACAAGAATGATAGAATTTAAGAAATCTAAGCCTTTGCATCTTCTTAAAGGCTATCGGTTCCAATTCCAACTTTGCAAGTTTGGACATATCAAGTACAATGCCTCTGAGCATTTCCGTTCCCTAAACCCAGGAGCAGTATATGGAGTTAAGATATAGGCAAAAACATGAACTCAAGATAATTATCATATACATGCATGTATAAGTGAAGGAAATGAACAGGGCCCTTACATTGTTTTTTGTTAGCACATCATAACTATCCTCAGAATCCACAGCCTACTGCGTTTTTCAATCATTAAAGGTGATTCATTGCATACAATATTCCAACCCATCTGTTGCAATAAATCATGAATTGCTATCTGATTTTGTGAAACAGATATAAGAGATTTATCAATGAGGTTCTCAATTCTTGAATACGCAAAGCCATAACAAGAATCCATCAACTTGAAAACTCTTAAAGATAAAGGATAAGGATAATATAAATATTTTTATTAATACCTATATTAATACCTAAAAAATTTTTATTTTAAATATAAATATTTTTATTTAAATTAAAGGTATAATGTCTTTTTTGACCTTCCAATTTTACAAAAGAAAAAAAAGGTCATTTTAGGGCAAATATCTCAAAAATACCAAAAAAAATCAAAATTTACCGGAAAGGACAGGGTTGAAAAATATTGACCGGAAAGGGCAATTTCCCCCAAAATCGCGCTGACGTCAGCGCGTTTTTGGGGAAAAAAGGCCAAAAGCGCGTCCTCGGGGGAGCGCTTTTGGCCTTTTTTCCCCAATCACGGTGCTGACGTGGAAAAGAAAATGGGCTATCAAGTGGGAAGAAAATGGCACCAAAATTAGGCACCGAAAGTTGATGTGATGTGAAATTTGGTATGGGATAATTGCAATTTTGGTCCCTATTTGAATAGGTACTTTGCAAGATTGATCCCTAAACCTCAACTATAAATAGGCCTAACCATTTCTCATTTTCTTCATCCCACAATTTGCCATTCTCTAGTTAAGGCATTGTTCTTTCTCCCTATTTGTAAATTTTCACTTGTATTTTTGGAGTGAAATATATTTGTTAGTGCCCGGAGAGGTAGGCAAAATTTGCCGAAACCTCGTTAAAATTCTGGTGTTCATTATTATTTAGTTTTTATATCTTGTGAGTGTGATCGTAGTTATTTATTGTGCTATTAAATTACGATTGAGGGATATTCTGGCTAGGAAAGATCTGGTACTTAAGTGATCCTTGTGATCCACCTCTCTTTCCTGGGAATTGAACTTAGTGTGATTTTTCAATCTGATAATTATACTCTTTTACACCGTCCACTTGCAATGAGTGAACGTATTAATGCTGTTATTTACTACGATGGTAAAGTGCGTGACACCGAAAATGGTGTTGTTTTCTTATCGGAGAACACAGCGCGATTGAGTTTTAATTGGAACGTCGATTTGGTAGAACTTCGCAAAAGAATCAGGCGTAAAATATTGGAACAACGCCAATGAAAGTTCGATCTATTAAGTATAGATTTTGCGCCGGTGGATCCGGTGAGATATGACTCATTCGACATCAAAGGTCCTCGGAGCCTTGAGGCAATGGTAGAGACTCATCTTGCCAGTGGTTCACCCTATATCGAGGTATATGTAGAATTTTCATCTCCAAGTGATCCGCTGCGACCTTAACATCTAGTATCGTTCGAGGGAATACACGACCCCAAGTCGACACTACTGTAAGTGGGAGGCAAAACACGAAGAAGTGCCGTGTGTGCGATGGTAGTATGGAAAACATAACCCCGAAGACGACACTCGGTTGGTGGATGGGACATGCATATTCGTCATTCCACGTCGGATGAAAGAAATACGTATTGGGGGACGTCATCAACTTCTAGTGGATGGCAATCCACATACGATTGGGATCGTTACGAAAGATGTTTAAGGAGGGATGATGTATTACCGACGACATCCACCAGTGAGGGGCCCTCGTTTGTTGCAGGTTATGGAGGATCGGACGATGAATCGATGTGGATTCACCTCGGGAGCGAGGGCACGGACGGTGCAGAAGTTGGATTATTTTCTGAACCGGAGCCCGTTCCAATTGTACCTGAAGACGTTGAGGGCGGTTCAGACTTAGAAGAAGAAGATCCGCTATTCAGGGCATACTCACCTCCAGTGCACATGCATAATGTCGATCTATCTCAAGATGATGTATTGGAGTTTTCTGAACTACCACACCGGACGCGTGACCGTACAAATTCTTTGTTGGATTCGGACCAATTAGAAGTTGGTAACCAGTTTTCCAACAAGAATACTTTTCTTGCTGCATTGAAACAATACAGCATCAGGAACGGGGTTAACTATACTATGGTTAAATCAAAGCTCGATAGGTACGAGGCAAAGTGTGCAGTGCAAGACGGCACATGTTCATGGAAAATCATGGCGTCGTTGAGGAAAAGGACAGGGCTGTGGGAGGTGAAAAAATTCAAAGTTCCGCATACATGTCTTGCCGGTACAGTACCACTATGTGTTCAATGATTTCGAATAACACTAATATTATGTAATGTTGCATTAATTAACGTACTTCATTGACAGGTGTAACACAAGATCATCCGAGGATGGATTCAGACATGTTGGCTGATTTAATAATCCCGACGGTGAAGGCCGATCCCAGAACTACAGTGCCGGCCTTAATTGGCAATATTCGTAGCCAAATGGGGTACACGCCCTCTTACAGAAAGGCTTGGATAGCCAAGTAGAAGGCGTTGGAAAAATTGCACGGTCGGTGGGACACTTCATATAATGAAGTGTGGCAGTGGTGTCAGGTGCTGGAGAGGTATGTCCCAGGCAGCACAACAGACCTTGAAACGAAACCGGCGTACTACAACGATCGTCTGCTCCGTGGATGCGCAGTGTTCAAGCGTCTGTTCTGGACATTTAAGCAATGCCGAGATACCTTTACATACTGCAAGCCATTGGTTCAAATTGACGGTACCTTCATGTATGGTAGATATATGCATCGGCTATTGCTAGCTGTGGCACAAGACGGCTATGGGAGAATCCTTCCGGTTGCGTTTGCAATAACACCGGGGGAGTCAGCTGATGATTGGGACCTTAACGTGCCAACTGTTCGGATTTTAGAGGAACTCCTCCGGAATTACTGCCCGAATTTCGGGATCCTCAAATGCAGTGTCCATTGAAACTATATTAACATTACCAAATTATTAGTTATATACATAATACTAGACACTACATATGAAATACTAAATTATAATAACGAAATTCGACACTTACTTGTGATTCCGACCGTTGTTCCAATAGGAGCCGTATATCCTCAAGCGAGTTAGGTATTCCAACATAACTCCTCCTCGGATGGTTCCACCTAATTAAATAAACTTTTAGCATGCAATTATACTATAAATCTACGACATAATTATAAAATATAATATTAAATTTACCTCGTTATCAGTGGGAATGAATATGGCTGGTCGAGTCGAGGACGTAAAAATGGAAATCGAAACCATGCCCATGACTGCAGTAGTGATAGGCAACCTCCGATTTTTGCTTTACTCGGCAGCGTCGCCCCGCACATCTCCCGGTATAACCTCGATAGCACGGCAGACCCCCAACTCAATTCACCGGCTGCTCTGAAATCAACAAGTTTCAGGAGCCATCTCAGGTGGACGAGGTTTCTAGAGAGGTCCGGCATCAGATAGCCTCCAATTATCTGAAGTATGTATGCCCGCGCATACCGTATTCTTTCTTCTTCGGTCGAATCTTCATTCGGCTCCGGGAATGCGTCTCGTAACCAAGCCATATCGATCCGAGCTCCTTGAATTTTATCCGAAATGGCACCCAGAAGCTCGTAGCATACGGCCATCCAATCGAGAGATGTTACGGACCCGGTGACTACCGACACGTCCACCGGTAATCCCAAGCAGAATCGCACATCTTCTAAGGTAATGGTACACTCTCCGCATGGCAAATGGAAAAGTGCGTCTCGGGTCTCCACCTCTCTATCAACGCGCTGATGAAAGGCGGGTCCAACTTGAACCCCCGGCCTATCGTGGCCACGTGCCAAAAACCCGCTTCCCGCAGGTAATTCTCGATCAATGGCAATGGGAGACCAGGCATGTTGCGAATATAACATTGCAACACCCGATCTACAGATTGTTTCAAAAATTATAAAATTCTAAATCAATTAAAATTGCATAATTAAAAAAATTTAATAATATTGAAAAATTAACATTCAAACTTACCATTTTCTTTTGCTCGACGGAAATGTGGTTGTTGTCTAGGCGAAGTAATTCCCCGGCCATTGTACTCCGATAAAGAATTTAAAAATTTTCTAAAAAATAGATATATTAAAAAAATTATAAAGGGCTTTTTTGTAAATAGTAAAGGACAATTTTGAAATTTTAGCGTAAATTTGAAGGACTTTGAGAGAAACTTGAGAGAAAATTGAGAGAAAATTGAGAGAAAATTGAGAAAGGATTGAATTGTGAAAAAAATGAAGGTTAGGGGGGTATTTATAGTTTTTTTTCGCCGATTTGCGGCCTAAAGCGGCGTCCCTGGGGAGCGCTTTAGGCCATGTCAGCAAAGCGCGCCCGTGGACGCGTTTTTTGCTTGACGTGGCCTAAAGCGCTCCCGGGGACACGCTTTAGGCGCGCAACTTGCCAAAAACGCTACCGACGTCGGTAGCGATTTTGGGGGAAATTGCCCTTTCCGGTCAATATTTTTCAACCCTGTCCTTTCCGGTAAATTTTGATTTTTTTTTGTATTTTTGAGATATTTGCCCGTCATTTTAGCCATCCATTTAAACTTTTTTGCCTCTTTTAGCACTTAAACTTGTGTTGCTTGTTAGATTACCTCAAAATGGATGAAAAAGTTAACATATGTTAACTTTCCTGACGTGGCATCTACATGGATTACCATGTGTATGTTATGTCAATATTTTTTTTAAAATTTTAAAGATTCAAATAAAATTATAAATATTATTTTAAAAGATTAAAATTATTTAAAAAGAGTACAAATTATAAGGAAATATTTTAAAAAATATATTTTTAAAAATTTATTAACTGCAAACCATACTCGTGGATGCCACGTCAACAAAGTTAATAAATATTAATTTTTTCATTCATTTTACGAAATAAAAAAGACAATTTTTTTTTTGGAAGAAAAAGGGGCTTGGCTTTTATTAGAAAAGTAAACTGATTAACCGACCTTTCAAAATAATAGCAAATCTAAAGAGTTATTATCCGATGTAAATACTAAATTAGATCAGGTTATTAATAATAATAACGTAGAATCAGATTTAGGACCATTATATTATGGTAATAGTAATTATATATTAGCTTTGTGAGAGGAAGATTCATCAGAAGAATCCTCATCTACTAACTATATAAAAAATGAAAAAACAAAAGAAAAAATTGAAAAAACAGAAAAAACACAAAAATATGATTTTGAAACTTATAAAAATCTGATAGAACATTGGAAAAACCAATTTTCTAAAACAGATGATAGTTATGAGAAAGTAGAGTATTTAAAATTAATAGAGGATCTTTATGAAGAACATAAAGAACTTTTTAATAAGTATAATTATCATTATATGTTAGAATATGACACTACCGAAAGTAGTGACGGTTCTAATAATATTAATAATAATAATGATAGTTATAATTTAGAAATAGAAGATAATATTAGTGATAATAATTCAGATATAATTATTAAAATTAATAGTGACGATTCTAGTGAAGAAGAAACTTCAATGTAAGAAAACATAGAGATTCTGAAGATCCTATGGAAGCGGAACCCCGGATCCATATGAATATCAAGCCCCAAAACCATGGGAAAGAGATAAAGTAAGTAAATCTTACGGTAAAAGAAAAATAGACTCAGATCTTCAAAAAGAAGATGATCATCGAGAGCTAGTAACCAATATTATGAAAATGTTGAAAACACAACAAGAATATTGGGTAGTAAGATAGAAAATATAGCCACTAATGATATAAAGCTGGAAACACCGGAGAAACTAGTCAACCTACACCCATACCTTATAGTGTAGGAGACCTTAATAAAAGAAGTGTTGCTCAAGGAGGAATATATTTAGATTTATCTAATGTTCCTCTATCAGACTATGAAAAACCATAGATGATTGGGCACAATCCATGACTATTGTTGTAAACAACAACGATCTGATGCTGGACAAAAGAAAAGTTCTTAAACTACTTTGTTGGAACTTTTCAAGGAGATGTTCTTCAATTTCTCGAACATTTGGGAAGAATCGAGAAAGGAAGAGAACAAAAGGGAAATCTTATTAATCAAATAAGTACCCTAAAGATCTATTAAAAGGTTTAACCTCAATTCTAAAAATAGAATTTTGTGGTTACTCTAATAAAAAGACCAGGATAGTCAATCCAATTATACCTTGTCAAAATTAAAATTATGTGATATTAGATATTTAGATGAATTCTCTAAAAAATTTCTACATGAATATCAAAAGTTAAAAAGTGAAAGTGTAGATTTTTGGAGAAATCAATATTTCCATAAATTACCCCCACCTTGAGATGAAATATGTATAAACAAATATGCATCTTTCATTATAAAACATAGTAATGATAATAAAGAAATAGGAGATATAGACACAATAGGTAATAGGATTAATTTTGCTAAAGAAAGAATTCTATTACATTGCCTACAGAGTAAAGCGACTAAACAAGTCAAGAATAAATTAAGTCATAGATATTGTACAAAAATGTTAGAAGGAGAATGGGAATTTGGTTGTAATACCATACGATCAAAACCCTATAAAAAACATAAAAAATATAGATTAGCTAAATGGAAACCAGGAAATAAAAACTATAATAATAATAATAAAAAGAAAAAATTCGTTAGAAGAAAAACTTCTAAAAATACTAAAAAACAAATATGTAAATGTTTTATTTGTGATGAAGAAGGTCACATAGCAACTTTCTGTCCTAACAAAGGCAAAAGTGCAAGGAAAATAATCAAAAATCTTGAAGAATAAGATTTAGAAATTTGTTTTAGTGAGGAAACAAATCCTACTGAAATACTATATGAATTAATTTCAGAAACAGAGTCTGACAAAGATTCTGATGAATATATATTTTAATCAATATTTACCTTTTATTGTTAATAAGAAATCAGTTATATTATCTATAGAAAACAATTCTATAGAAATACCATTGGTTGCTTCCAGGTGGCTTCCTTTTTCGGCAATATCTGCTGCTTGCATCATTGCTTACTTCATGACATTGATGGTTGCTTACATCATCGTCACTGCGTCATTTGGATGCCGATCGTTGTCATCTTCCAAATTTTGTCTTCATCCTTCTTGGATGTTTCTCAGATTCATTTCCTCGATCTCGTCAAGGTGCAATGATTCTGGTGAGGGTGCTGGTGTGTTCCAACGTTCCCATGTTTCTTGGATCTCCACTGCTAACGGATAATCTCTGATCTCCATTTCCGCTATTTGTGTTAACAACGAAATGGCTTCTTCATTTCTTTCGATCTGGTGGTTTCCAGTATCCCATGCCAATATTCTTCTTCCATCGGTCCACATTCTTGAACTATTTAGTTGGAGTAGAAATTGAGCTTCTGCCATTAAATCAATTCCGGCTTGGATTTGATAATGGGGAAAATTCTTATAACACTCGTCAATGATTTTTGACAAATGTTCTTGATCTTCCTGGGCTGCCAAGAGGGATCTTCCTCCAAGCATTTTGTGAATAATCCATATTTGATATGGCTGATGAAATTTTTCTCCTTCAGCAATACCAATAAGACTTTTTATCTCAATATGGAAATAGTAGACGAACTCGTCTTCTTTTGCAAAATTCGATAGCCGGGATTTGACTATCGCTGGAAAATCTTTTAATAAATCAAAAGAGAGATTTTGGACTGTTATTTCTTTAACAAATCCCCATTCAATACTTGTTATATCGAACGGCTCATGATTTAAACGAAATTTGATAGTAGGAATTTTTTCTCCTATATCATTTATAAAAATATAAGCTTGAGTAAAATATTCAGAAAATTTTTCTAAAAATAGAGCTACTTAGTTTGCAAATGGCTCCTTTTATTTTTGAAAATATTTCTGAAGGTAAAATCTGTCTACATTTGTTATATAGACATTTTCTAAACATCTTATTAATAATAGGAGTGTTTCTCCCTTTATCAATAAAATATTGAAATGTATCAAGAAGATTGTTTATCTTCTTAATATCCATATAATCGATTAGGATTTCATCCCAATCTCTGTATAAAATACTTTTTAATAATAATTCTTCAGATTTATTTTCTTTAGCTATTTTTTCAGCCAAGAATTCTGAGAATTGGGTAAGAGCTTTTCTGAAACTAGCTCTTTGTTCCAAAATATGGTTTTTCCATATTTTGTCAATGAAATGGTAATATTCTGGGGGTAAGCCTGGATTATAAAATTCCTTTAGATTCGAGAACTCAGAGGTTTGTTATTTTTTCAACAAATCTTCTGTATATTTGAGAATTTCGGAATCGGTGTAAGGCTTTTGAGAGAATTGAGAATAATTCACCGGTGTTGGTGAATATGATCCAATTGGTTGGTTTACCATTGGATATGGTAAATAATATCCCTGGTTAGGATAAAATTGTACCTGTGTAGGTGCAGCCATAAATTCTTGTTTAGAACTTATATTTGCAGGTGCAGAAATAAATTCTTGTTTAGAATTTATTTGTGGAGAAATAAATCCTTGTTTAGGACTTACTTGTGCAGGCTGAAATCCTTTTTTAGGACTTTTTTGAGCAGAAATGATTCCTTGTTTAGGATTCATTGGTGCTTTTCCCTTATTGGGTTTTTTATGGACAGTTCTCCATCCATCATTTTCATTTAGAGGTTGTTTACCTCTATCTATAAGGCCTGCTAAGAAATCAACAAACATTAGTAAAGATAATTTTATTATTATCTACCAATGGTATTTCTATAGAATTGTTTCCTATAGATAATATAACTGATTTCTTATTGACAATAAAAGGTAAATATTGATTTAAAAAATTATTACCTAATAATATGTCTCCATACATATCAGGTAAACATAATATTTTTGGAATTATAAATCTAACATTGTTTATGTAGATTGGTATATTTTTTGCTTTATAATAAATAGTAGTTTTGCTACCATTTATTCCGTTAATATTTATTTTCCTTTTTACAGGTATCCAGTATTCTTCTGGAATGGCATTTCTTTTGCAACTACTTGTTGTAGCTCCTGTATCTAATAATGCATGTAAAGAATATTTTTTATAATCTTTATCATGTAATATAATTTCAATGTATTTATTGAAATTTGTAATATTATCTACCGAATAATGTATGTCTTCCATTCTAGTGTTTCTAGAAATAGAATTTCTACTTGGGGTAGTAGGAAAAATAGGAATATGAATTGTTTTCATACCTATTGGTGTAGAAGTACTTGTATTATCTTCTTCTTCCTCTGGTTGAGAATTAGAAGGTAATACTAGTTTATCATCTATGTTAGTTATAAGATTATTTTTAAAATATAACTTATCTCCAGATGACATATATTCAATAGTACTTACTGGTTTAGAAGTACTAGCATTATTAGTTCTATCAACAAGCGGAAGGGATTCTAATATCTATTAAGAAGAAAAAGATAGTTTTTACAGAAAAGAAAACTAAAGAAAACTCTATTCTATTTTTCGATGCCTCTCTAGGCTTACAAGAATGCCTATTTATAACCAAAATTTCTAAGCTAGAATCTAATTACATTTGAAGTCCGAAATAATTGTTCGGATAAGAATAAAAAATAAACTCAAATTTAATTACAATTGAGTTCCGAATAGTGTCCTGATAAGGATGCCTTTAATGGTTGCTTCCACGTAGCTTCCTTGATAAGGACGGATGAATAGTCAGCTTCATGGTGGTTTCCACGTAGCTTCCTTGTTTGGACGGATGCTATTATGGTTTTTTCCACGTAGCTTCCTTGAATAGTAACTTGATAAGGACGCTTTTGGTTTTTTCCACATAGCTTCCTTTCTCTTGACAAAATGGTTGCCATCTTGGTTGCTTCCAGGTGGCTTCCTTTTTCGGCAATATCTGCTGCTTGCATCATTGCTTACTTCATGACATTGATGGTTGCTTACATCACTGTCTGCGTCATTTGGATGCTGACTGGTTGTCATCTTCCAAATTTTGTCTTCATCCTTCTTGGATGTTTCTCAGATTCATTTCCTCGATCTCGTCAAGGTGCAATGATTCTGGTGAGGGTGCTGGTGTGTTCCAACGTTCCCATGTTTCTCGAATCTCCGCTGCTAACGGATAATCTCCGATCTCCATTTCCGCTATTTGTGTTAATAACGAAATGGCTTCTTCATTTCTTTCGATCTGGTGGTTTCCAGTATCCCATGCCAATATTCTTCTTCCATCGATCCACATTCTTGAACTGTTTAGTTGGAGTAGAAATTGGGCTTCTGCCATTAAATCAATTCCGGCTTGGATTTGATAATGGGGAAAATTCTTATAACACTCGTCAATGATTTTTGACAAATGTTCTTGATCTTCCTGGGCTGCCAAGAGGGATCTTCCTCCAAGCATTTTGTGAATAATCCATATTTGATATGGCTGATGAAATTTTTCTCCTTCAGCAATACCAATAAGACTTTTTATCTCAATATGGAAATAGTAGACGAACTCGTCTTCTTTTGCAAAATTCAATAGTCGGGTTTTGACTATCGCTGGAAAATCTTTTAATAAATCAAAAGAGAGATTTTGGACTGTTATTTCTTTAACAAATCCCCATTCAATACTTGTTATATCGAACGGCTCATGATTTAAACGAAATTTGATAGTAGGAATTTTTCTCCTATATCATTTATAAAAATATAAGTTTGAGTAAAATATTGAGAAAATTTTTCTCGAAAATAGAGCTTCTTTGTTTGCAAATGGCTCCTTTTATTTTTGAAAATATTTCTGAAGGTAAAATCTGTCTATATTTGTTATATAGACATTTTCTAAACATCTTATTAATAATAGGAGTGTTTCTCCCTTTATCAATAAAATATTGAAATGTATCAAGAAGATTGTTTATCTTCTTAATATCCATATAATCGATTAGGTTTTCATCCCAATCTCTGTATAAAATACTTTTTAATAATAATTCTTCAGATTTATTTTCTTTAGCTATTTTTTCAGCCAAGAATTCTGAGAATTGGGTAAGAGCTTTTCTGAAACTAGCTCTTTGTTCCAAAATATGGTTTTTCCATATTTTGTCAATGAAATGGTAATATTCTGGGGATAAGCCTGGATTATAAAATTCCTTTAGATTCGAGAACTCAGAGGTTTGTTGTTTTTTCAACAAATCTTCTGTATATTTGAGAATTTCAGAATCGGTGTAAGGCTTTTGAGAGAATTGAGAATAATTCACCGGTGTTGGTGAATATGATCCAATTGGTTGGTTTACCATTGGATATGGTAAATAATATCCCTGGTTAGGATAAAATTGTACCTGTGTAGGTGCAGCCATAAATTCTTGTTTAGAACTTATATTTGCAGGTGCAGAAATAAATTCTTGTTTAGAATTTATTTGTGGAGAAATAAATCCTTGTTTAGGACTTACTTGTGCAGGCTGAAATCCTTGTTTAGGACTTTTTTGAGCAGAAATGATTCCTTGTTTAGGATTCATTGGTGCTTTTCCCTTATTGGGTTTTTATGGGACAGTTCTCCATCCATCATTTTCATTTAGAGGTTGTTTACCTCTATCCATAAGGCCTGCTAAGAAATCAACAAACATTAGTAAAGATAATTTTATTATTATCTACCAATGGTATTTCTATAGAATTGTTTCCTATAGATAATATAACTGATTTCTTATTGACAATAAAAGGTAAATATTGATTTAAAAAATTATTACCTAATAATATGTCTCCATACATATCAGGTAAACATAATATTTTTGGAATTATAAATCTAACATTGTTTATGTAGATTGGTATATTTTTGCTTTATAATAAATAGTAGTTTTGCTACCATTTATTAGTTAATATTTATTTTCTTTTGCTGGTATCCAGTATTCTTCTGGAATGGCATTTCTTTTGCAACTACTTGTTGTAGCTCCTGTATCTAATAATGCATGTAAAGAATATTATCCTACGATACTGGAAAAACCCAGGAAGAGGAAAATGAAGAAGCCATTTCGTTATTAACACAAATAGCGGAAATGGAGATCGGAGATTATCCGTTAGCAATGAGATCAGAAACATGGGAACGTTGGAACACGGCAAGACCCTCACGAGAATCATTGCACCTTGACGAGATCGAGGAAATGAATCTGAGAAACATCCAAGAAGGATGAAGACAAAATTTGGAAGATGACAACCAGTCAGCATCCAAATGGCGCAGGCAGTGATGTAAGCAACCATCAATGTCATGAAGTAAGCAATGATGCAAGCAGCAGATATTGCCGAAAAAGGAAGCCACCTGGAAGCAACCAAGATGGCAATAAGTATCAAGCCCAAGCAGGAATTGATCTTATGAGCATGGCTCGACACCTTCTCCATCAAGACACTTATATGTTTTGGACTGATGGTAGAAGAATATTATCCTACGATACTGGAAAAACCCAGGAAGAGGAAAATGAAGAAGCCATTTCGTTATTAACACAAATAGCGAAAATGGAGATCGGAGATTATCCGTTAGCAGCGGAGATCCGAGAAACATGGGAACGTTGGAACACACCAGCACCCTCACCAGAATCATTGCACCTTGACGAGATCGAGGAAATGAATCTGAGAAACATCCAAGAAGATGAAGACAAAATTTGGAAGATAACAACCATTCAGCATCCAAATGACGCAGGCAGTGATGTAAGCAACCATCAATGTCAAGAAGTAAGCAATGATGCAAGCAGCAGATATTGCCGAAAAAGGAAGCCACCTAGAAGCAACCAAGATGGCAACAAGTATCAAGTCCAAGCAGGAATTGATCTTATGAGCATGGCTCGACACCTTCTCCATCAAGACACGTATATGTTTTGGACTGATGGTAGAAGAATATTATCCTACGATACTGGAAAAACCCAGGAAGAGGAAAATGAAGAAGCCATTTTGTTATTAACACAAATAGCGGAAATGGAGATCGGAGATTATCCGTTAGCGGCGAGAATCAGAAACATGGGAGCGTTGGAACACACCAAAGACACCCTCACGAGAATCATTGCACCTTGACGAGATCGAGGAAATGAATCGAGAAACATCAAGAAGGATGAAGACAAAATTTGGAAGATGACAACCGATCGGCATCCAAATGACTTGGCGATGATGTAAGCAACCATCAATGTCATGAAGTAAGCAATGATGCAAGCAGCAGATATTGCCGAAAAAGGAAGCCACCTGGAAGCAACCAAGATGGCAACAATTTTGTCAAGAGAAAGGAAGCTACGTGGGAAAAACCAAAAGCGTCCTTATCAAGTTACTGTTCAAGGAAGCTACGTAGAAAAAACCATAATAGCATCCGTCCAAACAAGGAAGCTACGTGGAAACCACCATGAAGCTGACTATTCATCCGTCCTTATCAAGGAAGCTACGTGGAAGCAACCATTAAAGGCATCCTTATCGGGACACTATTCGGAACTCAATTGTAATTAAATTTGAGTTTATTTTTATTCTTATCAGAACAATTATTTGGACTTCAAATGTAATTAGATTCTAGCTTAGTAATTTTGGTTATAAATAGGCATTCTTGTAAGCCTAGAGAGGCATCGAAAAATAGAATAGAGTTTTCTTTAGTTTTCTTTTCTGTAAAAACTATCTTTTTCTTCTTAATAGATATTAGAATCCCTTCCAAAGCTTGTGCATATCTCTCCCTACCTCCCTACCTCCCCAAAGAATTGGTATCGAGATATCCCTTCGAGGAGCCCAGAGTAACGATTTACGGAGTTCTAATATCTTGGTATCATTGTAAGTTTCTATCTTTGTTATTCAATTCTGTTTGTTTCACGATTGTTGTCTCAAAACCCATATATGTCATGTCGTTAGTCTTCGTAGCCGTTGAGTCCGAGTGGGGCGTTGTTGGCGTTGAGAGGCGTTAAGACACGAGAAGGTCTTAGGTACCGAGGATAACATTATGGAACATATAGATTGTTTATATAAAGATAAAACTTGTAATCATACTATGCATATAGACTCTAAGAATGAAAATTTTGTTTTTGGTTCTTAATATGGGTATCAACAGTTTAATAGATATGACTAATACATATTTTGGTAAATTATATACAAAGATTAGTAAAGTAGAAGAAAAAGTAGATAGTTTGGGAGAAATGAATCGAGTTAGATTTGAATAGCAAATCTAAAGAGTTATTATCAGATGTAAATACTAAATTAGATCGGGTTATTAATAATAATAACGTAGAATCGATTTAGGACCATTATATTATGGTAATAGTAATTATATATTAGCTTTGTGAGAGGAAGATTCATCAGAAGAATCCTCATCTACTAACTATATAAAAAATGAAAAAACAAAAGAAAAAATTGAAAAAACAGAAAAAACACAAAAATATGATTTTGAAACTTATAAAAATCTGATAGAACATTGGAAAAACCAATTTTCTAAAACAGATGATAGTTATGAGAAAGTAGAGTATTTAAAATTAATAGAGGATCTTTATGAAGAACATAAAGAACTTTTTAATAAGTATAATTATCATTATATGTTAGAATATGACACTACCGAAAGTAGTGACGGTTCTAATAATATTAATAATAATAATGATAGTTATAATTTAGAAATAGAAGATAATATTAGTGATAATAATTCAGATATAATTATTAAAATTAATAGTGACGATTCTGATGAAGAAGAAACTTCAACAGAAGAAAACATAGAGATTCCTGAAGATCCTATGGAAACGAAACCCCCGGATCCATATGAATATCAAGCCCCAAAACCATGGGAAAGAGATAAGAGTAAATCTTACGGTAAAAGAAAAATAGACTCAGATCTTCAAAAAGATGATCATCTGAGAGCTAGTAACCAATATTATGAAAATGTTGAAAACACAACAAGAATATTGGGTAGTAAGATAGAAAATATAGCCACTAATGATATAAAACTGGAAACACCAGGAGAAACTAGTCAACCTACACCCATACCTTATAGTGTAGGAGACCTTAATAAAAGAAGTGTTGCTCAAGGAGGAATATATTTAGATTTATCTAATGTTCCTCTATCGGACTATGAAAAACCATAGATGATTGGGCACAATCCATGACTATTGTTGTAAACAACAACAAGATGATCTGGACAAAAGAAAAGTTCTTAAACTACTTTGTTGGAACTTTTCAAGGAGATGTTCTTCAATTTCTCAGACGCTGGGAAGAATCTGAGAAAGGAAGCGAACAAAAGGGAAATCTTATTAATCAAATAAGTACCCTAAAGATCTATTAAAAGGTTTAACCTCAATTCTAAAAATAGAATTTTGTGGTTACTCTAATAAAAAAGACCAGGATAGTCAATCCAGCTATACCTTGTCAAAATTAAAATTATGTGATATTAGATATTTAGATGAATTCTCTAAAAAATTTCTACATGAATATCAAAAGTTAAAAAATGAAAGTGTAGATTTTTGGAGAAATCAATATTTCCAGAAATTACCCCCACCTTGGGATGAAATATGTATAAACAAATATGCATCTTTCATTATAAAACATAGTAATGATAATAAAGAAATAGGAGATATAGACACAATAGGTAATAGGATTAATTTTGCTAAAGAAAGAATTCTATTACATTGCCTACAGAGTAAAGCGACTAAACAAGTCAAGAATAAATTAAGTCATAGATATTGTACAAAAATGTTAGAAGGAGAATGGGAATTTGGTTGTAATACCATACGATCAAAACCCTATAAAAAACATAAAAAATATAGATTAGCTAAATGGAAACCAGGAAATAAAAACTATAATAATAATAATAAAAAGAAAAAATTCGTTAGAAGAAAAACTTCTAAAAATACTAAAAAACAAATATGTAAATGTTTTATTTGTGATGAAGAAGGTCACATAGCAACTTTCTGTCTAACAAAGGCAAAAGTGCAAGGAAAATAATCAAAAATCTTGAAGAATAAGATTTAGAAATTTGTTTTAGTGAGGAAACAAATCCTACTGAAATACTATATGAATTAATTTCAGAAACAGAGTCTGACAAAGATTCTGATGAATATATATTTTAATCAATATTTACCTTTTATTGTTAATAAGAAATCAGTTATATTATCTATAGAAAACAATTCTATAGAAATACCATTGGTTGCTTCCAGGTGGCTTCCTTTTTCGGCAATATCTGCTGCTTGCATCATTGCTTACTTCATGACATTGATGGTTGCTTACATCACTGCCTGCGTCATTTGGATGCTGACTGGTTGTCATCTTCCAAATTTTGTCTTCATCCTTCTTGGATGTTTCTCAGATTCATTTCCTCGATCTCGTCAAGGTGCAATGATGATTACGGTGAAGTCTTTGGTGTGTTCCAACATTCCCATGTTTCTTGGATCTCCACTGCTAACGGATAATCTCTGATCTCCATTTCCGCTATTTGTGTTAACAACGAAATGGCTTCTTCATTTCTTTCGATCTGGTGGTTTCCAGTATCCCATGCCAATATTCTTCTTCCATCGGTCCACATTCTTGAACTATTTAGTTGGAGTAGAAATTGAGCTTCTGCCATTAAATCAATTCCGGCTTGGATTTGATAATGGGGAAAATTCTTATAACACTCGTCAATGATTTTTGACAAATGTTCTTGATCTTCCTGGGCTGCCAAGAGGGATCTTCCTCCAAGCATTTTGTGAATAATCCATATTTGATATGGCTGATGAAATTTTTCTCCTTCAGCAATACCAATAAGACTTTTTATCTCAATATGGAAATAGTAGACGAACTCGTCTTCTTTTGCAAAATTCGATAGCCGGGATTTGACTATCATTTGGAAAATCTTTTAATAAATCAAAAGAGATTTTGGATTATTATTTCTTTAACAAATCCCCATTCAATACTTGTTATATCGAACGGCTCATGATTTAAACGAAATTTGATAGTAGGAATTTTTTCTCCTATATCATTTATAAAAATATAAGCTTGAGTAAAATATTCAGAAAATTTTTCTAAAAATAGAGCTTGCCGTTTGCAAATGGCTCCTTTTATTTTTGAAAATATTTCTGAAGGTAAAATCTGTCTACATTTGTTATATAGACATTTTCTAAACATCTTATTAATAATAGGAGTGTTTCTCCCTTTATCAATAAAATATTGAAATGTATCAAGAAGATTGTTTATCTTCTTAATATCCATATAATCGATTAGGATTTCATCCCAATCTCTGTATAAAATACTTTTTAATAATAATTCTTCAGATTTATTTTCTTTAGCTATTTTTTCAGCCAAGAATTCTGAGAATTGGGTAAGAGCTTTTCTGAAACTAGCTCTTTGTTCCAAAATATGGTTTTTCCATATTTTGTCAATGAAATGGTAATATTCTGGGGGTAAGCCTGGATTATAAAATTCCTTTAGATTCGAGAACTCAGAGGTTTGTTATTTTTTCAACAAATCTTCTGTATATTTGAGAATTTCGGAATCGGTGTAAGGCTTTTGAGAGAATTGAGAATAATTCACGGTGTTGGTGAATATGATCCAATTGGTTGGTTTACCATTGGATATGGTAAATAATATCCCCAGTTAGGATAAAATTGTACTGTGTAGGTGCAGCCATAAATTCTTGTTTAGAACTTATATTTGCAAAGAGAAATAAATTCTTGTTTAGAATTTATTTGTGGAGAAATAAATCCTTGTTTAGGACTTACTTCATGCAAAGTGAAATCCTTGTTTAGGACTTTTTTGAGCAGAAATGATTCCTTGTTTAGGATTCATTGGTGCTTTTCCCTTATTGGGTTTTTTATGGACAGTTCTCCATCCATCATTTTCATTTAGAGGTTGTTTACCTCTATCTATAAGACCTGCTAAGAAATCAACAAACATTAGTAAAGATAATTTTATTATTATCTACCAATGGTATTTCTATAGAATTGTTTCCTATAGATAATATAACTGATTTCTTATTGACAATAAAAGGTAAATATTGATTTAAAAAATTATTACCTAATAATATGTCTCCATACATATCAGGTAAACATAATATTTTTGGAATTATAAATCTAACATTGTTTATGTAGATTGGTATATTTTTTGCTTTATAATAAATAGTAGTTTTGCTACCATTTATTCCGTTAATATTTATTTTCCTTTTACGGTATCCAAAGATTCTTACGGAATGGCATTTCTTTTGCAACTACTTGTTGTAGCTCCGTATCTAATAATGCATGTAAAGAATATTATCCTACGATACTGGAAAAACCCAGGAAGAGGAAAATGAAGAAGCCATTTCGTTATTAACACAAATAGCGGAAATGGAGATCGGAGATTATCCGTTAGCAGCGGAGATCCGAGAAACATGGGAACGTTGGAACACACCAGCACCCTCACCAGAATCATTGCACCTTGACGAGATCGAGGAAATGAATCTGAGAAACATCCAAGAAGGATGAAGACAAAATTTGGAAGATGACAACCATCGATCAAGATCCAAATGGCGCGCAAAGCGATGATGTAAGCAACCATCAATGTCATGAAGTAAGCAATGATGCAAGCAGCAGATATTGCCGAAAAAGGAAGCCACCTGGAAGCAACCAAGATGGCAATAAGTATCAAGCCCAAGCAGGAATTGATCTTATGAGCATGGCTCGACACCTTCTCCATCAAGACACTTATATGTTTTGGACTGATGGTAGAAGAATATTATCCTACGATACTGGAAAAACCCAGGAAGAGGAAAATGAAGAAGCCATTTCGTTATTAACACAAATAGCGAAAATGGAGATCGGAGATTATCCGTTAGCGTGGAGATCCGAGAAACATGGGAACGTTGGAACACACCAAGACCTCACCGAATCATTGCACCTTTGACGAGATCGAGGAAATGAATCGAGAAACATCCAAGAAGATGAAGACAAAATTTGGAAGATAACAACCATTCAAAGATCCAAATGACGCAGCGATGATGTAAGCAACCATCAATGTCGAAGTAAGCAATGATGCAAGCAGCAGATATTGCCGAAAAAAGGAAGCCACCTAGAAGCAACCAAGATGGCAACAAGTATCAAGTCCAAGCAGAATTGATCTTATGAGCATGGTTTCGACACCTTCTCCATCAAGACACGTATATGTTTTGGGTGATGGTAGAAGAATATTATCCTACGATCATTGGAAAACCCGGAAGAGAGAAAATGAAGAAGCCATTTTGTTATTAACACAAATAGCGGAAATGGAGATCGGAGATTATCCGTTAGCAATGAGATCCGAGAAACATGGGAACGTTGGAACACACCAAGACCTCACCGAATCATTGCACCTTGACGAGATCGAGGAAATGAATCTGGAAACATCCAAGAAGGATGAAGACAAAATTTGGAAGATGACAACCAATCAGCATCCAAATGACCGGCAGCGGTGATGTAAGCAACCATCAATGTCATGAAGTAAGCAATGATGCAAGCAGCAGATATTGCCGAAAAAGGAAGCCACCTGGAAGCAACCAAGATGGCAACAATTTTGTCAAGAGAAAGGAAGCTACGTGGGAAAAACCAAAAGCGTCCTTATCAAGTTACTGTTCAAGGAAGCTACGTAGAAAAAACCATAATAGCATCCGTCCAAACAAGGAAGCTACGTGGAAACCACCATGAAGCTGACTATTCATCCGTCCTTATCAAGGAAGCTACGTGGAAGCAACCATTAAAGGCATCCTTATCAGGACACTATTCGGAACTCAATTGTAATTAAATTTGAGTTTATTTTTTATTCTTATCCGAACAATTATTTCAGACTTCAAATGTAATTAGATTCTAGCTTAGTAATTTTGGTTATAAATAGGCATTCTTGTAAGCCTAGAGAGGCATCGAAAAATAGAATAGAGTTTTCTTTAGTTTTCTTTTCTGTAAAAACTATCTTTTTCTTCTTAATAGATATTAGAATCCCTTCCGCTTGTGCATATCTCTCCCTACCTCCCTACCTCCCCCAGCAACTGGTATCAGATATCCCTTCGAGGAGCCCCGGAGTAACGATTTCTGGAGTTCTAATATCTTGGTATCATTGTAAGTTTCTATCTTTGTTATTCAATTCTGTTTGTTTCACAGTTGTTGTCTCAAAACCCATATGTCTGTCGTTAGTCTTCGTAGCCGTTGAGTCCGAGTGGGACGTTGTTGGCGTTGAGAGGGCGTTAAGACACAGAAGGTCTTAGGTACCAGGGATAACATTATGGAACATATAGATTGTTTATATAAAGATAAAACTTGTAATCATACTATGCATATAGACTCTAAGAATGAAAATTTTGTTTCGGTTCTTAATATGGGTATCAACAGTTTAATAGATATGACTAATACATATTTTGGTAAATTATATACAAAGATTAGTAAAGTAGAAGAAAAAGTAGATAGTTTGGGAGAAGTAACTGAGTTAGATTTGAATAGCAAATCTAAAGAGTTATTATCCGATGTAAATACTAAATTAGATCAGGTTATTAATAATAATAACGTAGAATCAGATTTAGGACCATTATATTATGGTAATAGTAATTATATATTAGCTTTGTGAGAGGAAGATTCATCGGAAGAATCCTCATCTACTAACTATATAAAAATGAAAAACAAAAGAAAAATTGAAAAAAGCAGAAAAACACAAAAATATGATTTTGAAACTTATAAAAATCTGATAGAACATTGGAAAAACCAATTTTCTAAAACAGATGATAGTTATGAGAAAGTAGAGTATTTAAAATTAATAGAGGATCTTTATGAAGAACATAAAGAACTTTTTAATAAGTATAATTATCATTATATGTTAGAATATGACACTACCGAAAGTAGTGACGGTTCTAATAATATTAATAATAATAATGATAGTTATAATTTAGAAATAGAAGATAATATTAGTGATAATAATTCAGATATAATTATTAAAATTAATAGTGACGATTCGATGAAGAAGAAACTTCAATGTAAGAAAACATAGAGATTCCTGAAGATCCTATGGAAACGAAACCCCCGGATCCATATGAATATCAAGCCCCAAAACCATGGGAAAGAGATAAGAGTAAATCTTACGGTAAAAGAAAAATAGACTCAGATCTTCAAAAAGATGATCATCTGAGAGCTAGTAACCAATATTATGAAAATGTTGAAAACACAACAAGAATATTGGGTAGTAAGATAGAAAATATAGCCACTAATGATATAAAACTGGAAACACCAGGAGAAACTAGTCAACCTACACCCATACCTTATAGTGTAGGAGACCTTAATAAAAGAAGTGTTGCTCAAGGAGGAATATATTTAGATTTATCTAATGTTCCTCTATCAGACTATGAAAAAACCATAGATGATTGGGCACAATCCATGACTATTGTTGTAAACAACAACAGTACAGTCTGGACAAAAGAAAAGTTCTTAAACTACTTTGTTGGAACTTTTCAAGGAGATGTTCTTCAATTTCTCAGACGCTGGGAAGAATCTGAGAAAGGAAGCGAACAAAAGGGAAATCTTATTAATCAAATAAGTACCCTAAAGATCTATTAAAAGGTTTAACCTCAATTCTAAAAATAGAATTTTGTGGTTACTCTAATAAAAAAGACCAGGATAGTCAATCCAGCTATACCTTGTCAAAATTAAAATTATGTGATATTAGATATTTAGATGAATTCTCTAAAAAATTTCTACATGAATATCAAAAGTTAAAAAATGAAAGTGTAGATTTTTGGAGAAATCAATATTTCCATAAATTACCCCCACCTTGGGATGAAATATGTATAAACAAATATGCATCTTTCATTATAAAACATACATAGTAATGATAATAAAGAAATAGGAGATATAGACACAATAGGTAATAGGATTAATTTTGCTAAAGAAAGAATTCTATTACATTGCCTACAGAGTAAAGCGACTAAACAAGTCAAGAATAAATTAAGTCATAGATATTGTACAAAAATGTTAGAAGGAGAATGGGAATTTGGTTGTAATACCATACGATCAAAACCCTATAAAAAACATAAAAAATATAGATTAGCTAAATGGAAACCAGAAATAAAAACTATAATAATAATAATAAAAAGAAAAAATTAGAAGAAAAAACTTCTAAAAATACTAAAAAACAAATATGTAAATGTTTTATTTGTGATGAAGAAGGTCACATAGCAACTTTCTGTCCTAACAAAGGCAAAAGTGCAAGGAAAATAATCAAAAATCTTGAAGAACAAGATTTAGAAATTTGTTTTAGTGAGGAAACAAATCCTACTCAAATACTATATGAATTAATTTGTAAAAGCAGTCCGACAAAGATTACGATGAATATATATTTTAATCAATATTTACCTTTTATTGTTAATAAGAAATCAGTTATATTATCTGTAGGAAACAATTCTATAGAAATACCATTGGTAGATAATAATAAAATTATCTTTACTAATGTTTGTTGATTTCTTAGCAGGCCTTATGGATAGAGGTAAACAACCTCTAAATGAAAATGATGGATGGAGAATCATCCATAAAAACCCAATAAGGGAAAAGCACCAATGAATCCTAAACAAGGAATCATTTCGCTCAAAAAGTCCTAAACAAGGATTTCAGCCTGCACAAGTAAGTCCGAAACAAGGATTTATTTCTCCACAAATAAATTCTAAACAAGAATTTATTTCTGCACCTGCAAATATAAGTTCTAAACAAGAATTTATGGCTGCACCTACACAGGAACAATTTTATCCTAACCAGGGACATTATTTACCATATCCAATGGTAAACCAACCAATTGGATCATATTCACCAACACCGGTGAATTATTCTCAATTCTCTCAAAAGCCTTACACCGATTCCGAAATTCTCAAATATACAGAAGATTTGTTGAAAAAACAACAAACCTCTGAGTTCTCGAATCTAAAGGATTTTTATAATCCAGGCTTACCCCCAGAATATTACCATTTCATTGACAAAATATGGAAAAACCATATTTTGGAACAAAGAGCTAGTTTCAGAAAAGCTCTTACCCAATTCTCAGAATTCTTGGCTGAAAAAACAGCTAAAGAAAATAAATCTGAAGAATTATTATTAAAAAGTATTTTATACAGAGATTGGGATGAAATCCTAATCGATTATATGGATATTAAGGAGATAAACAATCTTCTTGATACATTTCAATATTTTATTGATAAAGGGAGAAACACTCCTATTATTAATAAGATGTTTAGAAAATGTCTATATAACAAATGTAGATGATTTTACCTTGTAAATATTTTCAAAAATAAAAGGAGCCATTTGCAAACAAAGAAGCTCTATTTTTAGAAAAATTTTCTGAATATTTTACTCAAGCTTATATTTTTATAAATGATATAGGAGAAAAAATTCCTACTATCAAATTTTGTTTAAATCATGAGCCGTTCGATATAACAAGTATGGAATGGGGATTTATTAAAGAAATAACAGTCCAAAATCTCTCTTTTGATTTAATAAAAGATTTTCCAGCGATAGTCAAATCCGGCTATCAAATTTTGTAAACATAGACGATTTTGTCTATTATTTCCATATTGAGATAAATGATCTCATTGGTATTCTTTGAGGAAGAAAAATTTCATCACCTTATCAAATTTGGAACATAAATACTATGTTTTCCGGAAAAGCCCTGAAAGCAGCAAAAGAAGATCCAGAGCATTTATCAAAAATCATTGATGAGTGCTATAATAATTTCAACAAGTATCAAGTCCAAGCAGGAATTGATCTTATGAGCATGGCTTGACACCTTCTCCATCAAGACACTTATATGTTTTGGACTGATGGTAGAAGAATATTATCCTACGATACTGGAAAAGCCCAGGAAGAGGAAAATGAAGAAGCCATTTCGTTATTAACACAAATAGCGGAAATGGAGATCGGAGAGTATCCGTTAGCAGCGGAGATCCGAGAAACATGGGAACGTTGGAACACACCAGCACCCTCACCAGAATCATTGCACCTTGACGAAATTCATTCGGTTAACCGAATTAAACGAAAATTATATTTTTTTAATTTTTGGTTAAAAATTAACCGAATTAACATAGTTAACCGAATTAACCGAAATGAATCACTACATAATTAAAAGATTACATAAGTCTTTAAATCACTACGTAAGATAACATTAAACAGCAGCTTAATGGCCATTAAACATTAAACATTAAACAGCAGCTTTAAGATGCTGCCAAAAGGTAATTATTATAAAAAAATCCTTTTAATTTCATTATTTCCTCTTGATTTCCCAAACAAAAAAACTCACCTCAAAGCCCTCTATCTTTATCTAGATATGATTTGTTTATCCCTACAAAGCATTGAAGTATTTGCAATAGTTCTGCAAAAAAACTCTCCAAAAATATATTTAAAGAATTTGTAAAACACAGCGGTTTGTTCTTTGCTTCTCTTAACATCTACAATCTACTTCCTTCCCCTATATCCTAAAAGTTACTGAGAATAATTAGTCCATCCTTCCCAATAAAATTCTCACATTTTATGATAAAAAAATAAATAAATAATAAGAAATAAATTAAAAACAAATTATGGAAGGCAGGAAAGTTAGATATCAAATACGGTTGGCATGGTGGTTTCGCAGCCGCTATTTCAAAATAGCTAAAGATCTCAACAAACAATAGGATCCAAAGCAGAAAAATCAAATAGAGAGGCTGATACTTTGAGGGTTTCGAAATTTACCTTATTTGATCGAAGTCATGGTGAAACAGCACAAAATATTGATGAAGGGAGGCAGCAGGACAAACGGCACAAAGAACAAAACTAAGAAATAAAAAAAAAATAAGAGGGTGGTATTTGAAGAGGGGGATATGAATACACCCAAAACTAAGAAATAAAAAAAATAAAAAAGAACAAAACCAATCGCCAGCGTTGGAGCTCTTAAAAGTTAAAAAGACTTGGAATTTTAAATTTTTAATTACAAAGAAAGAAGCCTTGGGAGTGCAGGTTTTAAAACAGAAGTTGCAAATGGTGAAAGTACCTCAACTCGCGATGGTGCCCTGAGCTGGTAGACGCCGGAGTGCCGGACGGAAGGTGGCTGGCCTGAGGTAGTGAACTGGTGATTGAGCAATTAGGGATTTGAAGTTGAAGAAGGATATGTATTTTTTTTCTGTTGTGTGTCTGTCTGTTACTTAGTGTTGAGTACTTGAGTTGGGTTTAATTTTATATTTAGTTTTAGAATTTTCTTTTTATTTATTTAATTAGTTGTAATTTTTATGGTTGGGTTTGGGTTGGGTTAGATATTTGGGTATAGATTAGGTTTAGAGATTGGGTTTAGGTGAATAGTGGGCTTATAGGTTATTTATATATTATATTTTATTTACTATTTTTTTCGGTTAAACAAAAAAACTTCGATTAACTGATTAGTTTCGAACTGAATTAATTGTTAACCGAAAATTAACAAAATAATTAACCGACCCCAACCGAAAAAATTCAGTTAATCGACTGGTTAACCGAATTTTTTTGATTTTACCCGAATTTTGCACACCCCTAATGCTTGAACTATAGCGGGATTTTCAAAAAGCATCGCTACTGCTCGATCTATAGCGGCGTTTTTCAGAAAATGCCACTAGACATAAAACAAAGACGTTGTAATACCCAATTTCTGCCCGGGCCCATTTAGTCAAAATAAAACCAAATTAAAACCCCAAAATATTATTAAAAGGTTCAATGTCCATTTACAAGCCCAAATCAAAGTAAACCCAAAATACCCATTAAAATCAGCCCAAACAGTCTGCCCACTTAACCTGACCCGTTAGCCTAATAAATCAAGCCCAATCCCTAGCCCGAATTTACAGTGACCCAATGGCCCAAAAAATCAAAGACTTTCGGCAGAGGAGAAACCCTAGGCCTCCTTGGTGTGCCGCACGCCCTGCGCCTTGGTCGTCGTGCCTCGCGCCCCGCGCCTAGGTCCTCACACGTGACCCTTCGGCTACCACATGCGTCCCACGCGCAAGCCTCTTCAGACCCGCGCATCGTTCCAGCGCTCCTCCCCACGCACGTTGCACCACCAGCGCACCCCGAACCTCGGCCAGAAACCCCATACGCCACTGTCTTCCACTTCGCACGCCCACACCTGCAAGGAACCAAAGAACGAGAGCAAGACAAACAGGGATGGCAGAGAGATAAAAATATATTGTATTTTATTTCCTGTTTTCCTTTGAATTTTGGTTATAAAAACCAAAACAAAACATTGTAAAAAGGGGGATCTTTTTCCAAAATTTTGAGAGAAATCTCAGCAATAAGAAGCAAAAACTAAACTGAAACACAGAGGTTTCCATCTTCCCCTTATTCTCTATTATTATTTACTTCCGATTTTATTTTATTTTGGCCATTTTGAATCTTTTAAAAACAAAGTCGAAAAAAGAAAGGCTCACCGGGGTTACTTTGCGACAGCATCGTCGCTCGGTGGTCCACCGTCGAGGCTTATCTCTGCAGTCAGAAGCGGGCACGAAGAGGGTGTTTTCGCTTTAGATTTGATGTCTTTAAGGGTCCTGCCTTCGGACCCATTCGAAAAGGGGTTGCGAAACCCCTTGATCTGTTAAAGTGGGTCACCGTCTGTGGTGAGTGGACGAGCGGAAGCTCACGCTGTCTGGGTCAGTGAGGAAGGAGAAAGGGCTGGAAGTTTTTTTATTTTCGAAGAGGGTGTCTATGTAAATGAATAGAAAAGGGAAATTTTAGGCCTTTTGAAATAAACACAGAACGACGCCGTTTCATTCAGGGTAAGAAACCCGCGCGCCGACCCGGATCCGCCCTAGGATCCGCGCATTTTCTGCTTTGATGGGAAATTTGCGCGACGGATCCCTCATCCTTGCGGTGTTATTTGATTAAATCCCATCTTGTATTCTTTCCTTTTTTAAATTTTACCCAATTATGTCTATACTGTTTCGATCTAGTCCATGTTCAGGCCATCTGAAACACAGCGCACAAGGACCAGGATTATTTCCTCCCGATCCCCGCCCGCTTTTCTCGCGTTCTGAGCAATCTCAATTTATTTGCCATTCTAAATTTTGACCTTTAATTTTACTTTATTCCTGGTTTAGTCCTTTTTATAATTCTCATCCTTTTGTTAACTTTACCAACTTTATTATTGTTATTATTATTGCATTATCAGATCATTACTACTATCATCACATTGTACATATTTGGTATTGCTATTATTATTGTTACTATATATTATTTTATTGTACATACTTAGCATTATAATCATTATCATTATTATTTTTATTTCTATTACTATATGTTATTATGTCGTACATATTTCGTGTTATTATTATTATTATTACTATACTATTATTATATTATTATTATCACTACTACATTTGTATTATTTATCTTGTGCATGTTTTGTATTATTATTATTATTAGTATTATTATTAGTAGTAGTAGTAATGGTATTCACATTATAATGTTTATTATATACATTCTCGATTCTACCATTATTAACATTGTTTAGTTTTAGAACTTCTCGCTCTATTTTAATATTTTATTTTCTATTTTGACATTTCTCGATTATTTTCATCTGCGTCATTTTATGTAAATCGATGTTCTTTAGAGGGTCTTGGGTTCAAGGTTTAAAATATCGTGTCCTAAAGTATTGGATGTGATATTTTATTCTTTTGAAACAAGAAGATCTTGATTTCCAATTCGAGAAAACTACGGGATAATCTTGGATTCGAAGATTTAAAATATCGTGTCCTAAAGTATTGGACGTGATACTTTATTCTTTTGGAACAAGGAGACTCTCATTTTCAATTTGAAAAACTATAAGATGATCTTAGGATCGAGGATTTAAACTATCGTGTCCTAAAGTATTGGGTGTGACACTTCATTTCTTCGAAACGAGAGAATCTCGATTTAAGAAAACTCAAACATTCCCAAAAGAAATCCAAATTTTAAATTCTCTCAAAATTTTCAAACTTTCAACATTAGGACATTAATTAATCAATTTGGTACCAATTATGGGCGTGACGAGGGTGCTAACCCTTCCTCGCACGTAACCAACTCCCGAGCCCATTTTCTCGAAACTCGTAGACCAAAATATTTTATAAGTGGCCCGACCGCACCTAATAAAAGGTCAGTGGCGACTCCCGTTTTCTATTTTCAAAACCCAAGTTCGATTCCCATTTTTCACATTTCAAAAATGGTTTCGACAGCTTGGCGACTCCACTGGGGACGTTGATAAGAGTGTCAGGCCGTGAATTGATTATTTTTATGTCCTTTGTCGAAAGTTTGAAAATTGGATTTGAAAATTACGATTCTTTTATTACATTCGCTTGCGTCATCTTATTTGATTGTGTGGTCGAGTCTCGCATAATATTTTTTACATCACATTGCATGACCGTTGGGTCACACCCTTTTAAGTGGGAGAGAGAAGCTACTCTTTCGTGAGGTTTTCACCTCCGTGCAAGATAGTGGATCGCTTTCGGGATACATCCGTACCTATGTCTTTGTGAGACTTTCGTCTCCGTGCAGCCATAGGGAAATGTGTTCCCCTGAACTGAACTTGGTCCATATGAGCCTATAATGGGTGAGGATCGAGGAAGCTGCTGGTTCAGGTACCTTTACTCTAAAACCGGACCCCATATAGTGAACCTAAGGGTCCACCCCAGGTAGAGCCACGTCAAACCCTAGTGATCACCCGGATAGATACTCTGTTTGTTACTCCTGTGCTAACGTGTTTTCTTTTGTTTTGATTGCATTGCATTGCATCATCATAGAAAGAAGGTGCTGATTAATATTCGATTACTAAATAGAGGAGTTTGTCATAAGGAACTAAATTTCTTGATAAAATGGATTATAATATGGTGGCCCAAATATAGTCCAAATAAACAACGAGAGAAGGCTGATAGTCCACAAACGAATACAAGATTTTGTTCGATGATTCAAGCCAACAAGGATTATTCAAGAGTCGTCACCCCCAGACCTTTTAAAGGAGCTTATGAACGATCACAGAGGATAAACGAGCGAAGTGACACAGCCCGAACCAAGCCACAAAGAACTAGAAGAGGCATCTACGATGAAAGCGCACAAGATATGGCCACGACATCCGGTCACGAAGGAAAAGATTGGTGTTTTGCTTGGACTATGAAGACAAAACCGTATATTCAATCCATTTTATGTAAAGAGCTTTATTTTCTAGAAAAGTTCTCCTAATGAAATTGGATTCATAATCAGCGCCTCTCTTTCTCCTTGCATTCATTCCATGCATTTGCATTGCATTTCATGCATGCACATCGCGTTACATCACATCA
The DNA here is from genome assembly GCA_025503065.1 of Gossypium bickii. NCBI lineage: Eukaryota > Viridiplantae > Streptophyta > Magnoliopsida > Malvales > Malvaceae > Gossypium > Gossypium bickii. The sequence goes on from CP106711.1 coordinate 125,345,211, forward strand.
TATGCATTTAAAACCGTCGAAAAAGTCTAATAAGTCGAATTTATATCAAAAGAAGCAAAAAGAAACAAAGCATAAGGAATGCCCGGCAGGCCAATGGACAATAACTATAGGAGGCAATTTAGAGAAGGCAGTAGGAGAGTTCGCCAAACCATCAGCAATCGACGAAGCCTAAATTACAGGCCAAGTCCATATAGAAGGGGGAGAATGCCGTCGCCAACAGGAAGGCTCGCCCCAGCAAATGTTGGAATCTCTAGTGCTGAAGCCATGTTCCATGACCACACTATCCACGCAAGAAGAACGGGCCCCATCCCGTTACCCGGATCACGGTCAGTAATGACGAATTTAATCATCGGCAACAAGAAATGATCAGCTTCAGGCACGATATGGTGGTCAACGCAGTAGAATACCTCACCTCGTTTTCAGCCAGCTGTACAATTTGGTTAGAAAATTTTGATGGCTTTGACAGCAGGAGGTGGTTACCAGAAGAACATGCCGTTCGAAGAGATTTCATGCTATGGGCACAAAATAGAATTGAAACAAGCATTGAGGACCTTATTTATGTCAGTCAACAAATAGGGTGGGTCTTCTCTAACAATCAAGATGGGGGACCATACCAAAACTACACATCGAGGCAAACTTTTGGGAACAGGCAGATCCATGGGTCATGGAGGTCCATCACACCGGAAGAAGCAGAAATGAGTCGCAACAGGAAACTGCAGAGAGGGATAGAAGCTATCGCCATTACAAATGGCAGTAGCACTGAAGATAGCTCAGGATCGGAAGGAGAGTGGGGTCAAGATGGAGTACAACGACCCCACTCAAACAGAAATGATTAAAAAGTTGGTCGTTGAAGACCCACCAGGGAGAGATAGTTTGCAAAGCATGTTTGAAAGGGGGCCTCAGAACGTCAGTAAATGTTGTTGACAAAAATGATGGTACAATTAACGAGGCTTCAATGATACGCCCTTGTCCTCCCTGGTTTGTTTTGAACAATGAGACTGCGAAGGGATCCATGTATTCTGGCTAATCTAGAGTAATGTTTAAAATACGCTTGTTGCTTCAGAGCCTAGAGGCAATAAGAGTCCTTTTGTGAAACGGGCTTGTGTCCAGAATCGTTATTTTAATGAAATGCATCTCTCTAAGTAAATATTTTCATGCTTTACATTTTTATTCATGCCCACATCATATAAATAATCATCTTTAGAATAATTTATTCTTTAGATTTTCTACCTCCACACCCACGATGGGTCCCCAGATATCAATGACACGAACGACGCTGTTACTGGCTCTCTTTTTAGTAAAATATGGGTCTAAGGGATCTCAAGACTTTGAAGATGGTAGAGATTGTAACCTGTCTTTTGCTAAGGATAGTAGAATAAGCGAAAGTAGATTCTACCTTGCAAAAAGGGTCAGTGGACGTAGCAAGCTTAAGAAAAAGCTTAATCCACCACGGGAATAAGACGGGACATCATTGAGCTATTTTCAAGAATCCCAAGATGTTTTTGCACGATCATATCAAGATACGATAGACTACCGAAACATCAGGGTGTTGCCAAGCGCGGAACCCGTGTTCTACAATGGCCAAGCTAATCAAGAAGTTCGAGCTACTGGTCTACCCAGAAAGGGACGTTACATTAAACGCCAAATCAAGGAAGACAAAACTTATGTGCTTCCCCTATGCGAGAGGGGCATTGGTGTTATGGCACCGATCTCGCCAAAGGTATCTAGCCAATACTAACACTTCTTTGTGGTTATCAAATACTTCACTAAGAGGGTGAAGGTCGCTTCATATACTGAAGTTACAAAGGCGACAGTCAGTGAATACAAATTCAAATCTAAGCTCAGGTGCTAAAAAAAAAAGAAAAAGGGGTGGCAATCAAGAACGCCAGGAAAAACATCAGAATCAGGCATCTTACCAGTGTAGCAAAAACAAACTAGAAATTATGCGAAAACTGACTGAGGCTTGTAAAAGTTGGCATAGAGAAGCTACCATTTACCCCATATGTTTTAAAGTGTTGGTTGGAACCTTGATTGGGGCAACAGAAACTTCACCAGGGCAACACATTTCTTATTGATTTTGCCAGTTGGAGTTAGAACTAGATGGGCCGAAATAGATCCAATCTAATACGATCAGGCGAATTTGAAGAGAAAGTTATCTATCACGCTCAGATCATGCGAGATCATAACAAAAATAATTCATCCTAGAGAATTGCACAATAGGGCTGTGAAGAAGATTTTTCATGCAAAAGGGACTTCGGAGGAAAGCAGGTGCCGAACTAGGAAGGATCTTATGCAGCGAAAAATGCCTGTTCTGGGGAAGCGTGAATATTGACCAAAATGGATGGTCGGGACTTGCCCAATTTGGAGAATTCAAAAAAAAAAGGGGAGAGAGATAGAGAAAATCAGCACAAAAAAAAAGAAGAAAGAAAAAGGAGAGGTCAAGGCAAAAACCTGCAAAGGGCGCTTTGAGACCAAAGGGGTTTTGAGTTGGAAACCCGAAAAGGGCAGCTCAAATTTTGATAAAAAGGGGGGCATACAGTAGTCTCGCTGCGCTTGAAATAATGGTGAAGATATATGTTACATCTTGGGGCATCGACAAAGTACTCCTGATCCCCTAAACACATATTGAGCTTAAAATGGTCCTCAAGAAGTTAGAACAGAGGAGCTCGGGCAGCAATATCTGGGGCACCTAGTTTCCATTTTACCCATTTTAATTTGTTATTTGTGATTATCTACCAATAAATTTCATTCTTGATTGTATTTTCTAGCCTTGATCAAACTTGTTTGTTTCGAGCTATTCCCCCCAATCAACTTCCTTCTTGTCCATAGTTACAATCTTTTTGAGCATTTTGCGTCGAAATAACAATTTGAGGACTAATAGTACTTTCATAAAAGAAGTTTCACACATTACTCTGAAAGCATCTGAATAATACAAGGACCTGAAACATGACTATTGTTCAGAACTCATTCAGTCTAAGGTTTGGAAATGTTGGAAAAAATGATTACCCTTTTGAACATTTTATTGGTTGGACAAAGACGAGAAATTTCGTCAGTGATGCGACCTTAACAAACGACAAGCAATGTCGACCCAGGTACACAATGAAATCATGGTACCATACCTCAGAGTCGAAGCAGGATGGTTGGAAGAAACCAAATGTTATTCTCCTGAAGTTACAGTAGGAGGCATAAGCTTTATGTCCCAGAAGGGGACTCCAAAATTTCAGCGGGGCAAGCTTTCAGAGTAGAATACGGTCGCTTATTTGGGGTTCTTTTTGTCAAAATATGCTGGCTGAACGAGAGAGCATCGCAACGCGTCGGTGATAAAACCTTGTCAAACTATGAGCAACAACAACCCGAACCATAAAAAGGACTTTCTCATGCATTCATGCGCATCCAGTTAGGAACATATGATTGCGATCATTACATCCTAGCCATTTTTACATTGTGAAAAGTCTTCATTCTCACGACATCCAACATTCAGGTTCCTCAAAAAGGGGTACCACTATATCGAAGTTCAGATTTTGTTCCACGATAGTGGAGCAGACTGAAGATTGAAGTCTTCCCAAAGATAGTAAGAAAGTAAATTGAAAAGTTCAGATTTTGTTCCATGATAGAGGTGCAGACTGAAGATTGAAGTCTTCCCGAAGATAGTAAGGAAGCAAATTGAAAAGTTCAGATCTTGTTCCCTAGAGATGATAGTGAAGCTGACTGAAGATTGAAGTCATTCCCGTTCGTTTTCGAGAAGTTTCAGTAAGAAGATCCAAGTTACGGGTCTCTTCTGGATCCTATCACCTTTCGTTTTCGAAAAGTTTCAGCAAGAAGATCCAAGTTACAGGTCTCTTTTGGATTCTTATCACCATGCATTTTCGAGAAGTTTCAGCAAGAAGATCCAAGTTACGGGTCTCTTCTGGATTCCTATCACCATTCGTTTTCGAGAAGTTTCAGCAAGAAGATCCAAGTTGCGGGTCTCTTCTGGATTTCTATCACCGTTCGTTTTCGAGAAGTTTCAACAAGAAGATCCAAGTTACGGGTCTCTTCTGGATCCTATCACCGTTCATTTTCGAGAAGTTTCAGCAAGAAGATCCAAGTTACGGGTCTCTTCTGGATTCCTATCACCATTCGTTTTCGAGAAGTTTCAGCAAGAACATCCAAGTTGCGGGTCTATTCTGGATCCTATCACCGTTCGTTTTCGAGAAGTTTCAGCAAGAAGATCCAAGTTACGGGTCTCTTCTGGATTCCTATCACTATTCGTTTTCGAGAAGTTTCAGCAAGAAGATCCAAGTTGCGGGTCTCTTCTGGATTCCTATCACCGTTCGTTTTTGAGAAGTTTCAGCAAGAGGATTAAATTTACGGATCTCTTCTTTCTGAATTCCTATCACCTGCTATTTCCGAGAAGTTTCAACGAGAAGATCAAATTTACGGATCTCTTTTTTCTGAATTCCTATCACCTCCTATTTCCGAGAAGTCTCAGCAAGAGGATCAAATTTACGGATCTCTTCTTTCTGAATTCCTATCACCCGCTATTTTCGAGAGGTTTCAGCGAGAAGATCAAATTTACGGATCTCTTCCTTCTGAATTCTTAACACCCCAAACCTCCAATAGAATGAATCAAAGCAAATAGTTACAGTAAAGTTTGAAACTGTTTGAAGAAGACGCAGATCAAGAAGTCAATGCTTGGCTAAGCCCGGGCAAAATTGGTTCTTTTATTGTCTTTGCTTTATTCTCGTTTCACGACAATGAGCAAAGAGGGGCAGCTGTAATACCCAATTTCTGCCCGGGCCCATTTAGTCAAAATAAAACCAAATTAAAACCCCAAAATATTATTAAAAGGTTCAATGTCCATTTACAAGCCCAAATCAAAGTAAACCCAAAATACCCATTAAAATCAGCCCAAACAGTCTGCCCACTTAACCTGACCCGTTAGCCTAATAAATCAAGCCCAATCCCTAGCTCGAATTTACAGTGACCCAATGGCCCAAAAAATCAAAGACTTTCGGCAGAGGAGAAACCCTAGGCCTCCTTGGTGCGCCGCACGCCCTGCGCCTTGGTCGTCGTGCCTCGCGCCCCGCGCCTAGGTCCCCACACGTGACCCTTCGGCTACCACGTGCGTCCCACGCGCAAGCCTCTTCAGACCCGCGCATCGTTCCAGCGCTCCTCCCCACGCGCGTTGCACCACCAGCGCACCCTGAACCTCGGCCAGAAACCCCATACGCCACTGTCTTCCACTTCGCACGCCCACACCTGCAAGGAACCAAAGAACGAGAGCAAGACAAACAGGGATGGCAGAGAGATAAAAATATATTGTATTTTATTTCCTGTTTTCCTTTGAATTTTGGTTATAAAAACCAAAACAAAACATTGTAAAAAGGGGGATCTTTTTCCAAAATTTTGAGAGAAATCTCAGCAATAAGAAGCAAAAACTAAACTGAAACACAGAGGTTTCCATCTTCCCCTTATTCTCTATTATTATTTACTTCCGATTTTATTTTATTTTGGCCATTTTGAATCTTTCAAAAACAAAGTCGAAAAAAGAAAGGCTCACCGGGGTTACTTTGCAACAGCATCGTCGCTCGGTGGTCCACCGTCGAGGCTTATCTCCGCGGTCGGAAGCGGGCACGAAGAGGGTGTTTTCGCTTTAGATTTGATGTCTTTAAGGGTCCTGCCTTCGGACCCATTCGAAAAGGGGTTGCGAAACCCCTTGATCTGTTAAAGTCGGTCACCGTCTGTGGTGAGTGGGCGAGCGGAAGCTCTGTCGTCGGGCTGAGGAAGGAGAAAGGGCTGGAAGTTTTTTTATTTTCGAAGAGGGTGGCTCTGTAAATGAATAGAAAAGGGAAATTTTAGGCCTTTTGAAATAAACACAGAACGACGTCGTTTCATTCAGGGTAAGAAACCCGCGCGCCGACCCGGATCCGCCCTAGGATCCGCGCATTTTCTACTTTGATGGGAAATTTGCGCGACGGATCCCTCATCCTTGCGGTGTTATTTGATTAAATCCCATCTTGTATTCTTTCCTTTTTTAAATTTTACCCAATTATGTCTATACTGTTTCGATCTAGTCCATGTCCAGGCCATCTAAAACGCAGCGCACAAGGACCGGGATTATTTCCCTCCTGATCCCTGCCCGTTTTCTCGCGTTACAGAGCAATCTCAATTTATTTGCCATTCTAAATTTTGACCTTTAATTTTACTTTATTCCTGGTTTAGTCCTTTTTATAATTCTCATCCTTTTGTTAACTTTACCTACTTTATTATTGTTATTATTATTGCATTATCAGATCATTACTACTATCATCACATTGTACATATTTGGTATTGCTATTATTATTGTTACTATATATTATTTTATTGTACATACTTAGCATTATAATCATTATCATTATTATTTTTATTTCTATTACTATATGTTATTATGTCGTACATATTTCGTGTTATTATTATTATTATTATTACTATACTATTATTATTATATTATTATTATTATCACTACTACATTTGTATTATTTATCTTGTGCATGTTTTGTATTATTATTATTATTAGTATTATTATTATTAGTAGTAGTAATGGTATTCACATTATAATGTTTATTATCTGTTGCTGATTCTACCATTATTAACATTGTTTAGTTTTAGAACTTCTCGCTCTATTTTAATATTTTATTTCTCTATTTTGACATTTCTCGATTATTTTCATCTGCGTCATTTTATGTAAATCGATGTTCTTTAGAGGGTCTTGGGTTCAAGGTTTAAAATATCGTGTCCTAAAGTATTGGATGTGATATTTTATTCTTTTGAAACAAGAAGATCTTGATTTCCAATTCGAGAAAACTACGGGATAATCTTGGATTCGAAGATTTAAAATATCGTGTCCTAAAGTATTGGACGTGATACTTTATTCTTTTGGAACAAGGAGACTCTCATTTTCAATTTGAAAAACTATAAGATGATCTTAGGATCGAGGATTTAAACTATCGTGTCCTAAAGTATTGGGTGTGACACTTCATTTCTTCGAAACGAGAGAATCTCGATTTAAGAAAACTCAAACATTCCCAAAAGAAATCCAAATTTTAAATTCTCTCAAAATTTTCAAACTTTCAACATTAGGACATTAATTAATCAATTTGGTACCAATTATGGGCGTGACGAGGGTGCTAACCCTTCCTCGCACGTAACCGACTCCCGAGCCCGTTTTCTCGAAACTCGTAGACCAAAATATTTTATAGGTGGCCCGACCGCACCTAATAAAAGGCCGGTGGCGACTCCCGTTTTCTATTTTCAAAACCCAAGTTCGATTCCCATTTTTCACATTTCAAAAATGGTTTCGACAGACGTGTTTAATTTTTTTGCAGCATTTTTCAAAAAGCACCGCTAATGGTTGTCCTATAGCGCTATTTTTCAAAAAGCACCACTAATGCTCAATCTATATCGGCGTTTTTTTAGAGAGCACTACTAATGCTCGATTTGTAGCGGCATTTTTTGTCCAAACGCCACTAAAAACCTATTTTGCTATGATTATAGTCTATGTTCATAGGAAAACAACAAAATAGATATAATACTTTATTCCTGAGATAAAAATAAAGTGCAAAAAAAGTATTATAATTATTGATAATAAATTGTACAATTTTACGAAGAGAAATATTATATTATCTCAGAGAGAGTAATATATAATATCAAAGAGTTTAACAATTAAAAGTTTCAAATTTAAATTTTATTGCCTCAAGCATTTTAATAATATAAAAAATAAAAATTTAAAATAATTTTATAGACAATAAAACAAAAAAATAAACAATTTTAAATTAAATATTTTAGAAGTATATTTTAGTCTTAAACTATTAATATTAAGTTTAATTTTAAATAAAAAATTTTTTTTCCTGTTTTGTTATTATTTTGCAACCATTTCACTATTATATTACTACTATTTTATTATTTTTGTTTAGATATTGTATAACTCTTGTTTATTATATTATTACTACTTTGTTGTTATTATTTGAATATTATATAAACCTTGTTTTATTATTTATTTTGCTACTATTTTAGAAGTATTTGCTTACTAAATTACGTATATCTTAATATTATTTAAATATAATTTTTTCTATTTGTCAAGAAATATTTATTTTCATATTTTTAGTGTATTTGATATATTAAATTTTATAAATTTATTTTTATATAAAAATAATATAAAAAATTTTAATACAGGCAGGCCTGACCGAGCTGAACTCAGGTTTTAACATTTTTATTCGGATAAGACTTAAACCAAATTTTAGGCCCATTTTTACCCGGGCCTAAAAACAAACCTAAAATTTTGATTTAACCCTACCCATGATTAGCTCTACTTAAAATTATGTTATAATAGACATTTTATCTCTATAATTATTGAATTTAATAATATGTTAGCAATCATTTACGCATATTTTTTACTAATAATCTTCATGAAAACTTAAACATCTAAAAGCATATATTGAAAACTAATTATAAGTTAATAAATTTATAGAACATTTTTATTTTAAAACATGCAGCTTAATAAATTAACTCATTAAATACCAATATTATAAAACTTAAATTATAACTAAATTTTAGTATTATAAAAAATTATGTGTAATCAATAATTTTTTTATACTATCAGTCATTACTATAATATCATCTTTACACAGTTATTAGTTATTACTATGTTTTTTTTTTTTTGTAAATAGTTACTACTATGTTATTAAAGATTTATCAGTTTTAATCAATAATTTATTATATAATTCATTATATATTACTATTTTATAGCGTTTTATCTTTTAATTATGAAATTGCGAACCAATTATTGAATTATTGCTTTAAGCATCCAATATTAAATTTTAAATTTATTGATCTTTTATATTATGAAATTTACTAACAATACTTGTTATAGTTTTCATATAATCAAGAAATGGGAATGAAATTAGTTCCAAACATGCTCCCAAACGAGGCATATATTTATATAAAAAGATAAAAGTGTGCCTGTTTTCCCTCCCAAAGTTGTTCGACATGGCTCTTCCTCATATCAAGTTCAACTAGGTACCTTAGATCAAACGTGGTGGGCAAAGATCTCAAAGGGTATCCCTCCTAGTAAAGGCACTATAGCTCGTTAGAAAATGATAAAAGCCCTTTAAAAAGTAATATTCTTCCACAAGAATTATAGAATTTGAGAAATCTAAGCTTTCGCATCTTCATCAAGGCTATTGGTTCCAATTCCAGCTTTGCAAGTTTGGACATGTCAAGTTCAATGCCTCTGAGCGTTTCCGTTCCCTAAACCCAAGAGCAGTATATGGAGTCAAGATAATTATCATATACATGTATGTATTTCATACAAATATGTGTTCGAAGGATAATCAAACATGACTATCGGACATGGATATGTCCAGAGAAAATAAAGAGTGTTAGTAACATAAGTGAAGGGAATGAACCGGGCCCTTACATTGTTTTTTGTTAGCACATCATAGCTGTCCTCAGGAACCCACATCCTCCAGCGTTTTTTAGGCTTTGAAGGTGATTCATCGTGTACAATATTCTTACCCATCTGTTGCAATAAATCATGCATTGCTATCTCATTTTGTGAAACAGATATAAGAGATTTATCAATGAGGTTCTCAATTCCCGAATGTGCAGAGACATAAAAAGCATCCATAATCCTTGTTACATAGTCTCGATCCTTCCCTTTAAAGAAACAAGCAATTTCTAGAAGCATTTCTTTCTCTTCACAATCTCGTCCATCAAAACTCCATTTCAACACTTTCTGAATGTCCCGCTTAGGAACGTGCTTTAGTTTCTTTACTTCACTTTCCTGGTAGCTTTTGGTCTTGCCACAGAGAGGATCCGATAAGTGAAATAGCTAAAGGGTTTCCATTAGCAACACTTAAAACCATCTTTGATAGCTCCAACTGATATTCTATAGGATGACTGCTTTTGAAGGCGCGTTGACAAAAGAGCTAAACAGATTCATCTCCATCTAATTCCTACATTTCATAAATGTAATCCAGATCCGTGCCATACTGGATAAGCACTTGTTGATTTCTAGTGGTAACAATGACTTGACTTCCAGGGCCAAACTGATCAATTCCTCCGAATAAAAACTCGAGCTGGTGTAAATTTGACACATCATCACAAACTATCAGAACTTTCTTCTTGGAAAGCCTGTCCTTAAGAAAGCCTGATCCATTGTGGGCGTTGCGATATATAAATTTTCATCTTCTAATATGGTTGAAAGAAATTCCTTACACAATTTTAATAATTCTCTTCGTTCTTCATGTTCTCTCATGTTTGCCAGAAAGCAGCAGCTCTGGAAACCATTTGAAACATGGTGTTAAATCGCGTCGACAAGTGTAGTTTTGCCTATACCTCCCAACCCCAAATGCCTAGCATTCGAAAATCTGGGAATCCATCTTGAAATAATGAGAAAACTTCTAGCATCCGCCTTTCAACTCCAACTAAACTCTCTAAATTAGTACTTGAGGTTCCACACTTCAATTTCTTCACTATATCTTTGACAATTTCATCTACCAGTGTTGAGTCAAGCCTACAGATTAAATTACAGGAGAAATAAAAAAGGAAAGAGAAGTAAATATATAAAAAAGATAAAGTGAATCCAAGTTTAACTCAATTGATTCATAGGGTCAATTTTAAAAAGAAGACATTCAAAATACAGATCTAGAATTCAAATTTCACTATCTACAGCTCTTTTTATATCCTCAAATTATAACTTATTTCTTTGAAATAAATACATCAATAGATTTTGTACATGAAAGAATGGTATGAAGGTGTCATGAACTTTGAGTTAAAGAAAGGCAGTATAGAAAACGCAACAAACAATAACATTGTTGAATGTAGACGCTTAGCATGTTACGCACATTCTTCATATTTTTTCTACAATACGCGTCCCGTCTCTATGCCTACAAAATTATGGTCCTTCAATATACGACAAAATAAAAATTAAATGGAAAAGTGAAGCCTTTCATATCAAGTATGTGCCCCTCAACTCGAATCTGGGTAGCATAAATGAAGCACTGCTTGGAAAATGAAGTCTATGTTTAATCTCGCTTCTTCCAAATCAATATATGTATAAGGATTGAATGTAAAGAAAGGGAACTGCAATTACCGAATATTTTCTGAATCCCAAGCGGGTAAATTGCCAGCTGAGGTCCAAGCAGTTCTCCAGGTTTTCACCCTTTCAAGCTCATGCTTTGCAAATGCATCCGCAAAACTCCCTCTTTGTTTCCGTCCATTTGAGGGGTCTACACCGTAAAATACAGGAACAACACATTTGTTGCAGTCCATGATCTTCACAAGTCATCCAAACACCATTTGGAAGAAGCGTAGTCTTTGGAGAAAACAATGACTGAAACCCTCGATCCTTGAATGGCCGTCGACAGTGCCTCTGAAATTTCATCTCCTCTTCGAAGCTTCTCGCTGTCTATAAAAGCGTAGATATTCTTTCGACACAAATCTTTATACAGATAACTTACGAAACCATGACGAGTATCCTCGTCATTAACCTAAAAAAACTAATGCATGGCGAAACTGATATAGAAATGGGAAAGAATAAAAGAAACAAACCTAGAATGAAATGGGGAGAAAGGATGATGAATAAAAATAGCTGGTTAAAAAAATGAAGAGAAAGTGGAAGGAAATAAAAAATCGAGAAGGGTTAACAGAGTGGAAATAATTGAGATTGAAAATAAAACTCGGAATGGAAGATTTGAAACGGGGATGACGTAATTGCTATTGTAAGAGAGGAGAAAAATATTACGTATTGTGGCGGTACGATCCGATTAGGGGAAAAATCCTCTACAGAGTTTGAAAGCCGGAAAAAGGGGAAGAGAAATATGGAAAGAGGAAGAAAAAATAAAATCGGAATTGGAAGGGAATAAAAAGGAGTTGACCGGTGAGTGACCAGCCTGCCACCCTGCCACCTGATGCCCATTTGACCACTCAGTCACTCGTCGGTCAGCTTTTTTTTTTCTTTTTATATTTTTAATGTTTAATTGTAATTTTTTAAGTGGTGATTAATTTTTTTAATTGTATAGATTTTACAAATGAGTTCTCTTCTTCAAGCTACTGATCACACTGCACTGATAATTTTTTTATTTTTATTTTAGAATTGTAAAGATTTTTTTAAATTTGAAAAATTTATGTATTATATACTTTTCTTTTATAAAAAAATACATAAAGTTAAAAGAAGAGTGAAAATATAAAAAAAATCAGAAAAAATATGGAAAACTTTTTAAAAATCCAGAAATTTAAGAAAATACTTTTATGCTTTAAAAAATACATAAAATGCAAAAGAAAAAAGAGTCAAAATAAAAAATATGTTAAAAAATTCATAAAAATATCAAAAAATTATTATTAAAAATTATTTGGATATATTTACTGTCTAGAATATTTTATTTAGAAGATGACCCGTTTCGAACTTAACACCATTACAAAAAAAGATATCAAAACCGTTGATAGAATGAAAATTTAGTACTAACTTGAGACAAAAAGAACTATGAATACAAGTGACAAATTTAGGTACTAAATAAGTATTTAAGTGTATTATTTTTAGATCAATTACACCTGCATTAAATTTCTAATCGTGTTTAAATGATAAGAAATGAAATAAAAAGATATAAAATTTTGAGGAAAAAATAAACATTAATAAAAATCAGTTACAAATATAAATATAACCAATGATAAATAAGTAATATGTTAAATATTTAATAAAACATAACTAGGGTTTGAAATTCAGTATAGATGAAATAACAAAATGAGGTCGAAGCATCATTGAGCTCTCATACATGGAATCCTTAATTTGCAAATGATAGATGAACTCCGCATTGTTTTACCTTGTATTGTGATGGTTTGGATTCTGACGTCCACCCATCAATTTTGAAATCAAAGGAAGCCTGATTGTAAAAATGCTTGTTTGATGCCTCACTTTCAACAAACTCCAACACACGGATATCTTCATACAAGAGGAACATGTGATCTGACAATCCCTCTTCAAACTCAATGGAGAAATAACCGCCAAGGTCCTCACTGTCGCCATTACAGGATTTTAGAACATATTGACAGGAAATGCGATCTTCCGTAACCTCATAAGAGTCGCAATAATCTGGGGATGAAACAACAATGGAAGCAACGAAATATGGAAAGTTTATCCACCACTCTGAAGGCAATGGGATGTTTATGGAAGATCCTGAGCTTTTGAAATCAAACCATTCCGGGATTTCACTTCCAGGGACGCATGTAACAATCCTAGTTCCTTTTTTGCTTTCTGGGGGTGCCTGTTTGATTACAATTATTAGCAGCATGATTGATTATTCAGAATATAGCTATCCATTTGCCAGATTGAAGATATATATAGAAGAAGAAGCTGACCTGATGATAATCTTTTAGCACAGTGACCATTTGCTCAAATGGCATCTCCAACTTTGGTGTTTCAGCACTGCTCACAGATTTCTGAACCAGCTGGAAGCAGTTAGTAAATAGCCAAACCAAGGATTTACAGAACACTGCTTGCTTCAAAACCTTCTTAATGCTTGAGACTTCCTCTACTGAAGTGCTGTCATCAGCATCTATATCATTCCCCACACCTTTTTCACCCAGTTTGAAGCAGTTGGTGAACTTCAACGTCAATGAAGAGACGACATTGGTGAACTTAAACGGCAATGAAGAGACGACCTTATCTTCATCTATATCCTGACAAAATAGTGCTTGCTCAAAAAGCTTCTTAATGCTGGAGACATCCTCTAATGAAGTACAGTCATGTGCATCTAAACATGTCAGGCTTGGTGGAAGCTCTGGTAAGGATTTCAGTCTCTTGCATTTCCTCAGGATTAACTCCTTCAAGCAACGAAATTGTTTGATGGTTGTGGGCAAGTTCTCAAGATTGCTTTCAGATAAATTTAATCTCCACAACCAGGATAACCTACGGAGATGTTTCTGCTTCACTGGTCTTCCTCCAATGGAAGTAAGCAAGTTTCTTAGGACTAGATTTGAACGACCACAAAGATCAAGTCTCTCAAGAGATTTCAATTCATAAAAGCTGTCAGGAAGGAAAATAAGTTTTTCACAGTTGTTCAATATCAAATACTTAAGAGCAATAAGATTGTCAATTGAAGAAGGTAATTCCTTCAAAGCCGTTCCGCTTAAATTAAGTTCATACAGATACTCCATGGTGTCCTTGATTTCTGGGAAAATCTCCAATCTCGAGCAACCTTGAAGATCAAGTTTCTCAAGAGATTCCAATTTATAAAAGCTGTCAGGAAGGCAAATAAGGTTTTCACAGTTGTTCAATCTCAATTTCTTAAGACCAATAAGATTGTCAATTGAGGAAGGTAATTCCTTCAACGCCGTTCCGCTTAAACCAAGTAAACGTACGATTTCTGAAAAAATCTCCAATCTCGAGCAACCTTGAAGATTAAGTAACCCAAGAGATTTCAATTTATAAAAGCTGTTAGGAAGGCAAATAAGGTTTTCACAGTTGTTCAATCTCAATTCCTCAAGAACAATAAGATTGTCAATTGAGGAAGGTAATTCCTTCAAAGCCGTTCCGCTTAAATCAAGTTGACGCACACACTCCATGGTGTCCTTGATTTCTGGAAAAATCTCCAATCTCGAGCAACCTTGAAGATTAAGTAACCCAAGAGATTTCAATTTATAAAAGCTGTCAGGAAGACAAACAAGGTTTTCACAGTTGTTCAATTTCAAATAATAAACACCAATAAGATTGCCAAATGAGGAAGGTAATTCCTTCAAAGCCGTTTTACTTAAATCAAGGTCAAACAGACGATCCATGGTGTCCTTGATTTCTGGGAAAATCTCCAATCTCGAGCAACCTTGAAGATCAAGTTCCACAAGAGATTTCAATTTATAAAAACTGTCAGGAAGGCAAACAAGGTTTTCACAGTTGTTCAAACTCAAACAGTAAAGACCAATAAGATTGTCAATTGAGGATGGTAATTCCTTCAAAGCCGTTCCGCTTAAATCCAGACAAAACAGCCACTTCATGGTGTCCTTGATTTCTGGGAAAATCTCCAATCTCGAGCAACCACTAAGAACAAGTTCCTCAAGAGATTTCAATTTATAAAAACTGTCAGGAACGCAAACAAGGTTTTCACAGTTATTCAAAATCAAACAGTTAAGACCAATAAGATTGCCAATTGAAGATGGTAATTCCTTCAAAGCCGTTCCACTCAAATCAAGATTGCTCAACCTCTCCATGGTGTCCAAAATTTCTGGGAAAGTTTCTAATCTTGAGCAATTGTTAAGAAAGAATTCCTCAAGAGATTCCAATTTATGAATACATGTGGGGATAGATTTAGGCCTCCTGCAATCCTGTATGCTGAATAGACGAAGATTAGAGAGACATTCGATGGAGGAAGGAAGTTCTTCAATTGCCATTCCTCCTAAATATAGCTCTGTGACACTCGGTGAAACCTTTGGAAAACTGAACAGATTGTAGCAGTCAGAGATATAAAGATTGGTGAGGGATGTGGCTTTATAAAAGCTAGGCAGAGATGTAAGATTTTTACAACCCCAGAAATCCAAATCAGTTAGATTCTTCAGATGTTGAAGGGATGAATGAAGCTCACGCAAGTTAGAACACCCCGAAAGTATTATCTTCTCAAGATTTGTGGCACTTGAGAGGTCCGGGATTCTTACAAGATTCAGAGAGTTGGTGAGATTGATCACCTTCAAATTTACTAAATCCTGCATGCATTAGAACGTAGTGTTTGATAAATTTGTGTACATTGGAGGACTATAATGCAACAGATTCGACCAAAATATCAACAAAGTGCAATAAAACATTAAACTATCTTCAAAATAGTATAATTAAGGTGTAATTAATTTGAGTAGTAGAAGCAATAATTCAAGCTCAATTTGAAATTATGGTGCTCCCTCGGTAGGTCATTATTTTTCAACTTCAAATAATTAAAAGTTCATAAAAACGAGTACAAAATTCTCATACTTTCAAATTGATTATTTATTTTTAATTTCGAATCAATATTCTTTATTACTACTTAAAAATAATAAATATATAATAAATACTCATTTTGCAACACGTGCCCCACACGTAATATTATATAATTAAAATAAATATATAAATAAATAAAAATGATCTTATATTATATTAATTTCAAATTATAAATAAATATAATAAAAATTAAAGCGTAATATCAATAAAAGTAAAAAAATAGTCTTTTATATTTTATTTTTCTATATGCGTTTAAATTATAAATTATTTTTTATTATGTCATTAATCAGATATTATTATTTTATAATTATATTTTTAATTAAAAATCATCCAATGTTATTAATAAAATACATATTCAATTAATTGATGGATACGAGCAGTTAGTGTTTTTAATCTATGTTCATAGGAAAAAAAACAAAAATAAATATGGTACCTTATTTCTGAGATAAAAGTAAGTATCGTGATTGTTGAAAGTATTTATATAAAAATACCAAAAAAAAAAAAGTGGATAAAATGATAGTTAGTTGTATATATAAAACTTGAGTATGAAAGGAAATATTAGATTATGTCAAAGAGAGTAATATAAAATATCAAGGAGTTTAATAATTAAAAGTTTTAAATTAAAGCTGATTGAATATTGACATCAACATTGTTGTTACTATAGGAAGGAAGACGTGGATTGAGTGCGCTAATATTCCTATTTAAAGATTAAGAATATTTATAGGTAATTTTAGGCATTCTATAAATAGAAAAGAGCGAATATTAAAGTTCGAAAAGAAAGTTTTAAATTAAAATTATATTATTTCAAGTATTTTAATAATATAAAAAGTATTAACTTTTAAAAGAATTTCTATATACAACAAAATAAATAAATAAACATTTTTAAATTAAATATTTTAGAAGTATATTTTAGTCAATCACTTTTAATGGTTAATTTTTAGTTTAAACTTATGTATATATTTAAATTATAATATGACAACTCAATTCAAAATTTTAATTGAAATATAATTAAAATATTCTTATTAAATTATTAAATTTTCATTATACATAACCATTTTAAAATTATTGATTTTTATGTTATGAAATTTACTAAGAATACTTGTTATAATATTTTCTCTTAATTGCTAATTATAAAAATGAATTATTCATTTTATTCTAAGATGGTTTGGAATGTAAGAAGCATGTAATTTAATGATCTAAACATGTAATTATAAAAAGCCATTTGATGAATGTTGTTACAGCAGCTTAAAAATCAAAATTTCAATGTCCTCAGCTTTATAGCTTAAATGGATTACTCTCATAGTTTGATACCAAAATAAACCTCGTTAATAGTTGAGTGATTATATCTATAATTTATTTTTTGTTACTAATCATATTACTAATATTATTAATCACGTTTTAGAGTTATTAACAATCATAATTACAGAGCTACTATCAATATTTTCTATTATATTTTTTTTGTTAATTACTAATTAGAAAATTTTGCTAATAATTTTACTATAAAAAAGATTCTGCATTTAAATAAAGAAAGTCTAAAAAATTTTGCATTTACAAATAAATTTTCATTTAAATATTTTTTCTTTACTCCTATAATGAAAATCTAATAATTTTAAATTTAAATAAATTAATAAAAATTATAGATTTAAATTTTATCAATTTTAACATAAATTAATATAATGTAAACTCTATTTTGAATGATTTATTAGTTTAAGTATAAATAAAATAACAAATTTACATATTTACATATTTACATATAATAAAATATTTCAAGGAGTTTAAAGGATTCTAACTGAATTCATTTTTTTTCCCAAACATAACCCTAATAAACTTAACCATATTGGAAACCGTCTTTTTCCTGAGCTATTATGAAAACACAAAAAAAAAAAAAAAAGGGATAGATTGATATGTACAGGGAACTTTATATAATCAAGAAATGAAAATGGATTTAGTTCCAAACATGCTTGCATTAATCTACAAAACACCATATAAAACGAGGCATAGATTGATATAAAAAGAAGAAAGAGTACCTGTTTCCCCTCCCAGAGTTGTTCCAGATGGCTATTCCTCATATCAAGTTCAACTAGGTACCTTAGATCAAACTTGGGCAAAGATCTCAAAGGGTATCCCTCCCAGTAAAGGTACCTTAGCTCCTCAGAAAATGATAAAAGCCCTTTAGGAAGTAAGATTCTTCCACAAGAGCGATAGAATTTGAGAAATCTAAGCTTTCGCATCTTCATCAAGGCTTTCGGTTCCAATTCCAACTTTGGATGTTTGAACATATCAAGCACAATGCCTGTGAGCGTTTTCGATCCCTAAACCCAAGAGCAGTATATGGAGTCAAGATATAGGCAAAATATGAACTCAAGGTAATTATCATATACATGTATGTATTTTATACAAATATGTGTTCGAATAAGAATCAAACATGACTGTCGGCCCTGGATATCTCCAGAGAAAATGATGTGTGATAGTAACATAAGTGAAGGAAATGAACAGGGCCTTTACCTTATTTTTTACTAGCACATCATAGTTGTCCCCAGGAATCCACAGCCTACTGCGTTTTTCAGGCTTTAAAGGTGATTCTTCGCGTACAATATTCCAACCCATCTGTTGCAATAAATCATGCATTGCTATCTTATTTTCTGAAACAGATATAAGAGATTTATCAATGAGGTTCTCAATTCCCGAATGTGCAGAGACATAACAAGCATCCATAACACTTGTTACATGGTCTCGATCCTCCCCTTTAAAGCAACAAGCAATGTCAAGAAACATTTCTTTCTCTTCCCAATCTAGTCCATCTAAACTCCATTTCAACACTTTTTGAATATCCTGATTAGGAACTTGCTTTAATTTCTTTACTTCACTTTCCTGATAGCTTTTGGTCTTGCCACAAAGAGAGGATCCGATCAGTGTAATAGCTAAAGGGTTTCCATTAGCAACACTTGAAACCATCTTTGATAGCTCCAACTGATATTTTGTAGGATGACTGCTTTTGAAGGCACGTTGACGAAAGAGCTGATCAGATTCATCTCCATCTAATTCCTCCACTTTATATATGCTTTCAATGACACGCTGGACAAGCACTTTTTTATTTCTGGTGGTAACAATGACTCGACTTCCAGGGTTTCCTCCGAATAAGATTTTTTCAACCTCAAAAACTTAAGACCAATAAGATTTTTTATTGAGGATGGTAATTCCTTCAAAGCCGTTCCTCTTAGATCAAGATACCGCAACCCCTCCATGGTCTCCATGATTTCTGGAAAAATCTCCAATCTCGAGCAACCTTGAAGTTTTAATCTCATAAGAGATATCAATTTATAAAAGTTGTTAGGAAGGCAAACGAGGTTTTCGCAGTTTTTCAAACTCAAACAGTAAAGACCAATAAGATTGTCAATTGAGGATGGTAATTCCTTCAAAGCCGTTCCGCTTAGATCAAGATCCCACAACCTCTCCATGGTCTCCATGATTTCTGGAAAAATCTCCAATCTCGAGCAACCTTGAAGTGTCAAACTCTGAAGAGATTTCAATTTATAAAAGTTGTCAGGAAGGCAAACAAGGTTTTCGCAGTTTTTCAACATCAAAACCTGAAGACCAATAAGTTTTTCTACTGAGGATGGTAATTCCCTCAAAGCCGTTCCTCTTAGATTAAGTTCCTTCAACCTCTTCATGGTCTCCATGATTTCTGGAAAAATCTCCAATCTCGAGCAACCTTGAAGTATTAATATCATAAGAGATTTCAATTTATAAAAGTTATCAGGAAGGCAAACGAGGTTTTTGCAGTTTTCCAACGTCAAAAACCCAAGACCAATAAGATTTTCTACTGAAGATGGTAATTCCTTCAAAGCCGTTCTCCTTAGATCAAGAAACCACAAGCTCTCTATGGTCTCCATGATTTCTGGAAAAATCTCCAATCTCGAGCAACCTTGAAGTTTTAATCTCGTAAGAGATTTCAATTTATAAAAGTTGTTAGGAAGGCAAACGAGGTTTTCGCAGTTTTTCAAACTCAAACAGTAAAGACCAATAAGATTGTCAATTGAGGATGGTAATTCCTTCAAAGCCGTTCCGCTTAGATCAAGATACAACAACCTCTCCATGGTCTCCATGATTTCTGGAAAAATCTCCAATCTCGAGCAACCTTGAAGTGTCAAACTCTTAAGAGATTTCAATTTATAAAAGTTGTCAGGAAGGCAAACAAGATTTTCGCAGTTTTCCAACATCAAATACTCAAGACCAATAAGATTTTCTACTGAGGATGGTAATTCCTTCAAAGCCGTTCCTCTTAGATTAAGTTCCCTCAACCTCTTCATGGTCTCCATGATTTCTGGAAAACTATACAGATTTGAGCAGCCTCCAAGATCAAGTTTGGTGAGGGATGTGGCTTTATAAAAGCTAGGCAGAGATCTAAGATTTGTACAAGATTTGAAAACCAAAGAAGTTAGCTTATCAAGATGTTGAAGGGATGAAGGAAGGTGACGCAAGTTAGAACACCCAGAAAGGTCTATCTCTTCAAGATTTGTGGCACTTGAGAGGTCCGGAATTCTTACAAGATCCTGGGAATCGTCAAGTCTGATAATCTTCAAATTTACTAAATCCTGCATGCATCAGAAGGTAGTTTTAATAAATTTGTGTGCATTGGAGGACTATAATGCAACAGATGTGACCAAAAAATAAAGAAAGTGCAACAACACATTAAACTATCTTCAAAATGGAATATTTAAGATGTAATTAATTTGAGTAGTAGAAACAGGTTTGAGCTTCATTCCAACTCATCGCTCAAATTAAAATTTTATTGTTTCAAGCATTTTAATAATATAAAAAATTAAAACTTTTAAAAGAATTTCTATATACAACAAAATATATCGTTATAACTTAGAATTTTATATTAATTAAAATTAATGTATTTTAAATTAGGTATAAAAAAGTGAATAATATTTAGTTTTATATTACATATCATTTACTATGATTTTTATAATATTTTTTATTTGTGCACTATAAGTTATCTTTTTACCATGTCATCAAGTGTTTACCTTTTTGTTAATTACTAATTAGAAAATTTTGCTAATAATTTTACTATAAAAAGGATTCTGCATTTAAATAAAGAAAGTCTAAAAAATTTTGCATTTACAAATAAATTTTCATTTAAATATTTTTTCTTTACTCCTATAATGAAAATCTAATAATTTTAAATTTAAATAAATTAATAAAAATTATAGATTTAAATTTTATCAATTTTAACATAAATTAATATAATGTAAACTCTATTTTTAATGATTTATTAGTTTAAGTATAAATAAAATAACAAATTTACATATTTACATATAATAAAATATTTCAAGGAGGTTAAAGGATTCTAACTGAATTCATTTTTTTTTCCCCAAACATAACCCTAATAAACTTAACCATATTGGAAACCGTCTTTTTCCTGAGCTATTATGAAAACATCAAAAAAAAAAAGAGGGATAGATTGATATGTAGAGGGAACTTTATATAATCAAGAAATGAAAATGGATTTAGTTCCAAACATGCTTGCATTAATTATCTACAAAACACCATAGAAAACGAGGCATAGATTGATATAAAAAGAAGAAAGAGTACCTGTTTTCCCTCCCAGAGTTGTTCCAGATGGCTCTCCCTCATATCAAGTTCAACTAGGTACCTTAGATCAAACTTGGTGGGCAAAGATCTCAAAGGGTATCCCTCCCAGTAAAGGTACCTTAGCTTCTCAGGAAATGATAAAAGCCCTTTAGGAAGTAAGATTCTTCCACAAGAGCGATAGAATTTGAGAAATCTAAGCTTTCGCATCTTCATCAAGGCTTTCGGTTCCAATTCCAACTTTGGATGTTTGAACATATCAAGCACAATGCCTGTGAGCGTTCTCGATCCCTAAACCCAAGAGCAGTATATGGAGTCAAGATATAGGCAAAATATGAACTCAAGGTAATTATCATATACATGTATGTATTTTATACAAATATGTGTTCGAATAAGAATCAAACATGACTGTCGGCCCTGGATATCTCCAGAGAAAATGATGTGTGATAGTAACATAAGTGAAGGAAATGAACAGGGCCCTTACCTTATTTTTTACTAGCACATCATAGTTGTCCCGAGGAATCCACAGCCTACTGCGTTCTTCAGGATTTAAAGGTGATTCTTCGCGTACAATATTCCAACCCATCTGTTGCAATAAATCATGCATTGCTATCTTATTTTTTGAAACAGATATAAGAGATTTATCAATGAGGTTCTCAATTCTCGAATGTGCAGAGACATAACAAGCATCCATAACACTTGTTACATGGTCTCGATCCTCCCCTTTAAAGAAAAAAGCAATGTCAAGAAACATTTCTTTCTCTTCCCAATCTAGTCCATCTAAACTCCATTTCAACACATTGTGAACGTCCGGGTTAGGAACTTGCTTTAGTTTCTTTACTTCATGTTCCTGATAGTTTTTGGTCTTGCCACGAAGAGAGTCTCCGATCAGTTTAATAGCTAAAGGGTTTCCATTAGCAACACTTGAAACCATCTTTGATAGCTCCAACTGATATTTTGTAGGATGACTGCTTCCGAAGGCACGTTGACGAAAGAGCTGAACAGATTCATCTCCATCTAATTCCTCCACTTCATAAATGCGATCAATGCCACGCTGGACAAGCACTTGTTTATTTCTAGTGGTAACAATGACGAGACTTCCAGGGCCGAACTGATCAATTCCTCCGAATAAAACCTCGAGTTGGCTTAATTTTGACACATCATCAAAAACTATCAGAACCTTCTTCTTGGAAAGCCTGTCCTTAAGAGAGCCTGGTCCGATTCTGGGCGTTGAGATATTTACTTTTTCCTCTGATATGGTTGAAAGAAATTCGTCACGCAATTTGACTAATTCTCTTCGTTCATGTTCTCTCACGTTTGCAAGAAAGTAGCAGCTTTGGAAACCATTTGAAACATGGTGATAAATGGCGTCGGCAAGTGTAGTTTTGCCTATACCTCCCATACCCCAAATGCCTAGCATTCGAAAATCTGGGAATCCGTCTTCAAATAATGACAAAACTTTTTGCATCCGCCTATCAATTCCGACTAAACCCTCTAAATTAGCGCTTGATGTTCCACAATTCAGTTTCTTCACTATATCTTCGACAATTTTATCTACCAATGTTGACTCAGGCCTATATATTAAAAGAAGAAACAAATTACAAGAGAAATAAAAAGGAAAGAGAAGTAGATAAATAAAATTGATAAAGTGAATCCAAGTTTAACTCAATTGATTCATAGGGTTACTTTTAAAAAGAAGACATTCAAATACAGATGTAGAATTCAAATTTCACTATCTACACCCCTTTCTAAATCCTCAAATTATAACTTTTTTCTTGGAAAAAAATATATCAATAGACAGGACAGTAGACTTTATACATGAGAGAATGGTATGAAGGTGTCATGAACTGAGTTAAAGAAAGGCAGTATAGAAAACGCAACAAACTCTCTATGCCTACAAAATTATGGAAAATTTAAAATAAAATAAAAAATCAACAACAACAACAACAACAAAATTGGAAAAGTTAAGTCTTTCATATCAAGTATCTGCCCCACAACTCCAATCTGGGTAGCATAAATGAATCACTGCTTGGAAAAAAAGTCTGTGCTTAATCTCTCTTCTTTCAAATCAATATATGTATAAGGATTGAATGTAAAGAAAAGGAGTTGCAATTACCGAATGACTTGTGATTCCCGACCGGATAATTTGCCAGCTGAAGTCAAAGCCGTTCTCCAGGCTTGCACCTTTTCAGGCTCATGCTTGACTTCATGCTTTGCAAATGCATCTGCAAAACTCCCTGTTTGGTTCCGTACATCTGTTGGCTTTACACCGTAAAATACAGGAACAACCCTTTTGTTGCGGTTCATGATCTCGACCAGCTCATCCAAGCACCATTTGGAAGAAGCGTAGTCTTTGGAGAAAACAATGACTGAAACCCTCGATCCCTTAATGGCCGTCAACAGTGCCCCTGAAATTACATCTCCTATTCTAAGCTTCTCACTGTCTATAAAAGTTTCGATATTCTTTCGACACAAATCCTTATACAGATGACTCACGAAACCATCACGAGTATCTTTGCCTCTGAAGCTAAGGAATACATCGTATATCCATGCTTTGGTCATATCAGCAGCAGTAGCAGCAGCAGAAGATGTTGAAGCAAGCATATTGGCGTTCCGCAAGATTGAACGAAAGATTATTGGATAATGAGTAAAAGCTATTGTTTTTAAGTGAATTTAGCCTTACATTTGCTTCTCTCTCCTAGGCAGAGTAGTAATTTACCCTGTACAGCAACTGCTAAAGCGTGTGGGACCGTAGACATTGAATATTATTCAAATTTAACCTTCTCCCGCAAGTTAAGTGAATTTTTTATACAATTTTTTTAAATTTTATATTATTTCACCAAAAAAAAATTTATATTATTTTTTATTTCAAAAGATATTTAAAATTAAAATTAACTAAAAATAAAGTCAAGTAAAAAAAAAGCTTAACAAATTAAATTAATGTTAAAGACTTTAACGTTTTATTTGACCCTTAAACCTTATCAAAAAAATTATTTCAGTTTCTTATTTGTTTTTTTCGTCTCTTTTAACCATTAAACTTATGATATTTGTCAAATCACTCAAAAATTAAATGTAAAAGTTAACATTTATTAACTAAATTGATGTAACATACATGTGGATTATCACATAAATGCTATGTAGGCACTTAATTAAAATTTTAAATTTTAGAAATAATAATAAATATTTCTAAAATTGTAACCTCCCTAACCTGAGCTAAACATTACGGTCGAATTCTAAAGGCTACACTAACCACCAAATGGCCTATTAAAACTATCGGATCGTAACACCAAATTCGCGTTGTAGCAAGTAAAGATGCATGCAATTCTTATGCAAATGGATTTGGAGGATGCCCTGCTAGGGCTAAACAAGATGCCTTCGACTTTAACGGATGAAGAGAAGAAGCGTAAAGATCGAAAGGCTTTAATACAATTACAGTTGCATCTGTCTAGTGAAATTCTACAGGATGTGTTAAAGGGAAAAAAAATTGCTATTGCATTATGGGCAAAATTGCAAGAATTATGTATGTCGAAAACCCTAACCAGCAAATTGCATATGAAGCAGCGTTTGTATTCTCATCGTTTGGAGGAATGTGCATCTGTGCACAAACAATGTGTTTAAAGAAATTGTCTCGGATTTGAAGGCCATGGAGGTTTAGTATGATAAAGAGGATTTAGGGTTAATTCTCCTTTGTTCGTTGCCATTTTCTTATCAACCTTTAGAGATACAACTTTGTATAGTCGTGAACCTATTATAGTGGATGAAGTCTATGTTTTATTTGCCTTGTATGACAAGATGAAACATCTTGTGGCTAGATCTAACTCTCAGGAAGAAGGTCTTACAGTTCGTGGAGACAGGATTGAAATAATGATGATAATCGTGAGAGGACATAAGAACGAAATCCCTGCAGTAAATCTAAAAGTAGATCGAAATCTTCAAACAGAGGTAAAACTTGTAACTTTTGTAAGAAGAAAGGGCACATTAAGAAAGAGTGCTACAAGTTACAAAATAAGATCAAAAGGGAGGTAGAGAATCAAAAGGGAAAACAACCAGAACAATCTGGTAAAGTTGATGTAGCAGAAGACTACAGTGATGGTGAACTCCTAATTGCTTCTATCGATAATTCAAAAGTGAGCGAAGAGTGGATTCTTAATTTTGGTTGCACATTCCATATGAGTCCTAATCGGGATTGGTTTACAACATATGAAACATTGCCTAAAGGTGTTGTTTTGATGGGAAATAATGCTTCATGTAAAATCGCAGGTGTTGGCTGTAACACCCCTTACCCGTATTCGACGCTGGAATAGGGTACGAGGCATTACCGGAATTACAAATTTATTTATCAGACATTTTATTTCATTTAGCATTTATATTTGAAACCAATCAAAATCAAACATATTGTCCCTTAAACATATTTATTTTTTTCTCATCATGTCTTACATAAATTTATTACTCGTCTCAACATACTTAATTATCTTGTATTAACATATTAAAGATAATCACATATTTACATATCATGAAAAATATCATTCAATTATCTCTTCTTCATAAACATAAATCAGTTAATTTATCATATCAATATTTCACGTACCATCAACTCATATTTTCTTATATCATATAATTAAGTTACACGAACTTACCTGGCTAAATTTGTAGAAATATCAAGATTCAGGGTCATTTTAGAAATTTTCTATTTTCATCGATTTTTCAATCGATCTTAATCTAAATTAATAATTTCATTCAATTTTGCAATTTTAAATAATAAAATAATCTATTTCATGCAAATTGATCATTTCTACATTTTTACAAAATTAATCATAAAGTTTTACTTTTATTCAATTTAGTCCCTGAGTCTAAAACATTACAAATTAGCCATGCTAGCTGAATATTCATACATATTTTCCTCCTCCTCCTCTCCATTCCACATCCTTAATGTATATAACATGCTATAAGTAACATTATCAATAATTTCACTAATTACTCATAAGTATATTCAAAACTGTCCATTTGAGTTATAGTCACTAAATAGTTTATTTCCAGAGCTACAGAACTCCAAATGAAGAACCGTTAATTTTTCCTGAAACTAGACTCACATATATTCATACCATAAAATTTATAGAATTTTTAGCTTAGCCAATTAGTACATTTTATTCATCAAATTCACCCCTGTTCTGCTGTCTGGCAGTTCTGACCCTTCTTCACTAAAAATTAATTATCTCTTTATATAAGATTCAGACGATGTTATTGTTTATTTCTATTGAAAATATACTCATTCAGGATTCTAAACATATAAATTTAAGCCCCTAATTATTTTTATTCAATTTTTGATGATTTTCTAAAGTTAGAACAGGGGATCTTGAAATCACTCTGAACCAGTCTTATAGAAATATAAATATCTCAGAATACAGAATTCCTTTACTTTCCATGTTTCTTTCATACGAAAATAGACTCAATAAGCTTTAATTTCATGTCTCACTCAGCTTCTAATTCCACTTCTACGAATTTTAGTGATTTTTCAAAGTTACTCTACTGCTGTTGTCCCAAAACTGTTTTCTTATAGCTTGTTTTGCAATTAAGTCCTTTATCCAATTCTAACTTCAAATTCTTTCAATTAAACCACTAATTCATCATTTTATTCATCATATTCTATATTCAAAGACTCTAAAACTTCAAAAACTTCAACTTAAATTCATTAAAACTTTGTTCTAAAACTTATAAAGCATCAAAATTAAAAGAAAAGGATTAAATTAACTTACCAAATTAAACTCCAAGCTTCAAACTTTGAATTTTCCCTTTTTCTTCTTTCTTTTCTCCTTTTCTTTCTTTCTATGCTCTCTGTTTCGTTTTGAGCTTCTGTTTACTATTTCTCTTTTTTTTTTTGTTTTATATATATAATAATATAATAATATAATAATATAATAATATAATAATATGATAATATACTTAAAAAAAATCTCAGATTTTTACACAATACAGCGCCTCAACTATACAAAATGGCATAATTACCATTTTGGTCCTTTATAATTTCTTTTAATCTATAATTCAACTTTTATACCTTTTTCAATTTAGTCCTTTTCATTTAATTACATATCCAAACGTTAAAATTTCTCAACTAAACTTTAATAATAACTTAATGACACTCCATAAATATTTTTAGAAATATTTAAGGCTCACTTTATGAATTCGAGGTCTCAATACCTCGTTTCTGGCCTAATTTTTCTAATTAATTCTTTTAGTTCACAAAATTCACTAATTTTAAAATATTTTTAAAATCACACTTAGCTTATAATTATCGATCAACAAAGTTTTCTAACTTTTTCGTCAGATTTAGTGATCTCGAATCACTGTTCCGATACTATTAAAATTGGGCTGTTACATTGGCACAATCAAAATAAAGATGTTCGATGGAGTTATTAGAACTCTTAGTGGTGTGCGACATATACCAGAATTAAAGAAGAATTTAATTTCGTTAAGTATTCTTGATTCGAAGAGGTGCAAGTACAAAGCTGAAAGTGGGGTTCTAAAGATTAGTAAGGGTTCCCTCATTGTGATGAAAGGGCAGAGAATGTAACACCCTTAACCCGAATCCGTCGCCGGAACAGGGTTATGGAGCATAACCAGGGTTTACAAAATAATTTCAGATAATTTAAGTCCATTAATATTCATTTTCCAAAATCAATCTTAACGTCCCTTACATGGGCCCTCGAGGCCCAAAACATGCATTAAAATCAAATCAGGACTAAATCGAGATTATAGAAAATTTTTGCAAAATTTTGAAATTTTTCTCACATAAAGGAGTCACATGCCCGTGTGGTCAGGCCGGGTGGCTCATACGACCATATGACATGCCCATGTCTTAGGCCGTGTGGCAACACACGCCCGTGTCCCTAACCTGTGTAACTCTCTAACTTGTAACCTATGAAGAAATTGAAGTCACATGGCCAAGTCACACGCCCATATGCTAGGCCATGTACTTCGCACGGTTGAGACACACGCCCGTGTCTTTGCCCGTATGCTTAATCCTGAGCATTCTGTTTCTAAAATTTAAGATGCAGAGGACACACGGCCAAGCCACATGCCCATATACTAGGCCGTGTATCACACACGGTCAAGACACACGCCCGTGCGCACGAAAATAGGCTATTTTATGGCCACTTTTCTCACCCTTACATACCCAACCTGCATACAACACTTTCACCACCAATAAAGCCTAACCAATCAACCAATTCAAGCCAAAATATGTGTCGAAACCATTTTTTGAAAAGGTCGACTTTATATTTTGAAAACAAAAAATAGGAGTTGCCACCAATCCTTTTTATTAGGTGTGATCGGATCACCTTATAATTTAATCATTTTAATAAAAGTCTAAATTTACTAAAATGATAATTTTTTGTCTACGAAGTTCAAGAAACATGTTCGGGAGTCGGTTACGTACGAGGAAGGATTAGTACCATTGTAATGGCCAAAATTGATACCTAGTTGATTGATTAATGTCTTGGTGTCGAAGGTTGAAAACTTGAAAAGAGTTTGAAATACGATCCCTCTTTGTGGTGATGTTATTTTACTTAAAAAAGCTTGAATA
This sequence comes from Gossypium bickii, assembly GCA_025503065.1. Taxonomy (NCBI): domain Eukaryota; kingdom Viridiplantae; phylum Streptophyta; class Magnoliopsida; order Malvales; family Malvaceae; genus Gossypium; species Gossypium bickii. The sequence goes on from CP106711.1 coordinate 125,374,358, forward strand.
AATCGAAACAAATGTTAAAGACCCTCTCGTCTCGAGATAACCAAATATCACATCCCGTAAGTTAGGATATGACACTTTGAACTTTGAGAAAAAGCTTGCTTTTTTTTATTTATTTAAATTTCATGTATTTTAATTTTAAAAGGATATTCGACTTTTTAGGTTTAACGAGAAAATCGAAACCCATTAAGTTAGGGTACGATTTCTCGAATCTCCAAAATACAGAATATTTCCTATTTTTAAAAATTTTCTTTTTTATGAATTTGGGTGAAAATTAATGTAACGTTTAAAATGATATATGAATAAAATGTTACGTTAATGAATGACAATAATATAAATGAATCAATAAGTGATTTATAGTACATATAATGGCAATAATCACATAATATTAACAATCAAAGAAAGATAAAATAAAATATATGTTGAGAATGATAATAATGACAAAAATAAAAGTGTGCAAATGAAGAATAATAAAAAAAACTATAGATTTTGAACATGAAAAGGAGTAAAAATAAACAAATAAATACATAAATAATACATATAATGTAAAGAGATATAATAATACGATAGGGTAAATTGGTGGGCGATGGTAGCCTCTTTCTTCCTTAAATAATTTGGTCCCAATGTCTGCATGTTTTCACGTGTCCTGCTTCACCATTGCCGTTAATTACAGCATTGGATAGGACCCAAATATAATAAATAATTAAATTACGAAAGTATCCTTTTCCAATCCCCTCTTCCCTCACTCTCATGCCTGTTCACTGGATCCCACTTTCTTTTCACATTATCAATTATCATACCCCTGTTTTAAATTTTCTTCCATTTCTCAAATAATTCATTTCTAAAATCTCATTTTAAATTAACATTTGGTTAAATTGATCCAAACTATACAAATATGTATATGTTTTTCTTCCTTCTTCTTCTTTTTTTTATAAAAAAATGACTCATTTGTCTTAAAATATTATTTGGTTTCCACTCAAATCATATGTATATATTTAGTCAAGACACACACACACACAAAAGGGACTAATCTGTGTCTTACTTAAACTGTGGTATTATTATATTTTTTTGTTTTCCTAAATATTTATCTGCCAAAGGAGTTTTATAGAAATACATATAAAAAGGTGATTGATGAAAGTTTGACTTGATAAGAAACTCAAACAGGTCAACGGCTGCAGCAGACAAATGAAGTCGGTTGAAAAGTAACGACAACCTCAAAAGAACAACAAAAAAGAAATGAAACTTTTGAATTAAAACATGAGAACAAAAAGAAGCAAATAAACCAAGAAAATTACATAATGTAAACATATGGTAATATCTCTTGTTTATTTGATTTTAAACATAAGGATATTAGTTAATCAATTGGTACCAGTTTTGGGCGTACGAGGGTGCTAATCATTCCTTGTACGTAATCGACTCCCGAACTTGTTTTTCTATTTCGTTGACCAAAATTATTTTTTTACAAGGTGATCCACTCACACCTAAACAAAAAAAGTTGGTAGTGACTCCATATTTCATTTTAAGGTCGATCCCCGTTTTTCCAAACATTAAAAAATAGTTTCGACAAATTGATTAGATCATCGGTTCGTCAATTCAACTGATTTGATTAGTTTGATCAATCCATACAATTTGATTAAACAAATCATTAAAAATTTGGTTCAATCAGTCTATCCGATCTGTTCAAACAACTTTAACCATATATTTGAACGGTTTTGAGATAAAATATATTTGACTTTGAGTTAATTACCCAATTTTTATTTTTTAAATATTAATATTTTTATTTAAATTAAAGGCATAATGTCTTTTTTGACCTTCCAATTTTACAAAAAAAAAAAAGGTCATTTTAGCCATCCATTTAAATTTTTTTGCCTATTTTAGCACTTAAAATTGTGTTGCTTGTTAGATTACCTCAAAATGAATGGAAAAGTTAACATATGTTAACTTTCCTGACGTGGCATCTACATGGATTACCATGTGTATGTTATGTCAATATATCAAACTTAACCTAATCTTAATGAACATCTATTTAATAATAAAATATTTATAATAAAATTATAAAAATATACCATTATTAATAATTTTTTAAAAAAATTAAATTAAATAATTGACAAAGTCGAATTATTGAGCGAGATGGGGATGATAATGGAACATGGAAAAAGAATATAAATCTTTTAAGGAAATGGTTTAATTGAGCTTATGGAATATCTAGCTCATTGCCACTGAATTGTTTAGTGAGTAAAGAGAACCATGAAATCAACCATGAAGAAGAGAAGAATGAAATGATTGTATATTCACATATTAGCTGAATGATCAGCTACCATATTTATACAGACTTTAATAAGCTAACTAATAACTAACTGTTAACTACCTTAGTAACTGTTAGCTACTAATCCTTATTTTAACTAATAACGTCCTATAACCAAAACTATTTTTATTCCTTAATATGCCTCCACCTGCTCGATACTCTGTTGTCTGCTCACGCCTAGTAACGACTTTGAGACACGATCGAAACTTTGTAAACAAAGGACCAGATAAGGGCTTGGTGAAGATGCATGTCTGCTACTTGATCTTGAGTTAGCACATGTCCGACATTCAATTTTCCAGCAGCAACCTTTTCCCTAACAAAAAATAAATCCAACTCCATATGCTTGAACTTCAAATGCAACACTGGATTAGCCGAGACAACAACGGCCTCGAAATTATCACACCAAACTGTAGATTTCTTAGAAGGAACAACATGCAACTCAGACAGAAGAGATTCCAGCCAAACAATAAACGCCACTAAAGCTCAAAAAATAAACGACGTTGTTTTTGCTTAAAATTTTGTGACGTTTTTATAAAAAAACGCCGCTAATGCTTAGATTTATAGCGGCGTTTTTATAAAAGCGTCGTTAATGCTATAGCGGCATTTTTAAGGAAGCACTGCTAATGTCAGATCTATAGCGGCGCTTGGGCAAAAAAAGCTGCTATTGCTCCTTTTTAGCGGCGTTTTCTTTCAAATGCCGCTAATGTATAATATTTACGGCGTTTTTTTTATTAAAACGTCACTAAAAACACAGCTAAAAGTCCAGGGGTGAAGCCAGAAAATTTTTTTAAGCGGGCCGGATAAAATTTTAATTTTTTATAGTTTATATCTTTATAATTTGTAAAGGATTAAATTGAATTTTTATAATTTTAGGGGGGCAAAGTGTAATTTTACCTTTATTAATTTGAAATTTTTAAAAAATTCTAAGGGCCTTTTAAGCAATTTTACATTTTAGGGGGGCCGGGGCCCATGCCTGCCCCCTGGTTACGCCCCTGTAAAAGTCTGTTTTGGTGTAACGAATGGCCGTCAACAATGCGTTTGAAATTTCGTCTCCTCTTGGAAGCTTTCGCTGTCTATAATAGTTCCGATATTCTTTCGACACAAATGTCTATATAGATGACTTACAAAACCATCACGAGTATCCTGGCCTCTGAAGCTAAGGAAAACATTGTATGTCCTTGCTTTGATCATATCAGCAGCAGCAGAAGAAGAAGACGATGTTGAAAGAAGCATATTAGTGTTCCACCGGACTTGATAAAAGATTATAGGATTATGAGTAAAGCGTATTGTTATTTCTTAGAAGCTTACATCAACTGCGAAAGCGTGTGGCACCATAGACCTTGAAAATAATTGTACGACTTTTAAGAGCCTCCAACAAATTGACAGCTTAGTCTTTGGAAACCAATTAATTCTATTGTTTTAACCCTTCATCGCAAGTTAAGTAAAAAAAAAAAAAAGAAAGAAACAAATTGATATAATTATTTTTATTTCAAATGATATATAAAATTAAAAATAGAGAAAAAATTTAAAAAAAACCTAAATCAAACTTATAGAATTTTAAAAAATATATTTTAATTAATGAATTGGTTTATTTTATAATAATTTTTATTTTAATATGTCGATTCCTTTTTAATTTTATTCTTACTTTGCTGATGTTAATTTTATTTACACACAGGGGCGAAGCCAGGAAAATTTTTTAGGGGGGGTCGGATGAAATTTTAATTTTTTATAGTTTATATCTTTCTAATTTGTAAAGGATTAAATTAAATTTTTATAATTTTAGGAGGGGCCAAAGTGTAATTTTACCTTTACTAATTTAAAATTTTTAAAAAATTTGAAGGGCCTAAACGGAAATTTTACCTTTTAGGGGGGCCGGGACCCATGCCAGCCCCATTGGATTCGCCACTGTTTACACATTATATTTATCAGTGTCATATTTATATAAATTTTTATATTGTATCAAATAAAATAATTTATATTATATAAAAGAAGGTAAAAAATCATTTAAAGATTATTTATAAAATGTTTTTACAATTTGAACTTTTAATATGGTGTAATTTTAGTATTTTGATCGTAACTTAAGTTATAAACGTTCATTTGAGGCTCTTAATATATCTATTCAAAGGGAATTGAAAGTTTTATTTAAAATTATTTCATAACTGAAACCCAAAAGATCAAGAAGACACCCAAAAAACAACTTTCAAGTTTGACTCGAAAATTGCCATGATATCTTAAAAAAAATTTACTTTATTTAATTAAGAGCACTTTTATATTTTTCTCATTATATTATTTTTGCTTTATATATAGATATTATTAAGTTAAGATTCGAGAAACTTAGATTTAGTCGTTATTAATTGTATTTTGTTTTCTTTTTTTATTTTATACGTTTCTAAATTCTCTTTTCTACTCAAAGATTTCATCAAAGTTTAATTTAATAAATTTGTGAAATTTATATATACTTTATTTTTTCTTTTATTTTTTGGTATTTATTGTAGCACCTTACATATTCGAAGCTCTTGGAAGCTTCTCGTTATCTATAAAAGTTTCTTCCATCGACTTAAATATCGAAAAACGATTCAAGTGTCAACTTCAACACCCTCATAGTTTGCATTTTAGGTTTTGAAGATCAAACCATAACATTGAAGCTTACAACTGGGCCCATACACTTGAAGCTTGCAACAAGCTCAGATCCACTCTGTACTAAGGAAGAGACTAAAGGTGGGTTTAGATGGGCGATTGAGTGCTGTGCGGTGTGTTTAGCTTACTTTTTGTCTCAGCTACAGTATCGCTACAGTATCTAATCTTACCGCCACTGTTATTTTTACACTAACCGCAATTAAACGCACCGCCCATCCAAACTCACTCTAACAATTGTCCTTTTTTTTTGGAGACTCAAAACTCTAATCAAATTCAATTTATAAAATATATTTTCCTTTATTACTTAAAATACAATATCAAATATGAATTTTAAGAATTTAGAACTTCCTAATTTTTTTCTTCTGATTTATTAATATTTACTTAAATCCAATTAGACATGTATTAAATTTTTAATTGTGTTTAAATTATAAGAAAGAAAAAAGAAAAAAGAAAAAGAAGTTCTAATATTTTGGGTGAAAAATGAACATAAATATTTAGAAAATCACTTAAATTACAAGTATACTAGTATAGCCTAAGATATTATATACTACATTAATTATAAACGTTTAAGAGTTTGAAGTTGACTCATCCATGGAGGTTTTGACTCATAGAAAGGTACATTTTAGGGATAAACCTGAAGAGGTAAATACAAATATTATCGTTGATACCTTCTTAGAAAGAGAAATTAATGGGGCAATCATCCATGGCTAACAGAAGTGGGCTAGAGGAAGACGAAGATTTCGATGTGATGGAAGGAGATATACAGAAATCTATTGTTAATGGTATACCTTCAATAGACTTTTCAGAAAGTGATCGAGCTAGTTATTCTGTTAGAATTAGTTACGTATTGTTAGCTCGTTCAGTTAGCTAAGAGATGCTATATATATATCGATGTACAGTGAACAAAGAAAGGTCAGGTTTATTTTCAAGAAACAATCAGATTATTTTCTCAATCAAAGGTAATTAGTTGCTCTCTTCAATCTTCTAAGAACTTCTAAATCTAGCTAGTTATCTTACCTCTCTTCATGGTATCAGTCGCCTAGGTGGTTCTGGATATGGATAACTCCTCCGATTCCGCCATCGCTGCTGGTTCTCCCTTTTCTAATGATCGGATTATCAATTTCTTTCCCCGCCACGACGTGATCAAGCTCGATGCTCATACGTTTGTTCGATGGCAAAAACAGATTCGTCTTATTGTAGCCGGTTACGATCTGGTCAGTTTCCTTGACGGCACAATTGAGGCACCATCGTGATTTATTTTATCTCCAGAGGGTGCTCTTGTGCTCAACTCAGTCGCATTGGCGTTTACTCAGCAAGATAACCTTTTCACCTCATGATTGCTATCCACCGTCAGTCTGTCATACATCTCTTCCTTCATCGAAGTACAAATCGCCTCAGATGTTTGGACCACGACGAGCGCTCTCGTTACAACGAATACAAGTGCGAATCAATCGAGGCTCCAGCACGAACTTTACTCCTTACGCAAAGGTACCCTTTCCATTACTGTTTTTGTTGCGAAACTGAAGAGTTTGTGCTCCCTTTTACATGCTTCGAGATAATCTATATCTGAGGCTGAACGGATTGAAATCCTCCTTGCAGATTTTCCATCTGAGTTTGAGCCGGTTGTTACCATCGTGTCGCTTTCCTCGTCTCTGCTTCCGTTTCAACGGATCATTGATGCTCTCTTGGAATGTAAACGCCGGCAAGAACTGACGGTTAGTGACGTGCTTCTTGCGGCCAATCTAGTGGAAAACTCTCCTAATCAGTCCATGGACTCTTCCTCCTGCGGTGGCCGGTCTTCTTCGCTCGGTCGTGGCTGGGGCTTCTGTCCGAGACTCTAGTGTCATATTTGTGCTTGTTACGGGCACGTTGCTCAAAGGTGCTATTACCGTTACCACCGTGACGAGTCTACTCTGATGGTGGTTCCGTCGTCGCTCCATGACCATGAAGGATCCTTCGTGCCTCTTATCTCTGAGTCGCGTCTCTAGTTTTCTCAAAATATCAGAATGGATGGTTAACTGCATCGAAGACCAAGGGTTGAGTATAATTTTGGTGGTCAAAATTATGTTGGGCACTGTTAAAATTTATGTGCTGCTTTTAATTCAAATCAAAATGGTGGTAGGCCCCTCTCACATGTTGGTTGTTCTTTGTATCCTGCATATAGACAAAATCAAAATATTGGCCAAAATGGTGGTGGGTCCTTCTCACGTGTTGATGGTTCTTTGTACCATGAATATGGCCAAAATCAAAATGTTGGATTTGGTCAGAATCATGTTAGTGGGCCAGATATTCGTCCGACTTTTGGCAGACCTTGTGACGGTCATTTTGGCCGTGTCGATCGACTATATAATTTTAGGCCAATGCATGGGCCTCCACAGCCAAGTGCCCTAAATTTACCCCCAAGACCCAACACTAATAATGTTCAAATTGGTTTGTGTTTTGGTGTAGGCACGCATAATGGGGTCACAGTTCCATGGTCTACCAAACCACGCGCTCGAGTGTATTTTGGATCTGACCCTTGCATAGGGCTTCCACGGCTCGGGTATCTTCACCCTTTCGACTACAATGACTCTTCTGATTCGAATATCAACACTGCTCAGGTTGGCTCTAATGGTGGGTTGGATTCTTTTATTCCTGTACCGGTCAGCACCGCCTCTTGGTATCCAGAATCGGGTGCCAACAATCATGTGTGTCAGGATCTGTCAGCTCTGCATCACACTACCATGTATTCAGGTACTTCTGCTCTCTTAATAGGTGATGGAACGCCTGCCTTGATTAAGTCGATTGGTGATAGTTTTGTGCCTATTCAGTCTAGATTGCTCCGTCTATCTAATGTTTTATGTGTTCCAAGCATCTGGAAGAATCTTTTATCGGTCTCATAATTTACGAATGATAATAATGTGTTTTTTGAATTTCATTCGACTTATTGTCTTATTAAGGACGCGATGACTCGGAAAACTTTGCTGACGGGCCATATTCGTGATGGGCTTTACCATTTCCCTGTACCTATTTTGTTGACTCAAATGGTTGAACCGTCTGCTTCTAGTATTTCTGCTACTCAGAATAAGACTACGGAGTGTAATACTTTTTCGTTGTGGCATAAGCGTTTAGGTCATCCCTCTAATAATGTTGTTAAAAATATGTTAGATAAATTTCATATTTCATACGGTGTAGCTGGCGTAAGCATCGCCACGTTGTTGACATGGGCATCACTCTTTTGGCTCAAGAAAATTTATCTATGGAATATTGGGGCTATGCATTCTGCTGTGCTATCCATCTCATTAATCATCTGCCTACCCCAGTGTTGAAAGGGTTAACCCTATTTCAGGCTCTCTACGGGTGTGAACCCCCGTACGATTACTTGCGAGTGTTTGGTTGTTGCTGCTATCCTTATCTACGGCCGTTTATGTTTCATAAGTTGGAGTTTCTGTCTCAACTGTCCACCTTCTTGGGTTATAGTGCCCAACACAAAGGGTACCTGTGTTTGCTACCGACTGCCAAGATTGTTGTCTCTCGTCATGTTGTATTCGATGAGAATCGGTTTCTTTCAACGGATTCCACGTCTACAGCAAGTTTCATAGATCAAGATCATTCTATTCCTACATTTGTTCCTTTACTCAAACACATCTCATCTCGGCCTTTGATGCCTCTGTTTGGTCAATCCTCTTCATCATCTCTTCCTCCAATGCCTTATTCTGAAACTTCTCCTTCACCTGTAGCACAGTCAACAGTCGGGTCTGATCGTGAACCGTAGGGTTCTTCGTTGCCCAGTGGTGATGGCAGAGACTACTCAGATATTGTTCTTGAGCATTCAGGTCAACCAGCTAGTCTTGTGCATGTGGTTAACAGTCACTCAATGGTGACTCGGTCAAAAATAGGGATTTTTAAGCCCAAAGCATTAACCGTTGAAGCTTTGGAACCAGCTTCGATTGAGGAGGCATTTTCTACTCCTGAGTGGTGTGAAGCGGCTCAAGCAGAATATGATGCCTTACTACGAAATTCTACCTGGGATCTTGTCCCTCGACCTTTTGGTTATAAAGTAATTGGGTGTAAATGGCTCTTCAAGGTCAAGAAAAATTCGGATGGTTCCATTACGCGACGAAAGGCTCGGTTAGTTGCGAAAGGTTACTCTCAAGTTTCTGGGTGTGGTTTCAAGGAAACTTTCAAGGAAACTTTCAGTCTTTGCGTTGGTGACTCCATTGGCATTTTGGCCTGGTCTTCATGTTTACTTCGGGATTGATCTTCGGCCTTGTCTTCATGTGTACGTCGGGGTTAATCGGTGACCTCATCTCCTCCTTCCGTTGATGAATACGACTATGTCCTAGCCAACCGCAATGCATCCCCCTGATCAAGTCGATGTTTGAGAGGACGACCCAACTCGAAAGAAAAATAATGTTGGGGGTGTTTGTGACACTATCGGTGGGCCACTATATGGTGTCGCATGGGGCGTGTAATACAATACGTGGGTTAGAAATCGTGCAAAAAAATCCCTGGAAATAGTGTTAGTACAAGGAATGATTGTGCGTGCTGTGGTGCTTGTGTAAAATAAATTGGTGATTATTGTGTTAGTGCAGGGAATGAATGTGTATGCTATGGTGCTAGTGTAAAATAAATTGGTGCGTGTTGTAATGATGGTGTAAAATTAAATGGGTTAGTGGCAGGAATAAATGAACTATATTAACCAAGATGTTGCACGAGAATCGGGTTCGCATGTGCATGTGGAGCAGATGTTAACCTATTAACAGCATATCATCTCGACATGGGATTAATAGGCCCTCGTCTTGACCTCTTATGATGATGTTCCCTACTCCTTTCTACAGCCAGCAGCAGATACAGCTTCCTCTGACTGAATCAATCCTTGTAATTTGAAGAAGTCGCCAACTCTGACGTCAAATACGGTTCACACGTTGGTAAATAATCTTACCTATGCTGCGACATCTCAATATACTTCTTCTGGAACGTTGTCCAATCTTCATCCAGTCTCCCTCGTATGTCGAGCTCCTGAGCTTGTGGCAGAATACGTTACGTACACCCGAACTACCGCATCATTCGGTTGGATTCGTGCATCTCAACTGTTGAAAAAATTACCAATGGCACTTTCATGTGCCAGATGCTACGATTCACCAAAAATTCCTCTTGAACGGAATCTTGAATCCTTGGATCCGCATATGGCATCCATACGAATTATCGTACGAATTTATAAATTTCAGCAAATGCGTAATATGTAATTTCAAATGGTGGAATAACAAACCGATAACTATGAAATTCATAAACTAACATCCTCCTCAGTTTATTAATCTAAGGCTAGTAAGATGTCCTTGAGCTTGGTTGATATACTGATGTGGCTCTCGGGCTTGTTTCGCCTATTCGAGAAATATGTTATTTCAAAATTACAACAATAAAAATTCCAAAACAGTAACAATATTATGAAATGACTTTTACCATGTTGCGAGTGAGAATTCGTAAGGGAATTGCACTCAGGGGCATAGAAATAGTAGTCGATACCATGCCTACGATTGAAGAAGGAGCATGCAACTACCTATTTTAGCTTTTCTCAGTAACGCCGCTCGACACATTTCTCAGTACAATGTCGCCTGCACCGTGGATCCCCAACTAGGTTGTCCCGCTTCTATCAAGTTGGTAGTAGTAGTAGCCACCTCAAGTGTATTAGATTGTAAGATTTATTTAGCATTAGCAGACCCTCATTCAACTTTAAGATGAATGCGCATGCGAATTGCTACTTTTCAACGTCACTCGCTGAAGCCTCGATAGTCTAGAAGTTGTCCTCCAACCATCTCATCTCGATCCGGCTACCCCTAACCCTGTTTGGCACATTCCCTAACAGTTGCTCGCATGTTGCACTTCAATCGACACTTCAATCGACACTAATAACTAGCCTCGTAAAGACATCCACATCAACCGGTAGACCGAGTTGTAAACTAACGTCCTCAAGTGTAATTGTACACTTGCCGCAATGGAGATGGAACGTGTGCGTCTTCAGTCTCCATCTCTCGACCAAAGCATTGATGAGTAGGGGATCCAATTTAGTCCTTTAGAGCATGTGAGCCACATATAAAAAGTCTACATCTCGTACATGTTCATGAATGGCCTCCGCTGCACCTTTGCTTAAGTTGTTTATGTATGTCTCTAAAATTCGATCTTTGGCCTGAGTATATAAACATAAAAAATTATTAATCTAAACAGCATAACAGTTAACTTTTTAAAATTAAAAAATTAGATAATATTTTCTTCACATCATATTTATTAATAGATTAAAAATAAATAATTAAATAATATTTTCTTACCATTTGTAATTGAAGGTCGAAAATGTGCTTGTCATCCAAACGAATAAGTTGATATGCCATCGATAAATTAATAAAATAAAATCAAAGGATTAAGAAATTCTATTTAAAAAAATTACTTTGGCATTTAGAATTTAGATTAGAAAATCGAGAATTGGCAATTGAAAATAAAAAAAATTGAGAACAAGAAAATTGAGAACCAAATTGTGAGAGTTGAGAGTTAAGTTGAAAAAAAAATGAAAATTGGAGGGTTTATATAAGGAAAAAATGGTTGTTAGAGCCTCATAGTCGTTGGGATTTTTGTTTGTTGGAAAAGTTAATGTTGGATAGAAAACGTGTCTTACAAGGCGCGTTTTCACTGAATTGCCAATGAAAATATGCCACGTAGGATGCATTTTTTGGATGAGAAGAAAACGCGTCCTACAAAGTGCGCTTTTTCTGCCAGATCAGTGAAACTGCATTTTATAGGACGCGATTTCCTTTCTCTCTCCAAAAACAACGTTGATCGATAAAATTTTAAAAAAAAAAAAACTTAGTTAAAAAAGAATTCGGCATATATTGATAATTTTACCCTAAAGAATCCGCCGAAGCAAAATCAGTTTTGAAGTATACCACCAATTTTCTCTTTAAATGAATTCAATATAAATTACTCCCTTAAATAAATATTAAACTTGAAAATATTGGTTCATATCATATCAATATAAATATTTTATTAAATTTTAAATATGAAATAAAACAATTTTAAAATTTTCATTTAAATTTGTAAATCTTTGACATATATTTTAATATAATTGATTTATATCTATACCCAATTAAACTCACAAAATCAAACATTTTAAAATAATAAAAATTTTATACCATTTTAAAAGCAAAATTTATTATACAAATATTATTTCTAAAATATAAAGCACAAAGGTTATAATCATTTTTTACTTTATACATATGATTATATTCGTCAAATCTAAAGAAATAGAGGAGTAATAATTGCTTTCTTTTTTCTTTTGTAGAATTCTTTCATTTTCCATTTTAAGGGCTTTCATGCAGATTACATATATTTGAACTGCCCAAATACTTATTTTTTTGTAATAAAAGAATTTTTCTTTTAAAATAATTATAAAATTAAATATTAATATTTTATAAAATAGAATTAAATAAATAATAAACGGTAGTACAATCCAACCCATGGAAATTTTACAATTTGAATTGTTTAGTAATTGTAAGGACTGGTTTAGTATTACTTTTAAAAAATATTTTTAAAAAGTATTATGTAAAAGCGATTTTAAGAAGTACTTTTAAAAATTTTAGTTTATAATTCGTAAATTTTTAATTTATTTGTAATATTTTCTCCTTGAATTATCTTATTTTTTTAATTATATTTTTTATATTTATATTTTATTTAGGGTTAAATATAAGACTAGTACTCAAACTTGTCTACTTCTCTCAGATTGATATTTATGATTTTTTTGTTTGAAATTGTTACTTGAACTTTTTTCTGTAAACTAAATCGGTATTTGAGTTTAACGCCATTAAGTCTACGACACGTGATTGAATAAAATTTTAACACGTGGTGATGGTGATGTCATTGGTGACATCATAATCTAAAAGATTAAAAAAAAAACTTTTTTTTCTTTGGACTTCTCTCCTCCCAATTTTTTTGTCAGTTCTTTTTTCTTCTTCTTCTTTTTCCCTTATTGCTTCTTTTTCTTAGGGGAGAAAAGTAAAATAAAAATTGAAATTTTATTTTTCGGTGGAACTTTGTAAAGAACTCAACAAAAAAGTCTGGGACCAGATGATTCTTGTATGAGCTAATCAGATACAAAAATATGTGTCAAGTTACCCATTTGGACTAAACTACTGACAACACATAAAAATAACTTAGCTAAGGCTATGTATACATGTAAGGTTATCAATCCAGCTAAACTTTTAAAACAACAATGGATTATCAGTCCAAGATAAATTCTTGTCACATGTATATCCGAGTCTACAACAAATGTTGGAGCTTTGTCCAAAACGGGAATCATACAGAAACTTCGTGTATGAGACTTTTACTCGGTCCATCGGAATTATCTCAGAATTTGATTTATTACCACATAGCCTAATTTCCAATTTCAGCAGTTTATATACAATTAATTAACAACATTTAATAATGAATTGTAATTACGGAAGATAGTATGAACTTACCTAGACAAAAATGGTTGTGAAACCAAGGTTGGCAATTAATCTGTTAATTTAGCTTTTCAACGATTCGAGTCCGATTGTTTTGCTCCTTGATCTAAAAGATATTTTTCGTTCAATTAATCCATTCAAACATCATAAAATATTGAAATTCATATATTTGACCTTACTCATTTTTTACACTTTTTACCATAAATTTTAATTTTTTATTCAATTTAGTCCCTAAACTCGAAACATTCAATTCAATAAAAGATTAATCCAACCACGGCTAGCTAAAGTTTCTATAATTCCCATATAGCCCATATTCATCATATTTTTACAAGAATTTGATATAACTTTACTATTTTAGCAATTTAGTCCTTAAACACTAAAATTACTAAAAATCACTTTACAAAAAAGTCATATTTAACAACCAAGTTTATAAACCTATCATTAACATACAAAAACTTCAATTACAAATAATGGGAACTATTAAAATATACAACAATTTTGAAAATGGGGATATTGATTAGTTACACCTAGTTATAATGATTTAAAAAACATAAAATTTATGAAGAACGGATAACAAGATGACTTACATAATCTCCTCTGGCTGAACTTGAGAAGCTTTAAAAATGGAGTTTTGGGTGTTCATTTCGGTGGTAGATCAATAAAGATGATGATTCCTTTCTTTTATTTATTATTTAACTTTTAATTATTAATAATTAATCATATTTTTAACATATAAAATACATACCATTAGCCCATTAACCGTCCAGTTTATTTAATTAAGGTTAAATTTCCATTTAAACTCTTGCACTTTAACTTTTTAAGTTATTTAACTAATAAAAATCTATAGCGATTGACTTTTGTAATTTTTACGATTTAATCTTTTTTTAATTAATTATCAAATCACTCAAATTTCAATACACCTAAACAATTACTCTGTAAATATTTAGTTTACAAAAATAAGGTCTCGATACTTTATTTTTTAAAATCATTCGACTTTAAAGATAACTCACTTGTAGTAACTATTCATTTAATAAATCAAAATTATCGTATCAAAATTTAATATAATACTATATTTAAATCGTAAATATTAATTAATAACATTTACGGATTCACATGTAAAAATTTGTAATCCTAAAATCACTATTTTTAACATCACAAAAAATACAGTAAAAGCACTATAAAAACGTTCAAAGCCATAAAAAGACAGCTATGGCGCGACTAGACCCCTGTGCTGAGCTATAGCAACCTATGCTGAGCCATAGCCTGAACGTGGGTCACAAGCAATGATGACGTCAATGACCATGTTTAGCAAGATTTTAAGATACCATTTAATACCAAGCATTTATTAATACTAGTGGCATATTGGGCATCAACTGCACATATTTTAGCTTATAAATAATAGGCTTATGTACACAAATTAGAGCGCATCAACTGCACATATTTTAGCTTATAAATAATAGGCTTATGTACACAAATTAGAGCATCCATCCATTGAATAGGGTTTTAGACTTAAATAGTTTTCTTTAGTTTTAGTTTTCTTCTTCTGTAACCGAAAGATTCTATTATGATATGAAGATAATTACGAGCAGAGACTATTCTGGATCTATACTTTAATATATTTATCAATGAGCATTCCCTTTACTCTTCTACTTTATTCTTTTATTTATATTTCATTAGCTTGATCAACTAATGTTTATATGAATTTTAGAATAATTATTGTTCTTTATTTATATCTTGCATGATTTGTTTATTAAACTGATGAATTAATTCATCAAGTCGATTAATTAACAAAATAATAAAGATTCATAATAGGGTTAATTTGTAACATCCTAGATTAGGGGTTATGCGTTTATGCATAATTCATGAGTTAGTAGGTTTTGGCAGTGTTGGAAGTGTATTAAGGGTTTTTAGAATTTTAGGATGGAAGAAGAAAGCTTTGGAAAATTATTGGTTTTTAAGTAAAAAGGGGAGCTAGGTAAATGAGGCTTTAAAAGAAACTCCGTGTGAAGCATGACACAAGGAACCATGTGGTAAAATGGCATGTTTTATGAATGTGTTATGTGAATTCTAGAAATAAGGAAATGTATGGAAATGTATGGAAATGTAAGGAAATGTAAGGAAATGTGAGGAAATGTATGGAAATGTAAGGAAATGCAAGGAAATGTAAGGAAATGTCTTGTCTTGGAAATATAGGGAAATGTCCTGAAAATGTAAAGGAATAAAGAGGAAAGTGAACATTTATGGAAACTAGGAAATGTAAGGAAATGATTCAAAAATGGAAAGTGAACATTTCGGAAACTTGGAAATGTAAGAAAATGGCAAGTATGTGAGTCGATCGAAAATTTTAGGAAACTTAGAAATGATGCCGAAATGTCAAATTTTAAAGTTCAAAATAGGAAATAAGGGCTAGAGGGCCTTAAAAGAAAAAGTTGGAGAAGTTTGACACACAATTAGGCTTGGAAAAATGGCCTGAAGGTGTCACTTAGGGCCTATGGAAATGGCGCCATGTGCAAGAGCTATTGGGCTTGGGTTCGAGTCACTTGGGAAGCAAATTAATAAGTTTAATTTTTGCTTCGGAAGGTTGAGGTGGACGGCATGGGTTTCTAGAAAAGGAAGAGTTTTATTTGCATAAATATGTGAATAATAAGAGATAAATAAAGGAGTTTTATTCACATAAATATGTGAATAATAAGAGATAAATAAAGGATTATTTTCTAAGGAGATAATTGAGGAGATAATTGATGGATTAAAGGCTTTTATCTTTTAAATAAAAGAGATAATATTATCAAAAAGAGGAGTGGTGGCCAAGTAAGGGACTCTTTGGCTGATAACTTTGTCTATAAAAGGAAAGGAGGAGGGCTACTCCTCAGTTTACTTCTTTTTCCTCTCTGCCAAAATTCTCCCAAAGCAAAACCCCTCTCTGCCGAAATTTTCATTAAGCAAAAATCCTCTCTTTCTCTTCTATTTCTTCTCCGTTTCTCATTGGTTTGAATCTTTGTGGATTCTAAGGAAGAGGGCAATCATCCACAACATAAAAGGGGATCTTCGGGAAATCTAAGGATCTAAGGTAAGGATTATAATATAAATATTTGGTTAAAGATTATGATTCACGTTTTCAAAGTTAGATTTAATCTAACACGAAGTTATAGGATTTCGACAGGATTATAAAGGAATCCTCTTCAGATTTGGAATCCCATCATAAGGTAAGTGATATTCGGCCAAGGCTAACTTGTTAAATATTTGGGATTATTTTTCCATTATTTCAAAAGCGAAAACTAATCTATGGAGAAATATAGTGGTTAGCCGATTTCAAGGGAGGAACACAAACCTTCGGGATTTGATTAGCAATCAAATCGGCAAAACAAGGTAAGTGGTAGTAAATTCTACTTCTAGTAGGATTTGTTTTTTTTTTAGAACAAAAGGGGTCATTTATATGTTTTAATTAATGGCCGAGTATAGGAGTGAAAGATTTAGACCGGTAGATCGCTCTTGGGAATTCACGGAATCTATTAAGCGAAAAAGGTGTGTACTCTTACTAACTTTCAATAAATTGCATGGCAATCATTAGATATGTAAATATGTAACGAGTATGTGAATGTGGCTAAGCACCACAAATGTGGTAAGGAGTACCAGTGCACGTTTCCTACTACTTATGATAGGATTGTGAATGTGATATATTTTAAACATGTGATTAGTAACATGAATGAAAATTTAGTATGTGAAATATGTTATGAAATAATTGGGGCATTCAGGATATTTGTGGAGGAAGAAAGTGAAGGTGATGACTACGGTCTCACCAACGTAAAGTGGTGACTACGGTCACATAAAGTGAAAAGTGGTAACCGGTTACATCCAAAGTGAATACGAGTGTCTAATGACACAACATAAGTGGGCGATGAGCACGTCATTTGCAGGTGACGCGCCGATGGTGTGTAGCGGATGGAGGGTCGACTTAGTAGTCCCCACGGTGTATGCAAAGTTGGTACGGGTGGTGTGTAGCGGATGGACAAATAGGTTTGGGTTTGGGTTGCATCATTATTTGATTTGAATATGCTTGATATGGCTTGTATGCCTGATTTGTTGAAAATTAGTATTGTGTACACATTGAGTCTGTGGACTCACCCCGTTGAGAATTATTTTTCGTGTGATGAGCAAAATCTTTGGACCGGGTCGGCAGGAGCTAAAGGTGGCCATGCATCACTTGAAGAATTTATTTAGAAATTTGGACTTTATATAATTTTAGTACTTTAAATTTTATTTTTGGGTTTGAATGATGTAATAAGGCCATAAGGCCCAGTTGGATTTTCTTTACTTCTGCTTATTTTCATTTGATTATGATACAATTTATTTTTGATTAAAGTTAAGTAAATTTATTTCTTTTAAAATAATAAACCCTAAAATTATTTTGTCACCTTATTTAAGTTGGGTTTTCAAAATTTTATTAAATGGGTTCCAATTTAAGCCCAACCCAAAACAATGTTTTCTAAAATTTACAATTTTTCTCTAAGTAACCAAGAATTTTAAAACCGGTTTACTTAAGGAACATACCAGATCCGGTTCAGGCTCATGGGCCGGGTGTGGGGTGTTTCATAATTGGTATAGATACGCGTTATAAAACTCTAGGTGTGACAACCTTAAGAAATTATCATAGGGGAGACGAGATTTGGAGATAAGTAGAATCGAGTAAATCGTAATCTATCTTGATTGAGAAAGTGGGGTTGGGAGAAAATATTAGTTAATTAATAGCTAATTCATACTAAAACTCGAATTCTAAAATTAGTTAATATTCTATTTATTTAATTAGGGATTTAATTAATCATAGGCTAGAGGCTTGCATTGTCAACACTAAGAATAAGAAATTCCATTGGGTTAATTAAGACTTACACTATTATTTTGGACTTACACTACTAATTCATGACCGAATTAGATTAATAATTATTTTCTATAATTAATTTAATAATAATTTTTTCAATCCTCAATTCCTTGTGTATTGTACTTGAAATACTTACCAATGTTTCTTTGTAAACTTTATTATATTACAATTTGATCCGTACACTTCTGGACACTGCCAATTTAATTATATATATATTTTGGTATGATATTTTTACTATAAATGATAATATGATCAAGTTGTTACCGCTGTTGTTGAAGATTGCAATGTTGAAATTTTTATTAAATTGATTACTATAAAATAATATTAGTTAAAAGAAAAACGAGTTAGATAGTGTTCTAACTTTTATTTAACTAATTATATTTTATATTTTTAGTGCGGAAAAAATATAAAAAATTATTGTTAAAGAAAAAATTTAATATTTTTACATACATTATTAATTATTAGATTTAATTATGAATATTAGATTTTTATAAGTCGATATATAATTTATCTAAATTGAATTGATTGTACGAAAATTCAACAAATCAAAAGAATCGAGATTACAAAGATGAACAGTCTGAATGTTAGGATGAACTCCCACCTAAACTAATCAAGTATACATCCGAGAAGGAGGGAGATTCGACGAATCAAAGGAGTTAGGAGGGAGACTGTGATGAAGAATTATTGGACTATGAGTAAAGCTATTGTTTTTTAGGTCAAGTACCCTTAAAGTTGTAGGCAGAGCACGACTTTACACTGCAAAAGCGTGTGGGACATTCACATTGAAAATAATTGTACGACTTCTCCAGCAAATTCATTGTCTAGTCCTTGGAAACCAATTTTATTGTTTTAACCTTCGTCCGCAAGTTAAATAAATTTCTTTTATATTTATATTATTTTTTAATTCAAAGAATATTTAAAAACAAAATTAAGTAAAACAAATTAAAATCAAACTTAAATGAGTTTAAAAAATATATAAATATAATGATTTATTTAACCTTTCAACTTTATAAAAAAATTATTTTAATATTTTATTTATTTTCAGTCTATTTTAACCTTTAAACTTGTAATATTGGTCGAATCTCTTTAAAATGAATACAAAAGTTAACTTTTATTAACTTTAATAAATCATGATGCTAAAAATTTTGATTAATGAAATGGTTGATTTCATAATAATTTTAATGTTAATATCAAGACTCCATTTTAATTTTATGTTGGGTTCAGCCGGAATTGATGAAAGAGTAATGGAAAATGAGTAGGAATCTTTTGAAAAAGCTTACATCTTTTGAAAACTAAGATTAGGTTTACATTTGGTTGTTTCTTAGAAACTTACCCATTCTACTTCATTTTTAGAGTCAGGAATCTTTGTACCACCGAAAGTTGACTTTGTCGGCAGAATAAAATAATTTTAATTAGTTATATTTGGGTCATTATATATTTAAAAAAAATTGAATTGTTTTCAATATGTCAATATAATTAATTAAATTCG
The DNA here is from genome assembly GCA_025503065.1 of Gossypium bickii. Lineage (NCBI taxonomy): Eukaryota > Viridiplantae > Streptophyta > Magnoliopsida > Malvales > Malvaceae > Gossypium > Gossypium bickii. The sequence continues at coordinate 125,394,127 of CP106711.1, forward strand.
TAACTATCACATATATAATTGATCTTTTTTGTATAATTATTTCTTTTATAAATAAAATATTATAAAAATTAATAAATTATTTTTTTAAAATTAAATTTATGCTTATAATTATAATTATTATATTTAAGAAATAATCTACTTATTCTAATGCAGAATTACACTTTCATACATCAACTTGAAATTAAACCCAATATTATAAACTTGTACCGTACCGAATTCATCAATTCAAATATATAATAATTATAAAAATAAAAATAATATAAAAAACTTTGACATTTTATAAAAAAATAAAAATATATAATATTGCTTTAAAACACATTTAGAATAAATCCAAATAAATTGGAGTCCAAGTACATTTGAATCTAGATAAATATTTGTTTAGATTCTTTCTTAATGTTAAATAATTTTAATCTTTTTTTATAAATTTATATATTTTTATTTTTACTAATGCTTACGGTCATGCTCTTTGGTTGCTGGTTTCACGTCATCATATTTTAACAATGTTAGAGTAGTATGAAATTGAATCAACAAATTAAGTCCAAAAAGAAATTAAAAACTCTTCGGTTGAAATAATAATCTAAGCTTGAAGCGGGATTCAGCTTTGATAGTTGAAACTATTAGGTGGTTGTACCTCTGCCTCGTCCTTTGCAAATGATACATGAACTCCGCAATGCTTTACCTCACAACAAATGCATTAAGACCAATGCCCCTTGCAAGCAAGAGGGTAGAATTTAAACCAAACCAGGCCTCATTTGTTTGATGCCTGAGTTTCCACAAACCAACTAACTTCAGCATTGACATCACAGAAACAATTGCTCCCACCCAACCATTTGGTCTCCAGGGATTCGTCTCTGAAGCCCAAAAATATCAGAAAGGTACCAAAACCACCCTTAAAGTTTGACCTGAAAGTTACCAAGATATTTTGAAATTTTCTGCTTTATTTAATTAACAACACTTTTTATTTTTTTATTATATTATTTTTGCCTTATATTTTTACATTATTAGGATAAAATTCGGGAAGACTTAGAATTTATTGTTACTCTCTTTTCTAGTCAAAATTTTTATTGAAATTTAATTTAATAAATTTGTAAGACTTATTTATGTTTTATTTTTATTTTTTTGTTCTTTGATATTCTTTGTAACAAATTTTATTCAAATTTATTGTTAAACTCGAGTAAAAAATGTTACATTTACAAACGTCGTGAAATTTCATCTCCTCTTCGAACCTCCTCATCGTCTATATAAATTTCGATTTTTCTTTCGGCACATATGTTTGTAAAGATGACTTGCGGAACCGTTACGAGTATCCTCGCCTCTGAAGTTAAGGAGAACATGTACTTCCTTGCTTTGATCATATCAGTAGCAGCAGCAGAAGAAGAAGATGTTGAAGGCAGCATATGGGTGTTCCGCCGGATTTGACGGAAGATTATTGGATTAAGAGTATTGCCATTTTTTAAAGTTAATTACTCTTACATTTGGCTCTTTCTTAGAAACTTATAGCCATAGTTCCCACTGTATATCAACTGCTCAAGCGTGTGAGACCTTGCACATTGAAAACAATTGCACGAGCCTCCAACAAATTGAAATGAAAGGTAAATCACACCAGTTGTCCTTTAACTTTTGATTAAAATTATATTTCAACCATTCAACTCTCAAAAATTATATAATTGTCATTGAAATTATCAAAATGTTACAATTTTGTCACTCATCTTTCAACTTCTGTTAAAAGAGTTGTTTACCCAAAGCTTGATCGGCCCTCTCTTTGGAAATCAATTATACATTGTTTTAACCTTTGCTCGCAAGTGCATGTTGTTCCCTCTATTTTTCGAATTTTTCTAAATACCATGCATTTATTTTTCTTAAAATTAAAATTTGTATTTGGTCATTTTATATTTTTATTTTGATCCTTGATCCATATTTTAACCTTAAATTTACAATATCAAATTATAAATGTTTTAAGTCCTCACCCGATTGAATTATTAATAGAATTTAATCAATCACTTAAATCCTCAAATTAATATTTTTTTTATGAAAACCCCTTAGTGCCATTAACTCTTCCTGACTCAAATTTTACTGCCGACACGTGGCATAAATGAGTGGCTGGAAAAATTCAGTTGGGAAATAATGAAATTAATAATATTTAAATTAGTTTTGTAAAAGAATTATAAAAAGACAAACGCCTATAATTATGATATATTTGAATTGGTTTGAAATAAGATAGACTTTTGAGTCAATTACCCGAATTCTTATTTTTGTAATAACAATATTTTCATCAAAATTAATTATAAAATGTATATACTTTTTTAATGCTTTTCTTAAAAAAAATTTTAAAAAAATAATAAACCCGAATTTTTGAACCGGGTCAGATTGATATAAAAATTTAAGAAAAAATAAACATTAATAAATATCACTTACAATAATAAAATAAACTCAATGATAAATACGTAATATGTTAAATGTTTAATAAACATGATCAGGGTTTGAAATTCAGATAAGATGAAATAACAAAAATGAGGATGAAGCATCATTGAGCTCTCATACTTTGAATCCTTAATTTCCAAATAATAGATGAACTCCGCACTGTTTTACCTCGTATTCTAAGGAATCCCACCCTACAATGTAGAAATGAAAGGAAGCCACATTGTAAATACGGTTGTTTGGTGCCTCACCTTTAACAAACTCCCAAACTTCGAAATCATCATATAAGAGGAACAAGTGATCTGACAATCCGCTGTCAAACCAAAAGGAGAAAGAACAGGATTTTAGATGACATTCACATTCAATGTTGAATTCCATACCACTATAAGAGTTTGGGAATGAAACAACAACGGAGGCAACGAAACATGGAAAGTTTATCCAGCTATTACTAGAGCACCACTCTGAAGGTAATTGGATGTTTATGGAAGATCTAAGCTTTTGAAATCAAACCATTCCAGAATTTCACTTCCAGGGGCGCACTTTGCTGGCAACATCGACTATCTTTTTTTTTGAATTTTTTTGACCGTTGGGGGTCCAACAGTAAAAAAAACTATAAAACCCCCTTCTTATATTTCACACTTAATTTCTTCAAAATTTAGCTAAAATTTTCTAAAATTTCTCCCTAAAGCTCTCAAATTTCTAATTAAATTTCTCAAAGCTCTTTACAATTAGTTATTTACTTTATTTTTTAAAATTAATATTATTTTTTTATAATTTCAAAAATATTTGATCATGTTAGCAATACCCAAAGAATTAATTCGTCTCGATCATAAACATATCTCCGTCAAACAAATGAAAATGGTAACAATTTATTTTAAATATTGAATGTTATTTAATATTTTTTATTTATGTAATTTTAATTAATTTTAAATTTTGAATAATATTTTTTCATTTATATAAATTTAATTAATTTGTATTTTATAATTTTTTATAACAGTCTGTAGATCGGGTGTTACAATGTTATATTCGTAATATGTCTGGTCCGCCATCACCGTTGATAGAAAATTACTTGAGGGAAGCGGGTTTTTGGCATGCGGCCACTATAGGCCGGGGGTGCAAGTTGGACTCGAAACTCATCAGTGCATTAATTGAGAGGTGGAGACCCGAGATGCACACATTCTATCTTCCATACGGAGAGTGTACTATCACTTTGGAAGACGTCCAGTTACAATTAGGATTGCTGGTGGGTGAGTCCGCACTCACTAGGTTTGTTCAATCTGCTGATTGGGGAGCCATATATTACGATCTTTTGGGTGCGATTCTGAATAATATTTACAGAGGTCGAATTGAGATGGGCTAGTTACGAGACACATTCCCGGAGCCGGAGAATGATTCGACTGAAGTTGAAAAAATACGATATGCTCGGGCATATATCCTTGAGATGATTGGAGGTTATCTGATGTTAGACTTGTCACGAAACCTCATACATATGAGATGGCTGCTGAAACTCTTTGATTTTAGAGCAGCTGGCAAATTTAGTTGGGGGTTTGCTGTGTTGGCAACATTGTACCGGGAGATGTACAGGGCGACGCAACCAAATAAAGTCAAAATCGGATGTTACCTATCACTACTATAATCATGGGCTCGGTTTCGCTTTCTATTTTTATGTTTTCGAGTGAACCACTCATATACATTCCCACTCATAACGAGATAAAATTTTTATTTGATTTTACAATTATTCCATAGATTTAAAATAAAATTATATGCTGAAAATTTATTTGATTAGGGTCCACATAAAATAGTCGTTTCGAATTTAGTATTTAGTATTTTGTATATAACTAATATGTTTATCTCGTTCATATAGTTTCAATGGACACCATAAGAGGATCTGGCAATGCAGGTAGTAATTTCGGAAGAATTCTTTCAAAACCGGAGCATTTGGCATTAAGGTCCTATTGGTAAATTATTCTATTATCGAGATGCACCAGATAGATAGAGTGTTGTGACAATTTGGATTCCGACAACCGATTCCTAAGGAATCTGAGGTGCTCGATGAGTAATACAAAATCGACTTACAGCTAACGAATACGAATTGGCAATTATTCTGGTCAAAATATATCGAAATTTGGGAAAATCGGTACGGTCATATACCTGATCGCGAACCAATTATCGTTCCAGAGTTAACGTGCACCCCAGATTACATGCCACGGTTTAGGATCCATGGCAAGCCATATTTGTTGTCGAAAGAGCAGAGGCGTAAGTAAATCCGTGTGGAAAGGGAACGACGGGGCCCTTTAAATCTAAGGAGAAGGGATGATAGGACAGACCCATTAACAGTGCCCACACAATCACCGAGCCCATCAACAGTATCCACACAATCACCGGCCCCAATGCCTCAATCGACGACACCTACATCACAACCCTTTCAGACTATGCCAAATGCATATCCTAGCCCTTATATGTATCCTAACCCTTATATGTTTCCTTTTCCTAGTCCTATGGCAGGATGGAATGCATGGACCGATATATCTCCTTTCCCGATGACTCCGACGACTCAACCGATGATATATAGGCCATCGTATTATTTCGTTGGTTCATTCTTTCCCGGATATCCATATTATTATGTATTTTACTCGAGTAAGGTCGACCTTTCGGTTTGTGATGTAATTCTCTATTCGGTAACAGCTTAAAAGGAGCAAGCAATACGAACAGCCACTTACGTTCATCTTGGACCGGTGGGAATACATGTCTCCACACATTGAGGCACACAATAGCCCCTATGTTATGCTTCCTAGTGGGAACAAGATGTACTGGGATCTCCGAGAACTATACTGGTGGCCCAGACTGAAACGGGAAGTAGACAATTTTGTGTCCCACTGTTTGATGTGTCAAAAGGTTAAAGCCGAACATCACTTGCCCTTTGGACTGCTTCAACCGGTTAAGATTCCTCAGTGGAAATGGGAGCAGGAAATAATGGATTTTGTTACAAGGTTGCCATTAACTCCTGCTAAAAAAGATTCAGTTTGGGTTATAGTTGATCGGTTGACCAAATCGGCTTATTTCATTTCGACCCACACGGATTATTCCTTGCAGAAGTTAGCCAAACTGTACATTGCCGAGATTGTGAGGCTACACAGAATTCCTATCTCGATCATTTTCGGCAGAGATCCGCGATTTACGTATCAATTTTGGAAGAAACTTCATAAGGCTTTGGGCACTCAACTTAATTGTAGTACTGCATATCACCCTTAGACTGACGAACAGTCGGAACGAGTCATTCAAATCCTAGATTAAAATAATCTGTTTCTTATTGGGATATGTAAACTAATGTGATAGTTAATAAGGAGTTATATTAATTAAACAGCAAAATAGATTTGGCCAAGTTTGCCTTTTCTTTTACAATCTCTAGAGATAGAAACCAGAAAAGGATTATGATATATGTTTAAGATAAAAATGAAGTTGAGGTAACACAAAAGAGTGGAAAATCTTCAGAAATTGCATAATTACCACTTAAGTTATCGAAATATCACTCACCTATTAACTTTCGTGGCATGTTAATTGAAACAATTAATAATAAATTTAGCCCCTATATTCTATCTAAAATATCAATTTGATACTTCTAAATCTTTTCTCAATATATAAGTCTTAAATATGAATTTCGTTCAGGGATTCAAATTAATATTTCTTGAATTTAAAAAAATAAAATTTTATTAAGAAAAATTTTTAAAGTTTCAAATTGATATTTTACTTATAGTTTTGGACCTAATTTGGTTATTTACCTTTTAAATTAAGATGCCACACTACTCTCTTAAAAGAAGTTAACATATGAGTGAAAAAATGTATCAGTTTGATAACTTTAAAATGACAATTATATAACTTTAGAAGGTAAAGTATAATAAATTTTTTTACCCTCCAACTTTTTTAAAATATTTAATTCTCCATTTAATTTTTTACTTTTTTTTAGTTTTTAAACTTGCATTTTGTGCAATTATTCTAAAATGGATGGAAGGGTTATTATTTTTTTAACTTCATAATTGATGTAGCATACACATGGATGACACACTAATATTTAATTAATTTTAAAATTCTAAGAATTTAAAATCATTTAAATTGTTTAAAAATTTAAAAATATTAAAAATATATTTTTAATTTTTATAATTTTTAAAAAATTAATTAAATGTTAACATGTTATCCACATGGCAATTCATGTGGATGCCACATCCGAAAAGTTAATACCATCCATTTTAGGATGATTTGACAAAAAATACAAGTTTAAAGGATAAAAGAGACGAAAAATTAAATTGAGCGCTAAAATAATATTTTTAAAATATACCTTTAAAAAGAACATTTTGATTAATTGATTTGGTTTATTTCATAATAATTTTTTTAATATTAAATTATTTTTATTTATTAAATATGTAATATTTATATAAATTTTTGTATAGTATATCAGTAAAATTATTTTATATATTTGTTTTTTTTACCGCGTATATCTAAAATCATTCTAATTTTTCCCAGAAAACAATATTTCAAAATTTAATTAAATTTAAGCAATCAGTTAAGTCTTTAAATCAATATTTTTCTGTAAAAGTCCTTTAATACTGTTAATTTTTCTTGACTCAGATTTTATTGTGGATGCGTGGCATAAAATTTATGTCATGTACGCTTATATTTGATTGCATAGTACATTAACCACACATATTATAGGTTTTTATTTTTATTTTTTAAGTAGAAGACTAAAATCCAATCCAAAACATAATTTAAAATAATTTCTCTTTGCCCGTTGGATCATGAAAACACAAAAGCAAACCCGCATTGTGTGTTTACTAGGCTACTCGTCATGATCTATGGGTTTTTATTCAATTAATAGATGAAATTGAAACAAAACGTGTTATCTTTTTGTGGGCACACTCAAATTAACTCTTCAAAAGAGAAAGGTCCTTATAATTCGGTTTTGAACGTTCGTCATTCATATTTTTCGTGTGATGTCTATATCGTGTTTTGTATTTTATTATCACTTAGATTCTGTACCCTTATTCAAAACATGTTGTTCTTCGATCTATTGACTATTGGTGGATCGATTGTTTTCATAGCAATAGGCTCCCGATTCTGCCTTTGTTTTATTTAATGATATTACCAAGCGAATTGACAAGAAGCTTACTAGCACTCTCACCTTGCCCTTTGGCACATTCTTGTTATACATTTTTAAATGCCTAAACATCTCAACCCATGCTGATCCTCCTATGATCGTTAAATTTCAACCTATTAGTTTTCATGTTCTTCATCGAGCTAGTTTTTAATTAGACTCTATTACCGGAACTTGGGTTAAGGATGACAATCATAATCCTCTAGATGTTGACGATGAAGATTTCTGAAGAAGCTCAGGGTGATATTCCTCTGGTCGAGCAGGCCCCTCCATCGGCCTCTTCATCTGCTCAACCTTCTGCTCCGACTCTCTCCGACGACATGTCTGCAGACATTTTTGGTGTTATTACTTCCTTAAGTGAGGAGTTTAGAGGTTTTCGCACTAGTGTAGATGATAGGCTGTTTAGGATGGAAGACAATATTGCTTTTCTTATGTCCCAATTTCCTCCTCCTCCTCCACCTCAAGAAGATTAGGATGCATTTTCTTTTCTCATGCATTTCACTTATTTACATTGCACATTTTCCTATCTCTAGAACTTAATGTTTATTTGGGTATCTTGTTTTTAGATACATGATGGTTTGTTTTGGTATGTGTATGTTAGTTCTTTCTTTCACCTTTCTCAATTTCCATTATTGAATTAACTGAGTTTCTCTTAAGTTTTTTTTTTTTTTCCTTTTTTTGTTAGATTTTTTATATAACAAAAAGAGGAGAAGAGAAGGAAATGTAAATTTTTGGTATTTTGGTGGATTATGTTTATGACTAATCTTTTAATCCAACATCAAGTGCTCAAATATTCTCTTAAATCTTTGTTTCCAAATTTTATAAAAATCATTATTCTAAAAATTATAAAAACCAAAGTCATTTATTCATTTTGAACTTTAAAAAGGGAGTAACAAATTTAAAAACAAATTTACCATGTTACATCAAAAAGGGGGAAATTGTTAAACTAATTTTATTTGATAACTTACTTTGATATAACAAACAAAAATATTTTTGAATAAAAGTTGTTTTTGAACAAAGAATTTATTAAGCTCAAAGCATAAATATCATTTCAAGACTTCCAAACTCTTTGAAAATGCTTTGAACACTTACAAAATTTTGACAAGATTCAAAAATTCGTTTTTAAACTCTTAAACTTGATTAAAAGAACTTTTATCATTTTGAAAACTGCTCCCAAAACAAAAGTATCAATATTTTTTAGAAAATATTGATACCCATATGAATTTATCGATACCATTATTGTATTTCGATATCATTTTTAATAATATTTTAAAATTTTTTAACTTTTTAAATTTTATTTAATACTTTTATAAAATTTAATAATATTTTACATGTTTATAAAATTTTTAAAAATTAAAGTTTTAAAAAATTTTAAATTAAGCCTTGAAACAAAATTAACCTGGACAATGTCCAACTTCATTCTAATATAAAAAATTTAAGTATTCCTTTTAACTTTTATATTTTTTTAAATTTTATATTTTTATGATGCGGCACAATTTAAAAATGTTACATGTCTCGAACTTAACACTATTATAAAAAAAAAATATCAAACCCGTTAACATAATGAAATTTCAGTTCTAATAAATTGGGAAAAAAGAGAGCATAAATATCAACTTGTGAAGAAGTGACAAATACAAGGGCTAAATGAGTATTTAAGCCTATTTATATTTAAATCAATTTACACATGCATTAAATTTGTAATTGTGTTTAAATGATAAGAAATGAAAAAAAAAAGATATAAATTTTGAGCGAAAAATAAACATTAATAAAAACCACTTACAATTATAAATAAAACGTGGTTTTATAGGTGTTGTTACGTAATCTTTGTGGTCTTTTTTTGCTCGAAAAAAAAAAAAACCAATGATAAATGTGTGATGTTAAATATTTTGTAAACATATTTAGGCTCTGAAATTCAGTATAGATGAGGATGAAGCATCATTGAATCCTTAATTTGGAAATAATAGATGAATTCCGCACTGTTTTACCTTGCATTTGGACGAATTCCACTCCTCTAGGTAGAAATGAAAGGAAGCCACATTGTAAATACGATTGTTTGATGCCTCACTTTTAACAAACTCCCCAACACCGAAACCATCATATACGAGGAACACGTGATCTGACAATCGGCTTCCAAACGAAAAGGAGGAAGAAGAGCGAAGGTCATGATTGTCGCCATTACAGGATTTTAGATGACATTCAGACGTAAAGCGAAACCCCATACCATTATAAGAGTCTGGGAAAGAAACAGCAACGGAAGCAACGAAACATGGAAAGTTTACCCAGCTAATATCAGAGCACCACTCTGAAGACAATTGGATGTTTATGGAAGATCCTAAGCTTTTGAAATCAAACCATTCCGGGATTTCACTTCCAGGGACGCATGTAATAATGCAAGCTCTTCTTTTCCTTTCTGGGGGAGCCTGTTTGATTACAATTATTAGAAACATGATTGATTATTCAGAACATAGCTATCTACCAGATTGAAGATATTTAGAGAATAAGAAACTGACCTGATGATGATCTGTTAGTGCAGTGACCATATACTCAAATGGCATCTCCATCTTTGGGGTTTCAGGACTTCTCAGAGCTTTTTGATCCAATTGGAAACAGTTGGTAAATAGCCAACCCAAGGATTTACAAAACACTACTTGCTTCAAAAAATTCTTAATGCTTGAGAGTTCCTCTACTGAAGTGCTGTCATATGCATCTATATCATTCCCCACACCTTTCTCACCCAGTTTGAAGCAGTTGCTAAATTTCAACTGCAAGAATCGATTCGATCCATCCTCACAAAACAGTTCTTGCTCAAAAAGCTTCTTAATGCTTGAGACATCCTCTAATGAAGTACAGTCATGTGAATCTAAATATACCAGGCTTGGTGGAAGCTCTGGTAATGATTTCAGTCTCTTGCATTTCCTCAAGATTAACTCTTCCAACAAGGGAAATTGTTTGATGGTTGTCGGCAAGTTCTCAAGATTGCTTTCGGATAAATCTAACTTCTTTAACGAGGATAACCCAGGGAGATGTTTCTGCTTCACTGGTCTCCAATCTTGAGCAATCTCCAAGATTGAATTTCTCAAGAGATTTCAATTTATGGATACTTGTGGGGAGAGATTTAAGCCTCCTGCAACCCCGTAGGTCCAATAAACGAAGATTAGAGAGACATTCGACGAAACCTCCGGAAAACTAAACAGATTTGAGCAGCCATTGAGATGAAGTGGTGAGGGATGTGGCTTTATAAAAGCTAGGCAGAGATCTAATACTTTTACAATAACTGAAATCCAAAAGAGTTAGCTTCTCCAGATGTTGAAGGGATGAAGGAAGCTCACGCAAGTTAAAACACCCGCAAAGGTTTATCTTTTCAAGATTTGTGGCGGTTGAGAGATCCGGGATTCTTACAAGGTTCTTAGAATTGTTGAGATTGATCACCTTCAAATTTACTAAATCCTGCAAGCATCAAAGTGTTTGATAAATTTCTATACATTGAAGAACAACAATGCAACAGATATGACCAAAATAATCACCACATTACAACAAAAGATTGAACTATCTTCAAAATGGTATAATTAAGGTGTAATTAATTGGAGTATTAGAACCAACAAGTTTGAGCTTCATTCCAACTCATCCCTCAAATTCTGGTTTAATCTAAATTAGGTTCCCTTTTAAAATTCAAGCTCAATTTAGGATAAAATTGAAATTATGGTGCTTCCTTCATAGGCTCATTATTTTTCAACTTCAAATAATTAAAATTTCATAAAAATAATAAATACTTATTTTATAACACGTGTCCCGCACTTAAATAAAAATAAAAATGATCTTATATTATAGTAATTTCAAATTGTAAATAAATATAATATCAATAAAAGTAAACATATAATCTTTTTTATTTTATTTTTCTATATGTCGTTTAAATTATAAATTATTTTTTATTATATTATTTGTCATATATTATTATTTTATTATGTTTTTCACCCACATCATAAATGGCTCATTATTATAAATTTCTTAAAAAATTAAACTAATATATGACCGATCAATAAAATTATTCATTTAAAAAATTACTGATAATTTTGCTATAAAAAAATTGCTTTTAAATAAAGTCTAAAATTTTTGCATTTAAACAATTCTTTTCTTTACTCTAATAAAAAAGGTCTAATAATTTTAAATTTAAATAAATTAATAAAAATTAAAGATTTAAATTTGATTAATTTCAACATAAAATGTAAACTATATTTTTAATTATTTATTAGTTTAAGTATAAATAAAGTAACAAAATTAAATATATAAATATAATAATATTTATTTTCATAACTATCGTTAATTTTATTTTTCAAATATTTTGTTTAATTTTAGTAATTTTTAATTATGATAAATATATTTTTAATTATTCAAAAGATATATAAATATTTAACCTTAACAAAGATATGATTTTAATTTTTTAAAATTAATATTTTATTAAATAATTTTAAAAATTTTTAGTATATATAATTTGTACTCTAATGTCCTTAAAAGTCATTTTCTATTCTCACCTCACCGCTATACTTGCGTTTGAATCCAAGCACACGTTCCACCGTTGTTTCTAATCTCACCGCTACAATATCCAATCTCACCGCTACAGTAACTAATCTTACCGCCACTGCTGTTTTTAACCTCACCGGAGGTAAACACACCGCCCATCCAAACTAGCCCTTAAATTTGATTAATTTCAACATAAAATGTAAACTCTATTTTTAATTATTTATTAGTTTAAGTATAAATAAAGTAACAAAATTAAATATATACATACAATAAAATATTTCAAGGAGTTTAGTAATATAAAGGTTTCTAATTGGATTCGATTTTTCCCCAAACAGAACCCTCATAAATTAATGTTATAACTCCCTTTTTTAATGCAAAAATAACTTAAACACTAGTCATATTGAAAATGGTCTTTTTCCTGAGCTATTATGAAAACATGATGAAGACGTAGATTGATATGTAAAGGAAACTTTATAAAATCAAGAAATAGAAATGGAATTAGTTCCAAACATGCTTGCATCAATCCACAAAACACCATATATTGATATAAAAAGAAAAAAAGAGTACCTGTTTTCCCTGTTAGCATGTTAGTTACGTTAGTTAAAGTTCTGTTTATAGGATATGTTTCAGTTAGTCTGTTAGCCAACTGTAACTAGGGTTTTACTTTCTTTAAATATACATACTGCTACTCCTGTATACTCAATCTTTCAGTTAATAAATGAAGTTTTCTTCTTTACCATATTAATATAGAACTTCAACATGGTATCAGAGGTTTCTTCTTGTTCTGGGATTCTTTTACGTTAAGTTTCTATTTTTTTTTTTCATGGATACTTCTTTCAGTCTTTCTACTGATCAGTTTCCTTCACCTGCCATGGCATCAATCTCGATTGATGGGTCTGTTGATAGTCGATTGCTTGCAACGAAGAAAATCAGTCTTCTTCTTGATGATGACAACTACCTGTTATGGCGTAAACAAGTTTTATTGACAGTCAAAATGTACAAGCTTCAACGTTTTCTTGATCCTCAAACGGTTCCACCACCACAACAATTCGTTACTGATGCTGGTGAGTTACAAGAAAATCCTGCGTTCTCCAAGTATGAACAGCAAGACAATGCCCTAGCCTCTTGGCTTCTCTCCCCGGTGAGTTCTACCATTCTCCCTCATCTTATTGGGTTAGACACAAGTGTACAGATCTGGACTGCACTGGTTAACCTGTATGGAAACAAAACCACATCTCGGCTGATGTTTTATCGACGAGCACTTCATTCTCAACGCAAAGCCGATTTAACCATGAAAGAATTCTTGATGAAGATCAAAGGCTTTTGCAATAATCTTGCTAGCTGTGGTGAGGTCATCAGTGATCGGGAGGACGTCACGGCTATTCTCAATGGTCTTTCCCATGAATATGAGTCCGTTATTACGGTTATAACTGCAAGTCAGACGCCATATACAGTTCAAGGAGTCACAACATTGTTATTAGATACAGAAGCCCGTCAAATACAAGCTGGGTTAGATAATTCTAGTTCGGCCAACATGGTTTCAAATCAACCTCCGCCTTCAGTCAAAAGTGATGTTGTTACACCACCATATCGTCCTCCTTCAACTGGTCGAGTCGTGCGCGAGGTCGCTCCTCTGGATCTCGTTTTCAATGTCAACTATGTGGAAAGACCGGTCACTTAGTTGATCGTTGTTACTTTCGGTTTGATGCAACTTATAAAAGTACAGGTTATAGACCTCCACCTGCACCACAAGCAAATGTTAGTATGTTTGCAAACCCTCTTTCTACTACTTCATGGCCCACAATGCCAATGACTGCTCCGTCCTTCAATGCTCCACCTGGTTGGTTCTGTCCGCCATCACAAGCAACCTCCTGGACCAACCCTTTTGTTCCTCCTCCTTTACATGTGCAATCTCTTGCAGCAATGTTCCCGTCTTGACATAGCTATATCGCAACGTCTGACACAGTTGGAGATAGTGCTTGGTATCCTGACTCAGGTGCAACTCATCACCTCACCAACTCAATTTGCATCTCTCGTGTGTGATGATTGTACAAAGGGCGTGTAAAGTGTTTATCGGTAATGGCTCTGCTCTACCTGTTATTTGCACTGGTCAATCATCTCTCATTACTCGTTCAAGACCGTTGTTCATGAAGTCATTGCTATTAGTTCCTGTTAGAACCAAAAATCTCCTATCTGTGTCCAAATTTACTCAGGACAATCGGGTGATGTTTGAGTTCTTCCCTAACCAGTGCCAGGTCCGAGATCTACAAACCAAGGAGGTGCTTCTTCGTGGCTCTCTACACGATGGACTGTATAAGCTTATTTACCTACCTCCAATTGGCATAATCTGACTAATACCTCTCCGAACTGTTTCACTGCTTCTCTGAAAATACCTTTGAGTATATGGCACTCTCATTTGAGTCATCCATGCAACAGTATACTTACAAAAGCTCTCCATCGTTGTAATATACAATGTGATAATGATAAAAGCTCTATTCTCTGTGGTGCATGTCATCTAGGTAAAGAACACAAGCTTCCTATGTTTCGCTCGGGGACTGAATATAGCAAGCCACTTCAGTTGGTAGCAACAGATGTCTGGGGACCAGCTCCAATCTCGTCGAATGGTTTTCATTACTATGTAGCATTCACTGATGCGTGTACTAGATCTACATGGTTGTATTTCTTAAAACAAAAGTCTGAAGTTTACATTATTTTTCCCATGTTTCATAGATTAGCTGAAAGACTTCTTGGTTATAAACTGATTGCATTACAAACTGATGGGGGAGGAGAATTCTAGTCATTACGGAGGTATTTGAATCAACATGGTATTTTGCAGCGTATTTCATGCCCTTATAACTCTGCACAGAATGGCATAGTTGAACGAAAACATCGACAAATTGTTGAAGTTGGCCTCTCCATGCTAGCACAGGCATCAATGCCTCTGACTTACTGGAATGATGCTTTCAGTACTGCAGTTCACTTGATTAACAGACTCCCCTCATCTCCTTTAGGTAATATCTCGCCTCATGAAAAATTGTTCCACAAACCACCTGACTATAGCCTGCTACGCATCTTTGGATGTTTATGCTTTCCAAATCTTAGGCCTTATAACAAACATAAGCTTTAGTTTAGGTCATCTCCATGCATTTTCTTAGGATACTCTTCACAGCATAGAGGCTACAAATGCCAAGACAACAATGGCCGTACATACATCACGTCCCATGCTTCTTTCCATGAGTCAGTTTTTCCTTTTCAAAATAAACTAAGCTTTAATCGCCGCACCACTACCCCTCAAACAAGCTCCAAATTACCTATCCTACTGTCAAATCAATCCATTCACCTCTCACCCATTCACATCACTACACGACACACCCCACCCTCACATGCACCTAATCCCACTTTGGTTGAAAGACACGCCCCCACCTCACATGCACCTACTCCCACTTTTGTTGAAAGCCCACTACCACCAACCACTAACAATTTTTCACCAAATACCACCACGTCAAATAATATTCTTCATTCTCCTCCACCCAACAATTTTTCTCCTGGAAGTTCAGACATGTCCCTCCCCATCCCAAATTTACCTGAAACATTATCAACTCAAATACCAATACCCTCCAACAACCATCCTATGGTTACTCGTAGCAAAAATGGTATATTTAAACCAAAGGTCTACCTTAGTGGTACTGTCTGTTGTTCAAATAAAACACCCGTTGATATACATGAAGTTGCTTGATAAGAAGTGGAGAGATGCTATCCACAATGAACTACAAGCGCTGCTACGCAACAATACATGGAGTCTGTGCACTCTACATGTTGGTCAAAAAGCTATTGGCTGCAAGTGGTTATTTAAAGTCAAGAGGAAGGCTGATGGCACTGTTGATAGACACAAAGCCAGACTTGTGGCAAAGGGTTTTTCACAACATGCAGGTATTGACTTTCGTGAAACTTATAGTCCAGTTGTTCGAGCCTCCACCATTCGCACAATTCTTGCTCTTGCTATTATGAAAGACTGGACTCTTCGACAACTCGATATGAACAATGCTTTTCTCAACGGCTCCTTGACAGAAGCCATTTACATGGCTCAACCTCTTGGATTTGAAGTTTTAGGTGACAATGGATAGAGGTTGGTCTGTAAACTCAAGAAAGCCCTTTATGGGTTGAGACAAGCTCCACGAGCATGGTTTTATATGCTCAAACAGTTTCTAGTTGAGCAACTTGGTTTTCGAGTTTCCAAAGCTGACTCATCTCTCTTCATTCGAGGGTCCAGCAATAATACGTTGATATTAATGGCCTATGTTGATGATATTGTTTTAACAGGAAACTCCAGCAAAGATATTGATAACGTTGTTGTTCAACTCAACCGAAAGTTTGCTATCAAAGGTATGGGCACTCTCAGCTTCTTCTTAGGCATAGAGGTCATCCCTACACCTAGTGGATTGGTTCTAAGCCAAAAGAAATACATCACAGACATACTTAGTAAGACTGGAATGCTACGAGCAGCATCAACACCCACTCCTATGGTTGTCAGCCCCAAGATAACTGAGTCCAGTGACGCCCCTCCTCTTTCAGACGCTCAGCTTTATCGGAGAATCATTGGCATGTTGCAGTATACATACATTACGCGCCCAGACCTGTCCTTCTCTGTCAACAAACTTAGCCAATACATGAATCAGCCTACTGAAGTACACTGGAAGGCAGTCAAACGTGTGCTTCGCTATCTTATTGGCACAATTGATCATGGACTACACCTGTCGCAGGGAGGTTGCTCTATCGTCGGTTACTCGGATGCTGACTGGGCATCGTCCGTAGAGGACCGTCGCTCGACAACAGGGTACGTAGTATACCTCGGCCAAAATCCCATAGCTTGGTGCTCCAAGAAACAAGCTGCTGTATCTATATCATCGACTGAAGCTGAATATTGCAGTCTAGCTAGTTGTGTTTCTGAACTTCTATGAGTCAAACAACTTCTCCATGAAATCAGAATACCACCGTCTAAAATACCAGTGGTTTGGTGTGACAGTACTTCAACAGTTTCAATCGCTGCAAACCCCACTCATCATGCAAAAGTCAAGCATGTTGAGATTGATCATCATTTTGTCAGAGAGAAAGTCCTTGACGGTGTGCTACAAGTCAACTTTGTCCCGTCCTCAAAACAAATTGCTGATGTTCTTACCAAACCTATATCACCGAAACAATTTGAATCGTTTCGACAAGTCCTACAAGTGCTACCTTCAACTACAGTCAAAGTTCAAACAGGAATGAAACCGGGATAATGTTAGCATATTAGTTACGTTAGTTAAAGTTCTGTTTATAGGATATGTTTCAGTTAGTCTGTTAGCCAACTGTAACTAGGGTTTTACTTTCTTTAAATATACATACTGCTACTCCTATATACTCAATCTTTCAGTTAATAAATGAAGTTTTCTTCTTTACCATATTAATATAGAACTTCAACATTCCCTTCCAGAGTTGTTCGACATTGCTGCAACTCATATCAAGTTCAATTAGGTACCTTGGATGAAACGTGGAGGGCAAAGTTCTCAAAGGGTATCCCTCCCAGCAAAGGTACCTTAGCTCGTCAGGAAGTGATAAAAGCCCTTTAAAAAGTAAGGTTCTTCCATACGAATGATAGAATTTGAGGATTCTAAGCTTTCGCATCTTCATAAATGCTATTGGTTCCAATTCTAACTTTGCAAGTTTGGACATATCAAGTACAATTCCTGTGAGCGTTTCTACTCCCTAAACCCAAGAGCAGTTTATGGAGTCAAAATATAACCAATATATTAATTCAAGATAATTATCATATACATGTATATATTTAATAAAAAGATGTGTGTTCGAATAAGACTAAAACATGACTGTCAAACATGGATTTGTTCAGAGAAAATGAACAAGGCCCTTACATTGCTTTTGTTAGCACATCATAGATCTCTCAGAATCCCTGACCTACTCCGATTTTCAGGCTTTGATGGTGATTCATAGTGAACAATATTGCAACCCACCTGTTGTAATATATCATGCATTTCTATTTTATTTTGTGAAATATATATAAGAGACTTATCAATGAGGTTCTCAATTCTTGAATATGCAAAAGGATAACTGTAACATCTCGAAATTGAGCCTAGTAGGATTGGGCCTTGGGCGTAGGAGTGTTTAAAATTTTTTTTGAGAATAAGAGAATGGCATTATTTCAAGTTGGACTTATTAAGAAGATGATTTTAGAAAGTTACGGGGTTCTATGAAGTTTCAGGTTCAAGTTGGGCCTTAATGAAAGTTTTTGTTTAAGTCTATTAAAGAGAGATAGTAAGAGGCATCAAAGCTTATGGAAATAAGTGAGTAAATTGTTATCATAAATGAACTATTACTAAAGAGGTTATGACATCAAGTGGAAAGCATGGAGGGAAGGGGTTCAAATCCCATCTTTTACAAATTTTGGATTTATTTTTTTTGTGTGAGTGTCAACCAATATTATTAAAGGAAAGAAATAAAAGAAAAAAATGAAATGATGACTAAAAAGATAAGGTAAGGAGGAAAATAAGGAAAAAGAAAGGAAAGAAATAAAAGAATTTGAGGAATGGAGTAGGTGGATGAAAAAGAAATAAAAGAATTTGAGGAGTGGAGTAGGTGGATGAAAAAGAAATAAAAGAATTTGGAGAGTGGAGTAGGTGGATAAAAAAAAAGAAGAAAATTTATGGGAATTGAAGTGAGAAGTTTGGATAGAAATTTATGGATAGAAATTTGGTCAACACTCTAGCACATTTGTTCATCTTTCTCCCTTGTTTTCCCTAAACTCTCAATCCACAATCACTCTTTCATAAATTCTTTCTCATTTAGGTAGACACTCTTTTCTTTGATTAAATTGTGTTCTAAGTGGGTGGCTGTGTACCATTCTAACCATAAGTCAAGCAGAGGAAATCAAATCCAATGTCAACAAGGTAAGGAATTCTTTATGGATTATTTGATATCGTTCATTATTCGATTGGTTGCTAAATGGATTAATAGTTTGGACTAATCAGTCACGATAGGAATCACATTGCATGATCACCTATCCCTCGTAATAAGTGACTCGTATTTTTGGTGCCGCGAAGAGTATCGTGTTACGGATTCCGAATAAGGTGTGTAATCTCATACCCTTCCATATACATATCTAAAATGGTGTGTAATCTCATATTTCTCTGAAAGTTTGTATGAAATGCTGTTAACCAGTCGAAATACCGAAGAGAACTAAGAACTGGTATCCATGATAACTCCGGCGTGCGTATGATCGTAGTGGTAATCGTATTTCATAATAAAACAGATTCAGTTAGAAAGAGTGATGTGTTTTTGAAAAATCACTAAAAATAGGAGAAAAGGAATTAGAAAGTGAATAAGATATCAAATTGAAGCTTACTGTGTCTATTTTAATATGGAAGAAACGAAGAAGGAAAAGGAATTTTATATTCTGAGATATGTTGATTTTAGTGAGATTGGTTCTGATGGACTTCGTGGTTATCTGATCTGTCTTAGAAAAATCATATAAAATTGTACAAAGAGAATTATGGGTTACAAGTTATATGTATGGATTTCTTAGTGAGTCTATTTTCAAGATAAACTAGTTGGAGTAATATATGAAAACCATACAGTGAGATATTTGAAATTAAGTTAAGAGAGGTCAAAATCGTTGGACAGTGAAACAAGGGAAAATTTAAGGAATAAACTGTACTAAATGGCTAGGCCAAAAATTCTGGAAACATTACAGTAAGAAGATATATGAGTCTAGTTTCAAGGAAAATTTACGGATCTAGATTTTGAATTTTCTGACTCGAGTTATGGTCAATTTAGTCAGTATGACGCAGATGGACAGTTTAAATTTGTATGCTCCAAATTAGTAGTTAAGTCTGGGGTTGCAAAATTACCAAAATACCCTTGATCGGTAAAATTACCAAAATACCCTTGGGTTGAGAAATTACCAAATTACACTTAGAGGGTAAATTACCGAATTACCCTTGGTGGGTAAAAATACTAAATTTACCCTTAGAGGGTAAATTACTGATTTACCCTTTATGGAAAAAAATTACCGAAACACTTCTAAATGGATAATGATGATTGTTATACTCTTATTCATGGTTAAATATCGTGTGTATGAATTGATTATACTTTGTACATTGAAAGTATGTTGCATTCATCTCAGTATGATATTATGTTGCATGGGTTTTGGGAGATGATGAAAGGGGAAGTGATACTTTGTGACTCTGTCACAAGTGGTCTGGGACCACAGTGGTTTGGAACCACGTATACATATGATTATCAGTGTCTTGTCTCAGTGGTCTGGGACCACAGTGGGTTGGCCCCACGTATATTTATCAGAGATCGTCACAGTGGTCTGGGACCACATTAGGTTGGCCCCACGTTTATATATTCTGTGACTCTGTCACAAGTGGTCTGGGACCACAGTGGCTTGATGCCACGAGTGTTTGGCGATTCAAGAGACCTAGAGGATGGAAAACTAGGTTGGGCTAGGCTGCATTACGTACATCTTTAATATGCTATATTGTGTGGGCTAAGGCCCAAAGTGCAATTGTGGGCCCGATTGCTTTATAAGGGGAATTACACACTGAGTTCTTCTAGCTCACCCCCTTTCTCTTAACCCTTTCAGGTAATGCTCAGTGACGTGGACTTGGGCCATGGATGACTCGGTGGAGGCCATGCTCTGGAAATAACATTTTCAAATATTAGTAAATTACTTTTCCGTCTATTGATTACTTTTACTATTTTTGAGTTTTAAAGTTGTAATAAGGCCTCTGGTTTATTCTATATTGCTTTATGTGTGACGTATTTATATTTTGCGCAAATTACTTTAAATGGGATTTTTCTAAAAACTTAAACAAAGATTTCGGAAATGGTAGTAATAATGTTTTTGCAAGGGAATGATTTTTAATAAAATACATTTTGAAAATAGCTAAACAAAATTTGAGGTTTTGAACAGCAGAAAGTTTTAAATTCTTTAAGAAGAGTTTCTAATGAAAACATGATTTCGAAAAACTCTTCAACGTGACATGCCAGATTCGGGCCTAACTTCTAAGCCGGGTTTGAGGTGTTACAATAACAGGCCTCCATAATCCTTGTTACAAAGTCTCGATCCTCCCCTTTAAAGAAACAAGCAATGTCAAGCAATATGTCTTTCTCTACAGGATTTAGTCCATCAAAACTGCTTCTCAACAATTTAAGAATGTGCAGGTTAGGAATCGCTTTAGTTCTTTTCTTGCACTTTTCCTGGTAGTTTTTGTTCTTTCCATAAAGAGAGGACCCAAAAAATTTAATAGCCAAGGGGTTTCCATTAGCAAGACTTAAAACCATCCGTGATAGCCCCAACTGATAGTCTATAGGATGATTGCTTTTCAAGGCATGTTGGCAAAAGAGCTGAATAGATTCATATTTATTTAATTTCTTGGCTTCATAAATGAGATTCATGCCACACTGGATAAGCACTTGCTTATTTCTAGTGGTAACAATGAGTAGACTTCCACGGCCGAACCGATCGATTCCTCCGAATAAAAACTCGAATTGGCTTAACTCTGACACATCATCACAAACTAATAAAACCTTCTTTCTAGAAACCCTGTCCTTAACAAAGCTTGGTATGATTGTGGATGTTGAGATATCTAAATTTTCATCTTCCAGTATATCTGAAAGAAATTTCTTATGCAATTGGGATAAATTTCTTGATTCTTCATGTTCTCTCACGTTTGCCAGAAAGGAGTGGTTTTGGAAACCATTTAAAACATGGTAAAAAATTGCTTCAACAAGTTTAGTTTTGCCTATACCTTGCATACCCCAAATGCCTAGCTTTAGAAAACCTCCAACCTGAAATAATGACACAACTTGTTGCGTCCGTCGCTCATTTCCAACTAAACCCTTTAAATTAGCGCTTGAGGTTCTACGATCCAGTTTCTTTAATATATCTTTGACGATTTTATCTACCAGTGTTGAGTCAGGCCTAAATATTAAATGAAGAAACAAATTATGGGAGAAATAAAAAGGAAACATAAGTAAATAAATAAAAATGATAAGAGTATTCAATTGATTAAGGGTAGGTTTGGATAGACGGTGCTTTTACCTGCGATTAGTATGAGATAAAAAATAAATTAGACGCACCGCACCTAATCGCTCATCCAAACCCACCTAACATTGTTCAATATAGATGCTTGGCATGTTATTCAGTATCTGCCCCTCAACTCAAATCTGGGTAGCATAGATAAATCACTGCTTGAAAAAAAAGTCCAAGCTTAATCTATTTTCTTCCAAATAAATATATATTTAAAAAAAAAAGTGGGCGTAACGAAAATAATATAATAAACAAAGAATATTTTTTTCAATTTTTTATATATTTCTTTTCTTCTTTTTTTTTTGCATTACCATTTTTTTAATATTTGGATATTTTAAAGGAATTTTGGTTTTTCCTTTTATAGCTGACATCGTTTTAAATAAAAAATTATTTAACTAAATTAATTTAAAATTATAAAATTTCAGTTCTTACCAAATGATAATTATTAAATTTATTAATTAAGTTTTGTCATTTTCAAATTTAATGCAACAAACCTATCATTATATGTGTAATGCCACGCCAGCTTGTAATTTTCACTATAGATTAATAACTATCATTTGCGTCAAGATTGAAATTTTAAATTATTTAAAAGTATAAGGACTTAAAATGGTCCAGTTGAATAATATACTAAATCTAGAACTATATACATAATACATGACTAATAATTGAGTTAATTAAAGGTTCGTTTGTTTACATGTAAAAGGTTTTACAGAAAATATTTTTTTTTATTTTCTTGTGTTTGTTTATTTCCCAGAAAATAATTTAGTCAACAGAAAATGACTTACAAGTCAACGTAAAATAAACTATTTTCCCTGTAAAATGACTTACCCTTTTGAGAAGCGTAAGACATTTTCCAGAAAATATTAACTTTTCCAGAAATTATTTTCATGAAGTTATTTTTAATGAAACAAACAGAACATAAATGGACTTAACTGCTACTGTTTGGGTTAGAACTAAAATTTTAAATTTTAAAAAAAATATAGGAACTAAAATTGACCAATTAAAAAAAATATAAGAACTAAAAATAATTAAAATAAAATATAGGAATTTATAAAGTAGAAGCAGTAATAGAAAATTTTAACCTTTAAAATATGGTAAAATTTTAAAAATTATCCTTCATGCCAAATATCCACCCTCAACTCTAACAGGGTAGTATAGATGGATCACTGCAGTGAATACATATTTTGATTTCTGGGAAGGTCTCCAATCTTGAGCAATCTCCAAGATTGAATTTCTCAAGAGATTTCAATTTATGGGTACTTGTGGGGAGAGATTTAAGCCTCCTGCAACCCCGTAGGTCCAATAAACGAAGATTGGAGAGACATTCGATGAAACCTCCGGAAAACTAAACAGATTTGAGCAGCCATTGAGATGAAGTGGTGAGGGATGTGGCTTTATAAAAGCTAGGCAGAGATCTAATACTTTTACAATAACTGAAATCCAAAAGAGTTAGCTTCTCCAGATGTTGGAGGGATGAAGGAAGCTCACGCAAGTTAAAACACCCGCAAAGGTTTATCTTTTCAAGATTTGTGGCGGTTGAGAGATCCGGCATTCTTACAAGGTTCTTAGAATTGTTGAGATTGATCACCTTCAAATTTACTAAATCCTGCAAGCATCAAAGTGTTTGATAAATTTCTATACATTGAAGAACAACAATGCAACAGATATGACCAAAATAATCACCACATTACAACAAAAGATTGAACTATCTTCAAAATGGTATAATTAAGGTGTAATTAATTGGAGTATTATATTAGAACCAACAAGTTTGAGCTTCATTCCAACTCATCCCTCAAATTCTGGTTTAATCTAGATTAGTTTTAAAATTCAAGCTCAATTTAGGATAAAATTGAAATTATGGTGCTTCCTTCATAGGCTCATTATTTTTCAACTTCAAATAATTAAAATTTCATAAAAATAATAAATACTTATTTTATAACACGTGTCCCGCACTTAAATAAAAATAAAAATGATCTTATATTATAGTAATTTCAAATTATAAATAAATATAATATCAATAAAAGTAAATATATAATCTTTTTTATTTTATTTTTCTATATGTCGTTTAAATTATAAATTATTTTTGATTATGTTATTTGTCATATATTATTATTTTATTATTTTTTTCACCCACATCATAAGTGGCTCATAATTATAAATTTCTTAAAAAATTAAAATAATATATGACCGATAAATAAAATTATTCATTTAAAAAATTACTGATAATTTTACTATAAAAAAATTACTTTTAAATGAAGTCTAAAATTTTTGCATCTAAACAATTCTTTTTTTTTACTCTAATAAAAAAGGTCTAATAACTTTAAATTTAAATAAATTAATAAAAATTATAGATTTAAATTTGATTAATTTCAACATATAATGTAAACTCTATTTTTAATTATTTATTAGTTTAAGCATAAATAAAGTAACAAAATTAAATATAATAAAATATTTCAAGGAGTTTAATAATATAAAGGTTTGTAATTGGATTCGATATTTTCCCCAAACATAACCCTAATAAATTAATGTTATAACTCCTTTTTTTTTAAAGCAAAAATAACTTAAAACACTAGTCATATTGAAAATGGTCTTTTTCCTGAGCTATTACGAAAACATGATGAAGACGTAGATTGATATGTAAAGGAAACTTTATAAAATCAAGAAATATAAATGGAATTAGTTCCAAACATGCTTGCATCAATCCACAAAACACCATACATTGATATAAAAAAAGAAAAAAAGAGTACCTGTTTTCCCTCCCAGAGTTGTTCGGCATTGCTGCAACTCATATCAAGTTCAACTAGGTACCTTGGATGAAACGTGGAGGGCAAAGTTTTCAAAGGGTATCCCTCCCAGCAAAGGTACCTTCGCTCGTCAGGAAGTGATAAAAGCCCTTTAAAAAGTAAGGTTCTTCCAGACGAATGATAGAATTTGAGGATTCTAAGCTTCCGCATCTTCATAAATGCTATTGGTTCCAATTCCAACTTTGCAAGTTTGGACATATCAAGTACAATGCCTGTGAGCGTTTCTGTTCCCTAAACCCAAGAGAGGTTTATGGAGTCAAAATATAGCCAAGATATTAATTCAAGTTAATTATCATATACATGTATGTATTTAATAAAAAGAGGTGTGTTCGACTAAGACTAAAACATGACTGTCAAACATGGATTTGTTCAGAGAAAATGAACAAGGCCCTTACGTTGTTTTTTGTTAGCACATCATAGATCTCCTCAGGAATCCACAGTCTATTGCGATTTTGAGGCTTTGAAGGTGATTCGTTATGAACAATATTCCAACCCATTTGTTGCAATAAATCACGCATTGCTATCTTATTATGTGAAATAGATAGAAGAGATTCGTCAATGAGTTTCTCAATTCTTGAATATGCATGGGGATAACAGGCATCCATGATCCTTGTTACAAAGTCTCGATCCTCCCCTTTAAAGAAACAAGAAATGTCAATAAATGTCTTTCTCTACAGGATTTAGTCCATTAAAACTGCTTCTCAACAATTTAAGAATGTCTGGGTTAGGAATCTGCTTTAGTTCTTTTACAACAGTTTCCTGGTAGTTTTTATTCTTGCCACAAAGAGAGGATCCGAAAACTTTAATAGCCAAGGGGTTTCCATTAGCAACACTTAAAACCATCTTGGATAGCTCCAATTGATACCCTATAGGGTGATTGCTTTTGAAGGCACGTTGACAAAAGAGTTGAAGAGATTCATATTTATTTAATTTCACTTCATAAATGAGATCCACGCCATACTAGATAAGCACTTGTTTATTTCTAGTGGTAACAATGACTAGAGTTTCAGCACCAACTCGATCGATTCCTCCGAATAAAAACTCGAGTTGCCTTAACTTTGACACATTATCACAAACTATCAGAACCTTCTTCTTGGAAAGCCTATACCTTCCATACCCCAAATAACTAACTTTTGAAAATTTGGGAATCCATCTTGAAATAATGACATAATTTGCTTAACCCGCAGCTTAATTCCAAGTAGACCCTTTAAATTAGCATTTGAGGTTCCACAATTCAATTTCTTTAATATATCTTTGACGATTTTATCTATCAATATTGAGTCAGCCCTATATTATAAAGAAACAAATTATGGGAGAAATGAAAGGAAAACTTAAATTAATAATAATGATATTTGAAATAATTATTTAATTTTATAATATTAAAAGTCACTTTATCCCAAGAAAATAAATATTTGACATATCAATACTATATATAAAGAAAAAATATTACAAAAATTTAGTTGATTTTTTAAAAAATAATTACATATATTATTTAATTTTATAAATAAAAGAGTTATTAATTAAAAAAAACTTGAAAACAATATATTTATTGCTTAAAAAACATTAATTAAAAAAAGTTTAAAATAACATGAAATAAAAAAAATATAAATATACTAATCAAAGGATTTGAATCTAGGACTTAAAAATGAAATCATAATCATTTAACCATCTAACTAAAGAATAATATATTAAAAAAATTGAAACAACATGAATAAAAATTATAAATGTTAGTAGGAGATGAATTAAATTCAAGACCAAGGGACAAAGTCACCAATATTTAACCATCTAACCAAAGTAATAAGTTGTCAATTTTCAGTAAAAACACGTCCTAGAAAACTACAGGCATAAAATCAATTTATTTTCTTAAATATAAAAAAAAGTAATATATATATATATATTATATGGTTGAAATTTACCTTAGAAGAATCGTATAAAATTATTTAAAAAATTATATGTCCAAAAGGAATCGGACAAACACGTTCATGTCTATTCCATCAAAATTCTTTTTTTTTTTAAATTACTTTTCTTCTAAATTACTAAAAAACAACATGAATAAAGTACTTGTACAATAAAAATATCTAAATTTAAATGAAGCTAGTTATTTATGTTTTCAAAATAATTTTGAACCTATATTTTTCTAGTAATTTTATAATAATTTTTTTTAAAAATAATATAAGAAACTTGATATTTTTTAAAATA
This sequence comes from Gossypium bickii, assembly GCA_025503065.1. Lineage (NCBI taxonomy): Eukaryota > Viridiplantae > Streptophyta > Magnoliopsida > Malvales > Malvaceae > Gossypium > Gossypium bickii. The sequence goes on from CP106711.1 coordinate 125,421,299, forward strand.
TAATTTTTCATTTTATATATATATATATATAGATTTTTTTTACATTTCCATTTTTAAAATTTTCTTATATTTTAAAGGAATTTTGGTTTTCTTCGGTGACATCGTTTTGTTAGATGAGATAATGGTTTTTTTTTAAAGGAAAAATGAAATAAGATAAATGAAAAAAAAAAAGTTAGTTTGAACCTCTCTTCTTCCAAATCAATATATTAATAAAAAAGATTGAATGTAAAGAAATGGAAGTTGAATAACCGAGTCAGTAGCGGAGTCAGGATATTAATCTTGGGGGATAAGTTAAAATTAGAAGTACTATGTAATAGTTGATTTAAACATGTAAACAATCGATTCTAAATAAGCAGTATTCCAACATAATAATTGATTTAAACATATAAAAAATATATTCAAAAGAAACAGTATTCCAACAATTATGACGAAATAACTATCATTTGACTTGGTTAATCATTTCTTATTTCGTTTTCACAGGAATACCCACTACTTCACAAGCTATCATTTGACATAGTCTTAAACAAAGTGACCAAGGTTTTCTTCCTTCCATTCACTTTGGCATGCAGAAACTTACTATAACATATCTAACTATTTTTGTTTCATTTTTACGCTTCTAACAAGTTAGAAATCATCTCCTAATCATTTTTCATCAAAAAACATACATATTTCACTTATAAAATATATGAAAAGTTTTAAATATTCAAAATCTATGAAAGGTTTAAAGAAAAACATACCATGTACTTCATATTTGGAGGAAAATTGATAAAGAAATTTATTCTTCTTCTTTTCTTGCTAAACACCAATACGAAGAAGAAATATGATAAACAACTCTTTTTCTTTTCTTTTTATATATATTATTATATTACTTATAAAATATTATTATGTTAAGTAAAATATTAAATAAATATTAATTTATTATTATTTAACAAAAATATCATTCAAAAGTCACCATGAGGAATTTAACTTCTTTTAATTCTATAAAAATATTAGAGCGGCCTATTATAAATTTTTGTGATTTAACAAATAACAAAGTATGAAAAGTTATACAAACTTCTAGAAATTAAAAAATATATATATACATACTTTTCTTTTATAAAAAAATACATCAAGTTAGAAGAAGAGTAAAAATATAAAAGAATGTCAAATAATTCAGAAAAATTATGGAAAACTTTAAAAAAATTTCCAGCAATTTAAAAATACACTTTTATTCTATAAAAAAATACATAAATTTTAAAAAAGAGAAACAATACAAAATATGTAAAAAAATTCAGAAAAATATCAAAAATTTTAAAAAAATCAGAAAATTATTATTAAAAATAATTTGGATATATTCACACTTTTTAAAAAAAATTAAAGGATTAATAAAATTAAATTTTTATTTATTTATTTTCTAAAATATTTTTTATATCCTAAAAGTACATTAGAATTTAAAACATTGATACACATCACACTTTTAAGGAAACTTAATTTTTAATATTTTTTAAATGTATATAATTTAAAAAATCGTCTTGAATTAATCTGGACACCATGTTGTCCAGATTTACATTGTATCTGGATAAAAATAAAGTTCAGATTCATTTTGAACTTAACTTCTAAATAATTTTTTTATTAATTTTTAATTTTTTTGAACTTTTTTAATTTTATTTAATATTTTTAATAAATTTTATTAATATTTTACATATTTATAAAATTTTTTATATTAAAATTTTTTAATATTTTTAATATTTTCTTTAAAAAAATAAACTTAAATAACGATAAAATTAAGATTTTAAAAAGTACTAAACTCTGGACACATGGAATGAGAATTCATTACTAATTTGGGACAGAAAAAAGTGAGAAATTCAAAAAATAAATAAGAATTTAAGCCTATTTATATTGAAATTAATTTACATATACATTCAGTTTTTAATTGTGTTTAAACAAGGATAAGAAAAGAAAAGGAATATCAAAAATTTTGAGCGACAAATAAACATTAATAAAAATCAGTTACAATTATAAATAAAACCAAAGACAAATATGTAATATGTTAAATATTTAAGAAACATAATTAGGGTTTGAAATTCAGTATAGATGAAATAACAAAATGAGGATGCCGCTTAAATCAAGACACTTCAACAAGATCTCCGGGAAAATCTCCGATCTCGAGTAACCTTCAAGACATAAGTTATCAAGAATTTGAATGTCAATTTATAAATGTCGTCAGGAAGGCAAACAAGGTTTTTCACAGTTGTTCAACCTCAAATACTTAAGACCAATAAGATTGTTAATTGACGATGGTAATTCCTTTAAAGTCGTTCCACTTAAATCAAGTTTCTCCAACCTCTCCATGGTCTCTAAGATTTCTAGAAATATCTCTAATCTCGAACAACTTTTAAGATCCAATTTCTCAAGAAATTTCAATTTACAAAAGCTGTCAGGAAGGCAAACAAGGTTTTCGCAGTTTATCAATTTCAAATCCACAAGACTAATAAGGTTATCAATTGAGGATGGTAATTCCTTCAAAGCCGTTCCGCTTAGATTAAGATTCCTCAACCTCCCCATGGTCTCTAAGATTTTTGGAAAAATCTCCAATCTCGAGTAACCTTCAAGATAAAATATCTCGAGAGATTTCAATTTATAAAGGCTGTTAGGAAGGTAAATAAGGTTTCAACAGTTGTCCAAGCTCAAATACTTAAGACCAATAAGATTGTCAATTGAGGATGGTAATTCCTTCAAAGCCGTTCCGCTTAGATCAAGATCCCTCAACATCTTCATGGTTTCTAAGATTTCTGGGAAAATCTCCAATCTCGAGCAACCTTCCAGATTTAAGCTCTTAAGAGATTTCAATTTATAAAGGCCGTCAGGAAGGCAAACAAGACTTTCACAGTTCTCCAAGCTCAAATACTCAAGACCAATAAGATAATCGATTGAGGATGGCAATTCATTCAAAGCCGTTCCACTTAGATTAAGAACCCACAACCTCTCCATAGTCTCCATAATTTCTGGAAAAATCTCCAATCTCGAGCAACCTTTAAGTGTTAATCTCTCAAGAGATTTCAATTTATAAAAGTTGTCAAGTAGGCAAACAAGGTTTTCGTAGTTTTCCAATATCAAATCCTCAAGACCAATAAAATTTTCTACTGAGGATGATAATTCCTTCAAAGCCGTTCTGCTTAAATAAAGATACCTCAAACTCTCCATGGTATCCATGATTTCTGGAAAACTATACAAATTTGAGCAGCCTCTAAGATCAAGTCTGGTGACGGATGTGGCTTTATAAAAGCTAGGCAAGAGATCTAAGATTTTTACAAGATAGGAAATCCAAAGAAGTTAGCTTCTCAAGATGTTGAAGGGATGAAGGAAGGTGACGCAAGTTAAAACACCCCCAAAGGAATATCTTTTCAAGATTTGTGGCACTTGAGAGGTCTGGAATTCTTTCAAGATTCTTGGAATGGTTAAGTCTGATAATCTTCAAATTTACTAAATCCTGCATGCATCAGAAGGTAGTTTTAATAAATTTGTGAATATTGGAGGACTATAATGCAACAGATGTGACCAAAAAATAAAGAAAGTGCAACAACACATTAAACTATCTTCAAAATGGAATATTTAAGATGTAATTAATTTGAGTAGTAGAACCAGCAAGTTGGAGCTTCATTCCAACTCATCGCTCAAATTAAAATTTTATTGTTTCAAGCATTTTAATAATATAAAAAATTAAAACTTTTTAAAAGAATTTTTATATACAACAAAATATATCATTATAACTTAGAATTTTATATTAATTAAAATGAATGTATTTTAAATTAGGTATCAAAAAGTGAATAATATTTAGTTTTATATTACATATCATTTACTATAATTTTTATAATATTTTTTATCTGTGCACTATAAGTTATATTTTTACTATGTCATCAAGTGTTTACCTCTTTGTTAATAATAGATTATGTTATAAACATTTTATCTTTAAAATTTTATCCAATCTTAACAATCATTTACGCTAAATTTTTACTAATTATCTTAATGAAAATTTAAACATCTAAAAGAATACAATTATAAGTTTACAAATTTATACAACCTTTTAATTTTAAAACATGAAACTTAATAAATTAACTCATTAAATATTGTTGAAATAAATTTGTGTATGCAACGAACAAATAAATGAAGTAAAATCGAAAAGATCGAACACGCAAACTTTACGTGAAAAAATGTCTCAAAAAGAATAAAAAATCGCGGATAAAATAGATTTTTAAAAAAATGATCAAAAGTAGAATTTAAATAAAAAAACATTTTTAAAAAAACTAGTCATATTGAAACTTTATATAATCAAGAAATGGAAATGGAATTAGTTCCAAACATGCTTGCATCAATCTACAAAACACCTTTGATTTATATCAAAAGAAAAAAGAGTACCTGTTTTCCTTCCCAGAGTTGTTCCAGATGGCTATTCCTCATATCAAGTTCAACTAGGTACCTTAGATCAAACTTGTTGGGCAAAGATCTCAAAGGGTATCCCTTCCAATGAAGGTACCTTAGCTCCTCAGGAAATGATAAAAGCCATTTAGGAAGTGAGATTTTTCCACAAGATCCATGGAGTTTGAGAAATCTAAGCTTTCGCATCTTCATCAAGGCTGTCGGTTCCAATTCCAACTTTGGAAGTTTGAACATATCAAGTACAATGCCTGTGAGCCTTTCCGTTCCCTAAACCCAAGAGCAGTATATGGAGTCAAGAAATAGGCAAAATATGAACTCAAGATAATTATCATATACATGTATGTATTTTATACAAATATGTGTTCGAATAAGAATCAAACATGACCGTCGGACATGGATATGGTCAGAGAAAATGAAGAGTGATGGTAACATAAGTGAAGGAAATGAACAGGGCCCTTACTTTGTTTTCTGATAGCACATTATAGCTGTCCTCAGGAATCCACAGCCTACTGCGTTTTTTAGGCTTGAAAGGTGGTTCATTGTGTACAATATTCCTACCCATCTGTTGCAACAAATCATGCATTGCTATCTGATTTAGTGAAACAGATATAAGAGATTTATTAATGAGGTTTTCAATTCCCGAATGTGCAGAGACATAACAAGCATCCATAAACATTGTTACATAGTCTCGATCCTCCCCTATAAAGAAACAAGCAATGTCAAGAAACATTTCTTTCTCTTCACAATCTAGTCCATCAAAACTCCATTTCAACACTTCTTGAATGTCCCGCTTAGGAACTTGCTTTAGTTTCTTTACTTCACTTTCCTGATAGCTTTTGGTCTTGCCACAAAGAGAGGATCCGATAAGTCTAATAGCTAAAGGGTTTCCATTAGCAACACTTAAAACCATCTTTGATAGCTCCAACTGATATTCTATAGGATGACTGCTTTTGCAGGCACGTTGACAAAAGAGCTGAACAGATTCATCTCCATCTAATTCCTCCACTTCATAAATGCGATCCAGATCCATGCCACACTGGATAAGCACTTGTCTATCCCTAGTTGTAACAATGACTCGACTTCCAGGGCCAAACCGATCGATTCCTCCAAATAAAAACTCGAGTTGGTTTAACTTTGACACGTCATCACAAACTATCAGAACCTCCTTCTTGGAAAGCCTGTCCTTAAGAAAAGCCTAATCCGATTGTGGGCGTTGAGAAATATAAATTTTCATCTTCTAATATGGTTGAAAGAAATTCCTTACGCAATTTTAATAATTCTCTTCGTTCTTCATGTTCTCTCACGTTTGCAAGAAAGCAGCAGCTTTGGAAACCATTTAAAACATGGTGAAAAATGGCTTCGGCAAGTGTAGTTTTGCCTATACCTCCCATACCCCAAATGCCTAGCATTCGAAAATCTTGGAATCCGTCTTGAAATAATGACAAAACTTTCTGCATCCGCCTTTCAATTCCAACTAGACCCTTTAAATTAGGGCTTGAGGTTCCACAATTCAATTTCTTCACTATATCTTCGATAATTTTATCTACCAGTGTTGATTCAGGCCTATATATTAAAAGAAAAAACAAATTACAGGGGAAATAAAAAGGAAAGAGAAGTAGATAAATAAAAATGATAAAGTGACTCCAAGTTTATCTCAATCGATTCATAGGGTCACTTATAAAAAGAAGACATTCAAATACAGATCTAGAATTCAAATTTCACAATTTATAAATAAATATAGACTGGACAGTAGATTTTATACATTGTTGAATGTAGAAGCTTAGCATGTTACTCACGTTCTTCCTATTTTTTCTACAATATGCGTCCCGTCTCTATGCCTACAAAATTATGGTCCTTCAGTATATGACAATTTTTTTATTTTAAAAATAAAGATTGGAAAAGTTAAGTCTTTCATATCAAGTATCTGCCCTCAACTCGAATCTGGGTAGCATAAATGAATCACAGCTTGAAAAAAAAAAAAAAAAAAGCCTGTGCTTAATCTCTCTTCTTCCAAATCAATTTATGTATAAGGATTGAATGTAAAGAAAAGGAGTTGCAATTACCGAGTGACTTGCGAATCCCAACCGGATAATTTGCCAGCTGCAGTCAAAGCACTTCTCCAGTTTTTCACCTTTTCAAGCTCATGCTTGAAATTTTCTTCATGCTTTGCAAATGCTTCTGCAAAACTCCCTGTTTGGTTGCGTACATCTCTTGGGTCTACACCGTAACATACAGGAAAAACCCATTTGTTGCAGTCCATGATCTTGACCTGCTCAGCCAAGCACCATTTGGAAGAAGCAGTCTTTGGAGAAAACAATGACTGAAACCCTCGATCCTTCAATGGCCGTCAACAGTGCCCCAGAAATTTCATCTCCTTTTCGAAGCTCCTCATCGTCTATAAAAGTTTCGATATTCTTTCCACACAAATCTTTATACAGATGACTCACGAAACCATTACGAGTATCTTTGCCTCTGAAGCTAAGGAAAACATCGTATGTCCTTTCTTCGTTGGTATCAGCAGCAGCAGAAGAAGATGTTAAAGCAAGCATATTGGATTTGATGAAAGATGATTGGATTATGAGTAAAGCTATTGCTTTTGAAGTGAATTAGCCTTACATTGGCTTCTCTCTTAGGAACTGATAGGCAGAGTACTACTCTACACTGTACATCCACTGCTAAAGCGTGTGGGGACAATAGACGTTGAAAATTCCTTCGCTCACAAGTTAAGTAATTTTATACAATTTTTTAAAATTTTATATTATTTTTTTATTTCAAAAGATATTTAAAATTAAAATTAACCAAAAATAAAGTTAGTAAAAAACCTTAGAAAATTAAATTAAACAGAAAGAGTTTAATGATTCATTTGATCCTCAAACTTTTACACTTTTGGATCTAGAACTAGAGGAAAATTGAAAATCGGGAAAGTTAGTAAAATGGTCATTTCGGCATTCGAGGTAAGTTCGTGTGTTAATAATAATGCAACACCATGCTTGAATTGTAATTCTCTATTGATATGGCATAAATTGTATGATTTAATATGTTTAAGAGAAGTTGATGGATGGCATAGAAGATGTGATGTTTGTTGTGTCACGTGATATTGAATGGCGAATTAATGTTACAAGAATTGAATGTTAAATTAATATTACATGAGTTACTGCACGGTTGTACCTGACGAGATTTAGACAAGTAAGTTCGAATAACTTAAAGTAAACCCATAATATGCCTAAATGCATGTTTTATGAATGTATGATAGTTGTATAAAATGATGGCATGAAAATTTATGAATTGGTAAAATATTGAAAAGTGAGAATTCCTGGTTGAACCTTCGGAATAGAAAAGATACGAATGAGGTAGTGATAAACCATAAAAGCAACATATTTTTATCCCACCTTATAGAGAAGGCAACGCATCCAAGCCAACATCCATACCGAGCAACAACATTAGCAGACATATCTGCTCGACTTGATCAGTTCGAGACACATGTCGCTAGGCGCTTTGACGGGTTGGAGGCGACGCTCCAACAAATATGCCAACACCTCAACATTTCATCATTAGCACCACCACCAGACCCAACCATGGATGAGGACCTCTGAGTCCATTTCATCTGTTTTCCTTTATTTTTAAGAACTTTAATTTATGTTACATTGTTTAAATTTGAACTTTTTACAAACTCTTATCATTGGCTATTCAACCAATTAAGCACCCCTAACAACATACCTCTTTCATCGAAAAGATCATTAACAAGTGACTTTGTAGAATAAATCATTTATTCCACCTACACAAAAGCACAAATAGACGACATGCAAAAAGTCACCTAATGCCACACACTGTCCACATCCTTAAGGATCTCGTCAGAAAACTCAGGGAGTATTCTATCCCCTTCCCTTTGATTTTAAATATATTATCTATCTTTGTACATTAAGGGCAATGTACATTTTAAGTGTGGGGGGGTAAAAAGTACCTAACCATTTTCATTATTCTCAAATCCCTGAGGTTAAAAATGGGGTAAAATTGCCAAACCTTTTTTCATTATTCTCAAATCCCTGATTTAGTCTTATTTTTATGCAAAATTGTCATATCACTAATTAGGATGAAATTTCTAATGATTTGTGATAATTATTGACATGTTTTAGAATAAGTCATAGTTAATTATACATTGATGTTTAATTTAAAGAATACTAGAGAATCAAGCATGATAAGTCTATTTTTTCAGGAATTAAAATTTTTGCTAAGTTGTTGCCCTAATTTTAAATACTACCTTGAAATTTAAAATTAATAAGGATGATATCAAAACACCCATAATTTTTGTGAGTATTTGAACCTTATATAGCATACATTCTTTTTCATGCTCATTTTTATTATGAGTGTGTCAACTATGAACTGTTATTCTAGAACTTGCCTTGATTATACATGTCAAGACCAGAGTTATGATTTGATATACTGAGATGATAAAGGCACTTAGGTTTTAACCCATTAATCCTACTAAAAAGCCTACCTTCATAATTAACCCCTAGTGAACCCCGTTGAGCCTAACAACCCTTTTTATTGACTCACCTACTAATTTTAACCAAAAAAAACCCTTTGTATTTGCTATCACCAATTCTTTTAACTACCTTTTTGTCGAGATTTGATGTTAAACAAGTTTCCTAACTATGTTTTATATTTCAGTTGTACCAGTTCTTTATTACAATTATATTAGTTTGTTTTTAACAAAAAAAAAAGTATATTCATTATTAGTCCTATGATTAAGAGAGCTTGCATGCTCAAATTCCAATCCTCAAGGAAAAAGCTCGTTTTATTAGTATTTAAGATCAAGTTCATTCTTTCTAGTTAGAACTTATCAAGTCAATCTCGATTCTAACCCTCTAATTTCAGCCTGTGACCACACCTTGACCCTAGCCCCATTACAACCCTGTTAAAGACCTTTTGATCTGTTTGTCATCTCATATTACAGTGGTGGAGATCTGATTTTCAGGCAAGCCTATGGGATTAACTTTTCAGGTTCGACTTATGAGCGATATTTTTCTGAACCTTAAACACTTTAGAGTGATTTGAGTGAATCCTAAGTAAGGATATCAATCCTTGTCAATTTTGAATTAGATAGGTAGTTATTTGAAAGAGGGAAGACTCCTATGTTTTCAAGGTACAAAATTATGACTTATCTCGTTTGAATCTTTAGGACGCTTTGAATCAAATCATCCATGTATAATTCTCTATGAATTAGGATAAGATATTGTTGATGAGAATTGCAGATCAAGGAAAGTTCGTTTTAATTGTAAGTTGAGAATTTTGCTTGAGGACAAGCAAAAGCTTAAGTGTAGGGGTATTTGATAAACCATAAAAGCAACATATTTTTATCCCACATTTAATATGCTTTTGGACGATTTATTCCATGTTTTATATAAAAAGGTGCTTGTAATCCTTTCTTTTCATGTCTTATACCCAAGAAAGCACCTGAGGATGAAAAGAACACAAAACGGGCCTAAAACAAAGTAAATGGGCCTTAGCACGAAATCGACACGGCCTGACCTAAAGCACACACAGCCGTGCCTCGATAAACACCTAGAGCACGACCTCAACCCTGTCATACACGGCCGTGCCTCAAGAGGAATCCGAACATGGTCAGGTCTCGATTCACACGGACGTGTGACATAGCCGTGCCTCTGACGCTGGAAAGAGCAATTTTAGTCAAAAAAGGATACTTAGGGAGAAAGAATCGCATTCCAAGAGCCTATAAATAAGTCCCAAGTATCACCAGTTGAGAGAGCGAAAGCGAGGCCAAGGAGCCAAGCCGAGAAGGTCAGAGATAGAGAATAGCGCAAGGATAGCCAGTTGATCCATCCCAAGAAGCTGGAATTATACTCAAGACGGTAGAATTCTCCTTCGATTCCTTCAGGGGGTTTTAGGATTTTTTTTATGTTTTGTTTCATTTTTTCTCTTGCGATGGTTCGTTTATTCATTATGAACTAAACCCCTCCGATACCTAAAGGGGATAAAACCTAGATGGATTTTATTATTTGGTTTTTAAGTTATATGATGAATTACTTAGTTTGTTCTTAATTATGTTGCTTAATCCAAATCTAATGTGCTTAGGTGGAGGAGGAATAGACCCTGCCTAAGAGAAGATCTAACATAATTAAGCGGAGTTGATCGAACGCCTAGAGATAGGGTTACGAGATTTTGCCGGATTAGGGTGAAACCTAATATGCGAGTCCATTGATCGATTTACTGCTATCCTAGGGGGTTATTATAAGCGAGCGAGAGTTCCACTAATTAACCTAAGGTTAGACGTTATTTCCCTCGAGAGAGGGTTTAATATAGGTTAGAGAGTCTCACGGATCAAGCTAAGTAAAAGAGATCATATAATTGAAGGTTAGATAATAAGAGAAGTCTAGGTCGATTCTTCCCGAGGGTATCATCAAAATCAACTGAGTTTTTTCTCAAAGTTATTTTCCAATTCGTCTTCTTGTCTTTGTGTCTTTAGTTTAGCAGTCGTCTATCTAGTTTAATTAGAAATCTTCACTCTAATTTTAAGACTAAATAATAAAAAGAAAGCGAGTATTGATACTTTTAGTTCCTTTGGGTTCCATAACCGGTCTTGCCTAGCTATACTACTGTTCGATAGGTACACTTGCCTTAATATCGTTGTCAGAGTTAGTCTCCAGGTTTGATCATTCTTTTATAAATATTTAAAACTCTGATTCTACAGTGATCAGGTAGCTAGGTCACATGTGTGGTACTAAGTGTAGGCCACTATGTGTACAAGAGAGCTACGAGATGGTTTTAGGTCACGTGTGTAGTACTAGACGGATAGGTCGCATGTATAGTACTAAGTACAGGCTACTATGCATACCCGATAGCTTTGATCACATGTGTTGTACTAAGTGCAGGCCACTATGTGCAAGTGATGGTTTTGGTCACATGTGTGGTACTAAGTGCAGTCTACTATGTGTATCCGATAGCTTCGATCACATGTGTGGTACTAAGTGCAGGCCACTATATGCAAGTGATGGTTTTGGTCACATGTGTAGTACTAAGTGCAGGCTACTATGTGTACCAGATAGCTTTGGCTACAAGGGTGTACTATGTGTAGGCCACCGTGTATCTGTCACTATTTCGATGAGTTCAATAGGAAATTGACTAAGCGAAAATAAATGTATTGTGTAACGACTAAGTGTAATTGAATACGATCATGTTATAGTGCAAGTGTGAATGTGACCAATTGAGAAATGTGGCAAATGTACGTATGAAAAATATGTTTGATATGTAATCGGAAATTGGAAAGTGGTATAAGCAAGTGATGAACACAACTAAAGTGAAAGAGAGCAAAAATTTACAATAGAACTGCTTTAGATAGTAGCAGTGATGTGAATTTGAAAAATCACCAAAAATAGTAGTAATTGAATTATAAGTTGGATGAGATATTGTTTTAAAGCTTATTGAGTCTATTTTCATATAAAAGGAACATAGTAAACAAATGATTCGTATATTTTGAGATATTTGAATTTCTATGAGACTGGTTCAGAATGATTACGTGATCTCCTGTTTTGTATTTGAAAAATCATTAAAAATTGTAAAAAAATAATTATAGATTTAATTTATATGCCTGAAATCCTGAATGAGTCTAATTCAAATTAACTAAATATGAAGGCCATATGAACTCTGTACGAGGAGAAAATTGATTCATAGAGAAGAGAGGTCAGAATAGTCAAACAATAAATAGGGGAAAACTTAATGAATAAACTGTACTAATTGGCTAAGCCAAAAATTTTGAAAACTTTATGGTAAAAAGATAAATGAGTCCAGTTTCAGGTAAAATTAACTGATCTTAGTTTGGAGTTTCGTAGCTCCAGATATAAATAATTTAATCACTGTGACGCAGAAAAACAGCTTAACTAGAATTTGAATAAATAGAAAGAATATGAAAATAGCAGGTTATCGCATTACTTGTTATTTTCATGCGAGCTTACTAAGCATAAAGCTTACTCCCTTATTTCCATTTCTTTTAGTTTTGTCAGGTCAGCCCAGGGTTAGAGATCGTCGGAGGCAACATCACACTATCGGGCCATTATCCTTGGAGTATTGGCATGTGTATGTTAAATGTTTTCAAGTGAGTGGCATGTATAGGGACTTAGTTTTTCTATGATGGATGTTGTTGTGATTGTATTGGCTTATAGTGATTTGTTGATTATCGCCATGAGATGTGGCTTATAATGATTTTGGCTTATAAGCTTGTTTGTCTATGGTATGTGTTAATGTCTTGTTATGTGGTATAAGTGATTAAATAGATGATAAGGTCAAATGCATGTGTTTGAAAAGTTTTAGATTTTGGGCGAAATTTGGTAACCCACTTTTGTACGATTGTGAATGTCGAAGTACGGTAACGCCTCGAACCCTGTTCCGGCGACAGACTCGGGTGAAGGGTGTTACATTTAGTGGTATCAGAGCTACGGTTTAGTCAATTTTCAGACTAACATAGCAAGTATGAGAGTCTAGTTATACATGTCACCAATATGTGATAGTGTGATGCTTTCCGACGCGATTGAGGACAATCTTATTAAAAGAGAAGTACTCTCCAACCGAGCTATATTCGACCATTTGATAGTGATACTGAAGTATTTGAATAAAGTGTAGCTATGATGAGTTAAACTCTGAAAAGTATGAATAAGAATTCGTAATGTGTATATGTGATAATGTGTGAAATGAAAGTTTATACAGTAATATGTTTATTCATATTTTTCTGACCTTCACATACTATAGCATGCTTGACACAAAAAAATTATTTTAACTAGACAGATATGCTTTCCAACCGAGTTAAATTCCAATAGTATGGAATGTGTATTTAAATGTTAGAGTAAAAATATATTGGTGATGAGTTGACACTCGTAAAGGTATGAATCAAAGTGTATGACATTTTTGTTATTAAGAAATGTTATAATTATATGAGCATGGAAGTTATGACATTTGAGTTATGATGCTATATAAGAATTTTGATTGTGAATTTGTGACTTTAGTTGGCTTACAAACTATGTGTTAAGAACAAAAGTGATTATAAGAAAATGTTTATTAAATGTTTTGAGAATGTGAAATTAGAAATGAACTGGCTATTTGTCATAGTATGTGTTATGTGCATTTATGTGCGAGTTAAATAAGAGACTTTACTACCCTCACCCCCTTTATTAGTGAAATATTATAATGAAATCTGTAAGATTTGGGTTGAATAAGCTCACGAGTGTGGAGTTACAGAAGTCTGTGTTTGGAAGATTAATATCGCGGAAAACAGTATTAAAATAGATATTGGATAGTTCTAAAAACTATTTAAATTATGTAAAGTCACTGTTACAGAAGAAGTTAACTTCGATTAAATAACCTATTCAGGTATGTCATCTAAAGAAAGTATTAACTAGAAGCTTCTCTAGATTGATTTCTGTTATTGATGGGATAATTTGAACTTAATGATGACAGAATTAGACAATTGAATAATTTTTGAATTGTATTGATGGCTGAGTGCAGTGTTTATGTTATGGTCGGGCAGTTACTATGATTCCTTCTGGGCATTCTATGTGTACATTTATCCTTAGAAGTATATGTGACTGTTTAATTTCAAAAAGGAAGTCTTATCATATGAGAACATTAGCTAAACATATTAATAGACGAAAGTATCGTTGATCTATTTGGGTTATGTTCGACATTGTTATGTCTTTTTCTGATAATTTATTCCATTGTGTGGATATAAAAGTCGATGGTAAAATCTGTATGAAGTTAATATTTTGTTTCAACTGGTTAGTTGAATATACGTGAAGATTATATTGCTTCTGTTACTGAGGATTTCAGTATTTACGAGTGACTTTGTTCTTCCTGGACATTTTCTAGGATAGCATTGGAATTGATATCATTCTATATGGGTTCTAATTTTTAGATATCCTGTATAGCTCCATATGCTGAAATCTCACTATTTTAGTTTTCTTATGATTTTATATGATTATCTGCAAGAGATCTCTATATGACATAGATGACTATGTTTATTATGATTACAATTTCTGGCTTGAAATGTAAGAGTACAGTGGTACCGGCCTCAGAGTTATAGAAGTTGTGTCTCTGCAGTGGTCGCTACTAAAATCATACTTGATTCTTCTCTGTGTTCAAATGCTTCATTAACAGTCGAGATAATATCTATTTATAGGGTTGAGACATCATTCTTATTAAGGCCTAATGATTTCTATTTGGTTAAGGTGATTTCAGTATAATTAAAAGTTTCGATGATTAATATATGAGACAGCTTCATTATAAACTCTTTTCTAGTTCTCGTGAAGGTTCGACATTTATAAAAGTAAAATGATAGAAGATCAATATAATCTATATAATGATATGTCTGGGGTTATCCTTTTAACGAGAAGAAAATATTTTTTTTGAAAAGACCAATTCAGTGGTTTAGTCTGATTTGAATTATTTGATTGAAAAGATAATTGGGTTATTTGTGTCTGAATCTATCCATCTGACTGGAAATAAACTTTGAATGTACATGTGTGAATTGAAGGATAGTCTGAAAGAAGAACTCGTATTCTTGAAGACTTGATATCGAATTATATCTATTAGAACGATTCTATCTGGGAAATGTTGTGATAAACTAAAGTTAGTTCGATTGTTGAAGTTTTCTTTTGCAAGAAGATGATTTTGACCGAAACATCAGTTTTGGTTCAGTCTGAATTCAATAAAGAGGTTCAGTATAAATTGATTCCTGATTCAAAACCTCAAATATGGTATCGATGATTATTTGTTATTTTGAGATAGAGTGTATGTACTGAAAAGCTTTATGAATGTACAACAACTGCTACAAGAAACTCTCAATGGTAATTTATTGTTCATATGGGGAATAACAAGATGCATAATAGTTCGAGATATGATATCGATGATGAGTGTAAAATGTAATATTTCTGACTTTGTTGATTATAGAAATGGACGGTTGATGAATTTTGTATCGGGATTATCTTTATCATTAAAAAAGATAGAGTTATCTGATATATGGTTAATTATCTAAGGAAATCTCTCTATACGTATAAATTTGCTCTTTTGATAAAACAGTTGAGTGTGTTGGTAAGTCTGTCTATGGTGTCAGTTATCATCGTTTTGGATTAAGATCTGGAACATATATGATAATTTTGAGAGAAATTACAGTAATCTATGAGAATGAGATTTGCATTGAAAATTAGAAAACGCAATTCAAATTCTCGAAATATTTATTTGTTACTGTGTTTTAGAGTTTCAAAGCAACTAAAAAAGGTTGTTGTTGTTATAAACAGTTACTGAACTCTGCTATTTCAGGATCGAGCTTTGTGAAATTATGATCCACGAGATTAATATCGTTAGAGAAATTGAACAGAAAATGAAAACAATCTAATACAGTTATGAACAATCTCAGCTAGAGATGATGTATAGCGAAAGTCAGATTAGAATTTCTGTTGTGAGCTTAAAGAGATTTGAAATCCGAAGTTATGTGAGGATTTGAAATGTATAGTGTGGAAGTAAATCCTTAATCTATTCACCGGTAAAATTTTCGAGGACAAAAATCCTTAAGGAGGGGAGAGTTGTAACAGTCCGATTTTGACCCTAACCAGAATAGTAGTTTCGGGACCACGAATCTGAGTCTAAAAAATATATATTTTAATATTATTTATGTTTTAATTATGTGTGAATTTACTTTTATGAAAGTTTCGTAAACTAATTTTATTGTTTGTGTGCTTAATTTGATAAAAGGGCTTAATTGCATAAAATGAAAATTTGATGGTTAAATAAGAGAGTGCCTAATTGTTGTTGTCTTTATAATTTGGAGGCTTTATGTTGTAATTTAGCCATAAGTGATAGTAGTGGGCGGCATTATGTCAAATTATATAGCTTATTTTAGTATGTATAATGGTTTAATAATAATAAAATAATATAATGTTAATATAATAAAACAAACATAAGTTAAAAAGCCATTATCATCTTTTTTCTACTAGCCAAAGGTAGAAGAAAAGAAAAAGAAAAGAACAAGCTTAGGGTTCGGCCATTTTTGAAGCTTGCTTCAAGACCCCGAAAGACGAGATTTGGACCTAGAACTGGAGGAAAATCGAAAATCGGGAAAGTTGCTAAAATGGTCGTTTCAGCATTCAAGGTAAGTTCGTGTGTTAATAATAATGCAACACCATGCTTGAATTGTAATTCTCTATTGATATGGCATAAATTGTATGATTTAATATGTTTAGGAGAAGTTAATGGATGGTATGGAAAATGTGATGTTTGTTGTGTCATTTGAAATTGAATGGCAAATTAATGTTACAAGAATTGAATGTTAAATTAATATTACATGAGTTGCTGCACGGTTGTACCTGACGAGATTTCGACAAGTAAGTTCGAATAACTTAAAGTAAACCCATAATATGCCTAAATGCATGTTTTATGAATGTATGATAGTTGTATAAAATGATGGAATGAAAATTTATGAATTGGTAAAATGTTGAAAAGTGAGAATTCTCGGTTGAACCTTCGGAATAGAGAAGATAAGAATGAGGTAGCTAGGTCACATGTGTGGTACTAAGTATAGGCCACTATGTGTACAAGAGAGCTACGAGATGGTTTTAGGTCACGTTTGTAGTACTAAGTGCCGACTACTACGTGTACTAGACGGATAGGTCGCATGTATAGTACTAAGTGCAGGCTACTATGCGTACCCGATAGCTTTGATCACATGTGTTGTACTAAGTGCAGGCGACTATGTGCAAGTGATGGTTTTGGTCACATGTGTAGTACTAAGTGCAGGCTACTATGTGTATCCGATAGCTTTGATCACATGTGTGGTACTAAGTGCAGGCCACTATGTGCAAGTGATGGTTTTGGTCACATGTGTAGTACTAAGTGCAGGCTACTATGTGTACCAGATAGCTTTGGCTACAAGGGTGTACTATGTGTAGGCCACCGTGTATCTGTTATTATTCCGATGAGTTCAATAGGAAATTGACTAAGCGAAAATAAATGTGATTGTGTAACGACTAAGTGTAATTGAATACGATCATGTTATAGTGCAAGTGTGAATGTGACCAATTGAGAAATGTGGCAAATGCACGTATGAACAATATGTTCGATATGTAATCAGAAATTGGAAAGTGGTATAAGCAAGTGATGAACACAACTAAAGTGAAAGAGAGCAAAAATTTACAATAGAACTGCTTTGGATAGTAGCAGTGACGTGAATTTGAAAAATCACCAAAAATAGTAGAAATTGAATTGTAAGTTGGATGAGATATTGTTTTAAAGCTTATTGAGTTTATTTTCATATAAAAGAAACATAGCAAACAAATGATTCATATATTTTGAGATATTGGAATTTCTATGAGACTGGTTCAGAATGATTACGTGATCTCCTATTCTGCATTTGAAAAATCATTAAAAATTGTAAAAAAATAATTATAGATTTAATTTATATGCCTGAAATCCTGAATGAGTCTAATTCAAATTAACTAAATATGAAGGCCATATGAACTCTGTACGAGGAGAAAATTGATTCATAGAGAAGAGAGGTCAAAATAGTCAAATAGTAAAATAGGGGAAAATTTAATGAATAAACTGTACTATTTGGCTGAGCCAAAAATTTTGAAAACTTATGTAAGAAGATAAATGAGCTTAGTTTCAGGTAAAATTAACGGATCTTAGTTTGGAGTTCCGTAGCTCTAGATATAAATAATTTAATCACCGTGACTCAGGAAAACAACTTAACTAGAATTTGAATAAATAGAAAGAATATGAAAATAGCAGGTTATCGCATTACTTGTTATTTTCATGCGAGCTTACTAAGCGTAAAGCTTACTCCCTTATTTCTATTTCTTTTAATTTTGTCAAGTCAGCCCAGGGTTGGAGATCGTCGGAGGCAACATCACACTATCGGGCCATTATCCTTGGAGTATTGGCATGTGTATGTTAAATGTTTTCAAGTGAGTGGCATGTATAGGGACTTAGTTTTTCTATGATGGATGTTGTTGTGATTAGCTAAATGTATTGGCTTATAGTGATTTGTTGATTATCTCCATAAGATGTAGCTTATAATGATTTTGGCTTATAAGCCTGTTTGTCTATGGTATGTGTTAATGTCTTGTTATGTGGTATAAGTGATTAAATAGATGATAAGGTCAAATGTATGTGTTCGAAAAGTTTTAAATTTTGGCTGATATATGTATTAGAAAAATTTGGCTAGTATGAAAGTGGATTGAATTGCATGAATTTGTATTTTTGTGAAATAGGGACTAAATTGTGAAAATGTGAAATATTAGGGGCAAAAGTGTAAATTTGTCTTAAAGCGTGTTGTGGACTAAATTGAATAAAAATATAATTAAATGAGCTAAATTTGATATGATCTAGATCAAGAAAAGCGAAATACAGACTTAGAT
The DNA here is from genome assembly GCA_025503065.1 of Gossypium bickii. NCBI lineage: Eukaryota > Viridiplantae > Streptophyta > Magnoliopsida > Malvales > Malvaceae > Gossypium > Gossypium bickii. Next base: position 125,440,132 of record CP106711.1, read on the forward strand.
CGTGGAAGAACAAAGTCTCGGATTAGTTGACTTGTGTCGTTTTTGTATCCAAGGTAAGTTCGTATGTAATGAGCTCTATTATAATTGTATTTAAATGCTTTGATATTTCATAAATTGTAAATATGAGACTATGGAATTGTCTGACAATGATTCGACAATGTTTCAACAGTAATTTGAAAATATTCGACTACGATTTGATATTGAAAAATCCCAGGTGAACCTTAGGAATTCTAGGATACTAGTGACATGTCATTAGGGTATTGAGTTGGCTTCGGGCCATGGTATAGGCACCTCGGAGGTAAATTACCTTGACTTGACTTCGGGCCATGGTATAGGTACTCTACGGATAAGTTACCTTGATTTGGATTCGAGCTATGGTATATGTACTTATTGTATGAGACTCTTGAGTATCCGACTTCTATTTCGTATGGTTCAATGGGTAAATGAAAGATATGGTTGGATATGATATTGGTACGAGTTGGTACAGGTATGTACATAGAGTTTATAAACATTGAATCCATGAAATGGATGAATTCTTGGTAAGCGAGTGATTGAATGATCAAACGGATTGAGATTTAATACATTTGTTTTATCTTACATTTATATTGTTTGAATTGTGAATGAAAGGTGATATTGCTCATTATTTTCATACGAGCTTACTAAGCTTTATAGCTTACTGTGTTTACTTTTTTGTGTTTTTTATTGTCATCAAAGCAAGCTCAAATTTGGGGATCGCCGGAGACTTCGTCACACTATCCACTATCATTTTAGTACTTGAAACTATGTCTTGGTCATATGGCATGTATAGGGACTTTGGGTCATTTTGGTGTATATATATTATATGTGAATTTAGCCATGTGAATTGGCTTGTTTTGGTTGATTTGGTTATGAATATTAATCACTAAAATCAGAGCTTTAAAATTTATAAAAAGAATGATCGAACCTGGAAACTAACTCTGACAACGATTAAAGGCAAGTGTACCTATCAAACAGTAGTATAGCTTAGGCAAGACCGGATTATCGAACCCAAAGGAACTAAAAGTACTAATACTAACTTTCTTTTTATTATTTAGCCTAAAATAAAGTGAAGTTGCTTTAATCTAAATTAACGACTACTAAGCGAAAGATGCAAAGACAAAAAGAACGAATTGTAAAATAACTTTGAAGAAAGACTCAGTTGATTAAGACGATACCCTCAGGAAGAATCCACCTAGACTTCACGTGTTATCTATCCCTGAATTATATGATTTATTTACTTAGTTTGATCCGTAGGACTCCCTAACGTATATTAAACCCTCTCTCGAGGCAAATAACGTCTAACCTAGGTTAATTAGTGGAACTCTCGTTCTCTTATAATAACCCCCTAGAATAGCAGTAAATCAATCTATGGACTCCCATATTAGGTTTCACCCTAATTCGGAAAAATCTCGTAACCCTATCTCTAGACGTTCGATCAACTCCACTTAATTATGCTAGATCTACTCTTAGGCAAGGTCTGTTCCTCCTCCACCTAAGCACATCAGATTTAGATTAAGCACACATAATGAAGAACAAACTAAGTATTTATCATATAATTCAGAAAATAATAACAAGATTTATCTAGGTTCCATCCCCTTTAGGTATATGAGGGGTTTAGTTCATAACAAGTAACGAAAACATCTCAAGAGAAAAGATAAAACAAAACATAAGAAATCCCTAAAACTCCCTGAAGAAATTGAAGGAGAAATCTGCCGTCTTGAGTAGAATTTCGGCTTCTTGGGATGGATCAACTGGCTAACTACGAGCGATTCCCTCAACTCTGACCTTTCTGGCTTGGCTCATCGGCCTAGCTTGACGTCCCTTCAATGGTGGTGGTTAGGGGATATTTATAGGCTCTTGGAATGCGATTCTTTCTCCCTAAGTATCCTTTTTCGACTAAAATTGCCTAATTCCATGACAGAGGCACGGCCATGTCACACGCCCGTGTGACTCGACTTCAGGCCGTGTTCAGATTTCTAAGTTGGGGTACGGCCGTGTAATTCGGGTTGAGGCTGTGTTCTTGATGCTTGGTAAGGCACGGCCGTGTGGTATTTGGGCCAGGCTGTGTTGATTTCGTGAATTGGCCCATTTGGCTCGTTTTAAACCCATTTCTCGTTCTTTTCATCCTCGGGTGCTTTCCTGGGTATAAGACATGAAAAGAAAAGATTAAGAGCACCTTTTTACACGAATTAAGGAATAAATCATCCAAAAGTATGCTAAATATGGGATTAAAATATGTTACTTTTAAGGTTTATCAAATACCCCCACACTTAAGCTTTTGCTTGTCCTCAAGCAAAATTCTCAACTCAAAATTAAAACAAACTTCATCGATTCATAACATTCATCAATAATGTTTCATCATAATTCAGAAATAATTCATACATAGATGATTTAACTCAAAGAATCTTAAAGATTTAAACAATCAAAGTCCTACATTTATAGCCCTGAAAACTTTAGGTGTTTCCCCTTACCTAAATAATTACCTCTGATTCAAAACCGACAAGAATTGACATCCTCACTAAAGATTCACTCATATCACTAGAAATGTTTAACGTTCAGAATTAAGCACTCAAAAGTCTAACATGAAGAGTTAATCCGATAGTCTTGCCTGAAAATCAAATCTCCACCACTGTAAAATGAGATGATACATAAATCAAAAGGTCTTTAACAGGGTTGTAACGGGGCTTGGGTTAAAGGTGTGAATAAAGGCTGAATTAGAAGGTTAGAATCGAGATTGACTTGACAAATTACCTAACTAGAAACACGAACTAATAATAAACTTGTACTACTAATAATATTTTGATATGAGCTTCTTCTTCAATAATTGGAATTTAACGTATAAGCTCACCTAATCACAAAACTAATAGTGAATATACTTCGTCGTTTTTTTTGGAACAAGTCAAATAGTAAAGGATAAATTCAACTACTGAAATAATATATTTAGGTAACTAATCAAATCAAATCTCGATATAAGGGTAGTCGGAAGGAATGGTGATAACAAATACAAAGGGTTTTAGGTTAATGTTAGCAGGTGAGTTAAAAAAAAGGGTTGTTAGGATCAACGGGGTTCACTAGGGGATAATTATGAAGGTAGGTTTTTTTAGTGGAGTAAGTGGGTCAAAACCTAGGTGCCTTTATCATCTCTGTATATCAAATCAATGATGTGGTCTTAACATGTATAATTGAGGCAAGTTCTAGAATAACAAATCAATATTGACACACGCTTAATAAAAAGTGAGCATGAAAGGATGTATGCTCTAAAAGGCTCAAAATCTCACAAAAATTATGGGTATTTGGATGTTAACCTCGTAAATTTCAAACTTCAAAGTAATATTCAGATTCAGGTAGACAACCTAAAAAAAATTTAATTATGAAAAATAGACTTATCATGCTTAATTCTCTAGTATCCTTCAAATTTAATCATCAATGCACAATTACCAATGACTTACTCCAAAACATATCAACAAAGGTTATAAATCATAGGAAATTTCATTCTAATCATAATATGAGAGACTTTACTTTTGAACAAGGCATAATTCAGGGATTTTCAAATAATACTATAGTTAACCCCCCACACTTAAGATGTACATTGCCCTCAATGTACAAAGATAGATAATAGCAATTATTAATCAAAAGATAGGGGGAGAAGTGAAACTTCCTGAATTTTGGATGATGTCAATGAAAAGAAACTGGATAGGATTGGAGGTGAACGTGGGGAAGCGTCTCAAACCGTTTGAAATTGAATCCTTGAAGCAGCTGTTCCGATTTTATTGAATCCTAAGCTAAATCTAAATGGCATGAAAAATAAGAAGAAAATAATAATAAAAAAATAAAAGTAAAAATAAAAATGAAAATGAAAGTAAAAAATAAAAGTAAATAATGGAAAATGAAAGAAGAAAGACAACTAGAAAAGAAAAAGGAAGAAGGAGGTTTAAATAGAGATGTAGCCCGTGTTTTTGGGGTTTTTTTTTGCCACACGGCCACGACCGTGTGTAAGGCCGTGTGGGCTGGAAATCTGTTCTCTTAGTTAGTTCGATGCTAAAGAAGAAGAATAAAAGGAAAGAAAAAAATAAAAATGTAAAAATAAATAGGATTAGTGCTCGAGTTGCCTCCCGAGAAGCGCTCGTTTATAGTCTTAAGCTAGACTTTACCTCTTATTCGTAGGGTCATGGTGGTTTGAGGAGGTGAAAATCCTTTCTCATGCGATCAAATCGGTTATGGATATAAAGTTTAAGTCGAATAGTATTTACTTCAAAAGTGTTGAATTTAGGATTGCTTACCTCGACTGTGCCGTATAGAAAGACATTAAGTACCATAAAAGTGATTTATTCGTTTGCCTTGAGGTCTAAATTGGTGATTCGAGGGTCTTCCTTATTCAACAATACCTGATCCTCTATTTTGAAGTGATTTGTTGTTCCTATCACCTCGTTTGGGGTCTCCTTGGGTTTCACTTCGTGCGGTTCCTGTTCCTCTTTGATTTGTGTTTCCTGCTCTTTTAGTTTGTCAAACCTAAGGTTTTGTTTCTTATGTATTTCTTCTTTGTTCGCACGAGGTATAAGATCTAGCTCAGCTAAGTGATTTCGTGATGCTTCCTATAAAGGAGGTTGAACCAAATGATTATCAATAGAATTAACGTTCGTACCTTTATTTCTCGATGTCCTAGCTGAGCTAAGAGCTTAAAGAGTGACTATTTCGTCGTTTTCACGAAGTGTGAGTTCACCGAATTCTTCCTCCGTGTGGTCTTTCTTTATTGCAGCGGGATATGGCACACGAGGTTGATACTCTGTAATTACCAGTTTTGGTAACTCATGGCATATCTCAACCTTACTTTCACTTATCACAGGTTCTTCCCTTGGGTTTGGTTCGTCTAACCCTTCACTATCGTAAATGGCTTGATTTTGCTCTCTCGGGTTAGTTTCAGTATTGCTTGGCAAGCTTCCTTGTGGTAGTTCTGATATTAGCTTTGCGAGTTCTTCGACTGCGTTAGTGACTTCCTTGACTGACTTAGTAAGTTCCCCGACTCGGTCCTCGTTGCCTTTGAATGTTTTCTCAGTCTCTTGGAAGTGGTTTTCTGTGGCTGCCTTGAATTTTGTCAGCATCTCTGATAAACCGTAAAAGTAACATATTTTAATCCCCACATTTAGTATGCTTTTGGATGAATTATCCTTGATTTATGTAACAAGGTGCTATTAATCCTTTCTTTTCATGTCTTATACTCAGGAAAGCACCCAAAGATAAAAATAACGTGAAATGGGCTTAAAACGGGCCAAATTGGGCCAACCCATGAAATCGACACGTCCTAGACTTTACCCCACACGGCCGTGCCTCATCAGTCATCTAGAACACGGCCTTACCCCAATTTGCACGACCGTGTCCCAATCGACAAGTCCAAACTTGGCCACGACTTACACAGACGTGTGCCATGGGCGTGCCCCTCCCACGGGAGAGAGCAATTTCACTCGGATTTAGATGCTTAAAGGCAAAGAAACACATTCCTAAGTCTACTTAAACATCCTAAGAGGAAATCTACTTGAATTTGGATACTTAGGAGCCAAGTAAAGCATCTCAAAGCCTATATAAACAACCCAAGGAAACTATTCTAAGGGGGCAAAGTTTTAGCAGAGTTTTTCTGCCAGAGCTTTTGTCGTTTTAGGGAATCACTCGAAGATAGCTAGTTGATCCATCTCAAGAAGCCGGAGTTCTACTCAAGACGGAGGATCTCTCCTTCAATTCCTTCAGGGGGTTTTAGGATTTTTCTTATGTTTTGTGTTATATTTTCTCTTGAGATGTTTTCTTATTTAGTTATGAACTAAACCCCTCAGATACCTGAGGGGGATGAAACCTAGATGAATATTGTTATTTGATTTCAGAATTATATGGTAAGTACTTAGTTTGTTCTTAATTATGTTGCTTAATCTAAACCTGATGTGCTTAGATGGGGGAGGAATAGACCCTGCTTAAGAGAAGATCAAACATAATTAAGCGGAGTTGATCGAACGCTTAGAGATAGGGTTATGAGATTTTGCCAGATTAGGGTGAAACCTAATATAGGAATCCATGGATCGATTTACTACTTCCTTAGGGGGTTATTATAAGTGAACGAGAGTTCCACTAATTAACCTAGGTTTAGACGTTATTCGCCTCGAGAGAGGGTTTAATATAGGTTAGGGAGTCTCACGGATCAAGCTAAGGGTTTAATATAGGTTAGGGAGTCTCACGGATCAAGCTAAGTAAAGAAATCATATGGTTTAGGGTTAAGTAATAATTGAAGTCTAGGTGGATTCTTCCTGAGGGTATCGTCTTAATCAACTGAGTTTTCCACAGTCTTTTTCCAAAGTTTCGTTCTTTTGTCTTTGCATCTAGTTTAGTGTTTCATTAGTTTTTAGATTAATACACCAATCACTCGATATTTCAGGCTAAATAATAGTAAGAAAGTGAGTAGTACTTTTAGGTTCCTTTGGGTTTGATAAAATAATCTTGCCTACACTATACTATTGTTCGATAGGTGCATTTGCCTCAATCGTTGTCATAGTTAGTCTACAGGTTCGATCATTCTTTATAAATATTAAAACTCGACTATTTGACACGATCAAGTTTTTGGCGCCGTTGCCGGGGAGTCCTAAAATATTAAGAAAGCTCTATTTCTATTACTTTAGCCATTATTTTTATTTTTACTAAATTTCTTTCTTTCTTCTCCTAGCAGGTACTCTAGACTATGGCTAGAAGGAACCCGAGAGGACCTTTAGCATACGAAAGTAACATTGAAGCTACCGCTCGCAGGAATTGCAGAGAAATTAGACGAGCTCTAAACTACCAAAGAGAATAACAACAAGACAGACCCAATCCTACTGAAGGGATGGACGAAAACAATCCACCGCCTAATGTGCAAGAACAGAATGCTCCGCGTACTATGTATGATTATGCTAAACTTAATTAGACAGGAGCAGAATCTAGTATTGTTAGGCTCGCTATAGCTGCTAATAATTTTGAATTAAAGCCTAACACAATACAAATGATTCAACAATTTGTTCAATTTGATGGTTTGCAGGATTAAGATCCAAATACTCATATAGCTAATTTCTTATAGTTCTGTGATACCTTCAAAATAAATGGCGTTTCTGATGATGTCATACGTCTTCGGTTATTTCCCTTTTCATTAAGTAATAAAGCAAAGCAGTGGTTGAACTCGTTACCACGAGGGTCAATCACCACATGGGATCAAATGACCGAAAATTTCTTTTAAAATATTTTCCACCGACCAAAACAGCCAAATTTAGGAATGACATATCTTCTTTTGTGCAGAATGATGCAGAAACATTATACGATGCATGGGAAAGATACAAGTATCTCCTAAGAAGATGTCCACACCACGGATTACCTTTATGGCTACAAGTCCAAACTTTTTACAACAGTGTGAATTCTTCAACTCGGCAAATGATTGATTCATCAGCCGGTGGAACTTTGAATAATAAAACTCCTGAAGCGGCTTATGATTTTATTGAAGAGATGTCCTTGAACACCTATCAATGGGAAATTACAAGGGCTAAACTGATAAAACCAGTCGGAGTTTTTAACAGAGACGCAGTATCAATGCTGTCAGCACAGGTGGAGATGATGAATAAAAAGCTTGATAATTTATGTTCTTCGCAGGTACACCCAATAATGCAATGCAAAGCGAGTAGGAATGTGGCAAAATCCTGAGTACCCACCCTACCAACCGGGCACAGAAAACGAGTAGACAAACTATATAAGTAACAATTTCTGATCTAATAATCCTTATAGTAACACTTATAACGTAGGTTGGAGGAACCACCCAAATTTTTCGTAGAGAGGACAAGGAAATCAAGGAAATCAAAGGCAGCAACCTCCTCCAAATTACCAAAATCAGCCCTATCCACAGGAAAAGAAATCAACTCTTGAAGAGATGCTGACAAAATTTATAGCAGCTATAGATTCTCGTTTCCAAAAGATTGAAGCAACACTTGATGAACAACAAACATCAATCAAGGGAATCGAGACTTAGGTTGGAGAACTTTTTAAGTCAGTTAGACTACTTACTGAGATAGTATGTGAAATACGGTCAGAAATTTTATCCAAAGGCAAGAGCACGTAAGGGCAGTTACACTAAGAAGTGGCAAGGAGCTAATCGAACCATCAGGAAAGAAACCACATGAGGTTATTAAGGAAAAGAGTGTAGAAGTTGAGAACAATACTCCAATGCATACAGAGAATAAAGCACCAATTCCATATCCAGCAAAATTAAAGAGAGAATAATTGGATGCTCAATATGGTAAGTTTCTTGAACTCTTTAAACAAATACATATTAACTTACCTTTTGTTGAAGCTATTTCACAGATGCCGAAGTATGCAAAATTCTTAAAGGAACTTCTCACGAACAAAAGGAAGCTTGAGGAAGTATCAACGATGGAACTCAATGAAGAATGTTCAGCCATTCTCCAAAATAGACTACCACAGAAGCTAAAAGATCCAGGGAGTTTCACTATTCCTTTTTTAATTGGTAGTTTAAACATTAAGAAAGCATTAGCAGACCTAGGTGCTAGTATCAACCTAATGCCCTACAAAATGTTTTGACGACTAGATCTTGGGGAACCAAAACCCACTAGGATGAGTATTCAGTTAGCTGATAGATCTATTAAATATCCTAGAGGAGTTATTGAAGATGTCTTGGTAAAAATTGATAAATTTATTTTCCCTATTGATTTCGTTGTGTTAGACATGGATGAAGACATTAATTTTCCTTTAATTGTAGGGCGTCCCTTTTTAGCAACTGCTAGAGCTATTATTGATGTAGGTGATGGTAAATTAACATTGAGGATGGGGGATGAAGAAATTATTTTTTAAATTTATGATGCCATGCGATATTCTACAGAGCAAGATGATTCCTATTATTTTGTTGATACTACTGATCATATCATTAAAAATTCGTTACAGAAAATCATATATGACGACATGATGGAACTATGTCTGGCTCAAGGAGAGAGGGAAGAAGATGAAGGCGATTAGATAAACTTGAATACATCATCATTCAGACAAATGAAAGAAGAAACCATTGAAGAAGATGACGTTTTAAAACAGAAAACTTCCAGAATTAAAACAGTTACCAGAACACCTAGAATATGCATTCCTCGGAGACAATTCTATGTTATCGGTAATTATCTCTTCAGAATTAGACCCCAAGGAAAAAGAAGAATTGATAAAGGTACTAAGAGAACATAAAAAAGCCTTAGCTTGGAAAATCTCTGACATCAAAGGAATAAGTCCATCGTTTTGCACCCACAAAATCTTGATGGAAGAGGAATACAAGCCATGTGTGCAGCCCCAGAGACGGCTAAACCCCAACATGAAAGAAGTGGTCAAAATCGAGGTAATTAAACTTCTAGATGCAGGAATAATTTATCCTATTTCTGACATCACTTGGGTAAGTCCTGTACAGGTAGTTCCAATGAAATGAGGTATGACGGTAGTGCCCAATGAAAATAATGAATTAATCCCCACAAGAACAGTTACAGGTTGGAGAGTCTGTATTGACTATAGAAAGCTCAACGATGCCACCAGAAAAGATCACTTTCCTCTGCCCTTCATAGATCAAATGTTAGAAAGATTATCCGGCCATATGTACTACTGCTTCTTGGACGGACTCTCCGGCTACTTTCAAATTCCCATAGCTCCTGAAGACCAAGAGAAAACAACACTTACATGCCCATACAGTACGTTTGCTTATCGTAGAATGCCTTTTGGATTATGTAATGCTCCTGCTACTTTTCAGCGGTGCATGTTGGCAATTTTTGACAAACTTGTAGAGGACATCATAGAGGTATTTATGGATGATTTCTCGGTATTCGGTAATTCTTTCCATCTTTGCCTTAAAAATTTAAAACGAGTTCTAATGAGATATGAGGAAACAAACCTTATTTTGAATTGGGAAAAATGCCACTTTATGGTTAGAGAAGGAATTGTATTAGGACATAAGATTTCTAGTAAATGGATTGAAGTAGATAAAGCAAAAGTTGAAACCATAGAAAAACTACCTCCCCCTAGTTCAGTTAAGGCTATTAGAAGCTTTTTAGGACATGCAGGTTTTTATAGAATATTTATTAAAGATTTTTCTAAAATAGCTAAGCCTTTGACAAAATTACTAGAAAAAGATGTTCCTTTTAATTTCAATCTGGAATGTTTAGATACATTCAATGTCCTTAAAGATAAATTAATAAATGCACCACTTATAATTTCACCTGATTGGAACTTACCCTTTGAACTAATGTGTGATGCAAGTGATTTTGCAGTAGGTGCAGTTTTGGGACAACGGAGAAACAAGCATTTTCAGCCAATTTATTACGCTAGCAGAACATTAACACCCGCACAAGAAAATTACTCCACCACAGAGAAAGAATTGCTAGCTGCAGTTTTTGCTTTTGACAAGTTTAGGCAGTATCTAATATTGTCTAAAGTTGTCGTTTACACTGACCATTCATCTCTTCGTTATCTTTTAAACAAACCTGATGTAAAACCTAGACTCATACGATGGATTTTACTCTTAGAGGAATTTGACTTGGAAATATAGGATAAGAAGGGAACTGAGAATCTTGCGGTAGATCACCTCTCCAGACTTGAAAGTCCACATATCAGAGAGCTAGGTGAAAACGAGATAAACAATTTGTTTCCTGAAGAACGACTCTTTTCGATAACGCATTCTGAAGTACCATGGTTTGCAAATATTGTGAATTACTTAGAAGCTAACGTCTTACCAAGAAAATTAACACATCACCAAAAGAAGCGATTCTTTGCTGATGTGAAAAATTATTTTTGGAAAGATCCTTTTCTTTTTCGCATATGTGCAAATCAGGTAATACAAATATGCGTTACAAAGACGGAAGCAAGCAAAATCCTAGAACATTGTCATTCAGGGCCATCAGGAGGACACTACATTGGTATTAAGACAGCACACAAAATACTCAAATCAGGTTTTTATTGGCTCACTCTATTTAAAGATGCCAACATGTATGTTACCTCGTGTGATAAATGCCAAAGAACAGGTAATATTTCTAAATGTGATGAGATGCCTCAAACATATATGTTGTCATGTGTAATATTTGATTTATGGGGTATTAATTTTATGGGACCATTCCCTAGTTCATTTGGAAATAAATACATCCTAGTAGCAGTTGATTACATGTCAAAATGGGTAGAAGCGGAAGCTTTACCTACCAATGATGCTAGGGTAGTAGTTAAATTTCTCAAGAAATTATTCTCTCGATTCAGGACACCTAGAGCCATCATTAGTGATAGGGGTACTCATTTTTGTAATACACAATTTGAAAAAGTTCTAAAGAAATATGGAGTGTGCCACGGAACAGCCACCCCATATCATCCTCAAACCAGTTGGCAAGTTGAGGTAGCAAACCGAGAGCTTAAGCGCATTCTAGAGAAAACGATTGAATAAAATAGAAAAGATTGTGCAGTTAAAGTAGATGACGCTTTATGGGCCTACAGAACAGCATTCAAAACACCTCTAGGGACATTCCCATACAAACTTGTATATGGAAAAAGCTATCATCTACCATTTGAGCTAGAACACAAAGCTTTTTGGGTAATAAAATTCTTGAATTCTGACCTCAAAATTCCAGGAAAGAGAAGAATGATGTAGATGAACGAGCTGGATGAATGGAGAACGGAAGCCTATGAGAACTCAAAACTGTACAAGGAGGCAACAAAGCAACGTCACAATACTCGTCTCAAACGATCAAAACAATTCGAAGTAGGAGACCTGGTCCTACTATACAATTCAAAGCTTAAACTATTCCCCGGAAAGCTGAAGTCAAGATGGTCAGGCCCATTCATGATCAAAACAATCTTTCCGTACGGCACCATTGAGGTAACTCATCCCACAAAAGGCACATTCAAGGTAAATGGTCACCGACTTAAAATTTATAATAGTGTAGATTCTGGAGATATGAGAGAGGAGCTTCTGCTCCACGAGCCTTTTTTTTATAACCAAAAACAGGGAAAGTCTAGCTTAAGACTATAAACGAGCGCTTCTCGGGAGGCAACCCGAGCGCTAACACATTAACATTGTTTCGTATTTTTTTCTAACACCACACTAAAATAGTCTAACAGAAATGCAGGATCATTAACACAGCCTTGAACACAGGTGTGCTAATGACCGTGTGCAAGACAGGGGACACACCACAGGGCATGTCCGGAGCTGTGCACAAATAGGGAAAATACTCTTTTCCAACACGGGCTACAATACCAGACACGACCGTGCCCCACGACCGTGTGAGGCTACTGACTTATTAAGCACGGGCAGGACACTCCCCTGCCCACCAACCGTGCGAAGATACTGACTTATTAAGCACAGGCTACACACGCCTGTGCCCACCAACCGTTCGAAGATACTGACTTGTTGAGCACGGGCTACACATGCACGTGCAACACAACCGTGTGAATCAACATACGGGCGTGGCAGCTGCAACACGACCATGGTAAATCCACCTGAACGTGCCTAAAATCCAAAATCGCTAAAAGCACGGGCAAATTCAAAAAGACACAGGCGTGGCCATTGACCGTGCCCCCTCCCCTATATATAAAATCTAACTATCCTGCCCCAAATTAAAACCCTAAAACCTGATTTTCTAAAATTCTTCCTCCCCAATCCGGCTGCACAACGCTTTCCTCCACCCAAAAACACTTCCCTTCACCATTTTTATCCCCAAAACCACCCACAAACGTTGCACACGCCCGCGCCATAGCCATGCTCACGAACGACACGCTTTTACCACCGCCGTGTTCGCAACGCAACAATCGCACCACTGCCGTGCTTCGCCCGTGCTCAATCCTTCTACACAATACTTGGTTCATTTTTCTTGACTTAAATAGTTGATAATAACTTTATTTTTATATTTTGTTTAGATTTAGCATTGAACCATTATTTTTTTTTTATTTAGGAATCTTGCCTAAAAAATTTAGGCCCCATGAATTGGTTGTTATTTCATTTGCATAAGTAGGAATAAACTATTGCATTTTAAGAATTCACAAAGTTGATGCATTTCTTTGTTAACTAATGATTTTTTCTAATTAATATTCTAACTTTTCAGATTTTTCTTGATTTAATTTTGGCTATATTATTATTGAAAATTTGTTTAGAGTTCATTACAAATTTTAGGTACCATGTCAACATTCCGAATCAAACGATCGGCCCCAAGCAAGAAAAGAAAGGGGCCCAGATCATCATCCACAAGCACTTCTACCGAGTTCCGACATCCATTCCTCAGATTCCCTCAAGCAACTCAGAAAGAACGATACAAAGCATTTCGGGATAGACCCCTCGGAATCGGTAGGTGCATCGATTGGGAGGCCCTGGAGCAAGTTGGACCCGCTGGAGATGTTCGAGCTCTCATTTCAACGGAACCATGGGAGCAATTCTTTGTGGTCATAGAGCCCACATACTTAGAACTCACTGTCGAGTTCTGTGCCACATTCACCCTCCAGATAGTAATGACACAATTTGACGATGCTGGCACAATTCAATTCCGCATAGGGGGCACAGTACGTCGACTAAGCGTACCTCAATTCGGATCAGCACTCGGACTCTATACGCTGGAATTTATAGAAGAAAATCTACTCTCCGAGTTAAACAAAGAGCTCCACTGCACCCCTATCTCATTCTGGCGCAACTTACAACCCACTAAACGCGACTACGACCCTAGTCGCTCCAAAGCGACTGCCATTCTCCCAGCTCTCAAGTATCTTCATGCTATTCTTGCTCATACTATTACAGGTCGCAAAGAGAGCACTGACGTCGTTAATAAACAAGACGTTTATTTCTTATATGCATGTCCGAAGGACATGTCTTCGACGTGGCATATTTCATTGCATGCGCAATACAGCACCAAATAGAGTAGCACAGGAAAGGAATCTTGTCAATGGGCCCTTACATCACGAGGCTAGCCCAACATTTCAATCTCTTCAACACCGACAATCAGATTGCCTCCCTCACACTGGTAGGGAACATGACACCTCAAGGCATCCAGACGATGCTCCACATGAAGATGGTCAAGCACCGTCGAGGCACCGATCCCCCTCAGTACCGATTAGTGACACCTACAGACGAAGGGGAAGCCGAGGACATTCCTGACAATGTCCCACCACCATCAGAAGAGGTACAGACTCAGCGCCAGCAGCAATACCGAGCAGCACCATCACGAGCAGACATAAATGCTCGACTCGACTAGTTCGAGCTATATTTTGCTGAAAACACTAGGCGCTTCGACTGGATAGAGGCCACACTTTAACAAATATGCCAGCACATCTATATCTCATCAGTGGAACCACCGCAGGACCCGGGCCATGATGAGGACCTTTGAGTCCTTTTGATTACATAAAACTAATTTTTATTATTCGCAGTTTTATTCTGTTTTTATTTTTATTTTTATTTTTATTTTTTCTTTTTATATTAAAACTTTTCTTCATAGCATCTTTTATATTAATCATCATTGGTTATTTAATCTTTGAGTATGCCTAATATACATTTATTGACAACAACAAATTATTTTAATGATGTCTTCACAGTTACAATGACACACTCCACCTACACAGCACTAGGAGTAAATCACTGCTACAAAATCATCAGAACAACTCCATGATCATCCAGATTTTAGGGAGTATTACTTCCCCCACTTCTCTTTTGATTTCTCTATTATTATCATTCTTTATCTTTGTACATTGAGGGCAACGTACATCTTAAGTGTGGGGGGCTAAAAGCGTCAAACTGTTTGTATTATTCTTAAAACCCTGAATTTAGTCTTGTTTTTAAGTATTTTTCTCATATTACTAATTAGGATGAAATTTTTGATGATCTATGATTTTTATTGATGTGTTTTAGAGTAAGTCATTGATAATTGTGCATTGATGATTAAACTTGAAGAACACTAGAGAATCGAGCATGATAAGTCTACTTTCAAAAAAAAATTGATAGGTTGTTGACCTGAATTTGAGTATTACCTTGAAGTTTGAAATTTACAGGGATTGATGTCAAAAACACCTAAAATTTTTGTGAGATTTTGTGCCTTATAGAGCATATATTCTTTTTCATGCTCATTTTTTGATTATGAGTGTGTCAACTATGAACTGTTATTCTAGAACTTGCCTCGTTTATACATGTTAAGACCACACATTTGATTTGATATACAGAGATGATAAAGGCATCTAGGATTTAACCCACTTACTCCACAAAAAGCCTACCTTCACAATTAATCCCTAGTGAACCCCGCTGAAACCTAACAACCCTTTATTGACTCACCCACTAATATTAAACCAAAAAAAAAACCTTTGTAATTGTTATCACCATTTTTTGACTGCCCTTTTTGTCGAGATTTAATCTTGAGCAGTTGCCTAACTATGTTTTATTTTCCAGTTATTAAAATTCTTTATTATCATTATAATTTGTTCTAAAAAAAAAATCAAAGTATATTCAGCATTAGTTCTATGTTCTATGAGCTTATATGTTTATATTTCACTTATTGAAGAATAAGCTCGTATTATTAGTATTACCAATTGATGTAATTATTTCCAGTTCCTTTTTCTAGTTAGGTAATTTGTAAAATCAATCTGGATTCTAACCTTCTAATTCAGCCTTTATCCACACCTTTAAACCTAGCCACGTTACAACCCTATTAAAGACCTTTTGATTTTGTATCATCTCATATTACAGTGGTGGAGATTTGATTTTCAGGCAAGCCTATGGGATTAACTTTTCAGGTTCGACTTATGAGTGCTTATTCTTGAACCTAAAACACTTTGAGTGATTTGAGTGAATCTTTTGTGAGGATGTCAATTCTTGTCGGTTTTGAATTAAAGGTAATTATTTAGATAAGGGGAGACACTTGTGTTTTCATGTTACAAAGGTATGACTTATCTTGATTGAATCTTTAGGACTCTTTGAATTAAATTATCCATGTATAAATTATTTATGAATTATGACGAGATATTATTGATAGGAATTATGAATTGTGGAAAGTTCGTTTTAATTGTAAGTTGAGAATTTTGCTTGAGGAAGCAAAAGCTTAAGTGTGGAGGTATTTGATAAACCGTAAAAGTAACATATTTTAATCCCACATTTAGTATGCTTTTGGATGAATTATCATTGATTTATGTAAAAAGGTGCTCTTAATCATTTCTTTTCATATCTTATACTCAGGAAAGCACCCAAAGATAAAAAGAACGCGAAATGGGCTTAAAACAGACCAAATTGGGCCAACCTATGAAATCGACATGGCCTGGACTTCACCCCACATGGTCGTGCCTCGTCAGTCATCTAGAACACGGCCTTACCCCGATTTGCACGGCCGTGTCCCAATTGACAAGTCCAAACACGGCCTGGCCATGACTTATATGGGCGTGTGCCATGGGCGTGCCCTTCCCACGGGAGAGAGCAATTTCACTCAGATTTAGATACTTAAAGGCAAAGAAACACATTCCTAAGTCTACTTAAACATCCTAAGAGGAAATCTACTTGAATTTGGATATTTAGGAGCCAAGTAAAGCATCTCAAAGCCTATATAAACAACCCAAGGCAACTATTCTAAGGGGGCGGAGTTTTAGCAGAGTTTTTCTGCCAGAGCTTTTGTCTTTTTAGGGAATCACTCGAAGATAGCCAGTTGATCCATCTCAAGAAGCCAGAATTCTACTCAAGACAGAGGATCTCTCCTTCAATTCCTTCAGGGGGTTTTAGGATTTTTCTTATGTTTTGTGTTATATTTTCTCTTGAGATGTTTTTTTATTTAGTTATGAACTAAACCCCTCAGATACCTGAGGGGGATGAAACCTAGATGAATATTGTTATTTGATTTCAGAATTATATGGTAAGTACTTAGTTTTTTCTTAATTATGTTGCTTAATCTAAATCTGATGTACTTAGGTGGGGGAGGAATAGACCCTGCTTAAGAGAAGATCAAACATAATTAAGCAGAGTTGATCGAACGCCTAGAGATAGGGTTACAAGATTTTACCGGATTAGGGTGAAACCTAATATGGGAATCCACAGATCGATTTACTGCTTCCTTAGGGTGTTATTATAAGCGAACGAGAGTTCCACTAATTAACTTAGGGTTAGACGTTATTCACCTCGAGAGAGGGTTTAATATAGGTTATGGAGTCTCACGGATCAAGCTAAGTAAAGAAATCATATGGTTTAGGATTAAATAATAATTGAAGTCTAGGTGGATTCTTCTTGAGGGTATTGTCTTAATCAACTGAGTTTTCACAGTCTTTTTCCAAAGTTTCATTCTTTTGTCTTTGCATCTAGTTTAGTGTTTCATTAGTTTTTAGATTAATACACCAATCACTCCATATTTCAGGTTAAATAATAGTAAGAAAGTGAGTAGTAGTACTTTTATATTCCTTTGGGTTCGATAAAATAATCTTGCCTACACTATACTATTGTTCGATAGGTGCACTTGCCTCAATTGTTGTCATAGTTAGTCTACAGGTTCGATCATTCTTTATAAATATTAAAACTCGACTGTTTGACATGATCAATCTCCTCAAGGTGCGACTCCTCTTCCTGATGGTGAGGTGGTTGTTAAAAGTTTGGAGGAAGTTTCGGTCTTTGGCTATTTTGATCATCCCACGAGAAATTGGGATGGTAACTCCAACCTGCGTTATAAGTGTCATTATAAAAATTATTTTGTGGTCTAGAATAGTTACCCATATAGTGAACTTGCTCGTTTTCCATGCCATATCCATAGGGTGGGTACTCAAGATTCGCCACGCCTCTTGGATTTGAATCATATTGCATTACTGGATATACCTGCAAGAGATTAGATAGATCATCAACCTTTTTATTCATTATCTCTAGCTGGTTAGATAACCTGGTGACCACGTCGAGGTTGAAGACGCTGGCGGCTATTGTTGGTGTTGTCCTCATAACTTGCCACTGATAGATATTCAGTGACATCTTTTCTTTTTTTGAATTAGAATTATCTGCCAAAAGAAAATAAAAGAAAAATTAGCAAAGTAATAGTAATAATAATAATAATAATAATAAATTTCAGAAAATAAGAAAATGGCTAAAGTAATAAAAATATAGCTTTCTTAATATTTTAGTTCCCCGGGAACGGCGCCAAAAACTTGATCGCTGAAATTAGAGCTTTAAAATTTATAAAAAGAATGATTGTAACCTGGAAACTAACTCTGACAATGATTAAAGGCAAGTGTACCTATCGAACAGTAGTATAGCTTAGGCAAGACCGGATTATCAAACCCAAAAGAGCTAAAAGTACTAAAATAAAGTGAAATTGCTTTAATCTAAATTAATGACTACTAAGCGAAAGATGCAAAGACAAAAAGAACGAATTGGAAAATAACTTTGAAGAAAGACTCAGTTGATTAAGACGATACCCTTAGGAAGAATCCACCTAGACTTTACTTGTTATCTATCCCTAAATCATATGATTTATTTACTTAGTTTGATCCGGAGGACTCCCTAACGTATATTAAACCCTCTCTCGATGCGAACAACGTCTAACCCTAGGTTAATTAGTGGAACTCTCGTTCTCTTATAATAACCTCCTAGAATAGCAGTAAATCGATCTATGGACTCCCATATTAGGTTTCACCCTAATCTGGAAAAATCTCATAACCCTATCTCTAGGTGTTCGATTAACTCCGCTTAATTATGCTAGATCTACTCTTAGGCTGGGTCTATTCCTGCTCCACCTAAGCACATCAGATTTGGATTAAGCACACGTAATTAAGAACAAACTAAGTATTTATCACATAATTCAGAAAATAATAACAAGATTCATCTAGGTTTCATCCCCTTTAGGTATCTAAGGGGTTTAGTTCATAACAAGTAAAGAAAACATCTTAAGAGAAAACATAAAACAAAACATAAGAACTCCCTAAAACTCCCTGAAGGAATTGAAGGAGAAATCCGTCATCTTGAGTAGAATTCCGGCTTCTTGGGATGGATCAACTGGCTAACTACGAGCGATTCCCTCAACTCTGACCTTTCTGGCTTGGCTCCTAGGCCTAGCTTGACGCCCATTCAATGGTGGTACTTAGGGGATATTTATAGGCTCTTAGAATGCGATTCTTTCTCCCTAAGTATCATTTTCTGACTGAAATTGCCTAATTCCATGACAGAGGCACGGCCATGTCACACGCCCATGTGACTCGACTTCATGCCTTATTTGGATTTCTAAGTTGGGGCACGACCGTGTAATTCGGGTTGAGGCCGTATTCTAGATACTTGGCAAGGCACGGCCGTGTGGTATTTGGGCTAGGCCGTGTCGATTTCATGAATTGGCCTATTTGGCCCGTTTTAAGCCCATTTCTCATTCTTTTCATCCTCGGGTGCTTTCCTGGGTATAAGACATGAAAAGAAAAGATTAAGAGCACCTTTTTACACGAATTAAGGAATAAATCATCCAAAAGTATGCTAAATATGGGATTAAAATATGTTACTTTTATGATTTATCAAATATATATATCTATATGTGTTAATGCCTTGTATGATGTAGTTTATGTTTGCTTGGAAGATGGTTAATTGTGGTTGAACAGTATAGGTATCAATTGGTTGAAAATTGGTTCATTTGTAGGCTAGTGAACCTAAGCAAAACATTACATATTGGAAAGTAGTCATATAGATATATTGTATGAGTGAATTTGGTATGAATTGAATTGACAAAATATGATGTTTAAAACATGTTTAAGGTTGGTGTTGTAATAGCATGTTGTAGCCTTGGGTGAAGTTGTTGTAGATGCCTATTTATGTCTTGTTTTGGTGCCATTTGGGTTTGATTTTGGTGTGCAGAAATTGGGTGGCAAAATAGCTTGGAAAATGGCCTATTTTGTTTACACGGCCTAGCACACGAGTGTGTGACTTGGCCGTGTTGCATCTATTTTTGACACGGGCATATGGTTGGAAGTGTGGTGCAAGTCAGTATACCCCCTAGTTTTGGCATGGCCTGGACACGGAAGTGTGTGTGGCACACAGGCTAGACACAGCGGGAGTGTGGTCTGGTCGCATGAGGTAAGTTAGAGAGTTATACGGGGTAGGGCAAGGCCATGTGATCCCATTTCAAATGTCCACACTGCCTAAAACACGGGCGTGTCTTTTGGCCATGTGAGGCACACGGCCGGAGCACATGGGCATGTGACCCCTGCAGTTTGAAAATTTTCTATGTTTTCGAAAAGTTTCTCGAGTTATCGGTTTGGTCCCGGAACCACTTTCAAAGCATGTTTTGGGCCTTGTAGGCTTATATTAGGGAAAATATGATCAGTGTTGAATGATGAATAATTGTTTCATGAAAAAGTATGAGGATTGTATGTTTAATTGTTTAATAAGTTTGGTAATGCCTCGTAACCCTGTTTTGGTGTTGAATACGGGATTAGGAGTGTCACAAAAATCCTTTATAAGTCACCAATGTTGTGTACATTCCTTTTGATACACTGAGTTCATAGCTTACTTTGTTATTGTTTGAATTTCAGTTGGTAATCAGACTTGATCGGGTCGGTTTTACAAAAGCTCGGTCCATTGTTAAACGATGTCCTTCGCATAGTTACTATTAGTAGGAGTATTTATTTTATGATGTTTTGAAATCAGGAGATCTGTGTGTTTAATTTACTATTGTGTTGAATGTTATTTGATAACTGGTTTATTTTGATTGCTTAATACTTGAGTGATTCATGAAAAGCATGATGTGATTCCCAAACTTGGTCTGGACGTCTAAGTCGGGTTTAGGGTGTTATATTCTTTCTGATCAATATAGCACCTATAAAGTCTCTTTAACTTAAATCAAAACCTGCTAACATGCTATATCAATTACAATCAATCTTTCTAAAAAAAACAGTAAGATAATAAGCATAAAGGATAACTTCAATGAGTTTAGGATAAGTCTTGAATTTTAAAGATATGCTTCCAGGTTTTAATCGGTTCGGTCTAATTTCACTAAAGTTGGGAAGTCTATTTTCTTATTATAAATAGTTTTTATATCATAGATGAATTTATAGTGGTCAAAAGTATTAGCAAGAATCAAAGCTCAAGTATTTTTGTTATCAAAATTTATCAATACAAACATGACAAATTTCTAAATTAAACAGTACCAAACATCCACGGGCATTGGTCTTTGGCATTATCGAAACTGCCTCAACAGATTGTAGTTACTGCAAAGAAAATGTTGTAAAGAGAATTTAGAATTCTTAGATTTGCTAAACGATAAAATGTTCAAATATTTAAAAAATATATTTTTTAAAAATAAAAAATTATAAAAGATAATTTCAAATATTTTAATTTAAAAAATAATTAATTACTAATATCATACACATAAAATACCACGAAGATATTATATTAACAAAATTACTTTCAATTAGGCTTGCATCTTTTGAAAACGAAGATTACGTTTACGTTTACATTTGGTTCTTTCTTAGGAAGTTACCGATGGTGTACATAAACTGTAAAAGCTTACAGCTTTAGTTTAGAAAATTACGTTTACATTTGGTTCTTAGAAAGTTAATGGACATTAAAAGGAAAAAGAGAAACCCTTTGTGCCACTTTAAGACCGCCGAAAGTAAACTTGTCGGCAGCAAAAGATATTAGTCCTTTGTTGACTAGTTTGAGATAGTACCACTGTACCATATTTGATTGAACAATTTTAAAATTTATGCATTGTTTTATAAAATCTCTTTTTTAAGACTTTCAACTTAACTCTAAAATAAATGAAAAAATTTATATTTTTTAAATTTATATTATGTATTAAATTATCTTAACGAGGGAAACACCAATAAGTGAGGGAACTATATCACTTCTAAATGGTCAAGAAAACAATAGTTATTTAAATTTATAAGTAAAATTAGGTGCTTATTATTTATTATATGTTCTTTAATAATAAACTTTATATTGGTTATTATCTTGTTAGTAACATGTTATGAAATAAATAAATAAAGAAAAAAAAATTTAGAAATAGGAGAGCAAAAGAGAATGTATGAATTTTATTAATTAATAAGAATATTTACGATACTTCTCTAAAGTTTATATTTATAGACATAAGAAATACACATGAAACAAAACTCTACTAATAACTATTAGAGTCTTAAGGTATATCAAACTTATCTTAATCTTGATAGACATTCATTTAATAATAAAATTTTCATAATAAAAATTATAAAATTATACAAATATTAATAAAAATTTTCTTTCTGATTCTAGCTTTTTCCTCTTAAAAAATTTCAAATCCAACTAAAAATCTTAAAAATTAAGAGAAAAAATATAATTTATTATTCTCCGAAAAGAATTTATTAAAAAGAAATAAAAATGACATAAATGCATAATTTTATATAATTTTCTAGAAGAGGACACGAATGAGCGAGGGAATGCTGTTGTTATAAATATAGTATCTTCATAACACTTCCAAATGGTCAAACAAAACACAGTTATATAAAATTAGGTGCATATTATTTATTATCTCTCTCTTTCATCGGCATCATCCATCACTAATGAAAGAGACAAACAGTGATAATTGCTTTCTTTTTCTTTTTTGAAAGACTTTTAAGGAAATTGAGGTTATTCATTCACTATGATTTACATAGTTTTTAAAATTGGATTAGTTTGGGTTGATGAAATCATTAGTTCATCAGATTAATTAATTTAATAAATTTAATTAGTTCGATCAATTTGATTAAATAAATTATTAAAAATTTGATTCAATCAATTAATCCGATCCTATTTAAACAACTTTAACCATATATTTTATCGATTTTGAGATCAAGTAAATTTGATTTTGACTCAATTACTTAATTTTTATTTTTTAATAAAAATATTTTTATTTAAATGAAAGGCATATTGACTTTTTTTTGGCTCTCTAACTTTATAAGAAAAAGTCATTTTAACCTTTCATATTTAATTTTTTTTGCCTCTTTTAGCCCTTAAAATTGTGTTGTTTGTCAAATTACCCCAAAATAGATGAAAAAATTAACATATGTTAACTTTGCTGATGTGACATCTACGAGAATTACCATGTGTACATCACGTTAGTAATTAAATTTTTAAAAATATTAAAAATTCAAAAAAATATTTTAAACATTAAAATAATTTAAAAAGTATACAAATTATAAGAAAATTTATATTTTTAATATTTTTAAAAATTAATTAATTGATGGCCATACACGTGGACTACCACATGGATGCCACATCATCAAAGTAAATAGACGTTAACTTTTTCATCTATTTTAAGGTGATTTGACAAATAACGCAAGTTTAATAGATAAAATAGGTAAAAAAATAAATAAATAAACAGAGGGTTAACTCATTAACATGAAAATTCACCAGGTTTTTTCCTCAATTTTATAGTAAAAGCATCATAGAGGTACTTGTACAAGAAGTCAAATTAATTTTGTCCCTTCTAGACAAAATATGAACAAATTAGTCATTGTACATTAGATTAAAGAGTAAATTAATTATTCTGTTAAAAATTTAATCATTTCTATCGTTAAAAACTAATTTCTATATGTAATCATGAGCTGAATGGAGTTAAAAATAGACTAGGGCAAAGGATAGTCCAATCTAACTCGTTACGATGGAAATTTACGAGTTTTTTCCACATTTGAATAGTTTAGTCAATTTATGAGTCTTTTAGTCAACTATGCTTTGGTTTTTTGTTGGACGATGAAAACACAAAGCAAACCTGCATTTCTCATGATGCTTGGGTTTTGATTTAATAAAAGGTGTTGGCTTTTTATGGACTTTCAAAATTCAAATTAAGGCTTTGGAAATAAGAAATTGACTTCAACAATATATTTGTTTAATCCCTAGTTTTTCAATTTGTCTTGTCAAATATTAGTTTGGAGGTTGCTGCCATTGATCAAATCTTGATTATTGAGATTAAGATTGTACTAACTGATTCTTGGGTAAGAAATGCAATTTTAGTTCCATCATTGTTATTGTTGACATAACAAATGCTAGCGCAATTAATCATGGTGAATAATAGTGATGTAGAAGTTTTTTTTTTTTTTAGGTGAATCATGTTATAAACCAATAAAATGGAGTGTCATGAAAAGATGCAGGAAAGAAAATTTAGAATAGATCCTAAAACTAAAATGCAGTGGTAATTAGTGATAAATGGTTAGGGATGATGAAAGTGATTGCAAAAAAGAAAAAAAGTTGCAGAGAGATATTTTAAATTTGCTAAAAGATCAAAAGATTTCAACCGAAATGTTAAAATATTTACTTATAGTTGTTAAAAGAAGTGAGAATGAACATATTAAAGTATTGAATAGTGAGAGTGAGAGAGGTTATAGAAGTTTATAAGCAGGGGTGAGGCTAAGAATTCAGTATTGGGGGACGAAACAAAATTTTAGAAGTTTGGGTGGGTAAAAATAAAAATTTAGTTTAAAAAAGGCTTAAATTGAATGTTTAAAAATTGGGAGGGGCTAAACATGACATTATTTAACTTAACTGGAAGAGTTACGAACATTACATGAAAGTTACTCTTACATAATTTACGTGGAAGTTACATGAAGGCCCTAATGCGAACTTTCTTTGTAGTTCAATTCGTGACTTCTCCTTCATCGCTGTTCTCCTGATTCTATCCTAATATTTCTGTTGTGTTTTAACTAAGACTGGATTCCAATCATTTTAAATTATAATTTTATAGAAAGAAAACTTAAATTTACAAGCTGGTTTTGTTCTTCATCACAAATTATACGTTAAGATGATTTATTTTTTTCTGGACATTTGTTTTTGTAAGATTAAATGATTCTATACATATTTTAACAATTTTATTTAGGATATTATATTTTTTATATTGAGAATTTAATTCTTTTGAAGTTTTTACATACAAACATTAATGATAATATTTGAAAATATCAATACCCTCGATAGAATAAAAATTCAGGATTAACCTGGGACAAAAGAACCATAAATACCAACATGAAATAAATGACAAATTTAGGGGCTAAAAGAGTATTTAAACCTATTATATTAAAATCAATTACAGTTGCATTAAATTTCTAATTGTGTTTAAATGATAAGAAATGAAATAAAAAGATAAAAAATTATAAATAAAAATCACTTACAATTATAAATAAAACCAATGATAATTATGTAATATATTAAATATTTAATAAACATATTTAGGGTTTGAAATTCAGTACAGATTATATAACTAACTGAGGTTGAAGCATCATTCAGCGGTCATACTTTGAATCCTTAATTTGCAAATAATAGATGAATCCCGCACTGTTTTACCTTGCATTCGGACCGAATCCGCTTATCAAGATCAAGGTAGAAACTAAAGGAAGCCTCATTGTAAAAACGCTTGTTTGATGCCTCACTTTTAACAAACCCCCAAACTTCTTCACCACCATATAAGAGGAACAAGTGATCTGACAATCCCGCTTTCAAACCCACCGGAGACATAACAACTCAGGTAATGAGAGTCGCCATTACAGGATTTCAGATGACATTTACATCTAATGCCAAATTCCATACCATTATAAGAGCCTGGGAATGAAACAACAATGGAAGCAACGAAACATGGAAAGTTTATCCTGCTATTATTAGAGCACCACTCCGAAGGCAATTGGATGTTTATGGAAGACCCTAAGCTTTTGAAATCAAACCATTCTGGTATTTCACTTCCAGGGACGCACGTTACAATCCTAGTTCCTTTTTTGCTTTCTGGGGGTGCCTGTTTGATTATTATTAGAAACATGATTGATTATTCAGCATATAGCTATCCGGAAGAAGAAGAAGAAGAAGAAGAAGAAGTAGAATCTGACCTGATGATAATCTTTAGTACAGTGACCAATTGCTCAAATGGCATCTCCAACTTTGGTGTTTCAGCACTGCTCACACCTTTCTGATCCAGTTGGAAGCAGTAGGTAAATAGCCAACCCAAGGATTTACAAAACACTGCTTGCTTCAAAAGCTTCTTAATGCTTGAGACTTCCTCTACTGAAGTATCATTCCCCGTACATTTCTCATTCAGTTGGAAGCAATCGGTAAATATCAACTTCAACCATCGTTTCGGTCCATCCTCACAAAACAGTGCTTGCTCAAAAACCTTCTTAATGCTTGAGACATCCTCTAATGAAGTACAGTCATGTGCATCTAAATATACCAGGCTTGGTGGAAGCTCTGGTAATGATTTCAGTCTCTTGCATTTCCTCAAGATTAACTCTTCCAACAAAGGAAATTGTTTGATGGTTGTGGGCAAGTTCTTAAGATTGCTTTCAGACAAATCTAATCTCCATAACAAGGATAACCCATGGAGATGTTTCTGCTTCACTGGTCTGCCTCCAATGGCAGTAAACATGTTCTCTATGGCTAGATTAGAATCACCACAAGTACTAACATGCAAAAGAGATTTCAATTTATAAAGGTCGTGAGGAAGGCAAACAAGGTTTTCACAGTTGATCAAACTCAAATACTCAAGACCAATAAGATTGTCAATTGAAGATGGTAATTCCTTCAAAGCCGTTCCGCTTAAATCAAGCACCCTCAACCTCTCCATGTCTCTAAGATTTCTGGGAAAGTCTCCAATCTCGAACAATTTTGAAGACTGATAAAACCAAGAGATTTCAATTTATAAAAGCTGTCAGGAAGGCAAACAAGGTTTTCACAATTATTCAAACTCAACTTCACAAGACCAATAAGATTGTTAATTGAGGATGGTAATTCCTTCAAAGCTGTTCCACTTAAATCAAGCTCCCTCAACCACTCCATGGTCTCTAAGATTTCTGGAAATATCTCCAATCTCGAGCAATTTTGAAGATTGAAAAAGGTAAGAGTTTTCAATTTATAAAAGTTGTTAGGAAGGCAAACAAGATTTTTACAGTTGCTCAATCTCAATTCTATAAGACAAATAAGATTGTCAATTGAGGCTGGTAATTTCTTCAAAGCCGTTCCGCTTAAATCAAGCACCCTCAACCACTCCATGGTCTCTAAGATTTCTGGAAAAATCTCCAACCTCGAGCAATTTTGAAGATAGAAAAAGATAAGATATTTCAATTTATAAAAGCTGTCAGGAAGGCAAACAAGGTTTTCACAGTTACTCAGTCTCAAATGTATAAGACCACTAAGATTATCATTTAAGAATGGTAATTCCTTCAAAGACGTTCCGCTTAAATTAAGATTCATCAACCTCTCCATGGTCTCCAAGGTTTTTGGAAAAATCTCCAATCTTGAACAACCTTCAAGATTGAACAACTCAAGAGATTTCAATTTATAAAAGCTGTCAGGAAGGCAAACAAGGTTTTCACAGTAATCCAATGTCAAATATTTCAGACCAATAAGATTGTCAATTGAGGATGGTAATTCCTTCAAACCCGTTCTGCTTAAATCAAGACATCTCAACCTCTCCATGGTCTCTAAGATTTCTGGAAATATCTCCAATCTCAAGCAACCTTGAATTGTGAATATCTCAAGAGATTTCAATTTATAGAAGTTGTTAGGAAGGCAAACAAGGTTTTCACAGTTGTTCAAACTCAACTTCACAAGACCAATAAGATTGTCAATTGAGGATGGTAATTCCTTCAAAGCCGTTCCGCTTAAATCAAGATATATCAACCTCTCCATGGTCTCTAAGATTTCTGGAAAACTAGACAGATTTGAGCAGTCATGGAGAAAAAGATTGATAAGGGATGTGGCTTTATAAAAGCTAGGCAGAGATCTAAGATTTTTACATTCATTGAAATCCAAATGAGTTAGCTTCTCCAGATGGTGAAGGGATGAAGGAAGCTCACGCAAGTTAGAACACCCCCTAAGTTCTATCTTTTCAAGATTTGTGGCACTTGAGAGGTCCGGAATTCTTACAAGATTCTTAGAATAGTTGAGTCTGATAATCTTCAAATTTAGTAAATCCTGCATGCATCAAAACATTGTTTGATAAATATGTGTACATTGAAGGACTATAATGCAACAGTTGTGACCAAAATATCAAGAAAGTCATTGAACTATCTTCAAAATGGTATATTTGAGTAGTAGAACCATAGAAGTTGAAATTTCCTTTTAAAATTTTGGTATAATCTACATTTAATTTCCTTTTAAAATTCAAGCTCAGTTTGACATAGAAGTTGAAATTATGGTGCTCCCTCGATAGGCTCATTATTTTCAACTTCAAATAATTAGAATTTCATAAAAACGAGTACAATCCTCATGTTCAACATTAAAATTGATATTTATTTTTATTTTCGAATTAATTATTTTCATTATTACTTCAAAATAATGTATGTATATACCAAAAAGTTATTTATATAAACGTTGTAAGTTTTTCCTTGGATATTATTTGATAAATCAAATTGAAGGTTAATTGATATTTGAAATAAATTGAACAAAAATATTACATTCAAAAGTATATTATTTACTTATTTAATGAGCAATTATTGCATATAGTTTAAACAAAATAAATTTTAAAACATGAAACTTAATAAATTAATCCATTAAATATCATATTATAAAACTTAAATTATAACTATAGTATTATAAAAAAATTTATGTGTTTATTATATTGATGTTTATAAATATGAAAGTTGTTTTATGTTTTTTATTAATAGCTTATTTAATTTTTAGAATTATAATAATGAAATTCTGTTGTCAATAATTTAATGTTATCTTATATAACAATTTATATTAATAAGGATTTTTAAAACATACTATGTAGATTTACTTGTGAAGTATCCTACTAACTTATTCATAATTAAAATTTTAAATGTACTAAAAAATGATTATATATTTATTTTTTAAAAATTTTCTCATTTTTTATATTAACGACTTATGTAAAATTTTAAAATTATGTCATGTATTTATTTACTATAATTTATATTAATAAATAAACCTACTTCGATTTTTTTTCAAACATAACCCTAATAAATTAATACTTTTAGACCGTAAATAAATTAATATTATTAATTTTTTATGCTTGAATCTATAAAACTCCATATAAAACGAGGCATAGATTGATATATAAGAATGAAAGAAAAAATAGTACCTGTTTTCCCTCCCAAAGTTGTTCAACATGGCTATAAATCATATCAAGTTCAACTAGGTTCTTTGGATCAAACCTGGTGGGCAAAGTTTTCATCGGATATCCCTCCCAGTAAAGGTATCTTAGCTCATCAGGAAGTGATAAAAGCCCTTGAGGTAGGAGGATTTTAGATGTCACTTGAACCCTTTCAAAGCTGTAAGGAAGATAGAATTTGAGGAATTTAAGTTTTCGCATCTTCACAAAGGCTTCCGCTTTTAATTCCAATTTTGGAATTTTGGACATATCAAGTAGTATGGCTTTGAGTGTTTTTGTTCCCTAAAACCAAGAGCAGTATGTTAGAATAAGGTGTCGAGATATATGCAACATAAGAATTATGTTATTCAAATTCAAGATGATTGTGAGATAGTGTATGTATCCAATATAAGTATATGTTTGAATATGTGTCAAGCATGCATAATTATCAGACACGGATATGCTCAGAGGAAACGAAAGTGATGGTAACATAAGTGAAGGAAATGAACAAGGCCCTTACACTGTTTTCTGTTAACACATTATAAATGTCATTAGGAATACACAACCTACTGCGTCTTTCAGGCTCTAAAGGTGACTCATTGTAAATGATGTCCCGACCCATCTGTTGCAATAAATCATGCATTGCTATCTTATGTTGTGAAACAGATATAAGAGATTTATCAATGAGGTTCTCAATACTTGAATGTGCAGAGTCATAAGAAGCATCCATAATCCTTCTTACAAAGTCTAAATTCTCCCCTTTCAAGAAACAAGCAATGTCAAGAAATATGCCTTTCTCTACAGGATTTAGTCCGTCAAAACTGCTTCTCAACAATTTAAGAATGTCTGGGTTAGGAATCTGCTTTAGTTCTTTTACTGCACTTTCCTGATAGTTTTTGTCCTTTCCATAAAGAGAGGACCCGAAAATTTTAATAGCCAAGGGGCTTCCATTAGCAAAACTCAAAACCATCTCTGATAGCTCCAACTGATATTCCGTGGGATGATCGCTTTTGAAGGCACATTGACAAAAGAGCTGAGCAGATTCATCTCTATCTAATTCCTCCACTTTATAAATGAGATCAATGCCATATTGGATAAGCACTTGTTTATCTCTAGTTGTAACGATGACTCGACTTCCAGGGCCGAGTCGATTGTTTCCTCCGAATAAATACTCGAGTTGGCTTGACTTTGACACATCATCACAAACTACTAAAACCTTCTTTCTAGAAAGCCTGTCCTTAACAAAGCTTGGTATGATTGTGGGTGTTGAGATATCTAAATTTTCATCTTCCAATATGGTTGAAAAAAGTTTCTGACGCAATTGAAATAATGTTCCTTGGTCAGCTGATTCTCTCACGTTTGCAAGAAAGAAGTAACTTTGGAAACCATCTAAAACATGGTAAAAAATGGCTTCGGCAAGTGTAGTTTTGCCTGTACCTCCCATGCCCCAAATACCTAGAATTTGAAAATCTGGAAATCCATATTGAAATAATGACAAAACTTTCTGCATCCGCCTCTCAACTCCAACTAAACCCTCTAAATTTGCGCTTGAGGTTCCACGATTCAATTTCTTCAATACATCTTTGACAATTTTATCTACCAATGTTGAGTCAGGCCTATCATATGAAGAAACAAATTATGGGAGAAATAAAAAGAATACATAAATAAATAACTAAATTGATTCAGGTGATCACTTTTAAAACAAGACATTCAAAAATAGATGTATAATTCAAATTTAACCATCTACAACCTTTTTCAGATACTCATATTACAAATTTTTTCTTTGAAAATAATATATCAATGGACTCACTGGACAATATATTTTATGCATGAGAGAATCGTAAGAAGTTTGAGTAAAAGAAGATAACAAAAAGGCAGTATAGAAAAGGAAGCAAAGAAGAACATTGTTGAATATAAATGCTTCACATGTTACTCAAATTCTTCATATATTTTCTACAATATGTATCCACTCTCTATATCTACAAAACTATGGTCGTTTTAAGATAGGTTAAATTCTACTATTAGCCCCTGCACTTTATGAAAGTTATGGATTTAATCTCTATACTTTAATTTGGTTATTTTTAATGTCTATACTTTTCAAATTATAAAATTTCAGTCCTCACCAAATGGTAATTATTAAATTCATTAATTAAGTTCTATCATTTCCAAATCCAATGCAACAAGCATATTATCATATATGTAATGCCATGTCAACTTGTAATTTCCACATATTCCTCACTAAAAATCTAATCAATGGACTATCAACTATCATTTGTGTCAAGATTAAAATTTCAAAATTTGAAAAGTATAGGGACTTAGAATGATCCAATTGGAGAATATAAACTAAATTTATAAATGCACTCATAGTATACATGACTAGTAGTTGAAAATTATTTGGATCAGGCTTAAATTTTGAAAAGTATAAGACTAAAATTGATCAAATTAAAGTATAGAAACTAAATCTACAACTTTTGCAAAGTACAAACACTAACAGAAAAAATTAACCTTAAATATCCACCCTCAATCTATGTATATACTAATAAAAAGGATTGAACGTAAAGAAAAGGAAGTGCAATTACCGAGTAACATGTGAATCCCAACCGGATAAATTGGCAGCAGACGTCAAAGCACTTCTCCAGGATTTCACCTTTTCAACATCATGCTTTAAATTTTCTTCATGCTTTGCAATTGCATCTCCAAAACTCCCTCTTTGTTTCCGTACATCTGAGGGATCTACATCGTAAAATACAGGAACCACTAAATAATGCTGTTTCAACTTCTTGCAGTCCATGATCTTGACCAGCTCATCCAAGCACCATCTGGAAGAAGCGTAGTTTTTGGAGAAAACAATGACTGAAACCCTGGATCCTTCAATGGCCGTCAACAGCGACCCTGAAATTTCATCTCCTCTTCGAAGCCCCTCATCGTCTATAAAAACTTGGATTTTCTTTCGACACAAATCTCTGTAGAGATGACTTACGAAACCACTACGAGTATCATCGCCTCTGAAGCTAAGGAAAACATCGTAGGCAGTTGCTTCGATCATAGCAGAAGAAGAAGAAGATGTTGAAGCAAGCATATTGGTGTTCCACCGGATTTGATGAAAGATTATTGGATTATGAGTAAAGGTATTGTTTGTTTGTTTTTTTTTTGAAATAAGGCTCCTGATTGGGCTTT
Source organism: Gossypium bickii (assembly GCA_025503065.1). NCBI lineage: Eukaryota > Viridiplantae > Streptophyta > Magnoliopsida > Malvales > Malvaceae > Gossypium > Gossypium bickii. The sequence continues at coordinate 125,472,342 of CP106711.1, forward strand.
TCATTAAAATGAACATAAATACATTATGGCCAACAAAGGTGGGGTCCGCTGAAAATATCCAGTCCTTTAACTTTAAGAGGGAACAGGCCTGAAACGGTTTGCTTTCCCCAGAGAAGACAAAAGCTTTGTTATCCTACAATACCCGAAATTCAAAGAACTAAAAAATTTTAAACAGACAGATTTGAGACCACAATTAATGGTGCCTCAGGAGTTGCCCAATCCAGGCATGGTCACCGTCAACATTTTGCCTTCTTCAAGACGTTTCCGATTTCCAATAAGGCTGTTTACCTGCTGCTTCGATATACCCGATTTCAGCCTTTCCAATTTCCGATTTCATCTTTTCAATTTCTTAATCTGGTTGTCTTTTCCTCCCCGCCCCTTCCATATTCCTCCTCTCTTCGTCTTTTTCCATCTTCAGTCTGATGCCTCTGTTTCGTTCTCTACCTTTTTCAGTTCCATTTTCATTTCTTTTTACTCTCTCTTTCGTTCGTTTTCATTTCGTCACCTGCCTTGACTAATCTCATTCCATATTCGTTCGTTTGTACCCATTGGGTTTCTATCGCTCCATTTCGTCTCCTTTGAGTCTCCCACATCCTCTCGTCCCCTGTCCTTTCCTTCTTCCTACTCTGCTGTCTAGTTTACTGAGGAAGGTGCATTGCTTGACGAACGCGCTCGTGGAGGCCCCCCACCAGGCGATAGCTTTCGTCTCTTTTTAATGCTTCTTTGGCGATAGCGTGAGCATAACGATTCTCTGATTTAGGAATAAAAATGAACTTGATCTCTTGATATATACAGAGATGGTTGTGAATGTCAAGTTAATTAAAAAAAAACAAACTGTTACATTTTTTTAAAATTTTCATTTCAAAAGATATTTAAAAATTGAAAATAAAGTTAAAGGAAAATTTTTAAAAGCCTAAATCAGACTTACAGAGATTTCATAAATATATTTTGATTAATGAAATGGTTGATTTCATAATAATTTTAATCTTAATATCAAGATTCCATTTCAATTTTATGTTTGGTTCAGCCGAAATTGATGAAAGAGTAATCGAAAATGAGTAAATCTAACAGTTTTTAAAGTCAAATAAGCTTATGTCTTTTGAAAACAAAGATTAGGTTTACATTTGGTTGTTTCTTAAAAACTTACTCATATTGAGGGACGAGTTCAGAACAATTTTCTAGGGAACTGAATGAAATATTAAATTTTATAATTTATATTTTTTTAATTTTTAAAAGATTAAATTAAATTTTGATAATTTTAAAGAAATTAACAAATTTCCATTTTAGTGGCGGATGCATTGCGATCCCTGATTCGCTAGCTTCTGCCCACACTATGCTACTTTATTCCCTACATGAATTGCAAAAGCTGACAGCTTTAGTTTAGTGTGAGGAGCATGGCCATTGCAAATATATATATTTGTACCACTTAAAGACCGCCGAAAGGTTTAACTTCGTGGGCAGCATAAAATATTAGTGAATCCTTTGTTTACTTCAGTCTGTGATTCTACCTTATTTAATTAAACAAATTTTAAATTATATACTAAGATAAATTTGATAAAACATCATTTTGTCTTTAATAAATAAATTTGGTTTTTTTAAAAAAAAAAATCAGAAATGGGTTGTGATAACACAAGAAATAATAAATTAGAACTCATGCATTTCTAGCTACTAAAATAATAACTATATTAATTCAATGAAAGTTGAATCCACCTTTGTAATCTTATTTTTCCATCAATACGTTGGAATTGATGTTTATAGCCGTTGTCAATTAAAATAAAATCCACACCTTAAATCACGGAACCCTACAAAAAGGATGTTTGTAATATAGCTTGTAATTGATGTTTATTGCTTATAGCTTAAGGGTAATAGGTTTATATACCTAATTAATCCAACCTAAAAAAGCTTATAGCCTCATTGTGGTGGGAAGATGGCATTCAATTTCGTTGTGCCACTTTAAAGAGCGTCCAGAACCCAAGTGTTGCCGTTAAAGGTGTTCATCGTTTTAGGTTTGGTTTAGGTTCGAGTCGTGCTAGTCGCACTTATTGTTTGGACTTTGCCCTTTTATTATAATTTACAAAAAAAAAATGTCCAATAAATTGAGATCATGGGCATAACTACAAATATTTTTACGGCTCAAAATTAAATGATAATTTATTGAGCTATTAAAATATAATTTTATAATGTATTAATTTATTATTCTTATATTTTTGAAAAGATTAAACATAATTTATTTCATGTTAAGAGATTAAATTATAATTTTATTATAAATTAAATTTTAATTTAAACATTTTACAAAAATTTAAATAACAAATTTCTATTTGAAAAGTGCTAACGCCCCACCTCTCCCCCATATATTTGCCTTTGATTGAGTGTTTACTCCATCGATAGTGAAATAAATTAGGGGCGGTGAATTAAGCTAACAACAAAATAGCATTTCAATTACTTAATAATAAATTTAAAAATTAAAATTAAAAAAAATATTATAAACAATTTCCAAAATATTAAAAAAATAAATAATGTCATTTTCTACATATGCGTTTGTAAAAAAGCATTTTCTTTTTATTTAGCATTGCGTATTTCTCCAGTGAACGGATTAATTGACGAAAAATCGCAGCTTTACAACGTCATACTATATTATATTATATTATATTCATCACATAATTTTTATTTTATTAAATACGCCCTATTTATGTAATTTAGGAGTCTTTTATTCAACTATGTGTACATTTGGTTGTTTGGTAGTGTAACACCCTAATTTTCTTATTTTTGCTTTCGTATAATTTTGTTACAACTATGTATCTGTATTAGTGGTTAAGTGTTTTGGGGTGTGAATGTGGTTAAGTCTTATCTTGCCAAATTTTGTTAATTTTATGATTCTAGCCTTACCCTTGTTGTTTGGGTTTATATTAAATTGCCTGTAATTCCATATTAAAATAAGCTTGCTGGTTCAAGTGGTAAGAGGGTTAGCGTATTAGAGGTCTTATGTTTGAATTCTTTTGCGAATGAGGGTATTATTTTCTTGTGCTCGTTTGATAAGAGTTTCGATGGAGCTAGAATTGTGAGGTAGTTGTGAGTTAGTGGATTAGTAGGAGAAACATGAGGGATTTGAGGATAATTTTATTTAGATTTTTATTTTTTTTCAAAAATTCTCTCTTTCTAGAAAATTGACGTTCATTCCCTCCTCTACCGTTTCTCCCTTTCCAAATGAAGTAATTTCTTGACAAAATCGTGCTTTTGTGTCGCGGGATTTCAGATCGTTGCATTTATACGGTTGGTAAGTTGGTGGTATGTTTTGTCGAGGAGGGAGTCTCGGTTTAATTGTTTGGCTTTGTCGAATATTTTATTAATGTCTACTCATGTTTTGGTAGCAGCAAACTGAGAAGGTTATGACTCTTCTCTTACTGAATCGTAGGCAAAGATGTTCGGCGTTTTGGGGTTCTAGATGGTTCATGTTTGTAGGAGAGTTAAAACGATGCCAGGTGTGTACCCGAAACGCAGAAAATAAGGTTTCGACAAAAGTTAAAAAACTATTCTGTCGACGCCACACGGTCGTGTGATCGACGAAGGCATTGTTCTGCACAGCACATGGCCGTGTGGTGGCTCGCGTGTGGCCGTGTAGGCCATACAAGCATAGCCAAGTTGGGCGTGTGGGTTTTGGGCTAGGCCTTGTGGGCCATACGGGCAAAGACCAACACGGGCGTGTATGCCCACACGGGCATGTAGGCCCATATTTTTAAAATATTATCTAAGGTCGTGCAGGTCGTTTCGTTTGACAATAGACATATTGTAGGGTCGGTAAGGGTTAATTGATCTGATTAGGATACTAATATGTGCCTGACTATACTGATATATATCTGTTATTTGTATAAAGCATGTTGAGCATGATTAGTCTGATAAATCTGTATCTGATATCTGCATCCGTTTTGGGGTAGGTTTTATATATATGTAGAGGAAGTGTTATGTATGGTGATAATCGCTTATATTATGGCAGTTTGGCTGCATTATATCTTGTACGTGTCGTAACAACACAAAGTGGTGTATAGAGATTAGTGGGTGTTTTAACCCCACATGGTGTGATTAGATGGTTGGAGTTGGTGTGTAGAGGATGGGGGTAAGACTTTGTATCGGCCTAATTATTAGTGGTGTCGGAAATGCTGACTTGAGATCACTAAATCTGATAAGTAAGATTGAACAAGATAACAATTTAATATTTATAAGTCAAGTAACAATTTAGAAGAATTTATGAATTGGTTAATTTGGTGAATTAAAAGAATTTATTAGGTCAAATAAGTCAAAAAAACGAGGTATTGAGACCTCGAATTTGAAAATTATAAAAATATTTATGGAGTGTCATTAAATTAGTTTTGAAGTTTGGTTAAAAAAATTTAAACGTTTGAGTAGTCAATTAAATAAAAAGGACTAGATTATAACAAATGCAAAATTGCTAGAATGATTAAATAGTTCAAGTGTTAAAAGAAAGAGGATTTAAAGGGCAAGAAAATCATCTGGAAATTTTTTAAAAACAATATAATTTTTTATAAATAGCCAATCTTTAGACACAATATAATTTTTTATTTAGAAAATTTGGAAATTATTTCCAATTACAAATCTCTATTCTGTCTCCTTCTGCAATGTTACTTCTTTTTTTCTTTCAATTTATTATTATTTTATCTTTGTTGCTCATCTTCCTTCGTGCTCATCTTCCAAAATGGAAAAGAATCTACACTATTATAATCTTTGTACTAAATAAAGATAAAATAGAGCATTTTCTTGGTGAGTGAAAAATTCAAAATGCATTTAGAAATCAAGAACAAAGATCCAGACATTATTTGTTGACTTGTCAATTAACAAGAGAGTGATGCGGGCCGGCTCGGGAATGAGTCGACACGTATGCTAGTTGCCTAATCGTCTACGAGGAGGGATTTAGCCTTCGGGAAATAATTGGAAAATATGGATCTTTCGGGAATTAATGGGAAAATTATGGTAGTGTTGCGGAAGTGGCGGTTTGAGAAATGATGGGAATGGTTTAGATGATAGGTTCGATTTTATGATGAGGGAAGATGGATAAAAGATAGGTAATGTAATAACCAATTTTGGCTCGGGCCCGTCAGAAACAACTGAGGCCCATCAAATAATAGTCCAAACAAAAAATAAATAAACAAAATAAAAAGTCCAAAAAACAACAGTCCATTTACCAAACAAATTTGGAGCTCAATTACAAAATTAATACCAAGCCCAAATTAAAACAATCATGTCTAATTGAAAACCCAATAAACCTTGCCCAATGCCCAGACGGCCCAACAAACTTAGCATCCAGAACCCTAGGGTTCCTTCTGGTTGGACCACGCCGCATGCCTCCTGGCCTCCCCCCATCCTTCACACGCGCGCCTTGCATCTTTTTAGCTTCCCACGCGCATCGATTCCCACGCCCACACCTCCTGACGATTCAAGCTCTCCATCAGTGCCCTTCCCCATGCCTCGATCATTGCCCGCGCGCGCACCATGCCCGTTGTCTGACCTCTCCACCAGCACGCCTCGCCCATACCCTGCAAATAACCAAAGAATGAGAGCAAAAAGACAAGAAGCAGAGAAAACAAAAAAAATATAGAGAAATCTGTAATTCGGCTATAAAAAAAGAAACAAATCTATTTTGTGGGGGCTGGCTCTCGGACGCATTACCAAAGATACAAAAACCAAAATAGAAAAAAAAAGAATCTTTGTAAAATCGATTATAACAAAACTGAAACAAATCCTGTATCATAGGGGCTCTTACGCATTATTAGCAATAAAAAACAAGAGAAAATTAAAGGTTGATTTACTGTTTTTCATTTACTATCGATTTACTTTTATTTATTTTTATTTTCGAATAATTAAAAAAAATCAACAAAAAAGGGGAAAGGACGTTACCTAAATCGAGATGCGTCGCGAACTCATTCCATCGCCGCAGATCGGAGTCGGGGGCTTTTGGTTTTGTTTTTAGGGCATCAAAGCACGGGCTTTCGAAATAAGGTTTCAAATAGGGATAAATGCTCCTCTTCGTGCGACCTCGGCCACCAAATACGATGGTGGTGGGATGAGTGACCGGAGGAACGCCGATCGTCTGCCAAAATGGAGGGAGGAGCTGCCTTGTTAGGTTTTCTTTTTGAGAGAATGTAAAAAGGGGGCCTTTGATTTTTCTTTTGAAACATTAAAGAATGAGTAAAAATTTTTTTTTACTTAAATGACAAACAGAACGGCGCCTCTTGGACTTCAGGAAGCGGTCCATCTCCCTTTTATGGGTAATTTGCTCCCTTGGTCCTTCCCCTTTGTGATGACGTTCGATTGAGCCCTATATCAATTCCTTCTGATTTTTTTTTTTAAAATTTCCTCATGATTTACACATTGTTTTAAACTAGTCTTTGTTTAAGCGCTGCGTACAATAACCTACGTAAATTGCGCTTTTAATCCCCTCTAGCTTATGCGCATCATGTTTTGGTCCATTTTCAATTTCGTTTTTAATCTATTATCTTTTAGCTCCTTAGTTTTTATTATGATTTCCATATAATCATTTAATTAGTTAATTTAATCATTTGCCTATTGATTTTTTTTTCTTTTCTTTTTCTAATCATTATTATTTTTAAATTAATTTTAAATATTATGTATTTTAAATCATTCTAGATATTATTTATCTTTCATTATATGTTGTTTTCATTTATTTTATAGACATATAATTTATATTAGAGTATTTTATGCATGCATTATTGATTTCCTATTATCTTATGTATGTATTTTCTTTTAAATCTATTTATGCGTATATGTATATTTTTTAAATCTATTTACGTGCTGGGTGTGGTATTTAGTTCCTTTAGAGCGAATGAATCTTATATTTGGAATATTCCATTTATTTTCCAAAGAAATTGCATTTTAAAAATATTTTTGAATTTTTGACATTAGGACAACATTAAGCAATTTGGTACCAACTTTGAGCTTTACAAGGGTGCTAACCTTTCCTTGCACGTAACCGACTCCCGAACTCGTTTTTTTCGAGTTTTGTAGACAAAAAAATTTGTTTTAGTAAATCAAAATATTTTATTTAAACAAAGGTGATCTGATCACACCTAATAAAGATCAGTGGTGACTCCAATTTTATTTTTATTTTCAAAATCAAAGTTTATTCCCGTTTTCACAAAGAATGGTTACGACAGCTTCGCGACTCCACTGGGGACCATAAGAGAGTCAGGCCATAAAAGTGATTATTCTTTGTCCTGTTGTCAGAAATTTGAAAATTTGTTTTGAAAAATCATGCTTCTTTTGATACATTTGTTGGTGTTATGATTGCAATAATGTTGTATCTCATAGGATATTCCTGCATTTATATTTGCATAACCGTTATGGTCACACCCTTTAAGTGGGAGCAAGAAGCTATGCCTCCGTGAGGTTTTCACCTCCGCATGGGCTAGGGGACTGCTTTCGAGATACATCCGTACCTATGGTTCCGTAAGGTTTTCACCTTTGCATTGCCATAGGAAAATGTATTCTCCTGAACTGACCTCGATCCGTATGAGCCTGTAATGGGTGAGGGTTGAGGAATCTGCTGGTTCGGGTACCCTTCCTTTAAAACTAAGCCACATATAGTGAACCTTAAGGGCCTACCTTAGGTAGAGCTATGCTAAACCTTAGTGGTTATCCATCTAGTGCTTTGACCATTTTACTTGTTTTGGTTGCTATTATTCGGTACTAACCTGCTTGTTTTGTCTATATGTGCACGTCATTTCCTATTAGAAGGTGTCGATCTCTGCTTTATTACTAAGATAGAAGCTTGTTATGGGGGACGAACTCCTTGATAAAGTATAGGATAATGCGGCTGTGCGCATATGTGACTATGTTTTATGTAAAAGATTGTTTTTTAAATAAGCTTTCTATAAGAAATTGAACAAGAATCGACGCCTTTTTGCATTTATACCATGCATTTGCATTGCATTGCATCATCTTAAAAAAGAAGTGTTGATTCATATTCGGTTGCTAAATGGAAGAGTTTGTCATAAGGAAATGTGTTACTTGATAAAGTGGATGGTAATACGGTCGTTTGAACATAAGGACATTACCGTATATGCAATCCGTTTTATGTAAAGAAACGTATCTTCTAGAAAAGTTCTTCTAATAGAATCGAATTCATGATCAACACCTCTTTTTCTTTTTGCATTCATGCCATGCGCCTGCATTGCATTTGATGCATTTGCATTACATCCCATTATATGCATTTAAGCCCAAAGAAAGAGCCTAATAAGTTGAAATTATAACAGAAGAAAAGAGAGGGAGAAAAGGAGAAATCTGAAAACATTAGCAATACTTGAGACTCACTACTTGGTTAGGAAGGAAATTACCTTTGGAACTGACTGTCAGGCTATAATTAGCCTCTTTGATAAGATAGTAAATAATAAACCGCCTAGGGAATACCCGGCAGACCAATGGACAACAACTACATGAGGCAATTTGGGAAAGGCAGTAGGAGAATTCACCAATTTATCAACAATCAGCGAAGCCCAAATTACAGGCCAGGCCCATATACAAGAGGGGGAATGTCATCGCCAATAGAAAGACCTATACTAGCAAATGTTGGAATCTCTAGTGCTGAAGCTATGTTCCATGATTACATTATCCACGCAAGAAGAGCAGGCCCAATCCTGTTACCTGAATCAAGAGCAGTTAGCAATGACTAATTTAATCATCGGCAACAAGAAATGCTTAGCTACAGGCACGACATGCTGGTAAATGCAGTGGAATACCTCACCTCGTTTTTAGCTTGCTGTACAATTTGGTTGGAAAATTTTGATGACCTTGACAGTAGAAGGTGGTTACCGGAAGAACATGCAGTTCGAAGGGATTTCATGCTATAGGCACAAAATAGGATTGAAACAAGCATTGATGACCCTATTTATGTCAGCCAACAAATGTGGTGGACCTTTTCTAACAATTAAGACGGAGGACCGTACCAAACTACACATCAAGGCAAACTTTTGGGAACAGGTAGATGCATGAGTCATGGAGGTCTGTCACATCAAAAGAAGCAGAAAAGACTCGCGACAGGCAACTACAGAGAAGGATAGAAGCTATCATCATTGCAAACGACAGTAGCACTGAAGATAGCTCAGGATCAGAAAGAGAGTGGGGTCAGGATGGAGCACAACAACCCCACTCAAATAGGAATAACTAAGGAATGGGTTGCTGAAGACTCACCAGGGAGAGATAGTTTGCGAAGGATGTTGTTATTGATTGAAAAGAGTCTTCAAAACGTCAGTATAAATGTTATTGACAATGAAAGATGTTTCAATGATACGCCATTGTCCTCTTGGATTCATTTTGAACAATTGGAGTGCTGTGGATCTTCTTGTAGTTTCTAAGTCCTCTCCAGAGTAGTGCTTAATGTTAACTCTCCTTTTTGGGCACCCCTAAGTAATAGTGGGATTCTCTTGTAAGAGCTTACGTTTGCTCTTTATCATTTAAATGAACATTAATGGAGATGTATTTTGTCATACTCGTTTCATCCTCATTAACTTCATAATTACTCCCTCTTCTCACGACTTGTCCTTACATGTACCTCATATCATGCCATTACATTATGTTTGGTTGGTTTCAACACTTTGATGCTCGTCTGTAGTTTTTTTTTCCATTCACCTTTTAGGTGCTCAGATATCAGTGACATGAACAATCCCGTTATGAGTCCTAAAATCAATTTCGAGAAAGCTATTTGTTTACAAGAACTTGAAGCCGAAGGAAAAGCTGAAGATTATGTATCGTCTCCTGGCTTACTAAGAATGGTAGAAGAAAAAGATAAGCAAATTCTACCCCATCAAGAATCTGTTGAGACAATAAACTTGGGGGATGAAAAAAAGAGGCAGGAAGTGAAGATTGGGACTTTCATTTCAGAGAACACCAAACATTATTTGATCGCCTTGCTTCGTGAGTACAAAGGTATTTGCATGGTCGTATCAGGACATGTCAGGGTTGAACGAGGATGTAGTGGTCATAGACTCCCACTGAAACCAGAATGCAAACCTATTCAACAGAAGTTAAGACGAATGAGACCTGAAATGCTTTTAAAGATAAAAGAAGAAGTTAAGAAGCAATTTGATGCTGGCTTCCTACAAGTCTCTAAATATCCAGAATAGGTAGCTAACATAGTCACGGTCGAAGAAAGACGACAAGTTGCGAATGTGCGTAGATTATCGCAATCTGAATCGAGCAAGTCCTAAAGATAATTTTTTCTTGCCACACATTGATACGTTGGTGGATAACACAGCAAAACATTCATTGTTTTCTTTCGTGGATTGATTTTTGGGTTATAATCAAATAAAAATGGCTCCCGAAGATATGTAGAAAACTACCTTCGGAACAATGTGGGGAATATTCTGTTATAAGGTGATGCTATTCGGATTAAAAAATGCGGGGGCAACCTATCAGAGGGCTATGGTGATGTTCCATGACATGATGCATAAAGAAATAGAAGTCTACGTCGATGATATAATTGCCAAATCTCGGGGGAAAGAGAACATGTTGAAAACCTCAGGGAATTGTTCGAAAGACTAAGAAAGTTCCAGCTGAAGCTTAATCCAGCCAAGTGTACGTTTGGGGCTACCTCGGGAAAACTACTAGGCTTCATCATCAGTGAAAGAGGTATTGAGTTCGATCCAGATAAGATAAAAGCCATACAAGAGCTACTGCCTTCGCGCACACAAAAAGAAGTCAGAGGATTTTTAGGGAGGTTGAACTACATCGCTCGATTTATTGCTCAACTTACCAACCAGTGTGACCCAATTTTTTAACTCCTTCGAAAACATAATTCGGGAGAATGGAATGAGGAATTCCAAGTGGCTTCTGACAAGATAAAATAGTATTTACCTAACCCCCGTGCTAGTACCGCCAACTCTCAAGAGACCGTTAGTATTGAAAAATACTATTGTGTTTTCGAACACAGTCAGATACAATACTAATGGTTTCTCGAGAGTTGGCGGTACTAGCATCGGGGGTTAGATAAATACTGTTTTATCTTGTCAAAAGCCACTTGGCATTCCTCATTCCATCTCCCGGATTATGTTTTCGAATGAGTCAAAAAATTGGGTCACACTGGTTGGTAAGTTGAGCAATGAATCGAGCGATGTAGTTCAACCTCCCTAAAAATCCTATGACTTCTTTTTGTGTGCGCGGAGGTAGTAGCTCTTGTATGGCTTTTATCTTATCTGGATCAACCTCAATACCTCTCTCACTGATGATGAAGCCTAGTAGTTTTCCCGAGGTAGCCCCAAACGTACACTTGGCTGGATTTAGCTTCAGCTGGAACTTTCTTAGTCTTTCGAACAATTTCCTAAGGTTGTCAACATGTTCTCTTTCCCCCCGAGATTTGGCAATTATATCATCGATGTAGACTTCTATTTCTTTATGCATCATGTCATGAAACATCACCATAGCCCTCTGATAGGTTACCCCCGCATTTTTTAATCCGAATGGCATCACCTTATAGCAGAATGTTCTCCACATTGTTACGAAGGTAGTGTTCTCCATATCCTCGGGAGCCATCTGTATTTGATTATAACCCAAAAATTCATCCATAAAAGAAAACAATGAATGTTTTGCTGTGTTATCCACCAACGTATCGATGTGTGGCAAGGGAAAATTATCTTTAGGACTTGCTCGATTCAGATCGCGATAATCTACGCACATTCGTAACTTACCGTCTTTTTTCGATACCGTGACTATGTTAGCTACTTATTCTGGATATTTAGAGACTTGTAGATAGCTAGCATCAAATTGCTTCTTTACTTCTTCTTTTATCTTTAAAAAGCATTTCAGGCCTCATTCGTCTTAACTTCTGTTGAATAGGTTTGCATTCTGGTTTCAATGGGAGTCTATGGACCACTACATCCTCGTTTAACCCAGACATGTCCTGGTACGACCATGCAAATACATCTTTGTACTCACGAAGTAAGGCGATCAAATCATGTTTGGTGTTCTCTGAAATGAAAGTCCCAATCTTCACTTCCTGCCTCTTTTCTTCATCTCCCAAGTTTATTGTCTCAACAGATTCTTGATGGGGTAGAATTTATTTATCTTCTTTTTCTACCATTCTTAGTAAGTCAAAAGACGATGCATAATCTTCAGCATTTCCTTCGACTTCAAATTCTCCTAAATAAATAGCTTTCTCGAAATTGATTTCAGGACTCGTAATAGGATTGTTCATGTCGCTGATATCTGAGCACCTGAAAGGTGAATGAAAAAGAAAACTATAGAGGAGCATCAAAGTATTGAAACCAAACAAATGTAATGTCATGGCATGATATGAGGTACATGTAAGGACAAGTCGTAAGAAGAGGGAGCAGTTACGAAGTTAACGAGAATGAAAGAAGTATGACAAAATGCATCTCCATTAATGTTTATTTAAATGATAAAGAGCAAACGTAAGCTCTTACAAGATAATCTCACTATTACTTAGGGGTGCCTAAAAAGGAGAGTTAACATTGAGCATTACTCTGGAAAGGACTTAGAAACTACAAGAAGATCCACAGCAATCCAATTGTTTAAAATGAATCCAGGAGGACAGGGGCGTATCATTGAAACATCTTCTTTTGTCAATAATATTTATACTAACGTTTTGAAGACCCCTTTCAATCAATAACAACATGCTTCGCAAACTATCTCTCCCTAGTGAGTTTTCAGTAACCCACTCCTTAATTATTCCTGTTTGAGTGGGGTCGTTGTGCTCCATCCTGACCCCACTCTTTTTTTGATCCTGAGCTATCTTCAGTGCTACTGTCGTTTACAATGATGATAGCTTCTATCCTTCTCTGTAGTTGCCTGTCGCAACTCCTTTCTACTTTTTCTGGTGTGACAGACCTCCATAACTCATGTATCTGCATGTTCCCAAAAGTTTGCCTTGGTGTGTAGTTTTGGTATGGTATTCTCTCTTGTTTGTTAGAAAAGGTCCACCCTATTTGTTGGCTGACATAAATAAGGTCATAAATGCTTGTTTCAATCCTATTTTGTGCCCATAGCATGAAATCCCTTCGAACTGCATGTTCTTCCAGTAACCACCTCCTGCTGTCAAGGTCATTAAAGTTTTTCGACCAAATTGTACAATTGGCTGAAAACGAGGTGAGGTATTCCACTGCATTAACCAGCATGTCGTGCCTGTAGCTGCGCATTTCTTGTTGCCGATGATTAAATTCGTCGTTGCTGACTGTTCTTGATTCAGGTAACAGGATTGGGCCTGCACTTCTTGCGTGGATAGTCTGATCATGGAATATAGCTTCAACACTAGAGATTCCAACATTTGCCAGGATGGGTCTTTCTGTTGGCGATGACGTTCCCTCTCTTCTATATGGGCCTGGCCTGTAATTTGAGCTTCGCTAATTACTGATAGATTGGCGAATTCTCCTACTGCCTTTCCCAAATTGCCTAATGTAGTTGTTGTCCTTTGGTTTGCCGGGCATTCCCTAGGCGGTAAATTATTTACTGTCTTATCAAAGAGGCTAATTATAGCCTAACAGTCAATCCCAAATGTAATTTCCTTCCTAACCAAGTAGTGAGTCTCAAGTATTGCTAATGTTTCCAGATTTCTTCTTTTCTCCCTCTCTTTTCTTCTGTTATAATTTCAACTTATTAGGCTCTTTCTTTGGGCTCAAATGCATATAATGGGATGTAATGCAAATGCATCAAATGCAATGCGGGCGCATGGCATGAATACAAAAAAAAAAAGAGGTGTTGATCATGAATTCAATTTTATTAGAACTTTTTTAAAAGATACGTTTCTTTACATAAAACGGATTGCATATACGGCAATGTCCTTATGTTCGAACGACCGTATTACCATCCACTTTATCAAGTAACACATTTTCTTATGACAAACTCTTCCATTTAGCAACCGAATATGAATCAACACTTTCTTTCTAAGATGATGCAATGCATGGTATGAATGCAAAAAGGCGTCTATTCTTGTTCAATTTCTTATAGAAAGCTTATTTAAAAAACAAAATCCTTTACATAAAATAGTCTCACATATGTGCACGGCCGCATTATCCTTTACTTTATCAAGGAGTTCGTCCCCTATAACAAGCTTCTATCTTAGTAATCAAGCAGAGATCGACACCTTCTAATAGGAAATGACATGCACATATAGACAAAACAAGCAGGTTAGTACCAAATAAATGACAAGCACGTTAGGATGTAATATCTTAAACCCTCAAAGTCAAGATCATCTCATAGTTCAGAATCATGTGAATTAAAAAAGGTTATTTGATTATTTGGTTGTACGATAAAATCGACACCCAACACGTTAGGGCGCAATTCCTCAATCTTCCAAACATCAAACATTGCCTTCTGTTAAAAAACCCTTTTTTGTTAAATTAGCGATTTTAAAAATAACTTAAAATGTGCTTTTATTGATTCAATGTTTGGATAATATAAATATAACATCAAGCCTAAAATAATCATATGTGAATACCACTTTATGGTAATGGATGGTAAGAAAAATAATATAATCATTTAGTTTAAAATATACACAAACGATAATCTTACAATTTCTACTTTAAGATACTAACATTATTAATCGAGAAGCAACTGCGCTAAAGATATGCTAATTAAAATAAAATAGGGTAAGTCTTCAAACATGGATGAATAAAAATGATGATATAAATGACGGAAAACTTGGAATCAATATGATATAAAAGCAATTTAAGAACTATTAAATAAGTGAGAATTCACAAATAAACACAGTTTAAATAAGTGAGAATTCACAAATAAACACACATAGTAGAATTTGTAATAAAAAAACAAAGATGTAAATAACTAATAATATAAATGAGTTTTTAAAAAATGAATATTATATGAAAATAGATTCAAAATAAATAATGTACAAAATGATATATGTTAATCTATAAAAATTACATATATGAAATTAAAAATAATATTTATATGCTAAAATAATAATATATAAAAGCTCTCGAAATAAACAAAATACATAACAAAATAGGGACTTAAAAGAAACTAAATTATGTAAATAAATAAATTTGAAAAATATGCATATACGCATAAATAGATTTAAAAGAAAATACATACGTAAGATGATAGAAAATCAATAATACATGCATAAAATACTCTAATATAAATTATATGTATATAAAATAAATGAAAATAACATATAATGAAAGATAAATAATATCTAGAATGATTTAAAATACATAATATTTAAAATTAATTTAAAAATAATAATGATTAGAAAAAGAAAAGAAAAAAAATCAATAGGCAAATGATTAAATTAACTAATTAAATAATAAAAACTAAGGAGCTAAAAGGCAATAGATTAAAAACGAAATTGAAAATGGACCAAAACATGATGCGCATAAACTATAGGGGATTAAAAGCGCAATTTACCCTGGTTATTGCACGCAGCGCTTAAACAAAGACTAATTTGAAACAATGTGTAAATCATGAGGAAATTTTAAAAAAAAAATCATAAGGAATTGATATAGGGCTCAATTGAACGTAATCACAAAAGGGAAGGACCAAGGGAGCAAATTACCCATAGAAGGGAGATGGACCGTTTCCTGAAGTCCAAGAGGCGCCGTTCTATTTGTCATTTAAGTCAGAAAATATCTTTTTACTCATTCTTTAATGTTTCAGAAGAAAAATCAAAGGCCCACTTTTTACATTCTCTCAAAAAGAAAACCTAGCAAGGCAGCTCCTCCCTCCATTTTGGCCGACGATCAACGTTCCTCCGGTCACTCATCCCACCACCATCGTATTTGGTGACCGAGGTCGCATGGAGAGGAGCCTTTATCCCTATTTGAAACCCTATTTCGAAAACCCGTACTTTGATGCCCTAAAAACAAAACCAAAAGCCCCCGACTCCAATCTGCGACGACGGAACGAGTTCTCCGCGACGCGTCTCGATTTAGGTAACACCCTTTCCCCTTTTTTATTGATTTATTTTTTTAAATATTCGAAAATAAAAATAAATAAAAGTAAATCGACAGTAGATGAAAAATAGTAAATCAACCTTTAATTTTCTCTTGTTTTTGATTGCTAATAATGCGTAAGAGCCCACCTCTGATACAGGATTTGTTTCGGTTTTGTTATAATCGATTTTACAAAGATTCTTCTTTTTTTCTATTTTGGTTTTTGTATTTCTGGTAATGCGTCCGGGAGCCAACCCCTACAAAATGGATTTGTTTCTTTTTTTTTATAGCCGAATTACAGATTTCTCTATATTTTCTTTGTTTTCTCTGCTTGTCTTTTTGCTCTCGTTCTTTGGTTATTTGCAGGGTATGGGCGAGGCGTGCTGGTGGAGAGGTCAGACAGCGGGCATGGTGCGCGTGCGGGCGATGACCGAGGCATGGGAAAGGGCGCTGGTGGAGAGCTCGAATCGTCAGAAGGTGTGGGCGTGGGAACCGACGCGCGTAGGAAGCTAAAAAGATACGAGGCGCGCGTGTGAGGGATGCAGGGAGGCCAGGAGGCATGCGGCACTGGTCTAACCAGAAGGAACCCTAGGGTTCTGGATGCTAAGTTTGTTGGGCCGTCTGGGCATTGGGCTAGGTTTATTGGGTTTTGTAATTGGACATGATTGTTTGTTTTAATTTGGGCTTTGTATTGATTTTGTAATTGGGCTCCAAATTTCTTTGGTAAATGGACTGTTGTTTTTTGGACTTTATTTTTTGTTTGGACTTTATTATTTGATGGGCCTCGGTTGTTTCTGACAGGCCCGGGCCAAAATTGGTTATTACAGGTGATATTTTGGTGGAAATAGATTTAACGAACTTAAACAAAAGAAACGATTCAACGTTAACAAACGTCACCCCGGTTTCTATATTTGTTTAAGGTGGAAATATATATATCAAATAGGATAGTTGATGGAAATGGCAAAATGAACTTGAATGGAGAAATGATTCAACACAAGTTAGTGTCACCCCAATTTCTATATGGTTTAAGATGAAATTATGGAAGTCGATATGGACCAAAGACCCGTTACTTAGTGAAGTAAGAACCAATGGTATAATTAAATGGAAGAGAATCGATTGACGCCACAAGCAAGCTTGATAAGTCAAGATCTAAAACTCGAAAGTGAAGAGGAGGTTAATTCACTTAATGAACAAATGTTCAAATATTTTTCATTCCATCCAAAACTTTTTTTAGAAAAAGAAATTTAAAACTATTTATAGACTACTAAAATGTTAAAAAATAAATCTAAAATAAGGTCCTTTGGCCTGCTTGCTAGGTTGGACGAAAATGGCCCTTCAAAGGCTTGCACATGCGGCTGAATGTGGTAGGGGGAATCACAACATGGTCCTTGATGATTATGCAAAGAAAATTTCGCCAAGTGACTTTGAATGATGTATCCCTGAAATATGAACAGCCATGTTTTGTTCTAGGCTATCTTGGGCACATAAAAAGCCCTCCCAAACTTCCATACTAACTCTTTCAAGTGTCCCCACGTATGGACAAAGTAACCAGCACAAAAAGTTAAAAAGATGAAGCATAATCATGCCTAGAATAGAGGAATCATCCATCTTTTGTGCCATGCATGTTAAATTCATCCAACATGCTCCTTGTTGGTTGTGCACGCATATTCCAAAGCAATAAATGATGTTTCATGTTAGCAATAGATGGGGGAAAGCATTTAAAATTATGGGGGCATGGAATTATGGGCATGTTTTCACATGGGGAACATGGTAGCATGGGAATATGAGAGCATTATGCCGTCCAACTTGCTTGGGGAATGTGGGAGCGTGGCTATTCACGTTGGGGACATAGAAGAGTGGCCATGGGAGCATGGAAATATTTTATTCCATCACATGCTTGTCTTCATGGTTCTTGGTTTTGTGTTTCACGCATGCTTCATTTGGGGGAGAGGAAAAGGTACATTGGAAAGCCCCAATATCAGCCCACGCATGTTGGTAGTTGTCCCTCTTTAATGGACATATGGGGGACACAAGAAAAAGACACATTGGAGAGAGTTAAATGTGTCCCATGCATGCACCTTTGAGGAGAGAAAAAGTCATGTGTGGGGAACGCAAAACGGCAGCCCCCATAAAACGTCAACCGCCTTTGTTCCTAAAAGATGGTGGCCAAACATGGCATTAAATGGTGTCCCCTAAAAGTACCTACACACAAGAATTTTGGCATTAGTGTCCAGAAATTTAAATACAACTTAAAACATGCTTTCTTGGCTAAATAAATTAATCAAAAGATGTGGGGAACATAAAATGTCAGCCCCCATGTGTGGGGAATGCAAAACGTCAGCCCCAATGTTGTTCCTTAAAAGATTGTGGCTGAACATGGCCTTTAATGATGCCCTACACAAGAATTTCGACTGGTACTTTATTAGCATGAATCATTTATTAATTCAAGCCAAATAAGTTGACCATACTTAAGAGCATGCTATGGGAACAATAATGGACGTTGAAAAGGGGAGGGATGATACGGGCACGCCCGGGGCACCAACATTTTGTAAAGTGACGAAGCTCGGATCAAATGCCCCAAGTGCCGAAAAAGTTGATTTGCACTTTGGTGCATTTCCAATTGAACCAGATTAGTCCATTTGGGTTCAATTTGAGCTCACTCGAGCTCATTTTAAATAAATTAAGTCTTTCAATTGCTGGAAAATTAAATTGCTGAATTTAATTAAATAAATTAAACATCTTAATTTATTTAATTAATTTTCTATAACAAATTAATTTGTCTAAATATCTTATTTCGTGTCTATATAATTTGTCTTAGTCCAAATTATTTTTTCACATTTTATTTCATGTTTTTAAGTTGCTTAAAACTTAAATTAAATGTGCAGATTTTTTCTAAGTAAATTGGGGCTGCCAAAAATTTCATGAGTCCTAATGGTGTCTTTAAGATGTCTACAACGTCCATTATTGTTCCCATAGCATGCTCTTAAGTGTGGTCAACTTATTTGGCTTGAATTAATGAATGATTCATGCTAATAAGGTACCCGCCAAAATTCTTGTATAGGGTATCATTAAAGGCCATGTTCAGCCACCATATTTTAAGAAACAACATTGGGGCTGACGTTTTGCATTCCCCACACATGGGGACTGACATTTTATGTTCCTCACATCTTTTGATTAATTTATTTAGCCAAGAAAGCATGTTTTAAGTTGTATTTAAATTTCTGGACACTAATGCCAAAATTCTTGTGTGTAGGTGCTTTTAGGAGACATCATTTAAAGCCATGTTCGGCCACCATCTTTTAGGGACAAAGGGGGTTGACGTTTTGTGTTCCTTACACATGGAGGCTGCCGTTTTGTGTTCCCCACACATGACTTTTTCTCTCCTCAAAGGTGCATGCGTGGGACACATTTCACTCTTTCTAATGTGTCTTTTTTTTTGTGTCCCCCATATGTCCATTAAAGAGGGACAACTACCAACATGCGTGGGCTGATATTGGGGCTTTACAATGTACCTTTTCCTCTCCCCCAAATGAAGCATGGGTGAAACACAAAACCAAGAACCATGAAGACAAGCATGTGATGGAATAAAATATTTCCATGCTCCCATGGCCACTCTTCTATGTCCCCAACGTGAATAGCCACGTTCCCACATTCCCCAAGCAAGTTGGACGGCATAATGCTCTCTTATTCCCATGCTACCATTTTTCCCACGTGAAAACATGCTCATAATTCCATGCCCCCATAATTTTAAATGCTTTCTTCCATCTATTGCCAACATGAAACATCATTTATTGCTTTGGAACATTCGTGCACAACCAACAAGGAGCATGTTGGACGAATTTAACATGCATGGCAAAGAAGATGGATGATTCCTCTATTCTAGGCATGATTATGCTTCATCTTTTTGACTTTTTGTGCTGGTTACTTTGTCCATATGTGGGGACACTTAAAAGAGTTGGTATGGAAGTTTGGGAGGGCTTTTTATGTGCTCAAGACAGCCTAGAACAAAGCATGGCTGTTCGTTTTTCAAGGATGCATCATTCAAAGCTCACTTAGCCGAATTTTCTTTGCAAGATCATCAAGGACCATGTTGTGATTCTCCCCTTCCACATTTAGCCGCATGTGCAAGCCTTTAAAGGGCCATTTTCGTCCAACATAACAAGCAAGCCAAAAGACCTTATTTTAGATTTATTTTTTAGCAATTTAGTAGTCTATAAATAGTTTTAAATTTTATTTTGTAAAAAAAGTTTTGGATGGAATGAAAAATATTTGAACATTTGTTCATTGAGTGAGTTAACCTCCTCTTCACTTTCGAGTTTTCGATCTTCTTATCAAGCTTTCTTATGGCGTTAATCGATTCTCTTCTATTTAATTATACCATTGGTTCTTACTTCACTAAGTAACGGGTCTTTGGTCCATATCGACTTCCATAATTCCACCTTGAACCATATAGAAATTGGGGTGACACTAACTTGTGTTGAATCATTTCTCTGTTCAAGTCCATTTTGCCATTTCCATCAACTATCCTATTTGATATCCATATTTCCACCTTAAGCAAATATAGAAATCGGGGTGACATTTGTTAACGTTGAATCGTTTCTTTTGTTTAAGTTCGTTAAATCCATTTCCACCGAAATATCACATATCTTTTATCCATCTTCCCTCATCATAAAATCGAGCCTATCAATCTAAACTGTTCCCATCATTTCTCAAACCACCACTTCTACAACACTACCATAATTTTCCCGTTAATTCCTGAAGGATCCATATTTTTCAATTATTTTTCGAAAGTTGAATCCCTCCTCGTAAACGATTGGGCAACTAGCATACGTGTCGACTCATCCTCGAGCCGGCCCGCATCATCTGGTATCAGAGCTAGTTAAATCGAGAACTATGAAGCTTCGACTACTAATTCGAAGTCCTTTCGAAGACAGGACGTATCATTTGATACCAGACCGCATCATCTGGTATCAGAGCTACAAAACTAGGATTGTCGACGACCATCGTGAAGCCGGAAGTAAATTTAAAAAAAATTCAAAGTTGTAAATTCGATTTTATTGTGTTATTTCATGTATTTTTGAGTAAAAAAACAAAAAAAAAAGAAATACGTAAATTCAAAAAAAAATATACGAGTGAAAAAAAAGAGCAAAAAAAACAGAGCGTGGAAATTTGTTTCTTTAAAATTTGCAAGTTTTGTTTCGTTATTTTTACACCGATCTCAAAATCACCCTTCTATCCTTTTTTTCTACCTGACCCCAAAATTTTTTTCTTTGTTTTAGCTTACCTGATACCTTAAAATTTCTTTTGTTTAGCCTACCTTGTAATCGACATCAAATCCTTGTTAACCACTTTGAAATCGACCCTCAAGCCACGATGAGTCTATCGAAACAAAATATGAATTTGTGAGAGTGAGAAAGAGCGGTAAAAGGCACGAGTGTATTCATCAAAGAAAAAGCCTTATACGAGTGAAACACGAGTGTGAGCGATTTTCTTTGTGACTTGTGAGGTTTTTTTTTTGGTAAGGCATTTTAATTTTTATATTTATTTTCTTTCTTTATAACGTCTTTCTTTTCAGTAATAAACATGTTTCAAGAAGAACTCTCCGCCGATGATTTTCAATTTTTGGTAGAAAAAATAGATCGATTGTTCGACAGAAAGCTAAGTCCAATTCAAAAGCGTTTAGACCGAGCGAAAGAAAAAGTTCATCGAAAGCATATTACAACAAGTCGAGAAACGGAACGAAGACCATCTCAAGACCCACCTTTGATGATTATTAGAGAAAAGACGTTCGATATGACTCCCGTTCGACATTAACTTCAAGGTCGAGAGACTTCTATCAAGATTCCTCTTTTACAAGGAGTCCATCATTCATTAACTATGTGAGAAGAAATTATTGTCAATAATCGTGTTTGTCAAGACCTTCGAGACAACGAGAAGAACGATACAATTACGAGGCTCTTCGACATCAAAAACAAGAGCACACGAATTGTTTATCTTATGAATCAAAGATGTCAAGCACGAAGGATTTTTCACGAAGCATTGATCGTGACATCTACGAAAATATTTCTTCGATCCTTGAGTCAAAACCTTTTCTTTCAATTCTTTTGAATCATCCCCCTTTTTGTAATGAAAAAGAATGTACAAAAGAAAAAGAAAATCAAGAAAAATAAATTGAAAAGGAGAAAAAAGAAATTGTGAGAGAAAAGGAAAATGAAGAACAATTGAGAAAAAGGAGAACGCCGAAAAAGAAAGAGATTTTAAAAAAGAAACAAAAGAACAAGAAGAATACGAAAAAGTGAGTGTTGATTTATCTAACTCATTGGAGTTTTGTTCTTTTTCTGCTTCTACTTTTCAGGTTTCCAACGTATCGTGCAATGACCTTCAATTTCAATACCTCCCGGAAGAGCGACGTTTTCACTTAATTGAAATAGAATTCGTGTACATGGAATTCCCATTTTGTCTGAAAATCGCTGATTCACGAGCGAAGCCACGACTACACTATGATTTTGAGGAACGAAGGTTTGTGCTAACGGAGAAAGGTAAAGTCGATATTTTTCTTTCAACTCTCAAAGGTAAGACACTTGACACCTATGAACTAATTTTGTTCTCTTCGGATGTTGATAAGAATCATGTTGCTGATTTTTCTCCTATGTTGAGATTATCATCTATCCTATTTGATCAGGGAAAACCGAGTCAAAAAGATTTTTGGTCCAAAAATCAAAAGGTCGATTTGAGGACGAATCGTCTTGAAGAGGGGAGGGATGATACGGGCATGCCCGGGGCACTAACATTTTGCAAAGTGACGAAGCTCGGATCAAATGCCCCAAGTGCCGAAAAAGTTGATTTGCACTTTGGTACATTTCCAATTGAACCAGATTAGTCCATTTGGGTTCAATTTGAGCTCATTCGAGCTCATTTTAGCTCATTGAGCTGATTCTTTAATTTTATTACTTTAAATAAATTAAGTCTTTAAATTGCTGGAAAATTAAATTACTGAATTTAATTAAATAAATTGAACATCTTAATTTATTTAATTAATTTTCTACAGCAAATTAATTTGTCTAAATATCTTATTTAGTGTCTATATTAATTTGTCTTAGTCTAAATTAATTTTTCACATTTTATTTCATGTTTTTAAGATGCTTAAAACTTAAATTAAATGTGCAGATTTTTTTCTAAGTAAATTGGGGTTGCCGAAAATTTCATGAGTCCTAATGGTGTCTTTAAGATGTCTGCAACGTCCATTATTGTTCCCATAGCATGCTCTTAAGTGTGGTCAACTTATTTGGCTTGAATTAATGAATGATTCATGCTAATAAAGTACCAGCCGAAATTCTTGTGTAGGGCATCATTAAAGGCCATGTTCAGCCACCATATTTTAAGAAACAACATTGGGGCTGACGTTTTGCATTCCCCACACATGGGGGCTGACATTTTATGTTCCCCACATCTTTTGATTAATTTATTTAGCCAAGAAAGCATGTTTTAAGTTGTATTTAAATTTCTGGACACTAATGCCAAAATTCTTGTGTGTAGGTGCTTTTAGGGGACATCATTTAAGGTCATGTTCGGCCACCATCTTTTAGGGACAAAGGGGGTTGGCGTTTTGTGTTCCCCACACATGAGAGTTGCCGTTTTGTGTTCCCCACACATGACTTTTTCTCTCCTTAAAGGTGTATGCATGGGACACATTTAATTCTCTCCAATGTGTCTTTTTCTTGTGTCCCTTGTATATCCATTAAAGAGGGATAACTACCAACATGCGTGGGCTGATATTGGGGCTTTCCAATGTACCTTTTCCTCTCCCCCAAATGAAGCATGCGTGAAACACAAAACCAAGAACCATGAAGACAAGCATGTGATAGAATAAAATATTTCCATACTCCCATGGCCACTCCTCCATGTCCCCAATGTGAATAGCCACGCTCCCACATTCCCCAAGCAAGTTGGACGGCATAATGCTCTCATATTCCCATGCTACCATGTTCCCCACGTGAAAACATGCCCATAATTCCATGCCCCCATAATTTTAAATGCTTTCCTCCATCTATTGCCAACATAAAACATCATTTATTGCTTTGGAATATGCGTGCACAACCAACAAGGAGCATGTTGGACGAATTTAACATGCATGGCACAAAAGATGGATGATTCCTCTATTCTAGGCATGATTATGCTTCATCTTTTTGACTTTTTGTACTGGTTACTTTGTCCATACGTGGGGACACTTAAAAGAGTTGGTATGGAAGTTTGGGAGGGCTTTTTATGTGCTCAAGATAGCCTAGAACAAAGCATGGCTGTTCGTTTTTCAAGGATGCATCATTCAAAGCTCACTTGGCCGAATTTTCTTTGCAAGATCATCAAAGACCATGTTGTGATTCTCCCCTTCCACATTCAGCCGCATGTGCAAGCCTTTGAATGGCCATTTTCGTCCAACCTAGCAAGCAAGCCAAAGGACCTTATTTTAGATTTTTTTTAGCATTTTAGTAGTCTATAAATAGTTTTAAATTTCATTTTGTAAAGAAAGTTTTTGATGAATGAAAAAACATATGAACATTCATTCATTGAGTGAGCTTGCCTCCTCTTCACTTTTCAGTTTTCGATCTTGACTTATCAAGCTTGCTTGTGGCGTCAATCGATTCTGTTCCGTTTAATTATGCCATTGGTTCTTACTTCACTAAGTAACGGGTCTTTGGTCCATCTTCGAATTTCATCTTTCCACCTTAACGATATAAGGAACGGGGTGACACTGTTATATAGTGTTGAATCTTTCTTAAGTTAAGTTCGTATCTCCATTTCCATCATCGATTACCATTTTCCACCTTAAACATTATAGAACCCGGGGTAACACTCTTTAGTGTTGAATATATTCTTGTTTAAGTTCTTTTATCCAGCTCCATCAAATTATCCTTTTATCTAATTTATTTTTTTTATTCTCTCTTTTTATCAAACCGAACCATCTACTATTCAATTAAAGCTTTTGCAAACTCATCCATATTTTCCAATTATTTTTCAAAGGCTGAATCCCTCCTCGTAGACGATTGGGCAACTAGCATACGTGTCGACTCATCCCCGAGCCGGCCCGCAACCTCTTGGGTGGGGATAGGAAAATAACTAATATTAAGAAAGTTGTGCTTTCGGCACTACACTTACAAGAGATGAACGAAGCATTCTTTACATTTGTCAAAGAAGAGAAACAATGGCAGAAAACACTTGCTCAAGAAAGACGCCAAATAAAGGTCTTCGGCCAATTTGTCACCTCCGATGAGAAACAAATGGTTGAAACATTTGTTGTGGAAGGAAATTTGGAAGATCAGATTCAGACTTGCCATTTGAAGCTAAACGAAGAGTAGGTTCACAGTGATTATTGTTATTGGCTCTATATAAAAGAGTTTCTCAACTACAAACAGGTGCAAGAAAAATACAAATTATGGCTGAAAGATAAGACAGTTGGGATTGTATTTCTGATAACAATTGTATTTTTTGAGGTGAGGTATAAAATAAGATTGATATTTTCTTATTTCAACAGAAGGAAGAAAGAAATAATTTAAATCAAAATTTGCAATTAGCCAGTATATATAAGAAATATGATCTCAACTATCTTATCTTTAACCGTTAACTTTAATCATTAACTTTAGCCATTCACCGCTGAAGTTAACGACTTCCACTTTTTTCAAATTAAAGCCATCATATGTCGCAATACAGTGTGACATATGGTAAAAAATGATAAAAAGTAAAAATCAATAGAAGTTATAAAAAATTTATATATTTTTATGGTAGTAAAAATGTAATTTTTCTATTTTAATAGCCTATATCTTTATAATTTTTAGAGAATTAAATCAATTTTTTATCTTTTTGAGGACTCAAAGTACAATTTTACCTTTACTAATTTATAATTTTATAAATTATAGATGATCTAAATAAAAAAATTCTATTTTAAGGGGGGCTGAGGCGTCTACCGCCCCCTTAGATCCGTCCCTAGCTTAGCCAAGACTTATAATTACAAGAGAAGAGAACACTTTTATTAATATGCAATACAATTATAATATAAAACACGCTTGCCTCACTACTCCTTTTCTTCTCTATCTCTACCTCTCACACCTTCTTGCTTATTTATAGAGTTTAGTGGCCATTGGATTGTTAATACATGTCAACATCATTACCATTGATTTTACAAACATCTAACAGTTAGAATGTTCATCTAGATTGTAGGGGTCTATTTATAGAGCAGTGGCCATTGAATTGTTAATACATGTCAACATAATTACCATTGGTTTTACAAATATCTAATAGCTAGAATGTTCATCTAGATTATAGGGGTTTATAGAGTTTAGTGGCCATTGGATTGTTAATACATGTCAACATCATTACCATTGATTTTACAAATATCTAAAAGCTAGAATTTTCATCTAGATTATAGAGGTGAGCGTTCGATCAAATTGAGTTAATGGAGTTGATAAGTCCAATTTTATCATCCTAACTTGATTTAATTTTTTTTTGAATTGAGTCGAGTTAAATGAATTTTTTTCCAAATCGAATCAAGCTTTGCTCATCCCTAACCTAGAATATCTAGTTTTCTAGATAATATCCTATTCCTTTGTTTAACATTTTAAAATCTTTTCAATAAAATATCTCTTAAATGATAAATTTAAATTTTATCCAGAAGTTGTGTTGGCTTTTAAAATTTCTCATCCCGCGACACAAATTGACTAAACACCTTTACTTGGGCTCTTTCTTGATGAGGCCTTTTTTGCCAATCCTCCTCTTCATTGACAAATTGAACGAAGGCTTCGTTCATGTCCTCCTCTTCATTAACAAATTGAGAAGTAGCAAGTTTGCAAACAGTATTGCTGGATCTGGGTTCTTGCTTCCCTGTAGAGCTGCCTCATATGCATTTTGAACTTTTCCCTCACCAAAAATATGTTGTATTTTATCTTTCTTTAGGAAAAAGATTATAATGGTGAGGAATTTTTTCCATTCAGAAAAGTCGGAAGAAGGGAGATTGAACCAAGAAATAAGGGTGGCACGGGAGGAGGGGAGCAAGAAAGGTGAAAAACAAAATATAAGGAAAATGGTTATATAACAGTTGGCACACAAATTTCAGATTAATATTTTAAGATTTAATTAGGGTTTAATAATTACTGTTTAGAATTTAATTTTGCATTTCTTTGTTTCTTTAATTTTTTATAATTATTAATTAGTGTTTAAAGTGTAAAATTTATTATTTTAGAATTTTATAAAAATGTTTAATTGATTTGTGGAAATATATATTATAAGCGAAATATAGGGAAGTCTTTCCCAAAATCTAATCATATATATTAAATGGCCCATGATACTACCGTAAGTCCCATTAAGACTTTCAGTTAGATTGGAGTGTAAATTTCAAAATCTTTTGATCCAGTGTATCGATATCTTCTTAAATTGGATCCGATCCAAATTTGGATTCAATGAATCATTTTTTACATTACTTTTTTTTTCTATTAAAGTATATGAAAGTTTTTTATATTATAGGATTGGATTAAATTAGTCTCTTTATTATTAAATAGATCAATTTAAATACTATATTATTAAAAAAATAAAATAAGTTTAAATTGTAAAAATAATAATAATTACTGTATAAAAAATATCTTGAAAATTGTTTTCTTCCAAATGTAGTTCGATTTTAAATAAAAGATTTTATTTTCAAAAACCATAAAAACTTTAAAATATTAACTCAGTTAAAAAATAAATGTTAAACCTACTTCAATTTGGTATTATTTGATTCTTTTTAGTAGTATAAGAACTAAATTGATCCATTTAATAATAGAGAGATTTATTTGATCAGATTTATAGGGACCTTTGGGTACATTCACCCTTTTTTTCCAAATGAACATCCATGAAAGAAAACATGCATCCATGATTTAGCTCTTTAGTAGCCTTTCAAACTAGAAGTTCAGCTCGAATTAACTCTCACAATCTTACAGGTCATTTTAACTCTGATTGTCAGCTCACCCTTCTGCATTTGACCTTTCAGCTAATTTGCAAGTTTAGGGCTAAACGGTGTGTGGAAGTTCGGATTGTTTTACCGGTTAATAAAATAAGATAGTTTATGTTTTAACTATTTTGGACTCTAAATTTGTTTTTAGACTTTGCCTTTTGTTTTTGTTTTGTTTGTTGGTTTTTGAGTATTTTTAACATAAAAATGCAAAATCACATGGATTAAGAAACTAAAATTCTAGTTTTAAAACTAAAACTCTGAAGATTTTTTACTACAAAATTAAGTAATCTCTAAAGAGTTTTTCTGTAAATAAATAGTTTTAACGAATGTTTGTCTTAAATTTGGAAATGATTTGCCAAAATTAATACTTCAATACTTTCTAATAGTCGATTTTGAATTCAAATTCTAGGTTTGAAACAAGTGCTTTTGGACTTACATTTATCTAAACATTTGTGAAAGTTTTGTCAAATATTATGTTTTTAAACAAGTTATATAATCCCTTAAAATCTAGCCGTAACGTCTAAATCGGGTTTAGAATGTTACAATAATAATATAAAAATTACATGTAAAAATTAGCATTGATAACAATAATAATATAAAAATTACATGTAAAAATTAGCATTGATATATATATATATATATATATATATATATAAACAATGACACCGTAAGTGAACATCTATCTTTGATCCTAACAATTGTCCAATCCACGTGAAACATGTAAAAGGGAAAAAAGTAAGATGATGGTAGCATAAATGACATCAATGAAGTGAGGAGATCAGTCTCTAATGTCCAAAGACACCACAAATTTATGATCTTTGGTTGCTGTTTGGTGAAAGCAAAATCTCCACTTGACTTGGGGTCAACATTATATATTTTCCTTTGTAAATTAGATAAATAGATCTAATGGAAGACACAATAGCAGTAATTGCTTTCTTTTTCTTTTGTGGAAAATTTGATCCTAAAAGCAAAGTTAGTTTGTGCACTCAATATAAAGAATTTATTAATTTATATGTGGTAGTTTAAATGAATGTATGTGAGTTTGAAATGTTATTATATAAAAAAATTTGATACAATGTAAATAATTATTTATTATTTAAATTTTTTTATTTATTGTAAAACATATTATATTAATACTTTTAATTTTTTAATATTAAAATTAATTGTAACCTTGTACTCTCTCGGGTCAAAAACAAATTATCACAGAAAAAAATTGAGTTCTTATCTCAAATTTATTAGCGACACAATTAGCATAACAAAATTTACACAAATATAAAATATTTTAAATATAAATATAATATGATAAAATATACTTACATAAATTAAAAAATTATATAAAATGGCATAGCTTTATTTAATAGCAATGCCCACATGAAGTTACTGACATTATTTCTTCATTTCTACTTTTTCATCAGTAATATTCACTTTTACCTTTTTTTTATATATTTTTTTTTTCATCCGCAAAAGACTTGAAATTGGGCTATAAATAGGAGTGGAGAGAGGAGATGAAGTAAACCTACTTAGCTATAATCCAAAATGAAGCCATTGTTTCTTTTAGTTTGTGTTCTCTTAGCTTCCTCTTTCTTTATTCCCATCTCAGCCATGCCTATCCAGAACCAATCCTCGGGTAAGATTCGGCAGCTAGTCTTTATGTTTATATATAGGACATCATATATATATATATAGAAAACAATATGCATGGGTGGACATAATATATGATTGTTGCAGGTGGTAAACGCAATGAAATTGGATGTGGTCGTGGAATGAAATGCATACCAAAGGCAGCGCCTCGTAAGTGTAAAAATCCTTACGGTAGGTCATGCAACTCGCCCTGAATGTGGTAGAAAATAAAGCTATGGGCCTATAGATGCTATGTTATTATGTCTATGCCTATGGATATGGATATGGGTAACGTTATGCTAATAATAAATTAACAAATAAATAAAGTTTCCCCCATGCCTCATGGCCTATGGCAATGACCACATCATCATCCTACTTTCATGACTACTAGTTTGTATGTGTTATGTTTAATAAATTATGGAGTCTTTTAATGTTAAAAAATATCAAGTACAACATTTTTTTTTTTTGGTGATAAGTTTATGTTCAATAAATTATTGTTGGTGATGTTAAAGAAGAATAGAGAACAGGAAGCAAATACGTGCAGCAAAGGAGCTGTTAGCTCTTTCATTCAACCAGAAAATAATAAATTTAAAATCAAATGTATCACCAAATACTCAACTATTCCAACTAGCTACATGGAAACTAGCAAAACATTGCTTGTACACATGGGTGAATTTAGGGGGTTTGATTGCTTGGTTTCTCTAAAATAGAAAATTTTTTATTTAAGTCTTTTAAAATTTTAAAAATTTTAAATTAGTAAAAATAAAATTATACTTTGACCGCCCTAAAATGATAAAATTTTAATTTAATCCTTTAAAAATTATATTTTTACTATGGGAAAAATTACATTTAATTTTGATACCCTAATTTTTTTTTTGACTTCGCCCCTACTTGCACGCATGGATAAACTGACTAATAAATTCTATCATCACCTAATTAAATACATCAAATCATACCTAAACACATAAAAAAAAAATGAACAACAAAGTTCATTAACTAAATTATAAAACAAAAGAACTAAACAAGTTTTCCATGCAACTCGACCAAGTCAACATGCACCAAAACTTTAGCTGCATCTCGCAAGTTCGCACGGTCAGCCTGCATGACAGTTCGCGGGATTAGCTAGCACTTACACTTTGCCCCTTGTGGAGACTTCTTGCAGTTCACCTTGTGTTCGAGCTGCTGCATGGTTGGCTAACTTGTAATAATTATAATGTGTTTTCGGTGTATTTTCCAAAGTTGAAAATGATAAAAGCATAGATTTGCATTTTGTTTCAATTATTGATATTTGAACTATTTTTGAAATAAATAACTTGACTTACGGTCACTCAAAACGATTTCGTTTTATCTTCTATTGGAACAAAAGTCTGGGATACAAATAAAAAATTTTATAACAAGTCTAAAATGTGTGCAAGTCAAAGGGACAAGTAAAGATAGAATAACACATGATATTTGTTAACACAATTCGAAGTCCTAAACAAGAAGTGTCTAACACACCCCCAAAACGACTAAAGAAATTGATCAACAACCAAGTTATAGGCTCTCCGTCAACGTGGTCAGCAACTAGAAGATGAGTCATTATCACATGTTTAAATTCTGAAAATTATCTTAGAAAAATATTCAAATAAAGCTCTTTATAAAGCAACCTTCCATCATCTTCAAAACTCTCAAAGATAAGGATAAGAATGAGTATCCACCAAAGTCTAAATTTCTTTCTTTCCTCTCCAAGGTTATTGATTGAAAAATGACACAATTGCTTAATATTCTAGCATGAAATTATCTCCTCAATTGTTGGTTTAAATAAGATGTAATCAAGTTCCTTTATTGTCAAGAATGCCAACCTTAATGGACTTTGATTGGAATATACCCATGTTCTAAAGTATGTCCAAACAACTTGTTAGTGTCTTAAGGTTGCAACTATTTTTTTAAAACTAAGACTATGTCCTAGGGATATTTGACTAAGGTTTTTTTTGTTAGCTTGTTAGTAGCACTAAAGCTAAGAGTTGTTAACTTGTTAATAGAAGTTGGAATTTAAATTTTTATTCAGGTTGTTACTTGAGACTTGTATATAAGGGTTGCTTTGTTGATTAATTAAATCATCCATTTTATTCACAATTTTCTATGCTTTTGTTAGTTCTTTGCTAAACCAACAGTGATATCGAGAGCTGTTTTTCTTGAGGGACCTGTGAGGGAAGTTTTGTAAGACTTTTGAGAGAAAATTGAGAGATACACTTGTGAGGTTTTAAGAAAAATGGAATTAAGATCAAGTAACCTATCTGATTTAGCCCCACCTGTGTTTGATGGAGAGAATTATTAAGCATGGGTTGTGAGAATGCAAGCAAACATGGAGGGTTGTGATTATTAGGAAGCTATCAAGGAAGAATATGAGGTGACTCCACTTCCCAACAATCTAACTATGAACCAGATCAAAATGCACAAGGAGAGAACCGCCAAGAAGGCTAAGGCAAAGGCTTGTCTTTATGCTTCGATTTCATCAGTCATATTCAATAGAACAATGGCTTTTGGATCTGAAAAGAGATATGGGACTACATTAAGGCTGAATATCAAGGAGATGAGAGGATCAAGAGCATAAAGGTGTTGAACTTGGTCAAAGAATTCAAGAGGCTATAGATGAAAGAGTCTGAGTCAATCAAAGAATAGTCAGACAAACTGATAAATATTGCCAACAAGGTAAGAATTCTTGGTACTGATCTTTCTGATTCTAGACTGATGTAAAAAATACTAGTCTCTGTGCCCGAGAAGTATGAAGAAACAATTTTCTTTTTGGAGAACACCAAGAACTTAACTCAGTTGAGAGTAGTGGACTTGATCAGTGCTTTACAAGCACAAGAACAGAGGAGGCTAATGAGGAAGGAAGGAAGCATATAAGGAGTGTTGAAGGCTAAGATGCAGTAGAGTAAAAAAAAAGAAAGGATCAGAAATGGAATGGGAAAAAGAATGGTGGTAGTAGTGGTTCAGAAACTGCTGAAAAGGTAATGGTACTAGGAATTCTCACAAGTATTCTTCATGTAAGTATATTAGAAAATAGAATCATCCTCATTTCAAGTGTTGGAAAAGGTTAGATGTAAAGTGCAGAAGTTGTAACTTGATAAGGGCACATTGAGAGGTTTTGCAAGGAACCAAAAAATCAGCAGCAAAGTGGAGCACGTGCTATAGTTAAAGAAGAAGGGGACCAGTTATTTGTTGTCTTTTGCTTCTCATCAAGCACTCCATGTGACAATTGGTTAGTTGATAGTGGTTGCACCAATCACATGACTTGTGATAAGAAGCTGTTTAAAGACCTTAACATGTCATTGAAGTCGAGAGTAGAGATAAAAATGGAGAATGCCTAGAAGTGAAGGAAAAAGGCACAGTAGCAGTAGAGAGTTATGTTGAAACTAAGTTGATTTAAAGTATTCTGTTTGTACCTGAGATTGATCAAAACATGTTAAGTGTGGGGCAATTGGTAGAGAAGGGATTCAATAATGTTTGAAGAAGAAATGTGTCTAATCCTTGACTCTTATGGCAATGTATTGTTTAGGATTAGGATGCAAAAGAAGAGTTTCTCATTGAATCCACTCAAGAAGGAGCAAGTGGCATTAAGTGTCAAGTCAGTGACTCTAAATTGTGGCATAAGAGGTTAGGACACTTTCATCACAAAAGTTTATAGTTCATGCAGAAAAATAAGATGGCAATTAGGCTACCAATTTTGGAGGAGTTAAATTCAAGATGCAAAGCTTGCTTAACTGGTAAGCAAACAAGGTTGCCTTTCAAAAACTCGACTTAAAGAGCCAAAGAGAAGTTGCAGCTAATTCACACTGATTTGTGTGGTCCACAAACAACTTCTTCATTGAATGGTAGTAGGTATTTCATTATCTTTATTAATGATTTTACCAGAATGTGTTCGATTTATTTTATGAAGCAAAAATATGATGTTGCTGATGTGTTTTTTAAGTATAAAAAAAGATAGGTTGAGAATCAAAGTGCTTGTAAGATTCAGTTTGTCAAATCTGATAATGGGACAGAATATACCTCACAAAGGTTCAATAATTTCTATGAAGAGGCTGGGATAGAGCATCAACTCACTGCTCTCTACTCTCCACAATAGAACGGAGTCATACTCAGAGTTTTATTGAAACAAAAAATAGAGTTTAACTGGAAGATTATTTCTCACATTTGACTGAAATAGGAGTCATACTCAACAAATCTCCACCTTAACTCATATTTCCACAATGTCATCTTTGCCAAAACCTGCCAAGAGCCTATTTGATGCGTCGTTGAGAGCACCAAATATATCCTATCCCTATAAAATAATGAAAACAATAGTATAAGAGAAGTAGGGTCAAATCCTCAAGGACTGGATTTGCACAATGTCTTGTTCCACGAGATCCTGAATAGAATCGTGCCCAATAAATCCTACGTACCTGAAAAAAAACAGAATTAAAAGTTGATTTAATTGAAATTTTAGATATTAAAATTGAAATTATAAAAGTAAACAAAGTTTGAGAAAAAAAAGGTTTTTCTTATGGAGAGATTTCAGCCTCCGGTTGTCTCGATCCTCCTTGAGTTCAATCATCAGCTTTTAGGTGATCCTTCTCGAACAGAATAAGCTAGTTATAGTGGAAGAGGACACTTACGACCACCAACTCCACACTTAGGTTTTAGACTTACAATTTGGAGGAACCTGACTCTAGCCAACCGTCGCTTTTGTGGGACCGTCTTATTCTAGATTATCACTTCCCAATGGCGAATCCCACGCCGTTTTATCTCTTAGGCTTGACAACCACTGACACAGTAAGCTAACAAACCGACTGTGCAACCTTTCCAAAATATACAAAGCGGCCGTTCCTTACACAAGTTGAAAAGATCACTTTTGAAGGGACATAGACGGAAGCGTCAGTTCTGTAATACGGAGAAGTGATGAATACTCGTTGAGAAGGCTAAGTGCAAATTCTAAGCCTCATGAACCCTTTTTGGGGATTTTCGACAACCTTTGGCTAGATAAATTTAGTGGCTCACATTTTGGGGAAAAAGAAATAAATGGAATGGAAATGGAATTTTTATTAAATGAAAAGAACAAGGCTAAGCTTTTGGGAGATGGAATGTTTTTAGAAAAGATGATGTGAAATTTGTGTCACTTCATACCCTATTTATAATACTAAAAATCCTAGTCTAGTCTTAATTAAATTCTAAAAGATAAATACAAATAAATAGAGATAATTAAATATAAATAAAGATAAATGGAGATAAAAGCTAAAATAAAATCTAAATAATTATCTTTAACAACTATCTTAATATAATTAAAATTAAAATAGAGTTTTGTGTTTATAAAATCTCTTCTTTGCACTTCTAGTCCTCATGTCTTCCACACTTGCAATTTTGGCACCATTTCTTTTCTATTTCGTACGCTAGCCCATTTTATCTTCAATTTAACACTTTTTTGCCCCTAAATTTCCTTTTACCTTCAATTTAGTCCCTACAAGATAAGAAACCATAAATAGCAAAAATTAGTAGGATCATACTCAAAATAAATATGATTTTAATTCATAAAAATATGTCGTTCTAGAGTATTATCATTATCTTAAATTATGCAGAAAATTAATTGAGTTGAATCTGTGCTTAGAAACTGGAAGACTTCTAGCCTTCGACTTTTGTACTGCCAAATCAAAACTAACCCAGGTCTGATTTTCACAATCATAGTACCCTAATTTTTCAAAACCTGCATCCAAAAAAGAACTTCTCTTCAACGAAACGATCATACCTTTTTCCCTCCTATACCAAGTTACTTCCGCTCCAAACGAGTTGACTTCAACTCTATAACAAACGAGGGACGTCTGATTTTATCGATCATTATAGAACCTTCCAGAATATAAAGATTTTTGATCATTTTACCTTTTAACAAAACAAGAGCCCCATGAGATACCTTAATGTCACTCGACTTGATGTTGATTCTGCAGCCTTTCGAGTCTAAAATACTCAATGAGATTCTTTCGTAAATCATGTATATATCTGACATTTGAGAGTGTCCTAATTGTCCTATCATGCATCCTAATTTTAACAATATTAATACCAATTACCTTACTGGATGAATCGTTTCTCATGCGCACAACTCCATCTTCAACCGAACTATATGTAGAGAACCATTCTCTATTGGGACACATGTGGAAAGAACATCCTAAATCTAAGATACACTCAGGCGTAAGCTTGGAGTTATTGCTCGTTGACACTAACAAAAAATTATCACCGTTTTTATCAGCCAAATTAGCACCAGCTACATCTTCTTCGTTACACTTAACATCTCTTTTATTTCGTAGTTTATAATAATCTGCTTTGACATGACCTAACTTCTTACAATAGCGGCACCTTTTGTCTAGCTTCTTTGATGCTACCGAAACGGAAGCTTACCTATCTGCCTTACTATTCGAACCAAATTCATTGTTGAGTTTGTCTCTACTCAACAAATGTCATTTCACATCTTTGAATGAGAGTTTGTCTTTGCCTTAAATCAAGGCTTCCATGGATAACTTGTTTGAATGGACTAAAGAGAATAATAATAGTACAGTTTGATCTTCATCGTCAATCTAAACCTCAACATTATTTAAATCATTTAAAAGAGTAATGAATTGACTGATGTGATCTCTAAGAAACTCACATTTGTTCATGCGAAACGTAAATAGATGTTGTTTCAACACTAAATAGTTAGCCAGAGACTTAGTTGCATAAAGAGTTTCTAACCTTTTTTCCACAATACAAATGAGGTCTTCTCCATCAATACCTCCTGCAATACTATATTCGGGAGACACAATTGGATTGTAGACAAGGCATTTTCATTAAGTTCTTCCCATTCTGTTTGATTTAGATTCTCAAGTTTTTTCCTGGTAATAAATTTTTTCACTCCAAGTTGAGCTAGAATTGTCGTCATCCAAACTTGCCACAAATTTCAATTTATGGCACCATCAAACTTCTCAATTTCAAACCTTATTGTTGTCATCTCTGAACGGACTGATCTATGAAAATTGAACTAGCTATAATACCCACTTGTCGGGGATCGACCCGATTAAGTAATGAACAAGTAAAAATAGCAGAAGAAATTGAGAAATTGAAAACATAAATTTAATGTGAAAAATTCCCTTTAAAGAGGGTAAAAAAATTACGGATAAAAATAATTTTACTATAATGAAAAAAGAACGAAGAGTACAAAAGATAGAGATAAATACTAAACCTTAAAAAAACTGAAAACAAAGAACACTCAAAACGTAAACACAGAATTCTCTAAAAGTGTTATGAATTTTAATTTCTAATTAGTGTATTTTCTAATGTTGTAAAAGAGCCTATTTATAGGTTAAATTCAAAAGTAAAATAATAAAATAATATAGACTAATCAGAGTTTAATTAAAACAAATAAACAGAGTTTAACTAGGAGATTATTTCGTAAATTTGACTGAAATAAAAATCATACTCAACACACCATTTGGAAGAAGTGTAGTCTTTGAAGAAAACAATTACTGAACTCCTCGATCCTTCAATGGCAGTTATATAGATAACTCACGAAACCATCACGAGTATCCTGGCCTCTGAAGCAAAGGAAAACATTGTATGTCCTTGCTTTGATCATATCAGCAGCAGCAGAAGAAGAGGACGATGTTGAAAGAAGCATATTAGCGTTCCACCGGACTTGATAAAAGATTATAGGATTATGAGTAAAGCGTATTGTTATTTCTTAGAAGCTTACATCAATTGCGAAAGCGTGTGGGACCACAGACATTGAAAATAATTGTACGTCCTTTAAGAGCTTCCAACAAATTGACTGCTTAGTCTTTGGAAACCAATTAATTATCGCAAGTTAAGTAAGAAAAAACAAATTGATACAATTTTTAAAATTTTATATTATTTTTATTTCAAATGATATATAAAATTAAAAATAGAGAATTTTTTTTAAAAAAAACCTAAATCAAACTTATAGAATTTTAAAAAATATATTTTAATTAATGAATTGATTTATTTTATAATAATTTTTATTTTAATATGTCGATTCCTTTTTAATTTTATTCTTACTTTGGTTATGTTAATTTTATTTACACATTATATTTATCAGCGTCATATTTATATAAATTTTTATATTGTTGAAACCATTTTTTATCGGGTTTGGAAAAATGAGGATCGACTTTAAAAATAGGAGTTGCTACCAATCCTTTTTTGTTTAGGTGTGATTGGGTCACCTATAAAAATGTTTTGGTTTGAGAAATTCAAGAAAACGGGTTCGGGAGTCGGTTACGCACGAGGAAGGGTTAGCACCCCCATGCGCCCTTGGACGGGTACCAAATTGGTTAATTAATTTCCTTGCGTTGAAAATTTGGAAACGTTATTAATTTTCTAAGGAAAATTAATCAATATTGAATTTGAATCTCAAGATTAACTAGTTTCGAAGGAAATAAAAATATCACATCCAGTACGTTAGGACATAACACCTTTATACCCCAACACCGAGATCATCTTTGATCTTCAAATCATGCAATTAAATAAGGGTATTTGATTATCTGGTTGGACAGAAAATTTACACCTAGTACGTTAGGGCATAGTTTTCTGACTTTCCAAACGCACAAACATTGCCTTATCTTGAAAAAACAAAATTTTATATTAAGTTGAAAATGCGTTAAAATAAAAATATTTAATAAAAACTAGAACGTATTAGAATTTGAGGCATAACAGTAATAGAATGCATAAACACTAATCATGAAAATGTACACAAATTAATGATCGTATAAACAACATGCTAGAAAATGCAAGTTTTCTTAAAGAAAGTTAATTTATATTGAATCTTGAACTTTAAGATTAACTCGTTTCGAAGGAAATAAAAATATCACATCCAGTACGTTAGGACATAACACATTTATACCTCGACACCGATATCATATTTGACCCTCAATATATTTAATTAAAAAGGATATTTTGCTATCTGGTTGAACAAAAAATTACACCCAGTACGTTAGGGCATAATTTTCCACACTCCCAAACATACAAACATTACCTTATCTTTTTAAAAAAATTATATATGTGAAATTTTAAAATTGACTCAATATACAATTTTTAATAACATAAAACACTTGATAAAGGCTTGCATATATTGGAATTTGAAACATAAAATAATATCAATAAGCACAAACATAGCATTAAGCATGAAATACATAAACTCAACATCATACAAATGGACATAATTATGGAAATGATTTACGCACAAATACATAACAACGTGTATAGATAACCATATATTAAAAATGTATGAAATAAATAAAATATGATCTTTACACTAATTTTAAAATAAAACGTATATATATAAACAAGTTTAAAAGCAAATGAATTTATATAGATAGATTTAAAAGGGCATATATATATGTAAAATAATATGAAATTAATAATATACATAATGAAAATAACATGGAAAAATAATATCTAGATCATAGAAAATATATAGTATTTAGTATTAATTTCAAAAAAGGTAATTAAAAAAAATAGTAAACAAATAATCAAGTAAAATAATTAAAGGACTACATTGAAAACAGAACAAAATTGGAGAGCTAGAAGTAATAAATTAAAAAAGAAAACGACAAAGACTAAAATGAAATGCGCGCAAATAATCAGGGACTAAACCAGAAAATATTCCCGAAGCTCAAAACGCAACACACAAATTGGATTAAATTGAAACAATGTAAAACTACGGGGGTAAAATTAAAACGAAAAACAAAGAAATAAGACCGAATTGCAATAAGCCTTAAAAGAGGAGGGACCTCGCACACAAATAACCCATTACTAAAAAACGCACGGGTTCCCTTCCTGAAGCGGGTCGAGGTGAACCGGGTCACTGGATAATGGACAATACGGCACCATTTTAGAGCCACTGAAATAGGCCCTAACGGTGCCATTTCATATGTCTTAATAAACTTAAAAAAAAAAAACCTAATCCCTCCCCACTTAAAACAGAACCAAAAAAAAAAAACCTAAAAGAAACCCCTAATCCCCTTATCACTCAGCAGCCTCAAAAACCAAGCATCAGAGGCCTTCTCCGATGACCATGAGCTTCCAGAATCGGTAAAGGCATCGGATGATGGCCGAATATGGCCCCCTGGGCAAACGCACGAAGGAGCTATTGCCCTCTTACCCCGATTCCCCTTCTAACTCTGATTTCGACGAAGTGGAGAGGAATTCGGAGATGGCACTAAGCAGGTAAAATGCT
Organism: Gossypium bickii; assembly: GCA_025503065.1. Taxonomy (NCBI): domain Eukaryota; kingdom Viridiplantae; phylum Streptophyta; class Magnoliopsida; order Malvales; family Malvaceae; genus Gossypium; species Gossypium bickii. The sequence goes on from CP106711.1 coordinate 125,512,096, forward strand.
CTTTTCTTTATTAAGCTTTATTCGCATGCAAAGGAAGAAAGAAAATCGAATGCCAGTAGAATCGAAAAAAACAAAGAAAAAGAAAAGAAATGAATCAAAAGGAACATCTTTTTTCTGATTCTGTATTGCTGATTTCTTTATTATTCATACCTATAAAATTGTGCCCCCCTTTTTACAGTGGTTGGCTTCGGTTTTTATCATTGAATTCGTAAAAGATAAAAAAAATCCAAAATAAAAATACAGTCATTTTCTTTTTTCTTACTGCTATGTTTCTGTCATTTTCGAAGGTACGAATACATGTGTGGCATTGTACGAAGGCGACTCGAGCGATGCACGGAGGCTGTGGCTTGCATGGTGATGTGGAGGTGTGGGTTGCTGAAGCGACGCAAGGCGCGTGTGAGGGACACAGCGGCTCTGGACAGTTTCTGGAACCCCTAGGGTTTCAGTCTGAAACAAAGATTTGGGCCATTAAAAATTGGGCCAATTTTGGGTCTGTTGTAATTAGTATTTTGGGCTTGTAAAAACTGTTAAAATGGACTGTTTAGCAAACTTTGTTTTTTGTTATTGGTTTTATTATTTATTTTATTATTGGTTTTTGGTATGGGCCCGGGCAAATTTTGGGCCCTACATCTGCCCCTCTTTGCTCATTGTTGTGTAACAGGAATGGAGCAAAGACTTTAAAGAGGGCCAAATTTGCCCGGTCTTGCTGAATCTTGACTTCATCGCGCTTCTTTCCTTCAAGTAGCTTCATTCTATCCCACTCGATCTACTCCACTGGGACTTCAAGGTGATGAGAATTCAGAGAGAAGAAGATTGTAACTTTGATCTTCTTACTGAAACTTCTTAGAAATAGAGTTTGATCCTCAATAACCTCAAGGAGAAGAGATTTGTAGCTCCCATCTACTCCACTGGGACTTTGAGGTGATAGGAATTCAGAGAGAAGAGATTTCTAACTTCGGTCTTCTTACTGAAACTTCTCGAAAATAGTTTGATCCTCAATAACCTCAGGTATAAGGGATTTGTAGCCTCCATCTACTCCACTGGGACATTGAGGTGATAAGATTTGTATCTTCGATCCACTTCGTTCAAGCAGGCAAGATCTGCTATCCTCAATCTGGTCCACTACAAACTCAGAGATGCTAGATTAGTAGCTTAAATCTGTTCCACTACTACTTAAATGGACAAGATTTGTCGTTTGATTTTGGTTCCCTACTGCTTAGGGTGACAAGATCTACAATCTTTGACCTATTCCAATGCTGGTCAGGGAGATATGGCTGGTGCCTTAAATCAGTTCCACTGTTGCTTAGGGAGACAAGATTTGCCGTTCAATCTTGGTTCCCTACTGCTTAGGGTGACAAGATCTACAATGTCTGATCTATTCCAATACTGGTCATGGAGATAGGGCTGGTGGCTTAAATCTGTTCTACTACTGCTTAGGGAGACATGATTTGCCGTTCGATCTTGGTTCTCTACTGCTTAGGGTGACAAGATCTACAATCTTTGACCTATTCCAATGCTGGTCATGGAGATAGGGCTGGTGGCTTAAATCTGTTCCACTACTACTTAGGGAGACAGGATTATCCGTTCCATCTTGGTTCTCTACTGCTTAGGGTGACAAGATCTACAATATTTGATCTATCCCAATGCTGGTCATGGAGATGGGGCTGTTGGCTTAAATCTGTTCCACTACTGCTTAGGGAGATAGGATTTGCTGTTCGATCTTAATTCCCTACTGCTTAGGGTGACAAGATCTACAATCTTCGACCTATTCCACTGCTGGTCAGGGAGATAGGCTGATATTTTCGATCTGCTCCTGTAACTTTAGGATTGCCAGATCTGCTATCTTCGATCCGCTTCGTTCAGAAAGGTAAGATATTCAAATTCACCAATGTTGCGACAACGTCCTTTAGGGGACCTATCCTGTAAAATCAGTTTTGTGTTTATACCTATGCAAAATGGTTAGGATGCAATGATTAGAATAAATCTAATGCTTCTAACGAAATGTATTATGGATGACATTTGTATGAATACAGAATGTTATGAGAATGGTCTTTTTACAAAGATTAGGATACAATGATCAGAATGAATCAAATGCCCCTAAATAGATGTGTCTTATGGATGACATTTGTATGAATGCAGAATGTCATGAGAACGATTTCTTACAATGATTAGGATGTAATGATCGGAATGAATCAAATGCTCCTAACTAAATGTGTCATTAATGCAGAATTTCATGAGAATGATCCCTTTTTAAAAGTTTAAGGTGTCATCGCTCATTGTTCATTAAGGCTTTATCACCGATATATTATGTTGCCCTCTTGTTCAGGCGGTATTCTTAAAAGAAAACCTGGGAAAACAAATATATCTCTCAATAGACTTGCCCCACTGTAACTTCAGGGTTCATCCTATTGTGACTTAGGGGTATAGGATCTGAATCTTTTCCATCCATCCCACTGTGACTTCAAACTGTAGGATTTGTTTCTTCTTCAATCTATCCCATTATTATTCAAAGGTATAGGATCTGTATCAGCTTTCATCTAATCGGCTGCCAATAAAAGGTATCAGCTGATCACTCCCCGGGTGACCTAACCAAATGTGTATGTACGATATTTACATGGGTGTAGAATATCATTTTTCTTGCGAATGATTCCCCGTTTACACTTAGGTTGACATTGCCTATTTTTGTTGAGATTGTATCACCAACTATTTTTAACAGAAAATCCAAAGAGATAGCCTCAATTTAGGCTCTTCCTTAAACTTGGTAAGTTTTAAACAATAGTCCTATTTCGAGTTCTTGTATTATTCAGAAATTTCCAGAGTAATATGCGAAACTCATTTTATGAAAATATTATTAGTCCATTAATCGTTATTCCAATGCAAATTGCTTGAAAGAGACCATAACCATGGACAGGAATGAAATTGATTGGGAGCATAGCTCGAAACAAGCAAGTTAATCCAAGCTAGAAAATGCAATTAAGCAGGGAATTTATTAAAGGCATATCTTGAAAAGAATAAGGTAATCAAAGATAGCAAATCCAAAATGGATAAGATGGAAAAATAGGTGCCCCAGATATCGCAGCCTGAGCTTCTCTGTTCAAACTTCTTGAGGACCATTTTAAGCTCAATATGTGTTTAGGGGACCTGAAGTACTTTATCGATACCCCAAGACATAGCATACTTCTTCATCATTAATTCAGGCATAGCAAGACTGTTGTATGCCCTATTTGATCAAAATTTTAGCCGCCCTTTTCGGGTTTTCAACTCAAACCCTTTTGGTCTCAAAGTGCCCTTTGCGGGTTTTCGCTTTGGCCTCTCCTTTTTCTTTCTTCTTTTTTGCTGAAAATTTCTATTTTTTTTCTTTTTTTCTTTTTTTTGAAAGGCCCCCTTTGCAGGTTTTCACCTTGGCTTCTCCTTTTTAAATGAAATACTTCTTGACTAAATTCACCGGATCGGGCATATCCCTGTCATCCATTTTGGTCAATGTTTCCAGAACAGACTTTTTTCATTACGTAAAGTCTTCTCTAGTTTGACCTCCATTTTTATCTGAAATCCTTTTGTATATGAAGGATCTTCTTCAATATCAGGTCCCCCTTAGGAAATTTCTAGGATGAACCTCTTTGTTGCAAACCCGCATTGGATAGCTATTAACTTTTTCTCACAAATTTGATACATCGGGATTGGATCCATTCTGCCTCATCCAATTTTAGTTTTATAAAACTCGGAAAAGGAATTTCAACTTCAATGGGTGGAACCAATGAGGAATGTGTTGCCCCCGTGACAATCCTGGCCAATGTTTGATAAGCATAGACGCTAAATAGTAACTTCTGTATGCCAATCTTTACCAGTCTCGGTCTTTTTTTTAATCTTTTGTTTTTCTTTTTGGCTGCCTTTACTGTGATGTGGCACCTGATCTTTGAACAGACCGTAAACTTTTGACATTGTGCGGTTAAATATGATCTTTTCGACACATTTTTTTGTGTGTCAATATACTTTCTTTCATTTTTTTTGTTCTGATGACTATCGACTTGATAATATTGGCATATGAAGTGACTTTTACCATCTTAGTAAAGTACCCGACATCCATGAAAATGAATCAACATTGGCCAGAAGCTTTTGATGAGATTGGCTCGATAACATCCATGCCCCACATATAGGAAATCTTATTTCTGCATTGAGCTAGGCTTTGATCTTCATCTTCTTTTTTGGCTCGTGACGTAGGATCTGTTTATTAAAAAATTAGAAGATATGTTACACTTTCTGTCATCTTCAAAGTCCTGAGATCCCTTAGACCCTATTTCACTCAAAAAGGGAGTCAGTAATAGCGTCGCCCATGTCATTGATATCTGAGGACCTCTTCTAAGTTCAAAAGAATATGGAAAGAACGAATAAACTTATGAATGATTATTTGTATATATAATCATGAATAAAGAATGAAAGAATATTTGGATAGTAATCCAAAGTACAAAAGAATCTATAAACAAAAAGATGCATTTCATTGAAATAAGGATTCTGAACACAAGCCTATTTCACAAAATGGCTCTTATCACTTCTAGGCTAAAAGTAATAAGCATGTTTTGAATATTACTTTAGATTAGCCTTAAAATACATGTCTCTTCCAGAGTCCTAGTGTTCAAAACACTTTCAAGTATATAAAAGTTGATGCTTGGAAAACTTTTATTCCTTGGTTCACTCTTTGGATATGCCATTGGTGTTATGACTTCCCAATTTCTAAGCTCTTGATGACTTCTTTAAGGAATCGCAACTCTCTTGCCCCCTCATTGTAATAGCCCAAATTTCAGTGATGTCAAAATTAATGGTTCGAGATCACCAAATCTGACAAATGAACTTGTAGGCTATATTATTTAATATTTACGAGCCAAATGTAGCTTTTAAAATATTTTTAAAATAGTAAATTATGTTTTATAAAGATTTATTTGGTCAGGAAATCGAGAAAAAGAGGTATCGAGATCTCGGTGTTATAAACCGAGTCATAAATATTTTTATGAATGTTTACGGAATGTCAATAAGGTAGTATTAAAATTCCGTTAGAAAATTTTAACGTTTGGATATGCAATTAAATGAAAAAGACTAAATTGAAAAAGGTGTAAAAGTTTCATTATAGATTAAAGAGAGTATAAAGGACCAAAATGGCAATTAAGCCATTTTGTTTAGTTGAGGCGGTTTATTGTGAAGAAAATCTGAGATTTTTTATGTTTAATATATATTATTATATTATATTATTATATTATTATATTATATTATTACAAAAAAAAAAGGAGATAGAATAGAACAGTAAAAACCCAAAACGAAGCAGAGAGCAGGGGAAGGAAAGAAAGAAGAAGAGAAGAGAAAGAAGAAAAGGAGCAAAATTGGAAAATTTACAAATTAGCTAAATAAAAGGGGATCAAATTAGAATATCTAGATTTCTCTTGATTTCTCTTCATTTTCTTCAGCTGAAAAACAGCCATGGGAGAGAGCTTCAAGCTGGTTTTCATACTCAAGCTTCATGTAAGTTTAATTCTTGCTTTCTCCTTGAAATTTCGTGTTTTTGGACTTTTACAATTGGATCCAACTTGCTATGTCATTAGTTTTTGATTCTATAGCTAATTTTTAAAGTTGATGTGGATTATTACTGGAAGAATATGATGAATAAATATTGATTTGGAGTTTTTAATTTTGTTATATGATGATATTATCAAGTGAAATTGATGAAAATTGGTTTTAGGACCTAATTGTGAATTAGCTGAAATTATGGCCTAGTGTTAAAATTCTGATTTCAAAGGTTATGAAGTAGTTTAAAATGATAGAGAAAAGTATTAAATGAGAAAATTAACTCAATTTAGGGGTTAATTCAGCAAGGACTAAATTGTATGAATTGTGGAATTAGGGACAAAATAGAAATCAACATGTTACACTAAAGCAGTTTTGGACAACAGCAGTTGTCTAACTTTGAAAAATCACCAAAAATTGTAGAAATTGAATTAGAAGTTGAGATAGATATGGAATTAAATCTTGTTGAGTCTATTTTCATATAAAAGAAACATATCAAGCAAAGGAAGTCTACATTTTGAGATATTTAAAGTTTTGCAAGACTGGTTTAGAATAACTTCGTGATCCCCTGTTCTTATTTTAAAAATTCACTAAAAATTGTACAAAAAGAATTATGAGTTATAATTTATATGTTTAGAACCCTGAATGAGTCTATTTTTAATAGAAATAAACGTGAACATCATCTGAATCTTGTATAAAGAGATAATTAATTTTTAGTGAAGAAGGGTCAGAACTGCCAGACAGCAGAACAGGGGTGACTTTGATGAATAAACTGTACTAATTGGCCATACCAAAAATTCTGGAAAAATTATGGTAAGAAGATATGTGAGTCTAGTTTCAAATAAAATTAACGGATATTAATTTGGAGTTCTGTAGCTCAAGATAAAAATAATTTAGTGACTATGACACGGATGGACAGCTTGAATATTCACATGAGTAAATAGTGAAAATTATAGAAAATGTTACTTACAAGTGTGTTGTTTATACTAAGGATGTGGATGGAAAGGAGGAGGAGGGAAAATAATATATGAATGACTTGTGTATAAATTGATTACATGCTCAATTATAATTGATATAATGTTTTATTTGGAATATTTATTATGAAATTATGATTATCGTTATAATACAAAAATTGAAGTTGTGAGTTTATATGGCTAAATTTTAGTGATCATTTGTTAATTTTATGAATTTCATTATGTGTTATTTCATATGTATTGATGATCAAATTGAGCATTTCATTTCAAAGTGACAACATGAATTGACAGAAAATACAATGGTTGAACCATGGCAACAAGTGATAAGTGATAGCTTGGCTACACTTATCCGATCAAAGACAAGTGAAAGTGAAAAGTGGTAGCTCGGCTGCACCGATCTTAGTGAAAAGTGGTAGCTCGGCCACCGATCGATGAAAAGTGGTAGCCTCGCTACACGATCGATGAAAAGTGGTAGTTTCGACTACCGATCGGTGAAAAGTGGTAGCTCCGGCTACGACCGATGAAAAGTGGTAGCTCCGCCACCGATCAAGTGAAAAGTGGTAGCTCCCGCACCGATCGATGAAAAGTGGTAGTTTTGGCTACCGATCGGTGAAAAGTGGTAGCTCCACACTGATCGAGTGAAAAGTGGTAGCTCCCGCCACCGATCGATGAAAAGTGGTAGCTCCGGCCACCGATCGATGAAAAGTGGTAGCTCTAGCTACGATCGATCGATGAAAAGTGGTAGCTCCGGCTACCTGATCAGTGAAAAGTGGTAGCTCTAGTTACCTGATCAGTGAAAAGTGGTAGCCTCGGCTACCTGATCAGTGAATAGTGGTAGCTTCGGCTACAAGTGACAAGGGATTTCCGTGTAAGACCATATCTGGGATATGGCATCGGTGATTATCGGTGACATTCAAGGCATACCGATGCGAGAACAATTTTCGTAAGACGTTCACTAAATTGACGAAGTTGGTAAGTGTTATATAGAATTATGTGATATAAGGAAATATGAGTTGATGATAAATGAATATAGAACTTGGTTAATGAATGAGCTCATTTGTGATTATATATTTGTACACCCTTGAGTGTATTATCCGTATGAAATGGTATTCCGAATGAGTTAATGAGAAGAGTTCTAAAATGACATAATCTAAATTCGAAATGAAATATTATGAAAATGTACTTGGAATGTATTGGTATGTCTTGTGTATGTTATTTGAGTTCATAATATGGAAAGTAAATGTATGTGAAAATATGAGGTGATGATATCTGTACATGGAATTTATTGATGGATACATACATCCTAATGGATTTTAGAGAACATTGAAATTGGGCTCAATAAGTGAGTTGCCAATTTAAATTGTAATTGCACTAAGAGTTAGTGAATTGCATGATTATGAGTTGTTACACGATTTGTCAAAAATACGAGGAAATGATGGTAAATGATACATGGAAATATGAGACTATAATATATAAAAACATGGAATGTGTTGATAAATGTGTTTATTCATAATTATAGAATTTTTGCATCTCAAGTGCACTATATGTATAAAGATGATGTTTCAAATGATTGGGTAAGTAAAACTCAAATATGAAGTAGTTTGAAACCAAGACAAATTGTTATAAAAAAATGTATATGAAAAAGCAGAGGTGCGATTGTTATAAGCTATATGAATACATAGGATGAAAAAGTACAAGTACAAGAGAAATTTAATGAGAATTGAGCCCATATATCGTTTCTTGTTATTTATATGAAGTGTACGACTAACAAATCGTTATTAAGTATAAGGCTCGATTGAATATCTTAAATTAGTTTTTATATGTATTAAATGTGGTGAAGAATAAGGATCAAATGAGTGAGAAATATGGCTTGAAAAATAGCATAATTTGTGAAAATTAACTTTACCACACGGCCAAGCAACACGGGCGTGTACTAAGGCCGTGTGACCCAAGTTTCTCCACAGATGCAAGTCAGAGAGTTATACGCCCTAGAGGCTCGGCCATGTGAGCCACACGGGCGTGGGAACCTTGTAAATGAGATAAACTTAAGGATTTTGCGAAAAATTTTATACGATTTTGATTTAGTCTTGACCCAATCCCAATGCATGATTTGAACTTTAAGGGTCTGATAAATGAAACTTTTATAATAAATTTTAATATTTAAGCGATAAATGGTTTAAATAATCTGTAAGTGTTTCGTACTCTTCGGTAATGCCTCATACTCTGTTCTGGCGTCGAACACGGGTAAGGGGTGTTACACTCATTCAATTATCACAAATTACTGCTCCGGTCGATTCATCGAACTTCAAAACCCCTATTTTAATAAGCCTCTCCACCAATTTCTTAAATTCAATGCAATTATCAATTGAATGACCCGTTATCCCCGCGTGATACTCGCATTGAGCATTCGAATCATACCATTTGGAATATGGGGGTTGTATTGGTTCCATGTAATAAGGAGCCATCATATGTGCATCGAATAGGTTTTGATATAACTCCCTATATGTCATTGGAATTGGGGTAAATTGGAGTTGTTTTGCACTAGATTCTTGTCTTGATGAGCCCTGATGATCAGTAGTCACAGCCCTCGGTTGACCTACAGTAACTAATTTGGAATGCTTGCTCAAGCTGTTCACTTCATTTTCCGTACTTCTCGGGGCTGATCTTTTGGCACTTTCTCCAGCATCTATCTTTCCACTCTTTATGGAATTCTCAATCATTTCTCCAATCATTATGATGTTTGAGAAGCTCTTTGTAGCGTTCCCTAGCATGTGAGTGATAAACGGGGCCTTCAGTGTATTAATAAAGATCGTTGTGGTCTCTTTCTCTAAAAGTGGAGGCTGGACTTGGATAGTAACCTCTCTCCACCGCTGTGCATGTTGTCTAAAACTTTCATTCGTCCTTTTCTCCATGTTTTGAAGAGTAATTCTATCGGGAGTAATGTCTATCACATGATTGTACTGTCTCATGAATGCTTGGGCTAAATCGCTCTAGACGGGTACCAAATTGGTTAATTAATGTCCTTGCGTTGAAAATTTGGAAACGTTATTAATTTTCTAAGGAAAATTAATCAATATTGAATTTGAATCTCAAGATTAACTCATTTTGAAGGAAAGAAAAATATCACATCCAGTACATTAGGACATAACACCTTTATACCCGACACGAAGATCATCTTTGATCTTCAAATCATGCAATTAAATAAGCGTATTTGATTATCTGGTTGGACAGAAAATGTACACCCAGTACGTTAGGGCATAGTTTTCTGACTTTCCAAACGCACAAACATTGTCTTATCTTGAAAAAACAAAATTTTGTATTAAGCTGAAAATGCGTTAAAATAAAAACATTTAATATAAACTAGAACATATTAGAATTTGAGGCATAACAGTAATAGAATGCATAAACACTAATCATGAAAATATACACAAATTAAAGATCGTATTAACAGCATGCTAGAAAATGCAAGTTTTCTTAAAGAAAGTTAATTTATATTGAATCTTGAACTTTAAGATTAACTCGTTTCGAAGGAAATAAAAATATCACATCCAGTACGTTAGGCATAACACATTTATACCTCGACACTGATATCATCTTTGACCCTCAAAACATTTAATTAAAAAGGATATTTGGCTATATGGTTGAACAGAAAATTACACCCAGTACGTTAGGGCATAATTTTCCACACTCCCAAACATACAAACATTGCCTTATCTTTTTAAAAAATTTATGTACCTTAAATTTTAAAATTGGCTCAATATACAATTTTTAATAACATAAAACACTTGATAAAGGCTTGCATATATTGGAATTTGAAACATAAAATAATATCAATAAGCACAAACATAGCATTAAGCATGAAATAAATAAACTCAACATCATACAAATGGACATAATTATGGAAATGATTTACGCACAAATACATAACAACGTGTATAGATAACCATATATTAAAAATGTATGAAATAAATAAAATATGATCTTTACACTAATTTTAAAATAAAACGTATATATATAAACAAGTTTAAAAGCAAATGAATTTATATAGACAGATTTAAAAGGGCATATATATATGTAAAATAATATAAAATTAATAATATACATAATGAAAAATAACGTGGAAAAATAATATCTAGATCCATAGAAAATATATTGTAACACCCCAAACCCGGTCAATACGCCATGACCAAATCTGGCATGCCACAGAGGAAAACATTTTTAAAAGAATCGAATTTAACAGATAAATTCTTAGTGAGAAACTCTTTGTAATTCTATATTTGTAGAAATCAGGTGTAAAATAAGTTAACACCGAAAATTTACTTGAAATTTCATAAATAAAAAACTTTAAAACTTAGTCGATAAATCATAGGATAGAAAACATTTATATCTTTTAAGAAAAATCTGAATTATTACTTTGGAAACCGATTGCATTTGAGTATAGAAACTTGAATTTTGGAAATCACTTAAATTGTAGAAAACACTTAATTTATAATTTTGCCAACAAACAATTTGTAATACCCGATGGTAAGATTTTAAAACCATTGCGATTTTATAGTTTAGAAAACTTTGGGTTCAATTATTAAATTAACCAAGTAATTTATAAATCACATTTTAAAACATGTTCAAAACATATAAATAATCCAAAAACATAATTTAAAGAGGCCTTATTACAAATCCATAAAATATGAAAACCAAATAAAATAAGTACCCAAATGGAAGTTCATATAAAACCAACTTTTATTGCATGGCCTCCTCGAGTTCATCCGGCCCTCTTCCGCGATCTCACGAATCACCTGAAATGATAAGGGAGAAGGTGAGTCACCAAGACTCAGTGCATAATCCCTCTCCCGGGTAAATGCCACATACTTACACAAATTATAACAAGACGATATATATGTATAATGCATCCAACCTAGCCATCCATAACTCCTTTTCTACCCCGTGTGGTACCAAACCACTGGTGGTGCCAAACCACTGGTGGTGCCGAACCACTGGTGTCTCAAAGACACAAATGTGATACCAAATCACTGGTGACCGTAGTCACAAATAATCCATCTGTGGGGCCAACCCACGTGTGATACCAAATCACTGGCGACGATCCCTTATCTCAAAAGTGGGGCCAACCCACGGTGGTGTTAAACCACAGGGACAAGTCGCTATGAGGTGCCAAACCTCTGGTGTCCGAAGACACGAATGTGATACCAAATCACTAGTGGTGCCAAACCACTGGTGACCGAAGTCACGAATCATCAAGTTGTGGGGCCAACCCACGTGTGATACCAAATCACTGGCGACAATCCCATATCTCAAAAGTGGGGCCAACCCACGGTGGAATTAATCCACAGGGACGAGTCGCTATGAGGTCCCAAACCTCTGGTGTCTGAAGACACAAATGTGATACCAAATCACTGGAGGTACCAAACCTCTGGTGTCCGAAGACACAATATCAATCTTTCCCCCTCCTCTCATATTGCCCATACCAATGCAATAGGTAGACAAATCATGTCAATATACTTTGATATTAATCACATAATGAAAATATCATAAATCGTAGATCATGATTTCAATCCACATATATCAACAACATATAGAAACGGACTTACCCGAATCCTCATTCATACCATCATGGTATCATATCAAGATCTCATCGTATTTCCCACTTTGTTAATATGATTAGTAAATTAATAATATTATAAGTACATATACAAAACCGAGTTATAAAGTGTGTAAGGTACACACCTTTCACCAAAAGCAAATACTAACGTCCGAAGATCCGATCTACCACACTAGATCACTTGTCCTACAATCGGCCAAATCACAATATTTTAAACAAAGGCCATTCGGCCAACATCATAACACTTTAATCCCAAAAACTTTAGTCTTTTCAGAAGAATGATGAATCGACAAGAATCCTTACCCCTTGACTTACCAACCTTAGATTGCTAGAGAGATAGGGCTTAAATCGATTGCTTCCGAAATCCCAATGAGCCTAAATGAATAATTGAATCCTAAAAATGGTTAGAACCTTGCAACAAATGCCCATAGGTTCGGCCCTTGTTCGCAAGAAAATGACATAGAAAAGAGAGAACAAATGAAGGAAAAATGAATATGAACACTTACCCTTTTTATCCAAAATCGATTGAAGAAACCAAAGAGAGTCTACCATTGAATAATTGGCCAAACTAAAACTAAAAGGAAGTAGAAGATTCGGCTATTTGGTTATGAGAGAAGAAAACAATTGATTTGAGTCTAATAGGATATGAAATACGAAAGTAGAAGAGAAGATAAAATGAGAGAGAGAATTCGATTTTTAGCAACAATGAATGAAAGAAAAATGAGTTTGGAGAAGAGAGAGATTCGGCCAAAAGGAAGAAAAAGAATAAAAGAGAAAATGGGGTTGAGAGATTCGGCCAACTCCTTGTTTGCCAAAAAGAAAAGTGCACAAAATGACAAAATGAACTTTTGGTTTCAAAAGCAAAGATGAAAGAAAGGAAATAGCATTTTTGGTTCAACAAAATGAAGGCTAAAACAAAAGCAAAATTTGCACAAATTGCACAATATAGATTCGGCCAAGGTGGAAGTTTTTGTAGAGGAAAAACAAAAATGCAAAAAGATGCACAAAAGAAAAATTGGCAACTATCTACTAACCTACCAAAGCTACCAACAAAAATCGGTCAAGCCCTCCCTTAGACCAAGATGCAGTCCACATACATGCTCTAAAGGCCTAGGAATACTTTCCAAAACATCCTCCTAAAACCAAGCCTTATGTCTCCCCAACCTTCCATAACTTTAAGATTCTTATCCCCAATTTCATGCTTTCCTTAAACCAACATTCAACTTACCAAAAGATGAAAGTCCAACCTATCATAAACATAGGTTGACCGTCCATAAATGCTATGAAGAAAAATAAAATCCTCAAAATGCTTTCCATGCTACTCGAACCACTTCCCTCAAGCAACCTTTCAAGCTCCTTATCCACTATGCCACTAACCCCTCATGTGCTTTAATTAACACTTAAATTAACTTAAGTGTCAAGCTCACTTAATCCACTTCATTAAATAAACCATACTAAAAATTATTCTAACTTCCTAAATAAAATCAAGCCTTCACGAGACTATGCTAACACACAAAATTCATACCCGAGCCAACACAAATGATACTCAAATTTTGGGATGTTACATATATAGTATTTAGTATTAATTTTAAAAAGATAATTAAAAAAACAGTAAACAAATAATCAAGTAAAATAATTAAAGGACTATATTGAAAACAGAACAAAATTGGAGAGCTAGAAGTAATAAATAAAAAATAAAACGACAAAGACTAAAATGAAATACTCGTAAATAATTAGGGACTAAACCAGAAAATATTCCCGAAACTCAAAATGCAGCACACAAATTGGATTAAATTGAAACAATGTAAAACTACTGGGGTAAAATTAAAACGAAAAACAAAGAAATAAGACCGAATAAGCCTTAAAAGAGGAGGGATCTCGCACACAAATAACCCATTACTAAAAAACGCGCAGGTTCCCTTCCTGAAGCGGGTTGAGGTGAACCGGGTCATTGGATAATGGACAATACGGCACCGTTTTAGAGCCACTAAAATAGGCCCTAACGGTGTCGTTTCATATGTCTTAATAAACTTAAAAAAAACCTAATCCCTCCCAACTTAAAACAGAACAAAAAAAAAACCTAAAAGAAACCCCTAATCTTCTTATCACTCAGCTGCCTCAAAAACTAAGCATTAGAGGCCCTTCCCGATGGTCATGAGCTTCCGAATTCGGTAAAGGCGTCAGATAAGGGCCGAATATGGCCCCTCTGGGCACACGCACGAAGGAGCTATTGCCCTCTTACCCATATCCCCCTTCTAACTTTGATTTCGGCAAGTGGAGAGGAATCCAGAGACCGCGCTAAGCAGGTAAAACGTTTTTTTCTTTATTAAGCTTTATTCGTATGCAAAGGAAGAAAGTAAATCGAATGCCAGTAGAATCGAAAAAAAACAAAGAAAGAGAGAAGAAATGAATCGAAAGGAACACCTTTTTTCTGATTGTGTATTGCTGATTTCTTTATTATTCATGCCTATAAAATTGTGCCCCCCTTTTTACAGTGATTGGTTTCGGTTTTTATCACCGAATTCGCAAAAGATAGAAAAATCCAAAATAAAAATACAGTCATTTTCTTTTTTCTTACTGCTGTGTTTCTATCGTTTTCGCAGGTACGAATACATGCGTGGCATTGTACGGAGGCCGCTCGAGCGGTGCACGGAGGCTGCGGCTCCCATGGTGACATAGATGTATGGGTTGCTGAAGCGACGCAAGACGCGTGTGAGGGACGCGGCGACGCTGAACAGTTTCTGGAACCCCTAGAATTTCAGTCTGAAACCAAGAATTGGGCCATTAAAAATTGGGCCAATTTTAGGTCTGTTGTAATTAGTAATTTGGGCTTGTAAAAACTGTTAAAATGGACTGTTTAACAGACTTTGTTTTTTTGTTATTGGTTTTATTATTTATTTTTTTGTTGGTTTTTGGTATGGGCCCGGGCAAATTTTGGGCCCTACATATATTGTATCAAATAAATTAATTTATATTATATAAAAGAAGGTAAAAAATAATTTAAAGATTATTTATAAAATGTTTTTATGATTTGAACTTTTAATATGGTGTAGTTTCAGTATTTTGATCGTAATTTAAGTTATGAACGTTCATTTGAGGCTCTAAATATATCTATTCAAATGGTACTAAAAATTTTATTTAAAATTATTTCATAGTTGAAACCCAATAGGTCAAGAAGACACCAAAAAACAACTTTCAAGTTTGACTCGAAAATTGCCATGATATCTTAAAAAAAATTTCCTTTATTTAATTAAGAGCACCTTTATATTTTCCTCATTATATTATTTTTGCTTTATATAGTATTAAGTTAAGATTCGGGAAACTTAGATTTAGTAGTTATTAGTTATTAGTTATTAGTAGTCATGATATGCATGTGTTAATGTGCTTAATGAGATAGCCATAAGTTGGGAAATGTGGAAAAGTGAAATAAAACGGAAGTCTATGTTGTGATAAGCTCATCCATGTATGTTGATATTCATATGATGTTATGTGACTAACATGCTTGATTAAGTGAGTGTTATGAGTAAATTTATTCAAAATTCATGAAATGTATGTTTAAGTACACTTGTTTGAATAAGATAATCGAAAAGTTAGTGTAACATGACTAAGTATGAAAATTTACTTAGAGTGAATTATGTAATTATGATGATATTACGTTGATGATGAATGCTAAGTCATATGTGTGTATTTATGAGAGTCAAGTTAGAGGCTTTACGACCTCACCCCCTTACCAATGTCGCTTTATGATGAAAGTTCGCGAGAATTATGTTGAATAAGTTCATAAGTGGGAAACTAAAGAGTTCAGTGGTGAAATAATTAGTAATGCAAAAAAAAAAAAAAAGAAAAAAAAAGAAAGGAGAGTTGAGTATAGTGCGACAAATGAACTCAGTTTTAGAAGAAATATTAGATTATTTTAAAGATTACACAGATTATGCAATGTCACGGATAAAGAAAAAGCTAGTCTCGACTATTCGATTCAATTGAGTATGAAGTTTAAAGTATGTGTTTGCTGAGATACTTCCCGAATTGTTTTTCGTTAGTGAATGGAATGATGCGTGGTACATGATGACAGAATTAGTTAAAGAAATAATAATTGAGTAGTAAAGATGTCTGTGTGTGATAGTTATAGTTGAGACGAATATGATGATCTTTCTGGGTATTCTATATATATATATTCTTTTATCCTCAGAGATATGTGTGTGATTGTTTAGCTTGGATGGAGTTCTTATGTTATGAGAATGCTACCTAACTATAATGTTAGACAAAAGCCTTGTTGGTCGGGTCGGTTTATGATCGGTATTTCTTTATCTCTTCGGAAGCCTATTTTATTATGTTCGAATAAAGTCGATGGTAAAAATTTATGTTAGACAATTCTTCCATTTTTACGGGATATTAATTTGTCTTATATATAAATATTTGGAAATATATTATCTCTGTTATGATGGAAGTCCAAAGCGGGTAAGCAATGTTCTCCTTCTGGCTTTCTCTGAGAAATCATCAGTATCTTTATTATTATTATTATTTTATTTTTTTATGAGTTATGTTCTTGGATTTCCGGTATGGCATTGTATCTTGAATTTCCTTATCTTAGTTTTCCTATAATTCATACTTCGTAAATTATTAATCATGGCTTATCTTTAAAGTGTGTTCTTCAGCTTATGATAACTATGTCTGTTATGATTATGCTTTTGGTTGATCATAGAAACGTGGTGATTCTGGTATCTGGACTTCTCAATTTTTGTGTAAGGAATTGACATCGGAAAAGGTATAAGTAGTGAAAAATACTTGAACCTCTCCACTGAAGGAATTTTCGAGGATGAAAATTCTTAAAGAGGGGAGAATTGTAATAGCCCAAATTTTAGTGGTATCAGAAATAGTGGTTCGAGACCACCAAATCTGAAAATGAACTAGTATATTATATTATTTAATATTTACGAGCCAAATGTAGCTTTTAAAAGATTTTTGAAATAGTAAATTGTGTTTTATAAAGATTTATTTGGTCAAGAAATCGAGAAAAAGAGGTATCAAGATTCGATGTTATAAACCGAGTCATAAATATTTTTCTGAATATTTATGGAATGTCAATAAGGTAGTATTAAAATTTTGTTAGAAAAGTTTGACGTTTGGGTGGTTAATTAAATAAAAAGGACTAAATTGAAAAAGGTGTAAAAGTTGCTAAAAGGATTAAATAGCTTAATTGTCAAATGAGGAAGGACCTAAAGTGAAATAATCCCAAAGGAGATATTTTGGGCGGAATAACTGAGAAAAAAATAGGAAACGGGTGAAATAAGGGCAAAATTGGAAAATTGCCAAAATTAGCTAAATAAAAAGGGACCAAATTGGAATATCTAGAATTCTCTTCATTTCTCTTCATTTTCATCAGCTGAAAAATAGCCACGGAAGAGGATTCAAGTTGGGTTTCATACTCTAGCTTCATGTAAGTTTAATTCTTGCTTTCTCCTTGAAATTTCTATGTTTTTAAACTTTTACAATTGGGTCCAACTTACTATATTATTAGTTTTTGATTCTATGGCTAATTTTTAAAGTTTCTATGGGTGAGTACTAGAATAATATGATGAAAAAATATTTAATTGAAGCTTTAACTTTGTTATATGATGATTTTATCAAGTAAAATTGATGGAAATTGGTTTTAGGACCTAATTGTGAAAGAGTTGAAATTAAGGCCTAGTGTTAAAATTATAATTTTCTAAGGTTATGAAGTAGTTTAAAATGATTTATAAAAGTATTAAATGAGAAAATTAGCTCAATTGAGGGGTTAATTGAGCAAGGACTGAATTGTATGAATTGTGGAATTTGGGACAAAATAGAAATCAACGTGTTATACTAAAGCGATTTTGAAGCGAGAGCAGTTGTCTAACTTTGAAAAATCACTAAATATTGTATAAATTGAATTAGAATTTGAGTGAGATATAGAATTAAAGCTTGTTGAGTCTATTTTAAAGCTTATTGAGCTATTTAAATTTTTGTAAGACTAGTTTAGAATAACCGTGATCCCCTGTTCTTACTTTAGAAATTCACTAAAAATTTTTAAAAATAAATATGAGTTATAATTTATATGTTTGTATTCCCTAATGAGTCTATTTTCATTAGAAATAATCGGAAACACAATATGAAAATCGTAATATGAGATAATTAATTTTTAGTGAAGTGAGGTCAGAACCATCAGACTGTGTAACAGGGGAGAACTTAACTAATAAACTGTACTAATTGGCCACACCAAAAATTCTGGAAAAAATATAGTAAGAAGATATGTGAGTCTAGTTTAAAAAAACATTAACAGATCTTAATTTGGAGTTCTGTAGCTCAAGATAAAAACAATTTAGTGACTATGATACGGATGGACAACTTGAAAATTCACATAAGTAAAAAGTGAAAATTATAAATAATGTTAATTACAAGTGCATTGTTTATACTAAGGATGTGGATGGCGAGGAGGAGGAGGAAAAAGAATATATGAACGACTTGTGTATAAATCGATCACATGCCCGATTATAATTGATAAATGTTGAATTAGAAATGATATGATGTTTTATTTGGAATATTTATTATGAAATTATGATTATCGTTATAATACAAAAATTGAACTTGTGAGTTTATAAGTCTAAATTTTAGTGATAATTTGATAATTTTATGAACTTCATGATGTGTTATTTCATATGTAATGATGATAAAATCGTGAATAATATAAAAGCATGAAAACTGAATAAATGATCAAATTGAGCACCTTAGTTCAAAGGATGACAAGGCGAATTGTGGAAAAGACCATGGTTGAACCATGGCAACAAGTGATAAGTGATAGCTTCGGCTACACTTATCCTATCAAGGACAAGTGAAACTGATAAGTGGTAGCTTCGACTACACTTATCTGATCAAGGACAAGTGAAAGTGAAAAGTGGTAGCTCTGACTACCTGATCAATGAGAAATGGTAGCTCCGGCTACCTGATCAGTGAAAAGTGGTAGCTCGGCGCACCGATCGATAAAAAGTGGTAGGTCCGCCACACGATCGTGTGAAAAGTGGTAGCTCCGGCTACCTGATCAATGAAAAGTGGTAGCTCCGGCTACCTGATCAGTGAATAGGCTACAAGTGACAAGTGATTTCTGTATAAGACCATATCTGGGATATGGCATCGGTGCGATATGTGTTTAAGATGTAAGACCATAGTTGGGCTATGGCATTCTAGTGAAAAGTGATGAATTGACGGATAAGTCCATGGTTTCACCATGGCATAATGATTGTGAAGATGTAAAATCATGGCTGAGCTATGACATTTTAGTGAATAGACCATAGCTATGTTATGGCATCAGTGACTATCGGTGAAATTCAATGCATACCGGTGCAAACCAATTAAAGTAAAGACGTTCACTAATTTGACAAAGTTTGGTAAGTGTTACATAGAATTATGTAATATAAGGAAATACGAGTTGATGAGACATGAACATAGAACTTGGTTGATAAATGAGTTCATTTGTGATTTTATATTGGTGCACCCTTGAGTGTATTATCCGTATGAATTGGTATTCCAAATGAGTTAATGAGAAAAGTTCTAATATGAAATAATCTAAAATTTGAAATAAAATAATCTTGTATATGTTTTTCTAGTTCATAATGTGGAAAGTAAATTCATGTGGAAATTTGAGATGATGATATCGGTACAGGGAATCTATTGGTGGATACATACATCCAATTTAAATGATAGATTTTAGTGAACAATGAAATTGGACTCAATAAGTGATTTGTCAATTTAAATTGTGATTGGTAAGAAGAGTTTGTGAGTTTTGTGTCTATGACTTATTACATGTATTTGTCTGAAATACAAGAAAATGATGGTACTCGATATATGGAAATATGAGATTGTGATATATATATAAAAAAACATGGAATATGTTTGATAAATGTGTTTATTCATAATTATAGAATTGTACACCTCAAGTGTACTATTTGTGTAAAGATAATGATTTCAAATTATCTGTAAGTGTTCTGTACTCTTTGGTAATGCCTCATAACCCTGTTTCGAAGACGGATACGGGTTGGGGGTATTACATTTAGTGGTATCAGAGCTATGGTTTAGTCGATTCTCGGACTAACATAGCGTGTGCAAGAGTCTAGCTATATATGCCATATGTGAACTGTAATAGTGTGATATCTCCCGACTCTAATGAAATTGTCTTGTTAAAACAGAGATGATTTCCAACTGAGCTTTGTCACTAATGCTAAAAATGATATTGAGATGATTGAAATGTGCTTACGATGTGTTAAAATGTGGAAAGGTATGAAAAGAAGTTCATGATATGCATGTGTTAATGTGCTTAATGAGATAACCATAAGTTGGGAAATGTGGAAATGTGAAATGAAACGGAAGTCTATGTTGTGATAAGCTCATCCATGTATGTTGATATTCATATGATGTTATGTGCCTAACATGCTTGATTAAGTGAGTGTTATGAGTAAATTTACTCAAAATTCATGAAATGTATGTTTAAGTACACTTGTTTGAATAAGATAATCGAAAAGTTAGTGTAACATGACTAAGTATGAAAATTTGCTTAGAGTGAATTATGTGATTATAATGATATTATGTTGATGATGAATGCTAAGTCATATGTGTGTATTTATGAGAGTCAAGTTAGAAGCTTTACGACCTCAACCCCTTACCAGTGTTGCTTTATGATGAAAGTTCACGAGAATTATGTTGAATAAGTTCATAAGTGGGAAACTAAAGAGTTCAATGGTGAAATAATTAGTAATGCAAAAAAAAAAGAAAAAAAAAGGAGAGTTGAGTATAGTGCGACAAATAAACTCAATTTTAGAAGAAATATTAGATTATTTTAAAGATTACACAGATTATGCAATGTCACGGATAAAGAAAAAGCTAGTCTAAACTATTCGATTCAATTGAGTATGAAGTCTAAAGTATGTGTTTGCTGAGATTCTTCCCGAACTGGTTTTCGTTAGTGAATGGAATGATGCAGGGTACATGATGACAGAATTAGTTAGAGAAATAATAATTGAGTAGTAAAGATGTCTGTGTGTGATAGTTATAGTTGAGACGAATATGATGACCTTTCTGGGTATTCTATATATATTCTTTTATCCTCAGAGATATGTGTGTGATTGTTTAGCTCAGATGGAGTTCTTATGTTATGAGAATGCTACCTAACTATAATGTTAGACGAAAGCCTTGTTGGTCGGGTCGGTTTATGATCGGTATTTCTTTATCTCTTCAGAATTCTATTTTATTATGTTGGAATAAAATCGATGGTAAAAATTTATGTTGGACTATTCTTCTGTTTTTACTGGATATTAATTTATCTTATATATAAATATTGGAAATATATTATCTCTGTTATGATGGAAGTCCAGAGCGGGTAAGCAGTGTTTTTCTTCTGGCTTTTTCTGAGAAATTATTAGTATCTTTATTATTTTTTTATTTTTTTATGAGTTATGTTCTTGGATTTCCGATATGGCATTGTATCTTTGAATTTTCTTATCTTAGTTTTCCTATAATTCATACTTCGTAAATTATTAATCATGGCTTCTCTTTAAAGTGTGTTCTTCAACTTGTGATAACTACGTCTGTTATGATTATGCTTTTGGTTGATCATAGAAACGTGGTGATTCTGGTATCTGGATTTCTCTAATTTTAGTGTAAGGAATTGACATCGGAAAATATATAAGTAGTGAAAAATATTTGAACCTCTCCACTGAAGGAATTTTTGAGGATGAAAATTCTTAAAGGAGGGGAGAGTTGTAATAGCCCAAATTTTAATGATATCAGAAATAGTAGTTTGAGACCACCAAATCTAACAAATGAACTAGTATATTATGTTATTTTATATTTACGAGCCAAATGTAGCTTTTAAAAGATTTTTGAAATAGTAAATTGTGTTTTATAAAGATTTATTTGGTCAAGAAATCGAGAAAAAGAGGTAGCGAGATCTCGATGTTATAAACCGAGTCATAAATAATAGTTATGGAATGTCAATAAGGTAGTATTAAAATTTCGTTAGAAAAGTTTGACGTTTGGGTGGTTAATTAAATAAAAAGGACTAAATTGAAAAAGGTGTAAAAGTTGCTAGAAGGATTAAATAGCTTAATTGTCAAGCGAGGAAGGACCTAAAGTGAAATAAGCCCAAAGGAATGTTGTGGCAGGGGCAGGGTCAGTCAAATCATCCGCAGGTACATAAACTGCTTGAATAGAAGTTATGGGTCCCTCCTTGGTAGAAGTAATTGTTTCTTGTAAAGTACCCATTTCGGTACTAAGGGTGGGTTGATAACCCACAGCAGAAGGCATTCTACCAATAAGGCAGATACTTCGAATCCCGCTTGGACAAAACGGAAGATATTGTCTATAAATAGAAGTACGTCTTGTTCATTAACATCTCGGAAATATTCCGCCATAGTTGGGGCAGTCAATCCAACTCTCATATGAGCTCCTGGCGGTTCATTCATCTGACTGTAGACTAAAGCCACTTTTGATTCCGCAAGATTTTGTTCATTAATTACTCCAGATTCTTTCATTTCCATGCAAAATTGGCAAATTGCCAAAATTAGCTAAATAAAAATAGGACCAAATTGGAATATCTAGAATTCTCTTCATTTCTCTTCATTTTCATCAGCTGAAAAATAGCCATAGAAGAGGATTCAAGCTGGTTTTCATACTCTAGCTTCATGTAAGTTTAATTCTTGCTTTCTCCTTGAAATTTCTATGTTTTTAGACTTTTACAATTGGGTCCAACTTACTATATTATTAGTTTTTGATTCTATGGCTAATTTTTAAAGTTTCTATGGATGAGTGCTAGAATAATATGATGAACAAATATTTAATTGAAGCTTTAATTTTGTTATATGATGATTTTATCAAGTGAAATTGATGGAAATTGGTTTTAGGACCTAATTGTGAAAGAGTTGAAATTAAGGCCTAGTGTTAAAATTATAATTTTCAAAGGTTATGAAGTAGTTTAAAATGATATAGAAAAGTATTAAATGAGAAAATTAGCTCAATTGAGGGGTTAATTGAGCAAGGACTGAATTGTATGAATTGTGGAATTTGGGACAAAATAGAAATCAACGTGTTATACTAAAGCAGTTTTGAACAGTAGCAGTTGTCTAACTTTGAAAAATCACTAAATATTGTATAAATTGAATTAGAGGCTGAGTGAGATATAGAATTAAAGCTTGTTGAGTCTATTTTAAAGCTTATTGAGCTATTTAAATTTTTGTAAGACTAGTTTAGAATAACTTCGTGATCCCCTGTTCTTACTTTAGAAATTCACTAAAAATTTTTAAAAAATAAATATGAGTTATAATTTATATGTTTGTATTCCCTAATGAGTCTATTTTCATTAGAAATAATCGGAAACACAATATGAAAATCGTAATATGAGATAATTAATTTTTAGTGAAGTGAGGTCAGAACCATCAGACTGTGTAACAGGGGAGAACTTAACTAATAAACTGTACTAATTGGCCACACCAAAAATTCTGGAAAAAATATAGTAAGAAGATATGTGAGTCTAGTTTAAAAAAACATTAACAGATCTTAATTTGGAGTTCTGTAGCTCAAGATAAAAACAATTTAGTGACTATGATACGGATGGACAACTTGAAAATTCACATAAGTAAAAAGTGAAAATTATAAATAATGTTAATTACAAGTGCATTGTTTATACTAAGGATGTGGATGGCGAGGAGGAGGAGGAAAAAGAATATATGAACGACTTGTGTATAAATCGATCACATGCCCGATTATAATTGATAAATGTTGAATTAGAAATGATATGATGTTTTATTTGGAATATTTATTATGAAATTATGATTATCGTTATAATACAAAAATTGAACTTGTGAGTTTATAAGTCTAAATTTTAGTGATAATTTGATAATTTTATGAACTTCATGATGTGTTATTTCATATGTAATGATGATAAAATCGTGAATAATATAAAAGCATGAAAACTGAATAAATGATCAAATTGAGCACCTTAGTTCAGTGACAAGACGAATTGACGGAAAAGACCATGGTTGAACCATGGCAACAAGTGATAAGTGATAGCTTCGGCTACACTTATCCTATCAAGGACAAGTGAAACTGATAAGTGGTAGCTTCGACTACACTTATCTGATCAAGGACAAGTGAAAGTGAAAAGTGGTAGCTCTGACTACCTGATCAATGAGAAATGGTAGCTCCGGCTACCTGATCAGTGAAAAGTGGTAGCTCTGGCTACCTGATCAGTAAAAAGTGGTAGGTCCAGCCACCTGATCAGTGAAAAGTGGTAGCTCCGGCTACCTGATCAATGAAAAGTGGTAGCTCCGGCTACCTGATCAGTGAATAGGCTACAAGTGACAAGTGATTTCTGTATAAGACCATATCTGGGATATGGCATCGGTGCGATATGTGTTTAAGATGTAAGACCATAGTTGGGCTATGGCATTCTAGTGAAAAGTGATGAATTGACGGATAAGTCCATGGTTTCACCATGGCATAATGATTGTGAAGATGTAAAATCATGGCTGAGCTATGACATTTTAGTGAATAGACCATAGCTATGTTATGGCATCAGTGACTATCAGTGAAATTCAATGCATACCGGTGCAAACCAATTCCGTAAGACGTTCACTAATTTGACAAAGTTTGGTAAGTGTTACATAGAATTATGTAATATAAGGAAATACGAGTTGATGAGACATGAACATAGAACTTGGTTGATAAATGAGTTCATTTGTGATTTTATATTGGTGCACCCTTGAGTGTATTATCCGTATGAATTGGTATTCCAAATGAGTTAATGAGAAAAGTTCTAATATGAAATAATCTAAAATTTGAAATAAAATAATCTTGTATATGTTTTTTTAGTTCATAATGTGGAAAGTAAATTCATGTGGAAATTTGAGATGATGATATCGGTACAGGGAATCTATTGGTGGATACATACATCCAATTTAAATGATAGATTTTAGTGAACAATGAAATTGGACTCAATAAGTGATTTGTCAATTTAAATTGTGATTGGTAAGAAGAGTTTGTGAGTTTTGTGTCTATGACTTATTACATGTATTTGTCTGAAATACAAGAAAATGATGGTACTCGATATATGGAAATATGAGATTGTGATATATATATAAAAAAACATGGAATATGTTTGATAAATGTGTTTATTCATAATTATAGAATTGTACACCTCAAGTGTACTATTTGTGTAAAGATAATGATTTCAAATTATCTGTAAGTGTTCTGTACTCTTTGGTAATGCCTCATAACCCTGTTTCGAAGACGGATACGGGTTGGGGGTATTACATTTAGTGGTATCAGAGCTATGGTTTAGTCGATTCTCGGACTAACATAGCGTGTGCAAGAGTCTAGCTATATATGCCATATGTGAACTGTAATAGTGTGATATCTCCCGACTCTAATGAAATTGTCTTGTTAAGACAGAGATGATTTCCAACTGAGCTTTGTCACTAATGCTAAGAATGATATTGAGATGATTGAAATGTGCTTACGATGTGTTAAAATGTGGAAAGGTATGAAAAGAAGTTCATGATATGCATGTGTTAATGTGCTTAATGAGATACCCATAAGTTGGGAAATGTGGAAATGTGAAATGAAACGGAAGTCTATGTTGTGATAAGCTCATCCATGTATGTTGATATTCATATGATGTTATGTGCCTAACATGCTTGATTAAGTGAGTGTTATGAGTAAATTTACTCAAAATTCATGAAATGTATGTTTAAGTACACTTGTTTGAATAAGATAATCGAAAAGTTAGTGTAACATGACTAAGTATGAAAATTTGCTTAGAGTGAATTATGTGATTATAATGATATTATGTTGATGATGAATGCTAAGTCATATGTGTGTATTTATGAGAGTCAAGTTAGAAGCTTTACGACCTCAACCCCTTACCAGTGTTGCTTTATGATGAAAGTTCACGAGAATTATGTTGAATAAGTTCATAAGTGGGAAACTAAATAGTTCAATGGTGAAATAATTAGTAATGCAAAAAAAAAAAAAGAAAAAAAAAGGAGAGTTGAGTATAGTGCGACAAATGAACTCAATTTTAGAAGAAATATTAGATTATTTTAAAGATTACCTGATTATGCAATGTCACGGATAAAGAAAAAGCTAGTCTAAACTATTCGATTCAATTGAGTATGAAGTCTAAAGTATGTGTTTGCTGAGATTCTTCCCGAACTGGTTTTCGTTAGCGAATGGAATGATGCAGGGTACATGATGACAGAATTAGTTAGAGAAATAATAATTGAGTAGTAAAGATGTCTGTGTGTGATAGTTATAGTTGAGACGAATATGATGACCTTTCTGGGTATTCTATATATATTCTTTTATCCTCAGAGATATGTGTGTGATTGTTTAGCTCAGATGGAGTTCTTATGTTATGAGAATGCTACCTAACTATAATGTTAGACGAAAGCCTTGTTGGTCGGGTCGGTTTATGATCGGTATTTCTTTATCTCTTCAGAATTCTATTTTATTATGTTGGAATAAAATCGATGGTAAAAATTTATGTTGGACTATTCTTCTGTTTTTACTGGATATTAATTTATCTTATATATAAATATTGGAAATATATTATCTCTGTTATGATGGAAGTCCAGAGCGGGTAAGCAGTGTTTTTCTTCTGGCTTTTTCTGAGAAATTATTAGTATCTTTATTATTTTTTTATTTTTTTATGAGTTATGTTCTTGGATTTCCGATATGGCATTGTATCTTGAATTTTCTTATCTTGGTTTTCCTATAATTCATACTTCGTAAATTATTAATCATGGCTTCTCTTTAAAGTGTGTTCTTCAGCTTGTGATAACTACGTCTGTTATGATTATGCTTTTGGTTGATCATAGAAACATGGTGATTCTGGTATCTGGATTTCTCTAATTTTAGTGTAAGGAATTGACATCGGAAAATATATAAGTAGTGAAAAATATTTGAACCTCTCCACTGAAGGAATTTTTGAGGATGAAAATTCTTAAAGGAGGGGAGAGTTGTAATAGCCCAAATTTTAATGATATCAGAAATAGTAGTTTGAGACCACCAAATCTAACAAATGAACTAGTATATTATGTTATTTTATATTTACGAGCCAAATGTAGCTTTTAAAAGATTTTTGAAATAGTAAATTGTGTTTTATAAAGATTTATTTGGTCAAGAAATCGAGAAAAAGAGGTAGCGAGATCTCGATGTTATAAACCGAGTCATAAATAATAGTTATGGAATGTCAATAAGGTAGTATTAAAATTTCGTTAGAAAAGTTTGACGTTTGGGTGGTTAATTAAATAAAAAGGACTAAATTGAAAAAGGTGTAAAAGTTGCTAGAAGGATTAAATAGCTTAATTGTCAAGCGAGGAAGGACCTAAAGTGAAATAAGCCCAAAGGAATGTTGTGGCAGGGGCAGGGTCGGTCAAATCATCCGCAGGTACATAAACTGCTTGAATAGAAGTTATGGGTCCCTCCTTGGTAAGTAATTGTTTCTTGTAAAGTACCCATTTCGGTACTAAGGGTGGGTTGATAACCCACAGCAGAAGGCATTCTACCCAATAAGGCAGATACTTCGAATCCCGCTTGGACAAAACGGAAGATATTGTCTATAAATAGAAGTACGTCTTGTTCATTAACATCTCTGAAATATTCCGCCATAGTTGGGGCGATCAATCCAACTCTCATATGAGCTCTGGCGGTTCATTCATCCGATCAGAGACTAAAGCCACTTTTGATTCCGCAAGATTTTGTTCATTAATTACTCAGATTCTTTCATTTCCATGCAAAATTGGCAAATTGCCAAAATTAGCTAAATAAAAATAGGACCAAATTGGAATATCTAGAATTCTCTTCATTTCTCTTCATTTTCATCAGCTGAAAAATAGCCATAGAAGAGGATTCAAGCTGGTTTTCATACTCTAGCTTCATGTAAGTTTAATTCTTGCTTTCTCCTTGAAATTTCTATGTTTTTAGACTTTTACAATTGGGTCCAACTTACTATATTATTAGTTTTTGATTCTATGGCTAATTTTTAAAGTTTCTATGGATGAGTGCTAGAATAATATGATGAACAAATATTTAATTGAAGCTTTAATTTTGTTATATGATGATTTTATCAAGTGAAATTGATGGAAATTGGTTTTAGGACCTAATTGTGAAAGAGTTGAAATTAAGGCCTAGTGTTAAAATTATAATTTTCAAAGGTTATGAAGTAGTTTAAAATGATATAGAAAAGTATTAAATGAGAAAATTAGCTCAATTGAGGGGTTAATTGAGCAAGGACTGAATTGTATGAATTGTGGAATTTGGGACAAAATAGAAATCAACGTGTTATACTAAAGCAGTTTTGAACAGTAGCAGTTGTCTAACTTTGAAAAATCACCAAAAATTGTACAAATTGAATTAGAGGTTGAGTGAGATATAGAATTAAAGCTTGTTGAGTCTATTCTCGTATAAAAGAAACATATTGAGATATTTAAATTTTTGTAAGACCAGTTTAGAATAACTTCGTGCTCCCCTGTTCTTACTTTAGAAATTCACTGAAAAGTTTAAAAAAATAACTATGAGTTATAATTTATATGTTTGTATTCCTTAATGAGTCTATTTTCATTAGAAATAATCGGAAACACTATATGAAAATCGTAATATGAGATAATTGATTTTTAGTGAAGAGAGGTCAGAGCCATCGGACTGTGTAACAGGGAGAACTTAACTAATAAATTGTACTAATTGGCCATACCAAAAATTTTGGAAAAATTATAGTAAGGATATATATGAGTCTAGTTTTAAATAAAATTAACGGATCTTAATTTGGAGTTCCGTAGCTCAAGATAAAAATAATTTAGTGACTATGACACGGATGATAGCTTGAATATTCACATAAGTAAATAGTGAAAATTATAGATAATGTTACTTACAATTGTGTTGTTTATACTAAGGATGTGGATGGAGAGGAGGAGGAGGAAAAAGAATATATGAACGACTTGTGTATAAATCGATCACATGCCCGATTACAATTGATAAATGTTGAATTAGAAATAATATGATGTTTTATTTGGAATATTTATTATGAAATTTTGATTATCGTTATAATACAAAAATTGAACTTGTGAGTTTATATAGCTAAATTTTAGTGATAATTTGTTAATCTTATGAACTTCATGATGTGTTATTTCATATGTAATGATGATAAAATCGTGAATAATGTAAAAGCATGAAAATTGAATAAACGATCAAATTGAGCACCTCAGTTCAGTAACAAGACGAATTGACGGAAAAGACCATGGTTGAACCATGGCAACAAGTGATAAGTGATAGCTTCGGCTACACTTATCTGATCAAGGACAAGTGAAAGTGATAAGTGGTAGCTTCGGCTACACTTATCTGATCAAGGACAAGTGAAAGTGAAAAGTGGTAGCTCTGGCTACCTGATCAGTGAGAAATGGTAGCTCCGGCTACCTAATCAGTGAAAAGTGGTAGCTCTGGCTACCTGATCAATGAAAAGTGGTAGGTCCGGCCACCTGATCAGTGAAAAGTGGTAGCTCCGGCTACAAGTGACAAGTGATTTCTGTATAAGACCGTATCTGGGATATGGCATCGGTGTGATATGTGTTTAAGATGTAAGACCATAGCTGGGCTATGGCATTCTAGTGAAAAGTGATGAATTGACGGGTAAGTCCATAGTTTACCATGGCATAATGATAGTGAAGATGTAAGATCATGGCTGAGCTATGACATTCTAGTGAAAAGACCATAGCTATGTTATGGCATCAGTGACTATCAGTGAAATTCAATGCATACCAGTGCAGACCAATTCCGTAAGACGTTCACTAATTTGACAAAGTTTGGTAAGTGTTACATAGAACTATGTGATATAAGGAAATACGAGTTGATGAGACATGAACATAGAACTTGGTTGATAAATGAGTTCATTTGTGATTTTATATTGGTACACCCTTGAGTGTATTATCCGTATGAATTGGTATTCCAAATGAGTTAATGAGAAAAGTTCTAATATGAAATAATCTGAAATTTGAAATGAAATATTATGAAATCGTGCTTGAAATACATTGGTATATCTTGTATATGTTATTTGAGTTCATAATGTGGAAAGTAAATGCATGTGAAAATTTGAGATGATGGTATCGGTACATGGAATCTATTGGTGGATACGTACATCCAAATTTAAATGATAGATTTTAGTGAACAATGAAATTGGACTCAATAAGTGATTTGTCAATTCAAATTGTGATTGGTAATAAGAGTTGGTGAGTTGTGTGCCTATGAATTGTTACATGTATTTGTCTGAAATACAAGAAAATGATGGTACTCGACACATGGAAATATGAGATTGTGATATATATATATATATAACATGGAATATGTTTGATAAATGTGCTTATTCATAATTATAGAATTGTACACCTCAAGTGTTCTATTTGTGTAAAGATAATTATTTCAAATCATCTGTAAGTGTTCTATACTCTTTGGTAATGCCTCTTAATCCTGTTTCGGCAACGGATACGGGTTGGGGTATTACATCTCGCTATCTATAAAATTTCTTCCATCGACTTAAATATCGGAAAACAATTCAAGTGTCAACTTCAACACCCTCATAGTTTGCATTTTTGGTCTTGAAGATCAAACCATACCATTGAAGCTTACAACTAGGCCCATACACTTGAAGCTTGCAACAACCCAGATCCACTCTGTACTAAGGAAGAGACTAATGATGGGTTTAGATGGGCGATTGAGTGCAGTGCGATGCGTTTAGCTTACTTTTTGTCTCACGCTACAGTATCGCTATAGTTTCTAATCTCACCGCCACCGCTCTTTTTATACTAACCACAATTAAACGCACCGCCCATCCAAACCCACTCTAACAATTGTCCTTTTTTTTGGAGATTCAAAACTCTAATCAAATTCAATTTATAAAATATCTTTTCCTTTATTACTTAAAATACAATATCAAATATGAATTTTAAGAATTTAGAACTTCCTAATTTTTTTCTTCTGATTTATTAATATTTACTTAAATCCAATTAGACATGTATTAAATTTTTAATTGTGTTTAAATTATAAGAAAGAAAAAAGAAAAAGAAGTTCTAATATTTTGGGTGAAAAAAATGAGCATAAATATTTAGAAAATCACTTAAAATTACAAGTATAGCCTAAGATGTTATATATTATATTAATTATAAACGTTTAAGAGTTTGAAGTTGACTCGTCCATGGAGGTTTTGACTCCTAGAAAGGTACATTTTAGGGATAAACCTGAAGTGGTGAATACAAATATTATCGTTGATACCTTCTTGGAAAGAGAAATTAATGGGGCAATCATCCATGGCTAATTGAAGTGGGCTAGAGGAAGACGAGGATTTCGATCAGATGGAAGGAGATATACAGAAATCTATTGTTAATGGTATACCTTCAATAGACTTTTCAGAAAGGATCCACCAATTGCTCACTAAGGACATGGAAAACACAACATCTTAAAACTCCTTGGCCAAAATTGGTTACTCTCTTCTACACAGCAAAATTTACAGCATTTGGAAGCCACAATTTCCGTTTAAACAGATAGAATTTGAGAACGACTATTTTCTGGCTAAATTTCAAAACAAATTTGACTGTGAAAAAGTCCTCTCTGAAGGCCTTTGGATTTTCTTCGGTCCCTAATTGAAAGTACAACTGGGGACGATATCAAAACAAAACTCACTAAATATTCACTTTCCAAAATTTTGTCTCTCTTAATCTTTTACTCAATTACGTGCACCGACCTATCAAGCTTACAGCTTCATTGTGGTGGGAACGTGGCATTGAAAATCTTTGTACCACTTTAAAAAGCATCCAATAAATTGAGAGCAGACACGATTAATCTAGAAATATTTTTAGGGACGGAATTAAATAATAATTTTTTAAGAGATTAAAATATAATTTTATAATGTATTGATTTATTTTTTTCATATTTTTGAAGGGATTAAAGATATATATATACATTTAGTTTTAGGGGATTAAAGTATAATTTTAATATAAATTAAATTTTAATTTAATCATCTTACAGAGATTAGTAATTTTCCATTTTAATTTATTGTTATTTTTTTAAAAAAATTGAACTAAAATGATAAAATTTGTAAATATTAATAGCTAAATTTGTTGAATTTTTTATATTCAAGATCAAATGATAGAATGCGTAAATATTAGAGGGTTAATTTTATTAGACAAAAAAAAAAGCCCACATCAAATTTGGTTGACTAAAATATTTAATTTTAAAAAAATTATAATAATAATAATAATAATAATAATAATAATAATAATAATTGAGTAACTAAAATAGAATACCAAACATAATTGGGTGACATTTTTTATAGTTTACCATTAGTTTTACAATGCAAACATCAATTACATTTTATTCTAGACTAGTTTTATTTAGTGTTGTTATTTTTTGGCTGGAAGCAACAAATTTCATGATTTCAAAGCTAAGATATTTTTCACCGTAATGAAGAAAATGATAAAATTATAGATTAAGATATTTTTCAATTCAAGAGAATTGAAAGATGACTTTGTGGGCAGCGTAAAAGATGTTCATATTTTTCATTCTTAATATTAAACAGTTTATATATATATAAATTTATATGTTCATAATTAATTTAGACAAAATAAAGTTAATTAATATGAGATGGAATCCAAATTCAAATACCAATTAAATCTTAAAAATAAAAAATTTATGTTAATCAAAAAAATAAAAAGTTTAAATATGATAAAAGAGCATTAACCCAAATAACAATCTGAGCTAGAAGCAGGATTCACCTTTGATACTTGAATCTTTTAGATGGTTGCACCTCTGCCTCCTCATCTGCAAATGATATATGAACTCCACAATGCTTTACCTCACAACAAATGTTTTGAGACCAATCCCCATTGATAACGAGAGGGTAGAATTCAAACCAGGCCTCATTATACATACGCTTGTTTGATGCCTGAGTTTCAACAAACCACCTAATTTCATCATCGTCATCACAGAAACAAGTTTTATATAAGAGGAACAAGTGATCCGACCCAACCAATTCGCTTCCGGGGATTCGTGTCGTCCAAGTTAAGAAAGAACAACTAAGGTCATGACAGTCGCCATTACGGGATTTTAGAC
This sequence comes from Gossypium bickii, assembly GCA_025503065.1. NCBI lineage: Eukaryota > Viridiplantae > Streptophyta > Magnoliopsida > Malvales > Malvaceae > Gossypium > Gossypium bickii. The sequence continues at coordinate 125,545,393 of CP106711.1, forward strand.
GACATTTACAGCTAATGAGAATTTCTCTGTCGCCAGAATAGTCTTGGAAAGAAACAACAATGGAAACAACGAAAGTTGGAAAGTTTTTGATGCTATTGTAGTACCACTCTGAAGGCAATTGGATGTTTATGGAAGATCCTGAGCTTTTGAAATCAAACCATTCCGGGATCTCACTTCCAGGGACACATGTAATCACCTTGTTTATTTTAGGGAATTCCTGTTCAGTTACAATTATTAGAAACATGATCGATTATTCAGCATATAAACCATTTGCCACATTGAAGATACATGAAGAAGAAGAAGAAGCGGACCTGATGATAATCTTTTAGTAAAGTCACCATATGTCCAAATAGCATCTGCAACTTTGGTGTTCTAGTATTTCGCACGGCTTTCTGATCCAGTTGGAAGCAATTGCTAAATATCCACTCCAAGAATCCACATGGTCTATCCTTACAAAGCACTGCTTGCTCAAAAAGCTTTTTAATGCTTGAGACTTCCTCTAGTGAAGTGCAGTCATGTGCATCTAAATGTTTCAGGCTTGGTGGAAGCTCAGGTAATGATTTCAGTCTCTTGCATTTCCTCAAGATTAACTGCTTCAACCTAGGAAGTTGTTTAATGCTTGTCGGTAAGTTCTCTAGATTGCTTCCAGTTAAATCTAAATTTTCTAACGAGGATAACCCATGGAGATCTCTCTGCATCTCTGTTAAAGAAGCTCCTCCAATGGAAGAAAACAAGTTATCAGGCCATGTGACTAGATTTGAACATCCATAGAGATAAAGAAACTTAAGAGATTTCAATTTATAAAAGTTGTCAGGAAGGCAAACAAGGTTTTCACAGTTGTTCAGTCTCAATTCCACAAGACCAATAAGATTCTCCATTGAAGATGATAATTCCTTAAGAGTCGTTCCACTTAAGTCAAGATATCTCAATCTTTCCATGGTGTCCAAGATTTCAGGGAAAATCTCCAATTTTGAGCAATCTTCAAGATAGAATACCTTTAGAGATTTCAATTTATGAATACTTGTGGAGACACTCTTAAGCCTCCTACAACAACACAGGTTGAATACACGAAGATTAGAGAAACATTCAATCGACGAAGGAACTTCTTCAATTGCAGTTCCACCTAAATTTAACTCTGTTATATTTACTGAAATCTCCGGAAATGTTGTGATATTAGGGCTGCCATTGAGCGAAAAAACTTCCAGGGATCTTAGACTACAAATTGCAGTCGGAAAGTTATTCAGCCTTACACAATCTTCCATAGACAGTAAAACGAGTTGGGAAAGAGACTCCATTGATGAAGGTACTTGTTCAATTGCTGTTCCTTCTAAATGTAGCTCTCTTAGATTCGATGAAACCTCCGGAAAGCTAAAGAGAATCGAGCAGTCACTCAGAATAAGGGTGGTGAGGGATGTCGCTTTATACAAGCTAGGCAGAAATCTAAGATTTTCGCACAGTCTCAAATTCAAATAAGTTAGCTTCTCAAGATGTTGAAGGGATGAAGGAAGCTCAAGCAACTTTGTACAGTTTACAAGGTTCAGATTTTCAAGATTTGTGGCGCTTGAGAGGTCTGCGATTTTTACAAGGTTCTTGGAATGGTTAAGAGTCATCACCTTCAAGTTTACTAAATCCTGCATGCATCACAACATATTGTTTGATGAATTTGTGTACATTGAATAACTATAATATAGCAGATGTTACCAAAATATCAACAAAGTGCAACAAAGACTAAACTATATTCCTAATGGTATATATAAGGGGTAATTGAGTTCAAGAACTAAGAAGTTAGAGCTGGCTTGAACTCATGGCTCAAATTTTGGTTTAAGTTAAATTAAGTTTTTTCTTCTTCTTTTTTTTTTTAATTAAACTTCAAAGTTGTAGTGTGTCTTTAACTTTTAACTCAAGATTTTTTTTTTTAAGTTGAAATTAATTTTTTCAATACTTATAAAAATTAAAAATAAATATTTAAAATAAAGAATGACCTAAAAATTACTCGAGCCAAGTATTAAGATGCTAAAATTTGTTGGAACATTTTCAACAATATTTACAGTGTTTTAATAACTATAAATGAAATGGTATAATTAATCAAAAGTTATATCCTTTTGGTTATTGCAAAAGTATTCAAACAATATTGTTTAAATAGTTATGTTTAATCAAAAGATATTAAATGAATAATTATGTCCCTTTTAAATATATTATTATTTAGAAAAGACATCTATTGAAAGATGCATCTATGAAAAGACATTGAAAATTCCTATAAATAAGTATGAGATTTCATTTTAAAATCACACCAACAAATTCTAAAAATTCTTTCTATCCTTCCTCTATTTTCTAATATTATTAGATTATTTTAAAAAGTATTACTGCAGGATTTTTTTGTCGAAATTGTGTTTCTTGTTATACATTGTTCAGTGCTTAGGGAGCTATTCTCGTCACTGTAAAACACAAATAGTCATCGGACTTCGTTGTATTCTTGATATTCATTTGTTTAGAACTCATTTGCACACCAAATATAAGTGGGGTGAATAGAACCTTAAAGATAGTGGCTAGATATACACCTTAAAGCCTTATTATATTTCTTAATTCTCTGTTTGAGTTTCGTTCATGTGTTAGATATTTTCCTCACCGAAATTTTGTTACTAACAAAATTTGGGTTGCTCAATAAATCAAGCACAACTAAATCTTAGATCAACAATAACTTAACTAAATTAGATTTCTTTTAAAAATAAAACCCTAATGACTTAAGAATACAAATGTTTTGTAATTTTCTTTTCCCTATAAAAGGAAAAATAAAAACTATAAACAAACACTAGCCGTATAGGAAATGATTTTCTTCCTATGTTATTATGAAAACAAAACAAAGGCATAGATTGATATGTAGAGGCAACTTTATAGAATCAAAAAACAACAATGAAATAGCTCCAAACATGCTTGAATGAATCTACAAAAACATCATAAAGAATGAGGCATAGATTGATATATATATATATATATATATATATAAGTACCTGTTTTCCCTCCCATAGTTTTTCAACATGGCTATAACTCATATCAAGTTCAACTAGGTTCCTTGGATGAAATTTGGTGGGCAAAGTCTTCAAAGGGTACCCCTCCCAACAGAGGTACCTTAGCTCATCTGGAAGTGATAAAAGCCCGTGAGGAAATAAGATTTTGGAATTTGTTCCGCAAGAATGATAGAATTTGAGGAATTTAAGTTTTCGCATCTTCACAAATGCTTCTGGTTTTAATTCCAACTCTGAAATTCTGGACATGTCAAGTAGCATGCTTTTGAGTGTTTTTGCCCCCTAAATCAAAAGTAATATATCAGATTAAGGAGTAAAAATATATGAAAAATAAGAACTATATTTTTTGAACTCCAGATATGTATAAATATCCTATAAAAGTATGTCTTCCAATGTGTCAAATATGACGGTCGAACATGGACATGCTCAAAGAAAATGAAAAGTGATAGTAAGTCAAGGAAATGAACAAGGCCCTTACAGTGTTTTCAATTAGTACATCGTAGATGTCATCTGAAATCCATAATCTACTGCGTCTTTTAGGCTCTAAAGGTGATTCCTTGCAAACGACATTCCAACCCATTTGCTGCAATAAATCATGCATTGCTATTTGATTTTGTGAAACATATATAAGAGATCTATCGATGAGGTTCTCAATTCCTGAATGTGCAGAGACATAACAAGCATCCATAATCCTCGTTACATAGTCTCGGTTCTCCCCTTTAAAGAAACAAGCAATGTCAAGAAATATATCCTTCTCTTCACAATCTAGTGCATCAAAACTGCATATCAACAATTTATGAATGTCTGGATTAGGAACCTGCTTTAGTTTCTTTACTGTGCTTTCCTGGTAGGTTTTGTCCTTTCCATAAAGAGACGATCCAACAACTTTTATAGCCAAGGGGTTTCCATCAGCAACACTTAAAACCATCTTTGATAGCTCCAACTGATATCCCGTGGGATAATTGCTTTTGAAGGCACGTTGACAGAAGAGCTGAAAAGATTCATCTTCATCTAATTTCTCCATTTCATAAATGAGATCAATGTCATTCTGAATAAGCACTTGCTTATTTCTAGTCGTAACGATGACTCGACTTCCAGGGCAAAGCTGATTAATCCCTTTGAACAAAAACTCAAGTTGGCTTGAGTTTGACACATCATCACAAACTATCAAAACCATTTTTCTAGAAAGCCTGTCCTTAAGAAAGCCTGCCCCGATTGTGGGAGTTGAAATATATAAATTTTCATCTTCCATTACGGTTGAAAGAAATTCCTGACGCAATTGGAATAATCTTCCATGTTCTTCCGACTCTCTCACGTTTGCAAGAAAGTAGCAGCTTTGGAAACCATTTGAAATATGATGAAAAATCGCCTCAGCAAGTGTAGTTTTGCCAGTACCTCCCATGCCCCAAATACCTAACCTTCGCACATCTGGAAATCCAACTTGAATTAGTGACATAACCTGCTCCATCCGCCTCTCAATTCCAACTAAACCCTTTAAATAAGCATTTGAGGTTCCACGATTCAGTTTCTTCAATATGTCGTTGACAATTTCATCTATGAGTCTTGACTCGGGCCTATATATTAAATAAAGAAACAAATTATAAATTCACCTTTTCTATATTCTCAAGAGTACAACTTTTTCCTTTGAAAATAAGTAGATATTGATTAGTGATCTGATGCATCAGCGCATAGCATTCAAAATTTCAGCATCGGCAACCTTTCCTATGTTCTCAAAGTACAAATAACTTTTTCCTTTGAAAATAAGTAGTTATTCTCAAAGTATAAAATGAATCATTGATTAAAGAAAAAAAGAAGTTAGTCTGAATCTCTCTGCTCCCAAATCAATATATATAAAGGAAAAAAGGATTAACTGTAATGAAAAGGAGATGCAATTACCGAGTGACTTGTGAATCCCAACCGGATAATTTGCCAGCTGCAGTCAAAGCACTTCTCCAGGTTTTCACCTTTTCAAGCTCATGCTTGAAATTTTCTTCATGCTTTGCAAATGCTTCTGCAAAACTCCCTGTTTGGTTCCGTACATCTCTTGGGTCTACACTGTAAAATACAGGAACAACCCATTTGTTGCAGTCCATGATCTTGACCAGCTCAGCCAAGCACCATTTCGAAGAAGCGTAGTCTTTGGAGAAAACAATTACTGAAACTCTCGATCCTTGAATGGCCGTCAACAGTGCCTCTGAAATTTCATCTCCTCTTCGAAGCTTCTCGCTGTCTATAAAAGTTTCGATATTCTTTCGAGACAATTCTTTATACAGATGACTCACGAAACCATCACGAGTATCCTGGCCTCTGAAGCTAAGGAAAACATCGTATGTCCTTGCTTGGATCATATCAGCAGCAGTAGCAGAAGAAGAAGAAGATCCTGAAGCAAGCATATCGGTGTTCCACCGGATTTGATGAAAGAATTTTGAATTATGAGTAAAGCTATTGTTTTTTGAGTGAATTACCCCTAGAAACTTGTAGGCACAGTACTACTTTACACTGTACATCCACTGCAAAAATAAAGTTGACACTTCCTTACAAGATAAGTAAAAAAAACACCATTTTTTGATACAAATTTTTAAATTTTATATTATTTTTATTTCAAATGATATTTAAAAATTAAAAATAAAGTTGAGGAAAAACATTTAAAAGCCTAAATCAAACTTATAGAGTTTTAAAAAAATATATTTTGATTAATGAATTGGTTTATTTCATAATAATTTTTATTTTAATATCTCAATTTTATTCCTACTTTATTCGTGTTAATTTTATTTACACATTATATTTATCGCATGGTGTTTAATTTTTTTTGAGAATATAATGTTTATTTATTATATACGCCATATTTATATAAATTTTTATACTACATCAAATAAAATCATTTATATTATATATATATATAAGAATAGTAGCATATATGAAAATTTTAAGTTCTACAATAGTTGTTTAAATTTCAAAATATTTTGTTATCTTTTCATTAATAATTATATATCATCAAATCAAAACCAATATTTATAATACATATATACAAATCAAAATCAAAATCATGAATACTCACTGAGAAAGCTAAGTGCGGGTTCTAAGCCTCATGAACCTTCGCTAGATGAGTTTAGTGGCTCATGTTTTTCGAGAAAAAAAATAAGTTTAATAGAATTTTATTGAAAAATAAAAGGAACAAAAAGCTAAGAGCTTTAGGGAGAAAGAGTTTTTACAGAAAAGACAATGAATATTTATGTCACTCTATCCCCTGTTTATAATATACAGAAAACCTAGTTTGTTCCTATTTAAACTCTAAAAGATAAATGAAGATAAAAGCTGAAATTAAATCTAAATAATAATCCTAACAATAATCCTAATAAAATTCAAATGTAATAGAGTCTTATGTTTATAAATCTCTTCTTTGAATTTTTGCCCTCAAGTCTTTCACATTTTGTATTTTCAGCACCATTTCTTTCCTATTTCGCATGCTGACCCAATTTATCTTTAAATTCCCACTTTTTGCTCCCAAATTTTCTTTTACCTTTAATTTAGTCCCTATAAGATAAAAAACCATAAACAACCCAAATTAGTATGATCATGCTTAAAGTATATATGTAACTAATACATAAAAATATGTCATTTCAAAGTATTATCATACATGCATCCCAATTGCACTGAACAAGATATGTATATTTTAAATAAGTTTACATTGCGAATGTAAAACAAAGTAAACAACTTCAAAAAATTACAAATAGACATAATCACCGATCCTTCGAATGTGTCACAACCGGGTACAGCTAAGGTTCTGTCGCATTCTTTGGGTTGGCGACTCCACTGGGATTTCGGCCTGGTCTTCATGTTTACTTCGGAATTGATCTTCGGCCTTGTCTTCATGTGTACGTCGGGGTTAATCGGTGACCTCATCTCCTCGCTCCGTTGATGAATGCGATTATGTCCTAGTCAACCGCAATGCATCTCCCTGATCAAGTCAATGTTTGAGAGGACGACCCAACTCGAAAGAAAAATGATGTTGGGGGTGTTTGTGACACTAGCGGCGGCCACTATATGGTGTCGCATGGGGCGTGTAATACAATGCATGGGTTGGAAATCGTGCAAAAAATATCCCTGAAAATAGTGTTAGTACAAGGAATGATTGTGCGTGTTGTGGTGCTTGTGTAAAATAAATTGGTGATTATTGTGTTGATGCAGGGAATGAATGTGTATGTTATGGTGCTAGTGTAAAATAAATTGGTGTGTGTTGTGATGATGGTGTAAAATTAAATGGGTTAGTGGCAGGAATAAATGAACCATACTAACCAAGATGTTGCACGAGAATCGGGTTCGCATGTGCATGTGGAGCAGATGTTAACCTATCAACAGCATATCATTCCGACCTGGGATTGATAGGCCCTTGTCTTGGCCTCTTACGATGATGTTCCCTACTCCTTTCTACAGTCGTCAGCAGATACAGCTTCCTCTGATTGAATCAATCCTTGTAATTCGAATAAGTCGCCAACTCTGACGTCAAATACGGTTCACACATTGGCAAATAATCTTACCTATGCTGCGACGTCTCAATATACTTCTTCTGGAATGTTATCCAATCTTCATCCAGTCTCCCCCGCATGTCAAGCTCCTGAGGTTGTGGCGGAATACATTACGTACACCCGAACTGCCGCATCATTCTGTTGGATTTGTGCATCTCAATCGTTGAAAAAATTACCAATGGCACTTTCACGTGCCAGATGCTACGATTCACCAAAAATTCCTCTTGAACGGAATCTTGAATCCTTGGATCCACATATGGCATCCATACGAATTACCGTACGAATTTATAAATTTCAACAAGTGCCTAATATGTAATTTCAAATGATGGAATAACAAACCGATAACTATGAAATTCATAAACTAACCTCCTCCTTAGTTTCTTGATCTAAAGCTAGTAGGATGTCCTTGAGCTCGATTGATATACTGATGTGGCTCTCGGGGTTGTTTCGCCTATTCAAATAATATGTTATTTCAAAATTACAACAATAAAAATTCCAAAACAGTAACAATATTATGAAATGACTTTTACCATGTTACGGGTGAGAATTCGTAAGGGAATTGCACTCAGGGGCGTAGAAACAGTAGTCGATACCATGCCTACGATTGAAGAAGGAGCATGCAACTACCTATTTTAGCTTTTCTCAGTAACACCGCTCGACACATTTCTCGGTACAATGTCGTCAGCACCTTGGATCCCCAACTAGGTTGTCCCGCTTCTCTCAAGTTGGTAGTAGTAGTAGCCACCTCAAGTGTTCTAGATTATAAGATTTATCTAGCATTAGCAGACCCTCAATCAACTTTAAGATGAATGCGCATGCAAATTGCTACTTTTCAACGTCACTCGCTGAAGCCTCGATAGTCTAGAAGTTGTCCTCCAACCATCTCATCTCGATCCGGCTACCCCTAAACTTGTTTGGCACATTCCCCAACAGTTGCTCGCATGTTGCACTTCAACCGGCACTTCAATCGACACTAACAACTAGCCTCGTAACGACATCCACATCGACCGGTAGACCGAGTTGTAAACTAACGTTCTCAAGTGTAATTGTACACTTGCCGCAAGGGAGACGGAACGTGTGCGTCTTCAGTCTCCATCTCTCGACCAAAGCACTGATGAGCAGGGGATCCAATTTAGTCCTTTAGAGCATGCGAGCCACATATAAAAAGTCTGCATCTCACACATGTTCATGAATGGCCTCCGCTGCACCTTCGCTTAAGTTGTTTATGTATGTCTCTAAAATTTGATCTTTGGCCTGAGTATATAAACATAAAAAAAATTATTAATCTAAACAGCATAACAATTAACTTTTTTAAAATTAAATAATTAGATAATATTTTCTTAACATCATAATAATTAATAGATTAAAAATAAATAATTAAATAATATTTTCTTACCATTTGTAATAGAACGTCGGAAATGTGCTTGTCATCCAAACGAATAAGTTGATATGCCATCGATAAATTAATAAAATAAAATCAAAGGATTAAGAATTTTTTTTAAAAAAAATTACTTTGGAATTTAGAATTTAGATTAGAAAATCGAGAATTGGCAATTGAAAATAAAAAAAATTGAGAACCAAATTGTGAGAGTTGAGAGTTAAGTTGAAAAAAAATGAAAATCGGAGGGTTTATATAGGGAAAAAATGGTTGTTAGAGTCTCATAGTCGTTGGGATTTTTGTTTGTTGGAAAAGTTACTGTTGGATAGAAAACGTGACCTACAAGGCACGTTTTCACTGAATTGCCAATGAAAATATGTCACGTAGGACACGTTTTTTGGATGAGAAGAAAACGCGTCCTACAAGGTGCGCTTTTTCTGCCAGATCAGTGAAACCGCGTCCTATAGGACGTGATTTCCTTTCTCTCTCCAAAAACAACGTTGATCGATAAAATTTTTAAAAAAAATTAGTTTCTCAAAAAAGAATTCAGCAGATATTGATAATTTTACCCTAAAGTATCCGCCGAAGCAAAATCAGTTTTGAAGTATACCACCAATTTTCTCTTTAAATGAATTCAAAAGAAATTACTCCCTTAAATAGATATTAAACTCGAAAATATTGGTTCATATCATATCAAAATAAATATTTTATTAAATTTTAAATATGAAATAAAATATTTTTAAATTTTTCATTTAAATTTGTAAATCTTTGACCTATATTTTAATATAATTGATTTATATCTATACCCAATTAAACTCACAAAATCAAACATTTTAAAATAATAAAAATTTTATACCATTTTAAAAGCGAAATTTATTATACAAATATTATTTCTAAAATATAAAGCACAAAGGTTATAATCTTTTTTTACTTTATACATATGATTAAATTCGTCGCTTTAATATACAATCTAAAGAAATAGAGGAGTAATAATTGCTTTCTTTTTTCTTTTGTGGAATTCTTTCATTTTCCATTTTAAGGACTTTCATGCAAATTACATAAGTGCTATATATTTGAACTGCCCAAATACTTATTTTTTTTTGTAATAAAAGAATTTTCTTTTAAAATAATTATAAAAATAAATATTAATATTTTAAAAATAGAATTAAATAAATAATAAACAGTGGTACAATCCAACCCATGGAAATTTTACACTTTGAATTGTTTAATAATTGCTAAGGGTTGGTTTAGTATTATTTTTAAAAACTGTTTTTAAGTAGTATTATGTAAAAGCGATTTTGAGAAGTACTTCTAATGACTATTAGAATACTAAAGTATATTAAACTTATCTTGGTGTTGTTGATATTCACTTAATAATAAAATATTCATAACGCTTTTCGTTTGATGTCTATTGGTAGATAATGTGTCTCGTTAAAACCTTACTAACATAAAAATTGAAACACCCCAAACCCGGCCCACGAGCCTTGACCAGATTTGGTATGTTCCTCAAGTAAACCGTTTCAAATTCTTTTGTGACTTAGAAAAAAAAAATCTTGTGCGATTTTTTTTAAGAAAGATTGTTTTGGATTGGGCTTGAGTTGAAAACAAGTTTATTTCATTATTAAAATCCTTTACTTTAGGTGACAAAACGTTTAGGCTTTGTTTTAAATAAATTTACCTAAACTTTACTTGATAAAAATTCGTACATAGTAAATAAAAGTAAAATAAAGTAATCTAACTATGGCCTTGTTACATCAAATAACTCCAAATAATTGAAAGTACTTAAGTAATAATAAAAGTCCAAATCGTAAAATTTCTTGCTGAGCATGGCCATCCCTAAGCTCCTGCCAACCCGGTCCATTACTAATCAACACCTGAAAAATGTTCCCACAACAGGGTGAGTCAAACAGACTCAATGTGTACACAAACACTAAGTCTTAACAAATTCAGGCATTTCAAATCATACATGTACATATAGCATTTAAACAATATGATGCAACCCGAACCCAAACCTAGTTAGCCATCCGCTACACTTCCCCGTACCAACCTGCACACCGTGGGGACTACTAAGTCAACCCTCCATCCGCTACACACCAACGAAGGCAATCGCTGCAGTCGACGTGCTCATCGCCCTTATAGTTTCGTGGTCTTAGGTCACCACATTCAGATATTGTGGGCTTAGGTCCCCACATTCAGATATCGTGGTCTTAGGTCACCACATTCAGATATCGTGGTCTTAGGTCACCACATTCGCTTCCCCTTTTCAATAACCCATATGCCCCATATCATACACAGTATGCAATGACATGTCAAATTCCACATTCTTAATTCTTTTCACATGTTAAATATAACATATTTCATATTCCTAGTAGGAGTAGGAAACGTACCTGAGTACTTTGTACCATAACATGGTACCTTAGCCACATTCTTACACTTTCATATTCTTAATATCACATACATATATTTAATAAACATGCCATAAAACTCATTGAGAAATAGTGTGGGGTACACACCTGATTATCTTAGTGAATTCGCTCCAAATTCCGAAGATCTCGATCTAGCGTCCTAGATCCTTGTTCCTATATTCGACCAACATATAGTAATTTCTCAAATTGGCCTATATAGCAATTTATCAAATTGGCTCATATAGCAATTTATTAAATTGGCCCATTAAGGGCATTTTCATAATTCAGCCCGTAAGCACGTTTTTATAAATCGGTAATCGTACCCACTAAGGGTAATTCGGTAATTTACTTTCTAAGGGTAATTTGGTAGTTTTATCTTTAACGGTGTTTTCGAAGATTCACTATCGCCTCGAGTGATACAAAACTCTATTTGGGTCTCTACGGAACTATTGGGTCAAAATCCATTTTAAGCCCAAACGGGATAATTTCGCAACTAAAATTTAACTAGTAATTTGGGGCATACAAATTTAAACTGTCCATCTGCGTCATACTGACTAAATTAGCTATAATTCGAGTTAGAAAACTCAAAATCTAGATCCGTAAAATTTCCTTGAAACTAGACTCATGTATCTTGTTACTGTAATTTTTCCAGAATTTTTGGCCCAGCCATTTAGTACAGTTTATTCCTTAAATTTTCCCTTGTTTCACTGTCCAATGATTCTGACCTCTCTTGACTTAATTTCAAATATCTCACTTTACAGTTTTTATATACTGCTTCAAGTTATTTCTCTTGAAAATAGACTCACTAAAGAATCCATACATATAAATTGTAACCCATAATTCATTTTGCACAATTTTATATGATTTTTCTAAAACAGATCAGTGAACCCCGAAGTTAATCAGAACCAGTCTCACTAAAATCAATATATCTCAAAATATAAAATTCCTTTTCCTTCTCCGTTTCTTCTATATTAAAATAGACACAGTAAGCTTTAATTTGATATCTTATTCACTTTCTAATTCCTTTCCTCCTATTTTTACTGAGTTTTCAAAAACACATCACTGCTTCTAACCGAAACTGTTTTATTACGAAATATGATTACCACTACGATCATACGCACACCCGAGTGATTACGGATGCCGGTTTTTAGTTTTCTTCGGTATTTCCATCGATTAACAGCATATTTCATACAAAATTTTAGAGAAATATGATATTACACACCATTTCAATCATGTATAGGAAAGGTACAGGATTACACACCTTAATAACGAGTTGTGCTTTCCACCGATTTCAACACCACTTATGTGATCTCCCTCGATCCTTCCCCTTTGGCTACTGAAATCCCGTCCCCACTTACTTGACGAGTCGATGATAACAATTTGGTTAATACAACCACTTGTGCTTCTTCACCTTGTTGAAAGTCCGATTCAATCAAGGTGAGGTTTTCCCACACGATAGGGAACGAAATGATGAAGAGTTAGGATGATAATGGTTAAAAGAAAAGAATGGAAGGTTGGATGGATGCTAGGTGATTCAGCTATCAATGAAAGATGAACAAAAGATGAATGTTTTGACCAAACAAAAGAGAAGAAAAACTAAACTCACTAATGGCTTGTAACTTTCGGCACATAGCAAAAGAAGAGATTTGGAGAAAACACAAAATAGTGCCAAACAGATTTTGGCCTAACTAGCACTAAAATTCTATCAAAAGACAAAGCAAAAATTCAGCCCCTTTCCTCCCCAAAACCGTCCATGCCTTTGCAAATAAGCCAAAATTTACCAACCCAAAACTTTAAAAAAAAAACCAACATGCTCCTTAATTCACTCTCCATCGTTCCTTTTTTTTTTCTCACCTACTCCATTATTTCAAATTCCATCATTACTATTATTCTTTTATTTCTTTTTCCTTGTTTTCCTCTTTACCTTATCTTTTTAGTCATCATTTTATTTTTCTTTTATTTCATTCCTTTAATAATGTCATGGATGACACTTGGAAGAGCACATAAAAATAAATCCAAAATTTGCAAAAGATGGGATTTGAACCCCTTCCCTCCATGCTCTCCATTTGATGCCATAACCTCCTTGCCATATGCTCATTTATGCTAGCAATTTACTCTTTTATTTCCATAAGCCTTGATGCCACTTACTATCTCTCCTTAATAGGCTTAAACACAAAATTTTACTAAGGCCCAACTTGAACTCGAAACTTCATAGAATCCCGTAACTTTCTAAAATCACCTTCCTAATAAGTCTAGCTTGAAATAATGTCGTTCTCTTGTTCTCAAAAATTTTAAACACTCCTATGCTCAAGGCCCAATGAACCCAATCCTACTAGGCCCAATTTTGGGATGTTACAAAAATTCTGTGAAAAAATTTTTCTAATGAAGGAAAAAGGGTACAAATATTTATAATACACATAACATAGTGCATTATTAAAAACCTTATCAATGGAACAAAACTTCAGTTAAGGGAAAAATAGTACAACTCATATTTACTCCCCCACATGATATCACATAACATCTCGTATTCTACATATTCAAATCTTGAATGTTAATTTTTCAAATGATCACTTAAATGTATTTGCTAAGCATCTATATCACCATTCTTTTGAAAGTCATTAACGAGGAAAATTCTTGGATAAATATATTTTGATCTTTTCAATAGTTTTCAACAATAATCATAACAAAACTTAGATTATGATCATTTCATACTAATACACATGTTCAAATCAATTCATATGTATTTTTGGGGATTTTTATATGCTTTCAGCATTCTAAATCATCCAATATTTTAAATGCAAACTTCCACTATATAAGTGATTTATATAAAAATTGTAACAACAATCATAAGACACTTGTCAAATCTTTCATGAACTGTCAAACTAATAATATATCTAAAGGTTATTGTATCAACTATAAAATAATATTATATTTTCTCACAATCAATGCCAAAACTTAGTGAAAAACTATATTTTATTATTTCATTTTTGCAAAACTACTTATTTAATTATACTTTTAGATGCTTAAACTGCTGGTCCAGAAACTTCACAAATTTAATTATACTTTAACTGTGTCTTTCCATTTTTGTCAATCTTTTTCATGTCTATATTTCTTCAAAAAATTATTCAATATCCTCATTTTTTTTCATTATTTCAATAATAATATTGCATGCAAAATTGTTGTCGACAACTTCTTATTTTCTCGGTTTCATATTTTCTTGTATTGACATAACTTATTGAGATATTTTTGTTTTCACTATTTTTAGATTCAATTTCAAGTACTTGAATTTCTTTTAGAATTTTAATAATTAGTTATGACTTGGATCCCTTCAAAAACATCCACCTCCACTGTATAGCCATCTATATTATTATTTTTTTACGAGAATTTTCTATACATTTAAAAAAAATTAAAGAGTCCTAAAAAATATACAATTCAATTGATTTGTATTTGAATTCATGTTAAAATAACAACAATACTAATTCAATTAAAGTTGAATCCGAAGCTGTAATCTTCTTTTCCAATCAATTGGTTGGAATTGGTGTTCTTAATAAAAGTAAGGGAAAATTATGCCAACAGTCACTCAACTTTGGGGTAGCTGACAAAATTGTTACCTAGGTTTTATCTATATCACTCAACTTTGGAAAAGTGACAAAACAGTCACTAACATTATAAAAAAGTGACAAAATAGTCATTGATTAACAGTTTCTATTAGTGTGTTAACGGCACCGCTGATGTGGCAAGTTAACCAACCCATGTGGCCAGTTTACTTGCCACGTTGGTGAAGCAGCTGATGGGTCTTGGTTTGGGGCGGGTTTAGAGGAAAATTAAAGGGTTATATTGGTTTAGGGTAAAAAATTAGAAACTGATTCTGATTAATAGGATCTGGGGAAAAAAGAAATAGATTTTGGAAAAAAATTAATTGTGATTTGGGTTGGTTTGGGTTTGAAATTGATTCGGGAATCGATTAAGAAGGTTGGTTTTGTAACACCCCAAACCCGGCCTAGAAGTTAAGCCCGAATTTGGCGTGTCACATGGAAGTTTTTTTTTTTCTAAAAACCATCTTTGAGATTGTTAAAAACTTGTTCGAGAATTACGGCCTCTTTGTTAAAACCCAAAACACTTAAGCAATTGTTATCTACTTGAAAACGTAATTATCTTTAAAGACCTTTTTGGTTGTGAAAACATATTTGAAATAAACAATTTACGAAAATGGGATGTTTGGGAATAGAGTTGCAGAAGCATTTTGAAAGAAAATCTGAGGCCTTATTACAACATTTAACCCAAAATAGTAGAGTAATAAAATAAACAAGAAAGAAGTCTGAAGTCCAAATAAACCATTTCCGAAGTATGGTCTCCATCGAGTCATCCATGGCCCAAGTCCACGTCACTGAGCATTACCTGAAAAGGTTGAGAGAAAGGGGGGTGATTTACAAGAACTCAGTGTGTAATCCCCTTACCATCATCCACTGGGTCGGAACACACATAGCAATATTTTGGGCCTAAGCCCATTTACAATTATAACATAACAACATGTATATAATATGCATATGATATGTGTCGTAACCATTTTCTGATAAAAACGGGTGTCGAACTTGGGTTTTGAAAAAGAATAAAACGGGAGTCGCCACCGACCTTTATTAGGTGTGATCGGATCACCTTTGTTTTAATAAAACATTTTGGTTTACTAAAACAGAGTTTTTGGTCTACGAGTATTCGAGAAAACAGGTTCGGGAGTCGGTTACGTACGAGGAAGGATTAGCACCCTCGCAACGCCCGAAAATCGGTACCAAATTGATTAATTGATGTCCCAATGTCGAAAGTTTAAAAATTTAGAAACGAATTTAGAAATTTGGGTCTTTTTTGGAGATGTTTGAGTCTTCTTAAAATTGAATATTAAGATTTCCTTGTTTCGAAGGGACCAAATATCACATCCAATACGTAGGACACGATAATTTCAATCTTCAAATCCAAGGTCGTCTCTCAATCCCCAAGACTCATTTATTAAAATAACAAAAGGTTATTCGATTATTTGGTCAAGCAAGAGAACCGAAACCCAACACATAGGGCACGGTCCCTCGAATTTCCAAACACGGAATATTGCCTTATTTTGGAAAATTTTTAGTTTTTCGGGTGAAATTGATGAAAGGCTAGGTTATGTTTTAAAGAAACGTTATTCAAAACGTGAATAGGGTCATGCGACAAATAATGATGATGTGACACGAATTTGACATAACGACCACATAATACACGTAATATATGACATTGAAGTCAATAATGGTGGAATTAGTAACAATAATAGTGATAAAGTTAGTATGTACAAGTAATAATACGACATATATACAAAATGATAATATAAGTATAATAATGATAATAACAATATGCAATATATATATACAATATGTTAATATAAACGTAGCAGTAATAATAATATAATAATAATAGTAGTTAATACGTTATATGTTCAATATAATAATATAAATATAGTAATAATAATAGTGATAATAATAATAGAAAATATATACAATACGATAATAATGTAATAATAGCAATAATAATAAAGTAATATACATATACAACATAATAATATATAGTAATAATGGACAATATATACGAGTATACTAATATAAATGTAGTAGTGATAATAATAATGGTATGAAATATGTACAATATAATAATAAATATAATAAATATAAGAATAATAATAATAGTAGATGTAATAATAATAATAATAATAATAATAATAATAATAATGATAATAATGATAGTAAGTATATATATACAAGTAATAGTACAATAATAATATTAGAAATAATAACATAAGAGAAAAATAAAGCAAATAATAATAACATAAATTTAGTGAAATAAAATAATAATAAAATATATACATAATAATAATAATAATATAATAATAAGAATAATAAGAATAATAATAATAATAATAAAACTAAAAGATTGCCAAAATAACTAAAGAAGGGATTCAATTGTATTCAAAACGAAAGTTTGGGGTCAATTTAAAATAAAATGAAAGGGGAGAAGGGTTTATTCGCGAAGCACGGTAACCTGGAGGGTTTAAAACAGAAATAATCCCACTTACTGAAACGGTGCGCATGAAGGGGGACTCAGATTGAAATCATGGAAGATATTCAGGCCAAAATTGAAATAAAAAGAAACTTGATTGCGCAGACATGGAAAAGAGGAGGGGTTGAACGCGAAATTAACCCCTCCAAACAAAAACACGCGGATCCTAGGCTGGAGCGGGTCGGATCGCGGGTCAGGGGATCAAAACGACGTCATTTTGATCCCTGACCACCCAAGGCAAAACGACACCGTTTCACTATTAGTATAAATCAAAATTTTCCTCTTTTTTTTTCATTTGTGCTGTTCATTTTAAAAAAAGCTTCTCCTCTCCTTTTTTTCTCTGTTTCTCTGCAGGGGAGGGCCTACGATGGGGAATTCTGTCCGGCGCCGACGTGGGCTCCGTCGCCGGCCACCGCGTGCGAAAAGTATTTTTTTATTTTTTATTTCTATATTATATATATAAAATATATGTAAAAAAAATGAAATCTCTTTACGTATATAGCTTCCGAAATAGAAATAAATAAAATAGAAATAAACCTTCAAAATTACTTCTTGCTTTCTCTGTAGTAGATCTGTATTAGTCTCTGATTGTGAGTGTTTGCGACTTTTTTGATTGAAAGTTTTTCTCTTTTTTTTGTTGTTTTGAATCTGTTTTTCTTTTTTTGATTGATTGTTAAAAAAAAGGTCCTTTGTTACAGCGTGATAATCGGCTTCTTATATCCGAATGTAAAAAAAAACTAAATACAGTCTATTTTTTTCCTTTTTGTTGCGGATCTGTTCTTCTCTTATTTTTTTGGCAGATCGTGGGGGACAGAGGAAGGTGGAGGGGTGGCTAGTGCGGCATCGGTGCTGAAAGTGGAGTCTGACGTGGGTATTGCAGGTTGCGGCGCCACTAGGCTAGGGTTCCCAAAACCCTAGCTTCTTCAAAAAAATTTTATTTTGGGCCCGTTGTATTGGGCCGTTTTAGACTTTGTAATTGGGCCCTCTCTTGGTTTGTAAGCGGGCCTTGTTAGCCCGGATAAATTTGGGCTATGACAATATGCAAATCTCAAACTAAACCTAATTTCCATCCGCTACACACCACCCATACCAACCAACACACCTGTGGGGATCAAGTCAACCCACTCCGCCAGCACACCAATAGCAGGCATAAAGCCATTTAAAATGTTTGTGGCAGAGCCACCGAACTAGATTGTGACAGAGTCACAGAACTAGATTATGGCAGAGCCACCGAACTGGATTGTGATGTATAAAAACATGGAATATGTTTGATAAATGTGTTTATTCATAATTATAGAACTGTACACCTCAAGTGTACTATTTGTGTAAAGATAATGATTTCAAATTATCTGTAAGTGTTCTGTACTTTTTGGTAATGCCTCGTAACCTTATTTCGGCGACGAATACAGGTTAGGGGTGTTACAGATACCATGCCTACGATTGAAGAAGGAGCATGCAACTACCTATTTTAGCTTTTCTCGGTATCACTGCTCGACACATTTTTCGGTATAATGTTGCCAGCACCGTGGACCCCCAACTAGGTTGTCCCGCTTCTCTCAAGTTGGTTGTAGTAGTAGCCACCTCAAGTGTACTAGATTGTAAGATTTATCTAGCATTAGTAGACCCTTAATCAACTTCAAGATGAATGCGCATGCGAATTGCTACTTTTCAACGTCACTCGCTGAAGCCTCGATAGTCTAGAAGTTGTCCTCCAACCATCTCATCTCGATCTGGCTACCCCTAAACCTGGTTGGCACATTCCCCAACAGTTGCTCACATGTTGCACTTCAATCGGCACTAACAACTAGCCTCATAACGACATCCACATCGACCGATAGACCAAGTTGTAAACTAACGACATCCACATCAACCGATAGACCGAGTTGTAAACTAACGTCCTCAAGTGTAATTGTACACTTGCCGCAAGAGAGATGGAACGTGTGCGTCTTCGGTCTCCATCTCTCGACCAAAGCACTGATGAGTAGAGGATCCAATTTAGCCCTTTAGAATATGCGAGCCACATATAAAAAGTCTGCATCTCGCACATGTTCATGAATGGCCTCTGCTGCACCTTCGCTTAAGTTGTTTATGTATGTCTCTAAAATTCGATCTTTGGCCTGAGTATATAAACATAAAAAATTATTAATCTAAGCAGCATAATAGTTAACTTTTTAAAATTAAATAATTAGATAATATTTTCTTAACATCATAATAATTAATAGATTAAAATAAATAATTAAATAATATTTTCTTACCACTTATAATTGAACGTCGAAGATGTGCTTGTCATCCGAAAGAATAAGTTGATATGCCATCGATAAATTAATAAAATAAAATCAAAGGATTAAGAATTTTTTAAAAAAAAATTCACTTTGGAATTTAGAATTTAGATTAGAAAATCGAGAATTGGCAATTGAAAATAATAAAAAATATTGAGAACCAAATTGTGAGAGTTGAGAGTTAAGTTGAAAAAAAAAATGAAAATTGGAGGGTTTATATAGGGAAAAAATTGTTGTTAGAGTCTCATAGTCGTTGGGATTTTTGTTTGTTGGAAAAGTTAATGTTGGATAGAAAATGTGTCCTACAAGGCACGATTTCACTGAATTGCCAATGAAAATATGCCACGTAGGACGCCTTTTTTGGATAAGAAGAAAATGCGTCTTACAAAGTGCACTTTTTCTACCAGATCAGTGAAACCGCATCCTATAGGACGTGATTTCCTTTCTCTCTCTCTAAAAACAATGTTAATCGATAAAATTAAAAAAAAAAAAAACTTAGTTTCTCAAAAAAGAATTCAGCATATATTGATAATTTTACCCTAAAGTATCCGCCAAAGCAAAATCAGTTTTGAAGTATACCACCAATTTTCTCTTTAAATGAATTCAATATAAATTACTCCCTTAAATAAATATTGAACTTGAAAATATTGGTTCATATCATATCAATATAAATATTTTATTAAATTTTAAATATGAAATAAAATAATTTTAAAATTTTCATTTAAATTTGTAAATCTTTGACCTATATTTTAATGTAATTGATTTATATCTATACCCAATTAAACTCACAAAATCAAACATTTTAAAATAATAAAAATTTTATACCATTTTAAAAGCGAAATTTATTATACAAATATTATTCCTAAAATATGAAGCACAAATGTCATAATCCTTTTTTACTTTATACAGACGATTATATTCGTCGCTTGAATATACAATCTAAAGAAATAGAGGAGTAATAATTGCTTTCTTTTTTCTTTTGTGGAATTCTTTCATTTTCCATTGTAAGGACTTTCATGCAAATTACATAAGTACTATATATTTGAACTGCCCAAATAATTATTTTTTTGTAATAAAATAATTTTCTTTTAAAATAATTATAAAAATAAATATTAATATTTTAAAAAATAGAATTAAATAAATAATAAACGGTGGTACAATCCAACCCATGGAAATTTTACACTTTGAATTGTTTAGTAATTGCTGAGGGTTGGTTTAATATTACTTTTAAAAAGTATTTTTAAGAAGTATTATGTAAAAGCGATTTTGAGAAGTACTTTTAAAAATTTTAGTTTATAATTTGTAAATTTTTAATTTATTTGCAATATTTTCTCCTTGAATTATGTTTTTTTAATTATATTTTTATATTTATATTTTATTTAGGGTTAAATATAAAACTAGTACTCAAACTTATTTACTTCTCTCAGATTGATACTTATGGTTTTTTTTGTCCGAATTGTTACATGAACTTTTTTTGTCAACTAAATCGATATCTGAGTTTAACGCCATTAAGTATACGACACGTGGCAGAATAAGATTTTGACACGTAGTGATGGTGATGTCATTGGTGACGTCATAATCTAAAAGATTAAAAAAAAACTTTTTTTTCTTTGAACTTTTTTCCTCCCAATTTTTTTGTCAGTTCTTTTTTTCTCTTCTTCTTTTTCCCTTATTTCTTCTTTTTCTTGGGGGAGAAAAGTAAAATAAAAATTGAAATTTTATTTTCTGATGGAACTTTGTAAAGAACTCAACACAAAAGTTTGGGAAACAGATGATTCTTGTATGAGCTAATCAGATACAAAAATATATGGGTCAAGTTACCCATCTGGACTAAACTACTGACAACACATAAAAATAGCCTAGCTAAGGCTATGTATACATGTAAGATTATCAGTTCAGTTAAACTTTTAAAATAACAATGGATTATCAGTCCAAGATAAATTCTTGTCACATGTATATCCTAGTCTACAACAAATGTTGGAGCTTTGACCAAAACGGGAATCATACAGAAACTTCGTGTATGAGACTTTTACTCAGTTTATCGGAATTATCTCAGAATTTAATTTATTACCACATAGCCTAATTTCCAATTTCAGCACTTTATATACAATTAATTAACAACATTTAATAATGAATTGTAATTATGAACTTACCTAGACAAAAACAGTTGTGAAACTAAGGTTGGCAATTAATCCGTTAATTTATCTTTTCAACGATTCGAGTCCGATTGTTTCGTTCCTTGCTCTAAATGATATTTTTCGTTCAATTAATCCATTCAAACATCATAAAATATTGACATTCATATATCTGACCCTTACTCATTATTTTACACTTTTTACCATAAACTTTAACTTTTTATTCAATTTAATCCCTAAACTCGAAACATTCAATTCAATAAAAAATTAATCCGACCACGGCTAGCTAAAATTTATATAATTCCCATATAGTCCATATTCATCATATTTTTACAAGAATTTGATATAACTTTACTATTTTAGCAATTTAGTCCTTAAACACTAAAATTACTAAAAATCACTTTACAAAAAAGTCATGTTTAACAACCAAGTTTATAAACCTATCATTAACATCCAAAAACTTCAAATAACAATAATGGGAACTATTAAAATCTACAACAATTTTGAAAATGGAGATATTAATTAGCTAGGCCTAGTTACAAGAAAAACGGATAACAAGATGACTTACATAATCTCCTATGGCTGAACTTGAGAAGCTTTAAAAATGGAGTTTTGGGTGTTCATTTCGGTGGTAGATCAATAAAGATGATGATTCCTTTCTTTTATTTATTATTTAACTTTTAATTATTAATAATTAATCATATTTTTAACATATAAAATACATACCATTAGCCCATTAACCGTCCAGTTTACTTAATTAAGGTTAAATTTCCATTTAAACTCTTGCACTTTAACTTTTTAAGCCATTTAACTAATAAAAAATTATAGCAATTAATCCTTTTTTTCTAAATTAATTATCAAATCATTAAAATTTCTGGACTAAATTTCAATACACCTAAGCAATCACTTTGTAAATATTTGATTTACAAAAATGAGATCTTGATACCTCATTTTCTAAAATTATTTGACTTTAGGGACAACTCACTTGTAGTTAACTATTCATTCAATAAGCCAAAATTATCGTATCAAAATTTAATATAATACTATATTTGACTTTATAAATATTAATTAGTAATATTTACGGACTCACTTGTAAAAATTTTGTGATTTCAAAACCACTATTTTTAACACTACTAAAAAATAGGTTGTTTCGTGAAAGAAGGATAAAAACGTCAAAGCCATAAAAAGACAGTTATGGCGCCATAGCAACCCATGCTGAGCCATAGCTTGAACGTGGGTCACAAGCAATGATGACATCAATGACCAAGTTTAGCAAGACTTTAAGATACCATTTAATACCAAGCATTTATTAATACCAGTGGCATATTGGGCATCAACTGCACATATTTTAGCTTATAAATAATAGGCTTATGTACACAAATTAGAGCATCCATCCATCGAATAGAGTTCTAGACTTAAATAGTTTTCTTTAGTTTTAGTTTTCTTCTTCTGTAGACGGAAGATCCTATTCTGATATGAAGATAATTGCGAGTGGAGATTGCTCCGGATCCACACTTTAATATATTTATCAATGAACATTCTCTTTACTTTTCTACTTTATTCTTTTATTTATATTTCATTAGCCTGATCAACTAATGTTTGTATGAATTTTAGAATAATTATTGTGCTTGATTTATATCTTGCATGATTTGTTTATTGAACTGATGAATTAATTCATCAGTCGATTAATTAACAAAATAATAAGGATTCATAATAGGGTTAGTTGGTATAGATACACGTTATAAAACCCTAGGTGTGACAACCTTAGGAAATTATCATAGGGAAGACGAGATTGGGAGATAAGTAGAATCGAGTAAATTGTAGTCTATCTTGATTGTGAAAATGAGGTAGGGAGGAAATATTAGTTAATTATAGCTAATTCATATTAAAACCCAAATTCTAAAATTAGTTAATATTCTATTTATTAATTAGGGATTTAATTAATCATAGGCTAGAGGCTTGCATTGTCAACACTAGGAATAAGAAAGTCCGTTAGGTTAATTTAGACTTACACTATTATTTTGGACTTACACTACTAATTCATGACCGAATTAGATTAGTAATTATTTTCTGTAACTAATTTAATAATAATTTTTCCAATCTTCAATTCCTTGTGTATTGTACTCGAAATACTTACTAATGTTTCTTTGTAAACTTTATTATATTACAATTTGATCCGTACACTTGTGGACACTGCCGATTTAATTATATATTTTTTTAGTATGATATTTTTACTATAAATGATAATATGTTTATAGGCGGTCAAGTTGTTACCGCTGTTGCTGAGGATTGCAACGTTGAAATTTTTATCAAATTGATTATTATAAAATAATATTAGTCAAAAGAAAAACGAGTTAGATAGTGTTCTAACTTTTATTTAACTAATTATATTTTATATTTTTAGTGCAGAAAAAATATAAAAAATTATTATTAAAGAAAAAATTTAATATTTACATACCTTGTTAATTATTAGATTTAATTATGAATATTGATTTTTATAAGTCGATATATAATTTATCTAAATTAAATAGATTGTACGAAAATTCAACAAATCAAAAGAATCGAGATTACAAAGATGAACAGTCTAGGATGAATTCCCACCTAAACTAATCAAGTATAGATCCGAGAAGGAGGGAGATTCGACGAATCAAAGGAGTTAGGAGGGAGACTGTGATGAAAGATTATTGGATTATGAGTCAAGTACCCTTAAAAGTTGTAGGCAGAGCACTACTTTACACTGCAAAAGCGTGTGGGACATTCACATTGAAAATAATTGTACGACTTCTCCAGCAAGTTCAATGTCTTGTCCTTGGAAACCAATTTTGTTGTTTTAACCTTCGCCCGCAAGTTAAATAAATTTCTTTTATATTTATATTGTTTTTTAATTCAAAAGATATTTAAAAATAAAATTAAGTAAAACAAATTAAAATCAAACTTAAATGAGTTTAAAAAATATATAAATATAATGATTTATTTAACCTTCCAACTTTATAAAAAAATTTATTTTAATAGTTTATTTATTTTCTGTCTCTTTTAACCTTTAAACTTGTAATATTTATCGAATCACTTCAAAATGAATACAAAAGTTAACTTTTATTAACTTTAGTAAATCATGATGCTAAAAATATATTTTGATTAATGAAATGGTTGATTTCATAATAATTTTAATCTTAATACCAAGACTCCATTTTAATTTTAATGTGAAAAAAGCTTACATCTTTTGAAAACTAAGATTAGGTTTACATTTGGTTGTTTCTTAGAAACTTACCCATTCTACTTTATTTTTAGAGTCAGGAATCTTTGTACCACCGAAAGTTTAACTTTGTCGGCAGCATAAAATAATTTTAATTAGTTATATTTGGGTCATTATATATTTAAAATTTTTTTGAATTGTTTTCGATATGTCAATATAATTAATTAAATTCGTAACTATCAAATATATAATTGATCGTTTTTGTATAATTATTTCTTTTATAAATAAAATATTATAAAAATTAATAAATTATTTTTTTAAAATTAAATTTATGCTTATAATTATAATTATTATATTTAAGAAATGATCCACTTATTTTAATACAGAACTACACTTTCATACATCAACCTGAAATTAAACCAAACATTACAAACTCGTACCGTACTTAATTCATCAGTTCAAATATATAATAATTATAAAAAATAATATTATAAAAAACTTGACATTTTATAAAAAATTAAAAATATATAATATTACTTTAACACACATTTAGAATAAATCCAAATAAATTGGAGTCCAAGTGCATTTGAATCTAGACAACAATTTGTTTAGATTCATTTCTAATGTTAAATAATTTTAATTTTTTTTATAAATTTATATATTTTTATTTTTACTAATGCTAACGGTCATACTCTTTAGTTGCCGGTTTCACGTCATCATATTTTAACAATGTTAGAGTAGTATGAAATTGAATCAAAGAATTAAGTCCAAAAAGAAATTAAAAACTCTTCGGTTGAAATAATAATCTAAGCTTGAAGCAGGATTCAGCTTTGATAGTTGAAACTTTTAGGTGGTTGTACCTCTGCCTCCTCCGCAATGCTTGACCTCACAACAAATGCATTGAGACCAATCGCCCTTGCAAACAAGTGGGTAGAATTTAAACCAAACCAGGCCTCATTTGTTTGATGCCTGAGTTTCCACAAACCAACTTCAGCATTGTCATCACAGAAACAAGTGCTCCCACCCAACCAATTGGTCTCCAGGGATTCGTCTCTGAAGCCCAAAAATATCAGAAAGGTACCAAAAACGTTTTGACCTGAAAATTGCCAAGATATTTAGAAATTTTCTGCTTTATTTAATTAACAACACTTTTTATTTTTTTATTATATTATTTTTTATCAGAAAGGTACCAGTTGTCCTTTAACTTTTGATTAAAATTATATTTCAACCATTCAACTCTCAAAAATTATATAATTGTCATTGAAATTATCAAAATATTACAAACCAATATTTCATTCAGATTAAATTAAACATTACAACCGAAAGTATATTAATAGAGATTAAATACCTATGTTGGTCACCTGCTTTTGTTCAGTCGTAGACCGATATTGTCCGTAGTAGTTGGACGCAACGTGCCTTAGACAATACCGATGGTGTGTGCGATCCCACAGGTTTCCATGTCGTTCAATTGCGGCTAGTATTCCAGTGCCCCAATCCGATATAACGCAGATATCAGGTTAGGGGCATACATGCCTCCTTAACCTAGAAAGAAAGAAATCCTAATCATCAGCTAACTCCCTCAGTGTTATTGCAAATGCAATTGGAATGATTCTCCCACCGCCATCCTGTGCCACAACTAGCAATAGCTGATGGGTATATCTATCACACATAAATGTACCATCAATTTGTACCAATGGCTTGCAGTATACAAATGCATCCTGACATTGCTTAAAGCCCCAGAACAGAGGTTTGAACACCTGGCATCTACAGAGAAAATAAGTTTATCAATATTAAATTTATATGTAAGATGTGCAAGTACGCTAACTATTATTGTTGCTTGATGTTTAGGCAAGTGCCAAGCTATCAGCTGAATAGTAATTTGTTTATTTATTTGATGCATTAAAATGGTAAGTATTTAAATGAAAATAAGTAAGTGTTCATGAAGGAATGGTAAGGTTTAGATTATGCAATTTCTTATGGAACGATTTATTATGTGTCCAACTAGAATAAGGTTGGTTTAAATGCAATAACTTGTAACATGGCTGAATAATATGCATAAGACTTGTATGATATGCATATGGAATAAATGTGGAAGAATTAAAGTTATATAAAATTTTACTAAGCTTGAGAATATAAGTCTATGTATGATACTATGGATTAGTTCACCTTGTGAATTAGTGAGAATGGTTTATGAGTATTATGATAACAATATTGGATTAATTTTGATATGTAAAATTTTATAGTTGAAATAAATTAGTATGATTAAAAACTATACAAGCTTACTAAGCAATCACTGCTTACGTGTTTGTTTTATTTATTTACCTTACAAATTATCTGAAGCTCAAACGGGTTGGAAGCTTATCGGAGCTATACCACACTATCCATTGGTTTTATTAGTAATAATTGATGACTTGATTTTTATTTATAATGGCATGTATAGGTTATTTTGACTAAAAGTTAGTCTATAAGTGTTTTGTTAAAATTAGTCATGTATTTGACTTGTGTTTGGTATTGTGGTGTTTGTATGAATGCCTTAAAATGTTGATATGATTTAATGATGAGAGGTAAAGTAGTAGTCGAATAAACATAAAAGGTACACAAAATCATATTGGTTATGTGTGAACATAGAGGTATATTAATGATAATTGATTTCAAGGAGAATATTTAGAAAAAACAATTTGTGATTTGTGAAAATTTTTCTATAATTTTCTAGAGTATCCAATTTAGTCTGATTTGTTCCAAACATATTTTTGGGCCTCGAGGGCTCAAAAGAGGGACAATATGATTTATTTATGAATTGTATGTAAATTGATTTGTTTATTATTCATATTTGATTTGAAATGTCCGGTAATGCTCTGTAATCCTGTTCCGACGACGGATAAGGGCTAGGGGGTGTTACATGTTATGAAATCAGGAGAATTGAGTGTTTAAATTACTGTTGTGTTGAATACTACATGGTTATTGGTTTATTTTGATTGTTTAAGGTTTGTGTGATTCATGAAATGCGTGATGTAATTCTCGAACTTGGTCTGAACGTCTAGGTCGAGTTTAGGGTGTTACATTTAGTGGTATCATGTGTGCTTCTACAAGACGGAAAGGTGGTCACTTAGGGGTCAAGGCAATTGAAGGCACATGAAGGCAATTGCCCCACCCACGATCTTGAGCTAACTACAGTCATATTTGCTTTGAAAATCTGGAGGCACTATCTGTATGGTGAAAGATGTATTATTTATACCGATCACAAGAGCCTCAAATATTTGTTAACCCAAAAAGAGTTGAACCTTCATCAGTGCAGATAGGTCGAATTACTTAAAGATTATGACTGCACTATAGAATATCATCCAGGTAAGGTTAATGTGGTAGCCGATGCCCTTAGCCGTAGGGCAGTGGTGGATCTGAGAGCAATGATGGCTCGTTTGAGCGTTGTTGAGGATGGATGGTTGTTAGCTGAACTTCAGGTGAAACCGATTTGGAACGAGCAAATTCGAGTTAAACAACAAACCATCAAATCCTTAGTATAACGATTGCAACATGTTGGCTGAGATGAGAATTCTGATTTTAGTTTGAATAACGATGATGTGATATGCTTCAAAGGTTGGATTTGTGTACCCAATGATCAAAAATTGAGGCACTCGATTCTACAGGAGACACACAATAGCCCCTATGTTATGCTTCCTAGTGGGAACAAGATGTACTGGGATCTTCGAGAACTATACTAGTGGCCTAGACTGAAACATGAAGTAGTCACTTTTGTGTCCCATTATTTGATGTGTCAAAAGGTTAACGCCGAACATCAGTTGCCCTCTGGACTGCTTCAACCGGTTAAGATTCCTCAGTGGAAATGGGAGCGGGAAATAATGGATTTTGTTACAATGTTGTCATTAACTCCTGCTAAAAAGATTTAGTTTGGGTTATAATTGATCGGTTGACCAAATCGGCTTATTTCATTCCGATCCGCATGGATTATTCCTTGCAGAAGTTAGCCAAATTGTACATTGCTGAGATTATGAGGCTACACGGAATTCCTGTTTTGATCATTTTTGACAGAGATCCTTGATTTACGTCTCGGTTTTGGAAGAAACTTTATAAGGTTTTGGGCACTCAACTTAATTATAGTACTGCATATCACCCTCAGACTGACGAATAGTCGAAACGAGTCATTCAAATCTTAAAAGGTTAAAATAATGCATATCACCCTTAGACTGACGAATAGTCGAAACGAGTCATTCAAATCCTAGAAGGTTAAAATAATCTGTTTTTTATTTGGGATATGTAAACTAATGTGATAGTTAATAAGGATTTATATTAATTAAACAGCAAAATAGATTTGGCCAAGTTTGCCTTTTCTTTTACAATCTCCAGAGATAGAAACCAGAAAAGGATTATGATATATGTTTAAGATAAAAATGAAGTTGAGGTAACACAAAAGAGTGGAAAATCATAAAGTTTATCCCCGGATCAATATCAGCCATGACTGCATTACTTTCAGAAGAGGACCAAACCTTCAGAATGAAAAAATTACAGAAGTTCCAAATCGGCATGAATCGTTGTTCACTAAGCTTGCGTATCTCATCCTCATAGAATTGTATTCGTCTATCCAATGTATTTTTGATAGAATCCATAATCCTGAACTCTAAATCATCCCAAAAATTTGGTTCAGGACCGTATATGTCAAATTTGCAGCACCTAAGTGAAGCACAGTTTTAGAATATCAGAAAGCGACATCAGAAAAGTCAAACACCAATTTCCTGAGGGTGCTACTTTCAAAGTTTCACTTAATTTTTCTTTTGCAAAGATTTGGAACATGCATGCAGAAGATAAAAGCATTACTTCAACACTAAAATCATTGGCAACAATACAAATAGTACTTGTGATATCAATAAGAACATATATGCAAGCTGCTGAGAGCCGCAAGCTTACCTTTTCCTATCCTTGGAGCTGAAATCAGCTTCAAATTTGGCATATACTTTCTTAGCTGATCATTGTTTGGATGAGCTTTAATTTCTTTACTTCACTTTCCTGGTAGCTTTTGGTTTTGCCGTAAAGAGAGGATCCGATAAGTCTAATAGCTAAAGGGTTTCCATTAGCAACACTTAAAACCATATTTGATAGTTCCAACTGATATTCTATAGGATTATTACTTTTGAAAGCACATTGACAGAAGAGCTGAACAGATCCATCTTCATCTAATTCCTCCACTTCATAAATGAGATCAATGCCACGCTGGACAAGCTCCAGAGATAGAAACCAGAAAAGGATTATGATATATGTTTAAGATAAAAATGAAGCTGAGGTAACACAAAAGAGTGGAAAATCATAAAGTTTATCCCCGGATCAATATCAGCCATGACTGCATTACTTTCAGAAGAGGACCAAACCTGCGTTGAGATAGATAAATTTTCATCTTCTAATATAGTTGAAAGAAATTCCGAACGCAATTTTGATAATTCTCTTTGTTCATCATGTTCTCTCACGTTTGCAAGAAAGTAGCAGCTTTGGAAATCATTTGAAACACGGTGATAAATGGCGTCAGTAAGTGTAGTTTTGCCTATACCTCCCATACCCCAAATGCCTAGCATTCGAAAATCTGGGAATCCGTCCTGAAATAATGACAAAACTTCCTGCATCCGCCTTTTAATTCCAACTAAACCCTTTAAATTAGCGCTTGAGGTTCCACAATTCAATTTCTTCACTATATCTTTGATAATTTTATCTACCAGAGTTGAGTCAGGCCTATATATTAAAAGCAGAAACAAATTACAGGAGAACTAAAAAGGAAAGAGAAGTAAATAAATAAAAATGATAAAGTGAATCCTCAATTGATTCATAGGGTGACTTACAAAAAGAAGAAATTCAAATACAGATGTAGAATTCAAATTTCACTATCTACACCCCTTTTTAAATCCTCAAATTATAACTTTTTTCTTTGACGATAAATATATCAATAGATTTTATACATGAGAGAATGGTATGGAGGTGTCATGAACTTTGAGTCACAGAGAATGGTATGAAGGTATAGAAAACGCAACAAACAATAACATTGTTCAAGAATAGATTCTTCTGTTTTTTTTTTCTCTATGCCTACAAAATTATGGTCCTTCAATATATGACAAAAAAAAAATTTAAAAGGGAAAAGTTAAGTCTTTCATATCAAGTATCTGCCCCTCAACTGGAACCTGGGTAGCATAAATGAATCACTGCTTGAAACAAAAGTATGTTTAATCTCTCTGCTTCCAAATCAATGTTGGGAAGAAACCGAACAACCGAAACAAAGCGGAAGCAAAACTGGTGTTCTTTCTCTCCCTGTAACTCCAGTCAAATATTATAGCAAGCACAATAGCACATAAATATTTGTTCTCTAGCAACCTATCAACCACAAATCAACCAATGTAGCCACAACAAAAATAATAATTAGAGACACCGATATTTTTACATGGAAAACCCCTCTAAATCAAGGGTAAAAACCACGGGACTTTAGAGTCCGATCAAAAGCTCCACTATAATCAAATGTTCAGCTACAAGATTACAATATCAAGCCTACAACAAGCATTTAACTCCAATAAGGCTAACAATATGTAATCTTTAGCAAAAGAGAGAAAAATTGGAGAACATCACCAAAAACGTAGCTGCTGTAAAACGAGTATTTTGGCGCTACAGGACTCGGATGAAAAATCTGACCGTACAAAGTCAAGAACACCACGTCGCCTAGCTTTGTCAAAAATCAGCTTAATCGAACCATAGATGGACCTCCGATCGAAGAGTTGATCACAGCTGCTCCAAACTTGAAAAACTAATATTTCAAGCTTTAAAACTCTCTGCTTCTCACCCGTTTCTCTCTTTCTTGGCAATCTGAAAGCTTTTGGCTCTCTTACACATTTTTAAAACAAAAAAAAAAATGCTGCCACCCCTCTTTAAAAAAAAGACAAAAGGAATGATGAATAAAAACAAACAAAAAAGGTGCCATAAAACATGGCAGATTTTGAGGGATTCCCAAATAGTGGGACCCTCCCAACAAATCTCCCCCTCCGACTATGTGGGGAATGCCTCCATGCCAGAGATCAAACAACATGCTTCAAATTTTCCTCTTGGTAAAGCTTTCGTCAACATATCAGCACCATTATCATCAGTATGTATCTTCTCAAGCTCTAACTACTTGACTTAGCTTCAAGAACATCTCGTATCCAATGGTACCTCACATCAATATGCTTAGATCTAGCATGAAAAGTTGAGTTCTTACCAAGATGAATAGCACTCTGGCTATCACAATACAGGACATACTTCTCCTATGTAAAACCAAGCTCATGCATAAACTTCTTCATCCAAAGCATCTCCTTGCACGCGGTTGTTGTCGCAATGAACTCGATTCGGTGGTGGACAATGCAACACACTTTTGCAATCTCGATTGCCATGCCACGACTCCCCGCATAAGTGATCAAGTAACTGAAGTAGATCTCCTCGAGTCAATATCTCCGGCCATGTCCGAATCAGTATAACCAACAAGAACGGGTTTCTCATTGCCGAAACAAAGTCTTATGTTGGAAGTGCCACGAAGATATCTCATAATCCACTTCATCTGCATTCCAATGCTCTCTCGCCAGATTAGAAAGAAAGCGATCGATCGTTGTACCAACGGCATAAGCCAAGTCCGGTCTCGTACAAACCATTGCATACATCGGACTCCCACTACCAAGAGTAAGGAATTTTCTCGCATCTCTTCCTTCTCCTTTTCTCGTGGAAGGACTATGCTTAACACTCAATCGAAGTGCGTAGCAAAGGAGTGCTCACCATTTTAGCTTTGTCCATCTTTGAACCTTTGAAGTACTTTCTCGATGTACCTCTCTTGTGATAACCATAATTTCTTGGCCTTTCTATCACGTGTCAACTTTATGCCAAGAATTTGCTTTCTTTGGCCCCAAATCCTTCATTGCAAAGGATTTACTCAACTCTTGCTTCAACTTCTCAATTCTAGAAGCATTCGACCAACAATAAGCATGTCATCAACATAGAGCAAAAGAATTATAAAATCATCACCAGAGAATCTCTTAACAAACACACAATGATCGAAGTAGTCTTTTTGTAGCCTTGCTCCCCATAATGAGACTCAAACTTCTTGTACCATTGCCTTGGAGCTTGCTTCAAACCATACAAGCTCTTCTTCAATCTGCACACATAGTCCTCTTTCCCTTGTGCAACAAACCCCTCTGGTTGCTCCATGTAAAGCTCTTCTTCCAAGTCACCATGAAAAAAAGCAGTTTTCACATCCATTTGTTCAACCTCTAAGTCATAATAGGCTGCCAAACTCAGTATAGTTCTGATAGAGGACATCTTCACAACTGGAGAAAATATTTCTTCAAAATCAACCCCCTTTTTCTGAGTATAACCCTTGACGACCAATCTAGCCTTGTATCGTGGAGATGAAGACTTCTCTTCTTGCTTCAACCTGTAAACCCACTGATTCTTCAAGGCTCTTTTGCCCTTGGGCAGTTTCACCAACTCAAAGGTATGGTTTTCATGCAAGGATTGAAGTTCATCTTTCATCGCTTCAACCCACTGATCTTTGCATTCACTCTCCATAGCCTCTTCATAACATTCGAGTTCTCCCCGTCGATCAAAAGAACATATTCATCGAGGAATACCGGCGAGAAGATCGTCGATCTCCGGAGGATCTTGAAGTGGAAGCTGTTGGTGGAGCTATAGGTGCTTGCTGTTGATCATTCACAACATCATCCATGGGAGCATCAAAGTCACCTATATCCTGATGGTCATCAGTAACATCACCATGCACATCATCCGGATAGGACACGGTGAAGAGTTTAGGGAACCGGATTCACATCGATCAAATCATCACCGTCTTGTGAATTCGCTTTCTCCGTCTTATCAATGTCATCGATGGTCCGATCCTCAATGAAGACAACATCCCTGCTTCTCACGAGTTTCTTACGAACGGGATCATAGAGTCTATAACCAAACTCACCATCTAGACCATAACCAATGAAGATGCATTGTCGAGTCTTGGCACCCAACTTGGATCTTTCATCCTTTGGAACATGAACAGATGCTTTGCAACCGAACACACGTAGGTGATCATATGACACATCTTTGCCAAACCAAACTCTGTCTGGCACATCACCTTGCAAAGGAACACTAGGTGACAAATTTATCACATGTGTCATTGTATTCAATGCTTGACCCAAAATGATCTCGCAACTTTGAATCGATAATAAACATCCGACTCTCTCAATCGTTGTTCGATTCATTCTTTCGGCTAACCCATTTAATCGTGGAGTCTTTGGTGGTGTTTCTCGATGTCTCGATTCTCGCCGCAGCATGAAAGACTCATGAAACGCCCCTGTGTACTCGCCACCATTATCGATCACGAATGCACTTCAACTTCTTCCCTGTTTCCCTTTCAACCGATGCATGAAAGCTGTTTAAACACCTCAAAGACTTGATTTTTAGACTTTAAAGTGTAAACCCATAGCTTTCTCGAGCGATCATCAATGAAAGTCACAAAATAAAGTGCACCGCCAAGTGGCCTTACTTTTATCGGACCACAGACATCTGAATGGACGAACTCTAGCAACTCTGATCTTCTATGAGGAGGACGGCTTCTAAATGAAACTCTTCTCTCGCTTTCTGCTAGACAATGAGCACAATCCTTCAATGTAGCATTCTTCAAGCCCGAAAGTTGATTCTTCTTCGCTAAACAATTAAGCCCCTTCTCACTCATGTGACTAAGTCGTTTATGCCACAACTCGGTTGTTTGTCATTCACTGTCACATTCACCGTCTCTCGAGAAGCTGAAGCTTGCATCAAATATAAATTTGAGCTCTTCTTTCCTCGAGCCACAACCAAGGAGCCTTTAGTCAGCTTCCATTGCCCCTCACTGAAGGTGTTACAGAATCCCTCATCATCAAGCTTTCTTGCAGAGATCAAATTCAAATGGATATCCGGTGCGTGTCTGACATCCTTGAGAGTTAACTTTGTTCTATTGTTACTCACCAAGTGAACATCTCCCATACCAACAACCGGAACCAAACCGTCATTACCCATCTTCAATACCCCAAAATCACCAGGAGTATAAGATGTGAAGAAATCCTTCCTCGACGTGACATGAAGTGATGTACCAGTATCAATCACCCAACTAGTCTCGTCACATGCTAAGTTGACCAAATTCTCATCACGAATGACCAACAGATCTTCATGAGTAGCAGTAGCAACACGCTCGGATTTTCCATCATCATTCCGATCGTGTTTATCACCACCTTTGTTCTCTTTCTTCCACTTGAAGCAGTATTTCTTGATATGGCCTTTCTTGCCACAATGATGACACTCAAGATTCTTGTATCTCGATCTTGACTTGCTTGGCCTTTATCTCTACTCTTTCCATCTTTGTCTCTTTCCCCCTTTCTCAGTAACCAACACCTCGCATCGTGATGTAGAACCCTGAGATCTTCTTCTAACCTCTTCATTCAACACACCACTCTTAGCCAAATCCAAAGTGATAATACCTTTTGGGACAGAATTAATGAGCAAAACCCGGAAAGTCTCCCAAGAGTCTGGTAGAGTAGCAAGCAACCAAAGTCCTAAAATCTCGCCATCAAATTTGACACCCATACCAAGCAATTGATTCATCACGCTCTGAAATTCACTCACATGGTCAGCTATAGACGTTCCTTCTTTGTATTTCAACGCCATCATTTTCTTCTTCAGACAAAAACAACTTGTTATTGCGGATCTCGAAGCATACAAGCTTTCAAGCTTTTCCCACAATGTTCGAGCATGTGTCTCCTGATCAATGTGGTTGTAAACATTTTCTTCAACAAATTGCCGAATAAATCCACACACTTGTTGATGCTCAAATTCCCATTGTTTCATCACTTTTCGAATCGGGTTTTTGAGTAGCAAAGACTGGAAGATGCAGAGCCTTCACAAACAACAAGTCCTTCATTTTATTCCGCCAAAGTTGATAATTTGTGCCATTCAACATAATCATCTTGCTCGTATTAATTTCCATAATTATTTGACAGAATAACCGAGCTCTTGATACCAGTTTGTTGGGAAGAAACCGAACAACCGAAACAAAGTGGAAGCAAAACCGTTGTTCTTTCTCTCCCTGTAACTCCAGTCAAATATTATAGCAAGCACAATAGCACAAAAATATTTGTTCTCTAGCAACCTATCAACCACAAATCAACCAATGCAGCCACAACAAAAATAATAATTAGAGACACCGATATTTTTACGTGGAAAACCCCTCTAAATCAAGGGTAAAAACCACGGGACTTTAGAGTCCGATCAAAAGCTCCACTATAATCAAATGTTCAGCTACAAGATTACAATATCAAGCCTACAACAAGCATTTAACTCCAATAAGGCTAACAATATGTAATCTTTAGCAAAAGAGAGAAAAATTGGAGAACATCACCAAAAACGTAGCTGCTGTAAAACGAGTATTTCTGGCGCTACAGGACTCGGATGAAAAATCCGACCGTACAAAGTCAAGAACACCCTGTCGCCTAGCTGCTGTCAAAAAATCAGCTCAATCGAACCATAGATGGACCTCCGATCGAAGAGTTGATCACAGCTACTCCAAACTTGAAAAACTAATATTTCAAGCTTTAAAACTCTCTACTTCTCACCCGTTTCTCTCTTTCTTGGCAATCTGAAAGCTTTTGGCTCTCTCACACATTTTTAAAAAAAAAAAAAAATGCTTCCACCACTCTTTAAAAAAAAGACAAAAGGAATGATGAATAAAAACAAACAAAAAAGGTGCCATAAAACATGGTAGATTTTGAGGGATTCCAAAATAGTGGGAACCTCCCAACAATCAATATATTTAAAAAAAGGGTTGAATGCAAAGAAAAGGAGTTGCAATTACCGAGTGACTTGTGAATCCCAACCGGATAATTTGCCAGCTGCAGTCAAAGCACTTCTCCAGGTTTTCACCTCTTCTGGCTCATGCTTGAAATTTTCTTCATGCTTTGCAAATGCATCTGCAAAACTCCCTGTTTGGTTCCGTACATCTCTTGGGTCTACACCGTAAAATACAGAACAACCCATTTGTTACTGATCCATGATCTTGACTAGCTCAACCAAGCACCATTTGGAAGAAGCGTAGTCTTTGGAGAAAAAATGATCAAAACCTCGATCCTTGAATGGCCGTCAACGAGTGCCCCGAAATTTCATCTCCTTTTCAAGCTCCTCATCGTTTATAAAAGTTTCGATATTCTTTCGACACAAATCTTT
Source organism: Gossypium bickii (assembly GCA_025503065.1). Classification (NCBI taxonomy): domain Eukaryota; kingdom Viridiplantae; phylum Streptophyta; class Magnoliopsida; order Malvales; family Malvaceae; genus Gossypium; species Gossypium bickii. The sequence goes on from CP106711.1 coordinate 125,582,659, forward strand.
ATACAGATGACTTACGAAACCATCACGAGTATCCTCACCTATGAAGCTAAGGAAAACATCGTATGTCCTTGCCTTGATCATATCAGCAACAGCAGCAGCAGAAGAAGAAGATGTTGAAGGAAGCATATTGCTGTCCCACCGGATCTGATAAAAGATTATTGGATTATGAGTAAAGCTATTGTTTATTACCGAGTGAGTTGTGAATCCCAACCGGATAAATTGGCAGCAGTTGTCAAAGCACTTCTCCAGGACTTCACCCTTTCAACATCATGCTTTAAATTTTCTTCATGCTTTGCAAATGCATCTGCAAAACTACCTGTTTGCTTCCTTTCATCCGAGGTGTTGGATATTTGACGAAGGAAAGATTGAAACAGAAGCAAAAAGAATAAAAAATTTGAAGAAGAATCGGCTTGTCAGCTACTATTTCATTAGAAACTGATTGTCTGTTTGTCACAATGTCTAATCAAAAAGTTATTATTCTTTCAGTACATCAACTGCTAAAGCGTGTGGGAGCTAAAACCTTATGATTAAGTTTACCACTTTAAGAGCCTCCAACTAATCGAGATCTACATTTAAAGCTTTGGGTAAACTTATCCTTAACTTGTTGACTGAAATTACATTTCAATCAACTCTACTTTCAGAAATTGCATAATTACCACTTAAGTTCATGAAATATCACCCGCCTATTAACTTTCGTGGCATGTTAATTTAAACGATTAATAATAAATTTAGCCCTTAAATTATATCTAAAATATCAATTTGATACTTCTAAATCTTTTCTCTATATATAAATCTTAAATATGAATTCGTTCAGGGATTCAAATCAATATTTCTTGAATTTAAAAAAATAAAATTTTATTAAGAAGATTTTTTAAAGTTTCAAATTGATATTTTAGTTATAGTTTTGGACCTAATTTGGTTATTAACATTTTAAATTAACATGCCACACTACTCTCTTAAAAGAAGTTGACAAAGAAGTTAACATATGAGTGAAAAAATTGTAACAATTTGATAACTTTAAAATAACAATTATATAACTTAATTTAGGAGGTAAAGTATAATTTTTTTTTTTACCCTCCAACTTTTTTAAAATATTTAATTCTCCATTTAATTATTCCAAAATGGATGGAAAGGTTAATGTTTTTTTTAACTTCATAATTGATGTAGCATGCACATGGATGACACGCTAGTATTTAATTAATTTTAAAATTTTATAAATTTAAAATTATTTAAATTATTTAAAATTTTTAAAATATTAAAAATATATTTTTAATTTTTATAATTTTAAAAAATTAATTAAATGTTAACATGTCATCCACATGGCAATTCATGTGGATGCCACATCCGAAAAGTTAATAAATATTAATTTTTCCATTCATTTTAGGATGATTTGACCAAAAATATAAGATTAAAGGATAAAAGAGATGAAAAATTAAATTGAACGCTAAAATAATATTTTTTAGTTATACCTTTAAAAACAACATTTTGATTAATTGATTTGGTTTATTTCATAATAATTTTTTTTAATATTAAATTATTTTTATTTATTAAATACGCAATATTTATATAAATTTTTGTATAGTATCAATAAAATTATTATATATATTTGTTTTTTCTTACAGCGTATATCTAAAATCATTCTAATTTTTCCCAGAAAAATAATATTTCAAAATTTAATTGAATTTAAGCAATCAGTTAAGTCTTTAAATCAATGTTTTTCTATAAAAATCCTTTAATACTATTAACTTTTCTTGACTCAGATTTTATTGTGGATGCGTGGCATAAAATTTATGTCATGTACGCTTATATTTGATTGCATAGTACGTTAACCACACATAGTATAGGTTTTTATTTTTATTTTTATTTTTAAGTAGAAAACTAAAATCCAATCCAAAAAATAATTTAAAATAATTGCTCTTTGACCGTTGGATCATGAAAACACAAAAACAAACGCGCATTGTGTGTTTTCTAGGCTACTTGTCATGATCTATGGGTTTTTATTCAATTGAAACAAAACGTGTTATCTTTTTGTGGGATTTCAACACTCAAATTAAACGCTTCAAATGAGAAAAGTACTTATAATTCGGTTTTGAACGTTTGTCATTCATATTTTTCGAGCGTGATATCCATATCGTGTTTTGAATTTTAATATTATTGATATCCATATCGTGTTTTGAATTTTAATATTATTACTTAGATTTTGTACCCTTATTCAAAACATGTTCTTCGATCTATTAACTATTGGTGGATTGATTGTTTTCATAGCAATAGGCTCCCGATTCTGCCTTAGTTTTATTTAATGATATTACCAAGCGAATTGGCAAGGAGCTTACTAGCACTCTCACCTTGCCCTTTGGCACATTCTTGTCATACATTTTTAAATGCCTAAACATCTCAACCCATGTTGATCCTCCTATGATCGTTAAATTTCAACCTATTAGTTTTCATGTTCTTCATCGAGCTAGTTTTAAATTAGACTCTATTACCGGAACTTGGATTAAGGATGAGAATCATAATCCTCTAGATGTTGAAGATGAAGATTTTGAAGAAGCTCATGGTGATATTCCTCTGGTCGAGCAGGCCCCTCCACCAGCCTCTTCATCTGCTCAACTTTCTGCTCCGACTCTCTCCGAGACATGTCTGCAGTCATTTTTGGTGTTATTACTTCCTTAAGTGAGGAGTTTAGAGGTTTTCGCACCAGTGTAGATGATAGGCTATCTAGGATGGAAGACAATATTGCTTTTCTTATGTCTCAATTTTCTCCTCCTCCTCCACCTCAAGAAGATTAGGATGCATTTTCTTTTCTCATGCATTTCACTTATTTACATTGCACATTTTCCCATCTGATCTAGAACTTAATGTTTATTTTGGTATCTTGTTTTTAGATACATGATGGTTTATTTTGGTATGTGTATGTTAGTTCTTTCTTTCACCTTTCTCAATTTCCATTATTGAATTAACTAAGTTTCTCTTAAGTTTTTTTCTTTCTTTTTTTTTAGTTAGATTTTTTATATAACAAAAAGAGGAGAAGAGAAGGAAATGTAAATTTAATATTTTTGAATGAAATTTGTTTTTGAACAAAGAATTTATTAAGCTCAAAGCATAAATATCATTTCAAGACTTCCAAACTCTTTGAAAATGCTTTGAACACTTAGAAAATTTTGACAAAATTCACAAATCGTTTTTAGACTCTTAAACTTGATTAGAACAATTTTTATCATTTTTAAAACTGTTCCCAAAACAAAAGTATCAATATTTTCTAAAAAATATCGATACCCGTATGAATTTATCAATACCATTATTTTATTTCGATATCATTTTTAATAATTTTTTAAATTTTTTTAAACTTTTTAAATTTTATTTAATAATTTTATAATATTTAATAATATTTTACATGTTTATAAAATTTTTAAAAAATTAAAGTTTTAAAAGAAAATTTAAAATTAAGCTTTGAAACAAATTAACCTAGACAACTATATGTCCAACTTCATTTCAATAAAAAAATTTTAAGTATTCCTTTTAAATTTTTTATTTTTTTAAATTTTGTATTTTTATGATGTGGCACAATCTAAGAATGTTACATGTCTCGAACTTAACAATATTATAAAAAAAAATTATCAAACCCGTCAACATAAAGAAATTTCAGTACTAATAAATTGGAAAAAAAAAAGCATAAATATCAACTTGTGTGAAGAAGTGACAAATTCAAGGGCTAAATGAGTATTTAAGCCTATTTATATTTAAATCAATTTACACATGCATTAAATTTGTAATTGTGTTTAAGTGATAAGAAATGAAAAAAAAAAAGATATAAATTTTGAGCGAAAAATAAACATTAATAAAAACCACTTACAATTATAGATAAAACCAATGATAAATGTGTGATGTTAAATATTTTGTAAACATTTTAGGCTCTGAAATTCAGTATAGATGAGGATGAAGCATCATTGAATCCTTAATTTGGAAATAATAGATGAATTCCGCACTGTTTTACCTTGCATTTGGACGAATTCCACTCCTCTAGGTAGAAATGAAAGGAAGCCACATTGTAAATACGATTGTTTGATGCCTCACTTTTAACAATCTCCCTAACACCGAAACCATCATATACGAGGAACACGTGATCTGACAATTGGCTTCCAAACGAAAGGGAGGAAGAAGAGCTATAAGGTCATGATTGTCGCCATTACAGGATTTTAGATGACATTCAGACGTAAAGCGAAACCCCATACCATTATAAGAGTCTGGGAAAGAAACAGCAACGGAAGCAACGAAACATGGAAAGTTTATCCAGCTATTATTAGACCACCACTCTGAAGGCAATTGGATGTTTATGGAAGATCCTAAGCTTTTGAAATCAAACCATTCCGGGATTTCACTTCCAGGGACGCATGTAATAAAGCAAGCTCTTTTATTGCTTTCTGGGGGTGCCTGTTTGATAACAATTATTAGAAACATTATTGATTATTGAGAACATAGCTATCTACAGATTGAAGATATTTAGAGAAGAAGAAACTGACCTGATGATGATCTGTTAGTGCAGTGACCATATGTTCAAATGGCATCTCCAACTTTGGAGTTTCAGGACTTCTCAGAGCTTTCTGATCCAATTGGAAACAGTTGGTAAATAGCCAACCCAAGGATTTACAGAACACTACTTGCTTCAAAAGATTCTTAATGCTTGAGAGTTCCTCTACTGAAGTACTGTCATATGCATCTATATCATTCCCCACACCTTTCTCACCCAGTTTGAAGCAGTTGCTAAATTTCAACTGCAAGAATCGATTCGATCCATCCTCACAAAACAGTTCTTGCTCAAAAAGCTTCTTAATGCTTGAGACATCCTCTAATGAAGTACAGTCATGTGCATCTAAATATACTAGGCTTGGTGGAAGCTCTGGTAATGATTTCAGTCTCTTGCATTTCCTCAAGATTAACTCTTCCAACAAGGGAAATTGTTTGATGGTTGTCGGCAAGTTCTCAAGATTGCTTTCGGATAAATCTAACTTCTTTAACGAGGGTAACCCAGGGAGATGTTTCTGCTTCACTGGTCTGTCTCCAATGGTAGTAAACAAGTTTTTTACGACTAGATTTGAACTACCACAAAGACTAAGATGCACAAGAGATTTCAATTTATAAAAGCTGTCAGGAAGGCAAACAAGGTTTTCATAGTTGTTCAATCTCAAATACTTAAGACCAATAAGATTGTCAATTGAAGATGGTAATTCCTTCAAAACTGTTCCGCTTAAATCAAGATTTCTCAATCTCTTCATGATGTCCAAGATTTCTGGGAAGGTCTCCAATCTTGAGCAACCTCCAAGATTGAATTTCTCAAGAGATTTCAATTTATGAATACTTGTGGGGAGAGATTTAAGCCTCCTGCAACCCCGTAGGTCCAATAAACGAAGATTAGAAAGACATCCGATGGAGGAAGGAACTTCTTCAATTGCAGTTCCACCTAACCATAGCTCTGTTACATTCGATGAAACCTCTGGAAAACTAAACAGATTTGAGCAGCCATTGAGATGAAGTTTGGTGAGGGATGTGGCTTTATAAAAGCTAGGCAGAGATCTAATACTTTTACAATAACTGAAATCCAAAAGAGTTAGCTTCTCCAGATGTTGAAGGGTTGAAGGAAGCTCACGCAAGTTAAAACACCCGCAAAGGTTTATCTTTTCAAGATTTGTGGCGGTTGAGAGATCCGGCATTCTTACAAGGTTGTTAGAATTGTTGAGATTGATCACCTTCAAATTTACTAAATCCTGCAAGCATCAAAGTGTTTGATAAATTTCTATACATTGAAGAACAACAATGCAACAGATCATATGACCCAAATAATCACCACATTACAACAAAAGATTGAACTATCTTCAAAATGGTATAATTAAGGTGTAATTAATTGGAGTATTAGAACCAACAAGTTTGAGCTTCATTCCAACTCATCCCTCAAATTCTGGTTTAATCTAGATTAGTTTTAAAATTCAAGCTCAATTTAGGATAAAATTGAAATTATGGTGCTTCCTTCATAGGCTCATTATTTTTCAACTTCAAATAATTAAAATTTCATAAAAATAATAAATACTTATTTTATAACACGTGTCCCGCACTTAAATAAAAATAAAAATGATCTTATATTATAGTAATTTCAAATTATAAATAAATATAATATCAATAAAAGTAAATATATAATCTTTTTTATTTTATTTTTCTATATGTCGTTTAAATTATAAATTATTTTTTATTATGTTATTTGTCATATATTATTATATTATAATTGTTTTCACCCTGGCTCATAATTATAAATTTCTTAAAAAATTAAACTAATATATGACCGATCAATAAAATTATTCATTTAAAAAATTACTGATAATTTTACTATAAAAAATTTGCTTTTAAATAAAGTCTAAAAATTTTGCATTTAAACAATTCTTTTCTTTACTCTAATAAAAAAGGTCTAATAATTTTAAATTTAAATAAATTAATAAAAATTATAGATTTAAATTTGATTAATTTCAACATATGATGTAAACTCAATTTTTAATTATTTATTAGTTTAAGTATAAATAAAGCAACAGAATTAAATATATACATATAATAAAATATTTCAAGGAGTTTACTAATATAAAGGTTTGGAATTGGATTCGATTTTTTCCCCAAACATAACCCTAATAAATTAATGTTATGACTTTTTTTTTTTTTTTTTTTTTTTTTGTACTGCAAAAATAACTTAAACACTAGTCATATTGAAAATGGTCTTTTTCCTGAGCTATTATGAAAACATGATGGAGACGTAGATTGATATGTAAATATAAAATCAAGAAATAGAAATGGAATTAGTTCCAAACATGCTTGCATCAATCCACAAAACACCATATATTTATATAAAAAGAAAAAAAAGAGTACCTGTTTTCCCTCCCAGAGTTGTCTGACATTGCTGCAACTCATATCAAGTTCAACTAGGTACCTTGGATGAAACGTGGAGGGCAAAGTTTTCAAACGGTATCCCTCCCAGCAAAGGTACCTTAGCTCGTCAGGAAGTGATAAAAGCCCTTTAGAAAGTAAGGTTCTTCCACACGAATTGTAGAATTTGAGGATTCTAAGCTTCCACATCTTCATAAATGCTGTTGGTTCCAATTCCAACTTTGCAAGTTTGGACATATCAAGTACAATGCCTGTGAGCGTTTCTGCTCCCTAAACCCAAGAGCAGTTTATGGAGTCAAAATATAGCCAATATATTAATTCAAGATAATTATCATATACATGTATGTATTTAATAAAAAGATGTGTGTTCGAATAAGACTAAAACATGACTGTCAAACATGGGTTTGTTCAGAGAAAATGAACAAGGCCCTTACATTGTTTTTTGTTAGCACATCATAGATCTCCTCAGGAATCCACAGCCTACTCCGATTTTCAGGCTTTGATGGTGATTCATAGTGAACAATATTGCAACTCAACTGTTGTAATATATCATGCATTTCTATTTTATTTTGTGAAATATATATAAGAGACTTATCAATGAGGTTCTCAATTCTTGAGTATGCAGAAGGATAACAGGCCTCCATAATCCTTGTTACAAAGTCTCGATCCTCCCCTTTAAAGAAACAAGCAATGTCAAGAAATATGTCTTTCTCTACAGGATTTAGTCTATCAAAACTGCTTCTCAACAATTTAAGAATGTCTGGGTTAGGAATCTGCTTTAGTTCTTTTACTGCACTTTCCTGGTAGTTTTTGTTCTTTCCATAAAGAGAGGACCCAAAAAATTTAATAGCCAAGGGGTTTCCATTAGCAAAACTTAAAACCATCCGTGATAGCCCCAACTGATAGTCTATAGGATGATTGCTTTTCAAGGCATGTTGGCAAAAGAGCTGAATAGATTCATATTTACTTAATTTCATAAATGAGATTCATGCCACACTGGATAAGCACTTGCTTATTTCTAGTGGTAACAATGAGTAGACTTCCACGGCCGAACCGATCGATTCCTCCGAATAAAAACTCGAATTGGCTTAACTCTGACACATCATCACAAACTAAGAAAACCTTCTTTCTAGAAAGCCTGTCCTTAACAAAGCTTGGTATGATTGTGGATGTTGAGATATCTAAATTTTCATCTTCCAGTATATCTGAAAGAAATTTCTTACGCAATTGGGATAAATTTCTTGATTCTTCATGTTCTCTCACGTTTGCCAGAAAGGAGTGGTTTTGGAAACCATTTAAAACATGGTAAAAAATTGCTTCAGCAAGTTTAGTTTTGCCTATACCTTGCATACCCCAAATGCCTAGCTTTAGAAAATCTCCAACCTGAAATAATGACACAACTTGTTGCGTCCGCCGCTCAATTCCAACTAAACCCTTTAAATTAGCGCTTGAGGTTCTACGATCCAGTTTCTTTAATATATCTTTGACGATTTTATCTACCAGTGTTGAGTCAGGCTTAAATATTAAATGAAGAAACAAATTATGGGAGAAATAAAAAGGAAACATAAGTAAATAAATAAAAATATAAGAGTATTCAATTGATTAAGGGTAAGTTTGGATGGACGGTGCTTTTACTTGCGGTTAGTGTGAGATAAAAAATAAACTAAACGCACTGCACCTAATCGCTCATCCAAACCTACCCTAACATTGTTCAATATAGATGCTTGGCATGTTATTCAGTATCTGCCCCTCAACTCAAATCTGGGTAACATAGATAAATCACTGCTTGAAAAAAAAGTCCAAGCTTAATCTATTTTCTTCCAAATAAATATATATTTAAAAAAAAGTGGGCGTAAAAAAAATAATATAATAAACGAAGAATATTTTTTTCAATTTTTTATATTTTTCTTTTCTTTTCTTTTGCATTTCCATTTTTTTAATATTTGGATATTTTAAAGGAATTTTGGTTTTCGTTTTATAGGTGACATCGTTTTAAATAAAAATTTATTTAACTAAATTAATTTAAAATTATAAAATTCCAGTTCTTACCAAATGATAATTATTAAATTTATTATTTTAGTTTTGTCATTTTCAAATTTAATGCAACAAACTTATCATTATATGTGTAATGCCACACCAGCTTGTAATTTTCACTATAGATTAATCATTTGCGTCAAGATTGAAATTTTAAATTATTTAAAAGCATAAGGACTTAAAATGATCCAATTGAATAATATACTAAATCTAGAACTATATACATAATACATGACTAATAATTGAGTTTAACTAAAGGTTCGTTTGTTTACATGTAAAAGGTTTTACGAAAAATATTTTTTTTTATTTTCTTTTGCTTGTTTATTTCCCAGAAAACAATTTAGTCAACAGAAAATGACTTACAAGTCAATGTAAAATAAACTATTTTCCATGTAAAATGACTTACCTTTTTGAAAAACATAAAACATTTTCCAGAAAATATTAACTTTTCCAGAAATTATTTTCATGAAGTTATTTTTAATGAAACAAACAGAACCTAAATGGACTTAACTGCTACTGTTTGGGTTAGAACTAAAATTTTAAATTTAAAAAAAAATATAAGAACTAAAATTGACCAATTAAAAAATATATAAGAACTAAAAATAATTAAAATAAAATATAGGAATTTATAAAGTAGTAGCAGTAATAGAAAATTTTAACCTTTAAAATATGGTAAAATTTTAAAAATTATTCTTCATGCCAAATATCCACCCTCAACTCTAACAGGGTAGTATAGATGGATCACTGCAGTGAATACATATTTTGATTCTTGTACTGTACATTAATTCTATATTCCATGTTTGGTAAGTCAAGAATTCTTTTTCTGACTTTAGCTTCTCTAATATCATTTTATCTATCCCCTTATCCTATTTCACTTTTCTTTTTTAAAAATTACATCATCCAATAAAATAATCAAATGTGCAAAAAAAAAAAAACTTTAAAATTCTAAAAATATATATAACAATTTATAGGTTCTAAAAATAGATAAAAATCCAAAATTTTGAGAACTTTAATTTATAGAAAAGAATCGTATAAAATTATTTTTGAAATTCAAAAACACGTTCAGGTTTATTCCATAATAATAATAATAATAATAATAATAATAATAATAATGTAGAATTTATTTTGAAATTATTAAAAAATCACATGCATAAAATATTTGGACAATTAAAATATCCAGACTCAAATGAAGCTATATTTATTTATAAAAAATCATTCTGAATCTATATTTATTAGTAATTCTATAAGTTTTTTTAAAAAAATAATATAAGGATTCAACCTCTCTTCTTCCAAATCAATTAAAAAAGAAAAACAGGATTGAATGTAAAGAAAAGGAGTTGCAATTACCGAGTGACTCGTGAATCCCAACCGGATAAACTGGCAGCTGCAGTCAAAGCACTTCTCCAGGACTTCACCCTTTCAAGCTTGTCGAGACCATCCTTTTTGAAAAGGGGGAATCGACTTGGGTTTTGAAAATAAAAATGAGAGTAGCCACCGATCTTTATTTGGTGTGATCGGATCACCTTTGTTTTAATAAAACGTTTTGGTTTACTAAAACAATGTTTTTGGTCCACGAAGTTTTGAGAAATCGAGTTCGGGAGTCGGTTACGTGCGATGAAGGGTTAGCACCTTCGTCACGCCCAAAATTGATACCAAATTGATTAATTAGTGTCTTAATGTTGAAAATTGAAAACCGAGAGCAAAGTTAAAAATACGATCATTTTTTATTGATGTTAATTTTAAAACATTTGGATGAGTGAGAATAATCGTTAAAGGTCATCCCATCTCGAAGTAACGAAATGCCACATCCAATAAGTTAGGACACAGCACCCCGAATCCTCAAGAATAAGCCCACCTTTTATTTAAAAGCACGTGTATTTTAATTTTAAGAGAATATTCGGTTATTTAGATTGAACGAGAAAAAAAAAACCCAGTAAGTTAGGGCACAGTCTCTCGAATTTCTAAATTCAGAATATAGTCATTTTAGAAATTCTTATCTCGAGGTAACGAGATGTCACACCTAGTAAGTTAGGACACAACATATCGAATTCTTGAGAATAAGCTTTTATTTTAAATCATTTCAAAAATTCTAATCTCGAGGTAACGAGATGTCACACCCAGTAAGTTAGGGCACAGCACTTTGTACTCTCGAAAGTAAGCTTTTTATTTGTTTAGAACTTCTTGCGATTTAAAAGGATATCCCATTGTTCAGATAAAACGAGAAAAATCGAAACCCAGTAAATTAGGGCACAATTTCCTCGAATTTTTAATACGAAATATCAATTATTTTAAAAACCTAATGTATTGAGGAAAAAATTAGTGAGACAAGTGATAATATGAAAATACAACAGTACGTACGAAGAGAACAATAGTAAAATGACGATATAAAATCTGAATAATGTGCTAATACGAATGTTACGAATAAATTAATGATAATGGTAAAAACGACAATATGGATAGTGATAAAATGAAAGTAATATATTAATAATAATAGTTTAAATAATAATAATAACACATTAATAAAGAATGATGATGGTAATAATATAAAAAGAATAAATATGTAAAATGAATAGTAATAAATCAAATGGTAGTAAAATAATAGTAACAGCAATCATGATAGTGATAACAATGATAGTAATGATTATGATGAAATAATAGTAGTGATAAATAATAAGGATAAAATAATGGTAATAAGTGACAAAGAATAATATATAATAGTGAAGATAATAATAATAAGGTGACAAGAGTAGTGATAATAATAAAATGGTGGTGAAAAAGGACAACAATAATGCAATGATAATGGTGGAAAATATAATAAATAATAATAGAAAGGGAATAAATCGTAAATATATAATGACAATGTTAATGTTAATAATAATAATAAATAAACATAATGATATAGATAATAATAATGTTAAAACATTAATAATAACAATAATGATAATAGTAAGTATATATATACAAATAATAATAATAATAATAATAATAATAATAATAATAATAATATTAACAATATGGTATTAAATGTAATACTAAATATAAAAAAATTAATCTATTAATAAATAAGAGGAAATAGCCAAAAGGACGAAAATTGAATTAAAAACAGAGTATTGGGGCCAAAACAGAAATAAATAAGGCAAAAGGACCTATTTGTAACGCTTCTGAAAGGTAAGGGGCCGATATGGAAATTTATCCAAGTCTCCAAAACGCACCGTTGCTGGGGGTTAAATTGAAAACTGAGATAAATCATAGGGCGAGATTTGAAAAATAAAATAAACTTAATTGTAAATAGGTAAAAATGAGGAAGGACCAAGTGGGAAATTAGACCCATTAATGAAAACGCGCGGATCCTCTGGATGGGTCGGTCGCTTATGCGGGTTGGTTTAAAAAAGGCGCCTTTTTGGGTCTAAAGACCCAATCCAAAACGACGTCGTTTTAACTCCTTTATAAAGTCAAATTTTTCTTTCCCATTCATTTCTGCAAACAGTTTTTAAAAAAGTTTCTTTCTTTTTCTCTCAACCCTTCGACTTTCTTCCTCCGTCTTACTGGCCCGACTAAAGTTTCTAAGATCGAACCACCGCCGGCGACCGACGTATGCAGTGGCCGGTAAATTCAAAAAAACCTTCTTTTAGGTGCCTCTCACGTATAGAGCATAGATCGAGGGTCGAAAACCACTAAAACCTAGCCTATCTCAGTATAGAAATGAGAAAACGTTTCGTTTCCCCCCGTCGAACGTGATTCCTGGCGGCGAGTATCTACCCTTCAGGTACGTGTTCTTTTTTTTTGTTGTTGTTATTGTTTGTAAAAAAACTTAAAAGAAAAAAAACAAACAATACGGTGAACAGAGAATACTAAAAGATTAAGACCCACATTCTAAATTTCTTTGTTTTTGCTTTTTTTTTTATTTCTGAATGTTCCCCCATCTACATCGTTCTGATTTCAGCTTATATAGTCGAAAAAGGAAATTACAACATCATTCTATTTTGTTTGCCTTGTGTTCGTCTACTTGCTATTGTTCCTCTGGCATTTTGTTGTTTTGTAGGCATGGAGGGAAGTCAATGGAGCAAGGACGCATAAAAGAGGGGCCTCGGGCGGAGGCGAGGGCACGGCGCCCAAGGGACGTGCGACGCGGGAAAGGGAAAGGGAGCCCTAGGGTTCCCTGATTTGTTTAGTACCGGGCCATAATGGTCTAATAGGTTTTGGGTTTTAGTGTTTGGGTTTAGGGTTAATTTGGGCTAGGTTGTGTATGACAGGCCCGGGCCAAAATTGGGCTCTACAGCTGCCCCTCTTTGCTTATTACCGTAAAACGAGAATTGAGTAAAGACAATAGAAGAACCAATTTTGCCTGGTCTTAGCCAAGCCTTGACTTCTTGGTCCTCATCTTCTTCAAACATCTTCAAACTCCACTGTAATTTGTTGCTTTGATCCACTCCACCGCTACTTTTGAGAGATAAGACCTGTAGCCTTATTTCACTCCTGTTGCAACTTTAAAGAAATAGGGTTTGATGTGATTTGCTCTACTACAACTTTAGAGAGATACGATTTGCTATCTTTAGCTTATACCACTACAACTTCAAGGAGATGATATCTGATGTCTTCGATCTGCTCCTGCAACTTCAGGATTGCCAGATCTGCTACCTTCAATCTGCCCCACTGCAAACTCATGGAGACAAGATTTGATGTCTTCGATCTGCTCCTGCAACTTCAGGATTGCCAGATATGCTATCTTAAACCTATTTCACTGCTGGTCAGGGAGATAGGGCTAATGGTTTAAATCTACTCCGCTGCTTCATGAAAATGAGATTTGCCGTTCGATCTTGGTTCCCTTGTGCTTAGGGTGACAATATCTACAATTTTTGACCTATTCTACTGCTGGTCAGGGAGATAAGGTTTGTAATCTTTAGTATTCCACTGCTGGTCAATAGCAATAGGATAATCTTCAACCTATTCCACCGCTGATCAGTGGCAATAGGGCAATATTCAACCTATTCCTCTACTGGTCAGTGGCAATAGGATAATTTTTAATCTATTCCACCGCTGGTCAGTGGCAATAGCACAATCTTCAACCTATTCCACTGCTGGTCCGTGGCAATAGCACAATCTTCAACCTATTCCACCGCTAGTCAGTGGCAATAGGACGATTTTCAACCTATTCCACCGCTGGTCGATGGCAATAGGACGATCTTCAACTACTGTTGCTACATCATCCTCTAGGGAACATATCCTGTAGACTTGGTTTTATATGCTTGTGTTCATGCCAAATGATTAGGATGCTATGATCAGAATAAATCTAATGCTCCTAACTAGATGCATGATGGACGACATTTGCATGAATGTAGAATGTCATGAGAGTGGTCTTTTTACAATGATTAGGATGCAATGATCAGAATGAATCGGATGCTCCTAATTGGATGTGAATGATATTTGCATGAATGCATGAGAATGATCCCTTTGTAACGCATCACCCTGCTTTCTTATTCGGTTGGCATCTTTAGGGGTCACCATTTCGGATCATTCTCTCTCAATTACCCCATGAACCTGGTTAGTTCTGAATATTGACCTCACTTCAGGTTCTTGTAATAATTAAAAGTTTTCAGAGTAATATGCGAAACTCCTTTGATTTGAATATTAATAGTCCGTTAATCGTTATTTTAATGAAAAGTGCTTGAAAAATATCATCACAATGGACATTGAGAGTAAAGCTCAAAGTGAATAAATTGATCAAAAGATCAGATTTTGACTAGGTAAATTTTGCTAAAATGTGAAATGAAGAAGATGAAAATAAGTGTCCAGATATCATAGCATGAGCTTCTCTGCACAAATTTTCTCGAGGATCCCTTTTGCACTTGATAGGTGTCTGGCGGACTTAGAAGACTTCATTGATGCCCCCAAGACATGACGTCTCTCCTTCTTGTTAATTCGGGTTACAGCGAAACTACTACATGCCTCCCCTTCAATAAAAAAATTTGAATTGCCCATTCTTGGGTTTTCAATTCAAAATCCCTTTGGTTTCAAAACACCCTTTGCGGGTTTTCACTTTGGCCTCTCCAATTTCGAGCTCGAGACGCCCTTTTAGTGTTTTCGCCCCTTTTTTTTTAGGCGAAGTATTTTTTGACTGAATCTGAGTTCACAGGGTTCGGTAAACTTTTTCCATCCATCTCTGTCAAAATCAGAGCTCCACCAAAAAAAGCCTTCTTTACTACATAAGGTCCTTCCCAATTTGGCATCCATTTTCCTCTAAAGTCCTTTTGTATGGGAAGGATCTTTTTCAGGACAAGGTCTCCTTCATAGAATTCTCTAGGGTGAACTTTTTGTTATAAGTCTGTATCATTTGCTTTTGATACATTTGTCCATAACGAATGGCTCTTATCCTCTTTTCCTCGATTAGGTTCAGCTCATCATACCGGGATTGAGTCCATTCTGCTTCATCCAACTTCAGTTCGGACAAGGCCCGAAGAGAAGGGATCTGAACTTCGATTGGAAGTACTGCCTCCATTCTATAAACCAAAGAGAAAGGAGTTGCCTCGGTAGAGGTTCTGACCGATGTTCGATAAGTGTAAAGAGCGAATGGTAGCTTCTCGTGCCAATCTCTGTAAGTCTCAGTCATTTTCCCCACGATTTTTTTGATATTCTGGTTAGCTACCTCGACTGCACCATTCATTTTTGGACGATATGGTGACGAGTTGTGATGTTTGATCTTGAATTGGCTGCAAACCTCCGCTAACGTACTATTGTTCAAGTTCAGTGCATTGTCAGATATGATCCTTTCAGGCATTTCATATCAGCATATGATTTCTTTCTTTAAGAACTTGCTGACTACTGATTTCGTGGCATTCACATACAAAGTGGTTTCTACCCACTTGGTGAAGTAGTCGATTACCACAAAGATAAATCGATGCCAGTTCAAAGCTTTTGGTGAGATCAGTCCAATGACGTCCATCCCCCATATAGAGAAAGGCCATGGAGAGGTCTTGACATGGAGAAGTGAAGGAGGTACCTGAATTTTATCTCCATAAATTTGACATTTGTGGCATTTCTTGGCATAGCTGATGCAATCTCCTTCCATAGTAGACCAATAATACCCGAATCTCATGATCTGTCTTGCCATTGTAAAACCATTAGCGTGTGTCCCACAGACACCCCCATGAACTTCTTCGAGGATTCTCTTGGCTTCAACAGCATCTACGCATCTTAGAAGTACCTGATCCTTCCTTCTCTTATATAGGATTTCCCCGTCTAAGGCATAATCACTAGCCAGTCTTCTCAACATCCTCTTATCATTTTCAGTTGCTTGGTCGGGGTATTCATGATTCTTCACGTATTGTAATATATTGTGATACTAAGGGTGATCATCTTTTTCTTCTTCTTCGCTGATGTTGTAGCAATGTGCCAGAGCCTCATAAATGCTCATTTGGATAGGCTTCACTTCCTCTTGCTTGTTCACTTTGATCATAGAAGCCAAGGTAGCTAGGGCGTCGGCCATCTGGTTCTCTTCTCGTGGGAGGTAATAGAAAGTGACGTCGTCAAACTCCTTAATTAACTTCAAAACTAGCCTTCGATAACTGATTAACTTGGGATCTCTTGTTTCCCATTCACCTTTGAGTTGATAGATTACTAGCGCCGAATCACCATATACCTCCAATATTTTAATTTTGCATTCAATGGCTGCACGGATACCCAGGATGCATGCTTCGTATTCAGCCATGTTATTTGTGCAATCAAAATCTAATTTGCTAGTGAGAGGGTAGTGATCTCCGTTTGGGGATTCTAGGACTGCCCCAATTCCATTCCCTACTGCGTTTGAAGCTCTGTCAAATTTTAGTTTCCAAGGATGACCCTCCTTTTGGACATCTTCTTCAGTGATTGCCACATACATTAGGTCTTAATTTGGGAAATCGAAGTCCAATGGCTCGTAATCTTCTAAAGCTCTGCTGGCTAGAAAGTCTGCTATTGCACTCCCTTTTATAGCCTTCTGGTTTATGAAGACTATTTCAAACTCAGAAAGTAAAATCTGCCACCGGGCCATTCGTCCATTCAGCGCAGTCGATTCCATCATGTACTTGAGAGGATCTAGCTTTGAGATAAGCAAAGTGGTGTGATACAGCATGTACTGTCTCAGTCTCCGGGTCGTCCAAATCAAAGCGCAACACAGTTTCTCAATTGGCAAATATCTTGTCTCGCATTCTGTAAACTTCTTACTGAGATAGTATATCACTCTTTCCTTTCTTCCTGACTCATCATGTTGGCCTAGCACACATCCCATAGAATTTTCAAATACTGACAAATACAATATCAGTGGCCTATCTGGGCAAGGTGGTATCAGTACTGGGGCTTTAGACAAGTAATGCTTGACCTTATCAAAAGCTTTCTGGCACTCCTCATTCCATACACCTGAGTTGTGTTTCCTAAGAAGATGGAATATAGGGTCACACTTCTCCGTTAGTTGTGCGATGAACCGGGCGATGTAGTTTAATCTTCCTAGGAAACCTCAAACTTCCTTTTGGGTACATGGTGGAGACAACTCCTGTATAGGTTTTACTTTATCTGAATCAACCTCAATTCCTTTTTCACTGACTACAAATCCTAACAATTTTCCCGACCTAGCCCCAAAGGTACATTTTGTTAGATTAAGTTTCAGTTGGAATTTTCTCAACCTTAGGAACAGTTTCCTCAAGACTTATACATGTTCTCTCTCAGTCTTAGATTTTGCAATCATGTCGTCCACATAAACATTGATCTTCTTGTGTATCATGTCGTGGAAGAGGCTCACCATGGCTCTTTGATACGTTGCCCCCGCATTTTTTAGTCCAAACGGTATTACCTTATAACAAAATGTTCCCCACATAGTTACGAATATGGTTTTCTCTATATCCTCAAGGTGCATCTTAATCTGGTTGTACCCAGAGAAGCCGTCCATGAAAAAGAAAAATGAATAACCAGCTGTGTTATCCACTAAGGTATCGATGTGAAGCAACGAAAAGTTATCTTTTGGGCTAGCCTTGTTCAAATCTCTATAGTCCACGTACATTCGTACCTTTCCATCTTTCTTAGGGACGGGTACTATGTTTGCTACCTATTCTGAGTATTTAACTACTTGCAAGAAACCGACATCAAATTGTTTCCTGACTTCTTCTTTTATCTTTAACAAAATATCGGGCCTCATTCTTCGAAGTTTCTGTTGAATGGGTCTACATTCCTCTTTTATAGGGAGTCGGTGTACCACGATATCCGTGTTTAACCATGGCATGTCCTGGTATGACCAAGTGAAGACGTCCCTGAATTCTTGGAGTAACTCGATGAGTTCTTACTTCATTTTTCGCGGTGATGCTAGCCCCAATTTTCAACTCTTTTCCTCCTCCTAAGCTCACAATTTCCACTGATTCTTCGTGGGGTAAGATTTATTTCTCGTCTTGCTCTACCATCCTTAAAAAATCAAGAGATATGTTACGGTATTGGTCATCTTCAAAATCCTGAGAATCCTCCATACCCATATCTTGTTCAAAAGGAGATTCTGAGCTAATAACAATGTCACTCATATCATTGATATCTGGGGACCTGTTAGAAGGTGGAGAAAATTGCAAAAACAAAATAATCTAAGAATGACTATTTGTGTAAATGATTATGAATGAAATGTAAAGAGTAAAGAACATTTGCTCGAAAAATGCATTTTATTGAAATAAAGATGCTTGGATATATGCCTATTTAACAAAAGGTTTCTCACTGCTCATAGGCTTAGAGTAATAAGTGTGTTTTGAACATTACTCTGAATTAATTTTAAAAGCCATAGGAATCTCTTCCATGGTCCAATTGTTCAGAACACTTCCAGGAGCATAAGGGCAAATCCCAGATAAATCCTTTTCTTCAGTTCTTTCATCGGATACGGCATTAATGCTCAAGTTTCCAAACATTTCTTCTGTTACTTCTCTTGTCATGCCTTGTTCAGGGTATATGATTCCCCTCGAAACAAATGTTTTGGATAAATGGGGAAAGTTCATTGGCTCCCATTTGACCTCTTCTCTACTTAGGTGTGCGCTTCTTCTTTCCTTGTTTTTCTCTTCCTCTCTCTTCTTTTGTTTCGGATCTGGCTTAAATCCTAAGCCAAAGCGGTCTTGTTTTTCTTTTCGCATCGGTACTTCAGTCTTTTTTTGAAGGTATTTCCCAAGTCCTTTCCCTAGTAAGGCTCACTTCCCAATTGTCATTTGCAGGCCCATCCTTGTAGATTTGAATATTTTTGGCATGGGGATATTGCTGCCTTCGGCAACGAAGGTTGCGTTGACAAATTCAAATGATCGAAAAGAATATTCTGTCGTTTCTTTGTCTGTCCCAATGTACGGAGCGTCACTAGTAACAGATGCTATGATATCCTCTTCTGCATTTATTATGACCAATCTATCTTCCGCTACCAATTTTAACTTTTGGTGTAGCGATGGCGGTACTGCCCCTGCTGAATGGATCCAAGGTCTTTCTAACAGGCAATTGTAGGAAGGTTTGATGTCTATCACCACGAAGTCTACCTCGTATGTACTTGGGGCAATCTAAAGAGGTATATCGATCCTTCCCATGACCTTTATCTTAGTACCATCGAATGCTCTTACAATATTCTTGCACGTTTTCATATGAGAGCTATCCACGGGTAGCCTATTTAGCGTGGATAAGGGTAATACATTAAGGGCTGATCCATTATCAACCAACACCCCCGGCAATATATATCCCTTGCAGCGTGTGGTTATGTGTAGGGCTTTGTGGATCCCATACCCCCCGGAGGTATCTTATCATCATTGAAGAAAATGAAATTGTCAACACTTATGTTACCGACTAGACGGTCTAGCTTGTTGATAGATATATCACCCGCGACATATATTTCATTTAATACCTTCATTAACGTGTTTCGATGAGTTTCTGAGCTCATGAGCAAGGTTAGTATGGATATGCGAGCTGGCTGTTTGTGTAATTGCTCCACAACACTGCGCTGTGCTTAAGGAATTTTAAGAACTCCTTAGCCTCGTTTTCTGTCACTGGCTCATTGACAAGTGCTTTGGGTCTAATCGTCCTTTCTTTTTTTTGCTCAGTTATCACAGATTTCCCTTTAACCAGTTCGGCCTTCGTGTTCAGGGTATAACGCCTTCTACTACGTGTGAAGAAGCCTTCGTCTTGGTCTTTCTCCATAGTATTAACTGGATTTTCTTTCCCGAGATCACTACCTTGCAATCATAACTCTACGAGACTCTTTTATTGTCCCTATAAGGGGAAGCTACAGGCTTTTGAATTATGACCTTTGGCATGATTGATACTCCAGCTTCAACTGTTCTTGGCTGCGATATAATCACCACAGGGTGATTGACCATATAGACTTTCTTAGACGATCCTTCTTCCAATGCGTAGACCTCTCATTCTTCTGAACCTCCAATCTCTTCATAAAATTTCATCTCTTTGTTATCCATGAGATTCTGATCTGTGGCCTTGAACCCGATGCATTCTTGAATGTCATGACCCATTTTGGCATGAAACTCACAGTACTTTCTCGTTCCTTCAAGCTCTTCTCTTGATTCTTGTGTGATTAAGCCTTTGCTTATCATTTGCTTCCAAATCCATCTTAGTGGGGGTTTTATCTCCGCAATGTTTATTTTAACTCTTTTTCCTACATTCTCACCTATCATGTTTACCCCATTATTAGCATGATTGGGTAGCGGGTGCTCTATGCCAAGGGTATCGTTAACTTTTACAACGCCCATTTGAATGAGCTTTTCTACCAATTTCTTAAAGGCAAGACAATTTTCTATTGAATGCCCCACAATCCCAATATGGTACTCGCACTGTGCATTTGCATCATACCATTTAGGGTGTAGGGGCTGTAAGAGTTGTAAGTAATGGGGAAAACAACATGTGTATCGTATAATTTTTGGTACAGTTGCCCATATGCCATGTAGATCGGAGTGAATTGGAGTTTCTCTGCATTCTGTTTTATATTGGATTCATGTCTGTATGAGCTTTGACGGTCAGTAATTACGGTTCTGGGTTAACTCAGAGTGATTGGTTTAGAATAACTTTTGTCGTGGGCAGTTATGTTATTTACGTCACTCTCTCTTTTCCTTGGGACCGTCTTTCTAGCACATTCCCCCGCTTCTATCTTGCCGCATCTAATTGCATGTTCTATCATTTCTCCGCACCTTATGATTTCTGAAAAATCTTTCGTAGAGCTCCCTAGCATGTGATTGATGAAAGGAGCTTTCAAAGTATTGATGAAGAGCATTGTTGTTTCCTTCTCTAAAAGAGGTGGCTGAACTTGTGTTGCTATCTCTCTCCATCGTTGGGCATATTGCCCAAAGCTCTCACTTGGCCTTTTCTCCATATTTTGAAGTGTGATTCTGACGGGAGCTATGTCTGCCACATGGCCATAGTGTTTCATGAAAGCCTGGTCCAGGTCCTTCCATGTCTTGATTTGGGTACTACTGAACTAATTGTACCATTTAGCTGCAGATCCAACCAGACTATCCTGAAAGCAGTGAATTAGCAATTTTTCATTATTGGCGTGTCCCGCCATCCGTCGACAGAACATCTTTATGTGTGCTTCAGGGCAGCTAGTCCCATTATATTTTTCAAAATCTGAAGTTTTGAACTTTGGTGGAAGTATTAAGTTTGGGACCAGGCTTAACTCTTTAACATCGATTCCATAACAGCTATTAGTACTTTCTATCGCCTTGACTTTCTCCTCTAACAGTTTACATCTGTTTTCTAGCTGTTTTGGAATATCTCCTTCAGCTATTTCATCCAAATCAGGAACATTGACCGGATTATCTCCTGAACCTGATCTAGTTTGGAGATTTATTGAAGCACCTGCTTGGAATTGCTGCAGCCCAATTGTGACAAACGGCCTTTGTAAAGGTACTCGGGGTTGTATTTGCACATGTGGTAGAGTATAACTAGAAGGGTGTTGAGGATACTCAGTATTCTCCTCTGTATTAACCGTGGGGCTCTTTCCTTTATCCGTAAGCCCATTCAACAGCTGTGTTATCTGAGTCATCATATTTCTCTGAAACTCCATTATTTTATCCATCATGTCTTGCTGGATCTTGACTAACTGCTCTTGCACTTGTGCTTGCACTTGGTCTTGCACCTCTTTTTGGAATTGCTCTAATCTTTGATCCATTTTCTTCGATTTAGTACGGGTGTCGTACAGATGTTCAGATTCCAGATTCTCTTTCCCTTTTTCTCTCTCTTCCTCTGTTATAATTTCAGTTTATTAGACTCTCTCCATGCATATGATGTGACGTAAATGCGAGTGCATGAAATGCAATGCAAATGTATGGTAAGAATGCAAAATGAAAAAAAAGGTGCTGATTTTGATTCAATTCTATTAGATCCACTTCACGGGAAAACAAATTTCTTTACATAGAGTGGATGATTATACATACGGCTTCACCTTAACACCTAAGTCCTTGACTTCCTTAAGAAGCCAAGCTAGATTTTGGCCTTGATCTGATATCGACTCATATTGTAGACTTAATACATCGGCCTTAATTGCCAAGGTTTGTAAATGGTCGGCCACCTCTCGAACTTGAACCACAGCTTCGCCATAACATGATCTCTACCTCTGATTTGTTCTTGAGAGCGGTGTAACTACTCTTTCCATTGTTCATTTTCTGTCTCAAGAAGTTCAACTCGAAGTTCACTGTTTTGCAACACGGTCTCGAGTTCTTCTATTTCCCTTTCAGTTCCTCAATCTTGTATTGGCTAGCTCTTAATTTGATTACCGAGTTGCGACTACGGTGTTGATGCAGTGACCTTTCCAATTCTCTTACCCGAGCTCTTAGTCTCTCCTTTTTGCTTTGGCTTTCTAGCAAGCTCCTCCTTAGAGTGTCCTCCCGTATTCGAGTATCTTGTAGCTTCTTTTCCAACTGATCGGCTCTAGTCTTCTCTTCCTTAATTTCCTGCCGCCATTGCTCTGATGTTTTGCCCAAACTAGCAGTTCTGACTGACGTGCGCAGCTTCTTGTAGTCCGTTTTTAAACTATCCAAATCCTCTTCAGCCTTGTTCCTTCCTTTCCTCAACTTCTCGGCTTCTAACTTAATAATGTCAACGTCTAGTCCCAACTTCATCTTCTCTTCTTCCAACTGTTCTATTTTCCTTTCCAATTCCAAGCTCCTTTTCTCAAAATCCTGCTTGATAACTTCTAATTCGGATGGGACAACTCGTAAATGTTATTCTATCGGTAAAACATCCCTTTGGTTTAACATAGGGATGTTGTCATTGATTCTTTGACTCTGCCACCAATCACATTCGGCGGTCACCATTGGGTTTGCGACAAATATCTTCATTTTGCAAGTTTGGTTCCAAGCGCCCGAGGCACCCCATCCCGAGGCCCCTCTTTTACGCGTCCTTGCTCCATTGACTTCCCTCCATGCCTGCAAAACAACAAAATGCCAGAGGAACAATAGCAAGTAGACAAACACAAGGCAAACAAAATAGAATGATGTTGTAATTTCCTTTTTTGACTATATAAGCCAAAATCAGAACGATGTAGAGGAGGGAACATTCAGAAATAAAAAAAAAAAAAGCAAAAACAAAGAATTTCAGAAGGTGGGTCTTAATCTTTTAGTATTATGTGTTCACCGTATTGTTTTTTTCTTCTTTTAAGTTTTTTACAAACAATAACAACAAAAAAAAGAACACGTACCTAAAGGGTCGATACTCGCCGCCAGGAATCACGTTCGACGGGGGGACACAAAACGTTTTCTCGTTTCTACACTGAGCTAGGCTAGGTTTTAGTGGTTTTCGACCCCCGATCTATGGTCTACACGTCAGAGGCACCTAAAAGGAGGTTTTTTTGAATTTACCAGCCACCGCATACGTCGGTCGCCGGCTGTGGTCCGGTGCCGGAACTTTAGTCAGAGGCCGGCCAATGGAGGGAGAGGCTGAAGGGTTGAGAGAAAAAGAAAGAAACTTTTTTAAAAACTGTTTGCAGAAATGAATGGGAAAGAAAATTTTGACTTTATAAAGGATTTAAAACGACGTCGTTTTGGATTGGGTCTTTAGACCCAAAACGGTGCCGTTTTGAACCAACCCGCATAAGCGACCCGACCCATCCAGAGGATCCGCATGTTTTCATTAATGGGTCTAATTTCCCACTTGGTCCTTCCTTATTTTTACCTATTTACAATTAAATTTATTTTATTTTTCAAATCTCGCCCTATGATTTATCTCAGTTTTCAATTTAACCCCCAGCAACGGTGCGTTTTGGAGACTTGGATCAATTTCCATATTGGCCCCCTACCTTTCACTTGCGTTACAAATAGGTCCTTTTGCCTTATTTATTTCTGTTTTGGCCCCAATACTCTGTTTTTAATTCAATTTTCATCCTTTCAGCTATTTCCTCTTATTTATTATTAGATTAATTTTTTTTATATTTAGTATTACATTTAATACCATATTTTTAATATTATTATTATTATTATTATTATTTGTATATATATACTTACTATTATCATTATTGTTATTACTAATGTTTTAATATTATTATTATCTATATCATTATATTTATTTATTATTATTATTAACATTAACATTGTCATTATATATTTATGATTTATTCCCTTTCTATTATTATTTATTATATTTTCCACCATTATCATTGCATTATTGTTGTCCTTTTTCACCACCATTTTATTATTATAACTACTCTTGTCACCTTACTATTATTATCTTCACTATTATATATTATTCTTTGTCACTTATTACCATTATTTTATTCTTATTATTTATGGCTACTATTATTTCATCGTAATCATTACTATCATTGTTATCACTATCATGATTGCTGTTACTATTATTTTACTACCATTCGATTTATTACTATTCATTTTACATATTTATTCTTGTTATATTATTACCATCATCATTCTTTATTAATGTGTTATT
Source organism: Gossypium bickii (assembly GCA_025503065.1). Classification (NCBI taxonomy): domain Eukaryota; kingdom Viridiplantae; phylum Streptophyta; class Magnoliopsida; order Malvales; family Malvaceae; genus Gossypium; species Gossypium bickii. The sequence continues at coordinate 125,607,529 of CP106711.1, forward strand.
ATTATTTAAACTATTTTTATTAATATATTACTTTCATTTTATCATTATCCATATTGTCGTTTTTACCATTATCATTAATTTATTCTTAACATTCGTATTAGCACATTATTCAGATTTTATATCGTTATTTTACTATTGTTCTCTTCGTATGTACTGTTGTATTTTCATATTATCACTTGTCTCACTAATTTTTTCCTCAATACATTAGGTTTTTAAAATAATTGATATTTCGTATTAGAAAATCGAGGAAATTGTGCCCTAACTTACTGGGTTTTGATTTTTCTCGTTTTATCTGAACAACGAGATATCCTTTTAAATCGCAAGAAGTTCTAAACAAATAAAAAGCTTACTCTCGAGAGTACAAAGTGTTGTGCCCTAACTTACTGGGTGTGACATCTCGTTACCTCGAGATGAGAATTTTTGAAATGATTTAAAATAAAAGCTTATTGTCAAGAACTCGATATGTTGTGTCCTAACTTACTGGGTGTGACATCTAGTTACCTCGAGATAAGAATTTCTAAAATGACAATATTCCGAATTTAGAAATTCGAGAGACTGTGCCCTAACTTATTGGGTTTCTTTTTTTCTCGTTCAATATAAATAACCGAATATTCTCTTAAAATTGAAATACACGTGCTTTTAAATAAAAGGCGGGCTTATTCTTGAGGATTTGGGGTGCTGTGTCCTAACTTACTAGATGTGGCATTTCGTTGCTTCGAGATGGGATGACCTTTGACGATTATTCCCACTCATCCAGATGTTTTAAAATTAACATCAATAAAAAATGATCGTATTTTTAACTTTGCTCTCGGTTTTTAATTTTCGACATTAAGGCACTAATTAATTAATTTGGTACCAGTTTTGGGCATGACGAGGGTGCTGACCCTTCCTCGCACGTAACCGACTTCTGAACTCGATTTCTCAAAACTTCGTGGACCAAAAACATTGTTTTAGTAAACCAAAACGTTTTATTAAAACAAAAGTGATCCGATCACACCAAATAAAGATCGGTGGCGACTCCCATTTTTATTTTCAAAGCCCAAGTCGATTCCTCCCTTTTCAAAAAAAGGATGGTTTCGACACTATGAACCTGCCCTCGCTCGTTCTTCGACATGCATTCAAGGATCTAAAAGTTTTCGCTAGGATTACTGGGGCGGGCGTAACCCCTTTGTGTAGCTGATCGAACAAATTTGAGACTGATTCATCTACGTGCCCTAAAGCTTTAGGAAAGATCACCAATCCATAGATACTAAGAGCGAAGACGTCGACCCTTTTCTTTATGTCAGGATGTACTGAGATCAAATCTTTCAAGTTTTTCCAGGGAATGCACTTATTATCACCCTTCTGCTGACTTCAAGAAGCAACCCACTGTTCGTTCATCCCCGTGATATTCATCAATTTTCTTACAAAAGTCAAGGCGCTAGTTCTGGAGTAAACTCTATTAGGGTGAATTTTCGAGCAGCGAAGCAAGGCCGTGTATTCTTCTATAGTCGGCACCAAATCTAACTTTCCAAAAGTGAAACAACTATAAGCCGAGTTCCAGAACTGGGTGAGAGCTCGAAACAAGTGTTTGTCCACTTTAATGTCGAGCAGGTAGGGCAAGTCACCGTAATTACAATGGAATAGTTGTTTGGTCTCGTCATCCCACCGATCCCATATTTTTTTCATCTCTTGAAGATCATTTTGGACCACACTGATACGAGTGAAATCCCATAATTCTGAAATGTGTCCCTCGGCCAGACTATCACCTTTCTCTTGCTGCACTGTCTCAGCCCATACCCGAACGGCTGCATTATCCTCAACTCTATCAAGAAACCCCTTTTCCATGTTAAGCTTTTCTATTTGGTAACCAAACGTGAATCAACACCTTTTATGATGAAATGCCATGTAGTAACAGTAAACACAACAAGTCAGTGTCATATTTATAAAACTCGAAGCAAACAGGAAATAATCAAGCACCTTTCAGGCAACCACTAGGGTCTGCACGGCTCTTCCTAAGGTGGGCTCTTAAGGTTCACTATATGCGGTTCGGTTCTAAAGCAAAGGTACCTGAACCAGCGAATTCCTCGATCTTCACCCATTATAGGTTCATATAGACCGAGTTCAGTTCAAGGGGATGCATTTTCCTATGGCCATGCGGAGATGAAAATCTCACGAAGACATAGGTACGGATACATCCTGAAAGTAGTACACTAGCCCATGTGGAGGTGAAAACCTCATGAAGGCATAGCTTTTCACTCCCACTTAAGAGGGTAAAATTAACGAGCCGATGTGATACAATATGCAGAAGTATACCAAGAGATTTAAACCACAGAATACGCACATTATCAGGGAAACCATGAAAGCAAAGAATATCATGCGATGAAATGACCGTAATTTTAAATCGTATTTTCAAATTTTGAAAAAAAGACAAGAATTAATCGATTTTTGGCTCAACTCTCATATCTTCCCCAGTGGAGTCGCCAAGCTGTCGAAACCGTCCTTTTTTGAAAAGGGGGAATCGACTTGGGTTTTGAAAATAAAAATGGGAGTCGCCACCGATCTTTATTTGGTGTGATCGGATCACCTTTGTTTTAATAAAATGTTTTGGTTTACTAAAATAATATTTTTGGTCCACGAAGTTTTGAGAAATCGAGTTCGGGAGTCGGTTACGTGCGAGGAAGGGTTAGCACCCTCGTCACGCCCAAAATTGGTACCAAATTGATTAATTAGTGTCTTAATGTCGAAAAATGAAAACCGAGAGCAAAGTTAAAAATATGATCATTTTTTATTGATGTTAATTTTAAAACATTTGGATGAGTGGGAATAATCATCAAAGGTCATCCCATCTCGAAGTAACGAAATGCCACATCCAGTAAGTAAGGACACAACACCCCGAATCCTCAAGAATAAGCCCACCTTTTATTTAAAAGTACGTGTATTTTAATTTTAAGAGATATTCGGTTATTTAGATTGAACGAGAAAAAAAGTAACTCTCGAATTTCTAAATTCAGAATATTGTCATTTTAGAAATTCTTATCTCGAGGTAACGAGATGTCACACCCAGTAAGTTAGGACACAACATATCGAATTCTTGAGAATAAGCTTTTATTTTAAATCATTTCAAAAATTCTAATCTCGAGGCAACGAGATGTCACACCCAGTAAGTTAGGGCACAGCACTTTGTACTCTCGAGAGTAAGCTTTTTATTTGTTTAGAACTTCTTGCGATTTAAAAGGATATCCCGTTGTTCAAATAAAACGAGAAAAATCGAAACCTAGTAAGTTAGGGCACAATTTCCTCGAATTTTTAATACGAAATATCAATTATTTTAAAAACCTAATGTATTGAAGAAATAATTAGTGAGACAAGTGATAATATGAAAATACAACAGTACGTACGAAGAGAACAATAGTAAAATGGCGATATAAAATCTGAATAATGTGCTAATACGAATGTTACGAATAAATTAATGATAATGGTAAAAACGACAATATGGATAGTGATAAAATGAAAGTAATATATTAATAGTAATAGTTTAAATAATAATAATAACACATTAATAAAGAATGATGATGGTAATAATATAAAAAGAATAAATATGTAAAATGAATAGTAATAAATCAAATGGTAGTAAAATAATAGTAACAGCAATCATGATAGTGATAACAATGATAGTAATGATTACGATGAAATAATAGTAGTGATAAATAATAAGAATAAAATAATGGTAATAAGTGACAAAGAATAATATATAATAGTGAAGATAATAATAATAATAAGGTGACAAGAGTAGTGATAATAATAAAATGGTGGTGAAAAAGGACAACAATAATGCAATGATAATGGTGGAAAATATAATAAATAATAATAGAAAGGGAATAAATCGTAAATATATAATGACAATGTTAATGATAATAATAATAATAAATAAACATAATGATATAGATAATAATAATATTAAAACATTAGTAATAACAATAATGATAATAGTAAGTATATATATACAAATAATAATAATAATAATAATAATAATATTAACAATATGGTATTAAATGTAATACTAAATATAAAAAAAATTAATCTAATAATAAATAAGAGGAAATAGCCAAAAGGACAAAAATTGAATTAAAAACAAAGTATTGGGGCCAAAACAGAAATAAATAAGGCAAAATGACCTATTTGTAACGCATGTGAAAGGTAAGGGGCCGATATGGAAATTTATCCAAGTCTCCAAAACGCACCGTTGCTGGGGGTTAAATTGAAAACTGAGATAAATCATAGGGCAAGATTTGAAAAATAAAATAAACTTAATTGTAAATAGGTAAAAATGAGGAAGGACCAAGTGGGAAATTAGACCCATTAATGAAAACGCGCGGATCCTCTGGATGGGTCGGTCGCTTATGCGGGTTGGTTCAAAACGGCGCCTTTTTAGGTCTAAAGACCCAATCCAAAACGACGTCGTTTTAACTTCTTTATAAAGTCAAAATTTTCTTTCCCATTCATTTCTGCAAACAGTTTTTAAAAAGTTTCTTTCTTTTTCTCTCAACCCTTTAGCCTCTCCTCCGTCGTCGCCCCGACTAAAGTTAAAGCATCGACCACCACGGCGGATCGACGCATGCGTGTTGTTGCAGAAATTTAAAAAAAAAAAACCTCCTTTTAGGTGCCTCTCACGTGTAGAGCATAGACCGGGGGTCAAAAACCACTAAAACCTGTCCTAGCTCAGTGTAGAAACGAGAAAATGTTTTGTTTCCCCCCGTCGAACGTGATTCCTGGCAGCGAGTATCAACCCTTCGGGTACGTGTTCTTTTTTTTTGTTGTTATTGTTTGTAAAAAACTTAAAAGAAAAAAAACAAACAATACGGTGAGCACAGAATACTAAAAGATTAAGACCCACCTTCTGAAATTCTTTGTTTTTGCTTTTTTTTATTTATTTCTGAATGTTCCCTCCTCTACATCGTTTTGATTTCGGCTTATATAGTCAAAAAAGGAAATTACAACATCATTCTATTTTGTTTGCCTTGTGTTTGTCTACTTGCTATTGTTCCTCTGGCATTTTGTTGTTTTGCAGGCATGGAGGGAAGTCAATGGAGCAAGGACGCGCAAAAGAGGGGCCTCGGGCGGAGGCGAGGGCACGACGCCCAAGGGACGTGTGGGCGGGAAAGGGAAAGGGAGCCCTAGGGTTCCCTGATTTGTTTAGTATCGGGCCATAATGGGCCAATAGGTTTTGGGTTTTAGTGTTTGGGTTTTAGTGTTTGGGTATAGGGTTAATTTGGGCTAGGTTGTGTAGGACAGGCCCGGGCCAATATTGGGCTCTACAAAGCTCATGGTTAAAATTTTCTTCATGCTTTGCAAATGCATCTGCAAAACTCCCTCTTTGTTTTCGTACATCTGAGGGGTCTACACCGTAAAATATAGGAACAACACATTGTTGCAGTCCATGATCTTGACCAGCTCGTCCAAGCACCATCTGGAAGAAGCGTAGTCTTTGGGGAAAACAATGACTAAAACCCTTGATCCTTAAATGGCCGTCAACAGTGCCTCGAAAATTTTATCTCCTCTTCGAAGCTTTTCGCTATCTATAAATCGACACAAATCATTGTACAGATGACTTAAGAAACCATCACGAGTATCCTCGCCTCTGAAGCTAAGGAAAACATTTGATCATATCAACAGCAGAAGAAGAAGATGTTGAAGCAAGCATATTGGTGTTCCGCCAGATTTGATGAAAGATTTTTGGATTCTGAGTAAAACTATTGTTTTTTAAGCCAACTACATCAACTGCAAAAGCGTGTGGGACCATAGACATTTGAAGATAATTGGACGACTTTTAAGAGCCTCCAACAAATTGAAAGCTGATTCTCTTTGGAGACCATTTATATTTTAATGTTTTAACCCTTCCTCCTAGAGGTGTGCATGGGCTGGGTGGCCCGGCTCGGCCCGAAGGCTCGTCCGAAATGTGGGAGGGTTTGGGAAAAAATATAGGCCCAAAAATAGGCTTGGACAAAAAAAAGGCCCGTTTAAAAAATGGGCCGGGCTCGAGTAAGGCATTTTTGGCCCAGGCTCGACCCGACCCGAATTTATTAAAGGAAAAAAACTATATTTTTAAATATTATTTTCTTATTGTTTTTCTCTTTATTTTGCTACCATTTTACTATTATGTTTATATTATTTTGTTGTTATTGTTTAGATATTATATAAAACTTATTTTATTGTTAATTTTGTTATTATTTTAAAGACATTTGTTAATTTTGTTATTATTTTAGAGGCATTTGCTTGTTTAGTTACATCTATTTTAGTGTTATTTAAGTCTATATATTTTTTAAAATTTATTTTTAATTTGTTGAAAAATATTTATTTTGATTTTTTTAATATTTTTAATGTATTATATATATATATTTAAAAATTATATAAAATAATATAAAAAATTAATATAGGCGAGCTGGGTCGGGCCTGAGTTTTAGCATTTTTATATGGGCCGGGCTTGGGCAAAAATTTTAGGCCCATTTTTTGGGCTCGGCCTGGCCTGGCCCATGCACACCTCTACTTACTCCCAAGTTAAAAAGTAAAAAAATACAATTTTTATATTTTTTATTTCAAATTATAAATAGAGTTAACAAAAAAAATTTAAATGCCTAAATCAAACTTATAGAGTTCTAAAAAATATATTTTTTTATTAATGATTTTTATTAATTTATAATAATTTTTATTTTAATATCTCAACTCCTTTTCAATTTTATTCTTAATTTTGTCTGTCTTAATTTTATTTACACATTATATTTATCGCATAAATTTTTTATATTATAATGTTTATTTGTTGCATACATGTGGATTGTCACATTGATGTTACATCAATAATTAATTAAGTTTTACAAATTTTAAAATATTAAAGATATATTGGTGTTGTTAATATTCACTTAATAATACAATATTCATAACGCTTTCTGTTTGATGTGTATTGGTAGATAATGTGTCTCATTACAACCTTACTAACATAAAAATCCTGTGGAAAAAATTTCCTAATGAAGGAAAAAGAGTACACATATTTGTAATACACATAACATGGTGCATTATTAAAAACCTTATCAATGGAACAAAACCTCAGTTAAGAGAAAAATAGTACAACACGTATTTACTCCCCCTCATGATATCACATAATATATCGTATTCTACATATTCAAATCTTGAATGTTAATTTTTCAAATGATCACTTAAACGTATTTGCTAAGCATCTATATCACCATTCTTTTAAAAGTCATTAACAAGGAAAATTCTTGGAGAAATATATTTTGATCTCTTCAATAGTTTTCAACAATAATCATAACAAAACTTTGATCATGATCATTTCATACTAATACATATGTTCAAATCAATTCATATGTATTTTTTGGGAATTTTTATATGCTTTCAGCATTCTAAATCCTTCAATGATTTAAATACAAACTTCCACTATATAAGTGGTTTATATAAAGATTGTAACAACAATCATAAGACACTTATCAAATCTTTTATGAACTGCCAAACTAATAATATATCTAAATGTTATTGCATCTACCACAAAATAATATTATATTTTATCATAATCAATTCCAAGATTTAGCGAAAAACTATATTTTATTATTTCATTTTTGCAAAACTACTCATTTAATTATACTTTTAGATGCTTAAACTATTGATCCAGAAACTTCATGAATTTAATTATACTTTAATTGTATCTTTCCATTTTGGTCAATCTTTTCCATGTCTATATTTCTTAAAAAAATTATTCAAGATCCTCATTTTTTTCATTATTTCAATAATAATATTGCATGCAAAATTCTTGTCGGCAACTTCTTATTTCCATGATTCCATATTTTCTTGTATTGACATGACTTATTGAGATATTTTTATTTTCACTATTTTCACCTTCAATTTCAAGTACTTGAATTTCTTTTAGAATTTTAATAATTAGTTATGTCTTGGATCTCTTCAAAAACATCCACCTCCACTATATAACCATCTATATTTATTATTTTTTATTAGAATTTTTTATATATTTAAAAAAATTTAAAGAGTCCTGAAAAATATACATGTAACACCCCAAACCCGGCCTATGCGTTAAGACCAGACTTGGCATGCCACGCAATTCGAATTTACGTCCAGTCGTCAATGCTTTTAATGAAAACAATTTTTCAAAACGATTTTGAAGACGGAGTTTATCAAAAATCGAGATTTATTTGAAAAATCATGACTTTAAAACATGAGAGTTTATAATTTGACTTTCAAAGAAATAATTGGTTAAAATAAATTTATAAAAGAGTTTTCACAAAATTTTACGAGTAAGTGATATTTAAGAAAAACCTCCTTTTTTTTTTAAGTTTAAGAAAAATATTTATAAAAATTTAACAACCACATTTAAGTAATTAAAACATATTAAAATCCATCCACGCATAAAAATCCATAAAAATAATACTGAGGCCTTATTACATTGCAATTGAAATAATACTTAATTAAAAATACTTAAAGGAAGTCCAAAGTTTTTATAACTCATCATTCGTAGTATGGCCTCCACACGAAGTCATCCCCGGCCCAAGCCTCCATCAATTATTATTACCTGAGAAGGGTAAGGAAAACGGGGTGAGTTACTTAGAACTCAGTGTGTAACCCACTTACCATGTTTACTGGCTAAAACCATTTAAGCATTTAATTGGGCTTGAGCCCACTTACAAATGTGACAATATAACAAGAATAAAATGCATGTGATATGCAATTCCCAACCAAACCTAAATTTCCATCCGCTACACACCACCCGCGTACCAACCAAAGACACTGTGGGGGAGCTTTAGTCACCCACCCCGCTAACAAACCAACTGGGCATTAAGCCATATATTAAACTGGGCACGAAGCCATTAACTGGGCACAAAGCCATTAACTGGGCACGAAGCCATCTTCTCTTCGTCAAATATCCCAACCCATGCAATCATGTATATAAAATGCATGACAATTCATTTATATGATAATTCCAACATAAGGCCCATAAATAAATAAAATTATTACAAATCTGGCCCATTTCACTATTTGGCCCGTTAGTCAAAATAAAAATTTTAGTCCATTTAACGATCTAGCAATTTTGGCTCATATATAGCGATCTAGCAGTTTTGGCCCATATATATCGATCTAGCAGTTTTGGCCCATTTGTCACATATCAATATGGCCTATTTATCAAATAACACATTTGGCCCATATAGCAAATTATCAAATTGGCCCATAAAGTAAATTATCAAATTGGCCCATTAAGCAAATTATCAAGTTGGCCCATATAGCAATTTACCAAATTGACCGATATAGCAATTTATCAAATTGGCCCATCAAGGGTATTTTCGTAATTTGATCCATAGGGACATTTATATAATTCGGTAATCGTACCCACTAAGGGTAATTCGGTAATCTCGTAACCCAAGGGTATTTCATAAATTTTACCCACCAAGAGTAATTCGTTTGGGCACAAAAATTGAAACTGTCCGTCTGCGTTATGCTGACTAAATTGACTATAACTCGAGTTAGGAAACTCGAAACTTAGATCCGTAAATTTTTCCTGAATTTTTCCAGAATTTTTGGTTTAGTCATTTAGTACAGTTTATTCTTCAAAGTGTCCCTTGTTTCACTGTTTGACAGTTCTATCCTCTCTTCACAAAATCTCAGATATCTTATTGTACAGAACTCAAATACTGATTTTGTTTGATCCAAATAAAAATAGACTCACTAAGGATTCTAGTAATATAAACCATGTCCTGTAATTATTTTTCTACAATTTATAGTGATTTTTCAAAGTCAGAACAGGGGATCTCGAAATCGCTCTGAACCAGTCTCACAAAAATCTAAAAATCTCAAAATATACTGATCCTTTGCTTGCTCCGTTTCTTTTATAAGAAAATAGACTCAATTATCTTTCAATCCATATATTCTTCACTTTTTAATTCAATTCCTACTATTTTTGGTGATTTTTCAAAATCACATTACTGCTGTTAACCAAAACTGTTTTGTTACAAAATATGATTACCACTTCGAACATACGTCCGTCCGAGTGGCCATAGATGCCGAGTTCCGGTTTTCTTTGGTATTTCAACCAAATCACAGAACATTCATGTAAAACTTCAGAGAAGTGTGAGATTACACACCTTGATTACGAGTTGTGCTTTCTACCGATTTCAACACCACGACTGTGACCTCCCTCGATGACCAAGAATCGATCCTACCAACAATATCAAATAGCCATCCTTCAATCCGATTAACTCAATAACCAAATGGAGATATCGAATGGACTATGAAAGATCTTCCTTACCTTAATCGATTATAATATCGTTTCTCACGATCGTCCTATGACTAGAGATGATTAGGCTATGTTGTGGTATTCGGCGGAAGGGATTTGCAAAAAGAGTTAACCCAAAAGCTTAAAGAAAAGTGCACAAAATTGGAAAATGCCAAGAAGAACCTAAAGAAATTTTTTTGGCACTCTAAGTCCCCAAGGCCGAATATGTACACACCACCACCCTAGTCAATTTCACCTCCCACAAGCTCCCATATTCGGCCAACTAACACCACTCCCACAAATCCCTTGATTTTCTCCCTTTTGCTCCACCATTTAAACATCAACATAAAAAAATCAGATCCTAGCACAAATGCTCCTTAATTTGCCGTGGATGATTGGTTGTCCAACTATGGAAGAAATGATTCCCACGTGGCTACAATAAGCATGGTATATGCTATTTAATTCTATTTGTGCACATGAGAAATTGGCCATGTTTTCTTTTTTTTATACCATTAATCATTCTTTATTTTCCATGATAGAATGTCTCCCCCTTAAAATGTCAAAGTCAATAGTCCATCATTGCTTGCCTTTCAATTATTTATTCCTTGCTTCCAAAGCCTTGCCGTCCATAAGCACCTACTCTTAATAAATTTGGCACATTAGTTTAGTTCAAATTTAAAAATTGTCTTGAGCTCAATCAAATTAATAAAAAAACAGGTGGCCATATTATTTATTCCCATGCCATCCTCAATTTCCCATAAATTTTAAAACGCTTATATGCTCAAGGTTCAATGGGCCCAATTCTACTAAGCCCAAATTTCGGGATGTTACAATACAATTCAATTGATTTGTATTTGAATTCATGTTTAAATAACAACAATACTAATACAATTAAAGTTCAATCCGCAGCTGTAATATTATTTTCCAATCAATTGGTTGGAATTGGTGTTCTTAATAAAAGGAAGGGTAAATTACACCAAAAGTCACTTAATTTTGGGGAAGCTGACAAAATTGTCACCTAGGTTTCATTTCAATCACTCAACTTTGGAAAAGTGACAAAACAGTCACTAACATTATAAAAAAGTGACAAAATAGTAACTGATTAACAGTTTTGTTAGTGTGTTAAAGGGACCGCTGATGTGGCAAGTTAACAACTGATGTGGCCAGTTAACTTGCCACGTTAGTGAAGCAGCTGATGGGTCTTAGTTTGGGGTGGGTTTAGGGGAAAATTAAAGGGTTATATTGGTTTAGGGTAAAAAATTAGAAACTGATTCTGATTAATTGGATCTGGGAAAAAAAGAAATTGAATTTGGAAAAAATTGATTGTGATTTGGGTTGGTTTGGGTTTGAAATTGATTCAGGAATCAATTAAGAAGGTTGGTTTAGGGTTTGAAATTGATTTAATAATCGATTAATAGGGTATATGGTTAGAAAATGATTGGTCTTTTTCGTTTAAGGAGAAAAAAAAGACAAAACCAGAAACCTATCAGTGTTTTTGATTCTCAACGACAATGGTCAATAAAAGAGAAGCTGCCAATGTTGTTACATCCACTGTAATGGGTAAGTTTTTGCATTTAGTTTTTTATTTTTTAAATTTAGGGTTATTTTGATTTAGGGTTATTTTGGATTATTTCGATTTCAATTTCGATTTCGATTTTGATTTTGATTTTGATTTTATTTGAATTTTGATTTTATTTATTAAAGTGAAAGATTAGGGTTTGGTTATTAAAGTGAAAGGCAGATAATGTGTATGGCATGCCATGTGCATGATATTTATTGTTTGTATCAAACTGATGTTTATTGTATCTGCCATTGTATGAATGACATTATCAAACTGATGTTTATTGTATCTGACATTGTATGAATGGCATTATCAAACTGATGTTTATTGTTTGTATCTACCATTGTTTGTATCCTAGCTACTATATTGTATGTGGCAATATCGAATTTTTTATTTTCCTTCTATATTGTTTTGGTTATTGTCTGTCATTACCTAGGTGTAGGTTAAAGTGTTTGGTTATTGTCTATCATGTGCATGACATAAATGGTTGTGTTTGTATTAAATTATTTTTGTATTGGTTATTGTTTAACAAAAATGGTTAAAGTGTTTGCCTATGTTGTCTGCCTTTATTGATGAGTAATTTGTTTGGCAAGTTTAATTGATGACAATTTTAATGAGAATGAAGAAGAAATGTCTGGTAGTGATGTATCTGATAGTGATGCATCTGAAAGTGATGTGTCTAATAGGATAAGAGTTAATTTAAAAGGTTTACACATGAATGATATAGAAATAGGTGAACTGTGTGATAGTGATGATTCTAGAAGGTTAGGTAGTGCACATGAATCTGACTTAAATAGCCAAAATTAGCCCGAGTTCAACCTAAAGAATGACATGAGTAATCCTAGAATTAAGGTTGGAATGTTATTTAAGTCTAAAGATAGTTTAAAAGAAACTGCCAAGCAATATAGTAGGTTGAATAGTTATTTTATTAAGTTTCCCAAAAATGAGCTAAAAAGGTTAAAGACAGTCTGCAGTGGAAAATGTTCTATGTTCATATGGGCCTTTAAACTAACCCTAATGACCAGACTTGACAAATTAGGAGTTCAAACCCTAACCATACTTATTCTAAAGTCTATAAAAATAAGAATGTAACCTCGGCTTGGATAAGTGAACATTATAAAGAAAAATTCATTGTTGATCCTGATTATTCTCTAAAGTCATTACAGCAAGATGTCAAAAGAGAATTATGTTGCATAATCTCACTAACCAAATGTAGGAAGGCTAAACTTAAGTCATTAGAATTAATTGAAGGAGCTCATAAGGTTCAATATGGGAAGATTTATGAGTATTTGTTAAAGGTTAGGATCCAAAATGAAGGAACAACAACAATTTGTTATCTGGATAACAAGTTGTTTCAAAGGATGTATGATTATCTATAGGCATGCAAATACGAATATAGGGCTGGTTGTAAGAGGACAGTAGGTTTAGATGAATGTTTCTTGAAGGGCTACTATGATGGCTACTTACTTGTAGTTGTTGGGATAGATGCAAATAATGGCATCTATCCTATTGCATATGTTTCTATTGAAAGTGAAAACCAAGCATCATGGCTTTGGTTCTTAGAGTTGCTCGCAATAGACTTGGAATTGTAAGCTCATACCAGATATCTTTTATGTCTAACAAACAAAAGGTAAAACTCTATTTATTTATTTTTTATGTTGTTTCTATTTAGGGTTTAAGGTTTGTTAAAGATTTAAACTGTATTTGTTTTAATTGCAGGAACTTTTAGAAGCAATATGTATGTTGTTTCCTACTGCAGAAACAAGACACTGTGTTAGACACCTACATGCCAATTTCAAGAAGGCTGGTTTCTGAATAAAGGAATTGAAAGATTTGCTTTGGAAAGCTTCCAGAGCAAGCACTACAAAGGATTTTAAAGATGCCATGGATAAACTAAAGAAAACCAATCAGCATGCTTATGATTGGTTGCAGGAAAAAAACCTTACTAACTGGTTAAAGTCTCACTTCTCAATTAGGAGCCATTCTGACATGTTGGTGAATAATCTTTCTGAATCTTTTAACAAGGTAAACCCCTATGTTTTATGTTTCTTACTAATCATTAGCAGTTCATTAATCCTTTATGTTGTTTATTGGTAGATGATACTTGAAGCAAGAGGGAAACCTATTTTGACCATGATGGAAATAATAAGGACCAAGATTATATTTCTAATTGTCAAGAAGAAAGAAGAAGCTGAAAAATAGAAAGGAATGTTGTGTCCAAAGATCAAGAAAAAGCTAGATGTCAATTTCAAAGATTCATTGAGGTAAAGTTACCATTTTTAATCTTTCTGATGCCTTTATTCTAACTTTATGTTGCTAGTCACATGTTATTTTAGTGAGTGTTTTTTAATATACATGTAGTGCTTTTTAATCTGTCTGTGTATGATTGTTGATGGGGGTAGTCACATACTGTTGACTATTTTTTAATATGCATGCATTGTTTTTAAATTGTTTATGTGATTGTTGCTGAGACTGCTCATAATGTTGTTTTAGTGATTGGTATGTTCCATCACATGCTGGTGGGGATAGGTATCAGGTTGAATATGGTTCAGGCAGCCAATATGTGGTAGACCTAGTTGAGAATTCTTGCTCCTGCAGGAATTGGGTTCTCACTAACATCCCTTGTATGCATTGACTGACTGCCATTCATCTAAAAGATGAGTTCCCAAACAGCTATGTAAAAACATGGTACACCAAGCAAACCCAGCTTAACATTTACTCCAACTTTATAAGGCCAGTAAGGGGTCCTAGACAAATGGGTGCCTTTGTCAAACATGCTGCCAATACTGCCTCCTACACTAAGAAGGCCACCTGGCAGGTCTTAAAGTGAGAAGGAAAGAACCTGATGAACAATAAACAACAGAAAGGCTGAGCAAGAGAGGGGTGGATATGAAATGCAGTAAATGAAAAAAAACAATATGTCACTATAAGAGGAGTTGCAAATGGGAAGTTGGCCAAAACATTCTAGTAAGTCATCTGCCTTAAGTTAAGTTATATTACTTCTTTTTATAGATTTGTTTGACTGATTTCCCTTGTTCTTGTAGGTCAAAAGACACAAAGTTGGTGTTCATAACCAATTGGTTACCCCAATTCATCAATAGGCTGCCCCAAATCAGCAAGAGAGTTCCCCAACTCAACAAGCTGTCCCAACTCAGTTACAAAACTGCCCCAACTCATCAACAATCTACCCAACTCACTAAAAAGATGCTGCCCTAAGAGGAAACCAACTACTGTTAGAAGGATGCCTCCTACTCAAGAGTCATCTATGACAGACTAATGATAACATTGTGAACAGACCTTATTTTGTTAACTTTTTGAATTTGTGTAAATTTGCCTACTATTGATTTATTAACTTAGGCAGATTAATTTTTGTAAATTTGCCTATGATTGCTACTGTTGATAAACTTAGGCATATAGTCACTGAATTTTTTTTTTTTTTGTAAATTTGCCTACAATTCACATCTGTTCAATTGTGTTGAATTGTGGGAAAAATTGGCAATAATTTGCCCTTCCTTCCTTTTGTAAACAGTTTGACGTTTGGCCTTAGTATATGAGCATTGATCCATGCAATTTGTATTATCTCTTCTAACATATGAGTATTGAGAAAACAAATGTGTGAGAATTGAGAAACACAAATGTTTCTATTAACGTTATGCCTTTTTCTATTTATAAACTACTAAACACGGGTTCTTTGAAAGAAACAAGTGTAGTCATTTAGCTTGCAGATAGGTCTGTAGTATATCGGGAAGGAGTGCTGGAAAATGTCCTCATCAAGGTAAATGAACTAATCTTTCCTGCAAATTTTTATATCATTGACATGGAGGATGACAACTCGACAATTTCTTTCCATATTCTACTCGAAAGACCATTTTTAAGCACCGTGCAAACGAAAATTGATGTTTGGAGTGAAACATTCACTATGGAATTTGACGATAAAATGGTCAGGTTTAATGTTTATAAGGATATGGGCCATCCCAGTGTAATAACAAATGTCTTTAGTGTCAATGGAATTGAACTATTGAAAAGCTTACATTTTGAAAAGGATAAGCTACAAACTATTTTTTGTAGGAATGTTGATCTCGATGTTAAATAAGAAGAATTATCGACGATAAAAAAAACAATACGTGAAGCAGTCATTCGCATGTAGACCTTGAAATTAGAGCTCAAATCGTTACCGAAATATATAAGGATTTTGATAAAGGAAAAGACAAGCCCGACCAGAGAAGCTCAAAGATGCCTCAATTCACTAATGATAGAGGAATCTGGGAAGTGCTTCAAGGACAATAGAAAAAGGTTGAAACCTTTATACGAGAACTTCCAAGTACATGTAATGGAAGAATTAATTCTCAATGGGCCAAACGGATAACATTTTAGGTCATTGAACTAACAACATTAAATAAAAGCGCTTTTTGGGAGGCAACCCATATTTATTTATTTTAATCTGTTTAATTTTGAATTCATTTTAATTTATGTTGAAAATAAAAAAAAATATTATTATTTAATCTATTTTATTATATTGTTTTCTAGGAATGATGGTAGAGGCTATCCTTTTTCATCCAAAAATAAATCAAATTTGGACTTCTATGGTGTGGGCACGCCTTGTCAAATTTCAGTGCTGCCATTGCTGAAACATACACCCAGGATTGAATCCTTGTCAAACCAACCCGAACTGCTTGAACCACCCTACGTCAAATTAAATATACACAGGGAGTATAGTTGACCTTTCTCTCTACAGTACTTTAATTCTTATACAATATGCTTGAGGACAAACATAGGTTAAGTATGAGTTGTTGGATTAGTAAGTGTGCATGATTGTTTTTCTTTCGCATGTGTTAATTCTTATGATGGGATTATTTGTTAATTTGTTTGACATTGAGCCTTTAATTCCAATGCTTAATCAATTTAGATAGTTGGGTGGTTCTTGAATTAAAGTGTTCATTATCTAGTTTAATCAACATATGTGTTATAAAGTTGAAATATTGTAATTAGATTGTTTCATGGAAATTGATTCTTTATAAATTTGCTTGGTAAGTATATCATTCTTAGTTATTTGATTTTAAATATATTTGCTAATTAAAAGAAAAATGAAAAAAGAATAATTACATCTACTCCGCTGATGGCTTAAGTTATGAGTGAAAATTTCGAGAAGGTGACCGAATTTAGTAATCGGGATGAGGTGCTGGGGATGTCATCTCATTTCGCGTAAAAAGGTTCGAGTGATGAACCTGAAACTTGCAAACACTCTGCTAACCGAGCTATCATGAGTAGGGAAAATTAATCCATTTGGATACGTGTCAAATTGGGTAACCCGGGCAAGGTGCTTAGGTTGTCATCTTACTTCGCCTAAAAAGGTTTGACTATGTCCCAAATTTACTGTATAATTAATTGAGAATAAATACCTTGCAAATTTTGGTTCAATTTCAATTTATGAAGTGAATGAATTTACATATTTGAATTTTATGGACACTTGTTGATTAAACTGAATATTTGAACACTTATTCATTTTCGCCTAAATTATTTGCATTGATCATGGTTGCAGAAGAGAGGCTTGAATTTTGATAAATTATTGGATAGTTTCTAATGTAGAAACATACGATATGCTTGAGGACAAGCATAGGCTAAGTAGGGGAATTTGATAGCATGTTTATTTTGCATATTTTACGTGTTCAAATCAATTAATTCTTGAAATAATTCTTGCTAAATTGGTGATTTTATGTTTAAATTTTGTCAGAAACGGAATTCGAATGCTTTAATTCGAAAACAAGCAGAAAATAATTAAATTGGAGTGCGAGCAATAAAAAAGGGATTGAATTAGAAATTTGGAGACATTTAAGGGCTTATCAAATTTTTGACTTTGTAAAAGTCATATTTAGAAAAGAAAATCTAATATTTTATTTCATGTAATTAGTTGTTAGATGGGTTAGGCTAATTTTAATATATGATTTTTATATAAATAGGGTGGTGGCCTTTGAAAAAACACAAACACACCTTGAATACCTGGAAATTGAATAGAAAAAAAAATCAATTTATTTTTTTTCTTTCTTTTCACACGTGAAGTACACTGACAACTTTTATTTCAATTTCAGTATTTTAGCTTTATTACTGACCAAGTTCCTTTCCCTTTTCATCTTCCACCATTTCTATTAAAACCATTTTCATACACCAACCAAGCATGATTAATTTCTACTTAGCTTGAGGCTGGTATTTTTTCTGGTTAAGAATAGTGAGAAATGAATCCACATTAAAAATCTCTCATAATGGTATTCATCATCTCTTAGGAATATGAGATAGTACAAATTCGTCCATTAAAGTTAATTCGATTTCAATACAAAGTGCACATTGGGCTGGAGGCGTTTTGGTGTACAGATGGGAAGACGAGTCAATCATGCTGTATTCGAATTTCCGCGAACAAATTGCCGTATATTGGGGGGTCATATTAGTGAGATTTTCATCTAGGGAGATAGTGATCGGATTTAAACATCCGACATGGTTGAGGTCATTGATCCGAGTTGAGTTCTTTAAACATAAGGCTGTCGAGGTCTTGAATTGTGAACATGTGTATCGCAATTAGACAATCGGTAAGGGTTGATTTACAAGTCGTACCGGAACCAACTACGAAAGGAAGAATTGACAGTTAGAATGTTCTTGATCGCTATAACTAACTTATGGTTTAGAAGAGAAAATTTATTTTCAAGGATCAATTCGGAAACCGAAATTCACCAAGTCTAAGGCTAGGGCTTAATATTTCTGTTTACAAAATTCAAATCTATTATCTTATTTTCGATTAATACAATTGTTTATTTCAGTCATCCCACTTATTTAATTTCTAAATATTTTCAACTCCTTTAATTTATTTTCTTTGCTTATTTATCAGCGAGTTCATTTCGAGTCGTGGGCACGACTATTACCACGACAAAAATCCTATTCACAATAAAAAATGAAATTGGACAACAATAACTAGTCCCTATGGATTTGACTCTACTACTCTTTACTACTATCTAGAGTTAATTTTTTGTAGGAATTTTTATTTGGTGGTTTCGACACCCATCAATTTGGAAGGGTAAAATTAAAAAGATATTTTAAAAAACTTAAATCAAATACTTAGAGTAAAAGAGACAATACTCAATTTAAGTAGGAGAGATATAAATATTTCATGGAAGTTACTCTCACACACACACTTTATGTAGAAGTTGAAGTTGCACTCACATATTATATCTAGTAAACAATATGTTACTTGTATACTCGTATTCAACCGTATTTTGTGTTTATTCTAGAGAGGAGACATTTGTAATTCAGGGAATACTAAAAAACATACTTTTTAACAATGTTGGTATTTTAAACCTCAAATGAGTCTAACCTGTGCTCTCTAAAACATTTCAATAGTCAAGCAACTCAACGATCCTGCTAAACTTCTAAAGTTAGACAATCTTTGCTTAGTTGTACATCATTTTAACTCTACTACAAGTCAATGCATGCTAAGGACATTTTATGTTTTAAAGTGGTTGGTCAAGGACCTATCAAGAAATTGTATACTATTAGTAAAAATGTTAGTAATAAAAAATGAATATTTACAAACAAAATAATTTTGTTGCAGCAATGGAGCTTCTGGTGATAATGGAATATATAGTTTGTAAGATAGGATGCTCTAAAATTAATGCAATTGTCATTTCTTAAAGAGGGTAAAGAGAGATTTAGTCGCAGTTTGAGAATATGTTTGATTGTGTTCCTCTAAGAAGTGATAAAAACTAGTTTTGCAAATTATTAAACAAGATTAGGTTTTGGCTCATGAAAATCTAGTGGTTTGGAATCGGATTTAAAAATATATATATATATATATATATATGTATACACACACGTATCTGACACAACTATATTTAAACTTTGGGAATAAATTATATTAGAATCATCCTAAAAAGTATAGTTTTTAGATACCAATAAAATTGTGTCACGTCATTAAATTTTAAAAATAACAAATTATTATTATACCCTCATCTATATCTAATATCTTCTCCAACTTAATTTAACTTTAATTTTTTTTGAGCAAAAAACGACCCCAAAGGGCCAAATCATATTAAATTAAATTAAATTACTTAAAATAATTAATTTTTCTAATTATAAACAAACAGTTTTTCTCATTTTACAAATTTTAATCATTTCTTTCCATAAGTTATTTTTTTGTGTAACCAATTTAAAAATTAATAAATTTTGTACAATATTTTCTATCTCATTGACACATAATTTTGGTAATTATTTTACCCCGAACCTTAAACTCGAACCCTGAACCTTAAATCTTGAATTCCAAACCCCGAAGTTTAGGATTTAAGGTGGGTTCGAGTTTGGATTTTGGGTTTAGGGTTCAAGGGTTTGAGGTTACGGGTTTTATTTCAAGATTCAAGGTTCGATGTTATGGATTTAGATTTAGGGTTTGGGTTTAGGGTAAAAAATTACTAAAATTATGTGTCAATGACATGAAAAAAATTGTTGAAATGTTATTAAATAATTGGAAAGGGATCATGAATAATGTGGTGGGAATAGTCCAGAAAATAATTTCTCTATAGATGAGTGTATAATAATAATTACATGTCTTTAAAATTGGATGATGTGACAAAATTTTATTGGTGCCTAAAAATTTTAGTTGTTAGGATCATCCTAATGTAAGTTATTCCCTTAAACTTTTCTATGTATTTAGAAATTTATTTAGAAAGTCATATTCCCATGCACATATGTCCAAAAAACGAGTCCAATGTAAACATTAAATAGTAATTAATTATAAATAAATGTTAAAACCTTTAGACTTTAAACTCAAGACCTTAAACTCGATATCCTAAATCTTGAATTTATTAATATTTATTTATAATAGTTACTATTAATATTTAATCATGTTTAAATAAAATTATTACTATTTATTTAAAAGTTCTCCATATTTTTTGTTTAATTTAATAATGATATGTCATGTTATTATTTACTAAAGTATATGAAATTTATGCACTAACAATATATCAAATATTATTCCTAAAATATGTTAGTTGTTTTATAATCTTTAGATTTTAGCCTCTTGGTAAAAGGGGGAAAAAAACTTAGCAAAAGAAAGAATCATAACACAAGAACAAAACCCAAAATTTTGAACTATGTTTTCTTTTGTTTATGTTTGAATAAAGTCAATTATTACAAGATGTTAAATTTCTCAATGTTGTCTTACCAAATAATAATTCTCAAGGTTGAATCTTGCCATTTAACCAAGTTTTGTTTTATATATATATATATATATTTTCCAGTTATATAATTTTTTTTTCTTCTTGATTTGTGATTCAAAACTGCAATCTATTTTATTTTGGAAAGAAAAAAACTTTTCACTTATATTTTAAAAACAATATAAAATATGATTTATTATATAATTTTATTTAGAACTTTTTCTACTATTTTTAAAGTATGTCCTTTGAGTTATAAATATTTATTTAAATCCATTTAGATATGCCTTAAATTTCTAATTGTTTTTGAACAAAAGGAAATGAAAAAGATAAAAAAATTTGAGTGAAAAATAAACATTTATAAATAAAACCTATGATAAATATGTATTAACAAAATATATATTTACAACATATTTAGGGTTTGAAATTCACTGCAGATGAAATATATGAAGCATCATTGAGATGTCATACATTGAATCCTTAATTTGCAAATAATAGATGAACCCCGCACTGTTTTACCTCCAAACAAATATTACTTAGTTTTGACCCATAAAGAAGAGGGTAGAATTTAAATGAAGCCTCCTTGTAAATACACTTGTTTGATGCCTGACTTTCAACGAACTCCCAAACTTTGAAATCATCATATAAGAGGAACATGTGATCCCACCCAAACTTTCGGTCTGCATGGGTTAGTAGTCCCAGCCCCCAAAGGGAGAATGAACAAGTAAGGTCATGACTGTCGCCATTATAGGATTTTAGATGACATTCACATCTAATGCCAAAATTCCTACCATTGTAACTCTCTGGGAATGAAACAACAACGGAAGCAACAAAAGATGGAGAGTTTATCCACCACTCTGAAGGCAATTGGATGTTTATGGAAGATCCTAAGCTCTTGAAATCAAACCATTCCGGGATTTCACTTCCAGGGACGCATGTAATAAACTTATTTCTTTGAGGGGATGCCTGTTCAATTACAATTATCAGAAACATGATAGATTATTCAGCAATGCATATAAATATCAATTGTCCACATTGAAGATATATATAGAAGAAGAAGAAGAAGAAGAAACTGACCTGATGATAATCTTTTACTACATTCACCATTTGCTTAATGGCTTCTCCAACTTTGGTGTTCCATGATTCCCCACACCTTTCTCATTCAGTCGGAAGCAATTGGTAAATATCAACTTCAAGCATCGATATGGTTCATCTTGACAGAACAGTGCTTGCTCAAAAAGCTTTTTAATGCTGGACACTTCCTCTAGTGAAGTGCAGCTATCTGCATCCAAATGTCCTAGGCTTGGTGGAAGCTCTGGTAATGACTTCAATCTCTCGCAATTCCACAAGATTAACACTTGCAACCAAGGAAATTGTTTGATGGTTGTAGGTAAGCTCTCAAGATTGGTTTCAGATAAATCTAATTTGTACAATGAGGATAACCCGTGGAGATCTTTCAGCTTCACTGGTCTGCCTCCAATGACAGAAAACAAGTTTTTTACAACAAGATTTGAACGACCACAAATGTCAAGTCCCCAAAGAGATTTGGATTTATAAAAGCCGTTTGAAAGACAAATAAGGTTTTCACAGTTGTTCAATCTTAAATATTCAAGACCAATAAAATTGTCAATTGAAGATGATAATTCCTTCAAAGCCGTTCCGCTCAAATTAAGATCTCTTAACCTCTCTATGGTGTCAAAGATTTCTGGGAAAGTCTCCAATCTTGAGCAATCTCTAAGATTGAATATTTCAAGAGATTTCAATTTATGAATACTTGTGGGGAGAGATTTAAGCCTCTTGCAACCCCATAGGCTGAATACACAAAGATTAGAGAGACATTCGATGGAGGAAGGAACTTCTTCAATTGCAGTTCCATCTAACCATAGCTCTGTTACATTCGACGAAACCTCTGGAAAACTTGACAGGTTTGAGCAGCCACTAAGATCAAGTTTGGTGAGGGATGTGGCTTTATACAAGCTAGGCAGAGATCTAATATTTTTACAGTAACTGAAGTCCAAATGAGTTAGCTTCTCAAGATGCTGAAGGGATGGAGGAAGCTCACACAAGTTAAAACACCGGTTAAGGTATATCTTTCCAAGATTGGTGGCGTTGGAGAGGTCTGGGATTCTTACAAGGTTCTTAGAACAGAAGAGACTGATAACCTTCAAATTTACTAAATCCTGCATGCATCACAACGTAGTATTTGACAAATTTCTCTACATTCAACAGCTATAATTAAAACAATTATATAAATAAAAATAAAAATGATCTTATATTATATTAATTTCAAAATATAAATAAATATAATAAAATTAAAGGATACTATCAATAAAAGTAAATACATAATCTCATTTATTTTATTTTTCGGTATGCATTTAAATTATAAATAGTTTAATATTATGATATTTACAATATATTATTTTATAATCATATTTTTAGTTATAAAGTTTACCAAATGTTATTAATAAACTACACATATAATCATCAATTGATTCAAATCCATCTATTAAACATAAAAAGTTTTGTCACCTAATTGTTAGAGACAAACAATTAAATGGGTAGTATGCTCATGACGCATTGTAGATGATACATAGTGTTACCAATTCTTTAGATTCAAAGTTCTTTTTCTCTTATTTTTTTTAAGCAAAGTGAGATATAATCTTTGTATAGACTTATACTCGCTTAGCTTTTTGTTCTCTTTACCCTACTAATAGAAGACTTAAGAGCAAACTTGGCACCTAAAACCTAAAGAAAATAGCTAAGCTTTGTACAAAAGTAAACACTAGCAAAAGATATTTTCCAATAAGTTGGAGTTGATATTCAACACTCCCCTCTTAACACCAACTTCTACCATGTCCAGCTGATGACAGAAGCTTCCGAGCTTGCTGCCACACAAGCCTTTTCTGAGCAGGTCTGCAACTTGGTCTTCGGTCTGACATGTTCCAACTTGATTTCTTCTTGCAAGACTTTCTCTAATAAAATGATAATGCACATCTACATGTTTAGTTCTTGCATGAAAGACTGGATTCTCTGCCAAGCATATTGTTGACACGTTGTCGCAATATAAAGGAATTAGAGTCTCCACCGGTTGATGCAAGTCCATCAATAGTTGCAAAAGTCAAGTGCTTTATTAAGCTATTATCTCCACTGCACGGTACTCTGCTTCCATTGTTTACAAAGACACTATTGGTTGTCTTTTGCCATACCATGAAAAGGTTACTGCACTTGAAAGAAAACTTAACCTTTATTAAGGAAGCCTAGTATTGGTCATGAAGGCTGCAGTTTTCATTGTTTCTGCCTTAAAAAAGACTCAGAACATTCTTCGTATGCAGCATACTTTGACATATTTCGGCCAAGTACCTACTCTTCCATTCCGCCACACCATTTTATTGTTGAGTGTTGGCGCATGTGAATTGATAGCATATCCGACATTCTTGAACGAAACCTAAAAACTCGTTTGAGATGTACTCTCCCTTGTCATCAATGTGTAGACAACAGACTCTTTTAACAACCTCTCCTTCCACAACCCCTTTAAACTCTCTGAACTTTGAAAGATCCTCAAATTTTTCTTCATAAAATAACCGGAACAATCATCAATGAAGGTCACCATGTACTTCATCCACTCATGAAGGCTTGTTTAACATGCCTAAACACGTAAAGTGGATTAACTCTTAATGGTTCTTTCACTTTAAATTTGGACTCTTCATACAACAATTGATGTGCTTTTCCATATTGACAACCCACATATATTGTATTTGTTCTCACTTCAAGTTTTGGGAGTCCTTTCAACATTGATCTCATCGCCATCACATCTATCTTAGAATAGCTGACGTGACTTAGTTGCATGAGTCACAAGTCCATCGTCTTATTTCTTCTTGTCTTGTCAACATATACAATTTCTGTGGACATCACATAGACTGACTTTAATCTTTGTCCTTTCATTATTAGCTCTTTTATATTCTCAAGATTGTGGTATACTTTCACATCTTGTGGACCAAACAAAACAGCATGACCTGTAGATGTTAGTTGTGCTACTGAAACAATATTTTTTTCTCATACCTAGCTTATGGTAGACATTTTGAACTGCTACCTTGATCTTATCATGTTGAGGGGAAACTATTGTGTTACTAACATGTGCTATTGGTAACTTAGAAGTTAGAGCTTCGCATAATTCCTTTTAGAGAATAACTTGGCGAGCATATCCCAAGCTTCCTTCAGGATTTTAGCATCACATATGTGTTCTAACACATCTTCTTAAATGGTTGTCTTTAAGGCGAACTTGTCTTGCCAGCTTTTATTTTCTATTTTCCATGGTGTGCCACTTGCATCCTCAGCTTTCGGTTGCATCACTTCACCTCCATTAACAACCTCTCATAAGTCTTGTCCTTGCATGCAAGACATTATGCAAGTTGACCATGTATTATAATTGTTATTAAGCTTATTCATTTCGCTAACAACTTGTGGGTCTGTCATCTTGTCAACAAATGTCTCACAACTAAATATTGGAATAGTGAAAATAGTTCATGAACAATGCATTAGATTGGTTCCCAGGACAAAAAGATAGGTCACTAGAGACACTCTTAAATACCAACTGTTTCCTTAACCAGAACCTTTTCTAGACATGCAATTTCACACTACCACATTTCCTTCCAACAACTAAACAACTAAGGATAATCTTCAAGTAATTATGAAAGTTTATTTTCTAATGTGCACTATAGCCCACGACATCACTAAACTAATATTTACCTACACCTCCCAATACTCCAAAATAAGAAAAAGAAGATGAATTTAAAGAAGCCAAATAGAAAATCCAATATTTGGTTGGTGCAAATAAGACTTATAACATAGGTCATTATATAGACCAAAAGTCCCCCTTCCTTTGTTTTTTCTAAGCAATGGTCCTTATATAGATTCATAATCCTTTTTCTTTTTGTTCCTAACTAATATGAGATTCATTGCCCTACTAACAAAATACTTAAAGACTAAACTTAGTACTGAAGAACTAAAGACAATGGCTAAACTTTGTACAACAATAAACACTAACAAAACATATTTTTCAATAAATTGATGTTGATATTCAACATATTGCATTCCCAACATGACTTTATAATGATTTAATTTATAAGAATTTTAAATCCCTTACACTAATACACACAGTAAATTATTTAAATTTACTTATTAAAATTAACTTATATACATAGTAAGCTTGTGCATTGCAAAGATAAAAAAAATTAGTATATATAATAAAATGTTTGAAGCAGTTTTAAAATATAAAAAGCTCAATAATTAAAAATATCAAATCAAAAATTTAATAGAAAAGTTACTATATGTACATCAAAATAGTAAGATATGTTAATAAAATTAAATATTTTAATTTAGAAGGATGTTGTGCACTTCTAATAATTTTTTAGTTGAGCTTATATAGATAGATATATGATAAAAGAAATTAAATGATAGCTAATAAATTAAGTTGAGCTCAAACAAAAGCTTGGATTAACAATATAGTTAAAAAAAAAATTCAAACATAGCCCTAATATATTAATGCTACAACTCCTTTTTTTTTTAAATGCAAAAATAACTTAAACACTAGTCATATTGGAAATGGTCTTTTTCCTAAGCTATTATGAAAACATAACAAATATGGTAGAGGAAACTTTATATAGAATCAATAAATGACAATGGAATTAGTTTCAAAAATGCTTACATCAATCTACAAAACATCATAGAGAACGAGGTATATATTGTTAAAGATGTGACCCAAATTCATGTTAAAAATAAATATAGTGGTAAGGTAGGGAATCTGTGAGGGCGAAGGTCGAGGGTCGAAGTGAAATCCGTATAGAAATTTACTTTCTCTATTTGATGTTGGTTAAAATAAGGTGTTTTAATATTACTACATTAAGTCTATTTGACTTTGATTAAAATGTGATTTTATAAACCTATAATAGACGTAGTCTATACTCCTCTCGTGTATTATTTGAATTCGACATAATGAATTTTCTTCTCCTCTACCTATAGTTCTTTTCTCCGAGAGAGTTTCTATGTTAAAATCTGTATATTTTATTTTTCTTCTTTTCTTTACGATTCATTGTCATTATCGATGTTCAATTCTAACATATATAATGAAAGAAAGAAAGAAAAATGAGTACCTGTTTTCCCTCCCAGAGTTGTTCGACAATGCTATCTCTCATATCAAGTTCAACTAGATTCCTTGGATCAAAACTGGTAGGTAAAGTTTTCAAAGGGTATCCCTCCCAATAAAGGTACCTTAGCTCATTAGGAAGTGACAAAAGCCCTTGAGGTAGGAGGATTTTGGATTTCATTTTAACCCTTCCAAACGTAGAAGGAAGATAGAACTTGAGGAATTTAAGTTTTTGCATCTTCACAAAGGCTTCTGCTTTTAATTCCAATTTTGGAATTCTAGACATGTCAAGTAGCATGCCTTTGAGTGTTTTTGTCCCCTAAAATCAAGAGCAGTATGTCAGAATAAGGTGCAAAGATATATACAAAATAATTATATTATTCAAATTCAAGATAATATAGTATATGTATCCAATGACATTTCACACTCGACTCAATTGTTGAATCTGAATGCATGATGACATAGTACATTCATGGAGCAACGCATACTATCTCTATCCGAGAATAGGGTTGAATTCTCAAAGGCATCAAATTCAACAGATATTTCAAAGAAATTCGCAAGTCGCTATTAGACTTAGATCAGAGTGAAATCTCCTAATCCTTCCCTGTAGGTCCGACTAGCTACGCGCGTGTAAAATTAATTTAAATAAATTTTAAATAAGAGAGATCTTTTTAACCCAAATAAAAAATTTTAAATTTTTCGATTTAACCCGAATATGAAATACACAATTCGAGTTATCCGAAAATCCGAATAAGAAAAGACAAAACTATGTCGTTTTCATAAATGTTTACATTTTCTAAAGTTGCAAAACTATGTTGTTTTGATAAATGTTTACCCATTAAGTGCAAAATCATTATATTATTTATGCAGTTAAATAATCTTATATTTAGTCTATTAGTAAAAATAATATGTTTATATAAATCAACATTGAGTATAAATAATAGGATTCGTTTAACTCGACTTTACTGGACTCGAAATTTTTGACTCAACTCGATTCGATTCGAAAAAAATTCAAATTAAGCTCGATTGTTAAAATAGGACTCATCAACTTGACTACTTCAAAAATTTTTGACTCGATTCGACTCGGCTTAATCAAATACTCATCCTACTTGTCATGCTGAGAGAAAAAGAAGAGAGAGGGTAACTTAAGGAAATGAATAAGGTTATTACACTGTTTTCTATTAGCACGTCATAGATGTCATCGGGAATCCATAGCCTACTGCGTCTTTCAGGTTCTGAAGGTGATTCGTTGTAAACGATATCCCAACCCATCTGTTGCAATAAATCATGCATTTTTATCTCATTTTCTGAAACATATATAAGAGATTTATCAGTGAGGTTCTCAATTCCTGAATATGCAGAAAGATAACAAGCTTCCATAATCCTTGTTACAAAGTCTCGATCCTCCCCTTTAAAGAAACAAGCAATGTCAAGAAACATTTCTTTCTCTTCACATTCTAGTCCATCAAAACTCCATTTCAACAGTTTTTGAATGTCCAGCTTAGGAACTTGCTTTAGTTTCTTTGCTTCACTTTCCTGGTAGCTTTGTGTCTTGCCACAAAGAGAGGATCCGATAACTTTAATAGCTAAAGGGTTTCCATTAGCAAAACTTAAAACCATCTGTGATAGCTTCAACTGATGGTATTCTGTGGGATGATTGCTTTTGAAGGCACGTTGACAAAAGAGCTTAATAGATTCATCGTCATCTAATTCCTCCATTTCATAAATGAGATCAATGCCATACTGGATAAGCACTTGTTTATCCCTAGTTGTAACGATGACTCGACTTCCAGGGCCGAGTCGATTGTTTCCTCCGAATAAATACTCGAGTTGGCTTAACTTTGACACATCATCACAAACTACCAAAACCTTCTTCCTAGAAAGCCTATCCTTAAGAAAGCTTAATCCAATTGTGGGAGTTGAGATATATAAATTTTCATCCTCCAATACGGTCGAAAAAAATGTCTGACGTAATTGAGATAACGTTCCTTGCTCATCTGATTCTCTCACGTTTGCAAGAAAGAAGTAGCTTTGGAAACCATTTAAAACATGGTGAAAAATGGCTTCGGCAAGTGTAGTTTTGCCTGTACCTCCCATGCCCCAAATACCTAGCTTTCGAAAATCAGGGAATTCGTCTTGGAATAATGACAAAACTTTCTGCATCCGCCTCTCAATTCCAACTAAACCCTCTAAATTAGCGCTTGAGATTCCACGATTCAATTTCTTCAATATATCTTTCACAATTTTATCTACCAGTGTTGAGTCAGGCCTATGTAGATGAAGAAACAAATTATGAAAGAAATAAAAAGAACACATAAATAAATAAATAACTAAATTGATTCATATGATCACTTTTAAAAATAGATTTATAATTCAAATTTCACCATCTACAACCTTTTTTATATACTCATATTACAACTTTTTTTCTTTGAGAATAAATATATCAATGGACTGGACAGTATATTTTATGCATGAGAGAATCGTACGAAGGTGTAAAAAGTTGAGTTAAACAAGGAAACATGGAAAAGGAAGCAAAGAAGAACACTGTTTAATATAAATGCTTCACATGTTACTAAATTTCTTCATTTAATTTATTTTCTACAATGTGTCCGCTCTCTATGTCTACAAAACTATGGTCCTTTTAAGATAGATTAGTCCCTGCATTTTATGAAAATTCTGAATTTAAATTCTATTAAAATAATGAAAACTTGAAATGGGATAAGAGGATAAATGAAAAGAAGTCAGAGTTTGAATCTCTCTGCTTCCAAATCAATATATATATATATATATAGAATATAAAGAAGAAAAAAGGACTGACTTTAATGAAAAGGAGTTGCAATTACCGAATCTTTTCTGAATCCCAACCGGATAAATTGCCAGCTGAAGTCAAAGCAGTTCTCCAGGATTTCACCTTTTCAACATCATGCTTGAAATTTTCTTTCCTGCTTTGCAAATGCATCTGCAAAATTCCCTCTTTGTTTTCGTACATCTGAGGGGTCTACACCGTAAAATACAGGAACAACACATTTGTTGCAGTCCATGATCTTCACAAGTTCATCCAAACACCATTTGGAAGAAGCGTAGTCCTTGGAGAAAACAATGACTGAAACCCTGGATCCTTGAATGGCCGTCAACAGTGCCTCTGAAATTTCATCTCCTCTTCGAAGCTTCTCGCTGTCTAAAAAAGTGTCGATATTCTTTCGACACAAATCTTTATGCAGATGACTTACGAAACCATCACGAGTATCCTCGCCTCTGAAGCTAATAAAAACATCGTATGTCCTTGCTTTGGTCATAACAGCAGCAGCAGCAGCTGAAGAAGAAGATGTTGAAGCAAGCATATTGGTGTTCCACCCGATTTGATGAGAGATTTTTGGATTACGAGTAAAGCTATTGTTTTTAAGTGAATTGGCCTTGCATTTGCTTCTCTCTTACAAACTTGTAGGCAGAGTACTACTTTGAACTGCAAAAGCGTGTGGGACATTCACATTCAAAGTCTAGTCCTTGGGAACCAATTATATTGTTTTAACCTTCGCTCTCAAGTTAAGGAAAAACATTTTATACATTTTTTTAAAAATTTTATATCATTTTTTATTTCAATAGATATTTAAAAATAAAATTAATTTAAAATAAAGTTAAAAGCTTAAATTAAAAGTTTAAAAAATATATAGGTATAATGACTTATTTGATCTTCTAATTTTATAAAAAAAAGTTATTTTAGTTCTCAATTTATTTTTTTGTCTGCCTTAACCATTAAATTTACAATGTTTATCAAATTACTCCAATATTTACTAATGTGATATACACATAGATTGTCATGCAGATGCTACATCAGGAATTAATTAAATTTTTAAAAATTTGAAAATAAAAAATTATAAAAAATGTTTTTTATTTTAAAAAAATAATTAATTACTAATGTAACATACACATGGACTGTCACATAAATATTTTCACATTAGCATAGTTAACAAATGCCTATTTTTTTTCATTCATTTTAAGTAATTTGAAAAATAATCCAAGTTTTGCAGTTAAAAGAAACGAAAAAATAAATAAAAGATTAAAATATTTTTTAAAATTAAAAGATTAAATAAATTATTATGCCAAATATATATTTTTTATTAATGAATTAATTTATTTCATAATAATTTTATTTTAATAACCCACCTTTTCAATTTTATTCCTAATATTACACTTGTTCGTTTTATTTACACATTATATTTTTATTTTGGGTTGAATCTGATTTGATGAAAGATTATTAGAATAGGGCAAATATCCACAAAATACCAAAAAAAATCAAAATTTACCGGAAAGGACAGGGTTCAAAAATATTGACCGGAAAGGGCAATTTTCCCCAAAATCGCGCCCCCGTAGACGCGTTTTTGAGGGAAAACGGCCTAAAGCGTGTCCCCGGGGGAGCGCTTTTGGCGGTCAAAAAACGCGCGCCCACGGGCACGATTTTCTTGACCTAGCCAAAGCGCGCCCCGGGACGCGCTTTAGGCAAGAACGATCAATTTTTTGACCGTTGGCCCCCAATGATCAGAAAAAAAACTATAAATACCCCCCAACCCTTCATTTTTTTCACACTTCAATCCTTTCTCATTTTTCTCTCAAATTTCTATCAATTTGCTCTCAATTTTCTCTCAAGTTTCTCTCAAAGTCCTTGAAATTTACGCTCAAATTTCAAAATAGTCCTTTACTATTTACAAAAAGCCCTTTATAATTTTTTTAATATATCTATTTTTGGAAAATTTTTAAATTCTTTATCGAGTACAATGGCCGGGGAATTACGTCGCCTAGACAACAACCACATTGTCGTCGAGTAAAAGAAAATGGTAAGTTTGAATGTTAATTTTTCAATATTATTAAATTTTTTTAATTATGCAATTTTAATTAATTTAGAATTTTATAATTTTTTAAACAGTCTGTAGATCGGGTGTTGCAATGTTATATTCGCAACATGCCCGGTCCCCATCGCCATTGATCGAGAAATTACTGCGGGAAGCGGGTTTTGGCACACGAGCCACGATAGGGTAGGGGTTCAAGTTGGACCCGCCTTTGATCGGTAGCGTTGATAGAGAGGTGGAGACCGAGACGCACACTTTCCATTTGCCATGCGGAGAGTGTACCATCACCTTAGAAGATGTGCGATTCTGATTGGGATTACCGGGGGCCGGTCGGTAGTCACCGGTCCGTAACATCTCTCGATTGGATGGCCGTATGCTACGAGCTTCGGGTGCCATTCCGGATAAAATTCAAGGAGCTCGGATCGATATGGCTTGGTTACGAGACGCATTCGAGCCGAATAAAGATTCGACCAAGAAGAAAGAATACGGTAGATGCGGGCATACATACTTGAGATAATTTGAGGCTATCCGATGCCGGACCTCTCTAGAAACCTCGCCCACACGAGATGGCTCGAAACTTGTTGATTTCAGAGCAGTGTGGTGAATTAAGTTGGGGTCACCGTGCTATCGAGGTTATACCGAGATGTGTGGGCGCGACGCTGTCGAGTAAAGCAAAAATCGGAGGTTGCCTATCACTACTGCAGTCGTGGGCATGGTTTCGATTTCCATTTTTACGTCCTCGACTCGACCAGAACTTTAACGAGGTTCGGCAAATTTTGCCTACGTCTTCGGGCACTAACAAATATATTTCACTCCAAAAATACAAGTGAAAATTTACAAATAGGGAGAGAGAACAATGCCTTAAGTAGAGAATGGCAAATTGTGGGATGAAGAAAATGAGAAATGGTTAGGCCTATTTATAGTTGAGGTTTAGGTATCAATCTTGCAAAATACCTATTCAAATAGGGACCAAAATTGTAATTATCCCATACCAATTTTCACATCACATCGACTTTCGGTGCCTAATTTTGGTGCCATTTTCTTCCCACTTGCTATAGCCCATTTTCTTTCCACGTCAGCGCCATTTTTGGGGGAAAAAGGCCAAAAGCGCTCCCCGGGGACGCGCTTTTGGCCTTTTTCCCCCAAAAACGCGTCCACGGGGGCGCAATTTTGGGGAAAATTGCCCTTTCCGGTCAATATTTTTGAACCCTGTCCTTTCCGGTAAATTTTGATTTTTTTTTGGTATTTTGTGGATATTTGCCCATTAGAATATGAGTAAGTCAACACTTTTTAATGTCAAAATATGCTTACATCTTTTCAAAACGAAGATTAGGTTTACATTTGGTTGTTTCTTACAGAGTTATCCACTCTACCTTTACTTTTTTATTATTTTTTTAATTACAAGATGGAGGTAAAGAGTAACGTGATTAGCGTGACTCAAATCTAAGTTATATTTGGAACGATGAATATTCTAATCATCAGGTCAATACTTAGGGTTCGATACTACTTTATCCTGTACATGAACTGCAAAAGGTTACAGCTTAAGTTTAGCATGTGGAATCTTTGTAGATTAAAAAAAAATATTTTAGCATTTTATTTAATTTTTTTACTTATTTAGTTTTTAAATCACTCCAAAATGGATGAAAAAGTTAATATTTTTTAATTTTATTGATATGACATACACATGGTGACATGTTAGCATTCAATTAATTTTTTAAAATTGTACAAATTAGAAAATATAATAATAATTTTTAAAAATTATTAAAATTATTTAAAAAATATAAAAATTAATTAAATATTGACATATCATTCACGTGACAATCCATGTGGATGCTACGTCAACATAGTTGACGAACATTAACTTTTTTTTATCTATTTTGGGATGGTTTGATAAAAAATACAAATTCAAGAATTAAAAGACAATCCACATTGAAAACAATTTTACATCTCTTTCTATGCTTCCTATTTGAACAAACATTTTTAACTTCATTTGCACTCTTTTGCTTTATGTTCGTATTTCTTTTTAGGCTAAAGTACACTAATAACCACTTAATTTTGATTAAAATAATAAATAATCGCTAAACTTTGAAAAGTTACAACTCAATCACTAAAAAAAATAAGAAATCAGTCACCTGTAACCATTTTCTACTACATCTATAACGAAAACCTAACTTGTCATGTTTAATGGTCATCTTGGCATCCCGCGATGGAAACGGCCCTAATTTAAGAACTTTAGTTGGGCTGAGCAGTAGAAGAAGAAGAAAAGGAGGAGGAGAACGAGAAATAGAGATGACCGTGATTTCGACGGGCTACTCTGGAAACCCATTTTCTATAACTACAATAATAAGGGTTAGTTTGACAATACTTTGAAAAGTGCTATGAAGAAGTGCTTTTGAAAAGTTTGGTTTAAAATTTGAGTATTTAGTATTGCTATCAAAAAGTATTTTTAAGAAATAAAATGTTCATTTTAGACATATTATTATCAAGTAACAAATATGCATTTAAATAATATTGAAATTAGTTAATATTATTATATTTTAGTAGGAATATAAAAAATTATTATAACTTGTTGTTAATATTTTAATCTATGAAATATAAATTTTAAATATTTTAAAGTAATAAATATTAATTATTTATAAAATTTAATTAGAATATATAAACTATATTTTAAAATATTTAAATATAACTATTAAATATTTATAATTAGTAATTTAAAAAATATTTTTTATTTTAGCCTATCATTAGTATTTTAAAAAATATTTTTTTATTTTTAAATTAATAATTTTAACACATTTATTATTAAAGAGAAATAATATGTTATTACAGAGATAAAAAAGTAATTAAGCACTAAATTTTAGGAGAGAAAAAATTTTTGGAGAGAAAAAACTAAAAATTTTAACCAAAAACAATTTGTTCCAAACAACTTTTATTCAAAAAATACTTTTAAAAACAAAAATATTTCTTTTTAAACAGTGCAGAACAGATTGTTTTTAACTCTTCTTCTCTCACTCATCTCTACTGTCACTTCCATTACTATTTTTCCACACCGACGCCACAGTCCACCATCTGGCACTCCACACGCACGCACTTACTACGCCACATTGGATCTTCGCGACGCCGTCAGCGGTGCTTGTGGGTATGGAGATCTTGTCAAGGCTGGTTACGGTATGGCAATTGTGGGTTTAAGTGAAGCTTTGTTTCAACGTGGATAGATCTGCGGTGCTTGTTTTGATTTAAGGTGTGTGGACGACTTGCAGAGGTATATAGATATCCATCATTGTCACTGCCACTAATTTTTGTGCTCCAAATTATGGGTTCACGGCGGAAGGTGGTGGGCATTGTAATCCTCCTAACAAACACTTTGTACTTCCCATTGAAACTTTTGAAAAGATTGCTATTTGGAAAGCTATTAACATGTCTATCCAGTATCGAAGGTATTCAAATCTGGGTGTCTTACATTGTTGGATTTGTTGGGAGAAAACATCTTAAAAATTTTCAATTTTCTCTTCAATCATCCTCCCTTTTGTTGATTTTTTTTTTCTCCCGATCGCTTTTCTCCAAAATTTTAATCGTCAAACCTTAGTGTAATCGTTCAACAAAGACCCTGAAAATTTCAATCGTCCCCCAACCTTTTTCCCTAAAATTCTCATTTAATCCCAATTTACTCTATTCTTCTTTTTTCTGCCCGCCCCGTCCCGTTTTCCCCCAAAATTAACACCTTTCAACTCCTCATGTACAACCTGAAAAATTAACTGGTCACATTACCTATTTCGTTCACATCCTCTTCTATTTCACATGCAAATTAAATATTTGAAATCTCCTTCTTTATACTTTGTTTAAACATAAATTTGATATATGTATATATAAACTATCTAAAACCCTCTCAGCCACCAGAACACAACAATCTTTTTGGAGAAACTAATTGTTTTAAACATGTACCATTTTATGGTAAATCAACTATTTCTTTTTTCTCTAATGAAAAATGAATTAAGCTTCAAAACTAGTTTTAGTCTATTTTTGTTATCAATAAATCAAAGTATAATCATATGTGGAACATGTATACAAACACACGTAAGTTTTTTTTTAAAAAAAAAAAATTAGCTGTGTTATCTCTCTTTCTTCGATTATATAAGCATCAATAGTATTGTATTAATTTTATTTTTACATGTTAGATTATGTTTATCACATCATTTTTATTTATTAAATACACCATATTTATATATATATATTTGCATTGTATCAAATAAAATTATTATATTTTTTCTTATATCATATATCTAAAATCATTCTAATTTTTCCAAGTGAAAAAGAAAATGTAAAATATATATATAATTATATAAAACTCTGAACATTGATTTTATATTTAAAAAATATTGAAAAGAATATAACTTAAATTAAATAAATAATAAATTGTATTCACTTTCCTACTTAAATTATGTCTGATTAACTCATACCAACACAATTAAAAGATTGAATAATAATTAAGAAATGGCATGGATTAATCCTTTCAAAAGAAAATTGCAATGGATTTACTTAATAGTGGTGTGAAGTTACAATTTCGACTTTTCATTCACTTTCGAAAGTTTCGGTTTCTTTGAATTAACTACACTTTCATTCTTCTTTGGCAACCTAAATCTGAGCCAACCTTACATACCTTTAACGATTATTTTGTTTAATTGTGAAATTTTAAATTAATTGAGAATCTGAAGATTGTGATGAAATGAGGTGCAAACGAAATTGATGAGATGCAATGAGTAAAATTAAACCTTAACGGAGCTATACTAGGCTTTATCATGGGTTTCATCATGTGTTGTATCACTCGTCATGCTTAAAATTTATCCGAAAAACGAGAAAGTTTAAGAAAAAAATATAAGTCTAAAAAATAGAATTGAATAAAAAATAAATTTTATTTTTTAAATGGGCTTAATTCGACTTGATTTGCCTAAAAAAATTTTCATGTACCTCTGCATTTAGCATTCGGTAAACCTCATACAATAAATGTCCTAGCTCTATTGTATTTTTTTGTTTTATTTCTTTTGGAACAATCACAAAGACTTTTTGATCATAGATGTCCTACTAGAAATTCAATACGTAATCTTAGCATTTAATATGTATTCCTGAATAATCTCATTCGTCAATTATTCAACCATTTTATTTTATCAAGTTTAATGTTAGCTTGATTAGTCAACATTTATATGTTTCAATCAACAACAATATGTTATTTGTAACAAGTAGTTTTGTTGGTTGGTTATGTAACATCCTAAAAAAAAAAAAAGAAAAGAAAAATGGAGCATGAATAATGGGAGCCACGGCAAAAGCATGGAAATTCCATATACAAACAAAATTTGAGATAAGCATGGGTTGATTTTTATTTTTTAAAATTCTTCAAAAGAATGTGCATAGATGGAGTGCCTATTAAGGTGAAAAGATGACTAATAAAAGTTACTTTTTGATATAATTACTGGTAATGATGACTCACCACTAATTAAAATTCCTCATGAATATGCATAATTCTTGGCATAGTGGGGTAAACATGTATTTTGGTGATAAGGGCCATGAGGTGGACGACATGGGAGATGAATTAAATTCTTTAAAATTGGGTGCATTGGCTGAACATTCAGCCCTTCAATTTTGTTTGTAAAAGAAGAAGCCGAAACCTCTTAGCCATATCTCTTCTCCCTTCTTGCGTGTTAGACATTTCTTCCTTTGGTTGAATTTTGTAAGTGGCTTCACTCTATTCCTTTCATCTTCTTTTCTCCCTAGCCGAAGGTTGGCTGAATATCACATCTTTGCCAACTCATCTTCTTTATCCTTAAGTTGAATCGGTGGAAGTCAAATCTATCATAGTTAAGGTAAGGAATTTCTTCATGGTTTACTTCGACCTCTCATTGCTCGGTTATTTTGCAAATCGGATCGAAGATTATGGCTAATCAATTATTTTAGGGATTAAATCAGTTGCTCTTCTCTATTCGTTAACCTTTGGAAGTAGTGGTAAGTCGAAATCCTCTCCCTAAACAACTACTTTCTCTCATCGTGGTATTTTTTTTTCTAATCGAGTGTTAAGGTGTCATAGGTGCCGGCGATCAAGGAGTTTTAGTCCTTACCGTAATCAGGTGTGTAATCTCACACCTCTTTGAATGTTTGCATAAAATGTTCTATGATTCGTTCGAAAGACCAAAAAGCCAGAAACCGGCATCTATGACCACTCGACGTACGCATGTTCAAAGTGGTAATCGTATTTTGCAATGAAACAGTTTTGGTTAACAGCAGTGATGTGGATTTGAAAAATCACCAAAAATAGTGGAAATTGAATTAGAAAGTGAAAGAGATATGGATTGAAAGATAATTGAGTCTATTTACTTATAAAAGAAACAGAGAAAGCAAAAGATTAGTATATTTTGAGATTTTTAGATTTTGTGAGATTGGTTCAAAGTGATTTCGAGATCCCTTGTGCTGACTTGGAAAAATCATTAAAAATTGATAAAAACTAATTTTGGCACATAATTTATAAGAAACAAACTAGAATATCATTTGAATTCTGTACAAAAAGATAATTAAATTTTAGTAAAGAATGGTCAGAATTGCCAGACAGCAGAAAAGGGGAGACTTTGAGGAATAAATCAGACTAAATGTGTAACACCCTAACCCCAACCATCGCCGAACAGGTTACGAGGCATTACTGCATATATCGGACAATTTGCAAATATAAATTTTGTTTAATATAAATTTCGGCAGCATTTCTGCTTATTATTATATAAAACCCCCTGTAAATTAAACCGTATTCATTTCATTCATAACCAATTCAACCAATTCATTTCATATATTCATTTTCTATTCTAAATACCTTCTAATCAAACTCAATCAATATAATATCAACTTAAATTTATCAAAATATTAGTTAGATTAAAATAAATATACTTCTTTTGTTATAACTCTTAAACTTGTAATACTAACATTTTTAACCATTTACATTCAAAACATAATAACCTTTATACACAACCTACGTACATGCCACATTATCAAAAGGAAATATACATCACCAAAAGTTTGCTGAAGTCGGGTCTGGCTTCGGATGTTGGTTCAGTATTTGACTTCTACAACCTGCGCACGGAAACAACCGTACGCTGAGTATACATATACTCAGTGGTATTACCATAATTCAAATTCTAAACATAATAATCATATCATTAATTCATATAACTTTAATTTTACTAAACCAATTCAAACATAACTTTCATATAAGTTTGTCTTTCTCAATATATTCATACAATTCAATTTTAGCTATTCAACAATTGAAATAATACACAATCATGTTGAGCCATTATCCATTTCTTGAACCAATGGTTCGTACTTTCTATTCTCATACTCATATTCCAATCACATTTTTCAGTTCATGTTCTATTTTCGCATTTCTTCCAATGGCTCAACCATTTCGTTTTATTCAATTTAACCTTTTCCTTATTTACCCCTATTAACAGACTCGGACTTTAACAGATACACGGATTCCAACCCAAACACACCAGTACGGCACAATGTGCCTTAACGGTACACAGTATACGACACACAAAGTGTCGAATCGTAATAAGATAATAATATCGATATTCAACACACAAAGTGCTTGAACTCAGAACGTGAATAAGAATAAAGATACATCGACACACAAAGTGTGGAATCGGTGTGAATGCGAATAAGAATGATGAGTCCGCACGTAAGTGCCTCGATCGAAGTTTCGCAAAAACCCGTACCCTTCCATATCCTATGGCATGCCAATTATATCCGACTCAGCCCGACTAGTTAATAGGGTTTCCAATCCTCAATTCAAGTTTACTTCCATTTAAAAATTCATTTTCAATATCAACTTCACTTTTCCATTCACTAATCAAAATACAATTCAATACTAACATATATTTCTCACTCAATTCACTTTTCTAAATTCAATTCAATAAAGTTACTTACCTCAATATTTACTTACTATAAAATAAATAAATATAAAATTAGTATTTAATAATAAATAACTTGAATTATATAATACAAACCAGAATTCTCTTTGGATTTATTCCTCACCGATCTTCTCCTTTCCTGTGTGGGTTGATGTCTCGAGTTCCTTGTTAGCCACGAAAATAATAATAATTTACATTATTAATTACAACATTAAATTACAATAAATAATTAAATTTAATTCAATTCCTACTCTTCCTCTTCATTGCACATTCTATATACACAATTCTGATATTTACTTATAAGTTCTTTCAAGGCTGTCTACCTGAGTCATTGTCACTAAATTATCTATATCTTGAGTTACAGAATTCCGAATTAAGATCCGTAAATTTTCTATGAAACTAGACTCACATATATTCTTGCCATAAAATATTCAGAATTTTTAGTTCAGCCAATAAGTACAGTTTATTCTTTGAAATCACCCCTATTCTGTTGTCTGACAGTTCCGACCACTCTTTGCTAAAATTTATTTATCTTTTTATACAGAATTCAAATGATGTCCTAGTTTGTTTCTTATAAATATAGACT
The DNA here is from genome assembly GCA_025503065.1 of Gossypium bickii. Classification (NCBI taxonomy): domain Eukaryota; kingdom Viridiplantae; phylum Streptophyta; class Magnoliopsida; order Malvales; family Malvaceae; genus Gossypium; species Gossypium bickii. Next base: position 125,648,057 of record CP106711.1, read on the forward strand.
CATTAAGGAATCCAACCATATAAATTATGTTCCAAAATTATTTTTATACAATTTTTAATGATTTTTCCAAGTCAGAACAGGGGATCTCGAAATCACTCTGAACCAGTCTCACCAAAATCTAAATATCTCAAATTACAGAATTTCTTTGCTTTCTATGTTTCTTTCATATGAAAATAGACTCAATAAGCTTTAATTTCATACCTCACTCAACTTCTACTTCCATTTCTACAATTTTTGGTGATTTTTCAAATCTACTCTTCTGCTGCTGTCCTAAATCTGTTTTCTTATGACTTATTTTGCAATTAAATCCTAGTTAAGTTTACTTATTTTCTTAACTTAATTCATGCTTTGATTCTACTTAAATTCCTTCCATATTCAACTTGATTATATAATTTTCATAATAAAACCCTAATTTATAATTTCTTCCAAATTAATCCCTATAGTAGAAAACTTATAGCTTACCTTACAATTTAATCCTTTTACTAATTCTAACTTAGATTTCATTTAATTTAATCCATAATTCATCTTTTTCTTCAACATAAACTATATTTAAAAACCTAAAAACTCTCAAAATACCAACTTAGTTTCATCAAAATCTTGCTTTAAAGCTTCTAAAACATCAAAATTAAGAGAATAGGACTTGATTGACTTACCAATTTAAACTTCAAGCTTTAAATCCCTAGTTTTCTTTTTTTCTTTTCTTTCCTTCCTTTCCCCTGTTTCGTATGCTCTCTGTTCTTTTTTTTTCTGTTCTTTGCTTTGTTTCTTTTCTTATTTCTTTTATTTTATTTACTTTATTATATAATATAATATTATATTAATATAGTTATCTAATAATAATAATAATATATTTTAACACATAAAAATCTCAGATTTTTATGCTTATGCCGCCTCAAATATACTAAATGGTCTATTTGCCATTTTAGTCCTTTTTATTTTCTTTTAATCTACAATTCAACTTTTACCCTTTATTCACTTTAGTCCTTTTTCCTAATTACTTTAAATTAAGCTAAATTCACTAATAAAAATCTAATTAAACACACTATTAGACTCATAATTACTCCTAATAATTATTTACTAACTCGATTTACTAAGACGGAGGCCCGATAATACATTTTTTTTCTGGTGCCCACGGATTTTGGGTCGTTACAAAATGGCTAGGCCAAAAATTCTGGAAAAATTATAGTAAGAAGATATATGAGTCTAGTTTCATGGAAATTTTACAGATCTAGATTTCGAGTTTTCTAACTCGATTTATGGTCAATTTAGTCAGTATGATGTAGATGGACAGTTTTAAAATGTTATGCCCAAATTAGTAGTTAAGTTGGATTGCGAAAATTACCAAAATACCATTGGTGGGTAAATTACCGAATTACCCTTAGTGGGTAGGATTACCGAATTGTGAAAATGCCTTTATGGGCCGATTTGATAGATTGCCTTAATGGGCCAATTGATATATGGCATGATGGGCCAATTTGTTATATTTTGCTAAATGGGCAAATCTGATACTTTGGCTATATGGGCCAATTTGATAATTTGCTATATGGGTCAATTTGATAATCTGTTATATGGGCCAATTTGATAAATTGCTATATGGTCCAATTTGATAATTTGCCAAATGGGCCGATCTAAAAATATGTGAAATGGGCCAAGATAATATTCTGCTTAGTGGGCCAAGTTAATAAATTGTTATAATGGGCCAGAAAATTTGTAAGAAATATTTGAATGCATTATTATGAATTGTTATGCATTATATACATGAATTGCATGGGATGGGATGATGATGAAGAGAAGTTCTGGTAGCTCTGCTACATAAATCTGGTGGCTCTGCCACAAATTTGAAAAATGGCAATGCCATTTAAATTCTGTTAATCTGGTGGCTTGTCCACAAATTGATATATGGCTCCATGCCCAGTTTCATATATGGCTTAATGCCTACGTTTGGTGTGTTGGCGGGGTGGGATGACTAAAGCTCTCCCACAGGTGTGTTGGTTGGTACGGGTGGTGTGTAGCAGATGGAAAACTAGGTTTGGTTTGGGAATTGCATATCATTTGCATATTATATATTTATATATGATACATTCATATTATTGTAAATGGGCTTTAGGCCTAAATATTTGGTTAATGGATTTTGGCCCAGTGAACTACGGTAAGTGGGTTACACACTGAGTTCTAGTAACTCACCCCCTTTCTCTTAACCCTTTCAGGTAATGCTCAGTGACGTGGACTTGACCATGGATGACTCGGTGGGGGCCATACTTCAGAAATGGTGTTATTAAATTCTAAATTTCTATTCTCGTTTATTTTATTATTTTGCTAATTTGGTTTAAGTTGTAATAAGGCCTCTGAACTATTTTTTTATTCTTGCTTTATGGTTGGGATTTTTTTATTATTTTTTTCTTAAATTGTTTAAAACGAGAATTTTTTTTCTAAAAACGTAAATAAGGGTTTTCCGAAATTGATTAACAAATGGATTTCAAAATAATCTTATACAAATATGTTTTAACTCGAACATTCTTTCAAATTATTAACGACATTTTCAAAAGTCACGGATTTAAAGTTCAATTCCTTGATTTGTGATTCATCAATCAATCTCTCAAAATACTTGTATTTTATCTACGTTTCCGCAATGTTTCAAAATGCTTTTGCAACTCTATTTCAAAGGTCACATTTTCGTAAATTGTTTATTTCAAATATGCTTTCACAACCGAAAAGGGTTGTTAAAGTTAATTATGTTTTCACGTAGACACAATTGCTTAAGTGTTTTGGGTTTTAACAAAGAGGCTGAAATTCTCCAACAAGTTGTTACAATTGCAAAGATGGTTTTGAAAAACACTTCCATGTGGCACGCCAGATTCGGATCTAACTTCTAGGCCGGGTTTGGGGTGTTACAGGTTAACTGGTCATATTTTATTAATGAAACGGGTTGGGTTGGTATTACTTTGGATACAACAAAATAATTGTTTTTACGATTGTTTTGTTGTTATTTTGCTATCATTTTACTACTATTTGTTGTTATTGTTTAGATATTATATAACTCTTATTTTATTATTAATTTTGCTACTATTTTAGAGGCATTTACTTACTAATTTGTAACTAATTTAATGTTATTTAAGTATAAAACACTTATTTTAATATTTTTAATGTATTTAATATATTATATTTTTTAATTTTATTTTCATATAAAAATTTAATACAAATGAACCAGCTGAACTTAAGTCTGACATTTTTATCTGGATGGGCTTGAGCAAAATTTTAAACTATTTTTTAAGCTAAACCTAGAAAATGAGTCTAAAATTTTGCAACACCTTTACCCCACCCATAATCTATACTTAAAACACAAAATGACTTAAAACTGCATTAAAAAAGATTAAGCAGAAAAACTAGAAGCATTAATGTAGGGCTTAAGACAGCACAAAAGTTTAAATATATCCATGAGGCAGATTTTTGAAAGATAATTTTGAATGATTTAATGAGATTATTTGAATATTTATCACGTTGAGATTAAACTTTGATACCTTTTTCATAACTCTTTTGTTGAGAAATTCACTCTCAACCTCCTGTTTCTGGTAAAAGTTTTCCCTGCCTTCCCATTTAAGAGGGAATTTTATACGATGCCAAGAACATGTTGAACTAACCCAAGAAAACTCAAGAAATCCATCCATTAAAAAAAAAAAACAGAATCTACAAACCCATTTAAAATTTTGCAACACCTCTACCCCACCCATAATCTATACTTAAAACACAAAATGACTTAAAACTGCATTAAAAAAGATTAAGCAGAAAAACTAGAAGCATTAATGTAGGGCTTAAGACAGCACAAAAGTTTAAATATATCCATGAGGCAGATTTTTGAAAGATAATTTTGAATGATTTAATGAGATTATTTGAATATTTATCACGTTGAGATTAAACTTTGATACCTTTTTCATAACTCTTTTGTTGAGAAATTCACTCTCAACCTCCTGTTTCTGGTAAAAGTTTTCCTGCCTTCCCATTTAAGAGGGAATTTTATACGATGCCAAGAACATGTTGAACTAACCCAAGAAAACTCAAGAAATCCATCCATTAAAAAAAAAAAACAGAATCTACAAACCCATTTAAAATTTTGCAACACCTCTACCCCACCCATAATCTATACTTAAAACACAAAATGACTTAAAACTGCATTAAAAAAGATTAAGCAGAAAAACTAGAAGCATTAATGTAGGGCTTAAGACAGCACAAAAGTTTAAATATATCCATGAGGCAGATTTTTGAAAGATAATTTTGAATGATTTAATGAGATTATTTGAATATTTATCACGTTGAGATTAAACTTTGATACCTTTTTCATAACTCTTTTGTTGAGAAATTTACTCTCAACCTCCTGTTTCTGGTAAAAGTTTTCCCTGCCTTCCCATTTAAGAGGGAATTTTATACGATGCCAAGAACATGTTGAACTAACCCAAGAAAACTCAAGAAATCCATCCATTAAAAAAAAAAACAGAATCTACAAACCCATTTAAAATTATTGCGGTTGTGGACATCCGAATATTATTGCAGTCACTGCGGATATCGCGATCGTAAATTTTTTTAAAATTCGCACAACTTATTATAAAACATAATAATTATAATTATAATTATAAAAAGTCACTTTTAATGAGTTTTAGAGTGTTTTCTAACACTTATGAACTTCTATTAATATGATATGAGAACACAACTTTTATAATCATTAAATATTCTTACATTTATATACGGATTTTCTAAGAATGTTATATTAACTAATAAAAAAGTAAAAAAAAAGTAAATATTAAACATTTATCATATTTAATAAGTTTGAAAGTTTTTATAGATAAAATAATTGAAAATTCATACTTGAGAGATGTCTATAATATTTCTTGACAGCTTTGAAGATGGTGAAGATATAAACATTCTATACTGCAAAAGGAAAAAAGGAATAAATAAATGTACAGATTCTCATTAATTATTTCTATTTCCTACCACTTATTCTCACTCTTTTCTACTTTCATATATAGTTTAACATGCTTCGATCCTTAATTATCTTTTCATAAAATATACTCCATTCATTAATCTAAAGATATATTTTAAATGTTTTAATATCATCAAAATTAAGAACATTAACAAAAGTTTTCTTTTAAAAAAAACATACCTTACAAATAAAGGTAGTGGTACAATTTAGTTTTCACCAATTAGTGGAATGACGAGGAAGATCAGATCCTTTACCTTCATTTTGAGAGCGTTCTTGATTTGATCCTCTTGGCCTTTGTCCTAAAATATATCCAAAAAAAAAGTAACATTTTCACCTTGATTTTCATATAATTGATATGGAGGATATATTTGATGAGGAGGATACATGAGAGGTGGAGGAAGGTAATATATTGGTGGCGGAGGATGCATTTGAGGCTGGTATGGCACAACAATAGGAAATGGTGGATAATAACCATATGGTTGTGGATAACCATGTGAAGGTTGAAAACATGAAGGTTGTTCTGGCATGGATAAAAACCTTGAGTGCTAGTAGATGAATCACTATATCCAAGATTACTAGAACTCGGTCTCCTATCAGATGAAGAGCCTATAGAAGTATGCTTTTTACCTTTTCCTTTTGATGGAGCTCTAGGTTCACTTCTATCTCTCCAAGGTTCAGGAAACATATTTCTATCAAACTTTGATCTATCACGAAAATGTCCACTAGTGGTACCAACCCCATATTCTCCTCCATACTGGCTAGAAGATCTAATTTCACATCTATCACCACTATATCCATCAACCTCATCAATTAGACTTAAACCACCACCATCGGGTCCATCGCTACTCTGACTTGGCGTTGAACTAGAACTTGAATTAGACAACTTTTGTTGTTGAGATTGATTAACATCCATTTGATCATCAAAGGTATCCATAGGTAACACACCGGCATTTTCACCATCTAATAATGGATTCTCTTTTTCATGAAGCCATTCTGATAGTGGATCAACATATTCAAAGATATGATCAAGGCTGGTATGATTAAAACTAGCATTTATATCATCAGTGTTCATTCTTTTTTGATGTCTTATCTGAAGCCTCATATTATAATAGGTAAACATTAGTTTCTCAAGTTTTTTATACTTTAACCTATTTCTTGTCTTGGTGTGAATATAACTAAATGTGCTCCAATTTCATTCCCAATTTGATGCTGAAGTTGTTTGACTAAGCACTTTAATTGCTAATTTTTGTAATTCGGGAACACACGTGCCGTATATTATCCACCACTCAGCTGCATAATATTATTTAAATTTCAAAATAACTTCAAAATGTACAATATAATTAAATAATATAAATTAAATTAAATAATTTAATTAATCGTTTACCCGGATTCATTTGCTTCCAAGTTCTTTGTGCTTGTGGAGTACCGAATGTCTCATGTTTATATCTAAATAGTAACAACTGCATAAATAAAAGATAAGAGTAAAAATTAAAAAAAAATTCTATTTCAAATTATGTAACTAAGTTACAAATAATAGTACTTGAATCTAACCTGATTAATCATTCTGACTTGATTATCAAGAGAAGGTTCTAATCTTTCAATTACTGATCGTGTATCTTCAATGTTTCTATTAGTATATTCTCAGAATGCTCCACCCCAAATTGAAATTGAGGATTGAGAAAATAACCTAAGTATAATTTATAAGAATATCCTCAAATAATAATAATCTAAAGCTTAAAATAATAAAATATAAAAATATTTCTTAATTATATGAAATATTTTATCTTAACAGCTGACTGTAAGTCGGAATGCATAAAATTCCATCTATTGTCAATAATCATTTCGTACTCAGTGAAAATCGACAATCTTGTTGAATTGCTCGTTTAGCTTTATCAACAGTCACATAAATAAAGCCCATTGTTGGTTTTTCATCGCTATCCACAAGTCTCAATACTTTTACTAGGGGCTCGTAAACTTTTATGAGGTCATTGATTTTTTTTCCTAAAATCTTTTCCCAAAACAATTTTTTTTGGCTTCATAAGCAGACCCTGACTTTTGTTGTCCCCATTTTGATTCTTTAAATTCCTATATATTCATAAGAAAAATTTTAAAATAATATAATTTAAATTATTTGGAATTAATAAAATCATTAAAGGTTGTTATATTTAAGTAATTATATTAACTAATTATAAAATACTAACATTTGAATTAAACATTTCTCTCAGACCTTGCTTTTATCTTGTTATCTCTTCAAGTTGAATGAAATGAGTTGCAAATCAAGTAAGAGCGGGTCAAAGTATTTGTTTCCCTTGTGTATATTTCTTCCTCAAATCAACAGTCCAAATGTGATTGTATATAAAACAAGTCACTTTCTTTGCCTCATCTAACACTTTTGCTACACTGGGCTTTTTTTCAATATCTTCAAGGCATAAATCTAAACAGTAAGCTGCACATGAGGTTCAATATAGGTGTTTTTTTTTCAACATTAATTTTTTTTCAGCAGCTTTCATTGCTACTTCATTATCAGTTACTATTTAGACAATGTAATTTTCTCCAACTTCTTCTACAACTAAATTTAACAAACTATAGTAGAATCCAGCATCTCTACTACGAACACTTGAGGCATCTACCGATTTCCAAAAAATGGTTCCTTTACTGCAATAAACAAAGAAATTAATGAAAACTAATGATGTGCATTTGATTCAAACTGTTGGTCCAACCATCACACATTGGAGTTGCACCCAATACTTTCCAATGCGTTTTTAGTTTACCCAATCATGAACTTGTTGATACTCTAACTTCAAATATACATCTGAAACCTCATAAGGTGTTGGGAGCTTTACACATTGTCCAACTTCTGTTAACACTTGAATTAAGTTATACAACCATGGAGAGCTTGCTAATTGAAAAGAAAGTCTTTCATATATTAAAATTTTAGATACCGCTTCACCTATATTCCTTCGAAAACTCTTTAAAAAATAGTCATTGACCTTTGGTTGCTTTGAACTTTTGCTTCTAACCAATTCAGGTATAGCTTCCCTTAAGGTAAAGTCAAACTCACTTGGGATGTATTTACTCGTTCTTTCTCTATGATATTCTCTAGTTGATCCATGAGAAGATCGCCCTTCTTCATAAATATTATCACGACCACTAGTACTTCGTCTGAATTCTTCCCTTCTATGCCACTCGTGTTGTGATTGAATATTTTCTCGAGTTCCTTGCCTTATAGCAGAAACCTCATCAATGAATTCCTCGTGTTCATCCTCCTCTTCTATTAATTGAGATAAGAATTCATCTTTTCTCCTATTTTTGTCTATTTTCTTTGTGTTGCTTTACTTCAGTATATTCATCATACTCTCTCTAATAACACATGTTAATAAAAAAAAAACTCACACTTCATATTATTATCAATATTATATAATCTTTATTGATAAATTTACAATAACATTTAAAAATAATAATGAAGTATCACATACCAGTAACATTAGGGCATGGTGCAACACTGCCGATTTTATGAGCAATGTGCTCTTTAAATCATGTTATTCCTCCTTTCACAACTTTACCACAAATTACAATGTCATTTTTTTAGTTACATGGCTACCAAATGATTTTTTATTTTAAAACGTCACGCCAACAAATTTAACAAAAAAAAAATTAACAGTTTTAACAATTAGATATAAATTTTGAAATCTGAAAAATAAAGAGTCTAAATTCTTAAAAATAAAAATAAAAATATTAAATTCTTAATTTGTGAAGAGTATAGAAACTTATGGTATGTTTTGACCTATAAAATATTAATGAAATTTTGGCTTAAATCACGATGTTGAAAATTTCAGGTAGGCAGAGACTTTGGGCCCCCTCAAATAGAAAATTTTCATATATGTCCTTATTAAATTATTAAATTAAATATTAATTTTTAGTAAAATTACATTTTCACTCTTAAAAATAAATAAAATTATGTTTAATCCTTTTAAAAATATGAAATCGTAAATTAATACATTGTAAAAATTATATTCTGATCTCTCAAAATTTTATTATTCAATTCCAACCCCTACAAAATTATTAAATCCACCCCTAATTTTACAATTTTTACAATTTTAATTGAAAAATTTTAAGTTTAAATTGTTTCCTTATAGTTTTTATTTAATATACATATATATATATATAAACACTCTCATTGCAGTATATTTTATAAAGGGCAAAGCTCCCATAAATACCAAAAAAAAAAAATTACCGGAATATACCACTTTCTGAGAAATTTACCGGAATGTACCAGTTTCCCCAAAAAACGCGCTGACGTGGCCGCGTTTTTGGGATTCCTTCCCATCCACTTGCGATGTGAAAAATGAAAAGTTTTTGGCCAGTAGTCTCCAGCAAAATAATTTTGAAGAGACGTTTCTGAACAAACAGTGGCAAAAAACGCGGCCACGTGAACGCTCTTTTGCTACAGTGGTCTCCGGCAAAATTATTTTGAGGAGACGTTTATGAAAAAACAGTGGCCAAAAACGCTTCTAACAGGGTGCACTGTGAGCAGGAGTACCGAAAAGTGCTCCTACGTGGACGCTTTTTGCTACAGTGGTCTCAGGCAAACTTAGGCTATAAATCAGGCAAATTTCATTCTCAGGTTGCAGAAGGCAAATGAAAAAAATTGAAAATGAGTGAACGTATTAATGCTGTTATTTACTACGATGGTGAAGTTCATGACACCGAAAATGGTGTTGTTTTCTTATCGGAGAACACAGCGCGATTGAGTTTTAATCGGAACGTTAATTTGGTAGAACTTCGCAAAAGAATTAGGCGTAAAATATTCAGAACAATGCTAATGAAAGTTCAGTCTATTAAGTATAGATTTTGCACTTCGGTTGATCCGGTAAGATATGACTCATTCGACATCAAAGGTCCTCGGAGACTTAAGGCAATAGTGGAGACTCATCTTGGCAGTGGTTCACCCTATATCGAGGTATATGTAGAATTTTCATCTCCAAGTGATCTTTCTGCGACCTCAACATCTAGTATCGTTCGAGGGGAATACACGACCCCAAGCCGACACTCTATATGTAGGAGGCAAAACACAGAAGTGCCCGTGTGCGGTGGTAGTATGGAAAACATAACCCCTGCACGACACTCGATCGGTGGATGGGACATGCATATCCGTCATTCGACGTCCGATGACAGAAATACGTATTGGGGGACGTCATCAACTTCTAGTGGTTGGCAATCCACATATGATTGGGATATGTACGAAAGATGTCTAAGGAGGGATTATGTACTCCCGACGACATCCATCAGCGAGGGGCCCTCGTTTGTTGCAGGTTATGGAGGGTCGGACGAAGAATCCGATGTGGATCCACCTCGGGAGCTAGGGCCTGACGGTGCAAAAGTTGGATTCTTTTCTAAATCGGAGCTCGTTCCAATTGTACCTGAAGACGTTGAGGGCGGTTCAGACGAAGAAGAAGAAGATCCGCTATTCAGGGCATACTCACCTCCAGCCCACATGCATAATGTCGATCTATCTCAAGATGATGCATTGGAGTTTCCTGAACTACCACACCAGACGAATGACCGTACAAATTCTTCATTGAATTCAGACCAATTAGAAGTTGGTAACCAGTTTTCCAACAAAAATACGTTTTTTTGCTGCATTAAAACAATACAGCATCAGGAACCGGGTTAACTACAATGTGGTTAAATCCAGGCTGGATAAGTACGAGGCAAAGTGTGCAGTGCAAGACGGCACATGTTCATGGAAAATCATGGCGTCGTTGAGGAAAAGGACAGGGTTGTGGAAGGTGAAAAAGTACAAAGGGCCGCATACATGTCTTGCCGGTACAGTACGACTATATGTTCAATGATTTCGAATAACACTAATATTATATAATGTTACATTATTTAACGTACTTCGTTGACAGGTGTAAGACAAGATCACCCGAGGATGGATTCAGACATGTTGGCCGATTTCATAATCCCGACGGTGAAGGCCGATCCAAAAACTACAGTGCCGGCCTTAATTGGCAATATTCGTAGCCAATTAGGGTACACGCCCTCTTACAGAAAGGCTTGGATAGCCAAGCAGAAGGCGTTGGAAATGTTGCACAGTCGGTGGGACGCATTATATAATGAAGTGTGACAGTGGTGTCAGGTGCTAGAGAGGAGGTATGTCGAGCAAAGACAACAGACCTTGAAACAGAACCGGCGTACTACAACGATCGTCTGCTCCGTGGATGCGCAATGTTCAAGCGTCTGTTTTGGACATTTAAGCAATGCTGAGATGCTTTTACATACTGCAAGCCATTAGTACAAATTGACGGCACCTTCATGTATGGTAGATATACACATCGCTTATTATTGCTAGGCGTGGCACAAGATAAAATGTGGGAGAATCCTTCCGATTGCGTTCGCAATAACACCAGGGGAGTCAGCTGATGACTGAGACTTCTTCCTATCTAGGTTAAGGAGGCATGTCTACCCTCAACCTGACATATGCGTTATATCAAATCGGAACCTTGGAATACTTGCGGCAATAGAACGTCAGGGAAGCATGTGGCATCGCACACACCATCGATATTACCTGAGGCATGTTTCATCCAACTACTATGGGCAACATCGATCTAAAAGACAGAAACGGCAAGTGACCGGTATGGGTATGAAATATCTATTAATATAATTTCTTTTGAAAAATTCAATTTATTTGCAATTGATGAATGGTATGTAATATTCGCTATCAACGTATATTGGCAGGGTACGAGATCAATAAAGACCGTTTTCACGAGATGTTGGCCAGCTTGCGCGCAGATAACGCCGAAGGCACAGAGTACTTGTGCAATATTCCTTTTAAACAGTAGACACAAACATATGATGGCGGCCTACGATATGGTCATATGACTACAAACCTGGCCGAATGCATAAATTCTGTGCTAAAAAAATCCATCATCTGCCGATTACAGGGGTTGTGAAGGAGATATTTTCGTTTAGCGGCATTATTTTCGAAGAGAGCAGTGAGTTAGCGAGGGCAGATGCAAGGAGGATATATATAGAGCCCGAAGGTCTTGCAAGAAATTAACCGTGGGAAGGCACGAGCAAACACCATGCACACAGTGTGTCACGACCGCGACAGTCTATGGTTTCGTGTCACGGAGTTTGACAGACCAAACCAAGGTATTGTTGGCGGGCATTATCGTGTACACTTGACAAATAGGACATGCGACTGTGGGATATTTGATGCACTTCGTTACCCATGTGCTCATGTACTTGCGGCTTGTCATAATCTCCGTCTTGATCCCATGAGCTATGTCGACGAAGTGTACAAAGTAGAAAACATGTACAACGTGTGGAGACACGTATTCCCACCAGTCCCAGATGAACGTAAGTGGCCATCGGTATCGCTTGCACCGTATAAGCTGTTGTCGGATAGACAATTGAGGCGGAAACCAAGAGGTCGACCTTGCTCGACTAGAATATGCAACAATAAAAGTTCTTGTACAAAAGTTCACCATTTTCCTCCAAAAAAAATATAAATTACATAGCCAACAGGAGACAAAAAAGCCAAGAACACTGTTAACTATTCTGATTTAGACACGAGCGAGATGTATGGCACGGGTTCCTACACCATCCGCACAACTTTGCCATACATATCCATATTTTTGCGTATTCTAGTCGAGCAAGGTCAACCTCTTGGTTTGTGCCTCAATTGTCTATCCGGCAACAGCTTATACGGTGCAAGCGATACCGATGGCCACTTACGTTCATCTAGGACTAGTGGGAATACGTGTCTCCACATGTTGTATATGTTTTCTACTTTGTACACTTCGTCGACATAACTCATGGGATCAAGACGGAGATTATGAAAAGCCGCAAGTACATGAGCACATGGGTAACGAAGTGCATCAAATATCCCACAGTCGCATGTTCTATTTGTCAAGTGTACACGATAATGCCCGCCAACAATACCTTGGTTTGGTCTGCCAAACTCCGTAACGCGAAACCATAGGCTGTCGAGGTCGTGACACTGTGTGCATTGTGTTCGCCCGTGCCTTCCCACAGTTAATTTCTTGTAAGACCTTCGGGCTCCATATATGTCCTTGCATCTGCCCTCGATAACTCGCTGCTCTCTTCGAAAATAGTGCTGTTAAACGAAAATATGCCTCCCGGACATATGACCATTCAACCAGGTTTGTGGTCATATGACCATATCGTAGGCCGCCGTCATATGCTTGTGTCCACTGTTCAAAAAGAATATTGCATAAGTACTCTGCGCCTTTGGCGTTATCTGCGCGCAAGCTGGCCAACATCTCGTGAAAACGGTCTTTATTGATCTCGCACCCTGCCAATATACGTTGATAGCGAATATTACATACCACTCATCAATTGCAAATAAATTGAATTTTTCAAAAGAAATTATATTAATAGATATTTCATACCCATATCGGTCACTTGCCGTTTCTGTCTTTTAGATCGATATTGCCTATAGTGTGTGCGATGCCACATGCTTCCCTGGCGTTTTATTGCTGCAAGTATTCTAGGGCCTCGATCCGATATAACGCATATGTCAGGTTGAGGGTAGACATGCCTCCTTAACCTAGATAGGAAGAAGTCCAAGTCATCAGCTGACTCCCCTGGTGTTATTGCGAACGCAATCGGAAGGATTTTCCCACGGCCGTCTTGTGCCACAGCTAGCAATAGCCGATGTGTATATCTACCATACATGAAGGTACCGTCAATTTGTACCAATGGCTTGCAGTATGTAAAAGCATCTCGGAATTGCTTAAATATCCAGAACAGACGTTTGAACATTACGCATCCACGGAGCAGACGATCGTTGTAGTATGCCGGTTCTGTTTCAAGGTCTGTTGCTGCCTGGGACATACCTCTCCAGCACCTGACACCACTGCTACATTTCATTATATGACGCGTCCCATCGACCTTACAACTTTTCCAACGCCTTCTACTTGGCTATCCAAGCCTTTCTGTAAGAGTGCGTGTACCCCAATTGGCTACGAATATTGCCAATTAAGGCCAGCACTGTAGTTTTTAGATCGGCCTTCACCGCCGGGATTATGAAATCGGCCAACATGTCTGAATCCATCCTCAGATGATCTTGTCTTACACCTGTCAACGAAGTACGTTAAATAATGTAACATTACATAATATTAGTGTTATTCGAAATCATTGAACATATAGTCGTACTGTATCGGTAAGACATGTATGCGGGCCTTTGTACTTTTTCACCTCCCACAACCCTGTCTTTTTCCTCAACGACGCCATGTATCGGTAAGACTGTATCAGTAAGACATGTATGTGCCGTCTTGCACTGCACACTTTGCCTCGTACTTATCCAGCCTGGATTTAACCACATTGTAGTTAACCTCGCTCACGATCTGTCGTATTGTTTCATCGCAAAGAAGAAACGTATTCTTGTTGGAAAACTGGTTACCAACTTCTAATTGGTCTAAATTCAACGAAGAATTTGTACGGTCACGCGTCCAGTGTGGTAGTTCAGGAAACTTCAATGTATCATCTTGAGATAAATCGACATTATGCATGTAGGCTAGAGGTGAGTATGCCCTGAATAATGGATCTTCTTCTTCTTCGTCTGAACCGCCCTCAACGTCTTCAGGTACAATTGGAACAGGCTCCGATTCAGAAAATAATCCAACTTCTGCACCGTTAGGCCCTGGCTCCCGAGGTGGATCCACATCGGATTCATCGTCCGACCCTCCATAACCTGCAACAAACGAGGGCCCCTCGCTGGTGGATGTCGTCGGGAGTACATCATCCCTCATTAAACATCTTTCGTACATATCCCAATCATATGTGGATTGCCAACCACTAGAAGTTGATACGTATTTCTGTCATCGGACGTCGAATGACGGATATGCATGTCCCATCCACCGACCGAGTGTCGTGCAGGGGTTATGTTTTCCATACTACCACCGCACACGGGCACTTCTGTGTTTTGCCTCCCACTTACAGAGTGTCAGCTTGGGGTCGTGTATTCCCCTCGAACGATACTAGATGTTGAGGTCGCAGAAAGATCACTTGGAGATGAAAATTCTACATATGCCTTGATATAGGGTGAATCACTGCCAAGATGAGTCTCCACCATTGCCTCAAGGCTCCGAGGACTTTTGATGTCGAATGAGTCATATCTCACTGGATCAACCGAAGCGCAAAATCTATACTTAATAGACTGAACTTTCATTAGCGTTGTTCCGAATATTTTACGCCTAATTCTTTTGCGAAGTTCTACCAAATCAACGTTTCGATTAAAACTCAATCGCGCTATGTTCTCCGATAAGAAAACAACACCATTTTCAGTGTCACGAACTTCACCATCGTAGTAAATAACAGCATTAATACGCTCACTCAATTTCAATTTGTTTCTTTTGCCTGAATTTGCGTTCTGTAACCTAAGACTGAAATTTGCCTAATTGATAGCCTAAGTTTACCTGAGACCACTGTAGCAAAAGAGCGTCCACGTTGGAGCGCTTGTCAGTACTCCTACTCACAGTGTTTTTGGCCACTGTTTGTTCATAAACATCTCAAAATAATTTTGCCGGAGACCACTGTAGCAAAAGAGCGTCCACGTGGCCGCGTGTTTTGCCACTGTTTGTTCAGGAACGTCTCAAAATTATTTTGCAGGAGACTACTGGCCAAAAACTCAATTCATTTTTCACATCGCAAGTGGAGGGGAAGGAATTCCAAAAACTCGGCCACGTCAGCGCGTTTTTTGGGGAAACTGGTACATTCCGATAAATTTTTCTGAAAGTGGTATATTCTGGTAATTTTTATTTTTTTTGGTATTTATGGGAGCTTTGCCCTTTTATAAATGAATAACAATATAAAAAATTATTTTAGATAAAATAAAATCTATGAACTTTATATAAAAATTAGATTTATTTTAAACTTGAAAATAGTAATACGAGTTAATTTAATGTTTTTTAATTTATTATATTATTCATGCACTCTAAGAAAATAAAATGTATTATTAAGTGATTAAAAGGGGATTTTTTTAATATCATCCTATCTAAGATAACCTCTTAAAAAATTTCACGTTATAACTTTAATGTCGATTTACAACTTTATCGATTTGCACTTGCTAATAATATTTCAAAAAAAATGATTAAATTATGTCAAACTAATGTATAATAATCATATCTTAAGCCTTGATCTGTATTAAGTGATTAAAACTATTGACAGACACTTATTTGGCACAAATTTAAATTGTATGACCCCATCATTCAATATTATATATATATATATTTAAATCTAATCATAATAAAGGGGCTAAACTAAAACTAAGCCAATTTAATTACAAATGGGTTAAGAAAAAAAATCATTTTATTATTACTTTATTACCTAATCCATATCCATACCCAAATAAATACACAATATTCATAAAATTATTATTTTATTTATTATTAATAAATACCAAATGAACTCTCTTTCTTTTCTTATCTGATTATAACCCAAAATGAAAAAATAAAAGAAAAACAAAATGAAATGGCAGAAACATTTTGCCTTTCTGTTCTAAAATCCCTAAAGGTTAAAGTTTTTTTTGTTCCGAAATCTCGACATGTGCCTTCTCCAATTCGCCCTTCATCGGAGAAATAAAGAGTTATCATCCCTAGCCCTACTTTCATCCCGAAAGTTTAAAGAAAATATGTGCACTGCCACATACATGCAAGCAAGCAAGAATCAAGAGTTCAAGACAAAATTTCAGGTACTACTATACTATTTACTTGAAAATTATCAGAGAATCAGGGTAGGGTTTGCTTTTCAGATTCAAGTCCTCGACTCCTCGCTTTCATCTGCTGCTGTGTGTGTTGTTTGCCAAAAATGAGAATTAGAATTTCATTTTCATATTTTCTATTGCTTTTAAGTTTTGAATTTGATTGCTTTTTTCTGTTTATTTACACTTATTTGTACTTTTTTTATTGAAAATATCTATTTTTGTAGGTAGAGAATATATTCCCTTTTGTTTTATTCTGCTTCTGTTGATTTTTGTTTAGAAGATATGTATTTTTTTAATTTACTGTAACGAAAAATAACGGGAATATCAGCCTTTTATTACCGCAGTTGGCCGTTATCGTTAAATTGCAACCTCAATCCACTGCTATCGGTGTGACTCCACTTCACATCGATATTTTTAGCATTAACGGTTTCAGATGACGCCGCTACTGCTATATAGCGGCCACTATTTCGATATCGAACCGCTATTTGAAACCCTGGTAGAGAGAGAGAAATGGACATATTTTACCGGTTGAAGCCCTTTTTGTTCTTTGCCTTACAGCCCCTACAATACCTAGTTCAGACAATTATATACACGTATTACATTGTAGAATCTTCATTCAAAATCCAAACTAATAGTGTGACAAACGAAAAAACAAAACATATATTATATATATCAAAGATTTAAACAATTTAAGAGAAAAAAATTAACATGAACGATGTTGGACAAAACACGTTAGCGAACAAATATATAAAGATAAATAAATAAATATTTTTCTTTCACCTTCAAATTAGTAATTTAAAAAGTAAAGTCACAAGTCTACCCCGTAGCACGCTCTAGGGTTTTTGTCTGCCTCGTAGCAAAGTTCTTTTCTCTTTAGGGTTTTGTGGGATTTTACTTTTGTTTGAAGGGAGTTTTGAAGGTACGGTATGGAGAACTTTGATTCAGTGAATTTGGACTTGGCCAGTCTCAACATCACAGATGATGAGGATGATCCCATGGTGGTTTTGGGGGGTAAGTCTATCGTTGAGCAATTATTTGATTTATATTTGGTAGGAAGAGTTCTTACGGATAGCGTTGTGAATTTCTCATATTTAAAAAATACTCTGGCTAATCTTTGGCATCTGTTGAGAGGGGTGACCATCACAGAGATGGAGGAGAAATGGATCTTATTTAGATTTTATAATGAGATCAATTTGAATTGAGTTATGGAGGGTATGCCATGGTTTTTTAATCGAAATCTTATTATTTTTCACAGAATATTAAGGGGTGAAGATCCTAATATGGTTCCTCTTTGAGAGACGGTTTTTTGGGTTCAGATTCATAATTTACCAATCGACTTCACCTCAGAGGGAACAACACGATAGCTCTGGGATTTTATTGGTAAATTTATGGAATATGATACATCGGTGGTGACAAGAGGGGTCAGTAAATTCATGCGTATTAGGGTACTACTTGATGTTCGTTTCCCACTTAAAAGGAAAAAAATGAATCAACGTTGGGTAGAATAGATTCATATATGCTTTGTTTCAATATGAAAGATTACCATTTTTTTGCTTTTTGTGTGGCCGGCTTGGACATGATGAATGTTATTGTGAGGTCCAACTAACACTAGGGAACCAACAAGTGTAATTTGGGTAGGACTTGTCATTTAAAGTTGCGTCGAGAAAGGGAGGTCAGCTGGTAAGCAAATGGCTAAGGGAGGAACCATATTCTGATAAGCGAACTGAAATGGAAATAGATAGGGAAAAATGGGGAAGGAAATTTGGAGTGGATGTTACAAATAATAGTGAGTATTATAGGGGAGCAAAATCGTTGAGTCAGTTTACACGTCAAATACGAAAAATCTTGTTTATAGGGGAAAATGCTAATTTGAAGCAATTAGAGATGAGGGGGACTAGTGAGGAGATAGAAGATATACCAGTGGAATATGTGGACGAGAAAAAAAGGCAGAGACACAGCTCTGAAAGGGGAACTTCGGGTGATCACGAGGTCTTTCAGAGAGGGTGTGGAAGAAATCATATTGGCGGCCACTAACAAGGTGGCTGACCAGGAGCAATAAAAATCTTCAGTTTTAATGTTCGTAGTTTAGGGCAATCACGAATAGTTCGTTGTCTTAAAAATAAATTGAGACATATTCAGCCCCATATTTTGTTTTTTATGCAAACAAAAGTTTCAAGCAAATGGATGGAAGCAATAAGTAGGCAATGTGGATTTATGAATGGTATTGATGTAGAGCAGAAGGTACGAGATGAGGGTTGTCATTAGGATGGAGGAAGGGCTTGAATTTATCCTTAAATTTTTTTTCAAAATTTCACATCGATGTGGAGGTGTTTGATGAAGTTGAGATGGCAACTTGAAGATTAATAGGGTATTATGGAGCACCAGTGGAACAGGATAGAAAGGTATCTTGGGAACTACTTCGATTCTTTTAGCATTGGAATAATAAGCCATGGCTGATTACCGGATATTTTAATTAAATACTTTTTTCTTTTGAAAAGTCAGGAGAAGAATTCGAGAGAAAAGACAAATAATAACATTCAAGGAAGTTCTTGAATCTTACAAGATGTACGATTTAGGGTTTACTGGTCAGTGGTGTACTTAGGAGAGGGGTCGACTAGTTGATAACAATATTAGGGAGAGGCTGGATAGAGGTGTAATAAATTTAAGGTGGTGTGATCTCTTTTCGGATTATAAAGTGGGCCACTTACAACAGTTTTTTAGATTATTGTCCAGTACTAGTGGATACTATTAGGGATAAAGGGTTGAGAGGAAGGGAACAACAGTGGCATCTTCGTTTCAATGTCGACTGGATACTGAATTTAGGTCTTGAGGATTGTATAAAAGTTGAATGGAATTCGGATAATCAAAATGTGGTGGTGAAACTTTAGAAATTAGGAATGAATTTGAATACATGGGCAAAACGAGAGAAAGGCTAAAAGAACGTCGAACAACAACTGTCGAAACCATTTTTTTTGGGAAAACGAGAATCGACTTGATTTTGAAAATGAAAATAAAACAGGAGTCGCCACCAATCCTTTTTGATGAAGTGTGATCGGGTCACCTCGTAAAACAATTATTTTTAATAAACAGTTTGATTTATCAAAATAACGATTTGGTTTACGAAACTCGAAAAATGAATTCGGGAGTCAGTTACATACGAGAAAGAATTAGCACCCTCGATACGCCTAGAATTTGAATTGAAAATGCGAATCCTTTAGAAAATGTTTTAATAATTTGAATTGAATATTTAAATTCTCTTATTCCGAAAAGATGAAATATCGCATCCAGCACGATAGGACATGATGTTTCAACCCTCGATACCAAGATTATTTCACGATTTTCAAAATTCACGCGTTGCAATTTTAAAAAGGGTATTTTACTATTTGGCCGGACCAAAAAACTGAAACCCAGCACGATTTGACACGATTTCTCAGATTTTCAAAACATGAAATATCACCTTTTTTTTAAAAATACGATCAAAATCTTAAAAGGATATTTAGTTTTTAGACAAACGAGAAATCAAAACCCAGCACGATTAGGCACGATCTCTCTAACTTCTAAATACAAAATATTACCTTTATGAAAAGAATCAATTTTGTATCGGTAAAAATTAATATAACACAAATTTGTAAAAAAAACCCAAAAAAAAAAAGAAATAAATCATGATATTAACAAGTATAACAGAATAATAATAAATGAGTAGTATGAATGACAAAAATAAAATAAACAAGACAAACAAGCTATGTAACTTTAAAAAGAACATAATAGGTAAAAATAATAAGAAGATAAAAATGAAAATAAATAAGGATAACAACAATAAAAAAATCTAAATAATAAACCGATAAATAAATAAATAATAATAGTAATAATAATAATGACAACAATAATAAAATACTAATAGAAATAAAAATGATAAAATAAAAAATAATAATGACAAAATAATAATAATGTTCGGCCAATATGTTCCCTTTTTTGCCTTTTTATTTATTTCATCCCTTGTTTTCCTCCTTACCTTATCTTCTTAGTCATCATTCCATTTTTTTTATTTCTTTCCTTCATTTTCCCTTGTTTTTCTCCTTACCTTTTCTTAGTCATCATGCTATTTTTCTTCTGTTTCTTTCCTTCCTTTTTCATTGTTTTCCTCATTACCTTATCTTCTTAATCATCATTCCATTTTTTATAAAAAGTCTTCCATATTTATTTCTTTTTTTATGCCATGGCCGGCACTTAACATATAGCATAAAAAAATTTAATTCAAAATATTTGCACTAGGTGGGATTCGAACCCAAGCTCTCTCTCCTCTACCATTTCACACCACAACCACCTTGCCAATGCTCTACTTGTGCTAGCTAAATACATACATATTTCTTTATGCCTTGATGCCACTTACCTTCTTTCCTTAAAGTGCTTAAACACAAAACTTTTGCTAAGGCCCAACTCAACCCCAAGCCTTCTTTGAACCTCTAAATATACACAATTAACATTTTTAACTAGCTTATCGCATGGTATAATGCAAAACATACAATTCTAAATTTTAGGATGTTTAATTGATGCGCACGTTGTGCCCCTGCACTACCCGAAGCCGATACAACCCCCAAGATAAAAAATAGCGAATCTCATTTTCTTAAAGTTGCAGTGGAACAGATCGAAGCTATAAATTACAGAAGTTATCTCTCTAAAGTTGCAATAGAGCAGATCATGACAAACCTTATCTCCTTGAAGTTGCAATGGAACAAGTCGAAGCCAAATTACAGATCTTATCTCTCTGAAGTTGCAGTAGAGCAGATAGTCACAAGTCTTATCTCTCTAAAGTTGCAGCGTGGAGAGTCGATCAAGAGTAAGATTTTATCTTCCTAAAGTTGCAGGAAGTATATTAAAGACATTTTCAGCCCTGTCTTCTTGAAGTTGCAATGGATTAAATAAAGACAGAAGATCTCATCTTCTTTAAGTTGCAGGAAGGAAATCAAAAAAATCAGATCTCATCTCCTTGAAATTGCAGGAGCAGATCAAAAATATTAAATCTGGCATTCCTGAAGTTGCAGGAGCAGATTATAGATAGCAGATCTGGCATTCCTAAAGTTACGGGAGTAGATCAAAGACGTCAAATCCTATACCTATGAAGTTCCAGTAAGTGGAATTATATCTACTATAACTACAAATTACATCTTTCAAGGTTGCAGTAAAGTGGATCAAAGAAAAAAAATAATTTCAGATGGTTGATTTCGTTTTTTCCTATCATTATATACAGTTGCTTTTATTTTACTTTTTTATTCTATTTTAAAATCTCTACAAACGAATCGCCTTAACCCCGGGGCGCGTCATTAGAGCTTCCCCACTGCCGTCGTAGCCGAACCGAAACCCTAAAAAAAGGGTGTTCTTCTCGAGCACCAAAGCTTGGCCTCTACAATGAGGGCCTCGAGTGGGGTTGAAAGCCCGTCCCCACGCATCATAGCCATCAGAGATGGGGCGTGTGATGATCGGCGGCAGGAGTGCAATCATCGGGCATGGAAGGATGAAAGGGAGAGAAAGCTAAAAGGAAGAGCAAAGGGGAAAGAAAACGAACCTGGCCTTGCTCACCGTCGGCTATCATACGTGGTGGCGGTGCGATGAACGGTTGAAAAAAGGCTGATCGTCGGGCAAAAATGGGGAGAAAGAGAGCTGCCTTTTTTGGGTTTTCTTTTTTTAGAGAATGGGGTTTTGATTTTCTTTTCTCCAAAAACACTCAAAACGAGTGTAAAACAATTTTTTTCTTTCTGACTTTAATAACAAGCAAATGGTGTTGCTTTACTCCAAAGGTGCTACGCATATTCCTTCAAATGGGATATTTGCGCTATGGGTCCTTCTCTTTTGCAGCGCCATTCGATCAGCTCCCATCTAACATTTTTTTTTTTTTTAGATTGACCCTGTTATTTTATTTCATTTTTGATTCGGTCCAAGCTAAAAGTTGCACAACTGGGGGTTCAATTATTTACCCATTTGTTTGGTCCCATTTATTTTATGGGCACAACGCGATGGTCCTTATTCATTTTTTTGATTTATTACAATATTAGGCCCCTAGCTTTTATTCTGATTTCAATATAATCTTGGATTTGCTTAATAAATTTATTTATTCATTTGTTTTCCTTATAAATCATATTATTATTATTATTATTAGTCTATACATTTATTATTATCACTATTATATTTTTTAGTATTAGTATTACTACTATTATTATTTTATTTTTCTTTCAAGTATTTCAAGTATCATTATTATTATTTTGTCATTATTATTTCTTATTTTATCATTTTTATTTCTATTTCTATATTATTATTATTGTCATTATTATTGCTATTATTACTATTTATTTATCGGTTTATTATTGAGATTTTTTTTATTGTTGTTATTCTTATTTTCATTTTTATCTTCTTATTATTTTTACCTATTATGTTCTTTTTAAAGTTACATAGCTTGTTTGTCTTGTTTCTTTTATTTTTGTCATTCATACTACTCATTTATTATTATTCTGTTATACTTGTTAATATCATGATTTATTTCTTTGTGTTATATTAATTTTTACCGATACAAAGTTGATTCTCTTAATAAAGGTAATATTTTGTATTTAGAAGTTCAAGAGATCGTGCCCAATCGTGTTGGGTTCGATTTCTCGTTCGTCAAAAAACTAAATATCCTTTAAATAAATCATGATATTAACAAGTATAACAGAATAATAATAAATGAGTAGTATGAATGATAAAAAAAAAAGACACACAAGCTATGTAACTTTAAAAAGAACATAATAGGTAAAAATAATAAGAAGATAAAAATGAAAATAAATAAGAATAACAACAATAAAAAATCTCAATAACAAACCAATAAATAATAATATTAATAATATTAATAATAATAATAATGACAACAATAATAAAACAGTAATAGAAATAAAAATGATAAAATAAGAAATAATAATGACAAAATAATAATGATGATACCTAAAATAAGAAATAATAATGACAAAATAATAATGATGATACTTGAAATAAGAAATAATAATGACAAAATAATAATGATGATACTTGAAAGAAAAATAAAATAATAATAGTAGTAATACTAATAGTAAAAAATATAATAGTGATAATAATAAATATATAAACAATAATAATAATATGATTTATAAGGAAAACAAATGAATAAATAAATTTATTAAGCAAATCCAGGATTATATTAAAATCAGAATAAAAGCCAGGGGGCTAAAATTGCAATAAATCGAAAAAAATGAATAAAGACCACCACGTCGTGCGCATAAAATAAAGGGAGCTAAATGGGTAAATAACCTAACCCCCAGATGCGCAGCTTTTAGCTTGGACCGAATCAAAAAATGAAATAAAATAATAGGGCCAATCTAAAAAAAAGAAAAATGCTAGATGAGAGCTGATCGAATGGCACTGCAAAAGAAAAGGACCCATAGCGCAAATATCCCTTTTGAAGAAATATGCACAGCACATTTGGAGTAAAGCAGCCATTTGCTTATTATTAAAGTCAAAAAGAAAAAAAAAAATTTTTACACTCATTCTGAGTGTTTCTGGAGAAGAGAAAAAAAAAGCATAACTCCATTCTCTCAAAAAAGAAAACCCAAAAAAGGCGGCCCTCTTTCTCCCCATTTCTGCCCGATGGTCGACCTTCTTTTAGCCACTCATCGCACCGCCACCGCGTATGATGGCTGACGGTGTGCAAGGACAGGTTCTTTTTTTCCCCTTTGCTCTTCCTTTTTTATTTCGTTTATATAGTTTAAAAAATAACAATAAAATAACAAAAAATGAAAATAAAATCAACCTTTTAGCTTTCTCTCCCTCTCGTCCTTCCATGCCCGACGATTGGGCTCCTGCCGTCGATCATCACACGCCCTATCTCCGATGGCTATGATGCGTGGGGACGGGCTTTCAACCCCACTCGAGGCCTTCATTTCAGAGGCCAAGCTTTGGTGCCCCGAGAGCCCAAGAGAAGAACCACCCCTTTTCGGGGTTTCGGTTCGGCTACAACGACAAAAGGGAAGCTCGGACGACGCTCCTCGGGGTTAAGGTAAGGCCTCGTTACTCTTTTTCGATTCGTTTGTAGAGATTTTAAAATAAAATAAAAAATAATAATAAAGTAAAAAATAAAAGCAACAGTATATAATGATAGGAAAAAATGAAATCAACCTTCTAAAATTATTTTTTGTTTTCTTTGATTCTTTTTTATTTTCGAAAAACCCTCTCCTTACACTAGTATTTTCGTTCGGTTTATATAACCGAATAAATAATACAAAATAACCATATTTGCTGTTGTTCCCATTTTGTTTGCTTTCGTGTTATTCTGCTTTTTTCTTTTTGTTTGCACGTATCACGGAGGCATGTCTAACGGTGGCCAAAAGGCAGGGCAAGTGGACTAAATTGCGGAGCTATTTGTATCAGGGGCTAGGGTTACTGTTTTGCTTTTTTTTTTAGTTTGGGTTTCTATTTTTTTTTAATTAGGTTTGGGCTAATTTTAAATTGGGTCTTGTAATTGGGTTTGAGTTGTTTGGTGTATTTCGAGCCGGGCAAAAATGGTCTTGTACAGCAGCATTAAACAATAGATTGTTTAAATTAGGTGCTAGCGAGATCAATGATGCAAATTTAGAGGAAATCACTGCTATCAAGTTAGAGTTGAATTTTGAAGCAGATAAGGAGGAGCTCTTCTAGGAGCAGAGGGCAAGAGCTAACTCGCTTAGAATGGGAGATGAAATACAACATTCTTCCATAAGTATGCTACATACCGTAAAAAGAAAAATACAATTATGAGATTGGAAAATGAAGCTGGAGATTTAATTATTGATATCGATGAAATTTCTAACATGGCTACCGAGTATTTTAGAGAATGGTTTTCATCTCAAAAGGTTCATAACTGTGATAGAGTGCTAGAATAATTTTCACCATCCATCACAGATGAGCACAACGTTCTAATGGCAGTCTTTAAAGAAGAGAAAGTTGTAGACGCAATTAAATCCATAGCACCCCTTAAGGCTCTAAGAAAGGATTGTTTTCCTGCAATTTGTTTTTCAAAAATATTGGCATATTGTAGGAAAGGATATGACAAGGTACTGTTTGGGAATTCTAAACGGTAGGAGAAGTGTGGAGGAGATGAACAAAATAAGTATTGTTCTTATTCCGAAGGTGAATTTGCCGAAGTCCATGAGTTAGTTTCAGCCCATTAGCCTTTACAATGTGATTTACAAAAGTATTTCAATGGTACTTGTTAATCACTTTTGCCAGGTTCTTAATTGTTGTATTGAAGACATACAGAGGGCTTTTGTATCTGGTAGGCAAATCACAGACAATATTTTTTTGGCTTACGAAATTTTGCATTATTTCAAAAAAAGAAGAGGGAGATAGAAGAAAGGTTTTGCTCAAAAGCTTGATATGAGCAAAGCGTATGATAGGATTGAATTTTGTTTCTTAGAAAAAATGATGCGCAGTATGGGTTTTTATGAGGACTGAATTTTACTTTTCATGAGATGTATCACTAGTGTAGCATATTCAGTAGTAATTAAAGGTAGGCATGGAGAAAAATTTCGACCTCAGAGAGGATTACGACAAGGTAATCCATAAGTTCGTATCTATTTCTCACTTGCGCTGAGGAATTCTCAAGATTAATTGAAGTAGCCAAAAGGAATGGGAGGCTTTCAGGGACAAGGGTGGAAAAAAGTAATGCCTCGGTGTCACATCTTTTCTTTGCGGACGACAATGTCCTTTATGGTGAGGCTTCAAGTGAAAAAGCCAGCAATATAAGAAGTGTGATTCAAGAATATGAAAAGATATCGAGCCAATTGGTTAATTTTGACAAGTCATTAATCTATTTCAGTTGTAATGTTGACGCAGAGACACAGGCACTGGTGGGAGGAATTTTTGGGGTAAGGATATCGAATAATCTGGAGAGATACTTGGGGCTGCCTACTATGGTAGGATGTAAAAAAAAACATGCTTTTGTGGCTATTAAAGAACGATGTGTTAAATTGGTAAATAACTAGAGTTCGCGATTATTATCGGCTGGAGGCAAAGAGGTCTTTCTAATGTCTATTTTACAAGCAATAGTCGATCTATTCTATGCAATGTTCTAAGTTACCGATTTCATTTTGTCAAGAACTCAAGAGTATTATGAGTAAATTTTGGTGGCGTAATTCTAAAACAAATAGAGGTATTCATTGATGTCGATAGAGTGATATGTGTATCCCTAAAGTGAAGGGAGACTTAGGTTTTAAAGATTTATCAATGTTTAATTTGGCCTTGTGATACGAGCACGCCCAGAGCAACTCAATGTTCAAATTTCAATCCTCTTGAGCTCAGTGTTTTACAAATGCTCCACGTTTTTTTGATAAGATGTTGGAAGGTGGTGGCTGAAATTCAAAACAAATGTGCAAGTGGAAATTCATGTGCAAGCATAAACGGCACCATGCTTTGACTTTGTAGTAAAATAATCACCATGGTGTATTTGTCAAGATGACATACGGCAAAGCATGAATCAACATGGTGATTAAATTACCTTGGACGACACACTTGTGTTAAACAATTGAAGAAAGAATGGAAAGCACAAAATCAAAGTGGATGGACGGCTAGTGGAAATGAAATAAACAATTGAACAATTTTTAATTGAAACAAATTACAAGATAATGGGATTTGAAGCCAATGTGCGTGTGGGTGCATAAGGTAGACCATGCGTGAAAGGCACATGATGGAAAACCATGTTTGTTGGTTGAATAAACAATTGAGAAAATTGAAAATGTGCAAATGAAGGCATGGACGGCTATAGGCATGTGCTAGTGGAATATTAAAGAAACAAAACATGGAGGGCTAGTGTTTTATTAGACGGCAATGCATGAAATAAAATACTTAGTGCTTCAAAGTATGGACGACAAGATAGGAGTTAGTGCTTGAAGGATTGAATATTTAAAGCAAGTGGAAGTATAATGGATGAGTGAAAGTGGACGGCAAGCTTACTTTCTTTAAAGAACATGTTATCAAGATTTTTAAATGGAGGAAATGAATTAAAACATGTGCTATTTGAATGGAGATTATGGATGAAGGCATATGGTGGGACGGCAAAGGTGGATAGCATGCTTATCTTGAATCAAACAAATGGGAGTATGGAATTCACCTTGGACGGTCAAATGCAGCTAATATTGAATAAAATAATAAAAGCACCATGAAACTCTCTTCATTAAGTTGGACGGCCTCCATGTTGGTCCACGTAGGAAATCAAGCTTTAAGATTTTTTTTTTATCTTCCATGAATCACTAGTTGGACGACATATTCTCCAATATTTTCATGTTTTTAAAGTTCTCCAAGCAAGGCCAATTACATCACAAAGGCTCCACCAAAGTTGACTACACGTTACAACTTAATGAAGAGAGTTTCATGGTGCTTCTATTATTTTATTCAATATTAGCTGCATTTGACCGTCCAAGGTAAATTCCATGCTCCCCATTTGTTTGATTCAAGATAAGCATGCTATCCAACAACCCCCATATTTTAATGCTATCCACCTTTGCCGTCCCACCATATGCCTTCATCCATAATCTCCATTCAAATAGCACATGTTTTGATTCATTTCCTCCATTTAAAAATCATGATAACATGTTCTTTAAAGAAAGTAAGCTTGCCGTCCACTTTCACTCATCCATTATACTTCCACCTGCTTTAAATATTCAATCCTTCAAGCACTAACTCCCATCTTGCCGTCCATACTTTGAAGCACTAAGTATTTTATTTCATGCATTGACGTCCAACAAAACACTAGCCCTTCATGTTTTATTTCTTTAATATTCCACTAGCACATGCCTATAGCCGTCCATGCCTTCATTTGCACATTTTCAATTTTCTCAATTGTTTATTCAACCAACAAACATAGTTTTCCATCATGTGCCTTTCACGCATGGTCTACCTTATGCACCCACACGCACATTGGCTTCAAATCCCATTATCTTGTAATTTGCTTCAATTAAAAATTGTTCAATTGTTTATTTCATTTCCACTAGCCGTCCATCCCCTTTGATTTTGTGCTTTCCATTCTTTCTTCAATTGTTTAACACAAGTGTGTCGTCCAAGGTAATTTAATCACCATGTTGATTCATGCTTTGCCGTATGTCATCTTGATAAATATACCATGGTGATTATTTTACTACAAAGTCAAAGCATGGTGCCGTTTATGCTTGCACATGAATTTCCACTTGCACATTTGTTTTAAATTTCAGCCACCACCTTCCAACATCTTATCAAAAAAACGTGGAGCATTTGTAAAACACTAAGCTCAATAGGATTGAAATTTGAACATTGAGTTGCTTTGGGCGTGCTCGTATCATCTGGTATCAGAGCCAATTAAATTAGGCAAATTTTGATCGTTTTGAGTTTTTCCGAGTAAGTTTAAAAAAATATTCAACTTGTAATTTTTGTTCCTTGTATTTCATTACAGTATAGTTGAAGTTAAAAAAAAGAGATACAAAAAAAATCGTATAAAAAAAATATACGAATACAAAAAAAATATTAAAAAAAGAGTTAAAAAAAAGTGAGTGGACAATATTTTTACCCCGATCTCAAAACCACCCCTCTACCCTCTTACCTTCTACCCGACTATCGAAATTTTTTTTTCTTGTTTTAGCCTACTGGACATCGAAAAACAAAATTTTTCTTTTGTTCAGCCTACCTTATACCCGACATAAAACCCTTGTTACCAATTTTGAAGCCGGCCCTTAAGCAGCAAATAAGTCTTTCGAAAACGAAATACAAATTTGTGAGAGAGAGAAATATCGGTAAAAGGCACAAGTGTATTCATCGAAGAAAAGCCTTAATACGAGTTAAAATACGAGTGTGAGCGAATTTTCTTTATGAGTGACTTGTGAGGTTTTTGTGGTAAGGTATTTAATTTTGTTTTATTTTGACTACTAACATTTTTTTTCAACAACGATAGCATGTCTTTATATTTTGAAAGAGGAAGTACTGTAGAAGGCGATTGGTTTGATCCATCGAACAACCAAAGCGAAAGGCGATGCAATCAAAGAAACCGGGGCTGTAGAGGTCAAGAATGTTTTAATGACATCAAAAAGAATAACAAGCCAAACATTCCACCGTTTCAAGGTAGAGCCGATCCGGATGCATACCTTGAATGGGAAAAGCGAGTAGAAATGGTTTTTGGGTACCACGATTATTTGGAAAGCAAGAAAGTAAGACTGGCGGAAAATAGTTTCACCGATTATGCAATGACTTGGTGGGATGAATTTACCAAGAGTCAAAAACGAAATGGAGAGTATCCAATATTAACGTGGTCTGAAATGAAAGACGTGATGCGCAAACGGTACCTCCCATCTTCCTATCATCGAGGGCGAACTTCTTCAACTCAAAGGACGAAGTTAAGAGCAGCACGGCAATACCCGACCAAGGACTATTCTAGAAGAGATTATTACCAAGACTCCTACTCAACACGGTCTTCGAAACGGAGAGAAGAAAGTTACGAGCTCAATTCTCTTCAAAACGATGGACAAGAAATCACAAGTTATTTGACGTATGATTCGAAGAAATCCTACACGGAGTATTCTTCCCGACGCAATTATCGTGATTCATCCATAAATAATATTTCTTCTTTTGGAAATTCTTATTATTGTGATTCTTTTGTAACTTCATGTAATAAAAAGAAAAAGAAAAAGAAATAAAAAGAAAAGAGGCAAGAAAGAGAGAGAATGAGCAAGTTTTAAGAAAGTTTGAAAAAGCCATTGAGGAGATCAGTGAAAAAGAACAAGAAAAAAAGAGAGAAGAAAACGAAAAAGAGTGTGAAAAGGAAACAAGAAAACGAGATGAGCAAGTAGAAGTGAGTGTTGATTTAACTAACTTATTTGAAATTTGTTCTTCTTCTGCTTCTTCATTTCAGGTTCCCGACGTATCACACAAGAACCAACAACTTCAAAACCTCCCAGAAAAGCGATGTATTTCTTTGATTGAAAGAGGTGAAGTTGAATCACACGAGCCAGAAGGTAAGCGAGGTAAGAAAATTTTAATAACCAAGTCACAGAAATTCGATTTGACATTTGTCAATGAAATCTTTGGTGACTTAGTTTCTAAAAGCTTTCCTTATTTTCATCCAATCAATTTTTGCTCGTTACATGTGGTTGATATTTTGTGTTCTTCTCGACAAAACCCAATGATTTTGCAAAATGACAAGTTTTCACGAAAAGAAAATAAATTGTTCAAATACAGTGATTTAGTGAATCAATTTTTGTCTCTTGAAAAATCGTTGAATTTGTGCAATTTTGTTTTGTCGAGTACAAAGAGTTTTGTTCATATGATGTCGCGTATGCAAATTTCTTTTTGGTTTAACCTGTTTGATTTGACGAAACCATTGATACATTTTAACTTAGATAATCAAACGCATGTTTTTAAACCGGGAATATGTTTTGTATTGTCCGGTATATTTTGTGGAAAAATCAAGTCTCAACAATTGTGTGTGAAAAGTTCTCATCGATTCGATACGTGGTTTTTAAATAAGGTAACGAATTTTGTCAACCTTGTTTTCAAATTTTATTCGTTCCTTAAGCAAATTTTGTACATGCAATTCGTGTACATGGATTTCCCATTTTGTTTGAAAAATGTTGATTCGCGCATAAAGCATCGGCTACATTACATGCCCGAGGAGAGAAAGTTCGTCTTGATTAAGCAAGATAAATTTGAACTTCGAGTTTCAGCTTGTGAAAACAAGGTGAGAATGACTTTTGTCATACCGCACGTAGAGGTAAGGTCGAATTCCTTCTTTCAACACTAAAAGGTAAGACACTTGAAACCTATGAACCCATTTTGTGTTCTTCAGATGCTGACAAGAATCACGTTGCTGAATCCATTCTTGTATAATCTTTAACACGTGATGTTCTTCATTGTTCTATCTTGTCTGATAATGAACTAACTGTTTTGATTCTTGTCAAAAAGATAATTGTTTTCGATAAGTGTCATGAAACATTTGTTGAAGCATTTTTGTTCATTTTGGATGTTGAAAAAGCTAATAATGATGATTGCCATTTTGTAAAACATTTAGATCATGAATTATTTGAATGCCCTATTTTGTTTCTTTATGATCTATTTATTTTACAAGAAGACAAAAAGAATTTTGTGTTTGATAATTTTTATTCACGTGCGAATACGAAGCCAGGTTTAAATGTTCAATTTCAAGTGCCATATGCCTTTTCTTCATTACTTGCTTTTGACGATTATATCTATCAATTGATGTGTTATTCGCATGATTATCTTGTCTTTTGGAATCTAATTAGATCGTATGCATGCTTTAAAGCTTATCCACTTTTATCCCAAAATTTTGACAAGGCATTGATCCTTTTGTATGATAGAGTGCTTTTCCGCATGCGATTTATTTGCTTGGTGTTGTTTTTCTTCGGGTTACAAGTATGTTTAAAATAGTTCTTGCTAATTCTTGAATATTCTTTCCAGGCGTTACGATTATTATCCATCCCGTTTGATCGAAGAAAGACCAGCAAAAGAGAATGTTGTTCGAGAAAACCAACGGGTCGATTCGAGGACAAATCGTCTTGAAGAGGGAAAGGATAATACGAGCACGCCCAGAGCAACTCAATGTTCAAATTTCAATCCTCTTGAGCTCAGTGTTTTACAAATGCTCTACGTTTTTTTGATAAGATGTTGGAAGGTGGTGGCTGAAATTCAAAACAAATGTGCAAGTGGAAACTCATGTGCAAGCATAAACGGCACCATGCTTTGACTTTGTAGTAAAATAATCACTGTGGTGTATTTATCAAGATGACATACGGCAAAGCATGAATCAACATGGCGATTAAATTACCTTGGATGACACACGTGTTAAACAATTGAAGAAAGAATGGAAAGCACAAAATCAAAGGGGATAGACGGCTAGTGGAAATGAAATAAATAATTGAACAATTTTTAATTGAAGCAAATTACAAGATAATGGGATTTGAAGCCAATGTGCGTGTAGGTGCATAAGGTAGACCATGCATGAAAGGCACATGATGGAAATCCATGTTTGTTGGTTGAATAAACAATTGAGAAAATTGAAAATGTGCAAATGAAGGCATGGACGGCTATAGGCATGTGCTAGTGGAATATTAAAGAAATAAAACATGAAGGGCTAGTGTTTTGTTGGACGGCAATGCATGAAATGAAATACTTAGTGCTTCAAAGTATGGACGGCAAGATGGGAGTTAGTGCTTGAAGGATTGAATATTTAAAGCAAGTGGAAGTATAATGGATGAGTGAAAGTGGACGGCAAGCGTACTTTCTTTAAAGAACATGTTATCATGATTTTTAAATGGAGGAAATGAATTAAAACATGTGCTATTTGAATGGAGATTATGGATGAAGGCATATGATGGGACGGTAAAGGTGGATAGCATTAAAATGTGGAGGTTGTTGGATAGCATGCTTATCTTGAATCAAACAAATAGGGAGCATGAAATTTACCTTGGACGGTCAAATGCAGCTAATTTTGAATAAAATAATAGAAGCACCATGAAACTCTCTTCATTAAGTTGGACGGCCTCCATGTTGGTCCACGTAAGAAATCAAGCTTCAAGATTTTTTTTTTTATCTTCCATGAATCACTAGTTGGACGCATATTCTCCCATATTTTCATGTTTTTAAAGTTCTCCAAGCAAGGCCAATTACATCACAAAGGCTCCACCAAAGTTGACTACACGTTACAACCAATTGAGAGTTTCTAGAAGTAAGCCACTTAATGTTTTTTTTTTTTATACATGGAAGCTTCAGGGAATCGGTTACCATGGGGAGAGCCTATAAATACTTTTGCTATTTTCATTTGTAATGGAACTTTGAATTTGAATGAAAGAAGAATTTCTTTTGGTGAGTATTCACTCTCCTAATTCTCGAGGTTTGAATTGACTTATCTAGTTTTCTAGTGGCGTCATTCTTTCCTTATTTTGAACTTATCATCCTTTCGGGTGTGGCGTTCATCTACCTATACCGTTGGTTCCTATCTCGTTAGATAGTGGGTCTCGGTTTCTTTTCAAAACTCAATCCATCAATTTGAAACTTATAAGATTCGGGTCTTTAATTTTTTATTAAAGGTTCTTTTTTGTTTCAAATACGTATCCATTTCAATCTATTACCTATCTTTATATTTCAAAGATATCATTTCCAATAAAATTAACCCTTTTGATAATTAAAAAAGAAACTACCTAATTTACAATCGGGCAACATTTACGATTCGCCTCCTAACTCGAGACGGACCGTATCATCTTGTTAGCGAAACAGGGGTGGAAAATTATTGTGCAACCTGATTGTTTATTTGCGCGTGTCATGAAAGCTAAGTATTTTCCTAAAAAGAGAGTTTATGAGTGTTGACTTAGGTTCTTACCCTTCGAATAGCTAGCATAGCATTTGGTGAGCCAGACATCTTCTCGAGGGGCTTGTGTGGCGAATTGGAAATGGTAATTCAGTCAACATATGAAATGATCGTTGGCTCCCAGGACCTGGCAAGGGCAGAATTCAATGTCAGAATATTGATATCATGTATACAAAAGTGTCTGATTTAATTGACAGGGAAACAAACACCTAGAAGCAAGATATTATTCGAGCATTATTCAGAGAGAAACAACTGAAGTGCATTCTTTCAATACCTTTGGCGAGAAGTAGATCGCAGGATGTCTTAGTATGGAGAGGTGACAATACAAAAGCATACCCAACAAAAAGTGGCTATCGATGGCTTGTTACAGAGGGGGTAATAGAATACATAATGAAATTGCATCTAATTTCTTTACAAAACTATGGGAGCTTATATTGCCAAGTAAAATTTGAATATTTATGTGGAGAATTGCCAATGGCTTCTTACCCACTATGTATAATTTAAAAATACGTCATCTGGCTGTTAACACGTTATGCCCGGTGTGTCGATCTGAGTAGGAATTGATGGAACATCTCTTCAGGGATTGCTCTTTCACACAACAAGTATTATAGGGATTGGGGGTGTCAATTTCAACAAGCAATAAAGATCCAATTTGAAAGAAATGGTCAGAAACAGAATTTGTTAGCCAAAATACAGAAGCACGAAAAATTAGTTCTATTGCCTACTGTACCGGACTATTTGGTACAATCTCAACAAGATCTATCATGAAGGAGTACGAGAACAAGTAGACGAAGTAGTGGGTTTTGTCAAGGCTTATTATGCAGAAATAGATTTTATAGGGGAGATTTTTAAGAATGCGCATGAAGCTCATTCTTCAGTGTGGAAACCACCAGACAATGATATCATAAAAATTATTTTTGATACTTCTTTTAACCAAAATACGAAACGATCTATTTCATGGATTATTGCATAATAAGGAAGGTTTGGTAATGGCTGCTTGTACCTTTCCATGGGAGAATGCGTCAGATCCAGTCACGGCTGAGGCGAGGGCACGTCTGCAAGCCATCACTATGGCTGAGGAAATGAGTTTTCGGGACATGTGCATTGAATGAGACGCGCTAACCATAGTACGCAAGTTGAACTCTGCAGAGGAAGACAGATCGAGTGTTAGCAGTCTGATTCAAGAAATCAAGGGGAGAAAACCCATTTTCAGAAGATTGAGTTTCCAGTATATACCAAGGGAAGCCAACAAAGTAGCTCATGAGATGGCAAAGGAAGGATGTTATTACGAGTTCCCCTGATACTGCATTGAGGAGGCGCCGCCTGCGGTGGAAGGCTTAGTGAATCAAGATAGAAGAAACGGCGTTGTCGGAAGTTAGATGGAGAAGAAGAGTCCAGGCTTGGCTATTTTGTTTGCCCAAAGAACTCGAGATCTTGACAGAGACGAAGGATATGAAAGGTTTGATCTTGGAAGGAAAATGGTCTCATTAATGGCTGGTACACGGTGTTATTAGTTTTTCCAGAGAAGAATGGTTCCAAGCTGGGTTTTTTCCTTTCTTTTCTTGTTTTGTCATTTCATTTTACAATTTCATGTTTTGAATAATTTTTTGATTTGTTTCTTTTGGAGTGTTTTCAAGGCACCGTTTTGGTGACCATTTAGTGATAGGCAGCTGTTTTTTTCCCTCTTTTCAAGGCTTGTAATCGACTGCTTTTTTCTCTCTCATTATTAACAGTATCAACTTTTATTCAAAAATATAAACAAATATTTGTATATAAAATAAAATATAAATGGAATAATTTATATCTAAAGTATCAGATATCGAGTTTTAAATGTTGAGGCATGTTTTACACAATTTTCTTAAGGCAGATTTGACCGCTTCTATAGTACTTGGAAAAATATTGGTTAACTATCTTCCAGGATACAACAACATGACGATCGAAGCAGTAACACATCTGCAATGATCAATAAACAAAAATTTTTTTATCACCGAAACGTTAAAAAATGTGGAGAGGAAAAGAGAAGAATTTTAAAGAGCAAAATAAACTCGGTGTGAGAGAGTTTGATTTTGCAAAAAATTCTGAAGAAGTCTTAGTTCTTTATAGGCATTCAATATCCATTCAACATGGAGGATACAAAATCTGCATTAAGGAGTAATTAACTCCATTTGATTAAAATCAAATCAAATTGATTGGAATCAAATAAAATTAGAATGTGTCCTTTTTTAATCAGATTTTGTATATTTGTTAAGAAAAATAAATCTTGTGTTGAGCTAAAATATTCACAAGCCTAGACCTGATCCTGGGTCGGGCCACTCGGCCCTGCTCGATGGCTTGCCCGAAATATGGGAGGGTTTGGGCAAAAATATAGGCCTGTTTAAAAAACGGGCCAGGCCTTGGGTAAGGTATTTTTTGCCTGGGTTCGGGCCCGACCCGAATTCACTAAAGGACAAAAAAAATTATTTTTTTAATCTTATTTTTGTTGTTTTCTCCCTATTTTGCTACCATTTTACTATTATGTTATTATTGTTTGGATATTATATAAAACTTATTTTATTGTTAATTTGGCTATTATTTTAAAGACATTTGTTAATTTTGTTATTATTTTAGAGACATTTGCTTGTTAAGTTATATCTATCTTAGTGTTATTTAAGTGTGTATATATATATATATTTAAAATTATATAAAAGATAATATAAAAGTTAAGATGGGTAGGGCAGGTCAAGCTCGGGTTTTAATATTTTTATTCGGGTCGGGCTTGGTCAAAATTTTAGGCCCATTTTTCGGTTCAGGCCCAGGCCTAGCAAACGGGCCTAAATTTTTAGTTGAATGCGGCCTAGCCCAACCAATGCACACCTCTACATAGGCCTATTTTGGGCCCGACCAGTCTAGACATTTCGCGATATCCACATCGTATGGGTGCACCCCAACCCTGATAAGTTTGGGTCTACACACCTTGCGCGCGAGACAAAATTTCAAGTTTAATTATTCAACTTCTTTTTAAGTGGTTTTTCATATATATATATATATATATCACACTTGGTATTTAACTAAGGATGTAAATTTTTCTTTTTCTCCTTCACCAACCAATAATATATCTCAAAATTTCTAAAAATTACAATTACTCCAAACAGACGAGACTATCAAATTTATGTACAAAACAAATATGGATTCTTTCTGCGCGGTAGAATGCTATTGGTAAGAACATGCATGCATGCATGTGTGGTCAATCATTTCAATCATTTAAAATAACATTTAAAGAGAAGAATTTAGTGTCTTATGTATGTATATAAGCATACCTGCGTGAGGCTAAGAGGATTGAGAAATATGTTTAAGAAGATTTTTGGGAAGAGAGAATGAGAAGAGAGAAGGCTTATTTATAATGGTGGGTAAAGGAGTCAAAGCTTGAAAATTGGGTAAGCAAATAGAATGGAAACAAAAATTTGGGATTAAAGAATAAAATAAAATAAAACAATACATACTTTTTTACTAAAGGATGAAATTCTGATTCCTCCCTTATGTGGCCATCACAGCACATTGGTGATGAGTCAATTGGATAATAATCCCTGGTAGCAGAATGAGTTGCAGGAAGAGAAGGTTGGTTGCTTCATGACCCCCAAAAAAAAAAAGTGATGAAGATGCAATGGGTGTGACTCCCCTTGATTTTCATTTACAGTCAAAATCATGGCACTTGGTGTTTTTTATTTTCAGATTGGATGCTTTATGTTTTAACCATGCTGCTGCTTGTTTGCTTCTTTTCTGTGTTTAAGCCTTTTAATCTGCGCTACTTGGTTCCTCCTTGGACATGCTGTTTTGGACTCTGTTTGCTTTCTCTTTGAAATAATACTCTAGAAATTTGAATATATCGATAAGTCAGATTTTTGAAAGATAATTTTGGTTTAATGAGATCATCTGAATGTTCATCACTTGGAAGGTTGACAGTAAACGTTGATACCTTTTTCATAATCCTTTTGTTGAGAAATTCATTCTTTTGAGGCATGTAACCTCCTGTTTGTTCCCCATTTCATTTTTCATACCACTTTGATTAATATCTTTTG
The DNA here is from genome assembly GCA_025503065.1 of Gossypium bickii. NCBI lineage: Eukaryota > Viridiplantae > Streptophyta > Magnoliopsida > Malvales > Malvaceae > Gossypium > Gossypium bickii. Next base: position 125,686,189 of record CP106711.1, read on the forward strand.
AGTACATTTTGATTACCACGTTTTTTATAACTCTCTCAATTTTAAAAAAGAAGAAATGTTTGTTGCATTGCATTCATTATGAAGTTAAAATGGTGATTCACAAGTTTTGAAACACTTCTTGCTTCTGCTCTTCTCCTGCTAAAGGATACTGAAGCAACATTCGAGGGATCAAAATTGAAGAATGAACTACATCAGAAGAAGACTTTAGTTGAGCTAGCCCATGAGGAAAAAATCTAGATTGATCGCTTCACCGATACGAATGATGATATTTCTTATGAGATGGGGTAAGATGGTGATTTTGGGGCTGCTCTTGATTAGACTTTGGTTTGGGAAGACGAGATATTTTGACAAAAGGCAATCGGTCAGCAGATTAAGAACTGCTTTTGTTGAAAGAATGTTGCTAATTGAAGAATCATAAGAAAGAGAAATAATATTGAATCAGTGAAGAATTAATGGATTAGTGATATGTGCTTGAGAATCTTTGTATGGTGTATTGGAATTAGTATCGGTTCATCTTAGGTTTTGTAAATATAAGGAAATCGAATTGTGTAAATATTTTTTTATTTATTATTTTTTTGAGTTATTATAAAATATCCTTTTCTATTCCCACTTCTTTTCATACTCAACTTTTTTTAGTTTACTAACAATTATTTCTGGTTACCAGTTGAATTTATTCCATTTTTAGACTTAAAATTTATATACTAGGTTTTTATTAGATTTAATTTGAGTTTAGTCTAAAATTTAGATTTCAAAGAGTTAATTTTGTTTATAAGCCTTAAATTTTAGTTTTTCTTGAGTTTTTAAAACCTTAAGTTCTTAGTACTTTAATGATAATTTTGGAAGATTTGTTTGCTTTAGTATTAGCTTTTAGTCATGAATTTTTAGGTTTAGTTTCCTTTAGTGTTTTATATTTGATTTATTTGGAGTCATAGGTTAAAATTTTCAAATTAGAAATCCTAAACTTGAAGCTCTATAGAAATATCTTTAGATAGGCATTGTAAGAGTGCTTTAACCTTCTTTACACGTAATCTACTCTCGAATCTAAATTTGATCTCTATAGGACTATCTCTAGATAGACATTGTAGGGGTGCTCTAACCTTTCCTACACGTAAATATACTCTCGAACCCAAATTTAATTACGAGACCGAGCTTTAGTTTTTAAGATTTTTTCCTTAAATTTGTCTTAGAACTTTGAGTAGAAGTTCATTCCTAGCACTTAATGATAAAAATGAAAAATTGAATTGAGTCTTATAAAGACAATGAATAGTTGCACAAAAAATGTCATAAATAAGCTCAATTACCTATTGGGTTAAACACCTAACTCAATTACTCAAGTTGTAAATAATTTCTTATTTAAATTCTTTATACTATGTATTTCTTAACATATGGGATTACTAACATTGCCACAAATGTGGTAGTAGTTAGTTTTGACAAGCATAAATGTTAAGGATGATGAAAGATGTAGTGATTGTAATGATTGCAAAGAAAAAGTTACAAAGAGAATTTTAAAATTTGCTAAAAGAAGAATATTTTCCGAATGAAACATTCAAACCTTTACTTATAGATCTTTGAATGAAGTTATCAAAAAGTGATTATAAAAGAAATGGGGTCAACATGCTGAAGTAAAGGATATGGTAGGAGAGAGAGATTAGAGAACACATTTATAAGCAAGGGGAGAAACTACGAATTTGGTATTGGGGATGAAATAAAATTTTAGAAGTTTGGGAGGGTAAAAGTAAAAATTTTGTTTGAAAAGGCTTAAATTGAATACATAACAATTGAGGAGGACTAAAATGACATTGTTCAACCTAACTAGGGGAGATGCAAACATTATATGAAACTTACTCCCACATTGTTATTTGTATGCTGATGTATTTTTTGTTTAATCAAGAAGGAAGACTTATATTTTAAGAAATATTAAGAAGTGTATTCTTTAACAGTATTCGTATTCTAAGCTTTCAAGTCCTACTCTCTAGAACATTTTAATAGTGGAGCATCCTAGTAATCCTGTCAAACTTTCAAAGTTAGCTCCACAGCCTTTGCTTAGTTGTGATTATTTATAAATAATGATAATATCGTGTTATATGTAAATTCATACAGTAGGTGGCACTAATGAAGCTTCAGGCTATATATGAATATAAAATTTGTAAGATAACATCATGGACATTCAAATGCTCTTTCAATGAGATATCTCTCTCGTTTTTAAAAAAAAATTATAATGAAATTTCAATGCCCAGTTTAAGCAAATGTTTAGTAGTATTCTCCTACGAAATGATAAAAACTAGTTTGCAATTTATTAAACAAGAATAGGTTTGGGATGATGAACATCTGGTTGCTTGGACTCAAATGTATCACATACTTGTATGAGTGGATTTGAATATCAAAAACAAGTAATGTCTAACACAGGCATTTTCAATCATTTTCAAACTTTTCCATGTATTTGAAAAATTCTTGGAGAATCATATTCCCATGCATACGCCAAAAAAATGTGTCCAGCATAAACATTGGACACAAGTGCTTTAATAAAAATTAAGAGGCATGTAATATACATGACTTTGGAAGAAAAACATGATGAGAATATGAACTCAAAATGGAATTGAATCGCATTGATACGCATAATGTGTTGTGCGCAGCTATTACACAGTTCTTTGTATATGTACTGATATTGAAGGCATTGAAGGAACTATCTATTCTGATCTAAATCAACTGAGTTCTCTTGATTTTTTTTCTTCCAAAAGTTGAAAACTTACAAAAGTTGAGCAGAATCAAAACAGACATGAATTTTATCTCGGACTTAGATTTTTTCGCTGAATGGAATCTACTTCGAAAGCCGAAAAATATGACTTGATTAGAGAAGCCAGGAAAATCATGCTGGAACACAGAAGGATGAACTAGAAGCAGGAGGCAAGACGCAAACCAGGTGACATCCGGCAGGACTGCAGCTTATACTCACTTCATCGATACCCGGAAGCCCAAGATGAGGAGGGTGGATGCATCCAGCAATAAGGGGCATGCATAATATGGAAATAATTATCCTTGAACCTGGAAAGAGATGACAATTTCAAGCAACAGAAATGAAATATTAATGCTTTCTGCTTAGCTGCAAAGCACAGGAATCGGTATTAAAAGCTAAATAGGGAAGCTGTTCGTAAACCTTGCTTCATGTCAAGAGAAACATGCCCTCTTTTCCTCCCAGCAATCATCCATTTATCAGAATTTGCATTGATTTCATATAACATCTTGTCCTGTCATTATAATAAACATAGTTTGTAGTGGCTGAATATAAACAAAAAGTAGAAGCGTTGCACAGTATTCACTAATAGCTTCTCTAAGGATTTTCCTTCTACAAAGCAGGCCATAGTCTGGGGAAAGAGAGAAGGATTGCAGTTGTTAGGATCCGAACCCCAAATCTGTTAAGTGCAACCTCTTAGGTGTGACTAAATGAATCAATTATGTTAAGCCTTGGGTGATGTGGGACTTTTTTAACGAGTAGTATGCCAATATTTAACTCGACTTCTGGTGCATGGATTCATGCTTATACCTGACTGAATTTGGTGAATGATAAGATTGTTTTAACTTACATTGTTTTGAGGAACTCTTTTCTCCCCAATGTCTTTCAACCTTTCAACCCTCCATTTCATGGTAATGTTGGGGTTATAGGCAGCAAACAACTTGATCAGTTGTAGCTTGAGTAGCAAGCTTGCTGACTTGCGGAAGAAAACAAAAGCAAAGAAGCAAAACAGAAAAGAAGAAGAAGCTGAGAATAATGGAGCATATAGAAGAAATTTTGATAAAATTTCATTCAAAAATAAACAACGGCATAATGCCAATACAAATACAAGTTGATAGCTGGTAATCACATGTCAAAGATCATCTAATCTTTCACCTAACACCACTAAGATACATAGAAACTTGTAAAACATTGCTTGTACACTTATATAAAGCTGATTAATCAGCTCAATCACTATCATTACTACATAAAATATCAACCTAACATAGTTCAAAGTGAACTAAATTACATTACATTGACTAAGGATTACAAAATGAACAAAACAAATGCTTGTTGCACATGAAATAACAGCTCCTGCATGGTTCGTGTGCATGGCCACCTTTGCTGCTGCATGTGCTGCTTCCTTGGTGCTGCATGGGCTGCATGGAAGGCCAACTCCTAACAGGTAACAAGTTGCCCAACTCGAATACTATCGGAAGGAAGAGGTAGAAACCCTACAGCCAGGCACGGGCTAAGGACAGGCTGCTGCAGAACAAGAGCACTCCTGAAGACCAAATTCTTATTAGCATCCTCATCATTTTCATTCGATTTCATAGTCGCAGGTGGGTGTTCCCAATGGTCCTATCACCAGCAATTGCATATCTTATGTTTAATATGTTTTCTGGTGGAACCTTATTTTCATCTGTAAAGCAAGAGATTGATTGCTTGTCATAAGTATGAGGCAATGTGAGAGGGTACAACTTCTCTGAGAGGGTATAACATATAGAGGTCGATGAATTTAATTTGAATAAACAAGAGTCAAAGAAATAGAAGCCTACAGCCATATACCCTCATACGATAAAAAAAGGAAAAGTTGGTACCTTCAGCTGTTCTCTTCTCCAAGCATAAACAGAAGAGTCGTCCAGCTCTTGAAGTTGGAGATATGACAAGTGGAAAGAATGCAGAAATAGGTCTTCCATTACCTTGTCCAGCATGTGTAAATCCATCGTGAAGGTCAAGCCAAGCATCGTAAACAGACAATGTAGCATTCAATTGGGAGTGTAGTGTTACCTGGAAATGACATGAACCAACATAAGCTTCATGCAAAATATTATCTGCCGGTTGATGAGTTAAAATATGTTAGAATTGTGATTGTTTGGCGAAAGATAAATCGGTGTGTTTGATGTGATGATCCTATTGTTTTGTTTCTTTCATTAGCATTGTACTCTCCAGAGACGTTGCTGAGTTTTTCTATTTTATTAATGAATAAACTTTTGCAGAACATAAAAGAAAAGAATGAGAATGTAGTTTTCAGCATAAAACATGAATGGTAAGATTGAAACAACCTCTCCTATTCACGTGCAACACATACATCTACTTTACCACATACAATAAATTTTTAATTCCACATGCACTGCCAGATTATTTCATATGAAGTGGTATAGTCACTGGTTGAGTAATGCCATTAAAAGGTATAAGCTTATCACGTTTGTGGATGCTATACATCAAGGTCAAGCATGTCATCTGACAACTGAAGATAAGCATCAATATCTAAGAAAATCAAGACATGAGGAGTTTGAGCTCTTATATTTATAAATTATGTTCACTTCATTAACATGTTCCAAAAGAAGCATACATACACAAATGTGTTTGAAACTAAGGACATACAACCTGCAAAAGCAAAGTACTATCATTGCATTGATTGGCGACTCTTGTGCTCACATGGAAAGGATCACTGAAATGCAGAGCTATGGTTCTGCACATTAGAGTAGATCACATAATAAAGTTAAGAATTCAAATACAAAACCAGTAAAAAGCCAGATAAACAAGATATGAGAGACTATGTTGAGGGCTTATACAGATGCTGGTGGGTGTTTTGTGAATGTGAGTGAGTGAGAGAAAGAGAATTCATACTTAAATGTATAGAAAAACTAAAATATATATATGAGGAGAGGCACTACGTGTCATAGATCTGGTTCTTTGATATCCCAAACTCAAGCTTCAAAGCTATTGTCCTCATTCTGTCCACAATACTTTGTTTCTCAGGGGCCCCTACCACAGCATGCAACATAACATAAATGATCTATCAGATGCTGAAAACTCTAAAAACTTAAACCATCATAACTTTCTTGTGCTTTTTTTTGCTGACCTGAAGATGACCCTCTTGCAAGCTTATCATCAATAGCAGGAATAGGAATCCACAAAATTGAGGGGAAACTCTATTTTACCTCTTACAAAACATAACTGCTCAAAGTGTTTATCAGCAGCCGGAGAACAATCTTTTGCAGCTGCAGAACTATCTTTTGTAGCATCACCAGAGTTTGCCGTACCAACAGAGCCCCATCCATCCTTTTTGTAGCTCAGAATCCTAGAAACACCGAACTCTTATCATTCCACTGCGCAAAAATTCATACCTACGCCCAGGCAAGAATTCGAACTTACCACTCGAAACAGCAGACTCATTCTAATATGGATTGACAAACAATTTAATATAAGCTAAAGGTAGGGTTTGAACTTGGAACCTCATACCTATAACATTTAACCACTGAAGTAGATAAATATTTATATTAAATTTTAAGTTACACTTTAATTTATTTTAGTACGGATTGAGGTTACTCAATTCTAATAGTGAAGATCCAATAACTTTTATAACCAAGGAGTTTCCATTAGTAACACGTAAAACCATCTTCGATAGCTCCACCTGATATCGCGTGGGATAATTGCTTTTGAAGGCACATTGACAGAATAGCTGAACTGATTCATCTTCATCTAATTTCTCCATTTCATAAATAAGATCAATGCCATTCTGCATAAGCACTTGTTTATTTCTAGTTGCAACAATGACCGGATAAATTGGCAGTAGTAGCAATCAAAGCAGTTCTCCAGGACTTCACCCTTTCAACATCATGCTCTAAAATTTCTTTATGCTTAGCAAATGCATCTGTAAAACTCCTTGTTTGTTTTCGTACATTCAAGGGGTCTACACCATAAAAAACAGGAAGAGTAGTCCATGATCTTCACCAGCTCCTCCAAGCACCATTTGGAAGAAACGTTGTCTTTGGAGAAAACAATTACTGAAACCCTTGATTCTCTGATGACTGTTAATAGTGCCCCCGAAATTTCATCTCCTTTCGGAAGCTCCTTGTAGAAGGCCCAATTTGCCAGGGGCGCACTACACATGAAACCAACCCAAAATTAACCTGGCCCATATCAGCCCAAACCTTAAACCACACACAAACCCAATCGGCCCAAACCTAGCCCAATTAGCCAAAATCAAATCAGAAAAAAACAAAAAACCTAAACCCAAACCTGACTCCTGTCTTCTGACGCCACTTGCTCTGCCACCGCCCTTCCACCGCCCATATCCTGCAAAAATCAGTAGAGGAAGTGACAGAGAACAATAGCAAATGTACTGAAATCGGGTTATAAAAAACCCAACAAAATGTAAATTTCAAGGGGGATAAATAAAAACACAAACAGGTTCAAAAAATGCACAAAAAAAAGAAGCAATCGCAGAAAGAAAAAACAGTAAAAGGGGCGCTAGAAGTTTTTTTATTTTTAAGGCTTTCTCCTCTCTATTTTCTTTTCGAAGCAGTAATATATAAATATATTTAAAATATAAGACTAAAAGAAAAGAAAAGGGGCTTACCTTTCAATCGGCCGAAAAAAGGAGAAATTTTGGGCTCCGGCCGCCGTACACGGAGGTAGCCGGCAGCGGAGCCCACGGTGTCCATTGGCCGAAACTCGGCCGGATTCTTTAGGGGGGAGAAATCTTCAGAGAGTCTCTTCTGTTTTTTTTAGAATGGATTCTAAAATGATTTTTGAAACAAAAAAAATGGTTTTTATAGAAGGATGAAACGGCGCCGTTTCCGTGAGTTCTGAATTGCCCCCCAAAACGACGTCGTATGGGTGCCCGAATCCGCCCGTACACGGAGGGATCCGCATGTTTTCACCGGCATGGGATATTTATGCTCTAGTCCCTCCTCTTTGCGGCGAACATTCTCTGGAAGCGAAGCACTTTTAGCACAAGAGAATGAACAGGGAAAGGAGAATGCATTATACTACTTAAGCCGGCGATTCGTAGAGGCGGAATAAAACTATTCGCCAATTGAAAAAGTGTTTTGTGCCTAGCTTTGGTCTTTGCTGCAAAAAGCTACGCTACTCTTTCTTAGCAATCAGATCAAGTTAATCTCAAGAGCAGACCCTCTCAAGTTTTTAATGAATTGAGGTTGTTTTTAATATGGTCTTATTTTTGGTTTGTTTATTTTTTAATTTTGCCACTAACTTTCATTTTCATGTCAATTTAATCCTTAAGCCTTTTAACACCGTAAACGGCGCCGTTTTAAGAGAGGGGATAATTCCCCCGATGATCCTTCCCTCTTTAAGCGCTTTATTTTTTAGTCCTTATTCGATTTTATCTTATGATTTATTACGATTTCAGCCCTTTAAGTTTACTCTGATTTCAGCTTAGTCCTTCTTTGTTTATTTTTTTAATTATAGTGTTATCATTATTAATTTTAATATTATTATTGTTATAATTATTAATGTTACTCCTTTTTACTATTACTATTATTATTATTATTATTATCATTATTTTATTTTTACTATTATGATTATTATTTATTTATTTTTATCATTCGTTTATTAACATATCTCCATTATAATTTATTATTATTTCGTATTTTTGTTATTATTATTATTCTATTATTTTTAAACTATTGTACATAATATTTATTTATTAATTTGCTATAGGCTTACATTTTTGCTATCATTTTCTTTTACTTTACTTATTTGTTTATTTGTTTATCATTTTTTACCTATTATTATTTGCTAAGTCTTTATTTTATTTTTTTCCTTTATATTGCTATTTATATTATTGCCCTCATTCTTATTGGTATTAACTTTTATTTTTCCATTTTATTACGATCGTATCATATTTTATTCGATTCTTGAAACAAGTAAATACTCCACGATTTAAAGTTCGAAAGAAATCGTACCTTAACTTACTGGGTTTTGATTTTTCTCGTTTAACCTAAATAGCGGAATATCCTTTTAAAATAAATAAGTTTTAAATAAAAAGAAAGCTATTTCTCGAGAGTTTGAGATGTTGTGTCCTCACGCATTGGATGTGACATTTTGTTACCTCGGGAAAAATTTTCTTAAAATAAAGGCAATATTCTATATTTGGAACTTCGAGAAATCGTGCCATAACTTACTGAGTTCCGGTTTTTCATTCGACTCAAATAATCAAATATCCTTCTTGAATTCAAATACATTAGTTTTAAAAGTTAAAAGACAAGCTCAGTTTCGGGAATTTGAAATGTCATACCCTAACTCACTGGGCGTGATATTTTATTTCTTCGAAATAAGAGGGTCCCATTATTCATTTTATTTTATTCTATTCTTCCTTAAGCAAAGTGGATTGTATTTTAAAACCTTTTCAAATTTTCGACATTAAGACGTTAACAAATCAATTAAGTACCAATTTTGGGCGTATCGAGGGTGCTAACCCTTCCTCGTGCGTAATCGACTCCCGAACCTGTTTTCTGAATTTTGTAGACCAAAATCATCGTTTTGATAAATTTAAACTTTTATTAAAATGATTGAATTGCGAGGTGACCCGATCACACCTCATAAAAAAATGATTAGTGGCGGCTCCCCTTTTTTTTCGTTTTCATTTTCAAAACCCAAGTCGACCACCGTTTTTCAAAAAAATAGTTTCGACACTTCTCATCGTCTATGAAAGTTTCAATCTTCTTTAGGCACAAATCTTTGTAGATATGACTTGTGAAACCATGACGAGTATCCTCGCCTCTGAAGTTGAGAAAAACATCGTACCTAGTTGCTTTCACCATAGAGGAGTTAGAGGAAAACATATTGGTGTTCCGCAAGATCTGATGAGAGGATTATTCGATTATAAGAAAATCAAGTGTTTTTAATGTCAATTATGCTTAACATTTGCTTTTTTTTTTCTTAGAAAGTTACCGCTACTTTACATCAAATGCAAAGGCTTATAGCTTTATAATGTGAACATGAGCACGAAAATTCAGCCAAATAAATTGGAAGACTTAGAATAAAATGCTCTTTGCCCGTTGGACGATGAAAACACATAAACCCAAGATCTTGCTTTTGATTCAATTAATAGAGACATTGAAATGGTCAACAAAACGTATTAGCCTTTTCATGAAACAAAAGAGAAATGATGAAATCAAAAGAAGATAGGAAAAATGAAACAAAATAATTAATTGAATAAAGAAATGGAAATTATAAAGTAAATATAAAAGAGAAAGGAAAAATAAAGAAATGGTATAATTAGATAATGAAAAGAAAGGAAAGATAAAGAAATAAAATAAAAGGTTTTTGTTTGTCTCAGATTATATTTTAGTTATTTTTGTTTAAAATATTACATTTTAGTCACTTATATTATCATTTTTTAACGAAGTGATCACTTTATCGTTAAACTCTATTACCTCCTTAATAATAGTCTTATGTGGCAGTCCAAATGAGCTTTAAATATCAACTTGGATTTTCAGTTGTTGGGATAAAAATAGATTTTTAATTAAATAAATTTAATTTGGACTGCCATGCAAGATAACTAAGTTGGCATTTAAAACTCATTTGGACTGTCATTAAGGAGGTAATGGAGCTTAACGATAGAGTGATCATTTCGTAACAAAACAATAACGTAAGTGACTAAAACGTAACATTTTAAACATAAGTGACTAAAATATAATTTGAAGCAAATAAAAGTGATTATTTTTATAGTTTATCTAAAACAAAAAAGAAAAAATCTGATAATTGCTACTTGGCAAATTAACATGTCACATCAAACTCTTGTTACTCAACGGTTTGGTGATCTAATGACAATTTAAAAAATTCAGTGATTATTTTGAAGTAGCTTTATAATGTCAATGTAATCAATAATATTATTTATACTAAAAACTCTATCACGTATATTGATATCATGATTTTTTAAATCTAACTTATTATGATTTCTTTTATTTATTGAACAAAAAGGAAAAATTATTGAAGATTGTCCTATATTGAGTCTTGACGAGTTGACTTTAGATTAAATTTATAATAACAAAAGAAATAGATAATCTTTTGATTAAATTTACTAATTGAATTTTTAAAAAAATTTACAAAATAAATCAAAATTTTAATTTATAAATCCAATTGATATTTGCTGTAAATCCATTTTTAAAGGTAAATTCATTTTTTTGATTATATAATATTTATCCTTATTATGTAATTTATATATATTTTTTGGATTCAAAGTTTTACACAAGATTAGCTTGGTTGTCTTAATGTTATTAGTAAATTGAACAATTTATGCTTGTGAACAATTTCGGTATAGCTTTAATCATGAACTTGGACATTGTTGTTGGATTATATTTCTGTCAACCACATGATTATGGTTTGTTTGTTCAGATTATGTGTTTCGTTATTTCTGGTTAACTAAAACTTCGATTATGTCATTACTTATATTCTTTTATTGAAACTTAATTTTTTTTTAAAATGATAAAATTCATGAGATTATAATTTTGATTTGAATTTTAGTTCCATTAACATTATTTCTATTACAACAATAAAAAAAATATTTTTAACTTTTTTAAAAAATTGAGCTTTAAAATAAAAAAACTTTGAACAATCATAAAATTAAGATTTAAAAAAGTAATTAAAACCCTCAATGAAAATTCAGTACTAACTTAGGACTAAAAAAAACCATAAATACCAACTAGAGGAAAAGTGACAAATTCAAAGGCTAAATGAATAATTAAGGTTATTTATATTTAAATCAATTTACACAAGCATTAAATTTCTATTTGTGTTTAAACAATGATAGAAATGAAAAAAGAAGATATAAAATTTAGAGCGAAAAATAAACATTAATAAATATTTAATAAACATATTTAGGGTTTGAAATTCAGTACAGATGAGATAACTAATGAGGTTGAAGCATCATTCAGCGGTTATACTTTGAATCCTTAATTTGCAAATAATAGATGAACCCCGCACTGTTTTACCTTGCATTCGCACCAAATCCACTCATCAAGGTAGAAACTAAAGGAAGCCTCATTGTAAAAACGCTTGTTTGATGCCTCACTTTTAACAAACCTCCTAACTTTTGCACCAGCATATAAGAGGAACAAGTGATCTGACAATTTATCTGACAATCCGCTTTTAAACCCAATGGAGACATAATATCTCAGGTAATGAGAGTCGCCATTACAGGATTTCAGATGACATTTACATCTAATGCGCAATTTCTTACCATTATAAGAGTCTGGGAATGAAACAACAACGGAAGCAAAGAAACATGGAAAGTTTATCCTGCTATTATTAGAGCACCACTCTGAAGGCAATTGGATGTTTATGGAAGATCCTAAGCTTTTGAAATCAAACCATTCCGGGATTTCACTTCCAGGGATGCATGTTACAATCCTAGTTCCTTTTTTGCTTTCTGGGGGTGCCTGTTTGGTTATTATTAGAAACATGATTGATTATTCAGCATAAAGCTATCAGGAGGAAGAAGAAGAAGAAGAAGAAGAAGAAGCTGACCTGATGATAATCTTTTAGTACAGTGACCAATTGCTCAAATGGCATCTCCAACTTTGGTGTTTCAAAGATCGCTCACGACTTTTCGATCCGGTTGGAAGCGAGTTGGTAAATAGCAGGGTAAAGCAGAAAATTTTTAGAAGGGGCGGATAAAATTTTAATTTTTTATAGTTTATATCTTTCTAATTTGTAAAGGATTAAATCGAATTTTTATAATTTTAGGGGGGGTCAAAGTGCAATTTTACCTTTGTTAATTTACAATTTTTAAAAAATTTGAAGGGCCTAAATGGAAATTTTACCTTTTAGGGGGGCCGGGGCCCATGCCAGCCCCCCCTGGATTCGCCATTGGTAAATAGCCAACCCAAGGATTGACAAAACACTACTTGCTTCAAAAGCTTCTTAATGCTTGAGACTTCCTCTACTGAAGTATCATTCCCCATACATTTCTCATTCAGTTGGAAGCAATTGGTAAATATCAACTTCAACCATCGATTCGATCCATCCTCACATAACAGTGCTTGCTCAAAAAGCTTTTTAATGCTTGAGACATCCTCTAATGAGGTACAGTCATCTGCATCTAAATATATCAGGCTTGGTGGAAGCTCTGGTAATGATTTCAGTCTCTTGCATTTCCTCAAGATTAACTCTTCCAAGCAAGGAAATTGTTTGATGGTTGTGGTCAAGTTCTCAAGATTGCTTTCAGATAAATCTAACTTTTTCAAAGAGGATAACCCATGGAGATCTTTCTGATTCACTGGTCTGCCTCCAACCGTTGTAAAGAAGTTTTTTACAACTAGATTTGAACGACCACAAAGACTAAGACATAAAAGAGACTTAGATTTATAAAAGCTATCAGGAAGACAGACGAGGTTTACACAGTTTTTAAATCTCAATTTTTTAAGACCAATAAGATTGTCAATTGAGGATGGTAATTTCTTCAAAGCCGTTCCGTTTAAATCAAGTTCATCCAGTTCCTCCATGGTGTCCATAACTTCTGGGAAAATATCCAATCTCGAGCAACCTTCAAGATTGAATGTCTTAAGAGATTTCAATTTATAAAAGCTGTCAGGAAGGAAAACAAGGTTTTTACAGTTTTTCATTCTCAAATACTTAAGACCAATAAGATTGCCAATCGAGGATGGTAATTCTTTCAAAGCCATTCCGCTTAAATCAAGGTCATACAGTTCCTCCATGGTGTCCATGACTTCTGGGAAAATCTCCAATCTCGAGCAACCACAAAGATGAAATCTCTTAAGAGATTTCAATTTATAAAAGCTGTCAGGAAGGCAAATAAGGTTTTCACAGTTTTTCAATCTCAAACCCTTAAGACCAATAATATTGCCAATTGAGGATGGTAATTCCTTCAAAGCCGTTCCGCTTAAATAAAGCTCATACCGTTCCTCCATGATGTCCATGACTTCTGGGAAAATTTGTAATCTCGAGCAACCATCAAGATCGAATGTCTCAAGAAATTTCAATTTATAAAAGCTATTAGGAGGCCCTTCAATCTCAAATACTGAAGACCAATAAGATTGTCAATTGAGGATGGTAATTCCTTCAAAGTCGTTCCTCTTAAATCAAGTTCATATAGTTCCTCCATGGTGTCCATGACTTCTAGGAAAATCTCCAATCTCGAGCAACCTTCAAGATCGAATGTCTTAAGAGATTTCAATTTATAAAAGCTGTCAGGCCGGCAAATAAGGTTTTCACAGTTTTTCAATCTCAAAGACTGAAGACCAATAAGATTGCCAATTGAGGATGGTAATTCCTTCAAAGTTGTTCCACTTAAATCAAGTTCATACAGTTTCTCCATGGTGTCCATAACTTCTGGGAAAATCTCCAATCTCGAGCAACTTTTCTAATACCCCTAGCCCATATCCGTCGTCAGATTAGGGTTTTGAGCATTACCAATCAATTACCAAGTAAAAACAAACATTCAATACAATAACATTTAATAACTTCTACTCCAACCGTACATTCAAACCTATACTTAAGGCCAAATATATGCACCAAGTAATACCCATGCAATAACCCAAACCAATGAACATTTTGATTAGTAGCATATTTCTCTTATAACAATTTCCTCTATTACAACCATGCCTTATAGGACTTAGCAAAGATCACCGAATCATTGATATAAATAGGAAATCAACTTTTCCCTTTTTCTAAAAGCATTGGCCGAAACATAACATACCCAAATTATCCATATTAAACGTTGTTGAATTATCCATCATACCTATAATATCACTAGCTCATACGAGAATTTATAATTAAACCACCATGTATCATATATTGACTTACAAATAAATCCATTACCACACCTAACACCAAGCTAAAATTTTAAGACAGTTTATAAGTGCAAAACACCTCAAATATACATACATAAAAACCAAGAATGAATTTCCATATTAAAATTATATCAAGGCCGAACATACATAGATACTAGCAACATGATCAAGCATAACCAATGCAATCCCAAGCATAGAAGTATAGCCATTTTCGCATGGCATTTGTATATACATTTGCAAAATAACATGTAAGTCTATTCTGGGAAAGCTAGCTTAAACATGCCATAATATTAAGTTCATTTACAAAAAGAGTACCAAAGGTTGATAGTGTGCTTGACTTCGACAAGGATCCCCGAGCTTGAACTTCGACCTTAAAGATCTATAAAACAATGCAACAACTACACCACGTAAGCTTAAATAGCTTAGTAAGTTATAAACAATAAGGTAAAACATATAAACCAAGCAATTCACCAATCTCTTTAAGTATACAATCAATCTAACTATTGAATAAGTCATATTATCGCAAAACCTAGCAGGTTATCATTCATCAATAATTTACCTCTTCAATCTCAAACATACAAGTCAAATAATCATAAACTCCATACCCATATTGAAATGTTTTACCTAATTTTCATTTCATCAAAATAATGAACTATTATCAATAGATACTTACCTGACACTTTCATTTACCTTTATTAGGTATTTCAGTCTTTAAAGAGATGAAAATTTATAACTCGCACACCCAGTGCTTGGAAAATGAATCCGAACACACAGTGCCATTAAGCCGATCCCGCACACACAGTGCTCTGTGAGTAAATCTGCACACACAGTGCCGTTCTACCGATTTCACACACACAGTGCTCGGTGAATAAATCTACACACACAGTGCCATTCTACCACTCTCGCACACACAGTGCCATTTAACCTTCAACCGATCACGCACACACAGTACTCGGTGAACAAATCCGCACACATAGTGCCATTAATCCATTTTCTCATTAGTACTATATATATATAATTTCAATCCCATCCATATAAATACACATACAATTTAAGATTCAAAACAACTCCTTTCTTTTGTCACCTTATCTCACATTCGGCCACAACCATATATATATACTAAATTAATTATTCAATACCATCACCTATTTCCAAGATCCATATTTAACTACTACTACTCAATCCATAATTATTTATCCAACCAAATGCTACTGAATTTCATACATAAATCAACCACACATTCGGCTTCTATGAATGTTTAATCCCAGTCCACACCAAATTCGGCAATTAAAGAAAAATCGGATTTTAATATGCTTATTTCAACTAATCAAGAGATATACATATTTACATGTATATAATAACCTCATTCGACTAGTATATCTTAATATTCCCATGTCTCATTCGGCAATTTAACCAATAATTCATTAACAAATAATATACTTCTCATATAAACATTAATCAATTAAACCCAATTGCTTATAGACTTACCTCGGTAGTCAATGAATTTGAGTGTCTCGGTTATTCGTTTAATTTAGCCTTTCCTTTGTCCAACCCCTTTTCCTTTGAACCTTGATCTAAACAAGTTCAATTAAGCTATTTTAAAATCATTTCCATTCAATTTGATCCATAAACACATAATTTAGCTCATTTACGAATTTACCCCTAACTTTTACAATATAAGCAATTTAGTCCCTAATGCCAAAACTCATCAAATATCTAAAGTTTAATTATCCTCCCTTAAGGCCGAATGTTCTTCTAGTCCATGTAACTCTTTACAAATCAATTTTAGCAACTCAATCCCTCAATTATAAAATTTTGAATTTAAGCTATCATACTCCTCTCTTTTTTTTTTTTATGTAAAATTTCATACTATAAACATGTAGATTTCAAGCATATATTTTTATTCTTCCATCAAGCACCCTAAAACAAGAGTATTCAACCATGGCCAAACCTAAATCATGCTTCAAACTCTAAAATTTTCACATGGTTTTGATAGCATTTAAGATGACTAACTCAAAGATGTATATTTTATACAAAAATCAAACTCAAAACTAACCTCAAATGAACATGCAAAAAGGGCCGAATATGGAGCTTAAGTTTTCCCTTTTCTTTTCTTCAATTTCGGTGGATGAATGAAAGGAAGAAGATGATATTTCTTTCCCCTTTTTTTTTCTTATTTTTTTATTCTACTCATATTATAATATAATTAAAATGCCACTAACTAAAACAATTTTAATATATAATATATACATACTAATCATGTTGCCGTCCACTAGCATGAAAATTAGTTTATTTGACATGCAAGTCCCTTCATGATGAATCAATTCAATTAAATCCCTTACTTTAATTATAAGCTACTTTTACCATTACACAATCTAATCCCTTGATTAAAATTAAGCATCCAATAAACAAATTAACTCATCATTTTAAAACACACTTAAACACATATCATATGTATCAAATTAGAAATAAAAGAGGGAAAAAAATATTTATTATTAATATTTTAATCCAGATTTTGTGGTCCCGAAACCACTGTTCCAATTAGGGTCGTAATTGGGCTGTTACAACTCCCCCTAAGAAATTTTCGTCCTCGAAAATCTTACCGACGAATAAGTGCAGGTAGCACTCTTTCATTGATTCCTCGGTTTCCCAAGTTGCTTCCTCTATTCCTTGTTTATGCCACATCACTTTCACCAACGCTATCTTCTTATTTTGTAACTCTTTTACTTCCCGAGCTAAGATGCGCATCGGTTCTTCCTCATAAGTCAAATCAGGCTGAATTTCAATCTCTGAAGGACTGATCACATGAGAAGGATCGGATCTATAACGACGAAGCATCGACACGTGGAACACATTATGAATTTTGTCTAACTCAGATGGTAACCTCAATCTGTACGCAACCGGCCCAATACGCTCGATAACCTCGTACGGCCCAATAAATCTCGGGCTTAACTTTCCCTTACTGCCGAATCTGAGTATTTTCTTCCACGGTGAGACTTTCAAGAATACTCGATCTCCAATCTGAAATTCAATGTCCTTACCCTTCAAATCTACGTAAGACTTTTAACGATCCGATACCGCTTTTAAGCTATCACGAATTACTACCACTTTCTGTTCGATTTCTTTAATCAAATCAACCCCGTGCATCTTGTTTTCCCCGAGTTCAGTCCAGTACAGAGGTGTACGACATTTACGTCCGTACAAAGCTTCGTAGGGTGCCATTTTGATACTAGATTGAAAGCTATTATTGTACGTAAATTCAATCAAAGGCAAGTATCATTCCCACGTACCCTCAAACTCAAGAATGCAACATCTCGACATATCCTCGAGTATTTGGATAACTCGCTCAGATTGACCATCTGACTAAGGGTGGAAGGTTGTACTAAAATGTCACTTGGTACCTAAAGCATCTTGCAATTTCTTCCAAAACCACGATGTGAACCTCGGATCTCTATCCGAAACAATAGAAATAGGTACTCCGTGTAACCGTACAATCTGCAATACGTACAATTCAGCTAACTTATCAAGTGAGAAATCTGTACGTATCAGAATAAAATGAGCCGATTTCGTCAATCTATCTACAATAACCCAGATTGAATCTTTCTTACTTGGTGTCAATGGCAATCCTGACACAAAGTCCATAGTGACTCGCTCCCACTTCCATTCAGGTATCATAATCGGTTGAAGTAGTCCCGATGGTACCTGATGTTCAGCTTTAACTTGTTGGTACACTAAACACTTTGACACATAGTCTGAGATGTCTTGCTTCATACCATGCCACCAATAATGCTGCTTCAGATCGTTATACATCTTCGTGCTACCCGGATGAATTGACAATCTACTACTATGCGCTTCATTACAAATCTTTCTAATTAACTCAGGGTTCTTCGGTACACAAATCCGATTCTTGAACCGTAAACATCCTTTAGCATCTATTTGAGAATCTGAATCCGCACTCGAACCACAATGATCTTTCTTTGCTTTTAAAGTATCATCAACTTCTTGAGCTTCTTAAATCTGCTGCTCAAACATTGGTCTCACCTTCAACTCAGCAATGATCGCACCATCCTCAATAATAGCTATATCCGCATTCATCGCTCTTAAAGTAAATAGTGATTTTCGGTAAAGTGCATCTGCAACCACGTTAGCCTTTCCCGGGTGATAATCAATTATAGGATCGTAATCTTTTAACAGTTCCAACCATCGTCGCTGCCTCAAATTCAGGTCCTTTTAGGTCATTAAGTACTTTAGACTTTTATGATCCGAATAGATGTGGCATTTCTCACCGAAAAGATAGTGACACCATATCTTCAAAGCAAAAACTATAGCGGCCAACTCGAGGTCGTGTGTCGGGTAATTCCTTTCGTACGGTTTCAACTGTCTCGAAGCATAGGCTACAACTTTACCGTCCTACATCAAAACACAACCGAGTCCGTTCAACGATGCATCACTAAAAACAATAAATTCTTTACCCGACTCTGGTTGCACAAGTACCGGGGCTTCTGTCAACAAAGTTTTCAGTTGATCGAAACTCTTTTAACACCTTTCTGACCACTCGAATTTAACATCCTTTTACAACAGTTTTGTCATCGGAGATGCTATCATAGAAAATCCTTTCACAAAGCGTCTATATCCTGCAAGTCCTAGAAAACTACGAATCTCCGATATATTCCATTTCCACTCAAGTATGGCTGAAACTTTACTCGGGTCAACCCGAACACCCGATGTTGAAATAACATGCCCCAGGAAGCTTACTTCATACAACCAAAACTCACATTTGCTAAATTTCGCGTATAATTATTTTTCACGCAAAATCTGTAGCACTAATCTCAAATGCTCTGCATGTTCAGTTTCGTCTCGGAAATAGATCAGTATATCATCTATGAATACCACTACAAACCGATCTAGATACGGCCTGAATACTCGATTCATCAAATCCATAAAAATCGCAGGGGTATTAGTGAGCCCGAACGGCATCACCAAAAACTCATAATGACCGTATCTTGTCCGAAAAGCAGTCTTCGGTACATCTGATTCTCTAACTCGCAACTGATAATATCCAGATCTTAGATCAATTTTCGAAAACACCGAAGCTCTTTTCAATTGATCAAATAAATCATCAATATGGGGCAATGGATATTTGTTCTTAACAGTCACCTTATTGAGTTACCGATAATCGATGCACATTCTTAAAGTTCCTTCTTTCTTCTTCACGAATAGACGGGCGCACCCCAATGAGAGAAACTCGGTCGGGCAAAACCTCTATCCGTCAATTCTTTCAACTGAGCCTTCAATTCTTTTAATTCCGTAGGTGCCATTCTATATGGAGCTACCGAAATCAGGGTGGTCCCTGGCATAAGCTCAATACCAAACTCTACATCACGAGTAGGTGGCAATCCCGGTAATTCCTCCGAAAACACATCCGGGTATTCACAAACAACTGGCACAGATTCAATTTTCTGTTACTTTGCTGTCAATCACATACGCGAGATAAGCTTCGCAATCCTCTCTCAAATACTGCCGAGCCAATATCGATAATATCACAGTAGGTAACCCATTCAAATCTGCAGATTCAATCCGTAGTATTTCGTTATTCCGACACCTCAAATCAATAGTCTTTCGTCTACAATTCACTACTACATCGTGTGTGGTTAACCAATCCATACCGAGGATGATGTCGAACTCATCAAAAGGTAATAACATCAGATCAGCCGGAAAACACATATCTCGAATCACAAAGGGCAGTTCTTGCATACTTTATCCACCAACACACATCGACCCAGGGGGTTTGAAAGTCGAATCACAATTTTAGTAGACTCAACAGGTAGAGTCTTACTGGATACTAATGTTTCACACACATACGAATGAGTTGAGCCGGGATCAATCAAAGCAGTTACATTAGTATCAAAGAGAGTGAAAATACCAGTAATAATGTCCGGAGATGAAGCCTCCTCTCTAGCACGGATGTCATAAGCTCTAGCCGATACATGGGTATCTGCTCGGATAACCGCATCTGAAGTTCCCCTCTGAGCACCACTCCTACCTCCCCCACTACGAGCTGGTCTACCTCTAGCTGTAGTGCCACTCGGTCTCACGCTCTGAGTAGTACCCTTCTCAGCAATCTCCGGACAATCCCGAACGAAGTGATTTTGCGAACCACACTGGTAACAAGTGCGATTAAAAGATTTACCCCATCATTCACCGAAATACCATCTACCGCACTGCTGACACTCAGGTTTGCTCAATCGAGCATTGCCGACACTAGCCACAGATGTAGCTCGTGAACTCACTGGTGGCCGATCTCGAATAGAAATCCCAGTATGGGGTTTGAGTCGACTACCATCGTTCTTAGACTTCTTTGTTGACATCTGCGAAAATCTACCCGCGGATCTCTTCCGAAAATCTTTAGATTCGTCTTCAGTTTTCCGTTTTTCCTTCCCCAGTTCTTCAGCTTTACAGGCTCTTTCCACTAGTACAACAAACTCGTTAATCCCTAGAATGCCAACCAGGAGCTTTATGTCTTCATTCAGACCCTCATCGAATCTCCGGCACATAGCAGCCTCAGAGGATACACATTCGAGAGCGTAGCGACTAAGTCACAGAAACTTGCGCTCGTATTCAGACACACTCATACGGCCCTGTTTAAGCTCGAGAAATTCTTTACGCTTGGAGTCTATAAAGCACTGACTTGTGTACTTTTTACGAAATTTCGTCTGAAAGAAGTCCCAGGTTACTCTCTCCTTCGGAACAACTGACACGAGAGTATTCCACCAATAGTAGGCAGAATCCCGCAATAATGATATGGCACACTTCAAACACTCATCGGGTGTGCAAGACAGCTCATCAAAGACACGGACAGTATTATCGAGCCAAAATTCAGCTCGCTTCGCATCATCATTGCCCTCAGCTCTAAATTCTTGAGCTCCATGCTTTCGTATACGATCAACAGGAGGTTTAGTTACTCTTTCAGGATTGGCAACAGGAGGTACAATTGGTATTACAGGTGGAACATTCGGATTCAGGGGTGGTTGAACAGCTGGAGTGGTTCGTAAGTAATGACTGAACCAATCGCTCATCATATTATGGAAGGCCTGCTTAACCCTCTCTTCTGGGCCACTCGCAGCAGGTCGAGATTCTTCCGACGCGGTCCCTTGCGCGGGAGCAGGCGCCACACTCTCAACATCATCAGCTAATGCTTGCTCAGGATCCGGATCCATTACTATATAAAAGAAACAATTACATTTCACTATCAGAAGTCATCACACTATCACATTGTAAATTATGGCATGTATAGCTAGACTCTCACGTGCTACGTTAGTCCGAGAACCGACTAAACCGTAGCTTTGATACCAATAAAATGTAATACCCCTAACCCGTATCTGTCGCCGGATTAGGGTAAAAGCATTACCAATCAATTACCAAGTAAAAACAAACATTCAATACAATAACATTTAATAACTTCTACTCCAACCGTACATTCAAACCTATACTTAAGGCCAAATATATGCACCAAGTAATACCCATGCAATAACCCAAACCAATGAACATTTTGATTAGTAGCATAATTCTCTTATAACAATTTCCTCTATTACAACCATGCCTTATAGGACTTAGCAAAGATCACCGAATCATTGATATAAATAGGAAATCAACTTTTCCCTTTTTCTAAAAGCATTGGCTGAAACATAACATACCCAAATTATCTATATTAAACGTTGTTGAATTATCTATCATACCTATAATATCACTAGCTCATATTAGAATTTATAATTAGACCACCATGTATCATATATTGACTTACAAATAAATCCATTACCACACCTAACACCAAGCTAAAATTTTAAGACAGTTTATAAGTGCAAAACACCTCAAATATACATACATAAAAACCAAGAATGAATTTCCATATTAAAATTATATCAAGGCCGAACATACATAGATACTAGCAACATGATCAAGCATAACCAATGCAATCCCAAGCATAGAAGTATAGCCATTTTTGCATGGCATTTGTATATACATTTGCAAAATAACATGTAAGTCTATTCTGGGAAAGCTAGCTTATACATGCCATAATATTAAGTTCATTTACAAAAAGAGTACCAAAGGTTGATAGTGTGTTTGACTTCGACAAGGATCCCCGAGCTTGAACTTCGACCTTAAAGATCTATAAAACAATGCAACAACTACACCACGTAAGCTTAAATAGCTTAGTAAGTTATAAACAATAAGGTAAAACATATAAACCAAGCAATTCACCAATCTCTTTAAGTATACAATCAATCTAACTATTGAATAAGTCATATTATCGCAAAACCTAGCAGGTTATCATTCATCAATAATTTACCTCTTCAATCTCAAACATACAAGTCAAATAATCATAAACTCCATACCCATATTGAAATGTTTTACCTAATCTTCATTTCATCAAAATAATGAACTATTATCAATAGATACTTACCTGACACTTTCATTTACCTTTATTAGGTATTTCAGTCTTTAAAGAGATGAAAATTTATAACTCGCACACCCAGTGCTTGGAAAATGAATCTGCACACACAGTGTCATTAAGCCAATCCCGTACACACAGTGCTCGGTGAGTAAATCTGCACACACAGTGCCGTTCTACCGATTTCGCACACACAGTGCTCGATGAATAAATCCGCACACACAGTGCCATTCTACCACTCTCGCACACATAGTGCCATTCAACCTTCAACCGATCTCGCACACACAGTGCTCGGTGAACAAATCCGCACACATAGTGCCATTAATCCATTTTCTCATTAGTACTATATATATATATATAATTTCAATCCCATCTATATAAATACACATACAATTTAAGATTCAAAACAACTCCTTTCTTTTATCACCTTATCTCACATTCGGCCACAACCATATATATATACACTAAATTAATTATTCAATACCATCACCTATTTCCAAGATCCATATTTAACTACTACTACTCAATCCATAATTATTTATCCAACCAAATGCTACTGAATTTCATACATAAATCAACCACACATTCGGCTTCTATGAATGTTTAATCCCAGTCCACACCAAATTCGGCAATTAAAGAAAAACCGGATTTTAATATGCTTATTTCAACTAATCAAGAGATATACATATTTACATGCATATAATAACCTCATTCGGCTAGTATATCTTAATATTCCCATGTCTCATTCGGCAATTTAACCAATAATTCATTAACAAATAATATACTTCTCATATAAACATTAATCAATTAAACCCAATTGCTTATAGACTTACCTCGGTAGTCGATGAATTCGACAGTCCCGGCTATTCGTTTAATTTAGCCTTTCCTTTGTCCAACCCCTTTTCCTTTGAACCTTGATCTAAACAAGTTCAATTAAGCTATTTTAAAATCATTTCCATTCAATTTGATCCATAAACACTTAATTTAGCTCATTTACGAATTTACCCCTAAATTTTACAATATAAGCAATTTAGTCCCTAATGCCAAAACTCATCAAATATCTAAAATTTAATTATCCTCCCTTAAGGCCGAATGTTCTTCTAGTCCATGTAACTCTTTACAAATCAATTTTAGCAACTCAATCCCTCAATTATAAAATTTCGAAGTTAAGCTATCATACTCTTTTTTTTTTTCATGTAAAATTTCATACTATAAACATGTAGATTTCAAGCATATATTTTTATTCTTCCATCAAGCACCCCAAAACAAGAGTATTCAACCATGGCCGAACCTAAATCATGCTTCAAACTCTAAAATTTTCACATGGTTTTGATAGCATTTAAGATCAATAACTCAAAGATGTATATTTTATACAAAAATCAAACTCAAAACTAACCTCAAATGAACATGCAAAAAGGGCCGAATATGGAGCTTAAGTTTTCCCTTTTCTTTTCTTCAATTTCGGTGGATGAATGAAAGGAAGAAGATGATACTTCTTTCCCCTTTTTTTTTCTTATTTTTTTTATTCTACTCATATTATAATATAATTAAAATGCCACTAACTAAAACAATTTTAATATATAATATATACATACTAATCATGTTGCCGTCCACTAGCATGAAAATTAGTTTATTTGACATGCAAGTCCTTTCATGATGAATCAATTCAATTAAATCCCTTACTTTAATTATAAGCTACTTTTACCATTACACAATCTAATCCCTTGATTAAAATTAAGCATCCAATAAACAAATTAACTCATCATTTTAAAACACACTTAAACACATATCATATGTATCAAATTAGAAATAAAAGAGGGAAAATTTTTATTATTAATATTTTAATCCGAATTTTGTGATCCCGAAATCACTGTTCCGATTAGGGTCATAATTGGGCTGTTACAACTTTCAAGATCGAATGTCTTAAGAGATTTCAATTTATAAAAGCTGTCAGGCAGGCAAATAAGGTTTTCACAGTTTTTCAATCTCAAATACTGAAGACCAATAAGATTGCCAATTGAGGATGGTAATTCCTTCAAAGCTGTTCCGCTTAAATCAAGTTCATACAGTTCCTCCATGGTGTCCATAACTTCTGGGAAAATCTCCAATCTCGAGCAACCTTCAAGATCGAATGTCTTAAGAGATTTCAATTTATAAAAGCTGTCAGGCAGGCAAATAAGGTTTTCACAGTTTTTCAATCTCAAATACTGTAGACCAATAAGATTGCCAATTGAGGATGGTAATTCCTTCAAAGCCGTTCCGCTTAAATCAAGTTCATACAGTTCCTCCATAGTGTCCATAACTTCTGGGAAAATCTCCAATCTCGAGCAACCACGAAGATGGAATGTCTTAAGAGATTTCAATTTATAAAAGCTGTCAGGAAGGCAAATAAGGTTTTCACAGTTTTTCAATCTCAAACCCTCAAGACCAATAAAATTGCCAATTGTGGATGGTAATTCCTTCAAAGCCGTTCTGCTTAAATCAAGTTCATACAATTCCTCCATAGTGTCCATGACTTCTGGAAAAATCTGTAATCTCGAGCAACCTTCAATATAGAACCCCTCAAGAGATTTCAATTTATAAAAGCTGTCAGGAAGGCAAACAAGATTTTTACAGTTTTCCATTCTCAAATGCTCAAGACCAATAAGATTACCAACTGAGGATGGTAATTCCTTCAAAGTCGTTCCGCTTAAATCAAGGGCATACAGTTCCTCCATGGTGTCCATAACTTCTGGAAAAATCTCCAATCTCGAGCAACCTTCAAGATCTAATGTCTTAAGAGATTTCAATTTATAAAAGCTGTCAGGAAGGCAAACAAGGTTTTCACAGTTTTTCAATCTCAAATACTGAAGACCAATAAGATTGCCAATTGAGTATGGTAATTCCTTCAAAGCCGTTCCGCTTAAATCAAGTTCATACAGTTCTTCCATGGTGCCCATGACTTCTGAGAAAATCTCCAATCTCGAGCAACCTTCAAGATTGAATGTCTTAAGAGATTTTAATTTATAAAAACTGTCAGGAAGGCAAACAAGGTTTTTACAGTTTTCCATTCTCAAATACTTAATACCAATAAGATTGCCAATTGAGGATGGTAATTCTTTCAAAGCTGTTCCTCTTAAATCAAGTTCATACAGTTTCTCCATGTTGTCCATAACTTCTGGGAAAATCTCCAATCTCGAGCAACCTTCAAGATCGAATGTCTTAAGAGATTTCAATTTATAAAAGCTGTCAGGCAAGCAAAGAAGGTTTTCACAGTTTTTCAATCTCAAATACTGAAGACCGATAAGATTGCCAATTGAGGATGGTAATTCCTTCAAAGCCGTTCCGCTTAAATCAAGTTCATACAGTTTCTCCATGGTGTCCAGGACTTCTGGGAAAATCTCTAATCTCGAGCAACCTTCAAGATCGAATGTCTGAAGAGATTTGAATTTATAAAAGCTATCAGGAAGGCAAACAAGGTTTTTACAGTTAGTCATTCTCCAAATGTAAAGACCAGTAAAATTGCCAATTGAGGATGGTAATTCTTTCAAAGCTGTTTCGCTTAAATTAAGGTCAGATAGCTCCTCCATGGTGCCCATGATTTCTGGAAAACTACACAGATTTGAGCAGCCTCTAAGATCAAGGTAGGTGAGGGATGTGGCTTTGTAAAAGCTAGGCAGAGATCTAAGATTTTCACAATCGCGGAAATACAAATCAATTAGCTTCTCAAGATGTTGAAGGGATGAAGGAAGCTCACGCAAGTTAGAACACCCCTCAAGGTCTATCACTTCAAGATTTCTGGCACTTGAGAGGTCCGGGATTCTTACAAGGTTCTTGGAATAGTCGAGTGTGATAACCTTCAAATTTACTAAATCCTGCATGCATCAGAACATAGTGTTTGATAAATTTGTGTACATTGAAGGACTATAATGCCACAGATGTGACCAAAATATAAAAAAAGTGCAACGAAACATTAAACTATCTTCAAAATGGTATATTTGAGTAGTGCAACCAAGAAGTTTGAGCTCCATTCCAACTCATCGCTCAAATTTTGTTTTCCTTTTAAAATTCAAGCTCAATTTGACATGGAAGTTTAAATTATGGTGTTCCCTCGGTAGGCTCATTATTTGTCTATATGCGTTTAAATTATAAATTAATTAGTATTTTATTGTTATTATTTTATAATTATATTTTTAGTTAAAAAAAATTATCGAATGTTATTAATAAATTACAGTTTGTGTATCGTAAGTTGTTTCTTTAACATTATTGACTTTTCATATAGTTTAGAATGTTGATAAATTAAATCGAGAGTTAATTGATATTTGAAATAGTTTAAATAAAAATATTAAATTCTACAAATAAATAATCTGAATAGAAGACTAATTATATTTGTTCTTTCTTAATCAGCAATTATTGCATGTATTAACTTTTGGAAAAACCATTTATTATAAATCTAATCATGTTTATTACATATATTTAATCTAAACAGAGAGTTTATTTTTATCTTTCTCTATTTCAACATTTATCAATAATATATTATATAATTTGTAATTTAAATAAATTAATAAAAATTATAGATTTAAATTTGATCAATTTTAACATAAATTAATATCATGTAAACTCTTTTTTTAATTATTTATCAGTTTAACAAAATTACATATATGCATATAATAAAATATTTCAAGGAGTTCAGTAATATAAAGGATTCTAACTGAATTAATTTTTTTTTTTCCAAGCATAAACCTACTAAATTAATGTTATAACTCCTTTTTATGCAAAAATAACTTAAATACTAGTCATATTGGAAATGGTCTTTTTCCTGAGCTATTATGAAAACATAACAAAGGGGTAGATTGATATGTAAACTTTATATGATCAAGAAATAGAAATGGAAACATGCTTGCATCAATCTACAAACCACCATAGATTTATATCAAAAGAAAAAAAGAGTACCTGTTTTCCCTCCCAGAGCTGTTCAAGATGGCTCTCGCTCATATCAAGTTCGACTAGGTACCTTAGATCCAACTTGGTAGGCAAAGATCTCAAAGGGTATCCCTTCCAGTGAAGGTACCTTAGCTCCTCAGGAAATGATAAAAGCCCTTTAGGAAGTGAGATTTTTCCACAAGATCGATGGAGTTCGAGAAATCTAAGCTTTCGCATCTTCATCAAGGCTGTCGGTTCCAATTCCAACTTTGGAAGTTTGAACATATCAAGTACAATGCCTGTCAGCCTTTCCGTTCCCTAAACCCAATAGCAGTATATGGAGTCAAGATATAGGCAAAATATGAACTCAAGATAATTATCATATACATGTATGTATTTTATACAAATATGTGTTCGAATAAGAATCAAACATGATTGTTGGACATGGATATGTCCAGAGAAAATGAAGAGTGATAGTAACATAAGTGAAGGAAATGAACAGGGCCCTTACATTGTTTTTTGATAGCACAGCATAGCTGTCCTCAGGAATCCACAGCCTACTGCGTTTTTTAGGCTTTAAAGGTGATTCATCGTGTACAATATTCCAACCCATCTGTTGCAATAAATCATGCATTGCTATCTGATTTTGTGAAACAGATATAAGAGATTTATCAATGAGGTTCTCAATCCCCGAATGTGCAGAGACATAACAAGCATCCATAAACCTTGTTACATAGTCTCGGTCCATCCCTTTAAAGAAACAAGCAATGTCAAGAAACATTTCTTTCTCTTCACCATCTAGTCCATCAAAACTCCATTTCAACACTCCTTGAATGTCCTGCTGAGGAGCTTTATTTAATTTCTTTACTTCACTTTCCTGGTAGCTTTTGGTCTTTCCGTAAAGAGAGGATCCGATAAGTCTAATAGCTAAAGGGTTTCCATTAGCAACACTTAAAACCATCTTTGATAGCTTCAACTGATATTCTATAGGATTATTACTTTGGAAAGCACATTGACAGAAGAGCTGAACGGATTCATCTTCATCTAATTCCTTCACTTCATAAATGAGATCAATGCCACATTGGACAAGCACTTGTTTATTTCTAGTGGTAACAATGACTCGACTTCCAGGGCCAAACCGATCGATCCCTCCAAATAAAAACTCGAGTTGGCTTAACTTTGACACATCATCACAAACTATCAGAACCTTCTTCTTGGAAAGCCTGTCCTTAAGAAAGCCTGATCCGATTGTGGGCGTTGAGATAGATAAATTTTCATCTTCTAATATAGTTGAAAGAAATTCCGAACGCAATTTTGATAATTCTCTTTGTTCATCATGTTCTCTCACGTTTGCAAAAAAGTAGCAGCTTTGGAAATCATTTGAAACATGGTGATAAATGGCGTCGGTAAGTGTAGTTTTGCCTATACCTCCCATACCCCAAATGCCTAGCATTCGAAAATCTGGGAATCCGTCCTGAAATAATGACAAAACTTCCTGCATCCGCCTTTTAATTCCAACTAAACCCTTTAAATTAGGGCTTGAGGTTTCACAATTCAATTTCTTCACTATATCTTCGATAATTTTATCTACCAAAGTTGAGTCAGGCCTATATATTAAAAGCAGAAACAAATTACAGGAGAAATAAAAAGGAAAGAGAAGTAACTAAATAAAAATGATAAAGTGAATCCTCAATTGATTCATAGGGTGACTTATAAAAAGAAGAAATTCAAATACAGATGTAGAATTCAAATTTCACTATCTACACCCCTTTTTAAATCCTCAAATTATAACTTTTTTCTTTGAAAATAAATATATCAATAGATTTTATACATGAGAGAATGGTATGAAGGTGTCATGAACTTTGAGTTAAAGAGAATGGTATGAGGTATAGAAAACGCAACAAACAATAACATTGTTCAAGAATAGATTCTTCTTATTTTTTCTCTATGCCTACAAAAGTATGGCCCTTGAATATATGACCAAAAAACCATTTAAAAAGGAAAAGTTAAGTCTTTCATATCAAGTATCTGCCCCTCAACTCGAATTTGGGTAGCATAAATGAATCACTGCTTGAAAAAAAAAAAGTCTGTTTAATCTCTCTGCTTCCAAATCATTATATGCATATATTTAAAAAAAGGATTGAATGTAAAGAAAAAGAGTTGCAATTACCGAGTGACTTGTGAATCCCAACCGGATAATTTGCCAGCTGCAGTCAAAGCACTTCTCCAGGTTTTCACCTTTTCTGGCTCATGGTTGAAATTTTCTTCATGCTTTGCAAATGCATCTGCAAAACTCCCTGTTTGGTTGCGTACATCTCTTGGGTCTACACCGTAAAATACAGGAACAACCCATTTGTTGCAGTCCATGATCTTGACCAGCTCAGCCAAGCACCATTTGGAAGAAGCGTAGTCTTTGGAGAAAACAATGACTGAAACCCTGGATCCTTGAATGGCCGTCAACAATGCCCCTGAAATTTCATCTCCTTTTCGAAGCTCCTCATCGTCTATAAAAGTTTGGATATTCTTTCGACACAAATCTTTATACAGATGACTCACGAAACCATCACGAGTATCCTTGCCTCCGAAGCTAAGGAAAACATGGTATGTCCTTGCTTTGATCATATCAGCAGCAGCCGAAGATTTAGAGGAAAACATATTTGGGTTGAGCCGGATTTGATGAAAGATTATTGGAATATGAGTAAATGATAGCTTTCTTAGAAATTAAACAAATTTCTTTAGTTTGGCGTGAGGAACATGGGCATTAAAAAAAAAAAAGGATCTTTAAGACCGCCGAAAATTAACTGGGTGGGCAGCATAAAATATTAGTGAGTAGTTTAAGATAGTACCATATTTGATTAAACAATTTTAAAATTATATATTAAATACGTTTTACTGTGTTAAAAAAGTTACAATTGATAAGATCGATGTATTGTTTTTATAAAAAAAAAAATCTTTAATAAATAAAATAAATAATCAAATCTTGAAGCACTAATAATTTTTTTATTATTTAAATATCGGTCATGTAAATGGTTTGTGATAACATATAAAGAAATAATATATTGTTTGGTAGACTATGTAGTATAAGTGTTTTTGTTTTTTTGGCAAAGTGCTGAACAAATAATAATGACGTATTGTTTTATAAATATCATTTATGTTTATAAAAAAAATTTGAAAATATATCTGAAGTCGTTTTAAACTTTTGAAACCATGTAGAAATTACAGTTACATTGATAGTTTTTGTCTCTAATATTATTAAAGCATTAATAAAGGTGATTGATGTGGAAGGAAATTCTAGTGATTTCATCTGATCATAGTAGCAGGATTAACATGGACTACAACATCTATATATTGAGGACGTGTTTTACATTATTAATTATGGGATTTAGATTTCAAACTCTAGTGATATGGAACGGAGCTTCTCGCTGTGATCTATATAAAAGCTTCGATATTCTTTCCCCCACAAATCTTTATACAGAGGACTTACGAAACCATCACGACTATCCTCACCTCTGAAGCTAAGGAAAACATCGTATGTCCTTGCCTTCATCATATCAGCAGCTGCAGTTGTCAAAGCACTTCTCCAGGACTTCTCCCTTTCAACATCATGCTTTAAATTTTCTTCATGCTTTGCAAATGCATCTGCAAAACTACCTGTTTGTTTCCGTTCATCCCAAGTGTTGGATATTTGACGAAGGAAAGATTGAAACAGAAGCAAAAAGAATAAAAATTTTTGAAGAAGAATCGGCTTGTCAACACTATTTCATTAAAAACTGATTGTCTGTTTACAGGGATAAGAAAGCTTAAATAAGCTAAAAATAATAATAAAATAATTATAATTTTACTTAATCTATTTACTAGATTCATATATTTTTTTTATTTGATTTCAGTCTAATCAATTGTCACAATGTCTATGTTAGAATCGACCCGATTAAGCAACGAATAAGTAAAATTGGTAGAAGAAATTGAGAAATTGAACACACAAATTTAACGTGGAAAAACTCCTCCAGAGAGGATAAAAAACCACGGGCAAAGATAATTTTACTATAATGGCAATAGAATGAAGAGTACAAAAGATGGAGATAAAAATCTAAACCCCGAAAACCCGAAAACAAAGAACCCTCAAAACGTAAACACAAAATTCTCTAAATGTGTTATGAGTTCTAATCTCTAATAGGTGTTTTTTCTAAGGTTGTAAAAGAGAATAGGCTAAATCTATAGGTCAAATAATAATAAAATAATCTAAACTAATCAGTGTTTGATTGAAATAAATAAACAGAGTTTAACTAGGAGATTACTTCTTGAATTTGACTAAAATAGGAGTCATAATTAACAGTCTAATCAAAAAGTTATTATTATTTCAATACAAATTGGTAATTCGCAGAATAAAGAGCTCCCAGGTGAGGTCTCAACCTTGATGAGCTCATAGTTCGCATGAATGGTTGTTTCGTAATACGAGGGATCTACATCGTAAAAGACAGGAAAAACAAAGTTGTGCCCATTCAACTTCTTGCAGTCCATAATCTTGACCAGCTCGTCCAAGCACCATCTAGAAGAAGCGTAGTGTTTGGAGAAAAGAATTACTGAAACCCTCGCTCCTTCAATGGCAGTCAATAGTGCCTCAGAAATCTCATCTCCCCTTCCAACTTTCTCATTGTCTTTAAAAGTATGGATATTCTTTCGATCCAAATCATTGTAAAGATGACTTACAAAACCACCACGAGTGTCCTCACCTCTAAAGCTCAGAAAAACATCGTACATCCTCGAAGACAACATATTGGTGTTCCACCGGATTTGATTACTCAATCACGAGTAAAGAACATTTGAGTTTTAAGCAATTACGCATCCATTTGGTTATATTTTAGAAACTTACGCCCATACTACTACTACACACTTCACACTCTACATTAACTGCAAAAGCGTGAAGAACCATGCACGTTGAAAATAATGGTATGATTTCACCGTAAGCGTGTGGGACAATGCACATTGAAAATAATTGTACCTCTATTTCTCTGGTTCCTATATGAACAATAATTTTCGACTTCATTTTGCAGTCTTTTGCAATTATGTCCATATTTCTTTCTAACTCAATATATGCCTAAGGTTTCTTCTCTTCTATTTCACACACAAAATATTTGAAATCTCTTTCTTTATACTTGTTTAAATCAAGATTTATATTTGTTTAACCCAGATTCGATATCTGTGTATATACTTTAGTGATTAACTTTTTAATACTTTTTCAATCACTTTAATTAAATTTTAAAAATATTAAAACACACATTAGAGAAAATATTTGTTTTTAAACATGTATCATTTTTTGGTAAACCAAATATTTTTTTCTCTAATGAAAAAAAGAAATAAGCTTCAACAGTAGTTTTAGTGTGTTTTTTGTTATCAATAATCAGGTAAAAGCAATATATACCCCATGATTCCATTTCACTGGTGGCAATTATATAATCGTATGTGCAACATGTATACAAACATATACATATGTAAGGTTTTTCTTAAAAAAGTTACCTGTGTTATCTCTCTTTCTTTGATTATATAAGCATTAATAATATTGTATTAATTTTATTTTACATGTTAGATTATGTTTATCTCATATTTTTTTAATTTTAATTTTTCCAGGTGAAAAAAAATAATTTAAAAATATTTATATAAAAATTTTATTCATTCTCTATTTTTCTAGTTTACTAACAACTATTTCAGGTAAACAGTTGAATTTATTTCATTTTTTAGACTTAGAAATTATATATTAGGTTTTTATTAGATTTAATTTGAGTTTAGTCTAAAATTTAGGCTTCAAGAGTTAATTTCTTTAGTCATTCATAAGCCTTAAATTTTAGTTTTTTCTGAGCTTTTAAAATCTTAAGTTGTTAGTATTTTATACTAACTCAGTGAGTTAAACTCCTAACTCGATTACTCAAATGTATTTAAATTTTTTATACCATGTATTTCTTAACATAGGGGATTACTAACATTGCCATAAATGTGGTAGTAGTTGTGACAAGCGATAAATTGTTAGGAATGGTGAAAAATACAGTGGCTGTAATGATTGTAAAGTAAAAGTTACAACGAGAATTTTAAAATTCTTAAATTTGTTAAAAGAACGAAAGGCTATAAATGAAATGTTCAAACCTTTTACTTATAGCTTTTTGAATGAAGTTATCAAAAAGTGGTTATAAAAAAAATGGGGGTCAACATGCTGAACTAAGGGATATGGGAGGGAGAGAGAGATTAGAGAACACATTTATAAGTAAGGGGAGAAGCTACGAATTTGGTATTGGGGATGGAATAAAATTGTAGATGTTGAGGGGGTAAAAGTAAAAATTTTGTTTGAAAAAGGCTTAAATTGAATACTTAACAATTGAGAGGGACTAAAGTGACATTGTTCAACCTAACTAGGGGAGTTATAAAGATTATATGAAACTTACTCCCAATTATTTATGTGGATGTTACATTTAAATTATTATTTATATGTCAGTGTATTTTTTGTTTAATCAAGAAGGTATTTCAAGAAATATTAAGAAGTATACTCTTTAACAATGATCGTATTCAAAGCTTTCAAGTCGCACTCTCTATAACATATTAATAGTAGAGCATCCTAATAATCCCACCAAACTTTCAAATTTAGCTCCACAGCCGCTGCTTAGTTGTTTATCTTTGTGACTCTACCTTCTAAGTAATAAAGAGTATTGCATGTCAATGGGTTTATGTTTTAAAGTGGTTTGCCAAGGAGCTTTGTTATCAAGGACTCACCTTACAAGGAATTATACTAGAAGTGTTAGTAAAAAGAATAAAGATTATTTATAAATAATGATAATATCGTTTTATATGTAAATTCATACAATAGGTGGCACTAATGAAACTTCAGGCGATATATGAATATAAAATTTGAAAGATAACATCATGGACATTCAAATGCTCTTTCAATGAGAGATCTCTATCGTTTTTAAAACAAAATTATAATGAAATTTCAATGCGCAGTTTAAGGAAATGTTTGATAGTATTCTCCTATGAAATGATAAAAACTAGTTTGCAATTTATTAAACAGGAATATGTTTGGGATGATGAACATCTAGTTGCTTGGACTCAAATTTGAGTATCACCTACAAGTATGAATGGATTTGATATCAAATACATGTTTCACACAGGCATATTCAATCTTTTTCAAACTATATATTTGAAACATTCTTGGGGAATCATATTCCCATGCATACGCCAAAAAAATGTGTACGACATAAACATTGGACACAAGTGCTTTAATAAAAATTAAGAGTCATACATGACTTTGAAAAAAAAAAAAAAAACATGATGAGAATATGAACTCAAAATGGAATTGAATCGCATTGATGTGCATAATGTGTTGTGCATAGCTATTACACAGTTCTTTGTATATGTACTGATATTGAAAGCATTGAAGGAACTAGCTATTCTGATCTATATCAACTAAGTTCTTTTGATTTTTTCTCTTCCAAATGTTGAAAACTTCCAAAAATTGAGCAAAATCAAAACAGAGACATGAATTTTATCTTGGACTTAGATTTTCGCTGAATGGAATCTACTTCAAAAGCCAAAAAATATGACCTGATTAGAGAAGCCGGGAAAATCATGCTGGAACACAGAAGGATGAACTAGGAGCAGGAGGCAAGACGCAAACCAGGTGACATCCGGCAGGACTGCAGCTTATACTCACTTCATCGATACCCGGAAGCCCAAGATGAGGAGGGTGGATGTATCCAGCAACAAGGGGCATGCATAATATGGAAATAACTATCCTTGAACCTGGAAAAAAAATGACAATTTCAAGCAACAGAAATGAAATATTAATGCTTTCTGCTTAGCTGCAAAGCACAGGAATCGATATTAAAAGGTAAATGGGGAAGCTGTTCCTAAACCTTGCTTCATGTCGAGAGAAACATGCCCTCTTTTCCTCCCAGCAATCATCCATTTATCAGAATTTGCATTGATTTCATATAACATCTTGTCCTGTCATTATAATAAACATAATTTGTAGCAGCTGAATGTAAACAAAAAGTAGAAGCGTTGCACAGTATTCACTAATAGCTTCTCTAAGGATTTTCCTTCTACAAAGAGGGCCATAGTCTGGGGAAAGAGGGAAGGGATTGCAGTTGTTAGGATCCGAACCCCAAATCTGTTAAATGCAACCTCTTAGGTGTGACTAAATGAATCAATTATGTTAAGCCTCGGGTGATGTGGGTCTTTTTTAACGAGTAGTATGCCAATATTTAACTCGACTTCTGGTGCATGGGTTCATGCTTATACCTGACTGAATTTGGTGAATGATAAGATTGTTTTAACTTACATTGTTTTGAGGAACTCTTTTCTCCTCAATGTCTTTCAACCTTTCAACCCTCCATTTCATGGTAACAAGTTGCCCAACTCGAATACTATCGGAAGGAAGAGGTAGAAACCCTACAGCCAGGCACGGGCTAAGGACAGGCTGCTGCAGAACAAGAGCACTCCTGAAGACTAAATTCTTATTAGCATCCTCATCATTTTCATTCGATTTCATAGTTGCAGGTGGGTGTGCCCCGATGGTCCTATCACCCGCAATTTCGTATCTTATGTTTAATATGTTTTCTGATGGTACCTTATTTTCATCTGTAAAGCAAGAGATTGATTGCTTGTCATAAGTATGAGGCAATGTGAGAGGGTACAACTTCTCTGAGAGGGTATAACATATAGAGGTCAATGAATTTAATTTGAATAAACAAGAGTCAAAGAAATAGAAGCCTACAGCCATATACCCTCATACGATAAAAAAAGGAAAAGTTGGTACCTTCAGCGGTTCTCTTCTCCAAGCATAAACAGAAGAGGAGTCCAGCTCTTGAAGTTGGAGATATGACAAGTGGAAAGAATGCAGAAATAGGTCTTCCATTACCTTGTCCAGCATGTGTAAATCCATTGTGAAGGTCAAGCCAAGCATCGTATACAGACAATGTGGCATTCAATTGGGAGTGTAGTGTTACCTGGAAATGACATGAACCAACATGAGCTTCATGCAAAATATGATCTGCCGGTTGATGAGTTAAATTATGTTAGAATTGTGATTGCTTGGCGAAAGATAAATTGGTGTGTTTGATGTGATGATCCTATTGTTTTGTTTCTTTCATTAGCATTGTACTCTCCAGGGACATTGCTGGGTTTTTCTATTTTATTAATGAATAAACTTTTGCAGAACATAAAAGAAAAGAATGAGAATGTAGTTTTCAGCATAAAACATGAATAGTAAGATTGAAACAACCTCTCCTATTCACGTGCAACACATACATCTACTTTACCACATACAATAAATTTTTAATTCAACATGCACTGCCAGATTATTTCATATGAAGTGGTATAGTCACTGGTTGAGTAATGCCATTAAAAGGTATAAGCTTATTACATTTGTGGATGCTATATATCAAGGTCAAGCATTTCATCTGACAACTGAAGATAAGCATCAAAAGTAGATCAGACAAAAGTAATTCTACTTTCAATAAAATTAGTTATAAATTATAGTCACTTAATAAACTGTTCATTGCAATCTCCAATATCTAAGAAAATCAAGACATGAGGAGTTTGAGCTCTTATATTTCTAAATTATGTTCACTTCATTAACATGTTCCAAAAGAAGCATACATACACAAATGTGTTTGAAACTAAGGACATACAACCTGCAAAAGCAAAGTACTATCATTGCTTTGATTGGCGACTCTTGTGCTCACATGGAAAGGATCACTGAAATGCAGAGCTATGGTTCTGCACATTAGAGTAGATCACATAATAAAGTTAAGAATTCAAATACAAAACCAGTAAAAAGCCAGATAAACAAGATATGAGAGACTATGTTGAGGGCTTATACAGATGCTGGTGGGTGTCTTGTGAATGTGAGTGAGTGAGAGAAAGAGAATTCATACTCAAATGTATAGAAAAACTAAAATACATATATGAGGAGAGGCACTACGTGTCATAGATCTGGTTCTTTGATATCCCAAACTCAAGCTTCAAAGCTATTGTCCTCATTCTGTCCACAATACTTTGTTTCTCAGGGGCCCCTGCCACAGGATGCAACATAACACAAATGATCTATCAGATGCTGAAAACTCTAAAAACTTGAACCATCATAACTTTCTTGTGCTTTTTTTTCCTGACCTGAAGATGACCCTCTTGCAAGCTTATCATCAATAGCACGGATAGGAATCCATAAAATTGAGGATACATCACTGGCCCAATCTGGAAACTCTATTTTGCCGCTTACAAGATGTAACTGCTCAAAGTGTTTATCAGTAGCCGGAGAACAATCTTTTGCAGCCGCAGAACTATCTTTTGTAGCCTCACCAGAGTTTTCCGTACCAACCGAGCCCTGTCCAGCCTTTTTGTAGCTCTCCATCTCAATGGAATGCGACTCTTCAATCATTAAACCAGGACCAGTATCAATATGCAAGACAGCACCTTTTAAGGAGTAGTTTATAGGCTGTGCTATAATTCCAATCCACTGAGTTTCATTAATCAGTAAGGCAGATGATATACTTGCAGATAGATCAGCTAGAGGTCTTGGTTTGAAAACCTAAGTGAAAGAGAAAGTTTGATCAGAAGATTGAAGAAATAGAGCAAAAGAAT
This sequence comes from Gossypium bickii, assembly GCA_025503065.1. Taxonomy (NCBI): domain Eukaryota; kingdom Viridiplantae; phylum Streptophyta; class Magnoliopsida; order Malvales; family Malvaceae; genus Gossypium; species Gossypium bickii. Next base: position 125,724,719 of record CP106711.1, read on the forward strand.
GGACGGCTTCCTGATAATATAGCTGTGAATGTTACCAAGTTATACTTTTAATAATAAAAACAGTTTGCATTTTAAAATGATGATGAAAATTATTGTCCTAACATTTTTTAATCCTTATTAAATGAGAAGGCACTACTTCAAATGCAAAAGAGAGATGGACAGAGAGAGTACCTTCAAGATAGGCCGAGTTGGCTTCTCATAGCTCATGAAATCATCAGTATCTGCTGGACCTCCCTTGGAAAAACTATGAGATCTGAATGTCAACTGTCCAATGTGACCAGTAAGAACTCCCAAGACATAGGAACCAGGCTTCTGTGGTGGTAAAGGAAAGGTGATTGTATTCCTACCAGGCTTTAGTACAATGGCATTAGAGTTCCGTAACTGAAATATGAATCAAATTAATGAGTCATATCATGCTACACCATAGCTAACAAACATTCTAGCATCATCTTGTCTTAGAAACCATACCTTGCCACCTTCATCAGCATTATATGTAGCCATCAAAGTGAGACTAAGAGAATCGAGGGTTATATCATCAGGAAATCCACTCCAAACGGTCACAGATAAGGTACCAGTATCCCCATCACATAGCGCCATAGGAGGCCCAGGATTTCCAGAAAATGTAATTAATGATGATACATCAAGAGGAACATGGTGCGTCATTTCATTATGTGCTAGACTAACAACTTCTGATTGAAAAGCTTGGCGTTCCTTTGATGAGAATAAACCTTTATCTAGCGAAAGCAATCGCACACAGGAAGACAGGTAGCCAGCTTCATCATTGAGTGACTTTTGACATTCAGCTAAATTGGGCAAGACTTCAGCTAATAAATCTTCCCATCCTTCACCAGCATAAAGGGCACAAACCTTCTCATATGACTTTGCAGCTAGGTCAAAGTTCCCACGCTTAAAGCAGACAGCTGCAATTTCACCATCAAGGACAACTCCGTATCTTTTCCACCAAGAATGATGGTAATTGTCAGCAGCACCTTTAGTGAGCTCCATATATTTTTGCTGCCATGACCCAAATATGAATTGATGAGACAAAAACAGAAGATACATAAAATATTGAATATCAGTGCTCCCACATCAAAAAATAACTATTGGACTATACAATGATAAAGGTCTAACATCTAAACTCTTATGGACTTAAAGTGATAACCCCAAGGAGAATGTAATTTTGGTGTAAATGTTTGTTAAATTTTTTAAGGAATCAAATATGAACGGGGAGGAGATAAGAGATTGTCAAGTATATTCAATTCAACTAGCAAGGGCAGAAGAAGAGATTGTCCTCTCCCTCCCTCCCAAAAAGAATGGTTCTCAACAGTGGAAACATGAACAGTCGTGTGTAGCCTTAGTTTGATACCTCAAAGTTCTCTACAGATGACAAAATTTTCTGGAGATCAGGATTTGAAATTGTTTTCTTCAGAGCATGTTCAGCAGCAACAAAAATTTCAGCAAGTCTCATAGGACGACCAATCGAGCAATCGAAATTTCCAGGGGATGAGTGTGTACGTGACATCATAAATCCATGTGCTTTATCTGCTTGGGGCATCTTTGCTGGTACATCTGCAGCTAATCTGTCAGAATGCATATATATTTACTTGACATAACTTTTAATGCTGAAAAACAAAATGGCAAAATGAAAATGAAAAAAGAAAAAAAAAAAGGTCAATTAATTTCTTGAAATGAAAATCTTTCAATTGAATAGTAACTCATCTTCATAAAACAGCCAAGAAACATTTGCCTTGATTCTTGAGATTTCCTTACCCATCATTGAACCCTAGACTGCCATAAAAAATCTCTGATGAGTTTCCAACAGAACGCGAAGACCTTCGCCGGTTTGCCTCACGTACAAGGATAGTAGGTTCCAGTGGCAAGGGTTTCCTCTGAATGCCAAAGTGCTTGACTCTAGGAGTTTCTTGCAGGATCATCTGAACCAAATAAAGAAAGAAAAGCTGATCAAAATAGAAAAAGACATTAATGGACTAGATAATTGTGTATGCATAAAGCTTATGACTATGATAACATGCAATTGCAATGACGCTTTATTAAAATCTAGAACAATAATACTATTCAAGTGGTATGATAATATAGCACCTTAACTTTAGAAGCTATGAACTTGACATCTGATTAATGATTGCCATTAAATAACCTATATTTTTAAGATTTAAAGTGTTATTATGTACTTCCAAAAGAGGGCCACTTTCTTCGAAGTTTTAGCAAGGTAAGGTAAGGTAAGGAAAGACCACCGTTAAACAATAGTTCTATGTTGATCTGAAGCATGCAGACAATGAAAGACATAAGCTACTAAGCTACTAACTTGATCTAGTTTCTTCTCTCAGAAAAGTTTCTACTTCGAAAAAGCCTACTGAATAAGAATAGGTCATCATGCAGCGAACCTATCCTTTTTCCGTTTTTTTCTGGTTTTGTGAGTTTTTAGATGTGGAATAATAACATGCCTTTTCTTTCACAACCACCTCAGAGGTAGCATCATCTGGAACTGAAGGCCAAACAGCCGGCTTCGGCCAAGGCAGCATACTTAGAGAAGCACTTCTCAAAAGAAAGAAACGATAGAATTAGATTGTGAGAAAACTGGCCTCAACTGCACAAGTAACCAAATTCATGAAAAGTCAAAGGTAGATTTGATCTCCAAAAATTGAATGCGTACCTGTTAACAGGACTCCTTTCTATCTCTGTTCCATATCCAATTAGATATGCAAGCCTCAATAACTGCCACAATTATCAATATGTTTCAGTGGTTGTTCTACAAAATGACAAATGACATCCCTTATTTATTTAAAACAAGAAATAAAAAATTTACCTTAATCCTACATAGTGAGTAAAGATCACCTTGAATGCGATAGAACTCCTTTTCTGTCTCAGGGGCTACATCTTCATCATTATATTGAATACTGGTTGCATCGACTAAAGCCAAGCATGCAGTGATTACCCAAACTTCACGCATACAGAAGGGCAAAATACTCTACAACAAATCCATGAGGAAAGAATACATGAAAAATGGAAACAGTGACCAAACTGTTGCTGGAAGAAAATAAACATGATCAAATACCTCATTTGATTCCAAGGATTTTGAGAAACTAATTATAAATGAATAACCCCTCGAAGCAACCTCAAAAGGACGATTCAGTTTGAATAAGAGCTGCAAGTTAACATTAATCAGTGAGACACAGTATAGGCACACACACAGACATTCCAACCATGGGCTTGAAATTAATAAACCAATTACGAAGAAAGAAACACACATCGAACATTTGAAGGAAGACTAAAGTTAAATCATGTGAATTGCATAGCCAATAGCTGTTGAAAAATTAACCATAAGATTCCAATAACCCATTAAGAAGGGCATTTTGGTAAATTTCTAAAAATTGACAATAACAAACACAAACTCATTTTAGTGGTAATTACTCACGAAATCAGATAGTGTGATGCATAAGTACTTAAAGTCACCTTTGATTGACAAGCAAAGAGATACTGTCTGAATTCAAATTCCCTGAATGAGTCACCTTGAACAATCTGCGTTAATGATTTGTTTCCAGGGTTGAGCAGTGCTGCCCGATCATCACCACGGTCTAGTCCTCCAAACTCCCTATGTTTCCCACCCATATTAACTGCACTTATATATTAATAAATAAGATCAAGAAGTGCTATGGGAGAAAAAGAAATTATCAAAATTCACAAGAAAAGGGGAGCATTTCAAGAAAACACCTTCACCATTACCAGTCATAAATTTGGCCTTATGACAAATGTGCTCACATATCTACCAAGTCAACTCCAAAAAAAAGAAACTGAGATATGCAGCCATATCACATTAACATTGTGTCATAATCAATATCTTGGGGCTGCCAAATTTCAAGTAAAAGAACTACAGGAAAAAGTTAAACACTATGTAAAGAATGGAATTTGATTATAAGGAAACTTATATTCACATTACAACAGGGAATAGTTATTTATAAGTTTGTATGCATTGAATGGTTACCTAACTACCCACCCTTATTTAGTAGAAGCCAAATAGTTAATCAGCTTTGTAGAAACTTTAGAAATCAGATACTTACTTCTGCTAATTAGCGTACAAGTATAAAAAGAGATAAACTATCCTAAGGAAGGAAACAATCCCTAAAAAACTATAATTATCCTAAGAATCAGTAACTATGATTAGTTTCTATTTACAGAAGATTTCCTTACTAATCTATCCTTAGTTCTAGGAATTCCAACACTCCCCTTCAAGCTGGAGTGTAGATGTTTATCAAACCCAGCTTGCCAACACGTTCTTCAAACATGTTTTTGTTTAAGCTTTTTGTCAACTTATCTGCAACCTGTTATCTGGTTGGTAGATAGGTAACACTCTCTTCACTTGAGTGTATTTTCTCTTTTATGAGGTGTCGGTCTATCTCAACATGTTTGGTATGATCATGATGCACAGGATTGTGAGCTATACTGACAGCAGCTTGGTTGTCACAATGCAACTGCATAGGTCTACTATAAGGAACCTTTAGTTCTTTCATCAGCCTTTGTATCCAAATTCCTTCGCAAATACCATGCGCTAGTGCTCCATACTCAGCTTCTGCACTGCTGCGTGCTACCACAGACTGTTTTTTACTCCTCCATGTACTCCATGTCACTAGATTACCCCAAACATAGCTGCAATAACCACTGGTTGATAAATCGTCATTAATAGAACTCGCTTGATCAAGATCGTGTATACACTTCCACATTTCTGCTGTCATTTTTCTTGAAGTATAGGCCCTTGCCAGGAGTTCCCTTTAGGTACCTTAGTATCCGATATGCAGCTTTTAGGTGTTTCTCCCTTGGGGCACGCATATATTGACTTATTACGCTGACACTAAAAGCAATGTCAAGACGAGTGTGAGCTAAGTAGATAAGTCTCCCTACTAGGCGTTGATATCTCCCCCTGTCGACTTCTTCTCCATCCTCATTAGTACCCAACTTGAGATTAAACTCCATAGGAGTTTTAGCTGGTTTACAACCCATCAACCCAACTTCTGATAGCAAATCGAGGACATATTTCCTTTGGGAGATAGAAATACCTTTTTGAGACCTTGCTATCTCCATGCCAAGAAAATATTTAAGATTTCCCAAATCTTTAAGTTAAAATTCTGTTCCAAGAAATTCTCTAATCCTCCCAATTTCACTTGTATCATCTCCTGTCACTATTATATCATCCACATAGACAATTAGAATGCAACATTTTCCTTGTTCCGAATGCTTGTAGAATATGGTGTGGTCTGCCTGTCCTTGAGTATACTCCCTGCTCATCGTGGCTTTTGCAAATCGACTAAACCACGCCCTTAGAGATTGTTTCAGCCCGTACAAAGACTTTTTCAACTTACACACTTGGCCCTTTCTTTCTTCAAATCCAGGTGGGAAGTCCATGTAAACTTCTTCATTTAACTCCCCATTGAGAAAAGCATTTTTAACATCCAATTGGGTCAATTGCCAATTAAGATTGACAGCAATGGACAAAACGACTCTAATAGTGTTTAGTTTGGCAACCGGTGCAAATGTCTCTTCATAATCCAGCCCATAAGTTTGAGTGAAGCCCTTAGCCACAAGACGAGCCTTGTATCGGTCAATCTGGCCATCATGTTTGAATTTAGTAGTAAAAATCCATTTGCAGCCTACTGTTTTCTTTCCTTTAGGCAGATCCGAAATTTCCCACGTTCCATTATTTTTGAGGGCCTCCATTTATTCCATCACGGCTTGCCTCCATTCAGCTGACTCAAATGCTTCTTCTATAGTTTTTGGAGTTTTTATAGAATCAACATTAGTCACAAAAGTTTTATAAGACTTAGATAAGTTTCCATAAGATACAAACCGAGAAATAGGGTGTTGAGTGCAACTCCTTGTGCCCTTTCTCATTGCAATTGGAAGATAGATGGATGGTGATGGAGGTGAGACTTCATTTTCAGAACAGTCCTCAGTTGAAGATGCGAGTGGCTCTGCTATATCGATTTCGGGGCGTCGATTTTCGTGCGGAATAAACTGCATTCTGCACCTTTGTTGTTCTTTGTTTTCCTTGATCGAGGGACCTGCTCATTCGGTGATGGTGTTGTTATCGGGAAGTATAGTGCTAGTTTCTTGCGGCATAGGAGGAACAATAACAGTGTTGAGGTTGGGTTTAGGTTTAGTGATAGTGGTGGTAGGGTCAGGAGGTATGATGAGGAGAGTATTAAGGGTCTCATCTTCATTAAAAGTCTCCCCCTGAAGATGAGAAGCTCTAAAGAAAGGTTCGGTTTCAAAGAAGGTGACCTCTCGAGAGACAAATAGCCGGTGCAAGGTTGGTGAGTAACATTTATAGCCTTTTTGAGTGGGGGAATACCCAACAAATATACAGGGGTAGGCTCGAGGATCAAGCTTGGATTGATTGGGTTGATGATTATGGACAAAGGCTTTGCAACCGAATATTTTTGTTGGAAGATTAGGAACATGAAATAGAGGAAATGATTTGTGAAGAGTGTTTAGAGGTGTTTGGAAGTTTAGGACTTTTGATGGCATCCGATTTATTAGGCGTGACGAAGAAACGACTTCACCCCATAAATATTTTGGGACATTCATGGTGAACATTAAGCCCGAGCACTGCGATAAGAGAGATGCCGATTTTTCCTCTCGGAGATCCCATTCTGTTGAGGAGTGTTTGGACACGAACTCAGGTGTATGATTCCTTGGTCTGAAAGGTATGAACTTAGGACAGAATTAAAGTATTCTCTCCCGTTGTCCGTGTGGAGAGTTTGGATGGTAGAGTTGAATTGGGTTCGAACCATTAAGTGAAATTTTTGAAAGACTTTGGGTGTTTCAGATTTTTCTTTTAAAAGGTAGACCCAACATACCCTAGTGTGATCATCAATAAATGTAATAAACCACTTAACACCAGTAATGTTTTTCACTCGGCTAGCTCCCCATAAGTCACTGTGTATTAATGAAAAAGGTTTGGACTGGGTATATGGTTTTAAAGGGTATGGAACACAGGTATGTTTGGACAATTCACAAATATCACACTTCAAGGAATTTATTTTTTTATTTCGAAATAATAGCGAATGATGCTTTTTTAGGTACAAAAGATTTGGATGTCCTAACCTACGGTGCCATAGCATAATAGTATCCTCTTTTGCAGTAGATAGAGCTAATCCCCCTTGTGTGTTGTCTTTATTCCACACATACAGTCCATCATCAACCTTAGCAGTGCCAATCATCCTCCCCGATTTCTGTTCCTGTATTACACAACCAATTGCAGAGAATTCAGCAAGCATTTTCCCATTTTTAGTAAGTTTACTTATTGAAAGTAAATTACAGGATAAGTTGGGAACATGTAGAACATTATCAAGGGAAAAATTCTCTGTTACTTTTACTTTCCCTACTCCAGCCACAGGTGAGTATGAACCATCAGCAATCCTGATTCGGGACTTGTTATGACAGGTGGTGTAAGTTTGGAATAAAGTGAGGTTACCTGCCATGTGGTCCGAAGCACCCGAGTCTAGTATCTAAGAAGATTGGTTATTAGATTCAAGAGCAATATTGAGAGCAGTACCTTGAGTGGCTAGATTCCCATGACCAGTAGAGGTACTAAGAATTTTATAGAGATTTTCGAGTTAAGTCTTGGTTAGGCGCACATCCAGCACCCCATCTGCAGTATTGGAAGATAACAGGGCAGTTTTCTTGTCTTTCTGTTTTTTATCTGGATAACCATGGAGTTTAAAACATTTTTCCTTTGTGTGACCAACACGGTTGCAGTGGCTACACCATGGTCTGTTCGATCCGAACTCATTTCCAGAAAGAGGTTTTTGTGTTTGAGGACCTTTGAACACAAGAGCAGCAGATTCAGTAGGCTGGTCAGAAGAGATTATCGGTTTGGGTTCCCCCATCATGACAAGACGACGTTTCTCTTCTCTTTTCACTTCTGCAAAAGCTTCACCAATGGTTGGGAGAGGTGATCTGCCCAAAATTCTGCCCCGGACCTCGTCTAATTCATGCCTCAGTCCAGCTAGAAACTCATAGAGACGTTCGTTGTTGAGGTCAGTCATAAAACCTAGTGTGTTCTAGGCCTTCCCCCCAATCAGCCTCATAGTACATATCTAACTCCTGCCACAAGATTTTCAGATTGTTGTAGTAGTGAGTTACCCCAAGTGTCCCTTGTCGAATGTCTTTCAACTTGAGTTTGATCTCAAAAACTTGGGAAGCGTTTCCAAGATCAGAGTAGTTCTCTTTAACTGCATCCCACATGTCCATGCAGATCCAAGAAGAAGGTAGATTAAATCTTATATGGCCTTCCATAGAATTAATCAGCCATGCCATAACAATGGAGTTATTGAGTTCCCAAGTAGCATAAGTAGGGTCTGCTACGTTCGGTCGTGGAAGTTCTCCATTGATGTACCCTATCTTACCTCGGCCACGGATCACGATAAGAATAGATTGAGACCATTGTAGATAATTCTTCCCATTTAGTCAATGACTAGTGATCATAAGTGATGAATTAAGATCACTTTGATTGATTCCCTGATCACCATTCTGAGATATTTGTGAAATCTCAGTTTCGGACAAAGCTTTATTAAGGTCACCCATGGGAGGAAAAAAATAGGGTCTTAGGAAGATGGATGAGAAATTGGAGGGATTTTTAGGAAGATGAACGAGAGGATCGTAAATTTCCTAGTGCTCCGATACCATGTAGAAACTTTAGAAATCAGATACTTCTGCTAATTAGCTTACAAGTATAAAAAGAGATAAACTATCCTAAGAAAGGAAACAACCCCTAAAAAACTGTAATTATCCTAAGAATCAGTAACTATGATTAGTTTCTATTTACAGAAGATTTCCTTAGTAATTTATCCTTAATTCTAGGAATTCCAACAAGCTTAACTTTATTGTTTTCAAGTGTTACAAGAGAACCTTAAAAATAGGCATGTGCCAAAATCACAGTGCAGATTGGAAACATAAACAGAAAAAAAGAGTATGGAGTAGCAAAGTTAAAACAAAACAAAATGGGTACTCAACACATAGGAACATATATATATTATTCATACCTGTTTCCAAGTAGCATAATTCTAGTTCATCATATTCACGTAAGGCATCCTCGTGAAGATGAGCAATCTCAAACATAAAAGCCAAGCTTTCCTAAGAAAAAGAAAAATGAAGCACTAAACATCCAAGCTTAAAATAATCTGTTTTTTGTTTGGGATATGTAAACTAATGTGATAGTTAATAAGGATTTATATTAATTAAACAGCAAAAAAGGTTTGGCCAAGTTCGCCTTTTCTTTTACAATCTCCAGAGATAGAAACCAGAAAAGGATTATGATATATGTTTAAGATAAAAATGGAGCTGAGGTAAATCATAAAGTTTATCCCCAGATCAATATCAGCCATGACTGCATTACTTTCAGAAGAGGACCAAACCTTCAGAATGAAAAAATTACAGAAGTTCCAAATCGGCATGAATCGTTGTTCACTAAGCTTGCGTATCTCATCCTCATAGAATTGTATTCGTCTATCCAATGTATTTTTGATAGAATCCAAAATCCTGAACTCTAACTCTTCCCAAAAATTTGGTTCAGGACCATATATGTCAAATTTGCAGCACCTAAGTAAAGCACAGTTTTAGAATATCAGAAAGCGACATAGGAAGTCAAACACCAATTTCCTGAGGGTGCTACTTTCAAAGTTCACCTAATTTTTCTTTTGCAAAGATTTGGAACATGCATGCAGAAGATCAAAGCATTACTTCAACACTAAAATCATTGGCAACAACACAAATAGTACTTGTGACATCAATAAGAACATATATGCAAGCTGCTGAGAGCCTCAAGCTTACCTTTCCCTCTTCTTGGAGCTGAAATCAGCTTCAAATTTGGCATATACTTTCTTAGCCATTTTAGTGGCCTGATCATTGTTTGGATGAGCTTTAGATAAAAATATAATAAACCATTCGCGCTCGTCATTTTGAGCAAACACTTTCAGGCGTGGTTTAACAATATTCTTGAACTCATCAAGGTCCTGGGGACAATGGACGTAAATAAAACAGTCAGCACACATACAAAAATGAAAAATGAACATCAACATGTAAGATTGAACCAGACTAATAAATAAAATTTAGAAAAAAAAAAAATTAAAGAACCCTTTTATTTTTCTCATTGTGTGGTCATAGGTCTATGAATCTGTAAACTGGTTAACAAGATCGAAAGTACCTCACATGTAACAAGAACCAGAGTTGCATATGGCTCTCGAAACCAAAATAGGTACTGCTCTTGAGGAAATCTGCTACGTAATCTTGCATCAGTGGTTAACACAAATTCAGCAGGCAAATTCTCCAAAAAAACAGGGTTACGGGTCTTGTTATTCAAGCAAGCTCTTTTGAATGGCAGCCTCTCTTCGAAATTGTTCCTGACGGCAGGCCATAAGTCACTGACATCTTCAACTGTAAACAGTTCATTTGCAACAGTTAGAAATATAAGTAAGGAGAATATCAAACTAGATTCCTTGCTAGTTCATGACTTCATGCTAAGACATGGCTCACCAGTTATTATTAACATACAAACATCTTGCAGAGCAGCAAACTTGGAATTCATCCAATTACAAAGTAAAAAACTAGACTCCATATTGACACATTTAATAAACAATACATTTAATATGTACTGATAAATTTTGCAGTTTGTATTGTATTTATATTTACACACAAAACACATGAGAGTGACCAATCAATCGCTCAGTCTTTGAGGAACCCACTTCGTAAAATCAACTAAAAAGCTTAAAGCTCAAATCATCAATAATTAACACCAACATTTCATAAATTTCCACAACAAAAATCCAATCAATAACTTACAGATTCCCCCAAAAAGCGAAAAACCCAAACCCAAAGTTAAAAGTTTCAATTCAATTAAAAAGGGATTTACCAGCAATGATGAGATGAGCACAAGCGCTCTTTATTGTTTGAAACTGAGCTAAATAGTTCGCCATTGTTTTCTTTTTGCGATCTAAAATAAACTAATAAAATCCATAGAGCAAATGCAGAAATGTGAAGAATAAAAAGGGAAAAAAATGGGTTTATTCCAGTGAGATTTTAAGTGTTGGTTTCGCTTATACTCCCAACTCTCTCTCTCTCTCTCTCTCTCCCCATGGATTCAAATCAATCTCCCAAATTCCTCGTTAAGCTTTTCGGTTGAGACAGGTTGGATTAAGTCAAAGTAAAATTTAATTATCTAAAATTTTTATTAAAATTATAACTTTAAGAAAATTAAAATCCCCTTCTTTGAGCTTTTTTAATGAAAATTATAGCTTTTTTAATGAAAATTAATCAAAAACATTTTATAAATGAAAAAAATTGCATTTATTTCTTAGAGGTGTAAAATCCAAACACGTCCTTAACTTCATCTGCCAAAGCCCAAAGCCATCCAATCAACAGTTTCCACGTAATCACATTTCTAGATGAGGCGCGCCAAAACCTCTCCCATCTTTCCTTTCTGTAACGACCAGCCTTCTACTTTTTTTTTTCCCTTCTTCTTTGCAATGGCGTTTCCTTTATCCTCTTCCATTACTCTTTCTTTCACTCCTTCAACTCCAAAGCGCCATTTTTTATCGACCCATTTCGCTTTTCGATTCAGTCAAGCTCGTAGTCAAGAGAATGCAAGACCCTTTCAGCTTAAAGTTCAATGCAAGGCTTCTAAAGAAGCCTTTGTCAAGGTTGGGGTTTTACCTTGAATTCTTGTTGAATTTACCTTTATATAATTTGTGGGTTTGATGTTTTCAGTCTGTGTTCAGTGACATGGTACTTCTTAATTTCATCTCAATTTAGAACAATTTAGATAGACCATGATTTATGCCTATGACTAGCCATATGCTACATGATCTTTTTTGGAGTTAGGATGAATCATTGATGATTCTGTATTAATGAACTAAAATTATCCAAGCAGTTTACTAGTCCTTAGTCATTAATCTTTTCTTTGTGATTCTTTTTCAAACCCAATCCTGTTTTCAAGTTTTTCCCTACATTCTAAAAGTGCATTTAGTGATGCAGGATAAGTCACAATGCCGAAATATTCCTACAAGTTTCAACTTGTCAACTTTGATTAATGGAACGATGAAACTTGAGAATGTGATTGCTGTGATACTTATTTTAGCCGAAATTACCTCTCCATTACCTTTAGCTGGTTGGGACTTCTGGTCTATTTCACCTGCAAATGCTGTGCTTTACTCTCCTGAAACAAAGCTTCCAAGGACAGGGGAGCTTGCTTTAAGAAGGGCTATCCCAGCAAATGCAAACATGAAGGCTATACAGGTTTTAAGCTGATAATTGAATTCACATATTGTGTATGGTTAGATGCTAATCAGCCTTTTTTTACCATCTTTCTTTTGCTTATAGGATTCTTTGGAAGATATTTCCTACCTGCTAAGGATTCCACAAAGAAAGCCTTATGGAACTATGGAGGGTAATGTCAAGAATGCTCTAAAGGTACCTAGTAGTTCCTTTTGTACAAAATTTACAGAAGTTAAGGAACTCATACCATTGGAGCTAACTCATATTTGAATTCATCTTTGTTCATTCTATGTTGTTTTCCCATGTCAATATCATGTTCCTTTAAGTATATGCATATGGTTTTCCTTATTTTCTTTTGACTTTATATGTCTTTGATTAATTTCAGATAGCAGTAGATGGAAAGGATTCTATTTTGGCAAGTATACCAGCAGATCTAAGGGAGAAGGGTTCAACTCTTTACTCATCTCTTGTTGAAGGGAAGGTACAGTGAAAGAAAAAAATCATCTTAAACTTAAATGAGACACTCGATAGTTTTTATCTTCTTTTGTTTCCTTGAGATCACATTCCAGCAAGAATAACTACAAACTACTTTTTGGTTCACCAAAGGAAGAAAAAGAACCTGATGAGAATTTTAAATACAGTATCAGATATTTAATTTGACCCTCACCCGTTTGAATATAATTTGTTTCTTGAAGTCAATGGCTAAACTTTGCTCCAAGTTTCTTTGACACCAACATCATTTGTCCCTTTTTTGAGCTAAAAGTTCACTTGGATATGATTGCAAGGTTACATGGCTGGATAAAACCTGGTTTGTAGCCAGAAAAAAGTATCCTAATATCTGAAAATGGAATGCCTTTTTTCCTTAGATTGCTTTTTATCACACCAAAATGCTCAAGCAAAAAAGTTTGTATGGGTTAACCTATGGTTCCGGGGCTCAGTTATGTATATTATGCTTTGGAAGGGAGGACTTTTCCCTGATGAATGGATTCATTCATTTGCAGAGAGACCTCATGGACTGATTGTGGTATTCCTTGGTTTACTAGGGTGGACTGGAAGCACTCCTAAAATCTATCAAGGATCAGGATCCAGATAGGGTATCTGTTGGCCTTGCATCTTCATTAGATACCGTTGCTGAATTGGAGTTGTTGCAGGTAAGTACTATACTACTATTCCCTAGTTATACTTTGCGCATATTCTGATTCATGATTTTCTATAAGATATTTGAAGGATCAAAATATTGATTGGCTTCCTTTACTTGTGTTATAGCTGCTGATTTTATATGCAGAAATTTTGTTGATTGTATGTGTTAGGTTTAGTTGTTAAAATAGTACTAGTAACATATCAACTTATTATTGTGGAATAGGCCCCGGGGTTGTCCTTTTTGTTACCTGAGCAATACTTGAAATATCCAAGGTCAGTCTTCTACAGCCAAAGTCAGAATTTCAATGTTTTACTGAGGGTTGTTATATTCATATGTTTTAAATTAATTGGTTAATGCAATTTATTTTTTTAATCTACTTTTGGTTTACCTATTTTGAAGCATGCAACATAGTTTTCCCCATTTTCTTTACTACAAACATACTTACATGCAATTCTATTATCTGTACAATATCTAGCTGTTTTCTCTACTATTTGACTGCTGTTTATATATTTTTACAATTCATTTGCTCTAGGGTAACAATTTTTCATTCAGTGCCCATTTGGCTTGCATGATTGCATTTGTGATTAGTAGGCTTTAAGTTTAAACCGGTTTTGTCTCTACTTTTTTGTTTTAAATGGTGTTAGTTATGGTCTCTAGGCTAACAGGGAGAGCAATTGTTGAACTTACTATTGAGAAAGGAGATGGTTCGTCATTTTCCCCAGAAGCTGGTGGTGAACTCAGAAAGACTGCCACAATTCAGGTATGTTGAACCTGACAGTTCTATAAATTTCTCCTTTTGCGTCTATCACCTTAAGACTCTATCACATGTCGATAGCAACTGTCTTGCCACATCTCTGATTGTCACCTAACACGTTATTTGGAGCTCAGGCCTCAGAACGACATTGAATACTGCTGAGACAAACCAAATCATGACAATTGCTCTAAATCGCTTACTATACCATCTTTTGTGAGGGGTTGCGGGTGTTGAAAACAATAACAGAGCTAAGTTGAATGACGTTTTACAAATTTACGATTAACTGATTATCTTCTACCAATTCAGGTTGTTTTGGATGGATATTCAGCACCACTAACCACCGGAAATTTTGCAAAACTGGTAAGGTAGTTAAGCTTCTTATTTTTTACATTGGTTTTTATTGCTATATCATTTTACATTTTAAAACAAATTCAATTAGGTCTATGCTATAAGTTCAATGACATGTTGTTAATGTCTTCACTATTGCTGTCCATTGACGGATGATAACATGACTATACCCTCATAAAAGCAAATGCTTGGCCTAATAAACCTTATAGTTGGAGCAGAGCCTTAATTGGTTGAGCTATATCTATTTGTTAATGATAATCGTAGCAAGGCTGAAATCTTACTATCTTAGTAGATGAATCGGTTTGTGCTTTGATCTTTCTGATTAAAACCATGCTAGTTTCCTGTATGCGAATTGGTTAAAAATGCTGCAATATTTGTGAACAATAGCAATTTAAGATGATTGAACCACACATACGCTCCTAAGAACTAGTTATAATTCTTCAGGTGACAGATGGAGCATATGATGGAACAAAGCTGAGCTGTATTAATCAAGCTATCATCTCAGAAAACGATACTGGAAAGAATGGTTACAGTGTTCCCCTAGAAATAATGCCATCAGGACAGTTTGAGCCTTTGTACAAAACAACCTTAAGCGTTCAGGTAAGACTCCATAGCTGATTTTTTACATATATCCAGAAATTGCAGCTATACCATTTTCCAATTTAGTGTTCAGTCTCATTCTTTTATTTCTCCTGGTAGGATGGCGAATTGCCAGTTCTTCCCCTATCTGTTTATGGAGCTGTTGCTATGGCACACAGTGAAGTCTCTGAGGAATACTCGTCACCATATCAATTTTTCTTTTATCTATATGATAAAAGAAATGTAAGTGTACTTCAAAGCTCCATCTAATTCAATGCTTACTATCTGCTTCCTATGTTACCCAAACTTGGTGTGAGTGTCAAATATGGCTATGTGTCCGTCACAAGTATTATGAAGTTTTTAAAAAAGGTTTTTCCATATATTTAAATGATGAAACTGCGGTAGCCATAACTGAATATGGGCCAAACAGATATACTGGTAAAATAGTCTACTTCTACCATCCCCTCACCCTTGCCTGTCCAATATATCTTCCAGTTATCTGGTTAAAGCTGTATGATGATGATTTTACTTGTTTATAGTCTGGTTTGGGAGGCATATCGTTTGAAGAAGGTCAATTTTCTGTTTTCGGGTAATGTCATCTTATCCTTTGGATTACATACATCTATGATTGAGCTAATTATTGGCTAGACTTTTCATATGAACTTAACTTCAACATACAGATATATAACTGCTGGAAGAGAGATTCTACCACAAATAAAAACTGGAGATATCATCAAATCTGCAAAGCTAGTTGAAGGTCGAGATCGCCTTGTATTGCCAAGTGAAAGCTAAAGAGCTTCTTCAAAAAGGGTCATCTCCATAATTTTTGAAGTCGATGTATCATTCTCAAAATTTAAGTGGTAAGGCTTTTCTATAAGCTGTAAAGGTCATTTTTGGAGTTCTTGCTGCAGTTTTAATTGAAGGTATTTACTCTTTTTAATATGAATTTTGGTTGTAAATTATTAAAACCACTTTTACTTTTTAAATAAATTCATTGAAGCTTGATTAACAAGCATTAGTTCTAAATTACTTGCACCCATTGTTTCTTCTTAAGAATTCTTTACATTCATCCACTTTATCCATTCACAAATACAAGAAGAATGGACTGGATGGAGAACACATTTGAAGCTAAGATTTTACTTTCTTCAAGCCACATATTTAGGCAATATTTTTATGCATGAATTAATTGATTATTAGTCTAAAATTCAAGATAATGTTAGCAAAGATGCACAGAAACTTCGTAAAAAATAGTATTAAAAAGAAGTCAACAAAAGAAATTTTCTCACAGAAATCTCATGTTACTTTCATTATATAGATATAGTATCTAAAATTATCAGATTAGAAGAAAAGGCTTTACATAAAAAATCTTGAAGAAAAAGGCAGATTTCCGAATCTCCCTGACAATTTCATGGGCTTAAATTCTTTGATGAAACGTTTGATTTCTTAAAAGTAACAACTTTATAATTAAAGATGTTCGCGTCAATAAAGATCAAAGTGTGAATTCCATGAACATATGTGCCTGACGTGGTGCTACTGCACCGTCCACGCCTCCCTTTTCCTAGAAGCTACTTTGCACTGGATTTTGGTCATAATTTTTTTATTTTTATTTTAAGATATAATTAGACCCAAATAGATCCTACTCTCAAAATGAAAAAAAAAAAAAGTTGTTATTTAATATTTATCAAAAATTCGATATCATTTTCCGAATAAGATCTGATAGTTAAAATATAATATTAGAATAGTCTTTGTATTATATATATAAGTTATGGATTTAGCTTTTGTATTTAATTTGGTGATTTTTAATCTTTATGTTTTTAAAATTTTAATCCTGATAATATGATAGCTATTAAATTAATTGAGTTAATAATTTAATGAGTCAAACATATTATTACATGTATTTCCACACATTATTACTAAAACAAATAGTTAATAGATTTAGCAATTATGGTTTGCATTAAGACTAAAATTTTAAAATAGGAAAAAATTAGCAACTAAAAATGATTTAATTGAAAAATATAAACTAAATTTACATCTTTACGCATAATATAAAAATAATAGCTTAATTTAACCAAATAAATTTAATTATTATTGTCTGTTCAAGACTAAAATTTTAAAATATAGAAAACTCAAAACTAAAATTAAACAACTCAAAAAAACACAAAAAAAATAAAAGTCATAAAATTAAAATAATAATATTAAATAAATAATAATATTAAAATTTTTACCAAATTCAAAATGATTTTGTAAGTAGTGATGGCATCATTATCATGTACTAATTAAAATTATTTTATTTTTCTAAAAAATAAATATCAATTAATTTTTCTCAAATGAATAATTTTTCTAAAAAACATTTTTTATTTAATATACATTTATAACTAAAAATGATGACTTCAACATCAATGAATTAAACTATTTTATTGAGAGAATATTTCTCTGAGAAGGTCAATTAATATTTAATTTAGTTTTGTAACGATATTTTTTACTTTAATTTTGTTCCAAAGTAACCCACCCTTATCTTGTCTCATAAAGTAAAGTGAAAGTTTTTAGATTACAGAAGAAAAAAAAAAAAAATTCTTAAAATATTATGGTTGTCATTAATAAAGCAATTATTAGTCTCTTCTTCTTCTTCTTCTTCTTCTTCTTCTTCTTCCCTTCCCCTTTTATACATTTCGATTTCATTTCTTCAAAAACTGAGCAAAAGAGAAAAAGATGTCTGATTATTTGCCTGTAGAAGTGATCCTTGAAATCCTTAAAAGACTCCCAATAAAGTCATTGGTGAAATGCAGGTCAGTTTGTAAGACCTGGAACAGTCTCATTTGCAACCCATCTTTCATTTCAACCCATTTACAAGCTTCACTTTCAGAACCCAACAACCCTCCTTTCATCCTCCTTAGGTGCTTTAAAAAGGGCAAAGAAAACTACTTTTTACATTATGATAATGATGACTTTGATGAGTTCAAGCAGCTTCAATTCCCTGTTTTTGGGTGTTTGTCTTATTCTGCTGTGGTTGGTTCTTGCAATGGGTTAGTTTGTCTTACTTTTTTACCACAAGATGTTTTGAATTTCATTTTTTGGAACCCTTCCATTCAAAAATACATTGCATTGCCTCAACCAAATATTTGTTGCTATACTGATGATGTACGTTTAAATTTTGGGTTTGGGTTTGATTCAAGAACCAATGATTATAAGCTACTTATAGTTGGGGTTGAAAAAGGTGAGACTTTGATTGAACCTTATTTGTTTTCACTTAATGAAAATTGTTGGAAAAGGGTTACTCCCACTTCACCTAAGTATGCTGTTGAAGCAGGGATTTCATCCACTTTTGTTAATGGGGCACTCCATTGGTTAGGGTATCAGAGAGGGAAAATTGGTGGATTCAGTAATGCAATTTTGGGGTTTGATTTAAGTAGTGAGAAGTTTTTTGAGATAAGTTTGCCAGAAAGTTTAGTTTGGTTGTGTCCTATGGATTTATCAACTATGAGATATGGGGAATCTTCCATTGCAGTGCTTAAAAGAGATTGGGAAGATGGTGAATTGCTTGAATTGTGGGTCATGAAGGAGTATGGTGTGGTTGAGTCATGGACTAAGGTGTTAGCATTACATTTGGTTGACCAAAGTGGATGGTTCCCAAGGGTTTTGGGATTTAGGAAGAATGGGGAAGTCTTATTGCAAGTGGATGATGGAGAGATGGCTTCACTTGATTTGAACTGCCAACAGATGGAGCCTCATGGAGTTGAGGTTGGGGCGGAATTGTTATACGTTGGTAGTTACATGGAGAGCCTAGTGTTACTTGACAAAGCGGTTGATGTCCGCAGTGTGAGTGATGCAAATCATGCTATAGATTCAAGTGATACTGATGAATCAAGTGAGGGAGAGTGTGAAATCACATAGGACTGGTAAGTGCATTCACCTCTTATTTTCATTGCTGTCTTAAGTTATAGTTTATATGAACTTGATATTTACTAAGTTTTGCCTCTCTATGTATCTCAAATTCATGCTTGCAAAAGAGATTTGTGCATAACTCCCTTTACGGTTAGTTTAATTGACTAAATACTTTAGCAACTTCAAATTAACCTCTCTATCTCACATTGGGAAATTGTACGAATCTGCTTTTGATATATGTGTAAAACCTGAAACCCATCCTTCTTAGGTATTCGTGCAACAAATTTGTGGGTGTGGATCTCCATTGAGATTAATGCTATTGGCCTTGAATAAAGCCTAAATGAAAAGCTATAGAAATAAGGGAAAACTTTAACCTTTGGATCCGCTTGTTCTAACTTCTTATTCAGAGGTTATGGAGAAAACTTTGTTATATTTTCATGAGCATCCTATTGTGCAGGCAAGACATTCGTATGTTCCTTGTAGCATATCTGCTTGATGTGTACCTTGTATTACATATATTTAAGCCTGTCAGTCTATCTATGGTGCAATTTTAAAGATCAAAAGTACTTTTTCATCAGGCATGCTCACACATGCTCACACATGTAAGCATGGTCATATATACAAACTCGGGCATGTCTGTTCTTTGAAGATTACAAATATAAACCCCTTGTTTGTTTCATGTAGGAATGGGCTGTTGTACTTATGCTTTCATGTTAGTAGTAAACCAAGACCGTGTGTTTGTTTCTGAATGCCAATTCCTTGAACGATATCTTCTCTTCATTACTTCAATGACACTTTTATTCTGAATTCTTACAGGGGTATAAGGAACCCAGCGGGTATTCAAACCGTTGAAGCATAAATTTGCCTTTTCATCAAGGAACAGGCATTCAATATGGTCTTCTATTATATGTCTGCACTGTACTGAGTCATCCTTAGGCAGTTTTTGTGACATCCATTTGAAATGGCACAAATGGTCTTGCTAATCTTGAACAGCCTCTTTAAATCAGTTTTAGCATATAAATTGAAGAGGGAATTCAGTATTTGGTTGGTTTTCTTTTTGGGTAGAAAAGAGACAGTATCTTAGAGGGATTGTAAATGTTGATACCTTTTAAAGGTGATAGCATGGACCATTGAGCTAAGCCTTGGGTTGGGTTACTTTTTATTGCAATGCAAGGGAAACATGTTGTATCCAAAGATATTGCCTAATATAGCAAGCAGGGACTGATAACTAGTCATGATGAAAGATTACCATGTTTGTGATGTGTTGATATTCTGTTTTTGAACTGATTTGGGATTTTCAGGGAAACTGGATGTAACCTTTATTTATTTGCTTGAATGTTTACGCCAATCTTATACTTTTGACCTTGGTCAAGGTCTGTTTGAACAGAAACCAGATTGGCCGGTCAGATAGGGAACTGGTCAAGGTTTTGATTCGGAGAAGGACATTGGTTGATTGGGATAAGGGTGTAGTTAGGGGCTGGCAAGAGCTCCAGCCACCGTAAAATAGAAAAATTTTTATTTAAATTCTTGAAAATTTTAATTTAGTAAAAGTAAAATTGTACTTTGATTTTCCCTAACAATGATGAAAATTTGATTTAATTTTTAAAAAATTATAGAGATATAGGTTATTAAAATTGTGAAATTAAATTTTTACTATCGTAAAAATCTGGACTAGGGAATTAGTATGGATTGATTGTACCAGACAAAAAATTGGTTGAAGCAAAATTTTAATATATATATTTTTATTTATATAATTTATTTAATTGAACTCAACAAACCAATTGAAATAGTAAACCGATAACTTGACTGATTCGACCATTGATTTGGCCTAACAACCTTGATATTAGTTGGCGCTTGTGATGAGATGTTATTAGTTATAGTCCAATCATTGGTTAATAGATGCGGAGAAATAAATGAACCACATATAACTATTTTATCCAATGGATTTAAAATTTAATTTTTTTGGAATTAAATTTTATTTTCATTAGCATCGATATTGTTGTAAGTATAAATATGATATAGATTTGAGCAAGTTGAAGAACATCTTCCTGTTTAAGAATTGAGATAAATTACTTTTTACGTAAAAACTGCCTAAATGATTATAAAAAAAAATCTAAATTCCTAATTACAAAGAAAACCTTAAATTCCTAGCTTTTTATTTTCAATTTTTTTACTTAAAAAATAAATTATGCGCCTCGACAGTTATTAAAAAACAATAATTTATTTTAAAATGGTACTTAATTTTAAAATTATGATTAAATAACCATATTTTTAATTATTGGACGATCCCAAAATACTATTTCACCCTTTTTTTTATTTAATTTTTGCAATATAAAAATATATGATAAGAAAAATTAAGATAATAAAGTCCATTTTACAGCCCATTCTAGATTCAATGAGAACCCAAGGGAACCCATCTCTAGAAACTCCTGGACAAGCCCAGGAATGAGGTTTTAACTAGGGTTTATCAAAGACAAAATCTTTAGTTTCAGTTTCAGCAGCAGAAAACCCTACCCTTTGAATTCCATCTTTTGTTAAAACAATGGGGAAGAAACGGAAGCACAGCGAAACACAGACAGCTGAACCGAAAAAGAAAGATGAAGCAGCTCCAGAGAGACCCAAAAGGTCACTTTTTGGTTGGAAAGACAAGGAAGAAGTTCAGCAACAAACTGAGTCTAATACGGATCCTCCCCAAGTTTTTAGAAATAAAGAAAAAGTTATGGTGACTTGTTCACGACGCATCAATTACAGGTTTGGTTGGTTGGATGAAGAATGTTATTTTCTTTGCTTAGATGTGTGGTTGACTTTGTTTTTCTTATATGGATTTTGAAGTTTTTTTTTTTTTTTTTTGGTTTATGGTTTTGGGTTTTGTAGGTATAGGCATTTGATGTTGAATATGGTTTCACTTTTGCCTCATTGTAAGAAGGATAACAAGGTTGAATCAAGGAGTAGTAAAGGGGCTACCTTGAATGAGCTTATTGAGTTGAGGGGTTGTTCTTCTGCTCTGTTTTTTGAGGTAAATATTTAAGCTTTGTTGTTTTTAATGCACTTTCCATGATAAAATATGAAATGAGTTTGCTCAGATTGGTTCACTGAAATGCGTAGAATTATATAAACCTTGGGTCATATGTAACTTTTGGACATGGTAGTCACTTAAGACTTTTTTTAATCTAAAATTAAGGTGGTTTTATTTTGTTTCACTTCAGAATTTTATGCTCAAAATGTTCAAAGCTTATAAACACTTCTCTTGTTTTTGCCAGTGTAGGAAACATCAAGATCTTTACCTGTGGATGGCTAGGTGTCCCAATGGTCCATCTGTGAAATTTTTGGTCAACGCTGGTAATATTTCTCATTTAATTTCTGAAAATGCACTATTATGATTTGGTCCCTATGAAATGAAGATGTTGTTCAGTTAGTATTAGGGTATGATGATTCTTCTTGTTTCTTGTGGCTTAATGAAGTTCGTTTTGTGCATTTCAGTTCACACAATGGAAGAACTGAAGCTCACTGGAAATCATTTGAAAGGTTCACGTCCTTTGTTGACCTTCTCGAGCAATTTTGAGAAAGATGCTCATTGGAAGCTTCTGAAAGAGATGATCATACAGGTACCTTGATGTGGTTTTTCCTCCTTTTAAAGAAATGCTCTTTTTCTGGTCATTTCTCACATTTAGATGAAACAGGTACTTCTCACTTTTTGAATGAACTCATTTGAGTTCTCTCCCACGTCTTTCAAACTGTTGCATTGTAAATGCTGTTTCTTGCAAATGATATTTGATATGAACAATAGATGTTTTTATACAATTTATATGGACTGTTCCTCTAATCAGACATGTCCTCTATGAATGCTATTGCATTTTGACTTGTGAAACAGTATGAACATTGTTTGGTATAACAGCTTTTTAGGATGATTCCCTTTTGCTTTCTTTCAAGCCATTGAGATAATGTTCTAACAACTACCTGTGCACTGAGTGTTGCAATTCTGTTTACTGATTTAGTAGATTTTTTTACTTCAACATACCATGGGTGAATGTGCAACTTGCAAGTGCTCCATGACACTTTTCTTTTCTATTATTTTCTTTCAGATATTTGGGACACCAAAGGAGCACAGGAAATCTAAACCTTATCATGACCACGTCTTTGTTTTCTCCATTGCTGATGACCACATATGGTTCCGCAATTATCAGGTCAGTGAACTATACAAGATATATGGCAGAAGTATGGAGTATAGATTAAAATCTTAGTAGTAGTTTGAAGGTTTTAAGATTTAAACTGGAATCAGAAATTTCATTTATGCATCTTTCTGTCTGCATTATATGGGCATTACAGATACTGGTTTGGTAATAAACTCCTTATAGCTGCCAATTGAAGCATAAACATGTTAGGTGGTGATTGCTCTAATGGATGTGAATTGCTGCTCTAGTACAAGAGTTATCAACAGGAAGAGCTGTAGAGCTTAGTTATTTCCATCCTTAAAACTTAGCTGAGATCGTCTAGGTTAAAGTGGAGGACCTCGACTTGGCTGCACTGTTGTAGTTTTCTAGTAAAATGCCTATGCGGTTCTCTTATCTACATTCTCCCCTTGACATCATATGGATTCTTGAATTGAGATATCATATATTTTAATTATGGTACTAATTTAGTATAATTGAGTCTATTTTAATATCTGTTCTTTGAGACTTGGGAATCTGTTTCTCCTATTGTATGGCTTATGTTGTGAATGATAGATGATTCAGCTTGTCTTAAAGCCTACAGAAGAAAATGGTTGATGAAATGAGCAGCAGAAGCTTCTGTGATTTCATATGTTTTCATCGTCATTATTTTTTGATGAATGGAATAACATTTCAATTTGCCAAAACACAGTTTTGTAATGCAGACTTCATGTATTTGCACCTTTATTATTTGTTTATGGATGAATTAATATTCAATTTCTCTTAAAACCACTGTTTCCAAATGCAGATATCTGTTCCTCACAATGAATCAGACAAAATGGTTCGAGGGGGACTTGATAAAATGACCCTTGTTGAGGTATGCACTATGCAGTGATATGTGCTTTATTATAATATATATATAAGAATAAATTATGATTTTGTAGTACTTGTGATTGTAATTTAATGCTAGATACTGGCTCTGTATAGGTTGGTCCAAGATTTTGTTTGAATCCTATTAAGATATTCGCGGGTAGCTTCGGAGGTCCAACGCTATATGAGAATCCTTTCTATGTCTCACCAAACCAGGTTCGAGGGTTATACTCCTTTACCTTTGTCCTAGTCCTAATATGTGTCGGAAACAGTGTTGTTATATAGACTCGCATTCCTGTACAAATTTTAATAATTTGCCACATTTTCTCTTTCAGATCCGAGCATTGGAGAAAAGGCAGAAAGCCGGGAAGTATGCTAAGAAAGTCAAAGCTAAGACAAGGCGGAAAATGCACGAGCTATCTAATCCTTTGGAGCCTGATGAA
The DNA here is from genome assembly GCA_025503065.1 of Gossypium bickii. NCBI lineage: Eukaryota > Viridiplantae > Streptophyta > Magnoliopsida > Malvales > Malvaceae > Gossypium > Gossypium bickii. Next base: position 125,749,166 of record CP106711.1, read on the forward strand.
TTTGCAGATATGTGGAGGGAATGATATCTCAGGATTCTTGTTCTACAAGTTAAAGCAATCATTATTGACTAAAATAGTTTCGCCTTGGCTGCCAAAAATGGATTTTAGTCAGCTATTTTCTCTTCAAAATTTTGTTAGCATCAGCATTCGGTTTGTCAATGGATTGGTTATACAAAATTGATCAGAATGTATTTGTAGTATCATCTATCTACAACTTATGAGCAGAAAATGGTATCGTCTACAGTTTCTTTTTATGTTCATTTGTGAAATGCAGAAATGTTTTTGATCAAGTAAAAAAAATCATTGCTGATACAATTTTAGTAGCGGATTTCTGTTGATGCTCAATAATAAAATGATAAGAAATAGATTCGAATGGTGAATAAACTAATAGCTTAAGTATCAGAACTGAAAGAGAGGTACATTTGAGCAATAAAAAGGACTAAATGTTCCAGAACAAATTTACAGCAAGGAGAATAGGCTATTGTTTATTCATGTATTTTTCAGTACCAATAACACCCGAAAGCCTTGCACGAACGCCATATGAGTTAAGGTTAATATGCTATCTGGATATTTGAAGAAATATGAGTTCCTCAAAAGAAAAAAAAAAATGCTGCAATCAGTAAACAATGGGGTTCTAAAGCAAACATTTTCCAGTACGAGACATTGAGTGGTATCATTCAATGCCAACAAGAAAGACTGGACGAGTGCCGTTTATACTGCCACCGATGATTGAAATTCAATTATTTCCCGTTTATTCCTGAGGTGAAAAGAGCCTAGACATCACTGTAAAGAAGCTGGTTTGCCAAAAATCCTCAACTGCTTGCCGGCTTCTAATGATCATGCCATACCAAGATGCCTCAAAGAGCTCAACATGCTACGGTGAAGGAGAGAAGGTTAGCCAAAAGCCGGCCTTTGCATGCTTCTTCAGGCTTCCATGAGAAACATGATATTGATAATTATTAAATGCCACGTGAGTTCAACTATTGTATACGATCAAGTCATAATGATTGGCTATTATTGAAAATATCCACCCCCGCATTCCGTAATAATGGCTTGATGGTAGGTTCAACACATTAATATCATCCTACAGAGGTACCCTACCTATAAATACCTTCAAAAATGAGAAAGAAATGATCAATTCTCCAAAGATACCAAATCTACACCCAACTATCTTAACTCCAACACCCAACTTTCCTGCGCCACTTTTTTTCCTTCTTCTTTATACCCTCTGGCTCTCTGCCTTAGGTGAACCAAGTTTCTTGATAATCAGTATATTTTCTTCCTTATCTCCTGATTAGTGTATCAACAAATTATGTTGTCTAATTTATAAAATGCAAATCAACATCTACATTATTTGATACAGTGTCAATAAAATTTTTAAACTTCACAAATAAGATCAGAGATTGACAAGTATAATAAAATATTAAAAAAATAAATAAATATATATTTTAGAAAAGCATCTGACAATTTATTAAAACTACTTATAAAATAAAAAAAATACATTACTAGTAAATATTAACATTAAAGATTAGCCAAAACCTTAAAAAAAAAAAAAAAAAAACTAAATAAATAACCAAACAAGCTGCAACCATTAGGGTGAATTGGTTTAGTTTGATGTTTATTTTTTTAATTTTTAGATTTTTTATTAATTTTTATTTTAGATGTTATACTTATTTTAGTAAATAAACTTTGTCTTATGAAATTTTTAATAAAATTTCGAAGGTTTTTCATAGTATTAATTTTTACTTGGAAATTATTTTTTATACAAAACTTTTAAATTATTTTTATTATTTTATTATAAAATACTTATTTTAATATCATAATAAATTAAAATTGATTGTAAATACATTATAATAAAAAAATTTGTTCGATTTTAGAAAACTGCAATTTTTTATCCAGTTGATTTTCGATTTTCTTGCTAAATTACCTATTTTATTCCATCCTTTTCCGTTCTCCATCAAAACCCTCTTTTATAGAAACACCTTACCGACGGCAGGGGTTCCTCTTCCTCGGAAACCCTTAACTCTCGACTAAAATCGCAAGGTAAGGATAATGGGTAAAATATTTTGTTTTTCTTTTGTTTACTATGCTTTTGAGGTAGAGTATGTTTAGGTCTTAACAGTTCTCTATTTATGTTGATTGGAATTATTTGGGGTTAGCTTAAAATCACTACAAAGTTAAATGTCTCCATCTCTGCTAGTCCCCCAATATATATATATATATATATTCTTTTTTTGCGAAAATTTTTGAACTTGGGAGAAAGATATCTAATTCTTATAGATTGGTTTATTTTTCTATATGGAGTGGACATCGTTATCAGTTAATCCTAGCTGCTTGATGAATCTTTCTTCTTCTTTGACTTCTCTTAATCTGTTTGGGTGTCGTATGCAATGGAACTTCTCTTAATCTACCTCTAATACAACTAAATAAGAATTCATATTTTTTCAACCATTAATAAGCATTCATATTTTTTCAACCATTCTTCTGAAAATTTATTGTTTGTTTTGCAGTATCTTTAAAGTGTAATATTTTTTTTTCTGGGTTTGATTAAATGGAGAAAAATAAGGATGATGATTATGGAGAGGAAGAAGATTCAGAGTATGTATTACTTGATCTTGAAGCTGTTCGTGGGGAGATTGACATCCCTCCAAATGCACCTTATACTCTTTCTGTAAGTTCTAAATTTTTATATGTTACAAATTTGTTAAGGTTTTTTTTGCAGTTATGTGAAAATTAGAATTTATAACTGAATGTGTATTTAGGAAGTTTAGTCTTGAATACATATCACAGATACAAATATTTTAAGAAAACTAAGAATCTGAGAAGAAAGCTTTGCCTTTGGTTTTTGTTGCTCGATGTTCATTTTATATTTGTTAATTCATGAAACGAAAGCTCTTATATTTTTACTGGTCAGCTTATGAGGATTAGGGAATTTTCATGTGTTGATAGAGATCTTCATCTAGTTATATAATACTAGCTATCCGTGTGATTGCTTTAATTATGAAGAACTTAATCTAGATAAACCTTCTTTAGATTGTGTATATACTTGCTTTGTACTTGTTGGATTTAATAAATATTAGATTCGGCAATCTGCATTTCAGCATTTATGGTGTTATATATTTATATAAAATTTGGCAAGTTTATAATTTGTATTATATAAAATTTCTTATATTTGCGTATTCATTTAGTTTGCAATATGATTGATCTTAATAAAAATCAACATATACATGTTTTTGTTCTTTGATTGGAGCTCTGCATAGATGAATACAGATTTGATTTTGGTGTGTAGTTGTAAGCGTCTACTTATTTGTTTAGTGATATTCTTGACTGGAAATATTGCTTACTTGATTTACTGGTATTTTGCTGTCAGTTTTGAAAAAGGTTTGATTGTTGTTTTTAACCTTTTTTTCTTTGATTTTATCATATTGTGATGATCAGATTGTTATGAATGGCAGGGTCTGGATACGATGAATCCAATATTAATCATAGACAAAAAAGTGAAGCTGGTGAGTTGTAAACTTTGCAAATCTTGCTATATTATTTAAATCAAGGTCAGTGTCGGATGTGGATTTGTACGTGACATGGATTTACCAAAATTTTCTATGTTTTTCTCTATATTTGGAGGACCATTCGTCCACACTAGTGTCTAAATATGTTACGTATACATAAAGAAACTGAAAAGTCCGAACAATATTAAATCTAGTATTTACCTTGAACAACAAAGGTTCCAACTTCCAGGTTATTTATGTTTTGAAAAGTTTATTTCCCTTGATGACCATATTTACTAAACATCTTAGGACTACCATTATTTATTTATTTATTAATGTTTATTGCTAGAAATTCTAAATGATATATGAATGTCTCTGTTATGAGAATGACGTAAAGAATTCAGGAAGCCATAGACCCAATATGATATTATAAATGGAAAATATTATCTATAGATCATTTTCCAAATCATTATCATTCAAGTCTGCATAACTGGATGGGTATTCATATCTGACATTTGTTTCCAATTCCGGTAATATAGAAGTTTGCTTTGATTTGAACTAGGGATTTGGTGGTCCGCAATAGGCCTAAGCTATCGCTTTTATATTTGCTCTTTGATTTGAGCTCTAAAAAACACCAACTGATTGCTGAGATGAGGGTTTTTTAATTCATGAAATTTTCATGTTTTAAGTTAATTTCTTTTCCAAATTACAGATCGGAGAATATGAAGAAACAATTGGGACTTGCTTTGTTTTCTCTGAAGAAGGTGAGCAACATTTCCTGTTATACTTACTTTGAGCTAAACCGGGACTTGGTTAACTTCATCCTGTTCTCTCTTTGTTATCATCTTCTTGCCTCTTGCATAGGGGAATAGCAAGTTCCTCATGCAATCCAGGCATTCTTGTCGTGTTTTTATTATTTTTCTATGTCATATCCCATTCAAGGTGTTATATAGTTTGTGACACGATAAATTCATGATAGATTTTGACATCTTCGTGCATACATGTTGTGTTCCAGTACTTGAACTTCAGTCCGTAACAGAGGCTGCCTCTTGGTCTATTTTGTTTCTCAAACATTTCGCATTGCCTGAATTAAGAACTTGTGTGTGAAATTATGATTTGCAGAAGCTTCACCTGTAGTGCATGAAGAGACAGGTCCATCAGAGGCAAATCTCTTCTCAGGCAAATATATAATAGATCCAAATCAAGCTCCAAGAAAGCAAGTAAAGCAGGTCGCTCGACTTCAAAAGATTCTCAAGTTCAGATTGTTACTCGACGAGGATTTTCAAGTCGAGACAAATTCCCAAAATAATTCAATTTTGTAAACTAGCAAACTCGAAATTTGTAGTTACTGGCCAATGTTGATCCTTAACTTTGAAAGTAATTTAATGTAATTCAAGCTTAGTTATGCTCTGAGGAATAGACCTGAAAGTAGTTTAATGTAATTCAAGCTTAGTTATGCTCTGAGGAATAGACCATGTTTTTAAGTGGTGGATCTTGTATTTAAGTTTTTGTTCTGATCGAACAAAGTTGGGATTGTAATAAACTATTTCAGCAGATTGCGGATTAACATGCAGCAAATGTAACTTTTTAGCACTGAGTTGAACCGAGGCCGAGTTAATTTAGTTGAGAAACTTAATTTTCAACATTTGATTGAGTTTTATTTTTATAAAATGAATGAAAGTTGAATTACTCGAATTTATTTGATTGACTTGATTTCAACTTGGAAATGGAAGAGAACAAAAATAGTTGACCTTCGATTGTATAAATTAAAATATACGCTTAGGTGTCAATTCTTATGCTTGTATGGTATTGGTCTTGTGCAAGGAATGTTTTTGAAGTTGGAAATACCATATGGGGTTTAATTGAAAACCATTGGAAATTCCCTGAAGGCATTGATCAGAATGTAAATAATCTGAAGAGAAAAAGAGATCAACTAAATGGTCAGAAAGAAGACATTGAATCAAGAATCAAATCAGAGCTGCGTCCGAGAAAGAAAGTCAAGAAAGAAGTTGATCTGTGGATTGAAAATGTCAAAAGAATAAATGGGGAAATTCCTAATCTCGAATCCAAAGTTAGAGGTAGCAGTTTTTTTCTCTCATGGATTTCTTGTTAAGAATGTTCGTAGGAAGGAAGAAGAAGTTGAAGAGCTGCTTGAAAAGTGTAGATTTTCTGATGATTTAGTTGTCAACGATCTTTCGTGGATTGGTCAGGTGTTGCCAACACCGAGCTTAGTCGTTGAAACAATAAAACTAAAAAGAATGAGATTATGCAACAGTTGAGGAATGATGAGGTTCAAAAGATTGGAGTTTATGGAATGCAGGAGCTAGGAAAACAAGTGTTGTCATGCTCGTCAACAAAACTCTTAGAAGGTGAAATCGAATTCAAGATCATAGTATGGGTCACTGTAGCGAGGAAATCCAGTGTTATTGAACTGCAGAATAAGATTGCAAAGGCAATCAATGTCAATATTTCCGAAGATGATGAAGACGAGACTAAGCAGGGATGTTGTCTGAATTTTGAGTGAAAATGGTAGATCTGTTTTAATATTGGATGATGTAAGGGAGAGATTTTCCCTTGAAAATGTTGGAATTCCTGAGTCTTTTGGGAGTAAATTAATTTTGACATCTCGATCATTGGATATATATCACCGAATGAATTGTCAAGTTGTAAAAATGGAGCCACTTCCGAATGAAGATGTATAGACATTGTTATCGAACAAGGTTGGTCAAAACCTAATGAGTTCTGCGAATTATTACCGATTGCAAAATCTATTGTTGAGCAATGTGCTGGTGTACCGTTGGTGATAGTTATAGTTGCCAATAGCATAAGAGGTGAAGACAGTCTTCCAATATGGAGGAATGCGCTCGTAGAATTGAACAAAACATATCCAATATCATCAATGTTAAAAACAAAGTGTATCAACAACTGAGATATAGCTACAATCGATTAAAAGATCGAGGAATCCAAAATTGTTTTCTTACTTGTGCATTGTATCGTGAAGATTTGAGAATTCTGAAGGAACAAATGATAAGGAATTGGGTTAGAAAGGGAGGGTTTTTTACCCAAATAATACAAAAAAAATTAAAAAATATCCAAATTGGTATATAATTTCAATTATTTACCAAAATGGTACAAATGGGTGGTGCCGCCTCTGCCACCGGCACCTTTGGGTGCCGCCTCTGCCACTGGCACCTTTGGGTGCCGCCTGTGGCAGACCATCAACCCCCCAATTTTGTTTTTTTTTTCAGCAGTTTCTTGAGGGATCAATTAAGCAATTTTTCCAATTTTTAGATAAGGAAGGAAAAGGTGCGGCTGTCACAGCAAACTTTAAATATAAATAATTGCCTTCTAAGCCCTTCCTATTTATTATTTTCTTTTTATTCCCCTTCAACTCAGTATATTGTGTTTAAACAAACAATTAATCTATTTTTATAGTTAAATAAACCCTTTACTTATGGTTTTTACTCATAAAATTTTGTAGTAAAATAATATTTTAATCCTCCTAAAATTTAATAAATAATTTTAAGAAATTTATCATAAATTTTTTAGCTTTGCACCCTTCCTATATTTTATAAATTTATCTCAATCACACGACATACAATTTTCGACTTTATCTATGCAAGAAAAAAATATAATAATAGTTGTAGTATAAGATATTCAACGTTAAAAACAAATAAAGCTTTAAATCATAAAAGAAAAAAAAAGAAATGATACTTATCATTTTGAAAAAATGTTGTAAAAAAGTGTAATATGTTAATTTCAAGTGTTTAATATTATTATCGTAAAATTACGGTTGAAAGTTAAAATATCTATTTTAGACATAATGATGGGAAGTAAAAAAAAGTAAATAATTTAATATAATGATATATGACATATAAATTTTAAATATCTAAATTATTTGTAATATTTAATTTAAATATATAAATAGATATTATTAATAATATAATATCAATTACTCTTAGTAATATAATAATAACTATTAAATCTATGCATATATGAAATTTAAAGAGTGCAAAAATGTATATCATAATGTTTACGATTTCCAAACATGTGCCCTAAGAGTAAAGTATTGTTAATTGTGTAAAGTATTGTTGGTGTAAATTTGATGAGAATAATTTATTAAATAAAATATATATATTTAATTTAATCAACAAGTTTTTAAATTTTATAAGTAAAAACCATAAGTAAGGGGCTTATTTAACTATAAAAATAGATTAATTGTTTATTTAAACACAATATACTGAGTTGAAGGGGAATAAAAAGAAAATAATAAATAGGGAGGGCTTAGAAGGAAATTATTCAAATTTAAAGTTGGCTGTGACAGCCGCACCTTTCCCTTCCTTTTCTAAAAATTGGAAAAATTTCTTAATTGGTCCCTCAAGAAACTGCTGAAAAAAAAAAATTGGGGGGTTGATGGTCTGCCACAGGCGGCACCCAAAGGTGCCAGTGGTAGAGGCGGCACCCAAAGGTGCCGGCGGTGGCAGAGGCGGCACCACCAATTTGTACCATTTTGGTAAATAATTGAAATCGTATACCAATTTGGATATTTTTTAATTTTTTTGTATTATTTAGGTAAAAAACCCGGATTAAGAAAGGAAATTGGTAGGTTGGAAGCAAACATGGAAAACGGACAAAGCTATACTAAGAACACTAGTAGAGAATTGCTTGTTAGAAAATATAAGAATGAAAGAGTGAAAATGCATGATGTTGTAATAGATATGGCTAAGCTTATCACTCAAGAATTGTATGAATCATGAATTAACATTGCAATTTTAACAAATCTATTGTTGACTCTAACACTTTTATTTTAGATGAATTAAAATGATACACTAAATCTAAATTAATCCAAATTAAATTAAAAACTTTAAAATTAACTTAATATTTTAAAATATAAATGAACTTAATTAACAATTCAAACATTTTGGTTTGGGATTATTTCTCAAAATATGCTTTCTTTCTGAAAGTATTTGGTTTTTAATTTTAAAAACAAAATAATTTCTACTTGGTTTTTATTTGAATGCATTTGGATAGTTTTTAGTTTTTAGTTTATAAGTTAAAGCTTATTTGACTAGTATCGAATTATACTTTATCATTTTATTTACAATGAGGTTTTCATTTTTATATATAAAAACCCTTAACGAGTAAACTTGTTCAATGGTCAAATTATTTGTCCAAAGAGTAAGCTAGTTAGAGAATATTTGAGGTTGAGTGAAAAATTGAAAAATAAGGTAAGAGAATGTGTTGAGGCATTTTTCCACCGGTGCCTAAGTTTTTCATGTTTTTGGTTGATTAGAAATGAGCATGATTGATGAGAAGTAAATATAAATTTAAAAACTTTAAAAAATAAATAAAAAGATATTAAAGATTTTTAAATTCTATTATATAATTTTTAGAATTAGAACTAAAATGCCAACTTTTGTAAACATTGAAGGGGTAAATTTGTTAAATTTTTTATATTTAGGATCAAGTTGATAGAATGTACAAACATTGGAAGACTAAATTTGTTATTAGGCCAATAAAAAGTCCACGTTAGACTATTTGTTACTAAGTTTACGATAAAAGCGGCTAAAATATTTAATTTCAAAAAGTTGAGTGACTAAATTAAAAAAATTAATAGTTAAATGACCAAAATAGAATGAACTAAATAATTGGATGACTATAGATTTCATCAGTTACATTCTCTTACATATAGGAATTAAATTAGTATTAATCTTTTCAAGAAAGACAAGCCAAATAAAGAAGCGGAACTATATTCCAACTAACTAGATGCTTCCTATTTATTTGGTCCAATTGATTATTAATCAAAAACAGGTAATAAAATTGAATGTATCGTGTGAAGTGAAATTGTAGATATCATTAATTTAATTAGAGTACATCTCTCAACCGGTGAAAGTATTTGACTTTTTCAATTGCTCAATTTCTTAATAACTTTATCAATACTACGTTTATGTCTTTTTTGTGACCCAAATATAAATAATTGGTACATCGAGAAACGTTCTTAAACCATTAGTAAGAGGGATACCATAAGCAGCAGTTAAGGTGACTTGACATGTACGTACCTATGCCTTGGTGACTAGGAAAATTTCATATGATGTGTGTTGAGTACTCAAATGGCGTGTACTAAAGGTATAAGCATTGGTGATGTCTTGTAAAATTATGTGCTTACATAATGAGTATATTAGGAGTTGAATGTATTTCTTTTAGGCCCTAAATTATTTGATAAACACCCTAAAATTAATTTGCTAGACCTATGTTGTTGAATAAAGAAATCTTTTAAAATATCCCTAAAAAATATTTATTATAAACTTTAAATCCTATTTATAAATAATTAAGAAACAAAAAGGTGGGTCCTTTCCTCGTCTTTTGCCATAAATAGCAGCCTTCTTTGACCAACTAAAAAGCAAAATTGAAATCATATTTATCAAACGAATGGTTGGAAGGGTAAAGTGAATTAAACATTTAAATTATATTTGTATATGGAAGCGGTGGAAATGTTTTATTTACATATTTTTATGTATTTAGAATTTATTCTTTTTCTGTAAATTTAAAATTTAATTATTAATATTGATAAGGTTTTTTTTAAAATTCAATAATGTTATATTTGAAATAAAAAAATACTAATTTAATAGTTATATAACATCTTTATTATTATAATAAACTTGAATTTAATAAATTTTTTAATTATATTAACAATTAAATTAATAATTTAAATTTAAAAAATAAAAAAATTAAATTTTTAAAAATATAAATAGATGGAATTAATTTTAAATATACAGAGAATATAAACATACTTTAACCAATAAGTTAAGTGTAACTTTAATAATCATATAGAAAATCAGGGGTGTACTGGCATGGCCCCGGCCCCCCTTAAAATGTAAAATTGCTTAAAAGGTCCTTAAAATTTTTTAAAATTTTTAAATTAATAAAGTTAAAATTACATTTTAGCCCCCTAAAATTATAAAAATTTAATTTAATTATTTACAAATTATAAAGATATAAACTATAAAAAATTAAAATTTTATCCTGTCCCCCCTAAAAAATTGTTCTGGCTTCGCCCCTGTGAAAAATAGCAGAATATATATATAGCATTTTGTCTAGGATTCCCTTTAAATGTAATATGGTAGGGGAATGGAATATCAAATATGTTCCAAGGAATATGAATATGGTAGCCGATTGCCTTGCTAAATTGAGTCTAAACCGAAATCAAACCTACAGATTTTTTCAGAAGCCCCTAAAGAAACTTTAGATTTGCTTCAAGCCGACAAAGCTAATGGCTACTTCATGTAATTAACTTTTAATTCATCCTTTTTTTTTTTTACCAAACAAAAAAAATTGTAATGCAAGCTGACTAAGCTTTAATTTACTGTTGTAATGCAACATACTATAATTTCATTTTCATGCTTGCAATTACTTATGTTGCCATTTTCATGGTGTGTGTCGTTTTCTTTTTCATATATGTCAGAAAATCGTAAAATATGTAACTAAATAAACTCATGTATTTTATAAAATTTTTCTTTTTCTAGTTCTTTATATTTTATAATATTTTCTAAATTTTAAGATTTTTTTCTTTTAAGTGTACAATAAATCTGAACAACTATTTGTTCATAGTGGTTCTAAAATGTCATTTCAAAAACAGTATAATAACTTTTTCTTTAAACAAATAAATTTCATGTTTTGAAATAAATTCTAAATTTATTACTTAAATTATTTATAATCATTTCAAAAATATGGAATTTATTTTAAATTCATTACTTAATTAAGAAAAAAATTAAAATGATTTATGATCATTATTTTTTATTTTATTTTATTTTTATGACATACCGATCTATTGATTGTCGGCAAAAAAACTACTAATTACCACTAAAAAAAACTAAAAACGACCAAATCCAAATACCAACACACATATTAACTCTTTATCCAAAAGTTTCATAGCAACTTTCTTTGATTAGGATTTTAATTTAAAAATAAATCTGTTTATTCAATATTTATAAAAAAAATTAGTTAAAATTCATCGGTATTTCAGCTTTCAGCAGTGGTTTCCTTTGTGTTGTAGGTGAAAGTAAGTTTAGGTGAGTGAAAGGCAGCTATATCGAACCCTTTAGAGTGGCTCTCTTCTACCAGTTCCCCATCATATTATCAGCAACATCTTTTGCTGGCTTACCTCATTTGTGGTCATCATCTCCCATCCACCAAGTTAGTCAGAAAAGGTATTTATTGAATTTCACCTTTTTGTTGTTCTTTCAAGTCTCATAAACTGCAACAAACTTGGTTCCTTTTCATGGTTGCAATGACATATATTGTTTTTTGCTCCATGCTCATTAACTATATATGTTGCCCACTTCAAAGGTGAGTGTCAGTTATTTCCATAAACAAGGAATTAGATTACATCTATGTATCTTATATCTGAAGACGTGTTAGAATATAGAAAAATCAAGACTCTATAACAGAGCTCACTAACTACAACATGATACAAATTGTTTATTATTTGTGTTCTAACTTGGTACAACTACGGTTCATGTGCTTCCAAGATCTCATTAGGCACATTTTACTATAGAAGAGTAAATGAAGGAGGATTATCCTAGCATTGGAACTGAGATTAGGATTTGCTTTCTAAAGTATAATTTACAAATTTGTAATCTCCTACTTCGGAGCTTAATAACAGTAGGTAGATATTTTAGCATGTTAACATACTATAAAAATGACACTGAAACAACAAAAGCTGCTATTGCATTGAAAATCGAGTAATAACATTTTTAAGATTCCTTATGGTAATTTATTTGGATTGACTCTAGATATCTATTTTCTATTAACTTCATTTCATCATTTGTGTGGGAAAATTTCATGATTACATCTTTATAACTTGTGAAATTTCTTGTGTAATCTGTTAAAAAGATCATGTTATTTTTTAACCGTGGTTTTATTATTTAGTTTCTAACATATTACATGTTATGCAGTGTTCTTTAACTTACAGCCATGGAATTTGCTCTGAATAAGATCGATAAACACTGGGACAATAACAGAAGCATTAATCAGCAAATGAATGACCTGAAAAGGAAATTAATGGAATTGAATGGTATGAAGGAAGATACTGATGCTAGAATGAGCGCAGAGCTGCTGCCAAGAAAGAAACCCAAGAGGAAGGTCCAGATATGGTTGGAAAATGTTGAAAGAATCAATGGCGAAGTTCAAAACCTTAATGAACGAATCGGTGAAAGCAGTACTCTTACACGTGGATTTCGTGCAGACTATGTGTTAAAGAGAACAAGAGTAGTTGAGGAACTTATTCAACAAGGCAAATATTTGAGGAAGGTTTGGTGGTTGACAATCCTCAATGGATTGGACAGGTTTTGTCGACAACAAGATTATCAGGTAAAGGTACAAAGGCCTGTATGGAAGAGATTTGGAAGTGCTTGATGGATGATGAAGTTGGAAAGATTGGAGTTTGGGGATGGGTGGTGTGGGGAAAACAAGCATCATGAAACTTATAAACAATCAACTCTTACAAGAGAGGGAGAAGTTCGATATTGTGATTTGGATCATTGCATCCAAGGAGATGAGTATTGCTAAGCTACAAAAGGACATTGCAAGTCAAATTAAAGTAACTTTTTGTGGTGACGAATGTGAAACAAGAAGGGCAGGGATGCTGTTTGAAACATTGTCTCGAAAGAGTAGGTTTGTGGTGATCTTGGACGATATATGGGAAGAGGTTTCCTTTGAGAAGGTTGGAATTCCTAAGCCATCTACTGGGAGTAAATTAGTCTTGACAACGAGATCTTTTGATGTGTGTCGAAAAATGAGTTGTAGAGCAATTAAAGTGAAGCCTTTGGTGGAAAAAGAGTCGTGGAAGTTATTCTCGGAGAAGGTGGGTCGGGATATTCTAAATGTTCCAGGGGTGGAACCAATTGCAAAAAAGATTGAGAAGCGTTGTGCGGGTTTGCCCTTGGGAGTAATTACTGTAGCTTCTTGCATGAAGGGCATTGATGACCTTTCTGAATGGAGGAACGCACTAAAGGAATTAAGTGAACACAAACAAAGTGTTAATGGATTGGAAGGAGAGGTGTTCCAGCAGTTGCGATTTAGTTATGATCGTTTGAAGGATCCAAAACTTCAACATTGTTTTCTCAATTGTGCAATTGAGAGTCTCCCAAATTCCATATCAAACTTGAAGAATCTCACTGCGTTGTTGCTTGCTAATTGTTATCGTTTAAAGTATGTGCCATTATTGTCAAATCTTCGAGCTTTAAAGGAGTTGGATCTTGGAGGAACAGATATCAAGGAAGCCCCTCATGGAATGCAAAACTTGTCGAGCCTCAAGTGCCTAAATCTAAATTGTAGAACTAGTAACGTACATGAGATCCCGAATGGAATATTCCCCAGACCTTCTTGCCTTCAAGAATTAAATGTTGGTCAAGCGTTCATAAGTGGAAAAGAGGTTGGTGAGTTGAAGAAATTGGAAACCTTTGAAGGGGCGTTTTACGACTTTCACAACTTAAACGCGTATGTCCAAGCTTTTCATGGTCGAGAAGAGCCTCGTCAATACTTCATCTTTGTGGGTGAAATTTTCATAGAATGGGCAGTGAAAAAATCTGCATAAAAAAAGATTGAATTACAGGTATTTAGTGTCTATCCCCATCAGATTATGCTTCCACGTCACATTGAGGAATTGAGTGTTTCTGGTTACATTGAAGAAGAATACCAGATTTTCTCCAGGATTTTCCTAATTTCACTTGGCAACTTTTCCTCCCTTAAAATTCTTGAAATAACGTGTTTGATTGATACAAAAGGGTTGTTCTCTCCAAACTGTGTGCCGCCAAATTTAAAACAGCTTGAGGTTTCGTCATGTGACCAACTGGAGGAAATAATAGCATCAGAGGAAAGAGGAAGGGTTACCATGGAATTTTGTTTTCCACGATTAAAGGAAATGACATTGACATATTTACCTGAATTGAAGAGCATTTGCAGCGTTGATGCAATAATGATTTGTGAATCTCTTGAAAGGCTTAAGGTAATATCCTGTCCGAAATTAAAAAGGATGTCTTTTAAACTTCCCCAAGTTGAACCATCTTCACCACTTGCTATTACTCTAGAGGTAAAGGAGTTGTGCGAATCAATAGAATGGGCTGATCCTGTGTCGAAACCATTTTTTTGAAAAAACAGGAATCGACTTTGTTTTGAAAATAAGAAACGGGAGTCGCTACCGATCTTTTATTAGGTGTGATCGGATCACCTTGTTTTAATAAAAATGTTTGGGTTTATTGAAACAAAGCTTTTGGTCTACGAATGTTTGAGAAAACAGGTTCGGGAGCCGGTTACGTGCGAGGAAGGGTTAGCACCCTCGTCACGCCCAAAATTGGTACCGAATTGATTAATTAATGTCCCAATGTCGAAAGTTGAAAAATTTTGAAAAGAATTTAAAAATCAATCTCTTTCTGAAGTATTTGAGTCATCTCGAATGGAATATTATGATTTTCTCGTCTCAAAAGAATAAAATATCACATCCAGTACATAGGACACGATGATTTTAATCCTCAAATCCAAGATCATCTCTTAATTCCCAAGACTCATGCGTCAAAAATATCAAAAAGATATTCAAATATTTAGCCAAACGAAAGAATCGAAACCCAACTCATAGGGCACGACTTCTTGAGTTTCCCAAACATAGAATATTGCCTTATTTTAAATTTTTTTTTAAAATAAACGATTTGAAAGTGGACTTAAAATGTGTTTGTTTAGTTTGTTCGGATGAACAATCCTTCATAAATAAGTTGGAGATTTTATCCACAATACAATAACAAAGCAAAAGTATAATTGCAGAAATAAAATAACAATATATAGTGATAATAAAAAACGCAAATGAGTAAATTAGGGTTATAAGAAAAATATATACACAAAATACTATGCAACTGAGAATAGATATAGGAAATAAGACAATCTTAATATGAATCACATGTATATACATAAATAAAAAAACTTAATATAAGAATAATGCATGTATATCAAAAAAGTAACAATGTATAAACATGAATAGAATAAACAAGTACAATTTTAAAGAAGAAAAAACAAATTATGCGCGCAATAGATATATACATATGAAATAGTACAAAATATATGCATAAGATAGTTTAATACAAATAACGTATACGTATAAAAAGTATGTATATGTAGAATAATTTTTCAACGAGTGATACGAACAATTTTTGAATTACATATAAAAAAAAAAAAGAAACAAAGAACATATAAAATTTTTCAAAGCAATTAACAAACGAAAATTTTGAGATAAACAATGGCAAACGGTTTATTACACACAATATAACTTCAAACGAATGATAGTTCAAAATAATTAGTATATATATATGCGAAAAAAAATTTTCTTTTTTCTTTATGAATAATATGTAATACTGTATAAATGAATAATATAGACAAACTTTTAATAAATATATAAAACAATTTATTATTATAGAATTAAGGATTAAATTTAAAAACAGAATTAAAATAAGGGCTAAATCTGAAGAAAAGAGAGAAATGCAAGAACCCAGATGGAACACGTGCAAAGACAGAAGGACCGATCGAGATAATAATCCATCTCGTGCGCATCCATGGGCCAAGGATCCGATTGGAAACCCCAAAAAAATTAAAGGGGAAAAATCCGGAAAAAGGAAGATGACAAAAAGAAGCCGATCGAACGGCGCTGGAAAGGGGAGGGACCTATTGTGCGAATATCCCTTTGAAGGGATATGCGCAACCCCCAGGAATCGAACGACGTCGTTTGCTATTGTTTAACTTCATTTTTCTGCCATTCGATTGCCCTTCCATCAAACAACATAGAAAGCCCCTCCCCCCATTAGTTTCCTCTGCTAGGGTTTCGGCCGTTTGTTGAAACGCCACCAATCCGGCGGCCGACGAAATGTGCGACGAGAGGTTTCTATGCTCCACTCGGAGGACCCTAAAAGCCTCGACCTTTTAGCGTCCTAGAAGCGAAGGGAGAAGTCCGTAGACGCCCCTTACACGGTCAAGCGCCGCGATGTAGGGACTCCGGTGAGCTTTTTCTCCTTACGATTTTGTTTTTTTTTTGAAAAAAGGAAATAAAAAAATAACCAGCAACAGTAACTAATAATCGAAAACAAACATTAAGAAGAAAAAAAAATCACCCTTCGTATTCCTTTTGCTTTTCAATTTCTAATTTTGGATTTGATTTATTTTTGATTTTTCAATGTCTCTCAAAGACCGAAGGTACAAGGTTCGCTTCGATTTTGTTCTTCTTTTTTGATTTTTGAAATGATTGCTCAAAGTTCGTAAAAAGAAAAGACCCCCTCCCTACATTGCTTGACTCGGTTCTTTTATAACTGATTTTACAAAAGATTCGTTCGTTCTTGTGTTGTTTTGTTTTCTCTGCTATTCGTTGCCTTCCTCTGTTTGCAGGGCATGGGCAAAAGGGTGGAGACGGAGGCCGAGGCGCACGGGCGCTGAAGAGTCAGAGGGTGTGGGAGACCACGACGTGGGGGAGAACGCTGGAGCCAGAGGCGCATGGGTACGGGGAGTGACACGCGTGGGAAGCCGGAACGAGGTGGGTGTGCGTGTGGGAGACGCGCGAGGTAGACGAAGGGTCGGTGGCGGCAGTGTTGGGGTTAGGGTTCTCTGTTTGGTCGAAATGTTTGGGCTAGTTCATTGTGGGCTTGAACTGGAGTTTGGGCTTAGTGGGTGGCCCAACTTGGGTTAATGGATTAGGTTTAGTGGGTTGCTGTAGTTGGGTTTTAGGTTTCCAGCATTTGGGCTTTAATGGACCTTTTCTTGTAAATGGACATTTTAAAAGGACTATTTTTATTCTATTATTTTGTTTTGTTATTTTTTGGCTTATTTTGTTTGACTTTGTTTGGGCCCCCTAATCTGTATTGGGCCCGGGCAAAAATTGGTTACTACAGCTGCCCCTCTTTGCTCATTGTCGTGAAACGAGAATAGAGCAAAGACAATAAAAGAACTAATTTTGCCCGGGCTTAGCTAAGCCTTGATTTCTTGATTCGCGTCTTCTTCAAACAGCTTCAAACTTCACTATAACTCTTTGCTTTGATTCATTCTACTGGAGGTTTGGGGTGATAAGAATTCAGAAAGAAGAGATCCGTAACTTTGATCTTTCTCGCTGAAACTTTTCGAAAATAGCAGGTGATAGGAATTCAGAAAGAAGGGATCCGTGAATTGGATCTTCTCGCTGAAACTTCTCGAAAACGAAAGGTGATAGGAATTCAGAAAGAAAAGATCTGTAACTTTGATCTTCTTGCTGAAACTTCTCAAAAACGAAAGGTGATAGGAATTCAGAAAGAAGAGATCCGCAACTTTGATCTTCTTGCTGAAACTTCTAAAAAATGAAAGGTGATAGGAATTCAGAAAGAAGGGATCCGTAAATTGGATCTTCTCGCTGAAACTTCTCAAAAATAAAAGGTGATAGGAATTCAGAAAGAAGAGATCTGCAACTTTGATCTTCTTGCTGAAACTTCTCGAAAATGAAAGGTGATAGGAATTCAGAAAGAAGATATCCGCAACTTTGATCTTCTTGCTGAAACTTCTCAAAAACGAAAGGTGATAGGAATTCAAAAAGAAGAGATCCGCAACTTTGATCTTCTTGCTGAAACTTCTCGAAAATGAAAGGTGATAGGAATTCAGAAAGAAGAGGTCCGCAACTTTGATCTTCTCGCTGAAACTTCCCGAAAATAGGAGTTGATAAAAATCGTATGTTCCCAATCTGCTTCTGCAACTTCAGGACTGCCGAAGCTGCTATTTTTGATCTGCTCCACTCAGGCAGGCAAAATCTTTGAATTCATTATTGCGACAATGCCCCCTAGGGGACTTGCGCTGTAAAGTCAGTTTTGTGTTCATGTTTATGACAGATGGTTAAAATGCAATGATCAGAATGGATCTAGTACTGATGCGTCACGATGACCTCTCGTTTAGCCAGTATCTTTTTTCGACAAAAACCCCAAATAAGCGACCGTTTTTTGCTCAGGAAGTCTGCCCAGAAAGCTTGCCCGCTGTAATTTTGGAATCCCTTTCTGGGAAATAAAGTTCATACCTCCTACCCCAACTTCAGGAGAATAACGTTTGGTTTCTTCCAACCATCCCGCTTCGACTCTGAGGTATGGTACTATGATTCCATTGTGTACCTGGGTCGATATCGCTTGTCATTTGTCGAGGTCGTATCACCGACGAAATTTCTCATCTTTGTTCAACCAATAAAATGTTCAAAAAAATAATCATTTTTCTCCAACATTTCCAAACCTTAGACTGAATGAGTTCTGAACAATAGTCATGTTTCAAGTCCTTGTATTATTCAGAGGCTTTCCAAGTAATGTGTGAAACTTCTTTTATGAAAGTACTATTAGTCCTCAAATCGTTATTTCGATACAAAATGCCCGAAAAAGATTGTAACAATGGACAAGAAGGAAACTGATCGGAGGAATAGCTCGAAACAAACAAGTTTGATCAAGGCTAGCAAATACAATCAAGAAGGAAATTTATTGGTAGATAATCACAAATAACAAATTAAAATGGGTAAAATGGAAGCTAGGTGCCCCAGATATCGCAGCCCGAGCTCCTCTGTTCCAACTTCTTGAGGACCATTTTAAGCTCGATATGTGTTTAGGGGATCAGGAGTACTTTGTCGATGCCCCGAGATGTAACATACATCTTCATTGTTATTTCAACGCAGCGAGACTACTGTATGCCCCCCTTTTTTTCTTTTTCCTTTTTTTTAAAAAAAATTTGAGCGGCCCTTTTCGGGTTTTCAACTCAAAACCCCTTTGGTCTCAAAGCGCCCTTTGTAGGTTTTCGCCTTGGCCTCTCCTTTTTCTTTCTTCCTTTTTTGCTGATTTTCTCTTCTTTTTTTTTCTTTTTTCTTTTGGTTTTTTGTGGACTTGAATTCTCCAAATTGGGCAAGTCCCTACCATCCATTTTGGTTAATATTCATGCTTCCCCAAAATAAACCTTCTTCGCTTCATGAGGTCCTTCCTAGTTCGGCACCCGCTTTCTTCCGAAGTTCCTTTTGCATGGAGGAAATCCTCTTCTAAGCTCTATCGTGAAATTCTCTAGGGTGAATCATTTTGTTATGATCTCGCATCATCTGAGCGTGATAGATAATCTTCTTTTCAAATTGACCTGGTCGTATTAGATTGGATCTATTTTGCCTCATCTAACTCCAACAAAATCTCGACTCCAATCGGTAAGAAATGTGTTGCCCCAGTGAAGTTCCTATTGCCCCGATGAAGGTTCTAGCCAACGCTCTAAAGTCATAGAGGGTCAAAGGTAACTTCTCTATGCCAACATTTACAAGTCTCAGTCAGTCTTCGAATTATTTTTGGTAGTCTTTGCTATACTGGCAAGGTGTCTGATTCTGGCGTTCTTCATCGCCACTTTTTTTTAAGCACTTGAGCTTGGATTTGAATTCGTATTTGATTACTGTCGTCTTTGTAACTTTGGCATATGAAGCAACCTTCACCCTCTTAGTGAAGTATTTGATAACCGCGAAGATGTATTAGTATTGGTAGGATACCTTTGACGAGATTGGTCCCGTAACATCCATGCCTCCCTCATATGGAGGAGGCGCATAAGTCTTGACTTCCTTGATTTGGTGTTTGATGTAACTTTCCTTTCTGGGTAGACCAGTAGCTCGAACTTCTTGATTACCCTGGCCGTTGTAGAACTATCAACATGGGTTCCAAGTTTGGCAACGTCCCAACATTTTAGTAGTCTGGCGTGTCTTGATATGATCGTGTAAAAATATCTTAGAATTCTTAAAAATAGCTCATTGATGTCTCGCCTTATTTCTGCGGTGGATTAAGCTTTTTCTTAAGCTTACAACGTCCATTAACCTTTTTGCAAGGTAGAGTCTATTTTCGCTTATTCTACCATCCCTAACAAATCAAAAGATAAGTTACAATCTCTATCATCTTCAAAGTCTTGAGATCCCTTAGACCCATATTTCACTAAAAGAGAGCCAGTAACAGTGTCGCTCGTGTCATTGATATCTGGGGACCCATCGCGAGTGTAAAGGTAGAAAATCTAAAGAATAAAATATTCTAAAGATGATTACTTATATGATATGGGCGTGAATGAAAAAAATAAAGATGTAAAGCATGAAAACATTTACTTAGAAAGATGCATTTCATAACAATTCTGGACACAAGCCCATTTCACAAAAGATTCCTATCGCTCTTAGGCTTTTAGAGCAATTTGCGTGTTTGGACATTACTCCGAGTTAGCTCTAAAAATACACGTCCTTTCCACAGCCCTATTGTTCAAAACACTCCCAGGCTCATGTTTCTGCATTTGGCGTGTCATCCAGCTTTACAACACCCATGCCGATGAATCTTTCCACTAATTTCTTGAAAGCCAGGCAATTTTCTATCGAATGCCCTGTAACCCCAGCGTGGTACTCACACTGGGCATTTGGGTCATACCATTTTGGATAGGGAGATTGCATCGGTTTCAGGTAGTGAGGGGCCACCACATGTGCATCAAATAAATCCTGATAAAGCTCCTTGTATGTCATCGAGATGGGTGTGAACTGGGGCCTTTCTGTGTTAGGCTTTGGGTTAGAATCTTGTCTAAGGGGATCTTGGTAATTGGTAGCCACCGTCCTTGGCTGCCTTATCGCTATTAGCCCTGAAGAGCTCTCGTTGTGCTTACTCGTACTATCCACTTCCTTTTCCTTCTTCTTTGGGGTCTTCAATGTCCGCTCCCTCCTTTCTTTTGCCTCTACCCGAACAACCGGTTTGGCTCGATCATCCTCAGGGTTAAAACATGAGCCCATTGGGAAGTTTGACAGGGTTGAGGTATTGGTCTGACGTCGGGGTCTGATGATGATGGGTGCCCCTTGCGACTGCGGGCCTGGTTGAGTCGGGGTACTCATTGGGGGTATAAACAATTTGTTCATCATCATCTGCACTGCCGACCACTGGACTACTCCTCTTTTCAAGTCTCTCGGCAAGTAGTTGGGTTAACTGGCGCATCATATTCATTTGATCTCGCATATCCGGCTGAATTTTGGCCAACTGTTCTTGCATCAGTATTTGCCTTTGCTCTAATCTCTCCAACTTTTGTTCCATATCTTCTAGGTTAACTGGAATAATTTCACCTAATTAGGGTTTTTCTACGAGTTTTGATGCATACAACACGATGTAATACAAATGCATGAAATGCAATGCAAAATGCATGAAATGAATGCAAAAAGAAAGAGAGGCATTGATTATGAATTCAATTCTTATTGGGAGAACCTGTCTAGAAAATACGTTCCTTTAATAAAGTAGACCGCATATACGGCCTCTTCCTCTCAGTCCAGGTGAAGACACCGATCCTCTTCTTCGTACCCGAATATTGTGGTTATGTCTCGTCTCTTCTAGCTCTTTGTTTGCTTGATCCAGGTTGTTCCTCATTACTCACTTACCTTTTGCGATGCTCATAATCTTCTGATGACTCCCGAATAATCCTTCTCAGCTTGAACCTTCCAACAAATCCCCTTCTTTGTATTCGGATATTATGGTTATGTCCCGCCTCTTCTAGCTCTTTGTTTGCTTGATCCAGGTTGTTCTTCATCACTCACTTATCTTCCGCGATGCTCATAATCTTTTGATGACTCTCGAACAATCTTTGTCGACTTGAATTTTCAGACAAATCTTCTTCTTCTTATCCGGATGTTGTGGTCATGTCCCGTGTCTTCCTTAGTAGACGTCTCTTCTAGCTCTTTTTTGCTTGATCTGGATCGTACCTTATCACTCATTTATCCTTCGTGATGCTTATAATCTTCGGATGGCTCCTAAACAATCCTCGTCGACTTGAATCCTCAAGTAACGTCTTATCTCGTTGTTTACCTGGGCCAAGTTTAGACGACTGTATCGTATTCCATTTTGTCAAGTAACACATTTTCTTATGACAAATTCTCCTATTTAGCAATCGAACGCGAATCAACACCTCCTTTCTAAGATGATGCAATGCAGTGCAAATGAATGCAAGAAGAAAGAGAGACGCTGGTTATGAATTCAATTCCATTAGAAGAACTTTTCTAGAAAATAAAGCTCTTTACATAAAATGGATTGAATATACGATTTTGTCTTCATAGTCCAAGTAAAACACCAATTCCTTCCTTCGTGACCGGGTATCATGGCCATATCTTGTGCGCTTTCTTCATAGATGCCTCTTCTAGCTCTTTGTGGCTTGGTTCGGGCCGTATCTCTTCACTCGTTTATCCTCTGTGATCGTTCATAAGCTCTTTTAAAAAGTCTGGGGGTGACGACTCTTGAATAATCCTTGTTGGCTTGAATCATCGAGTTAAGTCTTGTATTCTTCTGTGGACTGTCAGCCTTCTTTCGTTGTTTATTTGGACTATATTTGGGCCACCGTATTATAATCCACTTTATCAAGAAATTTAGTTCCTTATGACAAACTCCTCTATTTAGCAATCGAATATTAATCAGCACCTTCTTTCTATGATTATGCAATGTAATACAATCAAAAACAAAAGAAAACGCGTTAGCACAGGAGTAATAAACAGAGTACCTAACTGGGTGATCACTAAGGCTTGACGTGGCTCTACCTAGGGTGGGTTCTTAAAGTTGGCTATATGAGGTTTGGTTCTAAAGAAAGGTACCCGAACCAGCAGATTCCTCGATCTTCACCCATTATAGGCTCATATGGACCGAGTTCCGTTCAGGGGGACACATTTCCCTATGGCTACACGGAAATGAAAATTTCACGAAGACATAGGTACGGATGTATCCCGAAAGCGATCCACTATCTTGCACGGAGGTGAAAACCTCACGAAAGAGTAGCTTCTCACTCCCACTTAAAGGTGAGACCACGATGGTCATGCCATATGATGTGCAAAAATAAATTAAGGGTGATGAAAATGTCATTCGATTAAAATAAAACAAGTATGTATTCCAAACACAGCTTAAAGCAAGCAAGAAGTAAATCACCTACTCAGGTAACCGCTAGGATTTGGCGTGCTCTACCTAGGTTAGGCTCCTAGGTTTCTCTATATGCGGTTTGGTTCTAAAGCAAGGGTACCTGAACCAGCAGATTCCTCAATCCTTACCCATTATAGGCTCATATGGACCGAGTTCAGTTCAGGGGAATACATTTCCCTATGGCTGCACGGAGATAAAAATCTCACGAAGACATAGGTACGGATGTATCTCGGAAGCGATCCACTATCTTGCACGGAGGTAAAAACCTCACGAAAGAGTAGCTTCTCACTCCCACTTAAGGGTGTGACCGCAATGGTCATGCCGTGCAATGCCAAAGTATTTTATAAGACTCAACATCATTGGAATCATAATATCAGCAAGTGCATTGAAAGAAACGTGATTTTTTCAAAATAAATTTCTAAATTTCGACAAAAGGACAAAGAACAATCAATTTTACGGCCTGACTCTCTTATTTTGGTCCCCAGTGGAGTCGCCAAGCTGTCGAAACCATTTTTTGAAAAAACGGGAATCGACTTTGTTTTGAAAATAAGAAACGAGAGTCGCCACCGATCTTTTATTAGGTGTGATCGGATCACCTTGTTTTAATAAAAATGTTTTGGTTTATTGAAACAAAGCTTTTGGTCTACGAGTGTTTGAGAAAACAGGTTCAGGAGCCGGTTACGTGCAAGGAAGGGTTAGCACCCTCGTCACGCCCAAAATTGGTACCGAATTGATTAATTAATGTCCCAATGTCGAAAGTTGAAAAATTTTGAAAAGAATTTAAAAATCAATCTCTTTCTGAAGTATTTGAGTCTTCTCGAATGGAATATTATGATTTTCTCGTCTCGAAAGAATAAAATATCACATCCAGTACATAGGACACAATGATTTTAATCCTCAAATCCAAGATCATCTCTTAATTCCCAAGACTCATGCGTCAAAAATATCAAAAAGATATTCAAATATTTAGCCAAACGAAAGAATCGAAACCCAACTCATAGGGCACGACTTCTTGAGTTTCCCAAACATAGAATATTGCCTTATTTTAAATTTTTTTTTAAAATAAACGATTTGAAAGTGGACTTAAAATGTGTTTGTTTAGTTTGTTCGGATGAACAATCCTTCATAAATAAGTTGGAGATTTTATCCACAATACAATAACAAAGCAAAAGTATAATTGCAGAAATAAAATAACAATATATAGTGATAATAAAAAACGCAAATGAGTAAATTAGGGTTATAAGAAAAATATATACACAAAATACTATGCAACTGAGAATAGATATAGGAAATAAGACAATCTTAATATGAATCACATGTATATACATAAATAAAGAAACTTAATATAAGAATAATGCATGTATATCAAAAAAGTAACAATGTATAAACATGAATAGAATAAACAAGTACAATTTTAAAGAAGAAAAAACAAATTATGCGCGCAATAGATATATACATATGAAATAGTACAAAATATATGCATAAGATAGTTTAATACAAATAACGTATACATATAAAAAGTATGTATATGTAGAATAATTTTTCAACGAGTGATAGGAACAATTTTTGAATTACATATATAAAAAAAAAGAAACAAAGAACATATAAAATTTTTCAAAGCAATTAACAAACGAAAATTTTGAGATAAACAATGGCAAACGGTTTATTACACACAATATAACTTCAAACGAATGATAGTTCAAAATAATTAGTATATATATATGCGAAAAAAATTTTCTTTTTTCTTTATGAATAATATGTAATACTGTATAAATGAATAATATAGACAAACTTTTAATAAATATATAAAACAATTTATTATTATAGAATTAAGGATTAAATTTAAAAACAGAATTAAAATATGGGCTAAATCTGAAGAAAAGAGAGAAATGCAAGAACCCAGATGGAACACGTGCAAAGACAGAAGGACCGATCGAGATAATAATCCATCTCGTGCGCATCCATGGCCAAGGATCCGATTGGAAACCCCAAAAAAATTAAAGGGGAAAAATCCAGAAAAAGGAAGATGACAAAAAGAAGCCGATCAAACGGCGCTGGAAAGGGGAGGGATCTATTGCGCGAATATCCCTTTGAAGGGATATGCGCAACCCCCAGGAACCGAACGACGTCGTTTGCTGTTGTTTAATACCCCTCCCACTTCATTTTTCTTCCATTCGATTGCCCTTCCATCAAACAACATAGAAAGCCCCTCCCCCCATTAGTTTCCTCTGCTAGGGTTTCGGCCGTTTGTTGAAACGCCACCAATCCGGCGGCCGACGAAATGTGCGACGAGAGGTTTCTATGCTCCACTCGGAGGACCCTAAAAGCCTCGACCTTTTAGTGTCCTAGAAGCGAAGGGAGAAGTCCGGAGACGCCCCTTACACGGTCGAGCGCCGCGATGTAGGGACTCCGGTGAGCTTCTTCTCCTTACGATTTTGTTTTTTTTTGAAAAAAGGAAATAAAAAAATAACCAACAACAGTAACTAATAATCGAAAACAAACATTAAGAAGAAAAAAAAATCACCCTTCGTATTACTTTTGCTTTTCAATTTCTAATTTTGGATTTGATTTATTTTTGATTTTTCAATGTCTCTCAAAGACCGAAGGTACAAGGTTCGCTTCGATGTTGTTCTTCTTTTTTGATTTTTGAAATGATTGCTCAAAGTTCGTAAAAAGAAAAGACCCCCTCCCTACATTGCTTGACTCAGTTCTTTTATAACCGATTTTACAAAAGATTCGTTCGTTCTTTTGTTGTTTTGTTTTCTCTGCTATTCGTTGCCTTCCTTTGTTTGCAGGGCATGGGCAAAAGGGTGGAGACGGAGGCCGAGGCGCACGGGCGCTGAAGAGTCAGAGGGTGTGGGAGACCGTGACGTGGGGGAAAGCGCTGGAGCCAGAGGCGCATGGGTGCGGGGAGTGACGCGCGTGGGAAGCCGGAACGAGGTGGGTGTACGTGTGGGAGACGCGCGGGGCAGACGAAGGGTCGGTGGCGGCAGTGTTGGGGTTAGGGTTCTTTGTTGGCCGAAATGTTTGGGCTAGTTCATTGTAGGCTTGAACTGGAGTTTGGGCTTAGTGGGTGGCCCAACTTGGGTTAATGGATTAGGTTTAGTGGGTTGCTGTAGTTGGGTTTTAGGTTTGCATTTGGGCTTTAATGGACCTTTTCTTGTAAATGGACATTTTAAAAGGACTATTTTTATTCTATTATTTTGTTTTGTTATTTTTTTAGCTTATTTTGTTTGACTTTGTTTGGGCCCCCTAATCTGTATTGGGCCCGGGCAAAAATTGGTTACTACATCCTGATTTCAAGTTTAATTTGATCCGAAAACTTTGATTTTTCTGAATATTTGTATTTGTTATCCAACCAAACAGACTTAAATTTTGTTACGTATTCATGAAGTTTTGCTTTCCCATTCTCTACTTTTTGGTTGAGAAGAGTGAATATCAACATACCCATACATACTATAATCGACTCCGAGAAGGATAAAAAAAGGAACCTTATGTGATATTATGAATAAAATAAACATTAAAAAGAATAGCAGATGATGAAATCTAAAATCTGATTCATCAATTTATACACTATATTTTGCCCCAAATGTAATGTCATGATATAAACCTTTAAATGCACTCCAAACTTACAGAGAGATATCTCGATGAAACCCTAAAAAGCTTAATTATTATTTTTTTCATTATGGTACTTAAACTTTTCTTTAACCTAAATTGGAACTTAAAGTTACATTCTTGTTAACCAATTTAGCTTTAGAATGTGTTATGTGGCACTTAGTCTAATTAGAAAACTTAATATGACATTCTTGTGTAAGTTTGTCCAAGCTAAACTTGTACTTTTTTATATAATTTTTTCAAATATAATACATAAAAAATGTTTAAAATAATAAAATAAATGTTTCTCAATAAATTAAAAATAAATTAAAAATATGTATATTTAAATAATACTAATATAAATGTAACTTAATAAGCAAATGTGAAAAATAATAACAAAATTAACAATAAAACAATAGTTATATAATATACAAATAATAAAAAAAATTAGTAGTAATATAATTTGAAATGGTAGTAAAATAGTGAAAAAAAACAACAAAAAGAAAAGCAAGAAAATAATTTAAAAAAAGCAAAAATATGTTTTGTTTTATTTTTATATTCGGGTCAAATCGGGCTCAGGTTAAGAAAGCCTTACTTAAGGCTCAACCCATTTTCTAAACTCACTTTTTGAGCTTATATTTTTACCCAAACATCTCACTTTTCAAACTGAGTCGAATAACACAATTCATGAATAAGTTTAATTTTGAGTCAGCATTAATTACGGTTGGCGTAATAGTATTTTCAAGTTTTACATTCAAATCTCAAAATACCATTAGTCTCATTGGCATTATTTCCATCCTTTACTTTCAGCATCCATCTTATTATCATCATCATCAGTTTATATGTTGTTGAATGTCATTCTGATGTTGAAATTATGGAAATTTTACATGTGTTATAGTGGTATATATATTATGACTCTTGAAACATTTTTTAAATATTTATATTGTTCCAATAGTTATAATTGAAATGTTTCAAATTATCCAAAAGTTATAGCACTTAGTTATTAATAAATAGTTTTCACTATTTATAATGATGAGTTATGTTTTTTTATTATTAAAAGTTATATTATTTAATTATATTTTTTAGATACATATGTATTGAATAATTATATTTATTATAAAAAAGATACAATTGTTTAGATAGATATATCTTTACGAAGAAACACAAAAACCTTTATAAATTGAAGTATATAGAAACAAAAATTCCTTTTAATTCTCTTCCATCTTTTACTACTTTTAAATTGTTCTATAAAGATTCATTGTAGAAATCATGCATAAAATAATTAAATGTGTTTGTGAAACTTGAATATTTTTTTAAATTATTTTAAATCATATTTTACATTTTAAAATTTTAAATTAAAGTTTTAAAGCACACATCAATACTTATATTTACTTTCATCATTTAATTCAAAAAACTTTTAAACAAACTTGAACTTAATTAAAAATGTGTTAATTTGGTTTGACTGGACAAAAAAATAATTTAAACTGAAATTATTCATATTAAAATAATGTAGATGAATTTCTAGATGAAATTAGGATTGTAGTTACAACTACAATCAAAATATAATTATATGTACAAATACAAAGAATTCTATTTTAAAACTATCCAAAATCAAAGTGATACAATTTAAACCTTAAAATAAAATAACATAAAAACTCTACTTTTAATATAAGAATTATAAGAATTAAAATGGTTTTAACCCTTAAATCAAATTGAATGTTTCTAAAGCATAAATTTTAATCTATTTCATTAAAATAAAAATCACAGCATCTAACCTTCCTTCCTTCCTTCCTTTTTTATTTTATTTTATTTTATTTTATCATGTTGTTACAACTTTACAAGTAAATGATGAATTTTGATTAAGTGAATGCAGGGAGAGAAAATCCATTTGAGTGTCTCTTCTAATATATTATTTGCAATCAAATAGATCATAATTCAAATATATTTGTTGTCAAAATTTGTCAATTCAAATATGATAAATTTTTATATTAAGTTATGTAGTTGTAATATCTATACCAATTAAATTATGCTTCCACATGTTGGTAGGAGTGTGTAAATTTCGGGTAAAATCGAATTAATTCTGTAACTGACAAAATTCAGTTAACCGGTCAGTTAACCGAATTAATTTGGTTGATGGTTGGTTAATTAATTTTTTGGAAGTTAGGTTAACGAATAATTCGGTTCGAAATCGGTTGATTAATCGAATTAACCAAATTTAATAAATAATATTATAATATATAAGTATTCGGTCGGTTCAGTTAATTTTTTTAGAAATATAAATTAATCAGTCAGTTTAGTTGGTTAATTTTTTATATCTTTTATGTTTGTTTTAACCAAAAATTAAAAAAAATATATAAATTTCAGTTAATTGGGTTAACCGACCGAATTAACCGAAAAGTTTGGTTCGGTTAATTTTTTTGAAAAAATTTCGGTTCAGTTAATAGTTAAGGGTTTAAAAGGATCGATTAATTTAGTTAATAATAATTTGAATTGATTAATAGGTCAATTAACCAATTAAACACCCCTACATGTTGAGGTTATACGTTAAGGAGTGAAATCTCAATTGTAGTGAATGATATCTGCTTTTCTCCAAGTTTATCTTAATCTTAGCATGTCCCCCTCTCTTAAATTTCTTAATATATATAATTGTAAAAACATGAAAAAAAAAATTGATCTCTCCAAATTGCATGCCACTAAATTTACAAGAGCTTGGCGTAACAGAGTATAACGAGCTAGAGGAAATATTAGCATTAGAACTTGAATGCGTTCAAAAAGGAAAGGCTATGATGAAATTTCATCTACCACAAATAAGGCTATTTTCATTGTGGAATCTACCAAGATTGAACAATATTTACGGTGTTAATAGAATAATCATTTGTGATTCATTTAAAGTAATTGAGGTAAGATATTTTCCAAAATTAAAAAGGATGTCTCGAATAGGGGTGAGCAAAATTCAATTCGACTTGAAAAAATAAAAAGAAAAATTAAATTTCGAGTTTAAATCAATTTTAATTTTTAAATTCGAATAACTTAAATAATTCGATTAAACTGAACAACAAACTATAATATTTTATATTTTTATCTTAAACCTCCAAACTTTTTCACTTTCCCTTCAAAAGTTTTAGTCTCTCTCACTTCCTCCCAAAAGTTTTACTCCTCTCTCACCCCAACCCCAACCCCCTCCTTTACCCCAAATCCATTCCCCATCCCCCAATTTTTTTTTAATATTTTTCCCCTGAAATTTTAATTTCCTATTAATTTTCCCCAAAAATTTTATTCTCTCCCACTTTTCTCCCAAAACTTTTACTCATCACCCTCCTCAAAATTGTTAATTCTCTCCGTTCCCAACCCCTCTTCTACCCCAAACCCATTTTCTCCTTTTTTTTTGAAAATATTCTTCCCAAAATTTACTATCTTGTTTACTTTTCCCCAAAATTTTTTCTCTCCCCCACTTTCCTCCTAAAACTTTTACTTATCTTCCATCCCAACCTCTCGTCTACCTAAAATTCATGTTCTTCCTTTTTTTTTTAATATTTCTCCCTCAAAATTTTACTCCCTCAAATCCTCAAAACCTCTTATTTTCCCCTTAAACATTTACTTCTCACCTTTACCTCAAATTAAAAATCAAAATCATCCAAAAAATCCTAAACTTAAATAGTAATAATTTTATTTACATCTATCATTTGTTTCCTTTCCTGAAATCACTGTTTCAATTTTACTGAAAATGGGCCGTTACACGCATGAGCTTTCTGATTTAAGCTCTTATGAGCTTTCTGTTATAAAAGCCCACATAAGCTCCCCGTTACAAGCTCTCATGAGCTTTCTGTTATATGGCTTGGAAGAGCTTCCCATTTAAATGCTCAATGAGCATTCCCAAATATGAATTGATGGATTATACACAAATTGACGGAATTTAGTATGTACACTTTGTGTGTACTAATTGTGTATCCATCGATATTTTTAAGTAGTTCAATAGGTAAAATTTTGATATGAAACAATCTGAATTGTGCTAAAATATTACGGGCATATACTTGAATTACAAGGACATGATAATTGAACACATGATGTGGAAGATATATGAATGTGGAAAATTGATTATTGATGAGCTCATACATGTTTCTTGATGTACATATGAATTAAGTGACTAACATGATTGTTGAGGATATGTGTATAGGCTAATGGCCAAATTGCTTTGGATGTAATTTGTATGCTTACCTTATATGTAAATTAATGGTAAGTCAAATTCCTGTTATACAAACTTACTAAGCTTTGAAGCTTACTCTATTTCATTTTTCTCTATTTTATAATAATTCGGAAGTTCGTTGAGTTGGAAGCTTGGCGGAGATACATCACACTATCCATCAGCTCATTCGGTATAAATAGTAAACTAATTTTGGTTATAATGGCATGTCTAGGTTAAATAGCCAATATTGACACAAATATTTGATGTGATTAGCCATTGGAATGGCTTATGTTGGATTTGTATTTTGATGTGAATATGTTTGGCCTTATCATGCTTAACTAGTATTTGAAATGGTTAGAATGATGATGGATTTTAGGGATGTTGATGAATGACATTAAATTGTAAGTTTAATATATATATATGTGGTAAGTTTGGAAACTTGGTTATAATTCATGTATAAAATTTGGTTAGGCTTGATTTAGATGTCTTGGTAATGGTTGTTGATATGCAAATTGGTTGGGTTAAATTGATTGTCATTCAAGGTGAGAAATGTGGCTTAAAAATAGTATATTTTTGTCCACACGGGCAGAGACCCGGGCGTGTCTTTCATTTGTGTGTGGCACATGGCCTCGCACATGGGCGTGTAACTTGGTCGTGTGACCCCTGCACCTTAAATATACAAGTCAATATGCTCACACGACTTCGTGTGACCCAAGTTAGAGAGTACCCAAATTTGGACACGGGCTAGGACATGGCTGTGTGCCCTACTTTGAATACCCACACTCTCGACCGTGTGAGACACACGGCCTGGCCACACAAGTGTGTGTGTTCTGAGCCCTAGAAAAATTTTATAATTTTTAGAAAAATTCTTTGAGTGTGCCGATTTAGTCCCAACTTATTTCTAACGTGTATTTTGGGCCTCGAAGGCTTGAATAAGAGATTTTATGATTGATTTTAATTGATTTCTAATATGAATGATAAATGAAATGAATTGAATGTTAATTGATATGTAAATATCAGTATTACTCTATAACCCTATTCTAACGACAAATATGGGTTAAGGGTATTACAAATATACTGGTTTGTATACTTGTATGTTATGTGGGTTAATTGTGTATATTAAGTCAATTATGTTTTACTTTTTATTAAAAATTGTATTAACTGTGTTTCAATATTTCAGTAATAATTGAATAGGAAATCTAAAAAAATATTATATTAAAAAATTAAAATTTAAAAACTTGATAATAACGTATGTAATAAAAAAATATATATAAACACTCCGAATATGATATGTTGTAATAAGAAATGGAATGCGAAAACGTTAAAAAGTGATTGGACCCAACCTTATCTTTTCATAGCAGCAATCATTGACTAAGGGCTAATTTGGATGGGCAGTGTGTTTACCTCCGGTGAGGTTAAAAATAGCGGTGGCGGTAATATTAGTTACTGTAGCGGTGAGATTGGACACTGTAGCAGTGAGATTAAAAACAGCGGTGGAGTGTGTGTTTGGATTCAAACGCAGCTGTAGCAGTGAGGTGGAAATAAAAAATGACCATTAAAGACATCATATTAGAATTGATATATAATAGTTGTTTTTAAATTATTTTACTTATGTAAAATTATTAAAGTATGTGAATTTATGAATTCATTTAATAAAATATTAAAATGTATCTTCCAATATTTTATTTTAAATATTTTAATGAATTATATAATCAATTTAAATTATTTATTAGATAAAATAAAAATTATTTTTAATTTTTTATAGTTAAATATTTTTTATAACAAGGATAAATATTATTTTCGCAAATAGTAACATTATACTTGAATCAAATTTTGAAGTATCTAACCGAATGATTTTTAATAAAAAAAATATAGTAACATAAGACATAACAAGTTTCATTATTACTAGAAATTAAGTTATGATACAAAATTGTTTTTACAAATGTTGATTCATTAAACTATTTGCAATGGTTTCCCTTAACATTGTAATTTCAAGGTCACTTTCATTGTTAGAAGAACTTGATTCACCTCTATCAAAATCGCCTGAAGAGATTGGAACGTCGGGTATATTCTCAAATTGTCGAAAATCCTCATCATTTGACCAAGCATGTCTTCGAATGTAATTATGCAAAACCATTGTTGCAATAACTATTAAAACTTGCTTGTCGAATGAATAGCTTGGAATATTAACACCCATGAGTAAGAGCATGAAATGGTATGAAACGGAATCATGATTATTTTATGGGATAATGGATACATGTTGGACAGCATAAAGCCTTGATGCTCAAAAGCTTGGAAGGCAAGAAGACATGGATGGATGATTAATTATTATTATTATTATTATTTTAATTTCACCCTCGGCAAGAACCCGAGCCGGTTCGTATCACCCTCGACAGCTAGAAATTTCACTAAAATTTCACTTAATTCCATCACTCATACCAGCATAAAGATGCAACAAAACAACCAAGGAAGAAAAGGTAAAGAAAGTATCATTTATTTAATTAATTAAATAACATATGCAATTGTGCATTTTTAGCAAGTTTAAAACATCTTTAAACAGAGAAATTAAATGCTGAAAGTCCAGCATTTGGACAGAGGCTTTATGAATGCAATTGTGCATTTTATTAATCTTTGTCAAAACAATACCAACACGTGAAATGGCAGAATTTTGGTGAGGCTTCTTCCTTGTAATAAAACTTATGTATTCATATAGGAAATTGGTGTTCACTAGAGAATGAATCATAGAACCACTTGTATATTTATATATGTCTAAAACAAATACCAAGAAGTTGATATGGTCCAATTTTCAGTATTTTAAGGTTGTATGAGATGATTATGTTGGCCATGAATGCATTAATAGGCCCTTAAAGTTAAAGTTAATGTTATAAGTGGCCTGAAACCGAAGCTGTTCTTTTTTTTATATGCAATGAGTTATGCTACTGCAGTTTGCTTACTGTATTGATTTTGTTTAGGTGTTTGGTTTATGCATTATCATTTGCAGCTACATACTGGGTGGGGATTGAAAATGGCATTTGTGGTTGAAGATGGAAAAGGAGCTGATCAATCAATTCTAAGAGGGTCAAACACTTTTAAAAAGCTATAAAAGCTCTCAAATCATTTCAACTAAACTAAGATCATTTCAACAAATTTCAAATCCTATGCAGAACTGATCTACAGGAGCTGCTTGTAGACTTTGAAGCTGAAATGCGAGTACCACCTAGATAAAGCATTTATCAACTCAGTACAGAAGGATTAAAAATATCCCTTTTATCTGATATTTGTTAAGATCTGTGAAGTCATTTCCTAGCAAAATTGTTCATGCCTCAATCTATTTTATCTGGTGTAGAAATAGAATAAGTGAAGAAACAAGGCAAAAGAAACTTTTCACATCAAAGAGAACCCAAAAAAATGCTTTTAGATCTCCAAGCAGCCAACCTCAAAGTGTTGCTACCTAACCTTATGACCAAGGCAGGAGAAAGACAATAATACCACTTTGCGATTCCTTGTTCTCTAAAAGAGCTTTTTCCTCTTCAGCAAGCCAGTATTCATAGTATTTGTAATCACAACAGCTCGTCGAAAAGGAACCTGGAGACCACAATATTAAATGCACAAAACATAGGAACCAAAAAGGGAAGCAGAAAGGAACAAATAGAATGCATTCATTCATATACGTAGGCACAGAGCATAATGAGCCAAAAAATTATGCAAAAATACACATACTTGATGGGTGTCTCTCCAGGGTTTTTCTGACGTGTAACATGTTCAAACTGCCATCCATTTTTGCAACAAAACTTGCTAGTTTGTCTGCAACTTTCTTCACAATAGGATCGGTTGGGGAAGGTGGTGCTGCACGTCACTTATAAAACTGATTAATACCAAGAGAATGAAGAAGAGAATGCAAATTACTCTTGTAACAGGCAGGCGACATATTCCAAATCTTTCGTTGAACATCTCTTTCCACCAATGTTCTTTGGTACTTAAGGCATAAGCTGTATTCACGAGATGAGAAATATTCAAGAAATTTTGCTCTCTTCCTCAACCACTTTCAGTTCAGAAAAGACTTACCGCCAGATGACTTCATAAATCATAGCAGTTAATTAAGGGGACTATTTAACTCAGACACCGATAAAACGTTTCTTAATGAGAAGAGAAAAGAGCAATTATTATCTAGTCCCATAACAACAAATATAGATTAGTATGTGAAATATTCACGAACTCATTCTAGTTGCAAACTTGGCATCGTATCAGACATGCAGCCTAAGCATGTAAACTCCCAAAGGACTACCAAGTCATAAAAAGCAACACAACAAGATAGATAAAAGCAGAAATTACCACCATCCACTTTTTTTATCCTTGTCCAGAGGCATCTGATAGACCCAACTTTTTCCGTTTAAGCGGTCTCTGTCATCTGAAAACTTCCCTGCAGCTTGGTCCTCCTCTTCATCATCATCTGCAGCCAACTTGAGAGGAGGTGCCACGAGCTTTGGTTTCTGCTTCAAGCTGATTGCAAGTTTGCCTCCGGAAGAAATTTGGGTGGTCTTATGTGAATCACTGGGCTTACATTCCATGGCTATTTTGTTAGGGAAAATGGCAGGTTTGGAAGCTGAAGACCCTTTTACAAATTTGGGGGGTTTAGATTCTTCTAAAGCTGCAGCCTTTTCTTTTTTCATCCTTCTGTTGTTGAAGCTGTTCAAACCTCTCCATAAAGGAACCATCATTAGCAAAAAGGCTAGATGGCACTCCTTTCTCCATGGGGAAAGAGCCAACAACACTTGCTGGATAAGTAAAGGCTCTGAGCTATTCAGATATTGCAGCGGTGGGTCTTAAGGTCTGAATTTATAATAAGAGTAAGAGATGGTATTACATTTACACAAAATGTTTCACCCTTCAAATAAAACATACACACATTTGGCAAAAGCAGAATTGAGAACTAAAGAGGCACATCGATAAATTCCCAGTTCTCGGAGATAACCACTGTCTGATCAGTCAGATAAACAACACTTCAATTTGACTTTTCTCCATCCAAAAAGCCAAAGGGCAGATAAACCATTAGCATTTAGCTGGACATAATTCTTCGTAAATTAACAGCAGAGATATGAAGCATGGGTAGCATCCGATACGCCCGAATAAAACAATTAAAAGCATAAAATAACAATCGAAAACCAAAATAATATCATGGGAATCCAAGCATAGCTTAGTCGAACATTTCGAAAACTTACATTGCCATATACCCCATAAGGAAACTTAGAGAAGTTGAATTGAATAATCAACAGGTCGATATGAAAAATTTGCCTACTTTTCAGAATTTGATCATATGTATAGGCCATGACAAAAATGCCCTGTTTAAATACCCAGCAAAAGCTAATTTTCTTAAGGAGCAAACCCAACGAAAATCCATAACAAAATTAGTAGTACATTAAAACAACTCACATATTTTCTAAAGCATTTTCATTTCTATCCTTTAAGAAAGACAATTCCAACCATAAACCATGTTATCACACAAGTGAATTGCTCAAAATGGTATTCAATTCATCAATCAAACAAAAAACAAAAAGGCTCAAAACCACCTTCCACCAAAACCCATCAAAGGAAACAGAAACAAAATGATAAAAGAAGTATACAATTCTAATAAAAAAAAAAACAACCTTGCCCAAAATGATAACCAAAGAAACTTTTGATCAGCAACAAAATCAGACAACAAAAATTAAACATTTTTATAACAAATTTAAACAGGAAATGGAAGAGGAAAAAAACCCAAAAAGATATTGGAAATTCTTGACAGAGTGAAACTTTTTATTGTGATGGAAGAAAGAGATATATTGGAAATTAGAGATTGAAAGATATTCAGAATGGAATGGAATTTTTTGGGAGGATAATGTGAAAGAGAAAAAGAGAGTGGTCGGAGAGGGGATAACCAGTAGCAAAAAAGAGGGGAGAAACGACTGTTTTTTTCCTTCAGTAAGGGTTTTTTGTATTAAAAGTAAGGGCATTTTTGTCTGTTAAAAACTCCAACTGCAACCTCCATTTCAATTGCTGTTTTTACTCCCAGTTCAGTTTCTGCAGACCAGTGTGGTGGAGATTCATTTCCACTGAACTTCACTGCTGAACCAAACAGCACAGCAGTGCGGTGGGCAGCAAATTTTTAGGCCAACTGCACCTCACCGGCCTTCAACGTGCAACCAAAGGCAACCTAAGTTTTTTTTTATTATTCGGTTGTTTAGGCTGGTCCGTTTGTAACTGGACCAGCTCTTTGTTTATGTTTTGGTTATAATTTTTTAATGAAGCCTAATTTGTTTTTTGTCAAAAAAAAATAAAAATAAAAATATTTATTCATTTATAAAAAAATAATTTGTTAAAACTTTTAAAATCGTCCATATTTAAAAATACATGATTAAATGGTACTGTTTTTATTGGCGGGCATTGTAAAACGGTTAATATCTTTCTCACGTATAACTTTACTTTTAATCTCGAATTTTATTTTTATAGATCAAAATTTATTTTTTTAATAAATTTTAATTCGAATTTTAAATTTTATTAAGGGATAAGTTTTTAGGTAATCCATCTAACTAACAAAAATAATTAGGTCGAGTTTCGTGTGTTTTCTAATATTCATGTAGTGGACCTAAAAACCGTTGTCACATTGTGCTTTTGTGAGATGAGTGACTGCTAGGTGGAGGAAATATATGGTTATAGAGGTTCGGTAATGGTGATAGCCTGAATGGTGGTGATGGCTTTGGTGAGTGGAGTTTGGTTGAGATGTCTGTCGGGTTACGGTTTTGTTTGTGGATGGTTGGGGAGGTAGCCGAATAACAATGAAAGCAGGGTTAAAAGGTATTTAGGGATAGACCCACTTAGATCAGCTGTAATGGCTTAGTATTACAACTAACTAAACATGCTGTTATTATTTGTCCAAGTCTCATAAACTGTGTGGGTCCTTTCCAACATATAAATAAATATTTCCCAACCAATAACCAACTTTAATTATCATATAGAAAATAGCAATATATATTTATCTTTTTTAAATATGAAAAAAAAAACTTTGTAATTATAAAAAAAATGTTACAATGTATATGTTGCGTTTTGAAAAATAAGTGATAAGAATTTATTTTAAACAAAATTAACCCCTAAAATAGAAAATACACATAAAAAACTATAATTAGAACAATGGTAAGGAAAAGGGCTGAGACCTTTGAACACATTAATTATTTAATTTAATACTTATAATAATTAATTTAAAATAGAACATGTAATTTGAGCAAGTTGGAAAAGGAAATTGGTTGGGTGTTTAATGTTAGATTCATTGATGGGATGCAATAACTTTCTTCTTGCTTTATGGAAAGGTAAGGTTGAATGAATGAATGAGACAAATTGACAGGTTGGTTGGCTGGTGTGGTAATGGTGTGTGGGCTATGGTCAG
This sequence comes from Gossypium bickii, assembly GCA_025503065.1. NCBI lineage: Eukaryota > Viridiplantae > Streptophyta > Magnoliopsida > Malvales > Malvaceae > Gossypium > Gossypium bickii. Next base: position 125,787,797 of record CP106711.1, read on the forward strand.
GTTGTCACATTAATGTGCTTTGGAATTAATGGCATAAAATGGATTAATTAATGGCATAAAGTCTAGCCTTAACCAAAGTTTAAATGATTTTATACAAATGTTGAGTCATTGTTAGATAAAGAAATCTTTTAAAATATTTATCATAAACTTAAAATCCTATCTATAAATAATTAAGAAACAAAACGTGTGGGTCCTTTCCTCGTCTTTTTCCATAGCAGCCTTCTGAAAGTCGTTGCCGTGAAGCTTTCTCTAACCTCATATTTTTCTAGAAAAAGTATTTCCATTATTGTATCAATGGCTTTCGCACCTGTTTCCTTGGTGTTGTAGGTGATTCAAGGGCAGGCATAGAAAACACTTCGGAGTGGCTCTTTTCTAGCAGTTTGGCAGAGCTTCATTTCTGCTCTTCATCTCCCATCCAACAAGTTAGTATATTGATTGAATCTCACCTTTTTATTCTTCTTTCAAACCTCTTAAACTGCAACACACTGTAATTTCATTTTCATGCTTGCAATTACCTATGTTGCCATTTTCAGGGTGAGTGTCGTTTTCTTTTTCATATGTCGAAAATCGTAAAATATGTAACTAAAATGATGAGTTGTTGAGGTTGATTCTGAATGTTTTTTTTAGTACTTTTATAATTTCAAGAATAACTATATTTTTTTTAAAAAAATAAACTCATGTATTTTATAAAAATTTTCATTTTCTAATTTTTCTTTTTCTAAATTTTATGATTTTTTATTTCAAGTGTACAATAAATCTGAACAACTATATTAATTTAGATTGTTCTGAAATATATTTTTCTACTAATTATACAGTAAAATAACTTTTCTTAAAACAAATAAATTTCATTTTTTTGAAATAAATTAAAATTTTATTACTTGAATTATTTATAATCATTTTAAAATATGAAATTAATATTAAATTCATTACTTAATTAAGAAAAAAAATTAAAATGATCTATAATCAATTTTTTATGACATGCCCCACCATTCTATTGATTGTCCAACCTACAGTGATTACCAATAAGAAGAAAATTTTAAGTACAAAGTACGTAAAAATTATCAAATTTAAATACTTTCGTATATATTAACATTTTAATTTAAAAATAAATCTATTTATTCATTTATAAAAAAATTAGTTAAAACTCATCGGTATTCCAGCTTTCAGCAATGGTTTCCTTTGTGTTGTAGGTGAAAGTAAGTTTAGGCGAGTGAAAGGCAGCTTCATAAAACCCTTTGGAGTGGCTCTCCTATCAGTTCCCCTTCATATTATCAGCAACATCTTTTGCTGGATTTCCTCATTTGTGCTCATCATCACCCATTCAACAAGTTAGTCAGAAAAGGTATGTATTGAATTTCACCTTTTTTTATTGTTCTTTCAAGTCTCATAAACTGCAACAAACTTGGTTCCTTTTCATGCTTGCAATGACATCTATTGCTTTTTGCTCCATCCTCATTAATGTTAGTACAAAACTCCGGTGAGGAAAATCTCGAACACACGAACAAAAACTCGAACAGAAGAAGAAATAGGACAAGGCTCCAAGGCGTGTATTAAATCACTATCTTTAAGGTTATATTCGCCCCCACCTATCTTCGGTGTGCAAATGAGTTCCAAGCAAATTAACCTCGAGGATACAATGAAGCCAATGGCTATTTTGCTTTTTAATCGATTTGCGAGAATAGCCCACTACACACCGAGCAATATATGACAAGAAAACCAATTTCTATAAAGAATTTTCTGCAGTATTACTTTATAGAACAATCTAACAATATTAGAAAATGAAGGAAGAAAGAAAGAATATTAGAATTGTTGATTTTTTCCAAATGAAATCGATTCCTATTTATAGGAATTTTCATGTCTCTTTATAGAGACATATTTAATCAATAGGTATTTTTCCAGAATAATAATATTTTTTTAAAATAAAAACATTATTATTCATTTAATTATAATATTCAAATAATATTATTTAAATAATTATAATTCTTTTTCAAAAAATCAAAAGATATAATCTTTTAATTAATTATACCCATTCATTTATAGTTATTGGAAAACTATAAATTTTGAAAATGTTCCAACAATCTCCCCATTTTCAAAATATTTTAGATTTTGATATTCTTGAAATCAATTTGCATAAATGAAGGTATCTTACGATTGAACCTTCACTTAGTGAAAACATGTTAAAGTTAATCGAAATTGCATGGTAGACTAAGCTTTGAACCAACTATTTCATTTGATTAACCGAACACATCTCACACAATGATTTCAACATTGGTCAATGCATAATATCTAGGGACACTATTATGGCCATGTGTGCGTGTCCTCTTTTCATGAGTCTTTGTCGAGCCAAGCCCTTGAGCCCCTAGAAGCGGCCACACTTCCACTCACATAGGTAGATCCCATCAAAAGTGTTCCCGTAATTATAACACTCTAACATATTTATGTTATGGGTCCATTAAGAGTACATTACTCATCCTTCCCTTATCATTATGTACCTAGCACTTTAATCTTAGGATGGATTTATTTATAGTGCTATGATCACATACTAATGATGTACTTTATCTCATTGAACTCAAGACTTGACGTTATACCAAGCGTTGAGTCGAGTTTCCATCATGGGTGACTCTAATTAATGGGCTTGAGTCCCATCCTTTTGAGGTCCTTTTTCTTTGCATCTCTAGCAAGACTTTTTGTCAAAGGATCCGCCAAATTTTCACTTGACCTCACATAATTAATAGTGATCACTCCATCAGAGATTAATTGTCGGACATAACTATGTCTTAATCCAATGTGTCTAGACTTTCCATTATATATTTGGCTATATGCCTTTGCTAGAGTAGCTTTGACTATCACAACGGATAGAAACAGTGAAATTGGCTTAGGCCATAAAGGTACATCATAAAGCAAATTTCTTAACCATTCGCTTCTTTAGATGCAAATGGCTAATGCAATAAATTCACTGCCATGGTGGAATCGAAGAATACATGTTTGTTTCTTGGAACCCCAAGAAATGGCTCCTCCACCAAGAATGAAGATCCATCCACTAGTAGATGCATGATCTTCCAAACTTGTAATCCAACTAGCATCCGAATACCCTTCTAAAACTGGAGGATATCCATTATAACACAATCCATAGTTAATAGTTTTCTTTAAGTACCTAAGTACTCTATTCAATGCTTGCCAATGCAAACTACTTGGATTACTTGTGTACCTACTCAATTTCCCAACAGCATATGCAATATCTGGTCTTGTACAAGTCATTATGTACATAAGACAACCAATTAGACTTGCATATTTCAATTGATCAATTTTCCTACCAGCATTAGATACTAATTTTATTTGAGGATCCATGGGTGTAGATCTTTGGTATACTGATTGAAAAGATCAAACTTTTAAGCACATTTTCAATGTAATGTGATTGTGATAAAGCTATACTTGCTTTCATCTCGGGTTATTTTAATCCCAAGAATAACATCCGCTACACCCATATCCTTCATAGCAAAGTTGTTTGACAAGAATTTCTTTGTGTTTTCTATTTGTTCCAAATCCGTACAAAAATAAGCATGTCATCTACATATAAGCAAATTATGACACCTTTTCCATTTTCAAATTTGCTATATATGCACTTATCGGATTCATTTATTTTGTAGCCACTAGCTAAAACGACATTGTCAAACTTTTGGTGCCATTGTTTTGGTGCTTGTTTAAGTCCATATAAAGATTTAACAAGCTTACATACCTTATGCTCTTGTCCTGGAACAACAAATCCTTCCGGTTGTTCCATGTACACTTCCTCTTCCAATTCACCATTTAAAAATGCAGTTTTAACATCCATTTGGTGAATAACCAAATTATATATAGATGTAAGTGATATTAAGAGTCTAATTGAGCAATTCTTGCATTGGAGCATAGGTATCAAAGTAATCAATACCTTGTTTTTGTGTAAAAACTTTTGGCTACCAACCTTGCTTTAAACTTATCAATGGTTCCATCAACCTTCATTTTCTTTTTGAAGATCCATTTACAACCTATATGTTTGGAACCCGGTGGAAGATCAACTAAGATCCAAGTTTGATTTCCCATTATTGAATCCATCTCATCATTTATTGCTTCTTTCCAAAAAGCAGCACAGTCTTGAGATTTCATTGCCTCTTCAAATGTAATAGGATCAGATTCTGTATTGTAACAATAAGGTATCTTATTGTATATACTTTCACCTTTTCCTTCTACAAGAAACATCATGAAATCTGGTCCAAAATCTTTGACCTTTTTAATCCTCTTACTTCTTCTTAATTCTTGACAAGATTCACCATTATTATCAATTTGTTTCAATGGAATCTCATTCTCATTTGAAGAATGAATCAATTGTTGTGGCTGTAATTGTCTTGATATAGAATTAAATCTATTTTCATCAAAAATAGCATCTCTTGATTCAATAACAGTGTTAATTGAAATTGAATCATTTGGTTCAATTACCATGAACCTATATGCCTTGCTATTATGTGCATATCCTATAAATATGCATTCAATTCCTCTTTCACCTCACTTTTTACGTTTAGGTGTTGGAACTTTGACAATAGCTCTACAACCCCAAACCTTCAAATAATTAAGGTTTGGTTTCCTTTTCTTCCATTGTTCATAAGGAGTTATTTTAGTTTCCTTATTAGGAACTCTATTCAATATATGACAAGCTGTTAGAACAGCTTCTCCCCAAAAACCTTGTCCAAGACCTGAATATGATAACATTGAATTTACCATTTCAGTTAATACTCTATTTTTCCTTTCAGCTACACCATTTTGTTGTGGTGTATAAGGGGCTGAAACTTGATGGACAATCCCAGTGGATTCAAAATAACTTGGATTATAGTATTCTCCACCTCTATCCGATCTTAAGCACTTGATAAATGATTCACATTGAAGTTCAACTTCAGATTTATAAACTTTAAATTTATCAAGCGCTTCATCTTTCGAATGCAATAAATATACATAACAATATTTAGAACAATCATCAATAAAAGTAACAAAATATTTCTTTCCACCTAATGTAGGAGTATTATGCATGTCACATAAATCACTATGTATTAAATCAAGCAATTTTGTTTTTCTTTTAACCTTAGGGAAAGGGTTTCTTGTAATTTTAGTCAACATACATGTATTGCATTTTTCAATATTATTATTAAAAACAGGAATTAAATCTAACTTATACATGTCATTCAATTTTCTATAATTCAAATGACCTAATCTATAATGCCATAAACAAAAGATTCAATCATATAAGCAGAAATAGTATTTTCATTCTTATTGATAATATTTAGTTTGAACATACTCTCATACATATACCCTTTCCCTACAAAAATTCCTCCCTTAGATAAAATAAATTTATCTGCCTCAAAAACAAGTTTGAAACCAAACTTATTTAATGACTTCGGACACTAAATTCTTTCTAACTTACGGTATATAATATACATCATTTAAGGTTAAAACCTTTCCGTAGTGAATTGCAGTTCAATGACACTTTGCCTTTGATTGTTGCGGTGGAAGAATTTCCCATGTACAAGACATTGTCATTTTCACATTGTGTAAACTTTGTGAACATGCTTTTGTCTTTGCACACGTGTTTGGTTGCTCCAAAGATCAATCCACCATGTATTATCATCTTGTGCCATATTAATTTCGAGATATCATTGCAACAAACTTTTCGTTATTATCACCTTAGAAGATGATTTCTTCTTTAAGAATCGACATTCATTCTTGAAATGTCCGGCTTACCACAATGATAGCATGAGCCCTTTTGTTTCTTTTTAAACTTAGGTGCTCTATCATGTCTGTTTGAACTTTCTCTTGAATGGTTTAGTAGTGCGTACTTCCTCCGTAACATGCACTTTGGCATTTTTTGAATTTAGATTCTCGATCTTGCTTTCGATATTCTTCTTCAATACGAAGATGATTTGCCAAAGCCTCAAGAGATATTTCCTCTTTCTTATGTTTTAGACTTCTTTTAAAGTCTTTCCAAGATGGAGGAAGTTTGTCTATTATGGAGGATACAACAATCATTTCATCCATTTTCATATCATATTGTTTGAATTGATTCAAACATCTTTTCAATATCACGAAATTGTTCCATAATGTAAGCGACCATCAATCATTTGATAATTATTGAAACGACTGACAAGAAATTTCTTACTTGTAACATCTTCGGTCATGTATCTTGTCTCCAATTTGTCCCATAATTCTTTAGCGGTGACCTCATTTTGGTAGGTGTCGAACAAACCATCAGATAAACCATTCAATATGTGGCCCATGCACATATAATCAGCATTGTCCCATTTTTGTCTTTCTCGGGTTGCGAAAGAATGAATCGTTTCAGTCTCCTCAGTCTTGGGGTATCCAAAACATATGCAATCTTCAAAGTTGATAATAAGAAGTGCATCTTTTTCTGCCATCGTCGGAAATTGCCACCATCAAACCGATCAAGTTTGACAAAATTGGAAGCCAACTCCCTTAGTGTTCCACTTTCGTGAGTTGCGGTAGTCATTATGAACTATAACCTTAAAATTGTTAGTACAAAACTCCGTGAGGAAAATCTCGAACACACGAACAAAAACTCGAATGTAAGAAGAAATAGGACAAGGCTCCAAGGCGTGTATTAAATCACTATCTTTAAGGTTATATTCGCCCCACCTATCTTGATTGTGCAAATGAGTTCCAAGCAAATTAACCTCGAGGATACAATGAAGCCAATGGCTATTTGCGTTTTGCACTGCATTTGACGAGAATAGCCCACTACACACCTTGAGCAATATATGACAAGAAAACCAATTTCTATAAAGAATTTCATAGTAATACTTTATAGAACAATCTAACAATATTAGAAAATGAAGGAAGAAAGAAAGAATATTAGAATTGTTGATTTTTTCCAAATGAAATCTGATTCCTATTTATAGGAATTTTCATGTCTCTTTATAGAGACATATTTAATCAATAGGTATTTTTTCGAATAATAATGTTTTTTAAAATAAAAACATTATTATTCATTTAATTATAACTATTCAAATAATATTATTTAAATAATTATAATTCTTTTTCAAAAAATCAAAAGATATAATCTTTTAATTAATTATACCCATTCATTTATAGTTATTGGAAAACTATAAATTTTGAAAATGTTCCAACAATTAACTATATCTGTTGCCCACTTCAAGGGGGAATGTCAGTTATTTTCATATACTAGGAAGATCACATCTATGTATCTTATATCTGAAGACATATGTGTTAGAATATAGAAAAATCAAGACTCTATAACAGAGCTCACTAACTACAACTTGATACAAATTGTTTATTATTTGTGTTCTAACTTGTTACAACTACAGTTCATGTGCGTCCAAGATCTCATTCGGCACATTTTACTATAGAAGAGTAAATGAAGGAGGATTATCCTAGCATTGGAACTGAGATTAGGATTTACTTTCTAAAGTATAATTTACAAATTTGTAATCTCCTATTTCGGAGCTTAATAACAGTAGGTAGATATTTTAGCATGTTAACATACTATAAAAATGACACACTGAAACAACAAAAGCTGCTATTGCATTCAAAATCGAGTAATAACATTTTAGAATTCCTTATGGTAATTTATTTGGATTGACACTAGATATCTCTTTTCTATTAATTTCATTTTATCATTTTTGAGGGAAATTTTCTTGATTTCATCTTTATAACTTGTGAAATTTCTTGTGGAATATGTTAAAAAGATTATGTTATTTTTTAACCATGGTTAGATACATACAGCTGACTATGCATTATTACTTAGTTTCTAACATATTACATGTTATGCAGTACTTTTAACTTAGTCATGGACTTTGCTCTGAATAAGTTTGAGAAACACTGGGATAATAACAGAAGCCTTAATCAGCGTATAAATGACCTGAAAAGGAAACTAATGGAATTGAATGGTGTAAAGGAAGATATTGATTCTAGAATGAAAGCAGAGCTGCGGCCAAGAAAGAAACTCAAGAGGGAGGTCCAGATATGGTTGGAAAACGTTGAAAGAATCAATGGCGTAGTTCAAAACCTTATTGAACGAATCGGTGAAAGCAGTACTCTTACACGTGGATTTCATGCAGACGATTTGTTAAAGAGGACAAGAGACGTTGAGGAACTTATTCAACAAGGCAAATTTGAGGAAGGTTTGGTGGTTGACAATCCTCAATGGATTGGACAGGTTTTGTCGACAACAAGATTATCAGGTGAAGGTATAAAGGCCTGTGTGGAAAAGATTTGGCAGTGTTTGATGGATGATGAGGTTGGAAAGATTGGAGTTTGGGGGATGGGTGGTGTGGGGAAAACAAGCATCATGAAACTTATAAACAATCAACTCTTACAAGAGAGGGAGAAGTTCGATATTGTGATTTGGATCACTGCATCCAAGGAGATGAGTATTGCTAAGCTACAAGAGGACATTGCAAGTCAAATTAAAATAACTTTTTGTGATGTCGATTGTGAAACAAGAAGGGCAGGGATGCTGTTTGAAACATTGTCTCGGAAGAGTAGGTTTGTGGTGATCTTGGACGATATATGGGAAGAGGTTTCCTTTGAGAAGGTTGGAATTCCTGAGCCATCTACTGGGAGTAAATTAGTCTTGACAACGAGATCTTTTGATGTGTGTCGAAAAATGAGTTGTAGAGCAATTAAAGTGAAGCCTTTGGTGGAAAAAGAGTCGTGGAAGTTATTCTCGGAGAAGGTGGGTCGGGATATTTTAAATGTTCCAGGGGTGGAACCAATTGCAAAAAAGATTGAGAAGCGTTGTGCGGGTTTGACCTTGGGAGTAATTACTGTAGCTTCTTGCATGAAGGGCATTGATGACATTTCTGAATGGAGGAACGCACTAAAGGAATTAAGTGAACACAAACAAAGTGTTAATGGATTGGAAGGAGAGGTATTCCAGCAGTTGCGATTTAGTTATGATCGTTTGAAGGATCCAAAACTTCAACATTGTTTTCTCAATTGTGCATTATATCCTGAAGATTGCGAAATTGAGGAGACAGAGCTTGTTCGGATTTGGATTGCAGAAGGGCTTGTGGAAGAAATGGATAGCAGGCAGGCAGAGTTTGACAGGGGTCGTGCAATAATGAATAGACTCGTAAACAATTGTTTGTTAGAAGTTTTTTCTGAAACTAAAGATGAAAGATATGTAAAGATGCACGATCTTGTAAGGGATATGGCATTACATATCACAAGTGCAAAACCTCGATTTTTTGTAAAAGCAGGAATGGGATTAAGGGGGCCACCAAATGTTCAAGAATGGAGTGAGGATTTGGAGAAGGCTTCATTGATGAGGAATCGAGAGTTGGAAGTCCTGTATCCCTTGGAATTGTCACCACCAAAGTGTCCGATGCTCACAACATTGTTGCTGTCTGATTCTGGCATAAAGAGTATTCCGGAAAGTTTTTTCAGCCATATGGATGGACTCAAGGTTCTTAATCTTTCTCGGAATTATATTGAGAGACTCCCAAATTCCGTATCAAATTTGAAGAATCTCACTGCGTTGTTGCTTGCTGGTTGTTTTCGTTTAAGGTATGTGCCATCATTGTCAAATCTTCGAGCTTTAAAGGAGTTGGATCTTGGAGGAACATGTATCAAGGAAGTCCCTCATGGAATGCAAAACTTGTCGAACCTCAAGTGCCTAAAACTATGTTCTTGTAACATGGATGAGATCCCGAATGGAATATTCCCCAGACCTTCTTGCCTTCAAGAATTGAATGTTGGTAAAGCGTTCATAAGTGGAAAAGATGTTGGTGAGTTGAAGAAATTGGAAACCTTTGAAGGGCGGTTTTACGACCTTCACAACTTCAACATGTATGTCCAAGCTTTTCATGGTCGAGAAGAGCCTCGTCAATACTTCATCATTGTGGGTAGAGAAGCATGGGAAGTGCAAAAATCTACATAAAAAACGATTGTATTACGGGTTGGTATTGTCTATCCCAATCAGATTATGCTTCCACGTCACATTGAGCAATTGATTGTCTGTGATTCCTCTTTCGAGTCTCATGAAGAAGAATACCCGATTTTCTCCAGGTTTTTCCTAACTTCACTTCGCAACTTTCCCTCTCTTAAAATTCTTAAAATAAGTAATGTAATATATACGAAAAGGTTGTTCTCTCCAAACTGTGTGCCGCCAAATTTAGAAGAGCTTGAGGTTTCGAAATGTGACCAACTGGAGGAAATAATAGCATCAGAGGAAAGAGGAAGGGTTACCGTGGAATTTTGCCTTCCACGATTGAAGAAAATGTCATTGGCAAATTTACCTGAATTGAAGAGCATTTGCAGTGTTGATGCAGTAATGATTTGTGAATCTCTTGAATGGGTTGAGGTAATATCCTGTCCGAAATTAAAAAGGATGTTCTCTCCAAACTGTGTGCCGCTAAATTTAAAAGAGCTTAAGGTTTGGAAATGTAACCAACTGGAGGAAATAATAGCATCAGAGGAAAGAGGAAGGGTTACCATGGAATTTTGTCTTCTACGATTGAAGAAACTGTCATTGACACATTTACCTGAATTGAAGAGCATTTGCAATGTTGATGCAGTAATGATTTGTGAATCTCTTGAATGGGTTGAGGTAAAATATTGTCGGAAATTAAAAAGGATGTTCTCTCCAAACTGTGTGCCGCCAAATTTAGAAGAGCTTAAGGTTTGGAAATGTAACCAACTGGAGGAAATAATAGCATCAGAGGAAAGAGGAAGGGTTACCATGGAATTTTGTCTTCCACGATTGAAGAAACTGTCATTGACACATTTACCTGAATTGAAGAGCATTTGCAATGTTGATGCAGTAATGATTTGTGAATCTCTTGAATGGGTTGAGGTAAAATATTGTCGGAAATTAAAAGGATGTTCTCTCCAAACTGTGTGCCGCCAAATTTAGAAGAGCTTAAGGTTTGGAAATGTAACCAACTGGAGGAAATAATAGCATCAGAGGAAAGAGGAAGGGTTACCATGGAATTTTGTCTTCCACGATTGAAGAAAATGTCATTGACAATTTTACCTGAATTGAAGAGCATTTGCAGTGTTGATGCAGCAATGATTTGTGAATCTCTTGAATGGGTTGAGGTAATATGCTGTCCGAAATTAAAAAGGATGTTCTCTCCAAACTGTGTGCCGCCAAATTTAGAAAAGCTTCTGGTTAGGCGTTGTAACCAACTGGAGGAAATAATAGCATCAGAGGAAAGAGGAAGGGTTACCATGGAAGTTTGTCTTCCACGGTTGAAGGAAATGTCATTGACAAATTTACCTGAATTGAAGAGCATTTGCAGTGTTGATGCAGTAATGATTTGTAATCTCTTGCATGGGTTGAGGTAAACTATTGTCGGAAATTAAAAAGGATGTTCTCTCCAAACTGTGTGCCGCCAAATTTAGTAAAGCTTAAGGTTTGGAAATGCAACCAACTAGAGGAAATAATAGCATCAGAGGAAAGAGGAAGGGTTACCATGGAATTTTGTCTTCCAGGATTGGAGAAAATGTCATTGACAAATTTACCTGACTTGAAGAGCATTTGCAGTGTTGATGCAGTAATGATTTGTGAATCTCTTGAAAGGCTTAAGGTAATCTCCTGTCCGAAATTAAAAAGGATGCCTTTTAAACTTCCCCAAGTTGAACCATCTTCACCACTAGAAGTGGCTATTAGTATAGAGCCAATGGAGTTGTGCGAATCAATAGAATGGGCTGATCCTGATTTCAAGTTTAATTTGATCCGGAAACTTTGATTTTTCTGAATATTTGTATTTGTAATCCAACCAAACAGACATAAATATTGTTATGGATTCATAAAGTTTTGCTTTTCCATTCTCTACTTTTTGCTTCAGAAGGGTGAATATCAAAATACCCATACATACTATAATCGACTTTGAGAAGGATAAAAAAAAGGAACCTCAGGTGATATTATGAATAAAATAAACAGAGGATGGAATCCAAAATCTGATTCATCAATTTATACACTATATTTTGCCACATTCATAAATTGTAACATAATGGTATAATTAGAACATAATAATGTCATGATATAAACCTTTAAATCCACATAGTCATAGTTTTTTTTTTTGAATGAAAATGGTGAACATTTCGATAATAATAGGAGAGATCTGGATGAAACCCTTAAAAAAACTTAATTAATTTTTTTTCATTATGGTACTTATACTTTTCTTTAACCTAAATTGATACTTAAAGTTACATTCTTGTTAATCAATTTAGTCTTAGAATGTGCTATGTAGCACTTATTCTAATGGGAAAACTTAATGTGACATTCTTGTGTATTTAAAAAAATAGATTTATAGATTTAAAAAAAATTCTAAAATGAAGTAAAAAATTTTAAAATTCAAAAATAATTTATCAAATAAAAATTTAATTAAAAATTTTAGTAAGCTATCATTTGACTTTGAGTAGAGATGTCTATGGGTTAGGTCCAACAAAAAATTTAGGCCCATTTGCTAGGCCCGGGCCCGGCCTAAAAAATGGGTTTAAAAGTTTGTCCAATCTCAATCTAGATAAAAATACTAAAATTTAGGCCCGGCCCGGCCCACCCGTATTTTTTATATAATCCATTTTTAATATAAAGATCCATCCACCAAGAATGAAGATCCATCCACTAGTAGATGCATGATCTTCCAAACTTGTAATCTAACTAGCATCGAATACCCTTCTAAAATTGGAGGATATCCATTATAGCACAATCCATAGTTAATAGTTTTCTTTAAGTACCTAAGTACTCTATTCAATGCTTGCCAATGCAAACTACTTGGATTACTTGTGTACCCACTCAATTTCCCAACAGCATATGCAATATCTGGTCTTGTACAAATCATTATGTACATAAGACAACCAATTAGACTTGTATATTTCAATTGATCAATTTTCCTACCAGTATTAGATACTAATTTTATTTGAGGATCCATGGGTGTAAATGTTGGTAAACAGTTGAAAAGATCACACTTTTTAAGCACCTTTTCAATGTAATGTGATTGTGATAAAGCTATAGTGCTTTCATCTCGGGTTATTTTAATCCCAAGAATAACATCTGCTACACCTATATATCCTTCATAGCAAAGTTGTTTGACAAGAATTTCTTTGTGTTTTCTATTTGTTCCAAATCCGTGCCAAAAATGAGCATGTCATCTACATATAAGCAAATTATGACACCTTTTCCATTTTCAAATTTGCTATATATGCACTTATCGGGTTCATTTATTTTATAGCCATTAGCTAAAACAACGTTGTCAAACTTTTGGTGCCATTGTTTTGGTGCTTGTTTAAGTCCATATAAAGATTTAACAAGCTTACATACCTTATCTTTGTTGTCTGGAACAACAAATCCTTCTGGTTGTTCCATGTACACTTCCTCTTTCAATTCACCATTTAAAAATGCAGTTTTAACATCCATTTGGTGAACAACCAGATTATATATAGAGGTAAGTGATATTAAGAGTCTAATTGTAGCAATTCTTGCTACTGGAGCATAGGTATCAAAGTAATCAATACCTTGTTTTTGTGTAAAACCTTTGGCTACAAACCTTGCTTTAAACTTATCAATGGTTCCATCGACCTTCATTTTCTTTTTGAAGATCCATTTACAACATATTGGTTTGGAACCTGGTGGAAGATCAACTAAGATCCAAGTTTGATTTCCCATTATTGAATCCATCTCATCATTTATTGCTTCTTTCCAAAAAGCAGAGTCTTAAGATTTCATTGCCTCTTCAAATGTAATAGGATCAGATTCCGTATTATAACAATAAGGTATCTTATTGCATATACTTTCACCTTTTCCTTCTACAAGAAACATAATGAAATCTGGTCCAAAATCTTTGACCTTTTTAATCCTCTTACTTCTTCTTAATTCTTGTTAGGATTCATCATTATTATCAATTTGTTCCAATGGAATCTCATTCTTATTTGAAGAATGAATAAATTGTTGTGGTTGTAATTGTCTTAATATAGAATTAAATCTATTTTCATCAAAAATAGCATCTCTTAAATCAATAACAGTATTAATTGAAATTGAATCATTTGGTTCAATTACCATGAACCTATATGCCTTGCTATTGTGTGCATATACTATAAATATGCATTCAATTCCTCTTTCACCTAACTTTTTACGTTTAGGTGTTGGAACTTTGACAATAGCTCTACAACCCCAAACCTTCAAATAATTAAGGTTTGGTTTCCTTTTCTTCCATTGTTCATAAGGGGATATTTTAGTTTCCTTATTAGGAACTCTATTCAATAAATGACAAGCTGTTAGAACAGCTTCTCCCCAAAAACCTTGTCCAAGACCTAAATATGATAACACTGAATTTACCATTTCAATCAATACTATATTTTTCCTTTCAGCTACACCATTTTTTTGTGGTGTGTAAGGGGCTGAAACTTGATGGACAATCCCAGTGGATTCAAAATAACTTAGATTATAGTATTCTCCACCTCTATCCGATCTTAAGCACTTGATAAATGATTCACACTGAAGTTCAACTTCAGACTTATAATCAAGCGCTTCATCTTTTGAATGCAATAAATATACATAACAATACCTAGAACAATCATCAATAAAAGTAAATATTTCTTTCCACCTAATGTAGGAGTATTATGCATGTCACATAAATCACTATGTATCAAATCAAGCAATTTTGTTTTTCTTTTAACCTTAGGGAAAGGGTTTCTTGTAATTTAGTCAACATACATGTATTGCATTTTTTAATATTATTTATTAAAAACAAGAATTAAATCTAACTTATACATGTCATTTAATTTTCTATAATTCAAATGACCTAATCTATAATGCCATAAACAAAAAGATTCAACCATATAAGCAGAAATAGTATTTTTATTCTTATTAATAATATTCCGTTTGAACATACTCTCATACATATACCCTTTCCCTACAAAAATTCCTCCCTTAGACAAAATAAACTTATCTGCCTCAAAAACAAGTTTGAAACCAAACTTATTTAACATACTTCCAGACACTAAATTCTTTCTAACTTCTGATACATAATATACATCATTTAAGGTTGAAACCTTTCCAGAAGTGAATTGTAGTTCAACAGACCCTTTGCCTTTAATTGCTGCAGTGGAAGAATTTCCCATATACAAGACATTGTCATTTTCACATTGTGTAAACTTTGTGAACATGCTTTTTTCTTTGCACACGTGTTTGGTTGCTCCGGTATCAATCCACCATGTATTATCATCTTGTGCCATATTAATTTCAGTTATCATTGCAACGAACTTTTCGTTATTATCAGTCTTAGAAGATGATTTCTTCTTTAAAAATCGACATTCATTCTTGAAATGTCCCAGCTTACCACAATGATAGCATGAGCCCTTTTGTTTCTTTTTAAACTTAGGTGCTCTATCAGTCTGTTTGAACTTTCTCTTGAATGGTTTAGTAGTCTGTACTTCCTCCGTGACATGCACTTTGGCATTTTCAGAATTTAGATTCGATCTTGCTTTCGATATTCTTCTTCAATACGAAGATGATTTGCCAAAGCCTCAAGAGATATTTCCTCTTTCTTATGTTTTAGAATTCTTTTAAAGTCTTTCCAAGATGGAGGAAGTTTATCTATTATGGAGGATACAACAATAATTTCATCCATTTTCATATCATATTGTTTGAATTGATTCAGCATCTTTTCAATATCACGAAATTGTTCTATAACAGAACGACCATCAATCATTTGATAATTATTGAAACGAATGATAAGAAATTTCTTACTTGTAACATCTTCGGTCATGTTTCTTGTCTCCAATTTGTCCCATAATTCTTTAGCGGTGGCCTCGTTTTGGTAGGTGTCGAACAAACCATCAGATAAACCATTCAATATGTGACCCATGCACATGTAATCAGCATTGTCCCATTTTTGTCTTTCTCGGGTTGCAGCAACAAATTTGTTTTCAGTCTCGTCAGGTCTTGGAGTATCCAAAACATAAGCAATCTTCAAAGTTGATAATAAGAAGTGCATCTTTTTCTGCCATCGTCGAAAATTGCCACCATCAAACCGATCAAGTTTGACAAAATTGGAAGCCAACTCCCTTAGTGTTCCACTTTCATGAGTTGTGGTAGTCATCATGCATTATAACCTTAAAATTGTTAGAACAAATCTCTGGTGAGGAAAATCTCGAACACACGAATGAAACTTGAACAGAAGAAGAAATAGGACAAGGCTCCAAGGCGTGTATCAAACCACTTTCTTTAAGGTTATATTCGCCCCCACCTATCTTTGGTGTGCGAACGAGTTCCAAGCAAATTAACCTCGAGGATACAATGAAGCCAATGGCTATTTGCGTTTTGCACTGACGAGAATAGCCCACTACACACTAAGCAATATATGACAAGAAACTCAATTTCTATAAATGATTTCTACAGTAATACTTTATAGAACAATCTAATAATATTAGAAAATGAAGAAAGAAAGAAAGAATATTAGAATTTTTTTGTTGGTATGTCTCCAAATGAAATCTGATTTCTATTTATAGGAATTTTCATGTCTCTTCATAGAGACATCTTTCATCAATAGGTGCTTTTCTGAAGAATAATAATGTTTTTAAAATAATAATATAATTATTCATTTAATTATAACTATTCAAATAATATTATTTAAATAGTTATAATTCTTTTTAAAAAAATCAAAAAATATAATCTTTTGATTAATTACACCCATTCATTTATAGTTATTGGAACACTATAAATATTTGAAAATGTGCCAACATATCCGAGCTTTTCACGGTCGAGGAGAGCCTCGTCAATACTTCATCTTTGTGGGTCAAATTTTTATAGAATGGGCAGTGAAAAAATCTTCATCGAAAAAGATTGAATTACAGGTATTTAGTGTCTATCCCCATCAGATTATGCTTCCACGTCACAATGAGGAATGGAGTGTCTCTGGTTACATTGAAGAAGAATACCAGATTTTCTCCAGGATGTTCTCTCCAAACTGTGTGCCACCAAATTTAAAACAGCTTGAGGTTTCGTCTTGCAACCAACTGGAGGAAATAATAGCATCAGAGGAAAGAGGAAGGGTTACCATGGAATTTTGTTTTCCACGATTAAAAGAAATGACTGACATATTTACCTGAATTGATGAGCATTTGCAGTGTTGATGCAGTAATGATTTGTGAATCTCTTGAAAGGCTTAAGGTAATATCCTGTCCGAAATTAAAAAAGGATGCCTTTTAAACTCCCCCAAGTTGAACCATCTTCACCACTTGCTATTACTCTAGAAGTAAAGCAGTTGTGCGAATCAATAGAATGGGCTGATCCTGATTTCAAGTTTAATTTGATCCGGAAACTTTGATTTTTGTGAATATTTGTATTTGTAATCCAACCAAACAGACTTAAATTTTGTTATGTATTCATAAAGTTTTGCTTTCCCATTCTCTAGTTTTTGGTTGAGAAGAGTGAATATCAATATACCCATACATACTATAATCGACTTTGAGAAGGATAAAAAAAAAAAAGGAACCTCAGGTGATATTATGAATAAAATAAACATTAAAAAGAATAGCAGATGATGAAATCCAAAATCTGATTCATCAATTTATACACTATATTTTGCCCCAAATGTAATGTCATGATATAAACCTTTAAATGCACTCCAAACTTACAGTACTTACAGTAAGAGGGATCTCGATGAAACCCTAAAAAGCTTAATTATTATTTTTTTCATTATGGTACTCAAAACTTTTCTTTAACCTAAATTGGAGCTTAAAGTTACATTCTTGTTAACCAATTTAGTCTGTTATGTGGCACTTAGTCTAATTAGAAAACTTAATATGACATTCTTTTGTAAGTTTGTCCAAGCTCAACTTCTACTTTTTTATATGATTTTTTTAAATATAATACATAAAAAAATTAAAAATAATAAAATAAATGTAACTTAATAAGTAAATGTGAAGTAAAATAGTGAAAAAACAACAACAAAAAAAAAGCAAGAAAATAATTTTAAAAAAAGCGAAAATATGTTTTGTTTTATTTTCATATTTGGGAGGGGTCGGGCTCAAGTCAAGAAAGCCTTACCTAAGGCTTGACCCATTTTCTAAACCCACTTTTCGAACTTATATTTTTACCCAAACCTCTCACTTTTCGAACCGAGTCGGATAACACAATTCATGAATAAGTTTAAATTTTCATCCGTTTATATGTTGTTGAATGTCATTCTGATGTTGAAATTATGGAAAATTTACATGTGTTATAGTGGTATATATATTATGAAACATTTTTTAAATATTTATATTGTTCCAATAGTTATAATTGAAATGTTTCAAATTATCTAAAATTTATAGCACTTAGTTATTAATAAATAGTTTTCACTATTTATAATGGTGAGTTATGTTTTTTATTATTAAAAGTTATATTATTTAATAATATTTTTTAGATATATATATTAAATAATTAGATTTATTATAAAAAAGATACAATTATTTATAATAGACACTTATATCTCTACGAAGAGACACAAAAAACCTTTTAAATTGAAATATAGAAACAAAAATTCCTTTTAATTCTTGTACCAGCCCAAAATTGCCCGGGCCCGCTTCAGCCCAAAACCAATACCCTAAAAACCAATTAAACCCAGACCAAAACACTTGACCCAATACTAACCCAGACCCGAAATTAAAACCCAACAGGCCCAATTAAACCCTAACCCAATCAGCCCAATTATCTTAGCCCACCAAACAAAGAAAAGACAAAACCCTAAGGGCCACTTGCCCCTTTGCACCGCCGAACCTGCCCCTGACATGTCTGACGCCGCCAGTAGTCCCGTCCACCGCCACTGACAGAGTCGGCCACCAACCCTCCATCTGCCCTCCACTTGACCTGCAAAACATTAAACGGACAAGACAGAAAGCAATAGGAAGAGGCTATAAAAGCCGATTGTAACCATTGTACTGGGGGTTCTTTTTTTTTCTTTTTTTCGATTAATAAGAGAGGAATAGACAGATTCAAACAATCAAAAGCAACAAATAGCAAGCAAGAATCAATACAAACACAAGAACAAGAGATTAAACGAAAAAAACTAGAATCAAAAACAGAGGACAGAGGTGATTTCATTTTCGAAGTTCTTGTATTTCTTTTCTTTTTTCTCTTTTCTTATTTTCGGCCTATATTCTTTATCGATTATTTTTTGACTAATATATACATATATTATTTTCACTAAAATATAAAAAAAATAAAATTTTACCTTTTCCGCCACATACATCGTGTGGTCGGAGCGACGGCTACGGCGACGTCCGTCCGACTATGGATTCCTACGAAGTTCACCCCGCCTACAGAGAAAAAAAGAAGGATCAGAAATTTTTTTTTAGCAAGCTGGAGAAATGATTTTTTTGGGCAGATTTTGGGCCTTAAATAGCCCCCTGAAACAGCGTCGTTTTGGGGGCTGGCCTTTAACCCCAAAACGACGTCGTTTTTGCCTCGACTCGATCCGACCGACCCGACCCGCCTCAGGATCCGCGTGTTTTTATAAAGGGGGATATTTGCGTGATTGGTCCTTCCGCATTTTTAATCTGTTCAAAATCAAACTTTTAATTATCGCAACATTGGCCCAATAATTTTTCGCGATTTGCGACTTGGTCCCCCCTCGAACGCAGCGTTTAACTTGCACGGAAAATTACCATTTCGGTCCCTTACCTGTTAAGCGCATTTGTTTTTTGCCCCCGAACTTCTGCTTATTTGTGAATCAACCCTAAAATTCCGTTTTATTTACAAATCAACCCCAAAACCCCATTTTATTTAATAATTAACCCAAAACTTTCATTTTAATGCAATTTAACCCATTTTCGATTATTTTGTAATTTTACCATCTGTGCTATTATTTAATTTGCTCATTTTTATTGTTACCTTATTATTTATCATTATTATTATTATTATTATTATTATTATTATTATTATTATCATTGCCACATTATATTATTATTATCCACGACTAGTATTAAATATCATTATCATCACTATACTTATATTTTCTATTTAAAATTATAACTATTATGTTTATTACTATTATTAATATTATTATCTTATTTATTAAAATTCTTATTTGTTGTTTTCACTATTATCATTATTATCTATTTTCATTATATTACCATCATTATTACCATTACTATATTATTATTTTATATATATATATGGTTTTATTTATTTATTTATTTTTACTATTTCAATCATAGATTGCCATTATTATTTTCATATATCATCATTATTATCGTTATTTTCTATTACTGTTACTATACGTAATACTTCCAATGTATTATATATTATCTTTGCTTATACGTATATGTGTCCTTTTATCATTCTTTTTACGCATAACGTCGTGTTTTCACATTCTTACGTTAATTTTTCTCAAGACCTCAACTTTTATAAATGACCAAAACTCCGTGTTAGCGATTCGAGAGAATCGAGCCCTAACTTACTGGGTTCTTATTTTTCTCGTTTAAGCTAAACAACGGAAGATCCCTTTTAAAATCACAAATTCCAGTTTTAAATCGACATTCCGTATTAGCAATTCGAGTGAATCGAGCCCTAACTTACTGGGTCCGGGTTTTCTCTCGTTTAAAGCTAAACAATGGGATATTCCTTTTGAAACCGCAATTTAAATTTTTAAACAAAACACTTAATCTCGGATATTCGAAATGTCGCGCCCTAACTTACTGGACTCAACATCTAGATATTTCGGGATAAGTTTCTTTTTTCTAAAATAGAGGCAATATTCCTAATTTGGATTTTCGAGAGAACGAGCCCTAACTTACTGGGTTCTGCTTTCTCGTTCGACAAATGACTGAATATCCTCTTCAAATATAAAACCAAGTTTTAAAAGGCAAGCTTAGTTTCAGGAGCCTAAAGCACCGCGCCCTAACTTACTGGGCATGATACTTTATCTCCTCGAAAATAAGAAAACCTTAAACGTCCCTTCCAATTCTTTCAAATTTTAATAAAAAGTATCTATTTTCAAACCATTTCAAAGTTTTCAACATTAGGACATCGATCAATCAGTTTGGTACCGATTTCGGGCGTGACGAGGGTGCTAATCCTTTCTCGCACGTAACCGACTCCCGAACTCATTTCTCTCAGATTTTCGTAGACCAAAAGCATCGTTTTAATAAACCAAGACGTTTTATTAAAACAAAGGTGGTCCGATCACACCCAAATAAAGATCGGTGGCGACTCCCTTCCTTTTCCATTTTCAAAAATCGAGTCGACCGCGTCGTTTACTGTTTCATCAAAAAATGGTTACGACAGCTTGGCGACTCCGCTGGGGAATTCGAGAGTCAGGCCATAGATTGATTGATTCTTGTCCTTTTGATTAAAATTGGAAAATGGTTTCGAAAAATCATGCTTCTTTTAATGCACTTTCAATATTGGGTCTCGTAAATATTTTGGCATTGCATTGCATGACCGTTGTGGTCACACCTTTATGTGGGAGTGAGAAGCTATGCCTTCGTGAGGTTTTCACCTCTGCATGGGCTAGTGGACTGCTTTCGGGATACATCCATACCTATGTCTTTCGTGAAGTTTTCACTTCCGCATGGCCATAGGGAAATGTATTCCCCTGAACCGAACTCGGTCCGTATGAGCCTATAATGGGTGAGGATCGAGGAATCTGCTGGTTCGGGTACCTCGAACTTTAGAACTCAACCACACGTAAAGAGCCTAAGAACCCACCCCGAGCTGAACTATGCCAAACCTTAGTAGTTACCCAGATAGGCGTTTGTGTATTTTACATGCTTTATATTTCATTCTGCGGTACTAATTGGTGATATTTTATTTTCTCTGCATGTCATTCCCATTTTTAAGAGGCATTGATTCACGGTCAGTTTTTGAGTTAGAGAGCTGGTTATGGAAAGCGGATTCCTTGATAAAGTGGAAGACAATGCGGCCGTTCGCATATGGTCGGAGCAAGGCCAATTAGAAAAAGGGGATAGCTTAGTTAAGGGGTATGTGTCAGAACTACGGGATTACACTAATATTAGTGTCACGCAGAACGAACTTCAGGAGTTGAAAGAAATATGGACCTAGTGGGATGAAGAGGCAAAGCAATTGTTCTATAATACTTACGGCGACCTGCCTTACCTGCTTGATGTCAAAGTAGATAAGCATCTATTCCGAGCAATGACCCAGTTTTGGAATGCTGCTTATAGTTGTTTCTCTTTTGGGAAAGTGGATTTGGTTCCCACGGTAGAAGAGTATACGACCTTGCTACGTTGTCCAAGAATTCAAGTTGATAAAGCTTATTCCAAGGCAGTTAATGGCCCGACTTTTGCGAAGAAATTGATGAACATCACGGGAATGAGAGAACAATGGGTCTCAGCTAGAATGCAGAAGAAAGGCGAGGGCAAATGCATACCTTGGATATGTTTGAGGGACCTGATCCTAACGCATCCTGATGCAAAGAAAAAGATTGACGTCTTGGCCTTGAGTATTTACAGTTTGGTGATCTTCCCAAAAGCCCTAAGACATATTGATGAAGCAGTTATCGATCTATTCGGCCAATTAGACAAAGGGGTCACACCTGTTCCTGCCATCTTGGCCGAAACATTCAGATCTTTGAGCGCATGTCGAAGAATGGGTGAGGGCAGGTTTATTGGATGTGTGCAGTTGTTATTGGCCTGGTTCCATAGTCACTTCTGGAAAATGGAGAAAGGGTATTGTCGATTCTTGTCAGAAAATTACTCCCCGTTGGAAGAGATAGTAGCTGCGCCTAGGGAAGAAGACGTGCCCGAAGAAAACTGGATAGTACTCCTTCAAAACCTGCAAGAAGACGACATCAGGTGGAAGGTTCCTTGGATGATTCCCGACAAAATCCTCTATCGCTGTGGAAGCTTTGACTGGGTTCCTCTACTAGGGATTTGGGGTGCCACTGCATATGCCCCTTTGCTGGTCCTAAGACAGTATAGTTCAAGACAGTTTGTACTGACGACATATGGGCTGGCTCAGTGCGAGTTCTCAAACGAAGGGGGAAGTTATAAGAAAAAGGTTAAGGAGATCTCTAGTGCCTGGAATCAGATTCATAGAATGAAAAGATTATCCGCAGGCCCGATGGCGACCCCGGAATACACTAAATGGAGAACTAGGAGGATCAATGATAAATCCCGGAGCCAAATCCAGAGGGCGCTCGGTCAAGGGAAGAATGTTTGCGAGTAGTCCCATCAGAACTGGAAATCGTGAAACAAGATTTTAAAAGGATGAGTTCGGAACTCGAGAGAAAGATAGAGAGACTGGAAGAAGAGAAGATGCTCCTCAAGTTAGATATAGATGGACAAAAGTCCGAAGTTGAAAAACTGAGAAAGGAGAAAGGGAAAATAGAGGAAGACCGAGATGATTTGAAAATGGAATATAAAAAGATGCGGTTGACAATGAAAAATGCCGGATTAGAAAAAACTCCAAAGCAATGGCGACGCGAGATCCGAGAAGAAAAAGCCAAGGCTAGCAGTTGGGAGAAAAAGTTCCAGGAAATGCAAACGCAAAACGAGGTTCTGAGAAAAGACATGGTAGAAAGCGAAAAGGAGAAGAAAGGACTAAAAGCTAGGGTGGCTGAGCTTGGACGGTCCCTGCATCGCTACCGAAGTCGCAACTCGGAAAGCGAATTGAAATTAAGCCTAAACAAAATCGAGGAAATGAAAAACAAGATCGAAGAGTTAGAGTCATCATTACACGGGTGCGAACTCCGAATTGAGATTTTGGAAGCAAGAGAGGGGCATTGGGAGGAAGAGCTTCACTATTCCCATAATCAAGTTAGAGATCGGGACAACCTCATGGGTGAAGCACTAGTTCAGATTCGAGAAGTGGCTGATCACTTGCAGACCCTTGCAGCACAAGCTGAGATCCTAAGCATGAAATACGAGCTACAGGCAGATCGTAGTCAAGAGCTGACCTCTCTACTTAGGAAGATCAAAACTTTGGGCTTAAAGGCGAAAGCATATTTGTAATCTATTTTATGTAAAGGGCTTTACCTTCTAATAAAGTTTTCTAAAATGAAGTTGATCAGAATCGATGTCTTCTTCTTGCATTCATGCATTTGCATTGCATCACATTACATGCATTTAAGTTTATAAAAAGGGGCCTAATTAGCTAAAATTATCAGAGAGAGAGAGAGAGAGAAGTGAAAAGATAAAATCTAGAAGCGGAACATCACTACGAGACACGAGCTAGAACCAGGAAAATAGATCAAAGGTTCGAACAATTCCAGAAAGAAATGCAGGATCAAATGCAAGAGCAAATGTTGAAGCTCTAGCAGGAAATGAGGGACCAAATGTTGGAGGCCCAAAAAAACATGATAGCCCAAATGACCCAAGTGATGAACGAGGCAATGGAAAAGAGGAAGGGTCCCATGCCTCTGGTTGAAGAAGATAGTGATGGCATCCCCCCGGGTTATACCCCGCCACACATGAGAACACGGCTTGAGGAATATCTCCAAAGGCCACCAGTTACAAGCAGGCCCCAGCAGGGGCAGGATAACGTTAGACCTCCCGCGAGCCATCACATAGGCTCGGGATCCCAACCAGGAGACAGCCCGGCCAACCCTGTTGTGCCCGATTTAGATGCAGTAGAGAAAATGGGGTCGAGAATAGAATCCTCAAGGTAACTAGAGGATCGTTGCAAATGGCTGGAGGAAAAATTTAAAGCGCTGGAAAGTATCGATCATCATCATGGGATCGACGCGAAAGACTTAAGTCTAGTTCCCGATTTGGTACTGCCTCCTAAGTTTAAAATGCCTGAATTTGAAAAGTATAGTGGAACTAGCTGCCCGGAGGCCCACATCACCATGTTCTGCAGGCGAATGGCTGGCTACGTGAGCAATGATCAACTCTTAATCCACTGTTTTCAAGAAAGTTTGGTGGGCGCAGCTGCTAGATGGTATAACCAGCTTAGTCGGGCCAACATTAGTTCCTGGAGAGATTTGGCTCAAGTATTTCTGAAGCATTACAGCCACGTCACAGACAGTACGCACAGAAATGGAGGGAGGTCGCCATGCAGGTCCAACTACCCCTTTTAGAAAAAGAGACTACCATGCTCTTCATTAACACCCTGAAAGCCCCTTTCATAACCCATATGATAGGGAGTACGACTAAGAGCTTTGCTGACATAGTTATGGCAGGAGAGATGATCGAACATGCCATAAGAGGCGGCAAAATTGAGGCAGGGGAAAGCACTAGGAGGACCGTTCCCAAGAAGAAAGATGGTGAAGTAAATAATATGAGCACATACAATAAAGGGTACCCGAAGGCGTTCACGGTTAATCAGCCCAAGGCAGTCACTGCTGGACAACAAGGACCGGCAAGACAGGAATTGGGAACCAGATCGAATACGGAAAAGATTCAGTTCATGCCGATTCCAATAATGTACAAAGAGCTATACCAGATTTTGTTCAACGAGTACATCGTGTCCCCGTTCTATTTACAACCATTGCAACCCCCGTACCCTAAGTGGTACGACTGTAACGCTCACTGCGATTACCACGCAGGGGTGGCAGGGCATTCGATAGAGAATTGCATCGCCTTTAAGAAGATAGTCGAGAAGCTAATAAAAATGGAGATTATAACACTCGACGACATGATAATCACGAGGATAGAGGGGTAAACGCAATTGGTGAGGCAGTGGTGAGGAAAACCAAGAAGGATATCGTGGAAGTGAAAACCCCATTACGAATAATCTGGAAGGAGATGGGAAAAAGAGGGTTGATAGATTCAGATCCTGCGGGGAGCGGAAAGCATGTAAAGAACTACTGCGAACTCCATAAGACAAAAGAGCACGAGATTCAAGAATGCATCGAGTTTAGAATTTTGGTGCAAGGCCTTATGGACAACAAAAAACTGGAGTTTTATGAAAAAGGAACAGAGGAGGAGAACATATGTGCGACCGAGGAGGAATTGAGGAAGCCTGGGGTCAATTACCTGAGAATCATCATCTCAAGAAACACGGAAGGTGGGGTACAGGGAAGGCCAAAAATTATAATTCAGAAACCTGCTTCTTTTCCCTATCAAGACAGTAAAAAGGTACCCTGGAACTACAATTGTAATGTGACAATACCAGAGGCGGAAGGCTCCACTAGCATTTCTAAGGAAGTCAAGAATGAAGGGTCTTATACGCGTAGTGGGAAGCGTTACGACCTTGAGAACAGAGGAGCAGAACTAGTGAAATCGAAGACTGTGTCGATTGGGCGGAAAAAGGAACCCGAAGCCATTATCAATGAACCCGTAAAAGAAGAAGAGGCCAAAGAATTCTTGAAATTCTTGAAGCATAGCGAGTATAGCATGGTGGAATAGCTACACAGACAACCAGCCCGTATCTTCGTGCTAGCCCTACTTCTAAGCTCAGAAGTGCACCGCGAAGCGCTGATGAAAGTACTAAATGAGACCTATGTTACTAAGGATATATCCGTCAACAAGTTAGACCGTCTGATTAGTAACATAAGCGCAGATAATTTCATCTACTTCAGCGACGATGAAATCCCACCCGGAGGCATGGGATCAACGAAGGCCTTGCACATAACTATCCGTTGCAAGGGGTACACCCTGCCAAGTGTACTAATAGATAATGGATCAGCGTTAAATGTCCTACCACTGGCTACACTCAAGAGGTTGCCGATAGACAGCTCTCACATAAAAGCATGCCAGAATATAGTAAAGGCATTTGACGGTACCGAAAGAAGAGTAATAGGGAGAATGGACGTACCGTTACAGATCGGGCCCAACACATACGAAGTCGACTTCCTGGTCATGGATATCAAGCCCTCTTATAACTGCCTATTGGGGAGGCCATGGATTCATTCGGCGGGAGCTGTACCCTCTTCGCTGCATCAGAAATTGAAACTAGTGACAGAAAACCGGCTGGTGACTATAAACGCTGAAGAAGACATCATAGCAACCGTCGCCAACGAAGCGCCATATCTAGAAACAAATGATGAAGTTATCGAATGTTTCTTCCGATCTTTAGAGTTCGTAAACACAACGTTCATCTCAGAGGGAAGTGAAGTCCCAGTGCCTAAGCTATCCAAGACCACCAAGATGGGATTACAAATGATGATGGGGAAAGGAGCCCTACCCGGGAGAGGATTGGGCAAATATCTCCAAGGGGAAGTGCAGACCCCGATGCTGAAAGAGAAGAGAGACCGCTTTGGTTTGGGTTTCAAACCAGACGCCAAACAAATGAAGAAGGAAATGGAAAAGAAGCAAAAAAGGAGAAAAGCCCGGCTGAACGGAGAGGACGTTAAGTGGGAACCGATGACATTCCCCCATATATCTCATACCTTTGTGTCAGGAGGAGTAATTTACCCGGATAAAGAACTTCATCACATCAATGCCGTACATGACGGGGAGGCTGATCGAGGAAATTTGTTGGGTATTCGCCCGTGTGAACCTGGGAGCACCTTAGACAATTGGACTGCAGAGGAATTTCCTGTAGTTTTTAGAGATTATATAGAGTAATATTCAGAACGCACTCGTTGTTTTCAAGCCTAGAAACAATGAGATCTCTTTTGTGAAATAGGCTCATGTTCGGATATTTTGTTTTAATGAAGTACATCTTCAATTTCTATCAAGCATTTTCTCATCATTTTCTTTTTCATTCATGTCATGTGAATAGTCGTCCTCAAATTCCTTTATTCTTTATACATCTTTTGCTACTCACTACAGGTCTCTAGACATCAATGATATGAGCAACGATACTACAGATTCAGAAGTCTGCTTTGAGCAAGTCATGTGTTCAGAAGAATCCCAGGACTTTGAAAATGACACAGAATGCGACTTACCTCCCAAATTGTTGAGAATAGTAGAGCAAGAAGAAAAACAGATCCGACCCCATGAAGAGTCTGTAGAAATGGTGAACCTAGGAGAAGGGCAAGATGTGAAGATGATAACACTTTAAAACGACATGTTTTTATGTGTTAAGTATATATTAATTTCGAATGAGACTATACTAAATTGAGCTATTTTATGGACTTTTATCTCGTAGGGACTAAATCGGAGACCAATGCAAATTGAGGGCCAAAATCATGAAATTAAAGACAAAAGTGGACCAACGTGCGACAAAAGGGAAAGATGGTGCCAAAAGTGTAAACATGGAGGGCAGAGGGACTGAAGTGCAAAAAGAGGAGACTTTGCTTT
This sequence comes from Gossypium bickii, assembly GCA_025503065.1. Classification (NCBI taxonomy): domain Eukaryota; kingdom Viridiplantae; phylum Streptophyta; class Magnoliopsida; order Malvales; family Malvaceae; genus Gossypium; species Gossypium bickii. Next base: position 125,815,937 of record CP106711.1, read on the forward strand.
ATCAAACTCTATTTTAAATTAGGATAATTATTTTTAGGATTATTTTGATTTCTTTATTTATTTATCTCTAGTTAAATTATAATTATCTTGGAGAGTTTGAATAGAATTAGGCTATGTTGAGTTGTTGAGTTATAAAATTATAACTCCGCTGACCGGAAATAAAAAAAATATAATAATAATAAAAATAAAAATAAAAAATTGAGGAGTATGTTGAGTTGAGTAACCGGGGTGGGGTGCTTGGGTTGTCATCTCTCTTCGCGTAAAAAGGCTCGATATAGTTCTGTTATAAAAAAAAAAAAAAAAGGGAAATAATAAAACTTCAGCAAAGGACTAAAAGTGGGAATAAGAGGAGTGACTCGGTAGGTTTGGTAAATCACCTAATTGTCATGAAATAATTCAAGACGATTTTTCTTTGTATGTGTTTAATTAGGAAACTTTTTCTGTTTTACTTAAAGCAAGCTTAGAAGTTCTCTTTATTTTTCATATGCATTTTTGACTAATCTTTATAAAACTTTGGAGTAGAATTTTTCAGGATCTAATTTTCACAGTGGATAGGAACCATACTTGAGGGCAAGCATGGGCTAAGTAGGGGGGAATTTGATAACACTTTAAAACGACATGTTTTTATGTGTTAAGTATATATTAATTTCGAATGAGACTATACTAAATTGAGCTATTTTATGGACTTTTATCTCATAGGGACTAAATCGGAGACCAATGCAAAATAAGGGCCAAAATCATGAAATTAAAGACAAAAGTGGACCAATGTGCGACAAAAGGGAAAGATGGTGCCAAAAGTGTAAACATGGAGGCGAGAGGGATCAAGTGCAAAAAGAGGAGACTTTGCTTTATCAAACTCTATTTTAAATTAGGATAATTAATTTTTAGGATAATTATCTAGGATTATTTTGATTTCTTTATTTATTTATCTCTAGTTAAATTATAATTATCTTGGAGAGTTTGAATAGAATTAGGCTATCTACTCTAAGCACTATAAATAGGGGATGGAGTAGTTCATTTGGTTGATTTTTTTCTGTACACTCCTCCCCCACAAGTCTTTTGTCCTTTATTTCTTTTCCTTCAATAAAAACTCTTTTCTTTCATACTTTTATATCTATTTTCCTTTTCCATTACAAATATGAGCCACTAAAATTCCATCTAGCCAGAAGGTCGTCGAATTCCCAGAAAAAGGTTCTTGAGGCTTAGAACCCGCACTAAACTTTCTCACCCAAGTATTCATCGTTTCTCCGCATTACTGGCCGCTTAAGTCGAGTCCCGTGTCCCTTTAAAAGTAACCCTTTCAACGTATGCAAAAGCGCCGCTTTGTGTGTTTTGGGAGGATTGCACCGTCGGTTCGTGAGCTTATCTGCGCGAGAGGTTAGCGAGCCCAAGAGACAAAATGGCGTGGGATTCGTCATTGGGAAATGTTGATCTAGCGTAAAAGACTCTACAAGAGCAACAAAGAAGCTAGAGTCGAGCTCCCTAAATTCGTAAGGCAAAATTCTTGGAGTTGGTGGTCGAGGCGCCCTCTTCCACTATAAGCGCGCTTACTTGCAGAGAAGGGTCATCCAAAAGCCGAAGATGGAACCAAGGAGGAACGAGACAACCGGAGGCTAGAATCTCGCTAAATAAGAAAACCCGTCTTCTTTGAACTCTCTTAATTTTTTTATTTTCGCAATTACTTTTACGATTCCAATTTATTTAATATTCTGTTCTATCCTAAATCGAATTTATTAATTCTGTTTTTTCATTTTTTTTTGCAGGAACGCAGGATTTCTTGGGCACGATTCTGCCCCGGATTTCGAAAGACAGGCATTTTATAATCCGATCCCTGTGGATTCGACCCTACTTACCCTTTACTGTTATTTTCATTATTTGGCAGGGAGTAGGATATATTTTGGTGCATTCAACGACGCATCAAATTTTGGCGCGCGTGTCGGGGGATCGTAACGATACTAATCCTCGATTTTTGTTTTCTATGACCAGATCGCTCCGGAGCATTCTTGCGTTTGATTCGGAGATTGAAAAGACTGCAAAGCTAATCGAAAAGAAACTAAGTTGAGGAAAAAGCAGTCAGCGGTGGTAGTGACTAGAAGCAATCCACCACCGAAGTTAGACCGAAGCGACGAAGCGGAATCTAGGGTTAACGAAAACCCTACTCAAACGCTTGAAAGTAAAAGCGGAAGAAGTCGATCCATTGGAAGAAGTGTTCAACGCTAGGGTTGACGAAAACCCTAATTTAGTACAAGAACCAATGGCTCAAACGATTCGGCAACTAGCCGAAGCTCCGACGGAACAACCGCCACTGTGCATCGCATATCCTACCATGGATACCGATTTTGAGCTGAAATCAGGGTTGATTCAGTTGCTACCAACATTTCGAGGGTTACAGAATGAAAACCCCCATAAACACTTAAAGGAGTTTCATATGGTTTGTCTGAGTATGAAACCTCAAGGCGTAACCGAGGATCAGATTAAATTGCGCGCTTTCCCTTTCTCCCTAGCAGATTCAGCTAGGGATTGGTTATTTTATTTACCTCCTGGATCTATAACTACATGGGCTGATCTTTCTCGTTTGTTCCTCAACAGGTTTTTCCCAGCATCAAGAGCAGCTGAGCTAAGAAGGGAGATCGTTGGGATAAGGCAAAAAGAAGCAGAAACTCTATATGATTATTGGGAGCGGTTCAAGAAGTTATGTGCAAGCTGCCCGCAACACGGTATAACTGAGCAATCTCTCCTTCAGTACTTTTATGAAGGTTTGAAACCGATGGAGATGAACATGGTAGACGCTGCTAGTGGAGGAGCGTTGGTCAACATGACCCCCCAGCAAGCAAGGGACTTAATTTCTACAATGGCTGCTAATTCTCAGCAGTTTCGAGCCAACCCTGAACCTCCCAGAAGGGTTCATCAGCTAAGTAATTCTTCCTTAGAGGATAGGCTTGATAGACTTACTAATATTGTGAGTTCTCTTGTTGCAGAAAAAGCTAAACCAGCCCGGTTATGTGGACTATGTGCTACACCCGAGCACATAACTGATGTATGTCCTAGTTTAAATGATGACACGATGGCTCATTTGGATGCCGTGGGTAATTTTCCTGGTCCACCACAGAGGCGATACGACCCTTACGCTAATACCTACAACCCGGGGTGGAGGGATCATCCTAATCTGAGTTATGGGGCAAATCCACGGTACAATCAACCATACCAAAATCGACCTCTACAACAGCCACAAAGCCCAGGTAATAATCTAGAGGCTCTTGTCAATAAATTAGCAGCTAACGTTCTTGAGTTTCAGCAGAAAACCGAGGCGTCCATAAGGGAGTTGACCACATCAATAGAGAAAATAAGTTCTCAAGGGAAGCTGCCGTCACAAACAGAGCCAAATCCGAGGCAAACGCGCGAATTCGATGAACGCCGCAAAGTGGAAAAGATCGAACCGATTCGACAGAATCGTGCCCAAGAAACCACCTGGGAAAAATCGAGAGAGCGAACGAGGTTCGACCAAGGCCTCCATTGCCTAAAATTCAACCTCCTTTCCGAACGTTTCAACCGAAAGGTTAAAAGGTAGGGAGGATAAGGAGATCCTCGAAACTTTTAGGAACGTCGAAATTAACATTCCACTGTTAGATGCCATCAGACAAATACCCAGGTACGCCAAATTCCTTAAAGAACTATGCACCAACAAACGAAAATTAACGGGTAACGAAAGGGTGAATGTTGGTGAAAACGTATCTGCAGTATTACAACGGAAAATGCCGGCAAAATGTAAGGATAGGGGTATGTTTGCGATACCATGCAAAATAGGACATTTAGGAATAAAAAAGGCTATGTGTGATCTAGGAGCTTCCATAAATGTAATAATCCTATTCTATTTTTGAATCACTTAACGCAGGTTTTTTGACAAAAACAGGTGTTATTATTCAGTTGGCAGACAGGTCCGTTGTACACCCCGAAGGAGTCCTTGAAGACGTGTTGGTAAAAGTCAACGAACTTATTTTTCCTGCAGATTTCTACGTGATAAAAATGGAGGAGGACAGTACTCCGGGATCTTCAGATCTCTTGTTGGGACGACCCTTCCTTAGCATGTACGGCTAGTACTAAAATTTGGCGTTCAAGTGGAACTCTCACGATGGAGTTCGATGGGGAGATCGTGAAATTTAACGTCTACGATGCCATTAGCCACCCCAGTGAAATTTTGAGCGTGAATTGTGTCGATATAATCGACTCATTAGTAGAAGAAAATTTTGAATTCATTTATGATTTTAATTCTGATTTTGATAAATTTGAATCCGTTAATGAGTTGTTATCTGCAGGTACTAAGCTTTTGCCCTCTGTTATGCAGGCACCAGAATTGGAATTGAAGCCGCTACCTGAACATTTGAAGTATGCATTTTTAGGTGACAGTGATACCTTACCAGTCATAGTCTCCAATCGGCTCTCTTCCCATGAGGAGGAAAGTCTGGTTCGTGTGTTGAAAAGTCACAAGGAAGCAATTGGTTGGAGCATTGCAGATTTAAAGGGAATAAGCCCGTTGACATGCACACACAGGATCTACATGGAGGAGGGCACGAAACCAAGGCGAGAAGCGCAGAGACGGCTAAATCCGAATATAATGGAGGTAGTAAAAAAGGAAATAATAAAACTTTTGGATGCTGACATAATCTACCCCATTTCGGATAGTAGATGGGTAAGTCCGGTACAAGTCGTGCCCAAGAAAACGGGCGTGACAGTAAAGAAAAATGCCGAGGGCGATTTGGTGCCAACCCGAGTGCAAAATGGGTGGCGTGTCTGCATAGATTACAGGAAGTTGAACTCCTGCACTAAAAAAGATCATTTTCCCCTCCCCTTTATTGACCAAATGCTTGAAAGGTTAGCTGGAAAAACTCACTTTTGTTGTCTTGATGGATATTCAGGTTTCTTTCAAATACCAGTTGCACCAGAGGACCAAGAGAAGACCACTTTTACATGCCCTTTTGGTACATTTGCGTATAGGAGGATGCCGTTTGGACTTTGCAATGCACCAGCTACTTTCCAGAGATGCATGATGAGTATATTTTCTGAATATGTGGAAAAGATTATTGAAGTTTTTATGGATGATTTTACGGTTTATGGGAATTGTTTTGATGAGTGCCTTAAAAACTTAACGATAATTTTGAGCAGGTGTATAGAATTCAATCTTGTCTTAAATTATGAAAAGTGTCATTTTATGGTAGACAAGGGTTTAATTCTAGGGCACACAGTTTCTTCTAGAGGAATTGAGGTCGATAAGGCCAAAATTGACGTTATAAATTCTTTACCTTATCCCTCTACTGTTAGGGAAATTCGCTCCTTTCTTGGCCATGCAGGTTTCTACAGGCGTTTTATAAAAAATTTTTTGAAAATAGCGGAACCACTTTGTGAATTGTTGCAGAAAGATAAGCAGTTCGAGTTTAACCAAAAATGTAAGGAGGCTTTTGATACACTTAAGCAGAAGTTGGTCTCCGCTCCTATAGTGCAGCCGCCAAATTGGAAGTATCCATTTGAAATTATGTGCGACGCAAGCGAAAGAAGTGTAGGAGCTGTGTTAGGACAAAGAATAGATAAGGAACCCCATGTTATTTGCTATGCCTCAAAAACCTTGGATGCAGCACAGAGCAACTACACCACTACCGAAAAGGAACTTTTGGCTGTAGTATTTGCTTTAGACAAGTTTCGACCTTATTTATTGGGATCTAAAATAATTATTTTCTCTGATCATGCAGCACTCAGGTATTTGATCGCAAAGAAGGATACGAAACCAAGGCTTATTAGGTGGATTCTGCTGCTCCAAGAATTTGACATTGAGATTCGAGACAAAAGAGGATGTGAGAATGTAGTGGCTGACCACTTGAGCAGAATTAAAGTGCCTTTAGACGACGTACCCATTAAGGAAGAGTTCCCTGATGAAAGTCTATTCTCCACTGAAGCACATCTCCCATGGTATGCAGATATGGTAAATTTTCTAGCCACAGGCTCGTTACCCACTGAGTTAACACGTTCCATGAAAGATAAGCTTAAGCGAGAAGCTCGGTACTACATTTGGGATGATCCATACTTGTGGAAGCACTGTTCGGACCAGATGATTCGACGATGTGTCCCAAAAAATGAGGTAATCTCTATCCTTAATTTTTGCCATGCTGAAGCTTGTGGAGGACATTTTGGCCCTAAGCGGACCGCCCATAAGGTGCTCGAATGTGGACTATATTGGCCCACCATTTTTCGAGATGCTTACAACTTCTGTAAGTCTTGCGAAAGATGCCAACGTACAGGTAACATCACTAAACGAAATCAGATGCCCTTGTCCCCGATTCATGTATGCGAAATCTTTGATGTTTGGGGCATCGACTTCATGGGCCCATTTATTTCTTCGTTTAACAATATGTATATAATTCTTGCAGTGGACTATGTTTCTAAATGGATTGAAGCAAAGCCTACCCGCAATGATAATGCAAAAACCGTTGTGGAGTTTCTAAAACGAACTATCTTTTGCAGGTTTGGCACACCTCGAGCCCTGATTAGTGATCGCGGCACCCACTTTTGCAATAAAATCATGAAAGCACTGTTGGCGAAATATGGAGTCCATCACCGTCTAGCTACAGCATACCATCCTCAAACGAATGGACAAGCCGAGGTCTCAAATAGAGAGATAAAAGCCATTTTGGAAAAGACAGTTCGACCCAACCGAAAAGATTGGAGTCTTCGGCTTAATGACGCACTATGGGCTTATCGGACGGCATATAAAGGACCAATTGGAATGACCCCATACAGGCTCGTCTTTGGAAAAGCTTGCCATCTTCCAGTGGAGTTAGAGCATAAAGCCTATTGGGCGGTTCGACAGTGTAATATGGAGCTAGACCTCGCTGGAGAGGCGAGAAAATTAGATATTCAAGAATTAGAGGAAATCCGCAACGATGCTTATGAGAACGCTTGTATTTATAAAGACAAGACCAAATTGTTTCATGACAGGAAGATAGCTCAAAAGCATTTCTCAGTAGGACAACGGGTTTTACTTTATAACTCTGTGTTGAAATTGTTTCCAGGAAAGCTTCGATCACGATGGCAAGGACCTTTCGTTGTTACTGAAGTGTTCTCTCATGGTGCCGTTGAAGTAGAAAGTGAAGAGTCAGGGCGGCGATTCATAGTCAATGGCCAGCGACTAAAACCATTTTACGAGAATTTTCAGGCTCATTCAGTCGAAAAAATCTATTTGGAACCTCCGTAAAACCATTTGATTCGTCGAGCTAATGACGTAAAATAAGCGCTTGTTGGGAGGCAACCCAATATTCATTTTTCTTTTTATTTTATTTTATTTTATTTTATTTTCCTTTCTTCTGTTTTTAATTTATGTTTCATTTATTTTAATAAAAATTCTCTTCTTTTATCAGGCTGAACGGAGAAAAAAATTCGGCGAAGAAAAGGGGGATAAAACAGATCCAAACAGCCCTATCCAAGTTTCCAAACAGCTTCTATTCCAGGTCTTATTCCTGTTCAGAATTCCATATCCCTGCAGCCAAACAGGCTTATCCCAGCTTAGAACCCCTTAACCCTGCAGCCAAACACCTCATATCAGCAAATTAAAACCCCAAAACCCAAACATTTTTCATTTTTTTCCCCATTTGCTTAGCCGCCGCAAGCTTTCTTCTCCACCCTCCCAACCACCGTTCAACCTACAAGCTTCGACGCCGACCGACCACGATGGTACGCACCCGGAGTCGCGCCGCCGCCGAACCCACGTTCACTGTCAACTCGCGCCGTCGCCGTCTATCCGCGCCCCAAGCCTTTGACCTCACTAACGCCACTTCGTCTTCCTCAACACCACCGCCGGCCGACGCCCCCATCTCCTCCTCTTCTCCCCTTTCTTCCCCCTCCTCATCTTTTATGGCCGAACACCATGCCGCCGAAACACCACCCCCTCCCGAACACAACACGGATATCACGGACCCAATCGCGCCGGCCGCACCCATGCTCGACCCGCCGTCGGTCTCCCTCCGAAGCTCGCCCTCGGCGCCACCATCGCACCAATCGGCGTCTTCTCCAACCGCCAACAACGAACCGCAACTGTCAGGAGACTCACACCACGACGCACGGCACATGCGGCCCCTTCCAGCACCACCACCAAACGACGCACCAGAGACTAGGCCGCGGCGCCAGCCACCACGACGCGCAGCACGATCGGGACCCACGACATCAGCTCCGCCCGCCGACTCCGCCCCGCAACCCCAACGACCACGACGTCGACCCGAACCAGCAACAATGGCAGCTTCGGCTTCTTCCTCTGGCAATGCTGCCCACTCGTCCGTTCCAACTGACGAACACCACGCAATACCTTCTCGTGGCCGAACATACCGTTCTCGCGTTAACATTTTACCTCCGGAGGGCCATTTGCACGGTAACCTTTCCTTCACAACCTCTACTGCTCGGAACAGGTATGATTTCCTTCGCCATAAAGCGATTGTGCCTTGTAAGTGTCTGTCGACTCCTGTTCTGGCTGCATTGAATATTGAAACTGCTGTGAATGATTATTTCAAGAATATTGGCTGGGTTGGAAATTTTGATGTCCCTTATTCTGCATATTATGAGCTCATTTTTGAATTCTATTCCACCTTTCAATTTAATCAACGTAATCCTGTTTCGATTGACACACCTGGTGTTGTCAAATTTCGGCTGTTAGGTACGATGCATAGTTTATCTCTTATTGATTTTAATATTGCTTTATCTTTTGTAACTGAAGAGTATGCTATGTCTCAGGATTTTCAAAACAGTTTGTGCACATTTCCTACTGCTTTCAAAACTGTTGAGGCTTTTTCTTTGTTAACTAATAATGTCGAAACCACATATAGCCCAAAAACATCGAAGGATTTATGGTTTCGCGACCCTGCTTTATGTTACATACACCGTTATTTAGCTTATAATTTTTCAGGCCGTCGAGATGCTCCGGCAAACGTCTCAAAGACAGAGCTCTTCTTCTTATGGTGTATGTATACCGGTCGTCCGGTTAATTTGGGTTATTGGTTTGCACTACAATTCGAGCATGTTATCAAAGCTAAACGACCTCTCATTTTAGGTTCTCTTATTACACAACTGTTGTTTTCATTGCATGGTTCTAACGCCCCTATTTCAGATTTACATGTTGCTTGTCAGGCAGATCCTTTAGATGCCCGTTGCCTCGACTCCATGGGACTACTACTTGGCACTCCGACCTCCTTCCACTTTGTTCCCCCGGGTGTTCGCTCTACACAATTTGAACGCGTCTTTCGACACCGACAACAACCTGACGCATCAGCGAACGCTCCAGTCCAACCACCAACGACTGTTGAACAACGTTACAGCGTATTGAGGCTCGACTCGACACTGTTTGTGAGCAGCTCACCGAACTAATCACTCTCATCCGTAATTCCATGATGAGCTCAAGTAGCCTAACGGGGAGTTTTTCTAAACTTTTCTTCCTATTTATTTCTTTTGCGTCCACATTGAGGACAATGTGTTTTAAGTAGGGGGGAGGTACTCTTCAGATTATCTTGTTATATTCTCTTTGAGATTTTTGTTTTTCTTTGTCGAGGTCTTTAGGATTGCCCATATTTTTTTAGAACATTCTCGTCGCGAATCATGCCCAAGAATTTGCCCACGACTTGCTCTTTGTTTGACCCACATGCATGATTCTTGGCATTTGAGTTAATTTCGATTCTCATCTGCTTGATTTTATCTCCGTTGTTTTATTCTTATTAGGCCAATAATATTTATGATTAATAAGTTAACTCTATCTTGCTTTTAAGTAAAAAATCGATCAAGTTTAATGTCAAGTGGACACTTAATATATTTGCATGCCTAAGTTGTGTTCATGACTATTATTTGGACACTAAAACTTATTCTTGACACTTGATTATTTCTCTTAGGTCCTCTTGAAGTTTATATTTCGCGAAAATTGTGATTAATAAATATTTCAAGGTTATGAGTCTGACTTAGAACGTGGATCGATCGAGTAACCGGAGTAGGGTGCTTGGGTTGTCATTCTACTTGGCGTCAAAAGGTTTTGTGACTTAATAGGTAAAACTCACGCCAAGGTTATGAGTATGGCTCGTAACGTGATCGATTGAGTAACCGGGGTAGGGTGCTTGGGTTGTCATTCTACTTCGCGTAAAAAGATTGTGCGACGTGACGAGTAAAACTCCGCTGACCGGAAATAAAAAAAATATAATAATAATAAAAATAAAAATAAAAAATTGAGGAGTATGTTGAGTTGAGTAACCGGGGTGGGGTGCTTGGGTTGTCATCTCTCTTCGCGTAAAAAGGCTCGATATAGTTCTGTTATAAAAAAAAAAAAAAAAAAAGGGAAATAATAAAACTTCAGCAAAGGACTAAAAGTGGGAATAAGAGGAGTGACTCGGTAGGTTTGGTAAATCACCTAATTGTCATGAAATAATTCAAGACGATTTTTCTTTGTATGTGTTTAATTAGGAAACTTTTTCTGTTTTACTTAAAGCAAGCTTAGAAGTTCTCTTTATTTTTCATATGCATTTTTGACTAATCTTTATAAAACTTTGGAGTAGAATTTTTTCAGGATCTAATTTTCACAGTGGATAGGAACCATACTTGAGGGCAAGCATGGGCTAAGTAGGGGGGAATTTGATAACACTTTAAAACGACATGTTTTTATGTGTTAAGTATATATTAATTTCGAATGAGACTATACTAAATTGAGCTATTTTATGGACTTTTATCTCATAGGGACTAAATCGGAGACCAATGCAAAATAAGGGCCAAAATCATGAAATTAAAGACAAAAGTGGACCAATGTGCGACAAAAGGGAAAGATGGTGCCAAAAGTGTAAACATGGAGGGCAGAGGGACTGAAGTGCAAAAAGAGGAGACTTTGCTTTATCAAACTCTATTTTAAATTAGGATAATTAATTTTTAGGATAATTATCTAGGATTATTTTGATTTCTTTATTTATTTATCTCTAGTTAAATTATAATTATCTTGGAGAGTTTGAATAGAATTAGGCTATCTACTCTAAGCACTATAAATAGGGGATGGAGTAGTTCATTTGGTTGATTTTTTTCTGTACACTCCTCCCCCACAAGTCTTTTGTCCTTTATTTCTTTTCCTTCAATAAAAACTCTTTTCTTTCATACTTTTATATCTATTTTCCTTTTCCATTACAAATATGAGCCACTAAAATTCCATCTAGCCGAAGGTCGTCGAATTCCCCAGAAAAAGGTTCTTGAGGCTTAGAACCCGCACTAAACTTTCTCACCCAAGTATTCATCGTTTCTCCGCATTACGGGGCTGACGCTTCCGTCCAGGTCCCTTTAAAAGTAACCCTTTCAACGTATGCAAAGGCGGCCGCTTTGTGTGTTTTGGGAGGATTGCACCGTCGGTTCGTGAGCTTACTGCGTCAGAGGTTAGCGAGCCCAAGAGACAAAATGGCGTGGGATTCGTCATTGGGAAATGTTGATCTAGCGTAAAAGACTCTACAAGAGCAACAGCAGGCTAGAGTCAGGCTCCCTAAATTCGTAAGGCAAAATTCTTGGAGTTGGTGGTCGTAGGCGTCCTCTTCCACTATAACTGGCTTACTTGGGCAGAGAAGGGTCATCCAAAAGCCGAAGATGGAACCAAGGAGGAACGAGACAACCGGAGGCTAGAATCTCGCTAAATAAGAAAACCCGTCTTCTTTGAACTCTCTTAATTTTTTTTATTTTCGCAATTACTTTTACGATTCCAATTTATTTAATATTCTGTTCTATCCTAAATCGAATTTATTAATTCTGTTTTTTTTTTTTTTTTTGCAGGAACGCAGGATTTCTTGGGCACGATTCTGCCCCGGATTTCGAAAGACAGGCATTTTATAATCCGATCCCTGTGGATTCGACCCTACTTACCCTTTACTGTTATTTTCATTATTTGGCAGGGAGTAGGATATATTTTGGTGCATTCAACGACGCATCAGAAGATTGGAGCTTGTATTACAGCAGAAACCAAGCGGGACCTCATCGAGTTACTCCTCGAGTTCAAGGATGTGTTCGCGTGGTCGTACCAAGATATGCCCGGACTAAGTACCGATATCGCAGTACACCGATTGCCCATAAGAGAAGAATGCAGGCCCGTCCAACAGAAGCTCCGAAGAATGAGACCGGATGTCTTATTAAAATTAAAAGAAGAAGTCGAGAAACAATTTAACGCCGGGTTCCTGCAAGTAGTCAAGTACTCGGATTGGGTGGCAACATTGTCCCTGTCCCCAAGAAAGATGAGAAGGTACGAATGTGCGTGGATTACAGGGATCTAAACAAAGCCAGCCCAAAGGACAATTTCCCATTACCTCACATTGACATATTGGTAGACAATACAGCAGGCTTTTCTTTTTTCTCCTTCATGGATGGTTTCTCGGGATATAACCAAATAAAGATGCATCCTGATGATATGGATAAAACAACGTTTGTAACCATGTGGGGAACATTTTGTTACAAGGTAATGTCATTTAGGCTAAAAAACGCGGGAGCGACATATCAAAGAGCCATGGTAGCCTTATTCCATGACATGATGTACAGAGAAATTGAGGTTTACGTCGATGATATGATCGCCAAGTCCCGAACTGAAAAAGAACATGTGCAGGTTTTAAGGAAATTATTCTTGAGACTGAGGAAATTCCAATTGAAGCTTAACCCGTCAAAGTGTACCTTCGGAGCCCGGTCTGGAAAATTGCTCGGATTCATAGTCAGCGAAAAAGGGATTGAGGTTGACCCAGACAAAGTCAGGGCCATACAAGAATTGCCTCCGCCGCATACCCAAAAGGAAGTTAGAGGTTTCTTAGGAAGGCTAAATTACATCACTCGGTTCATTTCACAACTAACCGAGAAATGTGACCCCATATTCCGCCTCCTCAAGAAACATAATCCAGGCACGTGGGATGAAAAATGCCAGAAAGCCTTCGAAAAAGTAAAACAGTACCTGTCCCATGCCCCGGTATTAATATCGCCTCAACCGGACAAGCCACTAATTATTTACTAGACTGTGCTTGATAATTCAATAGGATGTGTGCTGGGTTAGCGTGATGAGTCAAGGAAGAAAGAAAGGGCAATATACTACCTTAGTAAAAAATTTACAGAATGTGAAACGAGATACCCGCCAATCGAAAAATTGTGCTGTGCCTTGATTTGGACAACTCGAAGATTGAGGCAGTATATGCTGTATCACACGACATGGCTCATCTCGAAGCTAGATCCTCTTAAATATATGATGGAGTCTACCTCCTTGAATGGAAGGATGGCCAGGTGGCAGATTTTGCTTTCTGAATTCGACGTCGTCTATGTGAACCAAAAGGCGGTAAAAGGGAGTGCAATAGCAGACTTTCTGGCCAGTAGAGCTCTTGAGGACTATGAGCCTTTGGACTTTGTTTTCCCTAACGAAGATTTGATGTACGTGGCAGACGCTGAGAAAAGTGCCTCTGAAAGCCATCCTTGGAAATTGAATTTTGACGGGGCATCAAATGCCGTGGGCAAAGGAATTGGGGCAGTTCTGATATCCCCAAAAGGAGACCATTACCCATTTACTTGTAAACTGGATTTCGATTGCACCAATAATATGGCCGAGTATGAAGCTTGCATCATAGGTCTTCGCGCTGCTATCGAACGCAAAATCAAGGTATTGGAAGTATATGGAGATTCCGCCCTGGTAATCTATCAACTTAAAGGGGAATGGGAAACCAGAGATCCAAAGCTGGTTGTCTACAAAAGATTGGCCCAAGATTTGATCAGAGAGTTCGACGACGTCACTTTCCGTTATTTACCCAAAGACGAAAACCAGATGGCTAATGCTCTAGCCACCTTAGCCTCCATGGTCCGAATAAATGAAAATGAGGACATGAAGCCCATATAAATGAGCATTCATCAAGATCCGGCCTATTGCTACAATGTCGAAGTGAAAGAGAAAACTGGCCCACCATGGTACCACGATATACTGCGGTACGTAAAAAATCGGGAGTACCTGGACCAAGCGACTGAGAACGATAAAAGGACGCTGAGAAGACTAGCTTGTGACTACGTCCTGGATGGAGAGGTCTTGTACAAGAAAAGGAAAGATCAAGTGCTGCTGATATGTGTGGATGCCGCCGAAGCTAAGTTAATCCTGGAAGAAGTCCATGAAGGCATCTGTGGGACTCACGCCAATGGTTTCACAATGGCCAGACAAATAATAAGGTTTGGGTATTATTGGTCCACCATGGAAGGAGATTGTATCAACTATGCCAAGAAATGCCATAAATGCCAGATTTATGGAGACAAGATTCACGTGCCCCCGTCACCTTTACATGTTATGACTTCTCCATGGCCATTTTCCATGTGGGGCATGGATGTCATTGGGCCAATCTCTCCGAAAGCTTTGAATAGGCATCGTTTCATCTTTGTGGTCATCGACTATTTCACAAAATGGGTAGAGGCTGCTTCATATGCTAACGTCACCAAATCAGCGGTTAGTCGGTTTTTGAAGAAGGAGATCATTTGTCGATATGGAATGCCCGAGAGGATCATATCAGACAATGCCCTGAACTTAAACAACAGCACAATAGCAGGGGTTTATAGCCAATTCAACATCAAACACCACAATTCGTCGCCGTATCGGCCAAAGATGAACGGGGCAGTAGAAGCGGCTAACAAAAACATCAAGAGGATAGTGGGGAAGATGACTGAGACCTACAAAGATTGGCACGAGAAATTACCATTTGCACTCTATGCTTATCGGACATCAGTCAGAACCTCTACTAGGGCAACGCCTTTTTCGTTGGTCTATGGGATGGAAGCAGTCCTTCCTATCGAAGTAGAAATACCTTCTCTTCGAGTTTTGTCAGAAATAAAGCTGGACGAAGCTGAGTGGATCCAGGCTCGGTATGATCAGTTGAACTTAATTGAAGAAAAGAGATTGAGGGCTATTCGTCACGGTCAGATGTACCAAAAATGAATGATGCGAGCTTACGACAAAAAGGTTCGCCCAAGGGAATTCCACGAGGGGGACCTCGTGCTGAAAAAGATCCTTCCCATGCAAAAGGATTACAGAGGAAAATGGATGCCGAACTGGGAAGGACCGTATGTGGTAAAGAAAGCTTTCTCAGGAGGTGCACTAATTCTGACTGAGATGGACGGGAAAAGCTTACCCAATCCCGTGAACTCAAATTCTGTTTAAAAGTACTTTGCTTGAAATGAAAGAAGCCAAGGTGAAAACCCGCAAAGGGCACTTTGAGACTTCAAAAAAAAAATGGAGAGGCCAAGGTGAAAACCCGCTGAGGGCGCCTTGAGACCAAAGGACTCTTGAGTTGAAAACCCAAAAAGGGCGGCTCGAGTTTTGAATGAACACGTGGCGATCTTGCAGCGCCATAATCAGCGGATGAGAAAGCGCGTTGCATATTGGGACATCAACAAAGTACTTTGAGTCTTCTAAACACGTGCTAAAGCTCTAAGCAGTCTTCATGAAACCTGTATGGAAGTCTAATCGGCAATGTCTAGAGTGTCCGGTGGATGTCCTGCCCATTGTATTATTGTTGAATTCTTTTTCGCAGGGAATGATATGTCCCAACCATTTGCTTCGTTGCATTTTAACTCTCTTTGAAATCGACTTACTGTTACCCATCATTCATAAACATGTTGCATTAAAACAATAATTGATGAACTAATTATTTCATAAAAGAAAGTTCTACATATTACTCTAGAAATCTCTAATTAAAACAAGAAACCGAAACAGGACAATTGTTGAGAAATTCCACATACACAGATTAAAGACATTTGAGAAAAAAAAAGAGTCTTAATGGAGACTACTTCTTCAAGTTCCTGGTACAATTAAGTAAGTGTGACAGAGATACACAATATCACTTAGTCGTCCAGAAAAAGGTAAATTTTGACAGCGAGATACAAAAATTGCTGTAGAAATTGTGATTCTTGGGGGGTGGTTGAAAGTTAATAATTTTTCGTATCCCGAGGCCTAAAAGGAATGAGCCCTAAAATCTCCACGGGGGCAAGCTACTTGAGCAAGAAATGTTACTGCAAGAAAAGCAGATACAAAACCTTGACGGATAAATGAGTGATAGACACCTTAAATAGGAATCATACTCATAACATCCTAACTCATCATACTCATGGCATCAATCATTAGGCATAAGCATGTACTCATTCTACAGGTTATGTCCTCAAAAGAACACGATCGAAGATAGCAAATCTGGCAATCCTAATGTTGCAGGAGCAGATTGAAGAACAGATCTTATCTCCCTGAGTTTGCAGTGGAGCAGATCGAAGATAACAAATCTGGCAATCCTGATGTTGCAGGAGCAGATTGAAGATAGCAGATCTTATCTCCCTGAGTTTGTAGTGGAGCAGATCGAAGATAACAAATCTGGCAATCCTGATATTGCAGGAGCAGATTGAAGAACAGATCTTATCTCCCTGAGTTTGCAAATCGAAGCGATCGAAGATAACAAACCGGCAATCCTGATGTTGCAGGAGCAGATTGAAGATAGCGAGATCTTATCTCCCCGAGTTTGCGAGTGGAGCGGATCGAAGATAACAAATCCGGCAATCCCGATGTTGTTGGGGAGCAGATTGAAGATAGCGAGATCTTATCTCCCTGAGTTTGCAGTGGAGCAGATCGAAGATAACAAATCTGGCAATCCTGATGTTGCAGGAGCAGATTGAAGATAGCAGATCTTATCTCCCTGAGTTTGCAGTGGAGCAGATCGAAGATAACAAATCTGGCAATCCTGATGTTGCAGGAGCAGATTGAAGATAGCAGATCTTATCTCCCTGAGTTTGTAGTGGAGCAGATCGAAGATTGAAGATAGCAGATCTTATCTCCTTGAGTTTGCAGTGGAGCAGATCGAAGATAGCAAATCTGGCAATCCTGATGTTGCAGGAGCAGATTGAATAGTAGATCTTATCGCCCTGAGTCTACAGTGGAGCAGATCGAAAGGGATAAGTCTGGCAATCCCGATATTGCAGGAGCAGACTAAAGATAGCAGATTTGACATTCCTGAGGTTGCAGGAAGCAGATCAAAGGCATCAGTCTGGAGATCTCTGAGTTTGCAGGGATCAGATGGAAATAACAGAGCTAGCGATTCCTGATGATTGCAGGAGCAGATCGAAGATAAAGTCTTATCCCCCTGAAGGCACAATAGTGGATTGGATCAAATTAACAAGATGCGGTGGACAGGAACGAAGCTACCTGAGGAAGAGCACCTGAAAAGTCACGACTAGGCGAGACCGGGCAACGTTGGGCTTCTTTAAGTCTTTACTCTATTCCCGTTACACGACAATGAGCAAAGAAGGGCAGCTGTACCAGCCCAAAATTGCCCGGGCCCGCTTCAGCCCAAAACCAATACCCTAAAAACCAATTAAACCCAGACCAAAACACTAGACCCAATACTAACCCAGACCCGAAATTAAAACCCAACAGGCCCAATTAAACCCTAACCCAATCAGCCCAATTATCTTAGCCCACTAAACAAAGAAAAGACAAAACCCTAAGGGCCACTTGCCCCTCTGCACCGCCGAACACGCTCGACATGTGCGACGCGCCAAAGCAGTCCCGTCCACCGCCATCGCATGAGAGTCGGCCATCGACCCTCCATCGCCTCCACTTGACTCCGCAAAACATTAAACGGACAAGACAGAAAGCAATAGGAAGAGGCTATAAAAGCCGATTGTAACCATTATACTGGGGGTTCCTTTTTTTCTTTTTTTCGATTAATAAGAGAGGAATAGACAGATTCAAACAATCAAAAGCAACAAATAGCAAGCAAGAATCAATACAAACACAAGAACAAGAGATTAAACGAAAAAAACTAGAATCAAAAACAGAGGACAGAGGTGATTTCATTTTCGAAGTTCTTGTATTTCTTTTCTTTTTTCTCTTTTCTTATTTTCGGCCTATATTCTTTATCGATTATTTTTTGACTAATATATACATATATTATTTTCACTAAAATATAAAAAAAAATTTACCTTTTAAAGCCACAGCATGTGGCGGATGACAACGCAACATGCGCGACGTCCGACCAATGGATTCGGTAGAAGTTCACCCCGCCACTGAGAGAAAAAAGAAGGATCGAAATTTTTTTAGCAAGTTTGGAGAAATGATTTTTTGGGCAGATTTTGGGCCTTAAATAGCCCCCTGAAACAGCGTCGTTTTGGGGGCTAGCCTTTAACCCCAAAACGACGTCGTTTTTGCCTCGACCCAATCCGACCGACCCGACCCACCTCAGGATCCGCGTGTTTTTATAAAGGGGGATATTTGCGCGATTGGTCCTTCCGCATTTTTAATCTGTTCAAAATCAAACTTTTAATTATCGCAACATTGGCCCAATAATTTTTCGCGATTTGCGACTTGGTCCCCCCTCGAACGCAGCGTTTAACTTGCACGGAAAATTACCATTTCGGTCCCTTACCTGTTACACGCGTTTGTTTTTTGCCCCCGAACTTCTGCTTATTTGTGAATCAACCCTAAAATTTCGTTTTATTTACAAATCAACCCCAAAACCCCATTTTATTTAATAATTAACCCAAAACTTTCATTTTAATGCAATTTAACCCATTTTCGATTATTTTGTAATTTTACCATCTGTGCTATTATTTAATTTGCTCATTTTTATTGTTACCTTATTAGTTATCATTATTATTATTATTATTATCATTGCCACATTATATTATTATTATCCACGACTAGTATTAAATATCATTATCATCACTATACTTATATTTTCTATTTAAAATTATAACTATTATGTTTATTACTATTATTAATATTATTATCTTATTTATTAAAATTCTTATTTGTTGTTTTCACTATTATCATTATTATCTATTTTCATTATATTACCATCATTATTACCATTACTATATTATTATTTTATATATATATGGTTTTATTTATTTATTTATTTTTACTATTTCATTCATAGATTGCCATTATTATTTTCATATATCATCATTATTATCGTTATTTTCTATTACTGTTACTATACGTAATACTTCCAATGTATTATATATTATCTTTGCTTATACATATATGTGTCCTTTTATCATTCTTTTTACGCATAACGTCGTGTTTTCACATTCTTACGTTAATTTTTCTCAAGACCTCAACTTTTATAAATGACCAAAACTCCGTGTTAGCGATTCGAGAGAATCGAGCCCTAACTTACTGGGTTCTGATATTTCTCGTTTAAGCTAAACAACGGAAGATCCCTTTTAAAATCACAAATTCCAGTTTTAAATCGACATTCCGTATTAGCAATTCGAGTGAATCGAGCCCTAACTTACTGGGTCCCGGTTTTCTCTCGTTTAAAGCTAAACAACGGGATACCCCTTTTGAAACCGCAATTTAAATTTTTAAACAAAACACTTAATCTCGGATATTCGAAATGTCGCGCGCATACTAACTTCATGGACTCAACATCTAGATATTTGGGATAAGTTTCTTTTTCTAAAATAGAGGCAATATTCCTAATTTGGATTTTCGAGAGAACGAGCCCTAACTTACTGGGTTCTGCTTTCTCGTTCGACAAATGACTGAATATCCTCTTCAAATATAAAACCAAGTTTTAAAAGGCAAGCTTAGTTTCAGGAGCCTAAAGCACCGCGCCCTAACTTACTGGGCATGATACTTTATCTCCTCGAAAATAAGAAAACCTTAAACGTCCCTTCCAATTCTTTCAAATTTTAATAAAAAGTATCTATTTTCAAACCATTTCAAAGTTTTCAACATTAGGACATCGATCAATCAGTTTGGTACCGATTTCGGGCGTGACGAGGGTGCTAATCCTTCCTCGCACGTAACCGACTCCCGAACTCATTTCTCTCAGATTTTCGTAGACCAAAAGCATCGTTTTAATAAACCAAGATGTTTTATTAAAACAAAGGTGGTCCGATCACACCCAAATAAAGATCGGTGGCGACTCCCTTCCTTTTCCATTTTCAAAAATCGAGTCGACCGCGTCGTTTACTGTTTCATCAAAAAATGGTTACGACAATTCTCTTCCATCTTTTACTACTTTTAAATTGTTCTATAAAGATTCGTTGTAGAAATCATGCATAAAATAATTAAACGTGTTTGTGAAACTTGAATATTTTTTCAAATTAATTTGAATCATATTTTACATTTTAAAATTTTAAATTAAAGTTTTAAAGCATACATCAATACTTATATTTACTTTCATCATTTAATTCAAAAATTTTTAAACTAAATTGAACTTAATTGAAAATGTATTAATTTGGTTTGACTGGACAAAAAAATAATTTAAACTGAAATTATTCATATTAAAATAATGTAAATGAATTTTCTAGATGAAATTAGGATTGTAGTTACAACTACAATTAAAATATAATTATATGTACAAATACAAAGAATTCTATTTAAAAACTATCCAAAATCAAAGTGGTACAATTTAAACCTTAAAATAAAATAAAACTTTTAATATAATATAAGAATTATAAG
The DNA here is from genome assembly GCA_025503065.1 of Gossypium bickii. Lineage (NCBI taxonomy): Eukaryota > Viridiplantae > Streptophyta > Magnoliopsida > Malvales > Malvaceae > Gossypium > Gossypium bickii. Next base: position 125,836,422 of record CP106711.1, read on the forward strand.
AATTAAAATGGTTTTAACCCTTAAATCAAATTGAATGTTTCTAAAGCATAAATTTTAATCTATTTCATTAAAATAAAAATCACAGCATCTAACCTTCCTTTTTTATTTTATTTTATTTTATGATGTTGTTACAACTTTACAAGTAAATGATGAATTTTGATTAGGTGAATGCAGGGAGAAAAAATCCATTTGAGTGTCTCCGATGTAACATCGTATTATTTGCAACCAAATACATCATAAGTCAAATATATTTATTGTCAAAATTTGTCAATTCAAATATGATAAATTTTCAAAATCAAGTGTTAACGGCCATTGGCACTGATCCAGTATATTAAGTTATGTAGTTATAATTTCTATACCAAATAAATTATACTTCCACATGTTGGTAGAGGTGTACAAATTTCAGGTAAAACCAAATTAATTCGGTTAATCAGTCGATTAATCGAATTAATTTGGTCGGGAGTCAGTTAATAATTTTTTTGAAGTTCGATTAACGGTTAATTTGGTTCGAAATTGATCGGTTAACCGAATTAACCGAATTTAATAAATAATATTATAATATATAAGTATTCGGTTGGTTCGGTTAATTTTTTTGAAATAAATTAATCGGTCGGTTAATTTTTGATATGTTTTATACTTGTTTTGACCAAAAATAAAAAATATATAAATTTCGGTTTGGTTACTTTTTTTTGAAAAAATTTCGGTTCAGTTAACAGTTAAGAATTTAAAAGGGTCAATTAATTCGGTTAATAGTAGTTCAGGTCGGTTAACCAATCGGTTAACTGATTGAACACCCATGTTGGAGAGTTAGACATTAATGAGTGCAATCTCAATTGTAGTGAATGATATCTGCTTTTCTCCAAGTTTATCTTAATCTTAGCAGGTTGCCTTCTCTTAAATTTCTTGATATATATAATTGTTAAAACATGAAAAAAATTGATCTCTCCAAATTGCATGCCACTAAATTTACAAGAGCTTGGCGTAACAGAGTGTAACAAGCTACAGGAAATATTAGCATTAGAACTTGAATGCGTTCAAAAAGGAAAGGCTGTCATGAAATTTCATATACCACAAATAAGGCTATTTTCATTGTGGAATCCACCAAGATTGAAGAGTATTTACGGTGTTAATGGAATAATCATTTGTGATTCATTTGAAGTAATTAAGGTAAGATATTTTCCAAAATTAAAAAGAATGTCTCGAGTAGGGGTGACCAAAATTTGATTCGACTTGAAAAAAAAAAAAATCAAGTTTCAAGTTAAACAAATTGAATTATTCAGGTAAACTCAAATTTTTTTTCGAATTTCGAGTTTAAGTCAAATTTAATTTTCGAATTTGAATAATTCAAATAATTTGAATAAACCAAATAACAAACTATAATATTTTACATTTTTATCCTAAAAACCCAAACCTTTTCACTTTCCTCTCAAAATTTTTACTCTCTCCCACTTCCTTCCAAAACTTTTACTCCTCTCCCACTTCAACCCCAACCCCCCTCCTCTACCCCAAACTCATTCTCCATCCCCCAATTTTTTTTGAATATTTCCCCCCTGAAATTTTACTCTCCTATTTATTTTCCCCAAAAAAAAAAATTATTCTCTCCCACTTTCCTTCCAAAACTTTTACTCATCACCCTCCCCAAAACTTTTACTTCTCTCCCTTATCAACCACTCTTCTACCCCAAACCCATTCTCTCCCCCCTCCCCCTGTTTTTTGAATATATTCTTCCCAAAATTTACTACTCTGTTTACTTTCTCCAAAATTTTTACTCTCCCTCCACTTTTATTCTAAAACTTTTACTCATCTCCCATCCCAACCCCCTACCACAAACTCATTTTCTGTCTTTTTTTTTGAATATTTCTCCCTCAAAATTTTACTCCCAAAATCTCCAAAACCTTTTATTTTCTCATTAGACTTTTACTTCCCACCCTTTACCCCAAATAAAAAATCATAATCATCCAAAAAAATCCTAAACTTAAATAGTAATAATTTTATTTATATCTATCATTTATATTATTAAATTAAATTTCATATTTTATACTATTTGTATAATTAAATTGTTTAATCATACTGAATCTTTATAAATTTCTATTAAAATTGAATTATTAATGATGTTATAAAATATTTGTGTTAAAATTTTATATTATTATCAATTTCACATTCTATTTTTAAAATAACTTTTATTAAAAATCATTTTTTTACATTTAATATATTTTTTTAATTTTAAAATACATAGTTAAAAGAATTAGAAGATAATTGAAGCAACTAAACAAATAAATAAACTAACTCGTATATAAAAGATTAATAAATAAATTATGAAGGGATAAATAATAATACATTTGATTATAGTGGACAAATTTGATTACGGTGGGTGACAATAGTTTCAAGGACCCAAAGTCATTTTTTTAATTTAACTTGAACAAATATATTCAATTCGATTCGATTTGAATTCTATCTCACTCGACTCGATTCCAAAAAATTTCAAATCAAGTTAAAATGATAAAATAAAATTTGCCAACTTGATTAACTCGAAAAATTTTCATTCTATTCGATCGAACGCACACCCCTACTCTTGAGGGGATAATCACTCAACTGTAGAAGGGAAAAACTAAAAACTCCTTTCCCATACAATTTTGATTCATATACGTGTAAGATCAATTATCAACAGTTAAGCCAGCTCAGCAATTGTTATCACAGAAAGAAATAATAGAAATACAACTAATATGAAATAAAAGACAAAGAAGAAGAATTTTATTTAATTACTCTCTTGCTGACTGTAAAAGCAACTAATTTCCTGCTAGGCTCAGCTTACCATACCAAAATTAGCCCATTACGCTAAAGACCCAAATCTTGCGTTTAAACCAGCAATAGTTGAAAGGATAAATGGAGGAAATATGTAAGCTCGAACCTAAAGTTAGAGCTAGCAGTTTTTTTTTCCCTTTGTGGATTTTTGTAAATAATGTTGAGAATTGCGTTAGAAAAGGTAGGATATGAAAGAGTGAAAATGCATGATCTTGCTAGAGATATGGCTAAACTTTTCACCCATGAGTAGCATGAATCATGAAAATAACATTGCAACTTGAACAAATGTATTGTTAGAGGGAAAACAAGTGTCGTGAATCTTTTCAACAATGAACTCCAAAAACGAGAAATCGAGTTCAAGATCATAGTATGGGTTATTGTAACGAGGAACTGTAGTGTTATTGAACTGCAGAATAAGATTGCAAAGGCAATGAATGTTGATATTTTCAACGATGAAGATGAAAATTTTAAGAGCAGGGAAGTTGTTTAAATTTTGAATAGAAAAGGGTAGATTTGCTTTAATTTTAGATGGTGTCTAGGAGAGATTTTTCTTGAAAAGGTTGGAATTCCTGAATCTTCTGGGGGTAAATTTGTGTTGACATCTCGATGATTTGATGTATGTCGACAAATGGATTGTCAAGTCATGAAAATGGATTTACTTCCGGAAGCAAATGGATGGACATCATTCTCGGACAAGGTTGGTCAAAATCTAATGAATTTACTAGATTTATTATTGATTGGAAGATCTATCGATGAGCGTGTGTCAATTTGCCATTGATAATAGTTACAATTGCCAATAGCATGATAGGTGAATACAGTCTTCCAATATGGAGGAATGCATTGGCGCAATTGAGTTGTAACATATAGAGTATCATCAATATTAGAGACATGGTATATTAGCAAATGTGATTAAGCTACGATAGATTGAATGATCAGAGAATCAAAAATCGTTTCTGTAGTTACGTACCATATCTTGAATATTCGGGAGTCTTGAAGGAATAGTTGATAAGGGATTGGGTTGAAAAGGAAATAATAAAGGGTATGGGTAGCATGGAAGCAAACTTGGACAAGGGTCAAGCTATCTTAAGAACACTAGTTGAAAACTGCTTGTTAGAAAATAGTATAGGAAATGAAAGAGTGAAAATGCATGATCTTGTAACAAATATGGCTAAAATATCACCCATGAGTTGTATGAATCATGAATTAACGTTGCAACTTTTAACACATGTATTGTTTAGCTCCAACATTTTATATTTTTTATCAATTAAAATGATACAAAAAATAAAAAACAATCAAAACTTAAAATAATTCAAATTTAATAAAATAATCCAAAATTAACTCTGTTGATATAGTGATGCAACAAAGAGGAGATATGGGAGAGAAGGTGGTGGTGATTATGGAGGCCAGTTTACCCAATCAAAGCTGAAAGTCGGAGGCTACAATGACTAAGAGTGAGAGAGAATGTAAGCAAATTGTTGAGGTTAAGTTGACAGATTATAGTTTTGTATGCTTGGGGAGTTGATCATTGATAATACTCTAAAATGACCTACTCTTATGTGTTAATTACATGTATATTTAAGTATGATCCTACTAATTTGGGTTGTTTATGGTTTTTTTTTATCTTGTAAAGACTAAATTGATGACAAAAGGAAATTTGAGGGTAAAAAGTGTGAATTTAAAGACAAAATGGGTCAGCATGCGAAATAGGAAAGAAATGGTGCCGAAAATACAAAGTGTAGAAGACTTGGGGAAAATTTTCAAAGAAGAGATTTATGAACATAAAACTAATTTATTTAAATTTAAATTTTATTTTTAGGATTATTGTTAGGATTATTATGATATTTTTTAGATTTAATTTCAAATTATATCCTTTAAACATTATCATCTAGAGATTAAATAGGTATAAACTAAGTTTTTTTATGTACTATAAATAGGTGATGGAGTGACATGAATATTCACTAATCACTTCTGTAAAAAACTCCTTCAGCTAAGGCTTTTAACCTTTTGTTTCTTTTTTTTCTAGTAAAATTTCTTTCCATTAAACTTGTGTTTTTTTTTTTGAAAAGCGTGAGTCACTAAACTCATCTAGCCAAAGGTTATCAAGACTCCTCCAAAAGAGTTCATGAGGCTTAGAACCCGTACTTAGCCTTTCTCAACAAGTATTCATCATTTCTCCATATTACGGAACTGACGCTTCCATCCATGTCCTTCCAAAAGTAATCTTTTCAACTTGTGCAAGGAATGACTGCTTTGGATGTTGTGGGAAGGCTGTACAGTTGGTTTGGTAACTTATTACGTCAGAGGTTGTTGAGCCTAAAAGACGAAATGGCATGGCATTTTCCATTGAGAAACGAAGATCTAGTGTAAGACAGTCCCACAAAAGTGAAAGTTGGCTAGAGTCAAGTTCCTCTAGGTTGTACGACTATAACCTGAGTGGAGCTGGTGGTCGTAGGCATCATCTTCCACTATAACTGGCTTATTCCTTCATGAAAAGGATCACCTAAAAGCCTATGATTGAACCAAAGGAGGATCGAGATAACAGAAGGTTGGAATCCCTCAAATCGAAAAACCCCTTCCCTTAACTCTGTTTCTTTTTACAATTGCAATTTCAATTTATTTAATTTCAACTTGTCCATATTCTTATTCTATTTTTTTATTTATTTTTCCAGGTCAGACATTTTTCTTGAGCACGACTGTGCCTAGGATTTCGAGAAACAAGACTATATTCTTTTCATTTTTTTCTTAGGGATAGGTTTTTTTTGTGCTTTTAATGACACACCAATCATTACTTCACTATTTTTGGGAGTATTTATTGGTAGGGGTCTTGTGCAAAGTGGTGTTAATGTCCTGAGTTTTTCATCTAGCTATTGTTACGAGATGTGTGGGGAGGATGTCTTCAATGAGACAAGGATGTCCCGCCCACAAAATGAATGTTGTGTAGGGGTCGTGTATTTCGTCCTACCACCGAAATTTGATTGTTCGGTTGTTCTACTTTCGCGATTGAAATCTAAGGTCGAGATAGATGAGTGTCTTACCATTGATGATTCCAAAATATTATAAAGGGAACTTTCTAACAAAGTAGTTGGACTATCGACATTTTCAACCATTCTGGCCTCTTGAATAGGAAGAGATGTCGACGACCGAATGCCTTCGTCTGGCCTTACAAATTTCAACTCAAGAAATAGTGATCCACTGTTGATTTGTGTATGCACTATCACCTCTTAGCTTTGAGCACCTTTGATATTGAAAGTGTCACATCTCACGGGATCGACCAAAGAAAAAAAATTAATACTTAATAGATGACACTCTCATCTGGCTAAATCTGACGATTTTTCACCTAATTTTTTTCCGAAGTTCTTGCAACTCTATGTTCTGGTTAAAAGCCAGCCGCGTTGTGTTCTTCGACAAAAAACACGCCGTTCTTGGTATCACGGACCCCACCGTCAGAATAAATAATAGCATTAATCCATCCACTTATTTTTAACCAAATTATCTGTCGAGAGAATTTCAAAATAAAAACATTATGCAAAAAATATAATGCTTCAAATAAATATTAATGCTTATGCTTATGCTTACTTTTTATACAAATGGTATCGTTACTCCAAATTATGCCTTCCCTGCAAACTTTTATAGCCCAAGGGATAACATCCTATTTGATTCTAAAAAAATGCCCCGAATAATGGGGGTTGAAATTTGTAGAGAAAAAACACTCCAAGCAAGATGCACTATCAACAGCAGTATCGAAAGGGTGGTCAATTGGAAGCGTTTTCAGTACTTTGCTGATAGTGCATTCTTTTTGGTGCGCTTTTAAAAGCGCCGAAAACACTACTAGTGGTGGCGCTTATAAACGCCGCTAAAAGTCTGTTTTGCTGTAGTGTCATTATCCAGGTCACTTTTCAGAAACTTTTCAGATATCCCGAGATTCCCAGGATATTTTTTCAAAACGCATCTCGTCAAAAATAGTTTTTCAGTACTCTGAGTTTCGATTTTTAACAAAAAATAATATACGATTGGTGTAAATACGAATATTTTAAATATCAAATTCAATTATTACAATTATAAGGTTAAAATCTTTATCAATTTAAAATCCCAATACCTAACCTTAAAATCCTAAAAACTCTAAACAACCAGAAAATCCTAATAAAAAATAGGAAAAGGCGTTTCCATCTAGAAGCGTTTTTTTGTGTTTCTCTTGAAAGCGTTTTATCAAAATTGACCTATTCTCGTAAACTTTCAAAATTTTGGTCTATTTCCGTAATTTTTTTAAAAAAATAGCTTTTTTTTAGTATTTAAGTCATAATATTAAGTATTTGTTGAGTTGCTATATGTTTTGATTTAATTCTTAATTTATTTATATTTACTATAAGCTAAAGGGAACGCGTATTGCTTTTATAATTTTATTAGTGGAGTCTTAAATACTCCAAAATTTTCATTAAATAAAATATAATTCAAAGTGATTTTAATCCAAATAATTTGATTCGATTGATTATATGAGTGAGTTTGGCACCGGTTTCCTTTGGGTTGTAGGTGATTCAAGGGGGCAGGCATAGAAAACCCCTTGGAGTGGCTCCTTTTTCTAGCAGTTTGGCATCATATTATCAGGACCTTTATTTGCTGCTCATCATCTCCCATCCAACAAGCTTTATTTATTCCTAGAGTTTCATAGCAGCCTTCCTTGACCATATATATATATATTTATTTCAAACTAAGCTTTAATTTGCTTTTCTTAAAGTATTGCAGCCAAGCTTCCTCAAATTTTCATAGGACCTTCATTTGCTGCTTTCTTCATCCCCCATCCAACAAGCTACTCAGAACAGTTATATTTTTTGAATTTCACCTTTTTATTCTTCTTTCAGACCTCTTAAACTGCAACTTACTATAATTTCATTTATAAAAAAATTAGTTAAAATTCATCGGTATTTATATTTTCTCTACTTTTCGACAGCTTTCAGCAGTGGTTTCCACTTTCCATTGTGTTGTAGGTGAAAGTTTAGGTGAGTGAAAGACAGCTACACAAAACCCTTTGGAGTGGCTCCCTTCTATAAAACAAACACAGAAAAATATAAAAAATATTTTCCATAAATTTTTTTACATATAAACAAATTCACTTTTTACTTTCTCATTCTCTACTTTTTGCTTCAGAGTAGTCTATATCAACATACCCATACATATTATAATCGACTTTGAGAACGATGAAAAAAGGAACCTCACGTGATACAATGAATAAAATAAACATTAAAAAGAATAGCAGAGGATCTGATTCATTAATTTATATACTATATTTTGCCCCAATCATAAATTGCAACATAATATGTAATTAATAATGTCAGAATTAAATTTATCCAAAAACATCAAGAAAACGAGAAAAAGAAATATTAGGAGTACTAACAACGAAAGTGACATTAAAAATTTTACTTTCGAGAAGGATACAAAGAAACCTAATATTTCTGGAGCTGAAGTTAAATTTTAAATACTCAGCATTAGGAATAACCAGAAACTCAACCTAAATATTGCTTCAAAATTTAGTGAAGTTACCAACTAATGGTTCATTATTACTCATTGACTTGCCCAAAATAAAATAAAAGGATAAGAGAAATTTTTTTTTGAAAAAAAAAAACTTATCAACTTGAGTTCATGAACCGAGCTTCAATTTGGTATTTTAATAATTAAAAATGTATAGCCTTTTACTAATTAAAAAAAAAAGCTAATAAGTAAAGTTCATGCAATTTTTTTTTTATAAAAGTGTCTTGAAGGTCCTTGTTTTAGGAGTTAGTTTATATTTTTTCTTTTTACTAAAAAAAGTAAATTAGTCCTTATATGATATACCAAAGTATAAATTAATTATTTCTATTGTTAAAATATGGCGTTACAGATAAAATAACCAAACAGTTATAGCTACACGTAGTGTGCCACCTTTTGATATGTATGACTGATTTTTAATAGTAAAAATAAATGATTTTTTTTAACAAGAAAAAGATCAATTTACTTTTTAATATATTATATAAAAACTAATTTAACTATCTTTTTTGAATAAAAATACAAAAACAATTTAATTCTTAATATAACCACCTTTATATACTTTTATTGAAGTTTTTTATTCTCATAGTCGGTATACGTAATAATAATCCCCATAGAATCTATATATATCTATATCTATATATATAACTTTCAATACTTGTCTAGATATAGACCTTAAATGCACTCCAAACTTATAGTGATGGTTTTTTTTTAGGAATGAAATTGATGAACACTTTAACAGCAGGAGAGGTTTCGATGAAACCCTTGAAAAAACTTTAATTTTTTTTTCTATGGTACTTAAACTTTTCTTTTAACCTAAATTGATACCTACAATTACATTCTTGTTAACCAGTTTAGTCCACCAAAATTAGAGTATACCACGTGACACTTCAGTCTAATTAGAAAACTCCACATGACATTCATATGTACTAAAAGAAAAAATAAATTTATACATTTTAAAACTAAATAAAAAATTTTAAAATTCAAAAATACCTTATCAAATTAAAATCTAATTAAAAATTTTAGTAAGCTATCATTTTATTTTGACTCAATATTGATTATCGTTCGCGTAATAGTATTTTCAAGTTTTATATTAAATATATATATTTATATTAGAAATATTTAATATATATATATAAAAGCTCTAGAAACTTGAAATAATTTAAAAAATATTTGTTTAAAAGCCAAAAAATAGTATATTTTTTTAAAAATGGAAAAATAGTTAAATTATGATAAATAAAAAGAATATAAAAGTTTTTAGAAAATTTTTAAAAGTTTAAAATTATTTTTCACACAATTTATATAAATTTAAAATAATTTTCTAATATAAATTTTGAAAATGCTATTATGTCAAAATCGATCACCCCGGTCAATTTCATTTCAAAGTCAAATGTAATTTTCTAAAATTTTATTTTACAAATTATTTTTGAAATTATTTTTATAACTTTTATTTATTATTAATTTTTTTAGAATTTAGAAATTTATTTTTATTTTTAATACATATAGATGTTATGTAACACTTTCTAATTGGATTGAAGTGCCATGTGACATGATTTAATTGAGCCACATTTCAGTCATTCTTTTAACGGTGGTGGACTGAACTAGTTAACAAAATGTAACTTTAGGAATCAATTTGGGCCAAAAAAATTCGGGTACTAACGTGAGAAAAATGATAAACTTTAAGAGGCAAATGATGCTTTAAGCAAAAAAAAAAAGAAAAGAAAAAAAAGAACAGAAACTTCAAACTAAAAATAACATAAACTTTTATATTAGGGGTCAGATTATATTTTGTCTCCTCAACTCAAAAGTAGACAAATTAATCAGCTATATGTTAGATTATTGAGTAAATTGGACATTTTGTTAAAAATTACATCAATTTCTATTGATAAAAACTAGTCCTTGTACATCATCATGAGATGCATAAGACACACCACGTGTAATTGTTTGGTTATTACATCAACCCTGTCATCACAATACCTGAACTTGACAACTTGTACCTACTTGACACCTATTTTTTTTTTACCTAATTAGTTCATGAACTTGAAAACTGCAAATTAACTTAATAATTCTTTAGATACCCGACTAATATTACCAAATTTATTGTTTTCAATCAATTAGATTATGCCACGTATATTAAAGTACCAAGTATATTATGTCACGTGTACTAAAAATAATTTAATTTAATTTCTTTTTTAATTCTTACTAATTAAAAATAAAAAACCTTCTAATTATTTAACTGATATTTTATCTCTACTTTCGTTTCTTCTTCTTCTCCTCTAAGTTTCAACCAAATCTCTAGTCCGCCCTCGTTCTCCGCGCCAACATTGCTGGCTCTCAGTTTGGGTAGTTTGAATCTAGGGACTCTCTTCTCCCCTTTTATTATTATTTTCTTTTTATTGATTATTGGCTATAGGTTTATTGATTATTGGCTATAGGTTTATTGAGTCTTTGGTTGAGTGGTGGGCGACGAGTTTGAGGCTTGTTTTAGGAGGGGTCAGGTGAGTCAGGGTCCACAATTGTGCATGTCACAACTGTATTTTATTCGGATTAAGCTCAATTCGAATTACTAGTTATTAATTATTATTTACGGGGGACGATTTTACATAGGGGAGTTAAAAGAGGAGTTGAGTAAGAGAAGAAGGGGGATTATCTCTAAAAGAGAAGTCTAAAGACAACAGCTCCATTTTTTTCACCTCCATTGACTCTCATACTCAAATACACCGATTACTTACATACTACCACCAAAACCCACACATTTCCTCAACCTTGACCGTTAACCCATCCTGGGTTTGAAGCAGTGAAAGCATTCAACTTTTGATTTTATTAAAATCAATGTGGATGCAGCAGTATCAAATAGGAAGGCGGCTATGGAGCTATTGCGAGAGACGCTGATGGGTTTGTGCTTGTTGATAGCTATGGTTTCGAAAATAAAGCCATCGATATTATTTCGGCGGAGCTGAAAGCATTAACTTTGAGTTTAAAGTTGGCCTCAAATTTAAATTTGACCAATATTATTACTGAGTCTAACAATGCTACTGAGACTTTGACTTGTCCATTTGTCTGGGGATGGTATGCTGTAGCTATACGGTGATGAACCCCATATTTCGACAATAGTGCCTCCATGACTTTATTTCAAAAGTGGGTGCCACGATCACTGATTAGGGCTCGAGGTGTGTCAAACCTGGAAAAAATAGTTCGTTTTAGAAACTCCACAACAGTCTTGGCATGATCATTACGAGTAGGCTTTGCTTCTATCCATTTAAAAACATAGGCCATCACGAGAATTATATATACATTGCTAAATGAAAAAATAAACAGGCCCATGAAATCAATGCCCCAAACATCAAAGATTTCGCATACATGAATCGGGGATAGGGGCATCTGATTTTGTTTAGTGATGTTACCTGTACGTTGGCATCTATCGCAAGACTTACAGAAGTTATATACGTCTCAAAAAATTGTGGGCCAATATAGCCCGCATTCTAACACCTTATGAGCAGTCCTTTTAGGGCTAAAGTGTCCTCCGCAAGCTTCAGCATGACAAAAATTAAGGATAGAAGTTACCTCAGTTTCTGGAACATATCATCGTATTATCTGGTCCAAACAGTGTTTCCACAAGTATGGGTCGTCCCAAATGTAGTATCGAGCTTCTCGTCTAAGCTTGCCCCTCACGGAATGTGCTAACTCAGTGGGTAACGAGCCTGTGGCTAGAAAGTTTACCATATGCCATATCTGCATACCATGGGAAACGTGCCTCGGTCGAGAATAGGCTTTCATCAGGGAATTCTTCCTTAATAGGGACGCCGTCAAAAGGTACATTTATTCTGCTTAAGTGGTCAGCCACTAAATTCTCGCATCCCCTTTTGTCTCGAATTTCGATGTCGAACTCTTGGAGTAGCAAAATCCACCTGATGAGCCTCGGTTTTGCTTCCTTCTTTGCGATTAAGTACTTGAGGGCTGCATGATCTGAAAAAATAGTCACTTTAGGTCCTAATAAATGAGGTCGAAATTTATTTAAAGCAAATACAACGGCTAAAAGTTCTTTTTCTGTAGTGGTGTAGTTGCTCTACGCAGCATTTAGGTTTTTGAAGCATAAAAAATAACATGTGGTTCTTTGTTTATCCTTTGCCCCAACACGGCTCCTACACTGCGTTCGCTGGCATCGCACATAATTTCAAATGGAAACTTCCAATCTGGCGGTTGCACTATAGGGGTGGAGACCAATTTTTTCTTGAGTGTGTCAAAAGCCTCCTTACACTTTGGGTCAAACTCAAATTTCTTATCCTTCTGTAGCAATCCACACAATGGTTTAGCTACCTTCGAGAAGTTCTTTATGAAGCGCCTATAGAGCCCTGCATGGCTAAGGAAAGAGCAAATTTCCCTCACAATGGAGGGATAAGGCAAGGGATTTATAACATCAATTTTGGCCTTATCGACCTCAATTCCCTTAGATGACACAACATGACTTAGAATTAAACCCTTGTCTACCATAAAATGACATTTTTCATAATTCAAGACAAGATTAAATTCTATGCATCTACTCAAAATTATCGTTAGGTTTTTAAGGCATTCATCAAAATGATTCCCATAAATAGTAAAATCATCCATAAAAACTTCGATAATTTTTTCCACATATTCAGAAAATATACTCATCATACATCTTGGAAGGTGGCTGGCGTATTGCATAGACCGAATGGCATCCTTCTGTACGTAAATGTACCGAATGAGCACGTAAAAGTGGTCTTTTCCTGGTCCTTCGGTGCGACTGGAATTTGAAAAAACCTGAGTATTTATCAAGACAACAAAAGTGGGTTTTTCCAGCTCATCTTTCAAGCATTTGATCTATAAAGAAAGAGGGAAATGATCTTTTCTAATATAAGAGTTCAACTTCCTGTAATCTTTGCAGATGCGCCACCCATTTTGTACTCGGGTAGGTACCAAGTCAACTTCAGCATTTTTCTTTACTATCACGCCCATTTTCTTGGGCACAACTTGTACTGGACTTACCCACCTACTGTCAAAAATGGGGTAAATTACGTCAGGATCTAGAAGCTTGATTATTTCTTTTTTTACTACCTCCACCATATTTGGATTTAACCGTCTTTGTGCATCTCGCCTTGATTTCGTGTCTTCTTTCAAGTAGATCCTGCGTGTGCACGTCAAATGACTTATCCCTTTTAAGTCTACAATAGTCCATCCAATCGCCTCCTTATGACTTTTTAGTATATGAACCAAACTTTCCTCTTCATGAGTGGAGAGTTTATTGGAGGCTATGACTGGTAGGGTATTGTCCTTACCCAAAAACGTATATTTCAGATGTTCAGGAAGCGGTTTCAACTCCAACTCCGGTGCCTGTATAACAAAAGGTAAAAGTTTAGTACTTAGAAATAATATGTCGTTAACAAATTCAAATTCATCGAGTTCAGAGTTATCTCCATAAATTGACTCAAAATTTTCCTCCACTAAAGAGTTAATTATATTGATATGGTTTACGCTCAAGATTTTTCTTGGATGGTTAATGGCATCTAGACATTAAACTTCACGATTTCCCCATCAAACTCCATCGTAAGAGTTCCATTTCGAACGTCAATTTTAGTACTAGTTGTACTAAGGAATGGTCGACCCAACAAGACGCCTGAAGATCCAAGAGTGCTATTTTCCTCCATTTTAATCACATAAAAGTCTGTAGGGAAAACAAGCTCATTAATTTTTACTCGAGGACTCATTCGGGATGCACAACAGACCTATCTGCCAATTGAATGATAACACCTATTTTTGTCAAAAAACCTGCGTTAAGTGATTCCTAAATAGAATATGGCATTACATTTATGGAGGTTCCTAGATTACACATACCCTTTTTAATTCCCAAATGGCCTGTTCTGCATGGTATTGTAAACATGCCCTTATCTTTACATTTCGCTGGCATTTTCCGCTGTAACACTGCAGATACGTTTTCACTAACATTCACCCTTTCATTACCTGTTAACTTCCGTTTGTTGGTGCAAAGCTCTTTAAGAAATTTAGCATACCTCGTTATTTGCTTGATGGCATTCAACAGTGGAATGTTGATCTCGAAATTCCTAAATATTTCGAGGATTTCCTTGTCCTCTTTACCTTTTCGACACTGGTTGAGTCGTTCTGGAAATAGAGGTTGAATTTTAGGCAATGAAGGTTTTGTTCGAACCTGTTCGTCTTTTTTGGAGTTTTCCTGGGCGATTTCTTGGTCAAGATTCCAATCAGGAATAGGTTCAAGCACCTTACCGCTTCGCAGCGCCACTACATTCGCATTTTGCCTCGGGTTTGGTTCTGTTTGTGATGGCAGCTTCCCTTGAGAACATATTTTCTCAATTGATGTGGTCAACTCCCTTATGGATGCCTCAGTTTTCTGTTGAAAATCAAGAACATTAACTACTAATTTATTGACAAGAGCTTCTAGAGAGTTACTTGAATTTTACGGCTGTTGTAGAGGTCAGTTTTGGTATTGCTGATTATACCATGGATTAGTTCCATAACTCAAGTTAGGATGGTCCCTCCACCTTGGGTTGTAGATATTAGCGTAGGGATCATATCGCCTCTGTGGTGGGCCAGGGAAATTTCCCACTGCATCTAAATGAGCCATAGAGTTATCATACAAACTGGGACATGCATCAGTTTTATGCTCAGGTGTAGCATATATTCCACATAACTGAGCTGGTTTAGCTTTTTCTGCAACAATAGAGCTCACAGTATTAGTAAGCCTATCAAGTCTATCTTCTATGAAAGTATTACTTAGCTGGTGAACCCTTCTAGGGGGTTTAGGATCAGCTTGGAACTGCTGAGAATTTGCAGCCATTGTGGAGATCAGGTCTCTTGCTTGTTGAGGGGTCATATTGACCAACGTTCCTCCACTAGAGGCGTTTACTGTATTCATCTCCATTGGTTTCAAAACTTCATAAAAGCACTGGAGGAGAGATTGCTTTATTATACCGTGTCTCTGCTTCTTTTTACCTTATTCCAACGATCTTCCTTCTTAGCTCAGCTGCTCGAGATGCTGAAAAAAACCTGTTTAAGAATAAACGAGATAAATTAGCCCAAGTGTTAATAGATCCAAGGGGTAGATAGAATAACCAATCCTTAGCAGAATATACTAGAGAGAAAGGGACAGCACGCAATTTGATTTTATCCTCAGTTACCCCTTGAGGTTTCATGCTAAGAAAAACCATATGAAACTCCTTCAGATGTTTGTGGGGATTTTCATTTTGAAACCCATAAAAAGTTGGCAGTAGTTGGATTAAACCTAACTTCAGTTCAAAATCGGTATCCATAGTAGGATATACGATGCACAATGACGGTTGTTCTGCTGGAGCTTCGGCCAATTGCCGAATTGTTTGAGCCATTGGTTGACGTGCTAGATTCGAGTTTTTGTTAACTCTAGTTTCAAGCACTTCTTCAAGTAAATTGATTTATACTTTTTCACCTTCAAAAGTTTGAGTAGGGTTTTCGTTAACCCTAGACTTTGCTTCGTCATTGATTCTAATTTTTGGTGGTGGATTGCTTTGAGTCCCAACCTCCGCTGGCTGCTTTTTCCTTAGCTTTGTTTCCTTACGATTAGCTTTTGCAGTCTTTTCAATCTTTGAGTCAAACGCAAGAGTGCCTGGAGCAGATATGGTCATAGAAAATAAAAAACAAGATTAGCACGTTGCCAGAGCAACGGCACCAAAATTTGATGCATCGTTGAAAGCACCAAAAACATCCTATTCCCTACAAAATAATGAAAAAGAACAGTAAAGGGGAAGTAGGGTTGAATCCTCAGGGACCGGATTATACGAATGCTTATTTCTCGAAATCCTGGGCAGAATCGTGATCAAGAAAACCTGCGCTCCTAAAAAATAAAAATAATAGAATTAAAAGTTTTGATATGGAAATGAAAATAAAATAAAAACAGAATTGAGAAGTCGAATTGGAATTGCGAAAATTAAAAACAGGAAATAGAGTTGAGACAAGGAAATTCTTATGGAGAGATTCCAGCCTCCAGTTGCCTCGATCCGCCTTGGGTTCAATCCTTGGCTTTTAGATGATCCTTCTCTATCTAAATAAGCCAGTTATAGTCGAAGAGGACGCCTACGACCACCAGCTCCAAGAATATAGATTTCGATTTAGTGGAACCTGACTCTAGCCAACAATCGCTCTTGTGGGATCATCTTATGCTAGATCAACGTTTCTTAATGGTGAATCCCACGCCATTTTGTCTTTTGGGCTAGCCAACCTCTGACGCAGTAAGCTAACGAACCGGCTGTGCAACCTTCTCAAAATATACAAAGTGGCTGTTCCTTGCACACGTTGAAAAGATCACCTTTTTAAGGAACATAGACGAAAGTGTCAGCCCCGTAATGCGGAGAAACGATGAATACCCTGTTGAGAAGGCTAAGTATGGGTTCTAAACCTCAAGAACCCTTTTTGGGGATTTTTGACAACCTTTGGCTAGATTGGTTTAGTGGCTCATGATTTTTGGGAAAGAAATAAATATAACAGAAAAGATATTTTTATTGAAGAAAATATGGAGAGAACAAAAGACAGAGTTTTTAGGAGAATGAGTGTTTTCAGAAAAAATAGATGAATTCATTTTGAGTCACCTATCCTACTTAAACTCCCAAAAGATAAATACATTTAATTAAAAATAAATAAAGATAAAATCCTAAAATTAAATAATTCCTAATAATTATCTTAATATTAATTATTCTAATATAATCAAAATAGAGTGTAATAGAATAAAATCTCTTCTTTTTGCATTTCAACCCTTGTATCCTCCATGCATGCACTTTTGGCACCAACTTTTCCCTATGTCGCCCATTGAACTATTTTATCTTTAATTTCACGCTTTTGGCCCTTAATTTCGTTTTTGCCTCCAATTTAGTCCCTATAAGATAAAATATCATAAATAGCTCAAATTAGCAAGATCATACTCAGAATAAATACATAATTAATACATAAAAATGCGTTATTCTAGAGTATTATTAGCTACTCTCATTAATATAATCAAAAACCGCGATAAGGGTGTCACTATTTTAGGCTGCTGTGTGAAACAGGAATGTAGGACTATTAGAAAGTTTGATACGGTCCATTTTAATTGAATCGATAGATATAATAATAAAGTTGCGGATATGCTTTGTAAAATTGCTAATAAGAATAGATATGATTCGATGTTTAATATGGATTATCCTTTAGAAATCCACAATGTTACTATTCTATATGCAATAAAATGAGGTTGACATTCGAGTCGTTTTTTTTGTAAAAAAAAAAAAAAAGAAAGCATTCAGCTTCGGTTACTAGATAGTGATGATTCCAAGGAAGACCGGTTTCCATCATATTTGTGACCAAACAAAGAGTCTGTAAATTTAATAAGGAGAAGAAAACGAAAAATTGAAGAGGCCTTCCTTGACTCGTGATATTCAAATCTCAAAATACCATTAATCCCATTGGCATTATTTTCATCCTTTACTTTTATCATCCGTCTTATTATCATCATCAGTTTATAGGTTGTTGAATGTCATTCTGATGTTGAAATTATGGAAAATTTACTTGTGTCATGTGGTATATATATTTTGACTCTTGTGGTCGAAACATTTTTTTTAAATATTTATATTATTTCAATAGTTATAATTAAAAATTTTCAAATAATTTAAAAGTTATAGCACTTAATTATTAATCAAGAGTTTTTACTATTTATAATGATGAGTTATATTTTTTATTATTAAAAGTAATATTATTTAATTATATTTATTCAAATACATATCTATTGAATAATTATATTTATTGTAAAAAGTTACAATTGTCTATAATTGGCAGTTATATGTCTACGAAGAGATACAAAAACTCTTATGTTTCATTTGTTTAATAGACTAAAGTAAGAAATAAAAATTTGTTTTGATTCTTTTCCATCTTTTACTATTTTTAAATTATTGTATAAAAAATTATTGTAAAAATTCGTTATAGAAATCATGCACGCACTAACACTTATCAAATTAACTTCTATCATTATCATTGACGTTTAGCACAAACATGCATAAAATTATGCTTTTTCTTCCTCAAGTGTATTTTGTAAAATATTTTGATAAAATAATAAGATATCCTTTGACACGATATTGGAAGTCATTGTTAGGATTCCGCAAAAACTTTCAATAATTATGTTAACTCCTAAAAATAACTCAAATTTAATAGAAAAAAAATCCCAAAATAAACTTAATTTCTTGAAATGTAAATTAATCTAATCCAAATCAAATGAGGTAATTATCGCATAGCAAATGTCAACATTGTCATGATACATCAAATAGAAAAAGACAATAGCACTTAACCTAATTTAATAAAATTATGAAAATTGTAGGTGAATTTTGATTAAGTGAATGCAGGGAGAGAAAACCCATTTGAGTTGAGTGTCTTTTCTAGTAGTGTGTGAAATCGTATTATTTGCAACTTGTAAATAAGGAACTTCTTCCGGTGGTTTATTTCATCTCCTAACAAGTTAATTCAAAGAAGTATTTATTGAATTTCACATTTTTATTGTCCTTTCAAATTTGCTTATAATTGTGCTGGCATAGTTTTGGGGTGACTGTCGATTTTTATCCATATATAAACCCCAAACACGTGTTCTAAAACTAGTTCACATGATTTTAAGGTCCTATTAGGCACATGAAACTGTAGAAGAGTAAAAGAAGAAAAATTAGACTTATTCAAAGGTTGAGTAATTCGTTTGGTACAATAGATTTGACTTAACTTGGGTTGGATTTAAACAAAGATTTTTGTACTAAACAAAATCAACTCAAAACTTTTAAAATTCTAATTAAGTATTTTGGCACTAATTACCGCTATAATTGGATGAAGGATATTTGCAATATTATCACATTATGTACCTACAAATATATGATTCTATTAAGAATATTAACTTTGTCAACTCCGGGGTGGTTAAGTTTAACTTTGTCAACTCCGGGGTGGTTAAGTTAGAAATATATAATAATAAAATCAATATAAAACAAGCAATAAATTTGAAATGCCTGCAAAATGTCAAACAACCCCATTTAGAAAGTTTGAAATTTAATTTCCAGCTAGGATATTCTAGGATTTGCTTCTTCAATTACAAGACCATCACTAGTTTTTCTTTAAGTCACATAGTTGTATTTCTTTCCTTATTCCAGTTCTTGATTCGGTATATCTTTGCTATATATTGTATATTTATGATATCGTACCCGCTTCTATAGCTTATTTCTACAGTGTTCATTTTATATTCAAAGCCAATCAATTCTTGGTCTCAGGTATGTTTCACTTCAGCTTTGACTAATACGGATTGGTAATTTGAAGATAGAATTCTGATGATGGTTGGATTGATCTGTGTGAGGATTCTTTGTTATATGGATTCAGAATGAGTGCACGATATTGAAATTATTTGATACAAGTATTTTAATTTTCTTTAAATTTGTTCATCTATAATTTACAATATAGAAAAGAGATTGCCATTTTACTTGTGAGTGAAAGGCTTTTTAATTATGCCACTCAATTATTGCTTTCATTAATCGTTAGATGAGAATTTTTCTTGATTTACATGTCTCTATAGAACCCACATATTTAATAACTTGTTAAAAAAATTGTGGAATCCATGTATGCACAGAAATTTAGACCTGACAATGCATTCTTAGTTTCCAACATTTTGCATGTTGTGCAGCATTCCTGACTGAGAGCTATGGATTATTTTCTGAATAAGATTGATAAACACTTGGACAATCACAGAAGCCTCGATCAGAATATGAATGAGCTTAAAAGGAAATTCAATGATTTGAACGGTCTGAAGGAAGACATAGGAACTAGAGTGAGCTCAGAGCTCCAGCCAACAAAGAAACTCAAGAAAGAGGTCCAAATATGGTTGGACAATGTTGAAAGAATCAACGGGGAAATACAAAGCCTTGATGGAAGAATCGGAGAAAGCAGTGCTCTTACACGCGGTTTCCACACAGAAGATGTGTTAATGAGGATGAAGGAAGTGGAAGAACATATTCAACAAGGCAAATTTTGTGAAGGTTTGGTGGTTGACAATCCTCGACGGATTGGACAAGTTTTATCGACTTCAACCCTATCAGGTGAAGCTACGAAGTTATGCATGGAAGAAATCTGGCAGTGCTTCATGAATGATGAGGTTCGGAAAATTGGAGTTTGGGGGATGGGAGGAGTAGGGAAAACAAGCATTATGAAGCATATAAACAATCAACTCTTGAAAGAGACCCCCAAGTTCGATGTTGTGATTTGGATCACTGTATCAAAGGAGATGAGTCTTGCTAAACTGCAGAAAGACATTGCAAGTAAACTTGATGTAAAATTTTCTGGCAATGAATGTGAAACAACAAGGGCAGGGATGTTGTTTGAAGCATTGTCTTTCAAGTTCAGTAGGTTTGTGATGATCTTGGACGATGTATGGGAGAAGGTTTCCCTTGAAAAGGTAGGAATACCTCAGTCATCTAATGGGAGTAAATTAGTGTTAACAACGCGATCACTTGATGTGTGTCGACATGTGGGTTGTAATAGAGTAATTCAAATAAAGCCTCTTGCGGAAGAGGAGGCATGGAACTTGTTCTTGGAGATTGTAGGTGGGAAAATTCTAAATATTCCAGGATTGGAACCAGTTGCAAAATCAATAACTAAGCATTGTGCGGGTTTGCCCTTGGGAGTAATTGTTGTAGCTGCTTGTTTGAGGGGACTTGATGACCTTTTTGAATGGAGGAATGCGCTAACGGAACTAAGTTTAGCAAGACAAAGTGTTAATGGATTGGAAGATGAGGTGATCCAACAATTGCGATTTAGTTATGATCGTTTAAAGGATCAAAAACTTCAACTCTGTTTCCTCAACTGTGCCTTATATCCTGAAGATTTTGCAATCAGAGAGATAGATCTTGTTCATCTTTGGATTGCAGAAGGGCTTATCGAAGAAATGAACAGTAGGCAAGCAGAGTATGACAAGGGTTGTGCAATAATGAATAGACTCATAAACAACTGTTTGTTAGAAGTTCCTACGGAAACAGAAAATGGAAGATGTGTAAAGATGCATGATCTTGTAAGGGACATGGCATTACATATCACATGTGGAACACCTCGATTCTTAGTAAAAGCTGGCATGAGATTAACGGAGCCACCAGATATGCAAGAATGGAGAACGGACCTAGAAAAACTTTCATTGATGGAGAATTGGGGGTTACAACTTCCCTATCCTTTGGAAATATCGCCACCAAAGTGTCCGATGCTCACAACACTATTGTTGTCTGGTTGTAATATACAAAGCATTCCAGAAGGCTTCTTCAAGCATATGCACATACTCAAGATTCTTGATCTTTCTGCAAATCCTATCAAGAATCTCCCAGATTCCATTGCTAATTTGAAGAACCTCACTGCGCTATTGCTTCGTCATTGTCGAAGTTTAGAGAAGGTACCGTCATTGTCAAAACTTCAAGTCTTGAAGGAGTTGAATCTTGAAGCAACAAATATCAAGGAAATCCCTTGTGGGATGAAAAACTTGTTGAAACTCAATTACCTGAATTTGAACGGTATAGGAGACCTACACGAGATTCCTGATCGAGCATTATCAAAACTTTCTTGCCTTCAAGACTTGATTGTTGGTGAAACATTGATAAGTGGAGAAGATGTTGGTGGATTGAAGAAACTGGAAATTCTTAAAGGGAGGTTTTACGAGTTGCACAACTTCAATGCGTACGTCGAAGCTTTACATGGTCGAGAAGAACCTCTTGAATACATCATCCGCGTTGGTTTGAGAGGATGGGTGGAGCAAATTAATACAAGAAAGTACATTGAGTTATGTGGCTGTAATATCTATACCAATCAGATTATACTTCCACATGTTGAGGAGTTATACATTAAGGAGTGCAATCTCAATTGTAGCGAAGGGTATCCGCTTTTCTCCAGGTTTTTTCTAATCTCACTTAGCACATTCTCCTCTCTTAAATTTCTTGACATATATAATTGTAAAAGCATGAAAAAATTGTTCTCTCCAAATTGCTTGCCACAAAATTTACAAGAGCTTAGCGTATCGGAGTGTAACAAGCTAGAGGAAATAATAGCAATAGAACTTGGATGGAATCAAAGAGGAAACGCTACCATGGAGTTTCATCTACCACAATTAAGGTTATTTTCACTATGGAATCTACCAAAATTGGAGAGCATTTGCAGCGTTAATGGAGTAATCGTTTGTGATTCACTTGAAATAATTGAGGTAAGAAATTGTCCGAAATTAAAAAGGATGCCTCTTAATCTTTCCCAACTTGATAATATTAGACTTCAACCATCTGGCCCTCTCTCTCCTCTTATTTGTATAAAGCCAACAGAGTGGTGGGAATCAGTGGAATGGGATTATCCGAATGCCAAATCTATTTTAGAGCCCTTGTTGAGGTCTTGCTGGTAGTGCTGAATTTACATTAACTCCAGTGATGTTTTCTTTCAATAACTTCTAATTGCTATTTGTATTCTAAATTTTGTACAAGTGGAATAGAAATCAACTGAAACTTTTACTTGTTCCTATCCGAAACATGATTATAATTTCTTTCATGAAAAATATTACGTGAATGCATGTTTTCAGTGGTGGAGCTTTATATAAATTTATGTTATGACTGAATAATTGTAGGATTGTATTAAACTATTTCGAAGTTGGAAGCAGCAGATTGCGAGTTAACGTGCAGCAAATGTGTAACACTTTAGCAGCTAAGGTGTGATTGTTTGGAGTTAAACTGAATCTAAGTTAATTAAGGATATAATTGAGTTGAGCCTAAATGTTGAAACAGTGAAAAAATTAATTTTAAATTTTATTACAATTGAATTTGATTAAGTTTAATTTTTATAACGTGAATAAATGTTGGTTTATCAAAGAATTAATTGAAACATAGAAAAAAATATGAATGAAAGGATGGTTTAATTCATTAACAAAGCAGCCTTTATATATAAGTCTCAAGTAACAATCTCAACAAAAAATTCAAATTGCTACTCCTTCTAGCAAGCTAACAAATCTCTTTAGGATTTAGTCCTAGATATAAAATTAAAAACAAATGCAACCTTGAGGCACTACCATTCTCCTTCTAACTCAAGTGTTACAGACACCAAATTTATTATTAAGAAACTCCAATCGACTACCATGAAAAATTTAGTAAAAATATCTGTCATCTAATCCTCTGATTTGCAATAAACCAATTTCTTCAATATTTGCCTTCTATGAGTTCCTTCTCAACTAGTGTAGCTTCAAGAGTTGCCTTTAATTATTTTTTAGCATGCAACTCTATCCAAATCAAAATTTCTATAATTCAAAATCATCACAAGTTGCTCCAGAAAAGTCATGAAAGTGGTCAGTGTTAAGATACACTACATGGAAGAATAGAAGAATTGCATGCATTCATTAAACCATCAGCAGTACATTTAAGGAGCTAGGGTAACTACTATTTGCAACAGAAACAACCAACTAACTACCATTAACAAACTAACAGTCCGAACCTCCTTAACTGCTTTTCATATCATAATATGCCTCCTGCGTATCGAACTTTCCCTTTGGCATACTCACATCTCCCTTGAAGATCACTTTAAGTTTCTTCCTGAATTTTTCAAATAAACCAGCTGATAAAGGCTTAGTTAATATGTCAGCAACTTGATCTTGCCCCGAGACATGACCAACTTGAAACGAACCACTCGCAACTTTCTCTCTGACAAAAAATAAGTCCAACTCCACATGTTTGAATTTTGAGTGCATTATAGGGTTGTTGGCTACAGCTATGCAGCTGAGCGGTCACACCAGAGCATCACTTTGGTAACACCTAAAATGCCCAGTTCAGATAGCAACGACTTAACCCAAACCATTTCAGCAGTGACCTGAGCTAGGCTTCGGTATTCTGCTTCTGCTATGGAACGAGACACCACTGATTGTTTCCTACTACTCCAGGAAATTAAGTTTCCTCCCAGGAAGACACAGAAACCTGAAGTTGACCGACGATCATCAGCGCCAGACGCCCAACTGGCATCAGAATATCCTTCAAGTAAAAGGCTCGAAGACCTGGTAAAATGCAAACCAAAATCAAGAGTCCCTTGCAAGTAACGCAAAATCCGTTTCATAGCTTTATAATGTGTGTCCAATGGTCTATGCATAAATTGACATGCTTTGTTGACTGAGAACGCAATGTCTGGTCTCGTTATAGCTACATACTATAAGGCACCAACAATACTTCTAAACAATCGGTCATCTTCAACAGGATTGCCATCATGAGCAGACAATTTACATGTAGCCACCATTGGAGTAGGAGAAGAGTTGGATTTTGCCATGGAGGCACATTGTAGCAAATCCAGAATATATTTCTTTTGACTCAAGAAAATGCCATTAGAAGTAGAGGTGACCTCAATACCAAGAAAGTAGCTCAAAGACTCCAGGTCTTTTAAAGAAAAATTATCATCAAGAGCTTTGACAAACTTATCAATACTGCACGAATCAGTACCAGTAACTATTATGTCATCGACGTACACAAGAACATAGGGAAGCTGAGTACCTGTTCTTTGAATGAAAAGAGAGTTATCAGCTTTAGAAGCGACAAACTGAGCTGTAAGAAGAAATTCCCTCAGCTTGTGAAACCAAGCTCTAGGAGCCTGTTTAAGACCATAAAGAGCCTTTTTTAACTTGCAAACAAGTTGTTTCCCATCAAATCAACACTCTGTTGCTCAAACCCAGGTGGCTGTGTCATGTAGATTTCTTCATGCAGATCACCATTGAGAAAGGCGTTGTTGACATCCAATTGTCGAAGAGACCATTCGCGAGAGAGAGCAAGTGCCAATACTACTCTGATAGTTGTTGGCTTAACAACAGGACTGAAAGTCTCAAAAAAATCAACTACAAGCTCCTGAAAGTAGCCCCGTACAACGAGTCGACCCTTGTATCTAGCGATCAAACCATCTGCATGACGCTTCACCTTAAAAATCTATTTACAACCCACAGCACGACGCCTCTCAAGTAACGAAACGAGATCCCATGTGTGATTCGCTAGCAGGGCTTCATATTCAGTCTTTGCAGCATTAGTCCATGCAGAGCTTTGGAAAGCTTCAGTTATCGTGGAAGGCTTTTCATGTAGAACAGAAGAAAAAAACTTTTGGTTTGAAAATTCCATTCTTGGACCGTGTTTGCATGGGATGACAATTTACAAAAGATGGGGGGGTTGCTCACTGACATCTTCAGACAAAGTAGGTGAAAAATGAACCACATCCGCAGAAGCACTTCTAAGGAATGAAAATGACCTGGGAGACCGCGAAACACTAGTAGGACTATGCGAAATAGTAGTATGACCAAGAGAGCAGGACGCTGAAGACGCTGAAGACGCTGAAGCAGGAGAAGCTATACTGGACCATAGGACACCAGAGTCAGAACTAGGTGTCATAACCATAGGTATGTGTGACCTGTGGCGATCAAATCGATTAGTATCAGTCCCTCGGGAAGAGAGAAAACAATTTTGAAAATGAAAATGCATCTCGTCAAATATGACATGTCGCGACACGAACACTCGACCATCAAAAGTAAGACATCTAAAACCTTTTTGTTGCATTCCAAAACCAAGAAATACACATTTGCTGGACCGAAACTGAAGTTTATGCTGTTGAAAAGGACGGAGATGAGGAAAGCATGCACTACCAAAGACCTTCAACGTTGTGTAGTTAGGTTGCAACACAGGAGTAGAAAGTTTGTTGATCAAATGAACAGCATAAGAGAAGGCGTCGGACCAGTAGTCTAAGGGCATTGAAGCTTTGGTCAACAGGGTCAACCCCATTTCAACAATATGACGATGGCGGCGCTCAACAACCCCGTTCTATTCAGAAGTGTAAGGGCAAGTGATGCGATGACGAATACCAAGCCGCGCAAGTTCAGTAGAGAGAGCACAAAACTCGCCACTACCATTAGTTTGCAACATTTTTACTTGCTGGCCAAATTGAACTGAACCATTTTGTAGAAAAGAGAAAAACACCGAACAACTTCTGACTTTGCCTTGAGAAAGTATACCCATGTGAACCTACTATAGTGATCAACAAAAAAAACATAATATGTGTAACCATTAGACAACACATGAGCTGGACCCCAAACATCCACTGTTACTAATTCAAAGGGATTCGAATACACTGTTCTTGAAGGAGTAAAAGGCAGCCTATGAGACTTGCCTATCTTACAAGACGTACAGTTGAGAAGTAAATCACTATTTTTAAAAGGTATATTACAAGAACGTAATATACAAGAAAGAACATTTTTACATGGGTGTCTAAGTTTATTGTGCCACAGAGCAAGTGTAGAGGAACCTTCAGCACTGTGAACCCGAGAGGAATCTATAACAATAGCAGGATCAGGCCTACATTCTCCAGTTCAAGAAAAGTCAAAATGATACAAGCCATCATGCATGCGGCCCACCAGAAGAATCTTCCTGTCTGAATGTCCTTCACAAAACACAACACAGGATGAAACTCAAAATAGACATTGTTATCCTTTGCAAATTGTCCTACAGAAAGCAAACTTTTACATACTGCAGGTACATGTAACACATTTTTGAGATGTAACAACTTAGAACCACCCAAGATCTTAGAGGAGCCTATATTACTAATGGAAACGGACTCATCATTTCCCATGGACACCTGGCTTGTACCTTTGTAAGGAGAGACATCAGTAAGAGTAGCCATTGTTGGAATGACATGATTAGTGGCACCTAAATCTGGGTACCAATGCCGGGTTGCCAGGAAAGGCTGTGAAGTTTGACTAGTTTGAGAGGTCGTCAACGAAGGCTGCAAGGAATGACCACAACATTGAGACGATGAACAGGAAGTTGATGGTTCATTAAGATGATGGTAGTTAACTGATGGTGAAGCATTCGAGCCAAGACCAGAGAAGCTTTCATCAAACTGATGATAGCATGTTTGGACCATATGACCGATTTTACCACACAACTGACACTGTGGTTTCGATCTAGACCACCCACGACCAGATCCACGATGACGACCACGAAACGAACCACGACCGAATCCTCTGTGATGGTGATGCGAATCACGACTGAAACTTGAAGTAGACTTCATGTTGCCAGGACCAACTTGTTGAGCGACTATGTTGGCTTGTAGAGGAACTTCAGTGAGCATGGCGACTTGATGAGCTTCACAGTCTAGGAGCATCTCAGTAACCAACTCAAGACTGATGGGAGTAGCTGAAGCAAAAATGCGAATAGACTCAAACTCAATAGGAAGACCAGCCAAGATTATACTAACTTGTTCTTGCTCAGTAACAGAACTTCCAGCAGCAGTTAGAGTGTCACTTAGGCTTTTAACCTTCGCCAGATAATCTTTGACAGAAAGATTTGACTTCTTGATCGAATACAAGGTGTGGCATAGGCTTGAGATCTTGATGCTGGATTTCGCTCCAAAACGTCGACCAATAGTTGTCCAGACGTCAAGACTAGTCGTGGCCGTTGTCAGATGAACAAGAACATCATCAGTGACTGTGGACAGAAGCCAGGAAGCCAAGAATTTATCCTGCTTCTTATGCACCAAAAACGACGGGTTGTCTAAAAGATGACCATTAGCATCAGATATAAACGATGGAGGAGGAAGAGTAGTGCCTAACGCAAATCCTTCAAGACCATAACCTTCAAGAATTAACAGTATCTGATGTTTCCATAACAAAAAATTACTCTCATGTAGTTTGACAGTGTCATGTTTAGTGAAATACTGAACATTGGATGACACAAGATTACCCAAACCCAGGGGATGTACTGCTTCACCAGCACTCACAGATCGGGGCGACGTATCAACAGGCGGAGCACTGTCAATTGCCATGACAAGAGACGAGAGGAAAAAAAAAATACCAAGAAACCCTAGGCTCTTGATACCATGTTAAGATACACTACGTGGAAGAATAGAAGAATTGCATGCATTCATTAAACCATTAGCAGTACATTTAAGGAGCTAGGGTAACTACTATTTGCAACAGAAACAACCAACTAACTACCATTAACAAACTAACAGTCTGAACCTCCTTAACTGCTTTTCATATCATAACAGTCAGAGTGCCACCTCTTCTTCCAAATAAAGGGCTTTTATGGGTACACATTATAAGCAAAATTATCCATATATCGATTTCAAGAAAAAAAAAAATGGATATAAGATGCTTTTTTTAGCATTTAAAGAAATAGGTTATTTTTTGCTGACTTGGCATAGAAGTGCAAAAGATGTGTTTTTTTATTGATGTATCATTATTCTTTATTAGATAGTTAAATGTTGGTGCTTTCATGCTTGAGGCTTAAGTTTAATTTATTTTTTCAACATTTTAAGTTTTTCTATTAATGTTGTTTGGAATTTTTTTAAAATTTTTAATTAATGTTTTAGTTAATAAACATGTTAGTTTTAATTTTGTTTTAATTCATAGTTTTAATTAATAACTCATTTATTTATATAAACAAAATATTAAAAATGTAATTGTTTAATGAAAATGTATTTATATATATATATCATTATGTTAAATATATTTTATTTTTAAGAAAACTTCAATTAAATTTTTAATGTATTTTTCTTGATTTATAATTTTTATATGTCAAATATTTTTTTTTACCCTATATTGTGAATATGGTAAATTCTAATATTATTAAATCAATTAATTATTTCAAATCATTATTTTTACTAACTATAATTTTGTTATGTGAGAAATATATTAAAAATATCATTATTTGATTTTATAATATTAAAATTTACCATACCCACAATGTAGGTGGACAAAAATAAAAATTTGACATATAAAAATTATAAATCAAGAAAATATATGAGAAAAATTAGTTGATATTTTTAAAAATAAAATATATTTAACATAATAATATATATAAAAATATGATTTTTTAATTATATAATTACGTTGTTATTATTTGTTTATATAAATAAAGGAGTTGTCAATTAAAATATGAATTAAAAAATTTGAAAAAAAACATGTTTATTAACTAAAAGTATTAATTAAAAATTAAAATAAAAAAATTTCAAACAACATGAATTAATTGATAAAAATTAGAATTAGAAAAAACTTGGAATAAAAATAAAATAAAATAAAACTCCAAATGAACAACAAAAAAAAAACTAAAAAAAAAAAAAACCTAACATGCTAAAGAAAAAGAATCAAACTCGAGCAACATATACTGAAATATCAATATTTAACTATCTAATCAGGGATGGTGATGCGTTAAAGGATAATAGTTTTCCAAAGCGCTTTCTTCATGATACACTTTCACTCTACGTTAGTTAGTAAAAACGATCTATTTCCTTAAATACTAAAAAAAGTGACTTATATCCTTAATTTGTTTTTAAAATTAACTTATACGAATAATTTTATCAAAAATTAGAAAACATAAACTTATTTACCTATAAAAATAATTTAAACGCTGTTAAGCCTTTTTTAGTATATCAGCATCGTTGTTTCAAAGCTCATAAACTGCAACAGACTATAGATTCCTTTTCATGCTTGCCATTTTCAGGGTGAGCCTCGCCTTGCCTCACCTCTTGTTTTTATATTTTAAAAATATACTACTTTACATATTAGGGCAAAGTGAGAACAAATTTTTAAGGGCCAAATAAAAATTTAATTTTTTATATTTTATATCTTTATAAATTTTAAAAGATTAAATTTAATTTTTATAATTTTAAGGGGTTAAAGTACAATTTTACTTTTACTAAGTAAAATTTTCTAAAAAAATTAAAAACTTAAATAGCAATTTTAAATTTTAAGAATGCCGGCCCCTACCAACCCCTAAATTCGCCTCTGTTTGCATATAGATTGTTTGTATATATTAAATTAATTATATTAAATTTTTTTATTTTTAATTATAAAAAGAATTTGTTAAAATTTTAAAAATCACCGATATTTATATTTATTCTTAACTTTTAATTTAATTTTTAACAAAATTCACATAGTAAAAATTGAGTTAATAATCGATACACTAATAAATATTATTTTATAAAAATTATGCATAACTTTAATTTAATTATAAAAAAAATTAACAAATTAAAAAAACAATAATTCAAAATGAATTAATTCATATACCAACAATTTAAATGTTAAACTTCAATTATTAGAAATCTTAAAAGAAATTGAACTTTGAAAGTTTCCAAAATTAAAGTACTTTTATCCTTCCCAAATATATAATTATTTTCTAATTTAAAATACCCTTAGAAAATATTTAATTATTTATTCCCTTTTTGTATTATTTTCTGAATTTATTCTTTTGTTATTAAAAATATAATACTTTTATGATTACCATTTCACTTAAACTTTTTTGTTAATAAAAAATACTTTTCCATTAATATTCCACTTTGAAAAGTATAATTCCCTACTTTGATCCGCTTTCAGCATTGGTTTCCTTTTGTGTTAGGTGAAAATAATTGGATAAGTTTAGGTGAGTGAAAGGCAGCTACATAACACCCTTTGGCTTGGAGTACTGACTCTCTTCTATCACTTTGTCAATCATATTATCAGCAACCAACCAATTTCTTTTGCTGCTTTTCCTCATTTGTGGTGCTTTGCTCTCCCTTTTTTTCCCCCTCCGGTCATCGTCTTCAAACAAGTTAGTCAGAAAAAGGTATTTATTGAATTCCACATTTTTATTTTGTTTTTCCAAGTCTCATAAACTGCAACAAACTTGGTTCCTTTTCATGCTTGCAATGACACACATTGCTTTTTGCTCTCACTTCAAGGGTGAATGTATTTCTTCATATTTTAGGAAGATCACATCTGCATATCTTATATTTGAATATGTTTCGAATATAGAAAAAAGCAAAGCAAGACTCTTTAACATAGGTCACTAAGATGTTGACACAAATTGTTTATGATTTGTGTTCTAGCTTGTTACAACTACAGTAAATGTGCTTCCAAGATCCCATTAGGCACATTTAACTGTAGAAGAGTATTGGAATTGAGATTAGGATTTGTAATCTCTATTCCGGAGGTGAAACAGGGAGCTTAATAATTGTATGTAGATATTTTAGCATGTTAACATACTATGAAAAACGGCACTCAAACAACAAACGCTGCTATTGCATTGAAGAATCAAATAATAACATATTAGAATTCCTCATACATGGTAATTTATTTGGAAACTCTAGATATGTATGTTCTATTAATTTCAATTCATCATTCGTGAGGGGAAATTTATTTATTACATTTTTATACTTGTGGAATCTATTCAGAAAATGAAGTTACTTTTTAGCCATGTTTAGATACATACAGCTGACTATGCATTATTATTATTTGGTTTCTAACATATTACATGTTTTGCAGTACTCTTAACTGAAAGTCTGAAAGCCATGGACTTTGTTCTGAATAAGATTGATAAACGCTTGGACAATCACAGAAGCCTTGATCAGTATGTGAATGACCTGAAAAGAAAATTGACAGAATTGAATGGTGTGAAGGAAGATGCGGATTCTAGAATGAACGCAGAGTTGCAGCCAAAAAAGAAACTCAAGACGGAATTCCAGATATGGTTGGAAAATGTCGAAAGAATCAATGGCGAAGTTCAAAACCTTAATGAACAATCGGTGAAAGCAGTATCTTACACGTGGATTTCATGCAGACGATGTGTTAAAGAGGACAAGAGAAGTTCAGGAACTTATTCAACAAGGCAAATTTCAAGAAGGTTTGGTGGTTGACAATCCTCAATGGATTGGACAGGTTTTGTCCACAACAACTTTATCGGGTGAAGGTGCAAATGCCTGTTTGGAAAAGATTTGGCAGTGCTTAATGGATGATGAGGTTGGAAAGATTGGATTTTGGGGATGGGTGGTGTGGGGAAAACCAACATCATGAAGCTTATAAACAATCAACTCTTAAAAGAGATGGGGAGGTTCGATGTTGTGATTTGGAGCACTGTATCTAAGGAGATGAGTATTGCTAAACTACAAAAAAACATTGCAAGTCAAATCAAAGTAACTTTTTTGTCTCCAAGGAGATGAGTATTGCTAAACTACAAAAAGACATTGCAAGTCAAATCAAATTAACTTTTTGTGGTGATGAATGTGAAACAAGAAGGGCAGGGATGCTGCTTGAAGCATTGTCACGAAAGCGAAGGCCTGTGTTCATCTTGGATGACCTATGGCAGGAGTAGAGGTGTGCATGGGCCGGGCGTCCCGGCCCGGCCCAAAGGCCCACCCAAAATGTGGGAGTGTTTGGGCAAAAATATAGGCCCGAAAAATGGGCTTGGACAAAAAAATAAGGCCCGTTTAAAAAATGGGCCAGGCTCGGGTAAGGTATTTTTGGCTCGGGCCCGGGCCGAATTCATTAAAGAAAAAACTATTTTTTTAATATTATTTTCTTATTGTTTTTCTCCTTATTTTGCTACCATTTTACTATTATGTTTCTATTATTTTGTTGTTATTGTTTAGATATTATATAAAACTTATTTTATTATTAATTTTGTTATTATTTTAAAGACATTTGTTAATTTTGTTATTATTTTAGAGGCATTTGCTTGTTAAGTTGCATCTATTTTAGTGTTATTTAAGTCTACATATTTTTTAAAATTTATTATTAATTTGTTGAAAAATATTTATATTGATTTTTTAATATTTTTGATGTATTATATATATTTAAAAATTATATAAAATAATATAAAAAATTAATACGGGCGGGCCAGGCTGGGCCAGGCCCTGGTTTTAGCATTTTTATATGGACCGAGCTTGGGCAAAATTTTAGGCCCATTTTTTGGGCCCGGCCCGGCCCATGCACACCTCTAGGCAGGAGGTTTCCCTTGACAAGGTAGGAATTCCTGAGCCATCTACTGGGAATGAATTAGTGTCGACGACGTGATCATTTGATGTGTGTCGAAAAATGAGTTGTAGAGCAATTAAAGTAAAGCCTTTGGTGGAAGAAGAGTCATGGAAGTTGTTCTCAGAGAAGGTGGGCCGGGGTGTTCTAAATATTCCAGATGTGGAATATCAATTGTACATCGCCTCATGGGTTAAGAATTGTACAAGAAAAAATTGAAACTCTTTTAACAAAAATCGTACAAGAGCTTAGCGTTACGGAGTGTAACAAGCTAGAGGAAATAATAGCATTAGAACATGAATGGGATCAAAGAGGAAACACTACAGCAAAACAGACTTTTAGCGGCATTTTTTTGGCCTTTAGCGGCGTTTATAAGCGCCACTAAAAGTGTTTGCGGCGCTTTTGTAAGCGCCACAAAAAACGCCGCTATTACAACCGCCGCAAATTTTTGCGGCGTTTATGTGGAAAAAACGCCGCTAAAGACCACGACTTTTAGCGGCGTTTTTATTACAAACGCCGCTAAAGGTCATGGTCTTTAGCGGCGCTTTTTTGAAAACGCCGCTAAAGGTCATGGTCTTTAGCGCGCTACTACAAAAACGCCGCTAAACGCCGCTAAAAGTCGTGGTCTTTAGCGGCGCTTTTTTGAAAACGCCGCTAAAGGTCATGGTCTTTAGCGGCGCTACTACAAAAACGCCGCTAAAAGTCATGGTCTTTAGCGGCGTTTTTATTACAAAGCCGCTAAAAGTCATGGTCTTTCGCGGCGTTTTTATTACAAGCGCGCTAAAGGTCATGGTCTTTAGCGGCGTTTTTTTAAAAGCGCGCTAAAGACCATGACCTTTAGCGGCGTTTGTAATAAAAGCACCGTTAAAGAACTCGACCTTTAGCAGCGCTTTTAAGAAAAAAGCCGCTAAAGGTCGTGTTCTTTAGCGGTGCTTTTTCGAAAAATGCCGCTAAAGGTCGTGTTCTTTTAGCGGCGTATTTAAAAAAGCGCCGCTAAAGACTAGACTTTTAGCGGCGTTTTCACAAAAGCGCCGCTAAAGACCAGACTTTTAGTGGCGTTTTCCCAAAAGCGCCGCTAAAGACCAGACTTTTAGCGGCGTTTTCTAAAAAGCGCCGCTAAAATTCTGATCTTTAGCGGCGTTTTCCCAAAAGCGCCGCTAAAGATCAGTCTTTTAGCGGCGTTTTATAAATAAACGCCGCAATATGTCCTTTTTAGCGGCGTTTTGATAATAAACGCTGCTATTGCTCTTTTTTTTGCGGCATTTTTCTTCAAACGCCGCTAATTGATAATATTTGCGGCGTTTTTACTTAAAACGCCACTAAAAACGCCGCTAAAAGTCTGTTTTGGTGTAGTGAAAGGTTACGATGGAATTTCATCTACCACAGTTAAGGCTATTTTCACTGTGAAATCTACTGAAATTGAAGGGCATTTGTAGTGGTAATGGAGTAATCGTTTGAGATACACTTGGAAGTTTAAAAGTATGCCTCTTTAGGGCATAACCACTCAACTCTAGAAGGAAAAACTGAAAACTCCTTTCCCATACAATTTCCATTCATATACATGTAAAATCCATTCTCAACAATTAAGCCTCAGCAATTGTTATAACAAAAAGAAATAGCAGAAATACAACTAATATGAAATAAAAGACAAAGAATTTTATTTAATTACTCTCCTATTGACAGTAGAAGCAACTAATTCCCTGCTAGGCTCAATTCACCATACCAAAATCAGCCCACTAAGCCATAGGCTCAAATTTTGCATTTGATCCAGCAACAGTGGAAAGGAAAAATGGGGGAAATATGTAAGCTCGAATCCAAAGTTAGAGCTAGCAGTTTTTTCTCTCATGGATTTCTTGTAAATAATGTTGGTAAGAAGGAAGAAGTTGAAGAACTACTTGAAAAAGGTAAATTTTTAGATTTGGTTGTCGATGATGTTTTGTGGATTGGTCAGGTGTTGCCAACATCGAGCTTAGTGGTTGACACAGTAGAATTTAAAAAGAATTAGATATGAGATACTTGAGGAATAATGAGGCTCCAAAGGTCCGAGTTTATGGAAAGCCAGGAGTTGAGAAAATAAGTTTTGTAAATCTTGTCAACAATGAACTCTTAAAAGGGAAAATTGAGTTCAAGATCATAGTATGGGTCATTGTAGTGAGGTAATGTAGTGTTATTGAACTGCAAAATAAGATTGCGAAGGCAATGAATGCCAACACTTTCAAAGATGAAGACGAAAATTTAAGAATAAGGAGGTTGTTCAAATTTTGGAGTGAAAATGGTAGATTTGCTTTAATCTTGGATGATGTATGTGAGAGATTTTTCCTTGAAAAAGTTGGAATTCCTAAGTCTTCTAGGGCTAAATTAGTGTTGACGTCTCGACCAGTGGGTGTATGTTGACCAATGGATTGTTAAGTCATAAATATTGATCCACTTCTGAAAGTAGATGCATGGACATTATTCTTAGACAAGGTTGGTCAAAATCTAATGAATTCAGCAGATTTACTACCGATTGCAAGATCTATCATTAAGCGTTGTGTCAGTTTGCCATTGGCAATAGTTACAATTGTCAGTAGCATGAGAGGTGAATACAGTATTCCAATATGGAAGAATGCATTGGCGGAATTCAGTCGTAACATATTGAGTAACATCAATATCAAAGACATGATGTATTAGCAAATGAGATCCAATGATAAGTGCTAAAAATTAACATGTTTTAACCTCATTCTTAATACATTTTTAGGCGGTTATTCGATATTAATTGTGAATTTTATGATCCTAATCCTTTAAATTCATGTTTTAATGCTTAATAGAGGACTTGAGCGTAAAAGGAACAAAAAACAAGTGAAAACTGGGGTGTCGAAGCAAGCTACAAGAGCCACACGGGCTGAACCATTCCACACGGCTAGACCATATGAGCGTGTGGTAGGCCGTGTCGATTTCACGAGATTGCATACCGAATTATGAATATATGACAAAAATAAGAAGATAGGAGTGAGCCGTCAGAGAATATTCAAGAAAACAACTCAAAAAACACCATTGAAGCTGACTTTGAAGCAGATTTCCATCAAGATTGAAGATTTCCAATTGATTTTTTAGGAAGTTATCATGGGTTTCTTTAGTTCTTTCAGTTATACTATATCTTGGATGTTTTTACTTTTAAGCATGAACTAATTTTCTAAATATCTAGGGGAGATGAACCCTATAATGGATTCTCTCGTTTGATTTTTATTTTACACAATAAATACTTAGTTTCTTGTTTTCAATTATGTGCGCATAATTCTTGTTTTAATATTTTTAGATTATTAATCCATGTTTGATGTGCTTAAATCGGAGGTTGAATAGACCTTGTTTAAGAGTAGATTTCGTGTAATTGAGTGGAATTGCATGCAATCTTAGAAATAGGACAACAAAAATATAACGGATTGCAGTTAAATCTAATAGGGGAATCCATAGCACGAGTTAATACGATAATAGGGGTTTTAATTAGAAAAAATTTTCAATTAATCAACCTAGAGTCAATTGCTCTTATGCTTGAAAGAGTTATTAGCATAATTTATGGGGTTTTATGTATCAAGGAGTTAAGTAAACAAATTGCAAAATTTAGATTGATAATGACAAATGAAATCTAGGCGAATTTTTTCCTTGGTATTATTTCGCTTCTTGGTTGTTAACCGATTATTTTCTTGATTTATTCTTTGTCGTGTTCGTTAGTTAATTAATTTAGTTAATTTTAGTTTTTAATCAATCACTCAAATTATCCGGTTAAATAATAGAAAGACGGTAATTACTAGTATTTTTAGTCTTTGTGGGAACGATATATTTGTTCACTGTAGCTATACTTTTAATTGATAGGTGCATTTGCTTTAATCAAATTTTTGGTTAGTTCCGTGACACATCATCCAGTTACGACCGATTGAATGACCAAAGAATCAAAAATTATTTCTATAATTACACATCGTATCGTGAAGATTCATGAATCTTAAAGGAATAATTGATAAGGAATTGGATTGGAAATGGACTAATAGAGGATATGGGTAGCATTGAAGCACACTTTGACAAGGGCCAGGCTATCCTAGAACACTTGTAGAGAATTGCTTGTTAGAAAATGTAGGAAATGAAAGAGTGAAAATGCATGATCTTCTTAAAGATATGGTTAAACTTATCACCCATAAGTTGTATGAATCATGAATTAACATTGCAACTTTAACACATGTACTGTTAAGCTCCAACATTTATATTTTTGATCAATTAAAATCATACAATAAAAAACAACCAATCAAAACTTAAAATAATTTAAATTTAATAAAAATAAAACCCAAAATTAACTTTGTTGATACAGTAATACAACAAAGAGGAGATATGGGGAAGGACATGGTAGTGATTTTTAAGGTTGATTCACCCAGTTGAGAGCGGAGAGCTAGGGACTACAGAGAGTGAGATTGGAGAGAATATGTAGGCAAAGTGTTGAGGGTAAGTTGATAGAGTATATGTTTGAATGTTTGGAGAGTCAATCATTTCTTCATCGTTCTTGAAGGTATTTATTGGAGAAGGTCTTGTGAAGGTATTGTTAACGTGCTAAATTTTCCTTCTAACCATCATTATGAAACATGTGGGGAGGATGTCTGTGATGGGATGAGGATGCCTGAGATGAGACAAATTGAGCTCACACGAGATTTAGTAACCAACAATATCACGTTTTTAACAAAAGTTTAGGGGTTCAAAGTAATGAGTGGTTCTTGTTTGTCTAGATAGTTAGGGTTGGAGATGAAACTTGGGGCAGCTTTCCAATTGGTGGTTGTCAAATTTGTTGACTTGTCACATGTATTTATTCGAGTAGGAGTATAATAAACTCAATTTTTTAAAGATGTAAATTAGTTCAATCTAAGTTAAATAAGTTATTTATAAAAATTAATTCAAAAACATTGATGTTTTAGGATTATTTCCCAAGATATTTCTTTTTCTTTTTCTTTTTGAAAGGTACTTAGATGGCCAATCAATAAGAACTTTTTGAACTTTAAATCGTAATCTATTTTTTTAGACACTATACTTTAAATTAAAATATTTAATTAAGTTTTAAAGAGGGGCAAAGCTCCCATAAATACCAAAAAAAATAAAAATTACCGGAATATACCACTTTCAAAAAAATTTACCGGAATATACCAGTTTCCCCAAAAATGCGGCCACGTCAACGCATTTTTGGGGTTCCTTCCCGTCCACTTGCGATGTGAAAAATGAATTGAGTTTTTGGCCAGTAGTCTCCGGTAAAATAATTTTGAGGAGACGTTTTTGAACAACCAGTGGCAAAAAACGTGGCCATGTGGACGCTCTTTTGCTACAGTGGTCTCCGGCAAAATTATTTTGAGGAGACGTTTATGAACAAACAGTGGCCAAAAACGCTTCTAGCAGGGTGCACTGTGAGCAAGAGTATCGAAAAGCGCTCCCACGTGGGCGCTCTTTTGCTACAGTGGTCTCCGGCAAAATTATTTTGAGGAGACGTTTCAACAAACAAGCGATGGCAAAAAACTTTCAGCAGGTGCACCGTGAGCGTGAGTATCAAAAGCGCCACACGCGTGGACGCTCTTTTGCTACAGTGGTCTCAGGCAAACTTAGGCTATAAATCAGGCAAATTTCATTCTCAGGTTGTAGAAGGCAAATTCAGGCAAAAGAAAAAAATTGAAAATGAGTGAACGTATTAATGCTGTTATTTACTACGATGGTGAAGTTCGTGACACCGAAAATGGTATTGTTTTCTTATCGGAGAACACAGCGCGATTGAGTCTTAATCGGAATGTTGATTTGGTAGAACTTCGCAAAAGAATTAGGCGTAAAATATTCGAAACAACGCTAATGAAAGTTCAGTCTATTAAGTATAGATTTTGCGCTTCGGTTGATCCGGTGAGATATGACTCATTCGACATCAAAGGTCCTCGGAGCCTTGAGGCAATGGTGGAGACTCATCTTGCTAGTGCTTCACCCTATATCGAGGTATATGTAGAATTTTCATCTTCAAGTGATCTTTCTGCGACCTCAACATCTAGTATCATTCGATGGGAATACACGACCCCAAGCCGACACTCTGTAAGTGGGAGGCAAAACACAGAAGTGCCCGTGTGCGGTGGTAGTATGGAAAACATAACCCCTGCACGACACTCGGTCGGTGGTTGGGACATGCATATCCGTCATTCGACGTCCGATGACAGAAATACATATTGGAGGACGTCATCAATTTCTAGTGGTTGGCAATCCACATATGATTGGGATATGTATGAAAGAGGTTTAAGGAGGGATGATGTACTCCTGACGACATCCACTAGCGAGGGGCCCTCGTTTGTTGCAGGTTATGGAGGGTCGGACGATGAATCCGATGTGGATCCACCTCGGGAGCCAGGGCTGACGGTGTAGAAGTTGGATTATTTTCTGAACCGGAGCCCATTCCAATTGTGCCTGCATAAACCACGGCGGGGGTGACTGCATCCCGTACGGCGAAGGAGTCTGGTAGAAAGAACTGCTCCCCGACGGCACCTCCTCTAATCCCACATGCGACGTTGGTCTCACGATCGGTTGGCTATCGGGAGTAGTTGGGAACGGGCTCGAACCCGGCCATGCACTCCAACCTGGGGTAGGACTGGGAAAAGGAAACATATATGGGTTAGGAGGATACATATAAGAGGTAGGGTACGCACCTGGCATAAACGCTGGACGCTGTGATGTCGGTATTGTCGGCTGAACTGATGGGCCCGGTGACTGTGTAGGCGCTGTTCGATGACTGTGTACGCGTTGTTGCTGGGCCCGGTGACTGAGTAGGCGCTGTTGATGGCCCCGTCTCATCACCCTTTCTCCTTGGATGTAAAGGGGCCCGACGTTCCCTTCGCTCGCGAATTTACCGTCGCCTCTCTTCATCCGACAACAGATACGACTTGCTATGGATTCTAAACCATGGCATGTACTCTGGCACGCACGCTAACTCAGGAACGATGATCAGTTCCCGGTTAGGTAAAAAGTCATACCAGTTCTCCCACGTCTTGATATGACCTGACCAAAATCTTGGCCAATCCGTGTGCGGCTGCTGTAAGTCTACTTTGTGCTCATCATCGAGCACCTCATGTGGCACGGGAATCAGTTGCCGGAATCCAAATTGCCGCAGCACCCGATCTGACTGGTGCATCTCCACGGTCGTATAGGTGATTATTGGGACCTTAACGTGCCAACTGTTCGGATTTTGGAAGAACTCCTCCGGAATTACAGCTCGAATTTTGAGATCCTCGTACGGTGTCTATTGAAACTAATTAACATTACCAAAATATTAGTTATATACATAATACTGGACACTACATACGAAATACTAAATTATAATAACGAAATTCGAAACTTACTTTTGATTCTGACCGTTGTTCCAATAGGAGCCGTATATCCTCAAGCGAGTTTGGTATTCCAACATGACTCGCCGGATGGGACCACCTAATTAAATAAACTTTTAGCATACAATTATACTATAAATCTACGAAATAATTGTAAAATATAATATTAAATTTACCTCGTTATCAATGGAAATGAATATGGCTGGTCGAGTCGAGGACGTAAAAATGGAAATCGAAACCATACCCATGACTGCAGTAGTGATAGGCAACCTCTGATTATCTGAAGAATGTATGCCCGAGCATACCGTATTCTTTCTTCTTCGGTCGAACCCTCGTTCGGCTGCGGGAATGCGTCTCGTAACCAGGCCATATCGATCCGAGCTCCTTGAATTCTATCTGGAATGGCACCCAGAAGCTCGTAGCATACGGCCATCCAATCGATAGATGTTGCCGACCCGGTGACTACCGACCCGTCCACCTGTGATCCCAACTGCAACTACACATCTTCTAGGGTGATGGTACACTCTCCGCATGGCAGATGAAAAGTGTGCGTCTCAGGTCTCCACCTCTCTATCAACGCTACCGATCAAAGCGGCTCCAACTTGAACCCCTACTCACCGTGGCACACGTGCAAAAACCCGCTTCCGCGCAGTAATTCTCGATCAACGACGATGGGGACCAGGCATGTTGCGAATATAACATTCCAACACCCGATCTACAGACTGTTTAAAAAATTATAAAATTCAAAATTAATTCAAATTGCATAATTAAAAAAATTTTAATAATATTGCAAAATTAACATTAAAACCTACCATTTTCATTTGCTCGACGGCAATGTGCTTCTCGCCTAAGCGAAGTAATTCCCCGGCCATTGTAATCCGATAGAAAATTTTAAAATTTTCTAAAAAATAGATATATTAAAAAAATTATAATGGGCTTTTTCGTAAATACTAAAGGACTATTTTGAAATTTGAGCGTAAATTTCAAGGACTTTGAGAGAAAATTGAGAGCAAATTGAGAGAAAATTGAGAGAAAATTGAGAAAGGATTGAAATGTGAAAAAAATAAAGGGCTAGGGGGTTTTTATACTTTTTTTCTTACCGTTGCGGGCTAAAGCGCGGCCCAAAGGGCGCGCTTTTGTCCACCTCAGCAAAAGTGCGCCTACGTGGACGGCGTTTTTCTTTGAGATTGGACAAAAGCGCCTCCGGGCCGTGCTTTAGCCACTTTTCCCCAAAAAACGCGCTGATGTGGCCGCGTTTTTAGGCAAACTAGTACATTCCGGTAAATTTTTTTGAAAATGGTATATTCCGGTAATTTTTATTTATTTTTTGGTATTTATGGGAGCTTTGCCCTTTAAAGAGCCCACTTTTAAAATAAAAAAGCTATATATGAAATATTGAAACCTACGCAACAACCCTTTGAAATATAATAAAAAGCCAAAACAAAAAACAAAAACAGGATAAAATGATAAAAGGCTAATCCATCGCACCTTCTTTCTCTCTACTTACTGACGATAAGCAGCAAATTTCAGTACATTAAACATGACATCATATGCATACAAAATTTATATAAATTTAAAAATTTTAAACACAGTTACGAAGTCATAAAAATACAAACTGTCTTTTAATTAAATATGGTCGGTGCATTATTTGATCTCAATGCCCACCGAAGTTGACTTAAAGGAGTTGATAGGATTGATAAATCAGTTTTTAAAATATCATCATTCATTTTATTATTAAAAATTAATAACATACTTTTAAAAATTATTGTTTATATATTTTTATATTAGATATATTAGTTTTATAACCAACCTTAAAAAATTAATATATATTTTTTTTTTAAATATTTTAACAAAAGTGTAACCAATAAGTAAAAAATATCTTTTCCCCATCCTTGAAAGCTTCAATCAAGACTTCATAAAAGACCAGGCCCCCTTGTTAGTTTACAAAAAAAGGGAGCTTCGGAAATGGAAGTGGAGTCTTACTTGCTTGCTTTGCTGTTGATAAATGCCCTTACGTTTTCGCAGCTTAATCTGGTAGTTGAGGCGGCTGAGTCTGTTCCTCTATCACCATCGGATGATTTCTCGAAAGAGTTGAAAGCTTTGTCTAGGAGGAGTCGGCGAATAACTCCACCATCACCCAGGATTAATGCTCCTGTTCACTTCAAAAGCCCTCCTCCATCACCTCGACCTCCTCCGCCGCCACGATCACCACCACCTCCATGTCTGTGGCGTCCAACTACTCCGTTTGGATAAGACGATTGTTTCCCAGGTTACACACAGTTGATAAAGCTCTCATGTCAACAGCTTTTGTTTGTATTGTAAATTGTAAAACTTTGAAGTGCTTGTATGTTAGCAGCAAATACCAACTTTGTTTAGCTCTAATAATAATTAAATTTGTAATGATAAAAATAATAATATGTTAAATATAAAAATGAATAAATGTATGCATCACTTTCACTCGTTAACACTCGTTAAGGAGTTGTTTAATGAGTATCCCTTGTCTTCCCTTCCCATCTCTTTGAAGTCTACCGACCATCTCTATATGCAGCATAAATGATAAGCAGCTCCCCATCAACGAGGACCTGGGCGCCAACTCAAAAACAACAATCTCTACGTCTATGGAGCCTGGACTGCAGAAACTGAGAAACCTCCAACTCCAAGCTTCCGGGTTCGGTGCAACTTGGACTTTCTGGGAAGGGCATTAAATACCCAACCACCATATTTATTTTGGCCACTCCACTCCAGTAATCATTTGACTCTGGCAGCCAAACCAATACGAATGTCAAATTGATGGGAATGGGGGTCAAAATTCATGCACCAAGCCATCTACGCTGGTAGACCCAAGGCCATTCTTCAGCTTGATGAGCCCAATGACCAGAGCCAATGCTCTACGACTAGCTCCATGAAACCCAAAACGCAGCAAGAAACTCATTGTAACGCCCCACTTTTATGTCAAATAATTTAATTTGGTATGGTAGTTAAGTGTATTAAATGTTTATTTTAGGTCTTTAGTTTAATTTTTTTATTTTGGATTTTTTCTATTAATTTTGATATTATGTTAAGCTTGACTTTTTGGGCTTATCTTTTATTTTTATTAGATTGTTGATAAGGATGAGCTGATTGGTCTACTAAACCGTCCATTGTTCTCTCACCCCTTTCACATTTGGTTCTTTCCTTTTTCTTTTTTCTTTTTTTTCTCTTTCAGTTTTTTCCTTTTATTTTGCTTTGAATCTCTGATTTCGATTATAATCCAAGAATAGTGTAAGTTTCGTTAGATTATTTTGTTGTTATTTTGGTGTTAATT
Source organism: Gossypium bickii (assembly GCA_025503065.1). Classification (NCBI taxonomy): domain Eukaryota; kingdom Viridiplantae; phylum Streptophyta; class Magnoliopsida; order Malvales; family Malvaceae; genus Gossypium; species Gossypium bickii. The sequence goes on from CP106711.1 coordinate 125,880,214, forward strand.
CGTTTGTTGTGTAAGGGTGAAATTATTAGTTTAATCATCGTAAAATATTATGATAAGTATTCTATTGGTTCTCTTATTAGACTAGAGGGGTGTGAATCGAAATTCTAAAATTTTTTGACTATTTATTTTATATAAAAAATTCAAATGATAAAAATATTATATTTTTTTATTAAAATATATACTATTTAAATAATAAAATTATATTTTTATTATTATAAAAATTAAAATTTAATTTCAACCTTCCTAAAAATATTTTCTAACTTCCCCTCTTCCCTTACCAATCACAAACATGACATCAACAAAATTTATATAAATTTAAAATTTTTTAAACACGGTTATGGAATCAGATTATGCTTGCACGTGACATGAGGAATTGTATGTTCGTAACTGCTCTTTATGTTGTCCTAGCTTCACTTGGCACCTTTTCCTCTCTTACATATCTTGAAATAAGGGATGTAAAAAATATGAAAAAATAGTTGTCTCCAAACTGCGTGCCGTTAAATTTAGAAGTGCTTGAGGTTTCATTATGTGTCCAATTGGAGGAAATAATAGCATTAGATTTTGAATGGGACGAAAGAGGAATGCCTACCATGGGATTTTGCTTTGTAAAATTAAAGATACTTGTACTGGAATGCCTACCTGAATGGAAGAGTATTTGCAATGTTGATGCAGTGGTGGTTTGTGAATCTCTTAAATGGGTTGATGTAATAGATTGTCGGAAATTAAAGAGGATGCCTTTTAGTCTTCCCCAAATCCGATCATCTTCACCAGCTCTCCCCAAATTAAAGAGGAGTGGTGGACATTGGCAATATTACTTATATTTTCTTGTTTCTAGGCAACTTGATGAATGCAGTGCAAAGCTGTATTATTTATTTGAATCAAACCTCATTTCTTTTTTTGGTTGTAATAAGCTTTGATTATTGTATTTTGATGCTTGTTTATGGTGTCTTCCTTTTCCATTCTATACTTTTCTATATCAACAAAACGATATACATATACGTTGGAAAATTTGAAATATTTCAAAGGAATCAAATCCCATATTCTTAAAGAAAGATTTTGAGACATTTGTTTATAAATCTTTATACTTCATGAGTTAGAGGAAACTAAGTAAGAAGATGGATTTGTGCATTAGATTCAAAAAGCTATTGTAATGTGTCGAAATAATTTTTTTGAAATGGGAATAGACTAGGGTTTTGAAAAATGAAAAATTAAAATGGGAGTTGTCACCAATCCTTTTTGATGAGGTGTGATCGGGTCACCTTTCTTTTAATAAAACGTTTTGGTTTACTAAGCACCCTCGTCACGCCCAAAATTAGTACCGAATTGATTAATTAGTGTCTTAATGTTGAAACCTGAAAATCGGGAATGAATTTAAAATACGATCCTTTTTATTAGTCTTAAAAAACAATGCTTGAATTAAATCAAAACGATTGCTAAAGATTTTCTCGTCTCGAGATATTAGAGTATTGCATCCCGTAAGTTAGGACGCGATACCTAGAACACTCGAGCGCAAGTTTGTCTTTAATTTTAATTAAAATTTTATGTATTTTGAAATTTAAGAGGATATTTGGCAATTTAAGTTTAACGAGAAAATCGAAACCCCGTAAGTTAGGACACAATTACTAGAATCTTAAAACGCAAAATATTACCTTATTTAGAAAAATTTCCTTTTCGAAGTATAACGAGTACAATATTTAACAATGGGCATTTAGTTCGTTTAGAGTAAAATCAAGCAATTTAAGTTGGATAAATGTGTTGGGTTAATTCACAATACGATAACATGAAGCAATAATATGGTAATGAGCGCGGAACACGAATAAAACATTATACAAGTGAACGATAATGATATGAAAATACGAATAAACAAATTATAACACATACAAGGATGATAATCGCATAACGTGCACTATTTAAATACTAATATTAATAATCAAAGACAAATGAATTAAATAATAATATATATAATTTAAAAATAAATGGTAAAAAACAAACTAAAACAAAACAATTGTAAAGCAAATTTTAAAATGATAATAAATGAACAAACTAAAATAAAACAATTGTAAAGCAAATTTTAAAATGATAATAAATGAGATTAAAATAAATAACGCAAAAAAGAAAGTCAAAATCAACAATATACAACAATTTAAAAATAAATAATATATATATAAAAGTTTAAGAATGAAAAATTTTAAATAATAAAGTATATGAAAAATTTTAAATAATAAAACCATTCAAAAATAATATATATAAAAGAGTTTTAAAATATATAAATAAAGTAATGTAAAATAAATAAGGTATAAAATAATTTAAAAACAATATATATTGAAATAGTTTAGGGTGAATATTATATAAATTAATTTAAAATGAATAATATGTAAAACACTTAAATAATATAGAAACAATAAAATAACATATAAAAGGTGTAAAATAAATAATATATAAAAAAATTTAAGATACATAATATAATAAAAAAATAGTTTAAAATAAATAATATATAAAATATTAAAGTGAATAAATAAATTACGAATTAAAAAAGGTTAAAATCCAACAGATTAGGGTCTAAATCAGAATAAAAAAGAAATTAAAGGTAAAATTTATAAATAGATATACAAATAAGGAACAAAATGAAAAGGCGCTAAAGGCGTGAGGACTAAATGGGAAATTATCCCTGTTTTCAGAACGCCCAGAATTAATAAGGACTGAATCGAAATCAAAATAAAATCTGTGGGGCAAATTTTAAAGAGACGAAAAGACTAGATTACACAGAATAATAATGCGGAAGGACCTGAGGCATAAATATCCCCTGAAAGGAAAAAAACTCGGATCCCCTGGGCGGGTCGGGTCGCGTGCGGATCCTCTCCTAAACGACGCTGTTTTAGGGCCACTAAAACAGGCCCTAAATGGCGTCGTTTCCTTTGTCCTATAAAAGCTATTTTTTTTTTAAAAAAAAAGATCATTCTGTCGGGCAAATATCCCATATATACAAAAAAAAAAAACAAAAATTACCGGAATATACCAATTTAAAAAATATTTACCGGAATAGACCAGTTTCCCCAAAAACGCGTCCACGTCACGTAGCGTTTTTTGGGGATATGTTACAAAGCGCACTGGGACGCGCGCTTTTGCCACATCAGCAAAAAGCGCGCTGACAAGGACGCGCTTTGCTGACGTGGCAAAAACGCGTCCTCGTGGGCGCGTTTTAGCCTGTGTTTTTTTTAAAAAAAAACTATTCTCAAAATTTTTAAAAATTTACGAGAATAAACCTTTATAAAGGCTCAAAATGACAACACTATTTTTTTTAAGGTGTCATCAATTAATAAGGAAATATAACTTACAAAGGAAATCTTTATATAGACCCAAAGTCTCATTTCCCTTGTTTTCTTGAGCAAAGTGGGATATAAGATATATGTATCTATAGACTCATGAATAGTTTTGCATCTTGTTCCTAAACAATGTGAGATTCCTTCCTCTTTTAACTAACAACATGAGATGACATGCTACACTATATTTGATTTTGTTTTATTACAAAACAATTTCTCTTTTTTTATATTTTGTTAACATTTTCTTATATTATAAAATTAAAAGCAAAAAAACAATAAAAGAAAGAAAGCAACCAAGAAGAGGAAGAATAATCTTTTACATGGGTAAATATATATTACAGGATATCGATTTTACCTTTTGATTCTTAATTTTTTTTTATATATAATAGAATCATCACCACCTTGAGATCCAAATGACAAGAAAGAACTCAAATATTTTTTCCTAGAGCTGATTTGTTAGAAGTTCCTACGTTTTTTCCTTTTATTACAATCATTTTTATTTATGGCATTTAATTATAGTTTTAGTCTTGCTACTATTTTGAAATTTGAGATTTAACCTCTTAAGTTAAATTTGGAATGACTTTGGGTGACTCTATTTTTATAAAATTGATAACATTGTTAGTTATAGTTATTAATGTGATAATTTAATTTTTTTAAATATTATTATTGATTAAATATGATTAATTATATCTTATGTGTAGTGGCTTATCTTGACATTTTGGAGGGACAAACTAAAATTTTAATGATTTTAATGAAAGTTTTTAAGAATTTTGATAGATGTAACTACTTTTAGAAAATTTTAAGGATTAATGAGAATTTTTTTAAAAAAAATGATATGTCTAATTGAAACTTTTAAAAATTTTGAAAAGTTTAAGGAAATTTAAAAAAAATTAAGGCTTAATCAAAATTTTCAAAAAAAAAAAGTATAATAAAAAATTTTAAAAATTTTAGAGACTTAAATCTCAATGACAACCTGCCTTTGTGCATGTAGCTCTAGAGTATGTTTTATAAAATTTATAAAATTTTAAAATGCAACAAGATTAAATATTTCAAAACATAATTTTATAATATAAGAAAATGTTAACAAAATATAAAAAAAGAGAAATTGTTTTGTAAAAAAAAAAATCAAATATAGTGTAGCATGTCATCTCATGTTGTTAGTTAAAAGAGGAAGGAATCCCACATTGTTTAAGAACAAGCTGCAAAACTATTCATGAGTCTATATATACACATATCTCATATCCCACTTTGCTCAAGAAAACAAGGGAAATGAGACTTTGGGTTTATATAAAAATTTTCTTTGTAAGTTATATTTTCTTATTAATTGATGACACCTTAAAAAAAATGGTGTTGTCATTTTGAGCCTTTATAAAGGTTTATTCTAGTAAATTTTTAAAAAATTTGAGAATAGTTTTTTTTTTTAAAAACACGGGCTAAAACGCGCCCTTGAGGATGCGTTTTTGCCATATCAGCAAAGCGCGTCCTCGTCAACGCGCTTTTTGCTGATGTGGCAAAAGTGCGTCTCCAGGGGCGCGCTTTGCTGGATTTTCCCCACAAAAATGCGTTGACGTGGATCCGTTTTTGGGGAAATTGGTCCATTCCAGTAAATATTTTTCAAACTGGTATATTTCGATAATTTTTGTTTTTTTTTTTTGTATATATGGGATATTTGCCCCATTCTGTCACTATTTAAAAAAAAAAAAACAAAATGCTTCCTATTTTCTCTCTCGCCTCTCTCCTCAGCTGGCCAAGCGCCGGTCACGATTCCGGCGGGATTCTGACGGGCCACCGCCACGCGCCGCCTGAAGACCATAAAGGTAAAATTTTTATTTTTTATTTTTGCCGTGTTCGTATACATACATATTGTTTTTTAAGTAAAAATTTAAAAAATAAAAATAAATAAAAGAACAAATAGGTATATGTATGTATATTCACAAATAGGTATATGTATGTATATTCGAAAAGGGAAAATAAGGAAAAAAAATAAAACAAATAAAAAAAAACAAAAGAACACAGATCTTTACAGATCTGATTTTTTTCTCTTATTCAAAGTAGATTTTTTTAAAAAATAAAATAAAATCGAAATGAAATCAACAAGAAAATTAAGAATACAAAGAAAAGACCAAAATCAACCTTCTAAAGCTTCTATTCTGTTTTCGATTTCTGATGTTCGTAAAAAAAAAGTACAAAGTATTGGTTTCAGTTTTTATAATCGAGTTACAGATTCGCTTTTGTTTGTTTCCGTTTTGTTTTCTATCATTTTTTGTCGTTTTCCTCTTTGTCTGTTGCTTGGCTTTCATTGTGTGTTGCCTTGGTTTTGCAGGTGGTGCCAGAGGCGTGGAGGCCAATGATGGCGTGCGCTGGGGAACCCTGCTGACGTGCGGCGCGCATGGGGTGGGGCGGCGGCTGATGGCAGAGGCGGCTAGGGTTCCTTTGCTAGCTGAAAATGTTAATAGTTAGTGGGCTAGGGTTAGCTTTTTAGGTCTTGGGCTGGTAGTTGGGTCTTGATTGAACTATTGAGTTTTTAGGCCTGGGTTTAATATGTAAATGGACACTTATTTTAGACTATTTAACTATTTATTTGTTTGGGTTTATTACTTGATTTGGGCAGGTCAAATTGGCCTATTACATAATGGATTTTGAACCTTTTAGTTTTAAAAATTATTTTTTATTAGATTTTTTAGAGTCCAAAAAAAATAAACTTTTTAACTAATAAAACTTACATTTAGCCAAGTTATAAATAGCTTAATCGATGGAAATTATTTTTAGATAAATCCAAATTCATTGAACTAGTTTCAAACTATTTCACTTACCTTTGCTATTTTTAGCCAATAAAATTCCTATATATATATGGTTGGAAGCTAATGCAACTTTTGGATAAAAGCCAAATTTATCCTTTAAAAGATTTTTTTTTTGGAAGATTCTACAATATAAAATAAAGAAATAGGATATTATTTATAAGACTAGATATTATACATGATATATTTGTAAAATTAATGGTAAGAATCTTGACATGTATCAACAATCCAACGGCCGCTAAACTCTATAAATAGGAGTAAGAGCTTACATTCTTGTAACAATGTAAGAGAGAAGTGTGTATCATATTATAATTATATTGTGTATTAATAAAAGTGTTTTTTTTCTTTTGTAATTGTAAGTGTTGTCTATGCCGCCTAAGTATTATAGTGCACTAATAAGTTAGAAAATAAAAGATTAACCGACTTCAAAGATTTAAATTGGGTTAGTAATAAATAACTCCAATTATTCAAAATTTTAGAAAGAAAACTGAACTCTACCACTTTGCCATCATATTATCAGCAACCAACCAACTTGTTCTGCTGCTTTTCCTCATTTGTGGTGCTTTGCTCTTTTTTCTCCGCTCCGGTCATCGTCTTCAAATAAGTTAGTCAAAAAAGGTATTTATTGATTTCTACATTTTTATATTGTTTTTTCAAGTCTCATAAACTGCAACAAACTTTCATGCTTGCAATGACATGCATTGTTTTTCGCTCCCACTTCAAGGGTGAGTGTATTATTTTAGGAAGATCACATCTGCATATCTTATATTTGAATATGTGTCGATTAGAGGAAAAATAAAGACTCTTTAGCATAGGTCACTAAGATGCTGATACAAATTGTTTATGATTTGTGTTCTAGCTTGTTACAACTATGTGCTTCCAACATCCCATTAGGCACATTTTACTCTAGAAGAGTAAAACAGAAGGATTATCCTAGCATGTTAACATACTATGAAAAATGGCACTGAAACTACAAACGCTGCTATTGCATTGAAAAATCAAATAATAACATATTGGAATTACTCATGCATGGTTATTTATCTGGAAACTCTAGATATCTATGTTCTATTGATTTCAATTCATCATTCGTGAGGGGAAATTTCTTGATTACATCTTTGTAACTTCTAAAAATTCCTGTGGAATCTTTTCAGAAAATGACGTTATTTTTTTAGCCATGTTTAGATACATACAGCTGACTATGCATTTAGTATTATTTGGTTTCTAACATATTTCATGTTATGCCGTACTCTTAACTGACAGCCATGGACTTTGTTCTGAATAAGATTGATAAACAATGGGACAATCACAGAAGCCTTGATCAACATATGAATGGATTGAAAAGAAAAGTAATGGAATTGAATGGTGTGAAGGAAGATACAGATTCTAGGATATTCTAGGATTTGCTTCTTCAATTACAAGACCATCACTACTTTTTCTTTAAGTCACATAGTTGTATTTCTTTCCTTATTCCAGTTCTTGATTCGGTATATCTTTGCTATATATTGTATATTTATGATATCGTACCCGCTTCTATAGCTTATTTCTGCAGTGTTCATTTTATATTCAAAGCCAATCAATTCTCGGTCTCAGGTATGTTTCACTTCAGCTTTGACTAATACGGATTGGTAATTTGAAGATAGAATTCTGATGATGGTTGGATTGATCTGTGTGAGGATTCTTTGTTATATAGATTCAGAATGAGTGCACGATATTGAAATTATTTGATACAAGTATTTTTAGTTTTCTTTAAATTTGTTCATCTGTAATTTACAATATAGAAAAGAGATTGCCGTTTTACTTGTGAGTGAAAGGCTTTTTAATTATGCCACTCAATTATTGCTTTCATTTCATTAATCGTTAGATGAGAATTTTTCTTAATTTACATGTCTCTATAGAACCCACATATTTAATAACTTGTTAAAAAATTGTGGAATCCATGTATGCACAGAAATTTAGACCTGACAATGCATTCTTAGTTTCCAACATTTTGCATGTTATGCAGCATTCCTGACTGAGAGCTATGGATTGTTTTCTGAATAAGATTGATAAACACTTGGACAATCACAGAAGCTTCGATCAGAATATGAATGAGCTTAAAAGGAAATTAAATGATTTGAACGAAGGAAGACATAGAATCTAGAGTGAGCTCAAAGCTGCAGCCAATAAAGAAACTAAAGAAAGAGGTCCAACTATGGTTGGAAAATGTTGAAATAATCAATGGTGAAATACAAAGCCTTGATGGAAGAATCGGAGAAAGCAGTTGTAACACCCTTAACCTGTGTCCGTCGCCGAATAAGGGTAAAAGGGCATTACTATGCAAAGTACTAGACATGTCAATTATTTACAGATCAACAGACATAATCGAATACCTCAAATGTGATGTAATTTCATGAAATATTTAAACGTTTACATCACTACTAAATAGTAAAACGAAAAAACAAATATCACAACTAAGTATGCGTATATATATAACTAAACATGCTAAGTCTTGTATAATCAAATAGATCATTTATCAATCAAAGTCGCTCTTAATGCAAATTCACATATACTAATTTCCCAAATGTAATCTCTTTTGTCTCAATATGTATAATAAGATCAACTTCTAAAATAACAATTTAGTAAACTAAATGCATGACATAATAGACACAAAAATCAATCAAACTACCAACACATGCATACATATATCACCGATTTAAATTTTATAATGTCAAACATCATGGCCGAATATCATCAAGACCATATTACCAACTTTTGGCCATTTCATTACCAAATCACATAAATTGAATTTGATACACATGCACCTATGTCTTTCATAACCGAATATGCTATTCGAGTACATGTCCATTAGTATCCCATATTGCCGAATACAAAGTTTACAAAGTTGATTCATGCTTCCATATTACACATCAAAATAATGTATACCGAATCTTAATCCAAACTTATTAAACTACCACACATATTCACATTCCAAAGAGCTATCAAAGATTCATATATGTGATTACATATCAAACATACATATTCAAACATTTTGCTTGGCATGATTTAATACACATCTATAATCATTATCCAAGTATCAAGATTTGCATAACCTTAAGTTATTTAATAAAAAGACAAGCCATTTTCGCATGGCTATAAACATTAACAAAATATCATTCAAAATTATTAAGCTAGCCTATACATGCCTTATGCTTAAAAATTCAACTTTCAAGAGTACCAAAATAAATCGATAGTGTAGATGACTTCAACGATGATCCCCACCAAGCTCGTAACTTGATCAAAATCTATAAAACAGAGTGAAAACATACAGAGTAAGCTAACTAGCTTAGTAAGTCTTAAGCAATTAGAAGTGATTTAATTGAACACACAAACACTTCAGGTCAAATAATTAATATCAATTTAAACTTTAACAAAACACATATGGTATCTCATTACCGAACTTCAATACCTTATTAAACTTAATATTCTTCCTTATCTTACCTTTAACAAATAAATTACTATATCGGCTCAAGATTCAAATAATAAGTATCAATTTCCAACCATATACTCATTTCATATGCACATCATTCAATAGAACCACATATAAGAACATATATACACTTGTCTATTTAACATCTTATAAATCTAAGTGTTCAATATCCATGTAATGATAATATGATCTTATAACCCAAAAGGTCGAATACACATATATAGTCATGAATCACATTCTTGTCCAGCAGAGCTCACATATATGCTTTCCTATTTGATCGAATATAAAAACTCAATTAAATAATTCATAGGCACTTACCTGTATGGACAAGTAATTTAATTCACATGAATAAGCTTTAGCTTGTTCTTTTGTCGCCATAACTCCACCATTTTGTGTGTATAAGTTCGTATTAAAAATCACCGGCATTAAGCCTGCTAGACCGAAGTTTGAAATTTAATCACCAGCATTTAGCCTACTAGGAAATAAGCCCGATACACTTCACCGGCACAAGGCCTGCTAGGCAATAAGCCCGATACATTGATATTATTCAACCATCTCATACACATTACAAATTACCAATATCACATATGCTATACATAATTCATATCACTTACACAAAATGAACTCAACTAAATTTAACTACCTTTCATTATCAATTCACTACATCACATTCGGCTTTAACAAAATTTCAATCCAATAGTTCAAAATTCATCATGTAAAACTAGGTTACGAACAATATTTACGTATAACTTGCTTAAAGACTTACCTCGACTGTCGACTGACGACGAAGACCGACTATTCAACTATTCAACTAACTACTGTCCGATAGGTACACTTGCCTTAACATCATTGTCAGAGTTAGTCTCCAGGTTTGATTGTTCTTTTATAAATATTTAAAACTCTGATTTCACAGCGATCAGCAATCAGGCGCTACACTCTCTACATCACCTGCTACGGCTCTGTCGGGATCGGAATCCATTTACTATATAAAACATAGTTTGAAATGTCAGAAGTCACCACACTATCATATATACAATAAAGGCATGTATAGCTAGACTCTCACGCGCTACGGTAGTCCTAGAATCGACTAAACCGTGGCCTCTGATACCAATAAAATGTAACACCCCTAACCCGTACCCCATCGCCAGATTAGGGTTATGAGGCATTACCGAACCCAACTCAGATCATCACAATTATTCATTACAAATCATACTTGAAATTTATAATCAAAACCCTTTGACAATTCAGTCTCATATACAAGGACCAACTTAAACATGTTTCATATATCTACAGTTCAAAATATTTAACTAACAAATCTGAAGCAATCAAATATTTGGTCGTATTTAAGCAATTACTATTCACTTTATATATATAATAAGTATAAAGACATCAATTACTATAGTCAAATTTCAGCATTTTATTTCATGCCTTAAACACGAATGCATATTAACACATATCAACTCATAGCATTTTTATTGGCTAACTAATCACATATATATAACATTTTGAACAACAGTAACATAATCGAATCTACCCTTGATGATAATACAATATGCACATTATACGATCAAATATTCAATAACAAAAGCGAAATATGAATAACTTATACCCATTTTCCCATTTTAAAACTTGCCTAAACCAACCATTTCAAATCATGATCTAGTACTTACAAAGGTTAACCTAAATGTTAAACACTTGACTAATTTAATACAACGCTAGCATTGCCATCTATCAACCATAAAGAAGCTTAATGCAAATCTTGCATAAAAGAAAAGACCATAACCAAATCATTGAAACCAAACACATTCATCAAATAGTCAAGAACCATTAAGACTGAATTTTAAATAATTAATCAAGCCATTTTCGCATGGCTATTATATACAAACAAAGTATCATTCAAACATTTAGTTAGCCTATACATGCCTTTGAATCAAAAACTAACTTTAAAATACCAAAAAGGGGTGATAGTGTGGTTGACTCCTCGAACGATCCTTTGAGCCGTAGCTTGACTGGAATCTATAATACGAAACAATGAACACACACGAAATAAGCTACTAGCTTAGTAAGTCTTAAGCATTATACTATATCTTTCAACCGTCTAAACATGAAATAAAATCAATTCATGACATTACATTTACATGTCTTACTTATAACACAACATAACAAAGTAATACTACTTTATTTAACTTGATAACTTTCAATTTCCTTAACAAATACATCAATTGCCGATTATACATAATAATCACATAGCTAAGTGTAACAATAAACCTACATGAGCATCTTTTATTTTAAAACACACTCATGTTTGAATTTCAAATAACCACATGGCATATTTCCGTATACAAAATTCACAACCAAGTATATAACACTTTTCTTTCGTCATTTTATTTGCTCACTATCATAGCATATTTATATATACATTTATAACACTAAGTATAATAGTACATACCTTGTAGCCGAAATAGCAAAGCCATTTTCAAAACTTAAGCTTTCTAGATTTGTTTCATGGCTTTAATACTATATAAATGAAATTCGAAATTGAAACTCACCGGTATAAAACCTGCTAGGCTTTAACCCGAATCACACACACCAGCACTAGGCCTGCTAGACTCAAGGTCTGAAGTTTAAACACCGGCATTTAGCCTGCTAGGCAATAAGCCCGAACTATTTCACCGGCACAAGGCCTGCTAGGCTCGAAGCCCGAAATAAATCAGGCACATGGCACCGCTAGGCTCAAGCCCGAATATCATCGAATTAATCCTTCAATACACATTTCTTAATGCTAATATCACAAACAAAACATATACTTCATATTACATTCACATATCAAATCGAATATACTTATTCATATCACATTAACGAAATATATTCAATCCCTTACATTCGGCTAATTCATACATTTATGCTTAAAATTACTAAATTCATTTACTTACTACGTTCATAAAAAAAAATTCTTTGATGTATATTTGCTTAAGAACTTACTTCGATAGTTGACCAATTAAGCTTCCTGGCTATTCGTTTAATTTTGTTTTTCCCCGATCCAAAACCTCCTCCTTTTGGACTTAATCTAAAAGATTCAAATTAAACTCATTCAACTACATATTCATTCAATTAAATACCAAATCATATAAGTGTACAATTTACTAATTTACCCCCAATAATTTTAATATTTACAATTTAATCCCTATAACTTTAAACACCAAATATCAATAATTTAATTATCCCATTTAAGGGCCGAATACTCACCATTCTCATACAAGTCCTTACAAAACAGTTTTTTTTTTCATATTCTAACACCATTAATTTCACAAAGGCCGAATACTCATAATTGATTTCTTCATAATTCATGACCGAATATACTAACTAAATACATGTAAATATACATTCATATATTATTTTTTTTATTTCAATATGTGACCATATATACAAGCTAAATAATCATCGTATATACTCACTCAATTTTGGCCGAATATGAAGAGTATTATCAAGCTCAAATCAAAATAAATTCCATAGTATTTATACAACTTAAACCACTATTATTCATATCATCAAATTTCCTACTCAAGTCATTTTGTTTTTAAACCTAGACTAGACATTTTTCCATCAAGCACCACAACCCCACGAATACTCATCCATGGCCGAATCCAACATGCTTCAATCTCAACAATTTTAACATGTTTTTGATAGTACTTAAGATCACCCACTCAAATATGTAAAAATTTTCTAAAACAAAACTCAAATACTTACCTAACTAACACATACAATGGCCGAAAATGGAGATTCAAACTCCTTTCTTTTCTTTGTTAAAATTCGGCAGGATGAAGAAAGAAGATGGAAGGTGAGTTTTCTCTCATCTTTTCTTTGTTTTTATTATTATAATCAAATTATAATACTAATGTCATGCCACTATCTAAAATAAATGAATTAAATAAGAAACTTAATCATCATACCGTCCACTACTATAAGAAATGAGGTATTTGACATGCAAGTTGTAACAGACCGAGTTTGACCCTAATCGGAATGGTAGTTTCAGGACCACGAATCCGAGTCCGAGAAATATTTTAATATTTTATTTTATGTTTATTATATGTGAATTAAAATGTGTGAAAGTTTCGTAGAAAAATTTCATCGTTTGGGTGCTTAATTTGACAAAAAGGATTTAATCGCGTAAATTTTAAAAGTCTCAAGCTATAGTGAAAAGTGCCTATTTGATGATGGCTTTTTAAAGTGGAGCATTAAAAAGGTAAATAACCCATTTTTTAGTTAGTGGATGGCTTATGTCAAGAATAACCTTAAGATATATGTTAGTTTTATTTTATATTAAAGGTTAAATTAGTAATTGAATAATTACTTATAATATATGTTAAAATAACATAAACAAAGCCATCATCTTTTTCATTCTCTCATGGTCGAATATTGAAGGAAGAAATAAGCTTTGGGGTTCTTTGATTTTCGGCACTTCTAGGCTAAAATTCAAGGTGAGTTTTTAGTCGGTTTTTGTTAATTTTGACGTTTTTGAGATCGTTGCTTCGAACGGTATTTATCGTTTTTGACGATTAGAACTGTCACTATAGGTACCATTGGGTTGATCTCATGATATTGTATTAAGCTTAATTATCTAGGGATAGGTTAGGTATTCGAATATATAAAAGTTGATATGAATATGATTTGAGTTATAATTGTAACATATGAATAAGTTATATAACTTGTGAAATGTTTACATGCTTAGCATTATAAATAGAGATGACATAGTTAAAGCAATTAAGGTGTTAGTTAAGTATCATTTAGAAAAGAGTGTGCGTGTGTACGATTTTGTCAATGTCATGAGTTAAAATTTTGGTTATGCAATGCATGTATGTATTTGGCTAAGCTTTGTGAGAAAAATGCATTTGTTATTAAAATGTTTAAGGAATCAACTATTTTGGGCTTATTTTCGAATATGGTATATGAGCATGTCTATGATATATATATATATGGTTTTATCTATAGGTGATTATTTGATCTAGATGAGTGTTTGGAATCTATCAAACTTATTTTGAAGCTTTGTAACGTATATGGGATATTTTTATAAATATGACTTTGTATAATTCGGTCATATGGGATAAAAATTTGTGATTATGTGTATTCATTCTTATAAGTAAGTTCTAAAGAGATAATATTCTTTAGTAATACCCGTAACTCTAATCCGGCGACGAACACGGGTTAGGGGTGTTACACAAGTCCAATCTTTCAAGGAGCAATTCAATTAAACCCTTCTACTTAATACAAGCTACTTTTATTATTTATTTCCATTTTATAATATAAAACATCCACTTAGTATTATTTTATTACACTAGCGGTCCAGTATAAAATCAAAGTGGCTAATTTATCATTTCAATACCTACTTCAAAGAAGACAATTCAATTTGGCCACCAATTTCATAAAAGCTATTTTTTTTTTCCACTTATTCGATTTAATCCTTTCACTTAAATTAAACACTCAAACGATAAAATTTTTATACGAAACTTTCACACATCATAAATCACATATAATTAACACCAAAAATAATATTTAAAATTTTTTCAGACTCGGATTCGTGGTCCCAAAACCATTGTTCTGATTAGGGTCAAATTCAGGCTGTTACATTCGGATTGTTACAACTCTCCCCCCTTAGGGATTTTCGTCCCCGAAAATCTTACCTTTAAATAGAGTCGGATATTGTTGTCTCATTGAATCTTCAGACTCCCACGTAGCCTCTTCTACTCCATGACGATTCCATAATACTTTTACAAATGGAATCCTCTTGTTTCTCAACTCTTTTACTTCACGAGCTAAGATACAGATCGGTTCCTCATCATACGTCATATCAGTTCGAATTTCAACCTCAGATGGGGCAATCACATGTGACAGATCGGATCTATATCTATGAAGCATCGAAACATGAAATACATTATGTATCTTTTCTAGCTCAAAAGGCAGCCTTAATTTATAAGCAACGGGTCCAACACGTTTGATGATCTCATACAGTCCGATGAACCTCGGACTTAATTTGCCTTTACAACCAAATCGAAGTACTTTCTTCCACGGAGAAACTTTCAAAAATACTCGGTCTCCGATCTAAAACTGAATGTCTTTACGTTTCAAATCTGCATATGACTTTTGTCGATCAGATGCAGCTTTCAGACTATCATGGATCACTGCCACTTTCTATTCAGTCTCTTTAATCATATCAACCCCGCGTATCTTATTTTCACTGAGCTCAGTCCAGTATAAAGGTGTACGATATTTACATCCGTAAAAAGCTTCGTAGGGTGCCATTTTGATACTAGATTGAAAGCTATTATTGTAAGCAAATTCAATCAAAGGTAAGTACCGTTCCTACGTACCTTCAAACTCGAGGATGCAACATCTCAACATATCCTCAAGTATCTGAATGGTTCGTTTAGATTGACCATCTGTCTGCGGATGGAAAGCTGTGCTAAAGTGTAGTTTAGTACCTAAAGCATCTTGTAATTTCTTCCAAAATTGTGACGTGAATCTCGGGTCTCTATCCGAAATAATAGAAATCAGCACACCATGTAATCTCACAATTTGAGATACATATAACTTAGCAAGCTTATCGAGCAAAAAGTCCATACGAACTGGAACAAAGTGAGCTGATTTGGTTAGTCTATCCACTATAACCCAAATTGCATCTTTCTTGCTCGGTGTTATAGGCAAGCAGGATACAAAATCCATAGTAATTCTATCCTATTTCCATTCAGGTATCATGATCGGCTGAAGTAACCCAGAAGGCACCTGATATTCGGACTTAACTTGCTGACAAACTAAGCATTTTGAGACAAATTCAGATATGTCCTGTTTCATACCAGACCACCAATAGAACTGTTTCAGGTCATTATACATTTTCGTGCTACCCGGATGAACAGATAATCGGCCACTGTGAGCTTCATTCAATAATGTCTGAATCAAATCTGAATCCCCTGGAACACATATTTGATCTTTGAATTTCAAGCAATCATCCTCATCAATTTGAAACTCTGATTCGATGTTACTTTCACACTGAACTCGTCTTGCCAACAATTTTTTGTCAACTTTCTGTGCATCGCTAACTTGTTGAATAAACAACGGTCTTGCTTTTAATTCAGCTACTATCGAACCATCACCAGACATAGCCATATGTGCGTTCAAACACGAAGTGCAAATAATGACTTTCGACTTAAAGCATCTGCAACAACGTTAGCCTTTCCCGGATGATAGTCAATCACTATTCGTAATCTTTCAACAGCTCTAACCATCTGCGTTGTCTCAGGTTCAAATCTCTTTGTGTCATTAAATACTTCAAACTCTTGTGATCTGAATAAACATGACATTTCTCACCGAAAAGATAATGACGCCATATCTTTAATGTGAACACAATGGCTGCTAGCTCTAAATCATGTGTCGGGTAATTTCTTTCGTGTGGCTTCAATTGTCTCGAAGCATAGGCTACAACTTTGCCTTCCTGCATTAAAACGCAACCCAGACCATTCAAAGATGCATCACTATAAACAACAAATTCTTTACCTGACTCAAGCTGGACTAACACTGG
The DNA here is from genome assembly GCA_025503065.1 of Gossypium bickii. NCBI lineage: Eukaryota > Viridiplantae > Streptophyta > Magnoliopsida > Malvales > Malvaceae > Gossypium > Gossypium bickii. The sequence continues at coordinate 125,897,368 of CP106711.1, forward strand.
AGCTTCAATCAAAAGGGCTTTCAGCTGATCGAAACTTTTCTGACACTTTTCCTACCATTAAAATCTAACATCTTTCTGTAATTGCTTTGTTAACGGGGTAGCTATTATAGAAAAACCTTTCAAAAATCATCTATAATAACCAGCAAGTCCCAGAAAGCTTTGAATTTCAGAAACATTCTTCGATGATTTCCAATCGAGTATAGCTGATATTTTATTCGGATCAATCTGAATTCCCGATGCTGAAATAACGTGGCCCAGAAAACTGACTTCACTTAACCAAAACTCACATTTGCTAAACTTTGTATACAACTGTTTATCTCGCAAAGTTTGTAGCACAAGTCTTAAGTGCTCAACATGCTCGGTTTCATCTCTGGAGTAAATCAGGATATCATCTATAAACACTACTACAAACCGATCCAAATACTGTCTGAAAATTCGATTCATCAGGTCCATAAAAACAGCAGGTGCATTAGTAAGTCCGAAAGGCATAACCAAAAACTCATAGTGTCCGTACCTTGTTCGAAAAGCTGTCTTTGACACATCGGAATCTCTGACTCGCAACTGATAATAACTCGGCCTTAAATCTATTTTTGAAAACACTGAATCCCTTTTCAACTGGTCAAACAAGTCGTCAATCTGTGGCAACGGGTATTTATTATTTATAGTTACCTTATTGAGCTGTCGGTAATCAATGCACATTCGCATAGTCCCATCTTTCTTTCTCACAAATAAAACTGGTGCACCCCAGGGAGAAAAACTCGATCGTACAAAGCCCCTATCTGTTAACTCTTGCAACTATGCTTTCAACTCTTTTAATTCTGCAGGTGCCATCTGATACGGAGCTATCAAAATTGGAGTGGTCCCCGGTACTAAATCAATACCTAACTCTACTTCTCGAATAGGTGGCAAACCCGGTTATTCCTCAAGAAACACATATGGATACTCGCACACTACCAGAACAGATTCAATCTTCTTTTCAGTCACTTTACTATCAAGCACATAAGCAAAGTAAGCTTCATACCATTTTCTCATATACTTCCGAGCTAATATCAAATATATTAATGCTGGTAACCCGTTCAGATCATTAGATTCAATCCGAATAATTTCGCCATTCTGACATCTCAAGTCAATGATCTTTCTTTTGCAGTTAACAACAGTATCGTGCAAAGTCAACCAGTCCATTCCCAGAATTATATCAAATACATCAAAAGACAACAACATCAAATCAGCTGGGAAACATGAATCTCGAATCATCAACTGGCAACCTTTACACACTTTGTCAATCAAAACACACCGACCCAAGGGGTTTGATACTCGAATTACAAACTCAGTAGACTCAACAGGCAGAGTCTTACTGGATACTAATGTTTCACACATGTAAGAATGAGTCGAACCAGGATCAATCAATGCAACAATAGTAGTATCATAAAGAGTGAAAGTACTGGTAATGACATCTGGAGAAGAAGCATCCTCACGAGCGCGTATAGCATATGCTATAGTAGGTGCACGAGTACATAATAGCCTCGGTTGAAATACATTCACGAGCTTATTGGCTCAATCTCACAAATTTTCGCTCGTATTCTGTCACGGTCATACGACCCAGTTTTAATTCTAGAAATTCTTTACGCTTTTGATCGATAAATCTCTGACTGATATACTTCTTACAGATTTTGGTTTGAAAGAATTCCCAAGTCACTTTCTCTTTCGGAACCACCGATACTAGTGTATTCCACCAGTGATATGCGGTGTCCCGTAATAAGGATATAGCACATTTCAAGCATTCATCTGGAGTACAAGATAGCTCGTCGAGCACACGGATAGTATTATCAAGCCACAGCTCAGCTCGTTTCGCGTCGTCATCATCATTAGCTTTAAATTCTTTGGCCCCGTGTTTCATGATTTTATCAATGGAGGGCCTGCTAGATCTCATCGGATCTATCATCGGAGGTGCTGAAGGTATCAAAGATGGATTATTCGGGGGTAGAGGTTGTTGCACAGCCGAATTAGTCTGGATATATTGAGTAAACCATTCGTTCATCATCCAGTAGAAGGCTTGTTTAACCTTCCCCTCATGGCTACTCGAGACAGGTGGAGAGTCTATCGGCATTGACCCATGAGCGAGATTAGGCGCTACGCTCTCAACATCATCAGCTACGGCTCTGTCGGGATCCATTTACTATATAAAACAAATTTCAGATGTCAAAAGTCACCACACTATCGTATTCTAATTTAAGGCATGTATAGCTAGACTCACGCGCGCTACGGTAGTTCTAGAATCTACTAAACCGTAAACTCTGATACTAATAAAAATTTAACACCCTTAATCCCTGTCCGTTGCTGAATAAGGGTAAAAAGGCATTACTAGGCAAAGTACTAGACATGTCAATTATTTACAGATCAACAGACATAATCGAATACCTTAAATGTGATGTAATTTCATGAAATATTTAAACATTTACATCACTACTAAATAGTAAAATGAAATAAAAAATATCACAACTAAGTATGCGTGTATATATATAACTAAACATGCTAAATCCTGTATAATCAAATAGATCATTTATCAATCAAAGCCACTCTTAATGCAATTTCGCATATACTAATTTCCCAAATGCAATCTCTTTTATCTTAATATGCATAATAAGATCAACTTCTAAAATAACAATTTAGTAAACTAAATGCATGACATAATAGACACAAAAATCAATCAAACTACCAACACATGCATACATATATTACCGATTTAAATTTTATAATGTCAAACATCATGGCCGAATATCATCAAGACCATATTACCAACTTTTGGCCATTTCATTACCAAATCACATAAATTGAATTTGATACACATGCACCTATGTCTTTCATAACCGAATATGCTATTCAAGTACATGTCCATTAGTATCCCATATTGCCGAATACAAAGTTTACAAAGTTGATTCATGCTTCCATATTACACATCAAAATAATGTATACCGAATCTTAATCCAAACTTATTAAACAACCACACATATTCACATTCCAAAGAGCTATCAAAGATTCATATATGTGATTACATATCAAATGTAACATCCTGGAAAGGGCCTATGCATTTTCGGCTTAATTGTACGAAGTGACATGTTCTAGGTACTAAGAATAAATTTTGAACATTTCTGGAAACTCGGAAATGTATGAAAGTGAAATGGAAATGAACATTTTTGGAAACCTGGAAATGTAAAGAAATGGTTAAAAAATGGAAAGTACACATTTCTGGAAACTTGGATATGTAAGAAAATGGCACGTTTACAGAGCCGATCGAAAATTTTAGGAAACTTAGAAATGACTTAGAAATGTCGAGTTTTAAAGTTTAAAATAGGAAATTAAGGCAAGGTGGCCTTAAAAGAAAAAGTTGGTGGAATTTGACACACAAACAGGCTTGGAAAAGTGGCCTGAAAATGTCACTTAGGGCCTATGGAAATGGCGCCATATGCAAGAGGGATGGGCCTGGGTTCGAGACACTTGGGAAGCAAATAAAGGAGGCTTTATTTTTGCTTCCACAAGGCTGAGGTGGACGGCACATGCTTCTAGAAAGGGAGGAGTTTTATTTTCGTAAATACTCGATAAATAAGTTGATAAATAAGGGATTTTTTTTAAATTTTAAATTGGATTATTTAGAAGAGATAAATATTGGGTTAAATCCTTTTATTTTATGATAATTAAAGGATAAAGCTATCAAATTTAAGAGTGGTGGCCAAGTAAGGGACTCTAGCCTAGTAAATTTGGCTATAAAAGGAAAAGAGAGGCCATTCAGCATTATTTTCTTCTCCTTTTTCTCTCTGCCGAATTCTCTCTGTCATTGTTCTTCTTTCTCTTTTCAATTCTTTACAAAGCCAAAAGCAGAATCCCCCTAGTCTTGCCGAATTTTCCTAAGTTTTATATCTTCCTCTTCTTTCTTTGAAAAACCAAAAATCCTCTACTGTTCATCAAGAAGCTGAAATTTTAATCCACGTTAAGGCCATAGCCGAATATTGTTAAGGGCTCAAGCAAGGATTGTCGATTCCTAAAGTAAGGGTAAGATCTCATTCGGTTTCATCCTTTTCTTCTAAGATTTGCCGAAATCTAGGACTAACCCCATTAATATCTTGCTGTCGAAACCTTGAAGAGATCTTTCGGGATTTACTAAGTGCCGACTACAAGGAAGGAGAAGTTCTTTTCCTGAAGGTACACCATAGGCCGCGTGTTCCCTAGTTATTCGGTGAATTTCGGGATTTAAGGTAAGTCATATTTAACATTTGGCTAAGGGTTATTTGTTGTGAATAAATGTTAGAAATTGATCTAACATGTAGTTATAGGGATTTCGACAGAGGGATACAAGGATTTCGAGATTTAAGAATTTCAAAGTATTAAAGATCTAAATCCGTAGATCGGTTCTCGGGATTTCAAGGATTTTTAAGCGAATCAGGTGTGTGATCCCCACTATCTTTTAATATGTCACATGGCAATATTTTAATCTATGAATATATATATATGAATGTGAATATGGCTAAGTACCCAAATGTGGTACAAAAGTACTCAGGTACGTTTCCTACTTCTACTAGGAATATGAAATATGTTATTTATAACATGTGAAAAATCTATAAGAATGTGAATATATGTATGATATGCATGATAATGATAATATGGGGCATATGGTTGTATATTGAAAGGGGAAGTGAAAAGTGGTGACTTAAGACCACGAGAATCGAAAAGTGGTGACTTACGACCCACGATGTCGAAAAGTGGTGACCTAAGACCACGATGTCGAAAAGTGGTAATCTAAGACTACAGATGCGGTGACTTAAGCCTGCAATTTGGTGTGTAGCGGAAAGAGGGTCGACTTAGTAGTCCCCACGGTGTGTTTGGTAGGTACGGGGGTGTGTAGCGGATGGCATCTAGGTTTTGGGTTCGAGATTGCATCATTATTTTGAATTAATGTGTGAACATGATATGTATGGTATGCCTTGATTTATTAAATTGTAGTGTTGGTTACACATTGAGTTAGTTTGACTCACCCCGTTGTGGGAAATATTTTTCAGGTGATGAGCAATAATGGACCGGGTCGGCAGGAGCTAAAGGTGGCCATGCATAGCAAGGAAAAAGTTTTATTATTTGGAACTTTTATTTTACTAAGTACTTTAAATTTTAAGTTTGGGAATTATTTGATGTAATAAGGCCATAAGGCCCAAGTAGGGAACTATTTTATTTTATTTTACTTTTAAAGTATTATGTTACAAAAATTTTATGAATTTAAAGACTAAGTAAATTTATTTCAAAATAAATCCTAAGTGTTTTGTCGCCTAAACTAAAGGGTTTCCAATATAAGTTAAAATTGTTTTCAAATCGAGCCCAACCCAGAAATAATTTCTCTCTCAAAAACCCAGATTTTCCAAAGTAACAAAAGAACTTTGAAACGGTTTACACCAGGGAACATACCAGATCCGGTTCAGGCTCGTGGGCCGGGTTTGGGGTGTTTCATCAAACATACATATTCAAACTTTTTGCTTGGCATGATTTAAAACACATCTATAATCATTATCCAAGTAAACTTGTACTTTTACCTTAATCAAGTTTGCATAACCTTAGGTTATTTAATAAAAAGACAAGCCATTTTCGCATGGCTATAAACATTAACAAAATATCATTCAAAATTATTAAGCTAGCCTATACATGCCTTATGCTTAAAAATTCAACTTTTAAGAGTACCAAAATAAGTCGATAGTGTAGATGACTTCAACGATGATCCCCACCGAGCTCGTAACTTGATCAAAATCTATAAAACAGAGTGAAAACATACAAAGTAAGCTAACTAGCTTAGTAAGTCTTAAGCAATTAAAAGTGATTTAATTGAACACACAAACACTTCAAGTCAAATAATTAATATCAATTTAAACTTTAACAAAACACATATGGTATCTCATTACCAACCTTTAATACCTTATTAAACTTAATATTCTTCCTTATCTTACCTTTAACAAATAAATTACTATATCGGCTCAAGATTCAAATAATAAGTATCAATTTCCAACCATATACTCATTTCATATGCATATCATTCAATAGAACCACATATAAGAACATATATACACTTATCCATTTAACATCTTATAGATCTAAGTGTTTAATATCCATGTAATGATAATATGATCTTATAACCCAAAAGGCCGAATACACATATATAGTCATGAATCACATTCTTGTCCAACTGAGCTTACATATATGCTTTCCTATTTGATCGAATATAAAAAATCAATTAAATAATTCGTAGGGACTTACATGTATGGACAAGTAATTTAATTCACATGAATAATGAAATACCCTAAATTAGGGGTCGTGCGTTTGGAGCATAACCCTAGTGTTAGTAGGCTTTAAGTGGGGTTGGTGATGTTTTGAGGGTTTTTAAAACTCTAGGATTAAAATGGGATGCATTGGTAAATTTTTGAAATTTTAGGTTAAAAAGAGGAAAATAGGCAAGGATGCTTTAAAGGAAATATTTTGGCAAGGTATGGCATAAGAATCACCCTGGTAAAGTGGCTTCCATGTGCCACTTAAGGCTTGGGAATGGCGCCATACAGGTCTGGAGTTCCAGTCTTGGGCGCGGCATAAGCATGTTTTATTTTTGCAAGATGGCGTTGAGGGTGAAAGAGGCTTTAAAAGAATTTTGTGGCGGGTTATGTCACACAAGACGCCTTGGCTGAGTGGCTAAGGGCGCTGCTTGAGGGCTGCGGCATGGAGGTCGCGCGTTCGAGTCCTGAGGGTAGCGCATGAGCAGGTTTTATTTTTGTTTTAGCATTGAGACAATGGAGCGAGCGGAGGAGCGCTTAAAAGAAATTTTGATAAGTTTATGGCATGAAATGAACACTGGCCGAGTGGCTGAGGTGTGGAGAGTGTTTCTCCAGGTCTCGGGAACCCGAGACCTGGGGGCAGCAACATGGGTTTTTTTTTTTTGCCGGTGTGAGGGTGGCTGCATAGGGCATGCACGCATGCAGCATGGGTGTTGTTCCTTTTTAATTCTCTGCTGCGGTATGGGAGTTTTTTTCTTTTTATTTTATTATTGATGGAAGATGGGGGTAATTGTTATATTATTATTATTTTTTTTATTATTATTTTATGTATGAAGATGGTGTAGTAATGGGGGGGTTAATAAACAATGTATTTTCCTTATTTCTATGATGATGGGTCTTGTGCTTGGGGAAGGAAGCATGGCCGTTTGAAGCATGGGGAGTTGGTCGGCCTTGGTTGTAGCAAGAGCTTGGCCAAATTCATTTTCCTCCCCTCCATTTTGTGCTTGGCCGAAACTCTTCTTTTGGTTTTCTTTTCTTCCCATTTTGTTTGGCCAAATTCTCTCTAGCCACCTTGCTCTAAATTTTTCTTGTGATACTCCTTTCTTCATTTGGTTCTACTTGGCCGAATTTATCACCTTTGTTACTCAAAATTTCTTTCTTCATTTTATGTTGGCCGAAAGTCTTTAGCTTGTTTTTGTTTCCCTTCCAAATTGTTCTTGACCGAAGAGGAGAGTTAGAGCAAGGTTGAATTTCGGTATTGAAGAAGCTAGGGAGTATTTTCGGCTAGCAAATGTTGCTTGCTTTGTTTTCTTTCATTGTTGTTAGCCGAATATTTTGGTCACTATTGCCGAATCTTTCAACCTTTTCCTCTATTCTTTGTTTTCCTTTCAACCTTAAATCTCTACCTATTCTCGTTGAGGCCGATTCTACAAGGGTAGTACCATCGATCTCTTACTTTTGGTTCCGTTTTAAGCGTGTAAATGGTAAGTGTGTTCTCTCCTTAAACAATTGGTTTTGGGTTCTCATATTGGTATGCCGAATTAATGATTAGTCTTGATATTTAGAGCATGGCCGAATGTCTTAGTACCATTAAGTGTGTCCTTTTTGTGTGTAGCCGAAAGAAGGAGCATTAAGGGAGCTCTCGGGATTTTGAACATCAAGGTAAGCTAGAATGTAATTTCGGTCAAGGGCCATTATTCATGGAATTATGTGCTAGCCGATTTTAACATATGGTATATGTAGGGATTTCGACTATTCAAAGATCTAGTATCAGTTCTCGGGTATCAGTGAGGTAAATGGTTGTTGACTTTCAGCCTTAGGCCATTTTGGGTATAATGGTTGACCGATTCTGTCTATGGTGGTTTAGGAAAATCGGTAGAAGTGTATAGCAGGTTTCGGGACTCAGATCTTGTGGTAAGGATATTTAGTAAGTATAGTTTCGATCCAAAATATTTAGATTAAAGTATTCGTGTTTAACTGATGGTTCTGATTAAGATATCATTGATGGAGGCAAATACTAGTCAAGAAGGGCAAGGGAAAGTCCCTATTTCGAAGTTTAAGAAGTGATCTGTCTCGACGGTGCGAGATTGGCCGCCGGGATGTGGTCTAGCGTCCGAACAGCAAAGTAGGCAGATAGCCGTAGTGTCGCTTAGTGATAGTATCGGGATTGAGGGCTGTGTAAAATCTTACACACTTTATTAGTATAAACTGTTACTATGACGATGTATATATATAAACTCTCATGTAGTAACTTTGCCTTGTGGGTATAAGCTTGGATTTCGGTAAGTCCCCTATGACTTGATCTATGTTGTATGTTGTGTACGCCATCATACGCTGTTAAATGCTATGCTATATATGAATGCATGAGATATGGGATCATGATACTTGTCATGTGAGCATGATGATGGTGGGATTGATGAGAGGAGAGAGATGATCTCTATGGGTGTCACGGTGGTTTGTTACTACACACGATGGGTTGGCCCCATCATTTGATATTCGTGACTTTGGTCACCAGTGGTTTGGCACCACATATTGATATTTGTGACTAAGTCCCAGTGGTTTGGCACCACCAGTGGTTTGGCACCACATATTGATATTTGTGACATCGGTCACTAGTGGTTTGGCACCACCAGTGGTTTGGTACCACATGTTGATATTGTGACCTATGGTCATCAGTGGTTTGGTACCACACGATGGGTTGGCCCCATCACTTGATATTTGTGACTTCGGTCACTAGTGGTTTGGCGCCACCAGTGGTTTGGTACCACACGGGGTAGAAAAAGGAGTATGGATGGCTAGCTTAGGTTGCATAATTGCATGTCTTACTAATATCTTGTGTATGAGTTGCATTTTCGGGTTGGGGATTTACACACTGAGTCTTGGTGACTCACCCCTTCCCATATCTTTTTGCAGGTGAATAGATCGCGGAGATGGAGCCGGAGAGGACTCGAGGCGGCCATGCTTGTTCCGTGGACTTGAAATTTTATTTCGCACCGTTTAAAGTTTATTATTTACTAAATTTCGATTTGGTTGCAATATGGCCGCTTATTATTATTCGTATGTTTAAGTAGTTATTTTTACCTTATTTCTATTATATTACTAACGAACTTATGAACTGTTAAACAACTCGGTTAAAAAGTGATGTTTTCAAAATAAGTACTCGTACGCGTTTTCAAAGACGTTACCACCGGGTAGCAAACTTACCAAGTTAGCAATAGCTCTGATGGTTCTAAAATTTTAAATGATCCAATGGTTTCAAAGGAAAAAGGTTTCAACTCAATCGTGTTTATCAAATCAACCCATCTGAGTTTTAGCAAACACCGTTTTATAACTTCAATATTTTCAGATTTCCACCATTAACCCAAATCCTTCAAAACGTTTTTACTCCGTGACATACCAGATCCGATCAAGGCTCGTGGGCCGGGTTTAGGGTGTTACAAATTGGTATCAGAGCTCGGTCCAAAACTCGGCTGTGGGGGCCCAAGGCCCAAAAATGTTTTCTTGATAGGCTTCTGTGAAATATTATGAAAATGGTTTTGTTTTGAACATCATGGCACCGAGTCTCCGGCACCAATCTGCCCGGGTAAGTTTCTTGTTATGGAATATCTTTTATTGTTTGAGTTTTATATAATTGGTTCATGCTTGTATCATTGGTGTAGTGCTTGAAACCCTGGATTATTATGAGATAGTTCGTGTGTGTATGCTAGTAAAGTATGGAACTTGAATGCAAATCTTGGGATAGTATCTAAGGAACGTGTTAGTTAAGATCAGAGTGCGCAGCATAAGCGTAGTGCAGTGAATTAAGATGTACGATTATTTGTTAGTAAGTAATTTCGATGACGAAATTATTTTTAAGGAGGGTAGAATTGTAATACCCTAAATTAGGGGTCGTGCGTTTGGAGCATAACCCTAGTGTTAGTAGGCTTTAAGTGGGGTTGGTGATGTTTTGAGGGTTTTTAAAACTCTAGGATTAAAATGGGATGCATTGGTAAATTTTTGAAATTTTAGGTTAAAAAGAGGAAAATAGGCATTGAGGCCTTAAAGGAAATATTTTGGCAAGGTATGGCATAAGAATCACCTTGGTAAAGTGGCTTCCATGCGCCACTTAAGGCTTGGGAATGGTGCCATATAGGTCTGGAGTTCGAGTCTTGGGCGCGGCATAAGCAGGTTTTATTTTTGCAAGATGGCGTTGAGGGTGAAAGAGGCTTTAAAAGAATTTTGTGGCGGGTTATGTCACACAAGACGCCTTGGCCGAGTGGCTAAAGGCGCTACTTGAGGGCTACGGCATGGAGGTCGCGCGTTCGAGTCCTGAGGGTAGCGCATGAGCAGGTTTTATTTTTGTTTTAGCGTTGAGACAATGGAGCGAGCGGAGGAGTGCTTAAAAGAAATTTCGATAAGTTTATGGCATGAAATGAACACTGGCCGAGTGGCTGGGGCGTGGAAAGTGTTTCTCCAGGTCTCGGGTTCGAGACCTGGGGGCAGCAACATGGGTTTCTTTTTTTTATGCCGGCGTGAGGGTGGCTGCCTGGGGCATGCACGCATGCAGCATGGGTGTTGTTCCTTTTTAATTCTCTGCTACGATATGGGAGTTTTTTTTCTTTTTATTTTATTATTGATGGAAGATGGGGGTAAACTTACCAAGTTTTTTTTTCTTTTCAAAATAAGTACTCGTACGCGTTTTCAAAGACATTACCATCGGGTAGCAAACTTACCAAGTTAGCAATAGCTCTGATGGTTCTAAAATTTTAAATGATCCAATGGTTTCAAAGGAAAAAGGTTTCAACTCAATCGTGTTTATCAAATCAACCCATCTGAGTTTTAGCAAACACCGTTTTATAACTTCAATATTTTCAGATTTCCACCATTAACCCAAATCCTTCAAAACGTTTTTACTCCATGACATACCAGATCCGGTCAAGGCTCGTGGGCCGGGTTTGGGGTGTTACAAATAAGCTTTAGCTTGTTCTTTTGTCGCCATAACTCCACCATTTTGTGTGTATAAGCTCGTATTAAAAATCACTGGCATTAAGCCTACTAGATCGAAGTCTGAAATTTAACCACCGGTATTTAGCCTGCTAGGCAATAAGCCCGATACATTGATATTATTCAACCATCTCATACACATTACATATTACCAATATCACATATGCTATACATAATTCATATCACTTACACAAAATGAACTCAACTATATTTAACTACCTTTCATTATTAATTCACTACATCACATTCGGCTTTAACAAAATTTCAATCCAATAGTTCAAAATTCAGCATGTAAAACTAGGTTACTAACAATATTTACGGTATAACTTGCTTAAAGACTTACCTCGACTGTCGACGGACGACGAAGACCGACTATTCAACTATTTTTATTTTTCCTTGATCCAAGTCCATTTTTCTTTGTTCTTGATCTAACATGTTCAAATTAAACTCATTCAAACACACTTTTATTCAATTCAATCCAAAAACACATAAATGGGCAAATTACCTTTTTGCCCCTAATATTTCACACTTTTACAATTTAGTCCTATTTGCACAAAACACAAAATACACAAAATTTGGCCACACACCTTAAGAGTCGAATATCCCTAGACTTCATACAAATCTATGTATTTCATTTATTTTACATTTGGACCTTTAAAAATACTAATTTCTCAATTTAGTCCAACATATTCAAAATTACCAAAATTTCCAAGATAACATAAGTTAATCTAAAACATATCTTTGAAATAAAATCATCAAACATCATTAATCACAAGAATATGTCAATGGCCGAATATCATTCATGAGTTAGTTAACAAAATTTCAGCATGGGTCAGCTAATATCCGAAGCAACGATCTCAAAAACGTAAAAATTAACGAAAACCGAGCTAAATTCATACCTAAATCAAGCTTGGACAAGGCCGAATATGTCTAGGCTTTTTCTTTCTTTCTCCCTTGCTAACTTTCGGCTATCACTTCCCAAAAAAGATAAACTATGGCTTTCTTATTTTATTACAAATAACATATATAACATTGTTTTACTAAATTACCAATTTAGCCATTATTAAAACATAACCAACTTTTATAATTCAAGGTTAGTTTTGTCCATGTCCGGCCACTTACTAACAAGTTGACTAATTTCTCTTTTAATGCTTCTAATTAAAAAGACATCTATAATTTGGTCCTAAAACATTAAACCATCAAATTTTAACTTTACGCAATTAAGCCTATTTTAATAATTCGGTACTCAAACAATAAAATTAATTCACGAAAATTTCACACATACTAATTCACATATAATTAACACAGAAAATAATATTCAAAAATTTTTCGGACTCGAATTCATGGTCCCGAAACCACTGTTCCGATTAGGGTTGAATTCGGACTGTTACAGCAGTACTCTTACATGCGGTTTCCACGCAGAAGATGTGTTAATGAGGATGAAGGAAGTTGAAGAACATATTCAACAAGGCAAATTTTGTGAAGGTTTGGTGGTTGACAGTCCTCGACGGATTGGACAAGTTTTATCGACTTCAACTCTATCAGGTGAAGCTACAAAGTTATGCATGGAAGAAATTTGGCATTGCTTGATGAATGATGAGGTTCGAAAAATTGGAGTTTGGGGGATGGGAGGAGTAGGGAAAACAAGCATTATGAAGCGTATAAACAATCAACTCTTGAATGAGACCCACAAGTTGATAAACTCATGTCCTAATATCAAGAATTTTAAAAATTTAAAATACGATCCTTTTATTTGAAAGAAAGTCAAGACTCACTTATCTCAAAGAAATAAAATGTTACACCCAATGAGTTAGGATGCAGCATTTCATTACTTCAAAACTAAGCTCGCCTTCGTTTGTAAAAAAATTCTTACCTCGAGAAACAAAATATCATATCCAATAAGTTAGAATACAACGTCTTGAATTCCAGAGAATAAATTTTGATTTGAAGTTTATGGATTTCAATTTCAAAACAAAAAAGGATACTTAATATCTTAAGTTCTACGAGAAAAATTGTGACCCAGTAAGTTAGGGTACAAATTTTCTCGAAGCTCTCAAATATTATGTGTCGCCATTTTTTAAATCTTTTGAATAAAATGCGATAATCTAGCAAAATGCATTTCTTATTTAAAATGATTTGAGTAAAATATTGCATTAATACATTACAACATACATACCAAATAGCAATTCACCATAATTACAAGTCATATTAACAATTAATACTAATATAGACAATTAAAGAAAGAATAATATGAAATAACAAATGATACAAATTATGGAATAACTATACTAAAGCAAAAAAATCATAAATAAATAAAAGAGCATGAATAGACAAATATAAGATATAAAGCAGTAAATAACAAAAGATAAAAAACTACTAAATAAATATGAAACTTTATATGTAAGATTAAGTGTAAAATAAAATAACAACATAGAATAAGTAACATATAATAATAGATATTGCAAATTAAAAACATATGTATAAAAATGATATGATATAATCTAAAAAATAATATATCTATATATATATTCATGAGAAAATAGGTAGAATACATTTTTAAATAAATAAATGATATAATATATTTATAATACCATGATCTAATACATATATGCATAAAAACTACATATTTAAAAATAAACAATATAAACAATATATATTATACAATATATAAAATTTTATTCAATATTAAGGATAAAATAATTTAAATGTTATATATAATATAATATAATAATACATAATATACAAAATTTTAAAAAATATATAATATAATAATTAATATATAAATTCTAAAATAATACGTAATAAATTAATATTAAAATTAATAAAATAATCTAATATAAATAATAATAATTTAATACATATATAATACTAAAATAATAAAAATTTAAAAGAATTTAAAAAATTTAAAGAAACAAGGATCAAATCAAAATAATAAAAAAACTAAAATAAAATTGTAAAAAGGATGATGTTGAAACGCACGCCAAACTATAGGGACTTATTGGGCAACTATGCCCTATCTCCTAAACGGCGACGTTCCCTCATCTGTCCTTAAAATGTCCTTAGGGACTCAATTGAAACATAGGTAAATTTTTAGGGCTGAATTAAGAATAAAAGAAAATTTAATTTGAACTAAATTATAAATAATAAAATTGCAGAAGGACCAAATAGGCAAATTGCCCCTTTTATAAAAACACGTGGATCCTCCCCTGGATATTGGGTCAACACATGGGTCTGGCCTTTAAATGACGCTGTTTTGGTCATTAGTTGGCTACACCAAAACGACGCCGTTCCAGTAGCCTTTATAAACCAAAATAACAGCAAACAACAAGATCCTCTCAAAAACGCTCTGCCTTCATAGGTCTTCTAACCTCCGGCCATCATCGTTTGTGCCCCACGTGCCTCACGCGCCGTCGTTCATGGTGGCCCTAGGGCTAAAAACTTGGTTTTTCGATGTCAATCAAAAAGGTAGACTTGTTCTCCCTATTTTTAGTATTTATATATCAAATATATATATATGCATGAATCGATAGAAAATGAAAAAAATAAATAAAAAATAAGCAAGATGTAACGAGTGAAAATCACCTATATTCTTTTTTTATTTATTTATTATTCTCTGTATATGTGAAAAGAAATCTCTTTTTTTGTTTACAGATTACAATGGGTTTTTATAACCCAAAAATAATTAAAATACAGATTCTATTTTGCCCTACTTGCTCCTTCTTCTGCGTTCTTCTTTCCTTTTGCAGGTTAATAGCGCAGATCTCGACGGTGACGAAGGCTATCCGCGCTAATTGCGGCGCAACCAGGGTCTATTTTGGGTGCTTGCGGCACCTAGGGTTTCAAAAACCCTAGGCTTCTATTTTTGTTTAGGTGTTGGGCCTTTTTGGGCCGCATAAGTTTGGGTCTGGGGCCACTAGGTGTAATGGGTTTGGGTGTGACAGGGTGTTGGGTCTGGATAGTTTATTTTGGGCTTGTAAATGGACTGTAAAATAAAGTGGACTTTTGGTTTATTTTATTTTTTGCTATTATTATTTTCTGGTTTGTTTTATTTACATGGGCCCAAGCATAAATGGGCTATTTCAGCTGCCCCTCTTTACTCATTGTCGTGTAACAAGAATAGAGCAAAGACGATAAAAGGACCCCTTTTGCCCGGTCTTGTCACATGGCTGTATCTTCGGCAAGATAGGCTAATATCTTCAATTTGCTTCACTGCAACTTCAGAAAGACGAGATTTACTATCTTTAATCTACTCCACTGCAAACTCAGGGAGACAAGACCGATGTCTTTGATCTGCTTTACTGCAACTTCAGGAATGCCAGATCTGCCATCTTTAATCTGCTCCACTGCAACATTTGTAACACCCAATTACGACCCTAATCGGAATGGTGGTTTCGGGACCACGAATTCGGGTTAGAAAATATATATATTATTTTCTTACTATTTACTTATGTTATGTGCTTAAGCATATTCTAAAATATGATAAGTTAATTTATTCATATGGATGCTTAATTTAAATCAAGGGATTTAATTGTTTAATGGTAAAAGTATCTTATATTTTATTAAGGGGTTCAATTGAATTGTTTTATTTCATGAATGGGTTGCATGGTAATTACCCAAAAGCTTGTTGGGTGGACGGCATAATGATGGATATATATATGTATATTTTATGTAATTGGTTAGTAAGTGGTGTAATATTAATATTTTAATATTAGATTAAGAATAAAGAAAACATAAAAATGTGAGTGGATGTTTATCTTCCATACATTTTCTTCTTCATTGCCGAATTTTGACAAAGAAAAAGGGAAACTCAAGCTCTCATCTTTCGGCCTTTTTACATGTTCATCTAAGGTTAGAAATTTATTATGATTTTTGTAATTTGGTATATTTTTGAGTTAGTTACTTTGAATATTAACAAAACCATGTGGAAATTTTTATTTTGAAGCATGTTTAAAATTCAGTTTTGATGAATGTTGGTGATTGTTGCATTTAATGGAAAAATAGAAATATATTCTTGTAGATTAACATGTGGAAAGTATGGAAAATTTTATGTAGAATGGAGGGCAATGGTTTAAATTTTGAAAATGAGTAGTTGAAAGTTTGTAAGGTGAAATAATTAGTTGGTATTGATGTATGAGACCCTTAGAAGGATTCGGTCCTAAAGGATGTTGGACAAATTTTGAGTAATTCATGAATATTGCTTTAGGGACTAAATTGTAGATATTATAAAAGTTAGGGGTAAATTTTTTAAAGTGTGTGGTTATGGATCAATTGAATAGAAATTATTTTTAAATGAGCTTAATTGAACTCTATTCTAGACCAAGGACGGAAAGAACCGGAATCGGATCGGGGTAAAGCTAAATTAATCGAGTAGCCGGAAGGTTTTTAACTTCTCAACTACCAAGTAAGGTTATAAGTAATTAAATTTAAACCAAGTAATTCTTATAGTATAATACTTACTCTCAATCGAAAATGTATATATAAAAATATACAAATTTTTTATTGCCGAATGAGACATGGAATTTAATTGTGTTGGCTGATCGATATGTATCAAGTACATATAATTGGTTATTAGATATTTTGATTTGTGGAATTGAGTATATTGGTAGGTAACTTGCCGAAAGTAACATAGTATGGAAATTCATTATATATATATATGATTTAGAAAGGAGCTAAATATGAATATGTAATGAGATGGATATTTGTACCTAATGTATGATTAATAATACATATTTGTGTATATGTATTTGGGTTGTGCCAAATGTGAAAGTATGACCTATGGAAATTGGATTGTTGTTATTGGGTAATTATATATATATACACATGAATATGAAATTTTGATATGTTTGGATTGGATAAATAACTATGGGTTGATTAGTATTTAATTGTGGAATATGAAGTGAGCAATGGTAGTGATTGAATAAATAACTACACGTTTAGCTAAGTAACGGCTCTAAGTGAGCGATACATTACGAAAAGTGGCACTGTGTGTGTGAAAAAAGCTAAGTAACGGCTCTATGTCAGCGATACGTTACGAGAAATGGCACTGTGTGTGCGGAAAATGCTAAGTAACTACTCTATGTGAGCGATACATTACGGGAAATGGCACTGTGTGTGCGGAAAATGCTAATTAACGGCTCTATGTGAGCGATACGTTACGGGAAATGGCACTGTGTGTGCGAAAAATGCTAAGTAACGGCTCTATGTGAGCAATACATTACGGGAAGTGGCACTGTGTGTGCGGACATGTTAAGTAACGGCTCTATGTGAGCAAAACGTTACGTGCTTGTACTACGTGTGCGAGTTTTCAGATTTTCCTAAAGATGGAAACACTTAGTGGAGGTAAATAAAAGTGTCAGGTATTTATGTTATATGATAGTTCACTTTTGATGTAAATCGGGTAAGTTATTTTGTGTGGAAATTCAATATGTGATTACTTGGATTTATTTGGTGACCAGATAGGTATGATTTTGATTGATGATGATATATTATGTGTATGAATGTTGCAACCTAATCCATGTTGAGTTAAGTAAATGAGAAACTGTTAAGTTGCTTGTATATAGATATACTAGCTCTTTGCTTATAACTTACTAAGCTATAATAGCTTACATGGTGTGTTTGCTATAATGTACCATAGGTGTTTTGAAGTCAAAGCTCAGGCTCGGGAATCCCTGTTGAAGTCAAGCATACTATCAACTATTTTGGTACCTCTTTTGAGAATGAACTTAAGAACTATGGCATGTATAGGCTAAAATTATTTTTGAGTTGACTTAACAATATTTTGGTGAATGTATTAATGTATTAAAATGCCATGCAAAAATGGCAAAATTCCTATGACTTTGGTTGATTGATTCTGTTTCATTTAATCATACATGTATGGTTGTTTTATAGGTTCGGCTTAAGCAGGTTTTAAAAGAAAATGAATGAGTTGGTTTGATGTTATTAAATATGAAGTGTTCGTTTTGACCATATCACATTTATGGTATTATGAAATGTGATGAGTTAGCATATATATATATTCGGTCATGTCTAAATCTTAATATTATGGATACTTATGAAGTCTATTATGGTATTTGTTAGTACGGAAATAAATTACATGAAGTATATATATGTTCATGGTTAACGAAATGGGTGAATGCTTTGGATAGTTGGTATTGAAATTATGGTACCTTAGATTCGGTTAAGAGGATTTTTGCCATGTGTGTATATTTGGCATTAGTTGACAACTTGTTTCGGTAACGCAATTATGCGATTATGCATGTGTGGTTATCATAACTTAATGACCAAATGAATAGTACTTTTACTATTTGATTTAAATTTCTTTCATGCGAAGTTGGTAATATAGATGTGTGATATATTCATTAAGTTTTAATCTTACTATGGTAGTGTAACTTTATCAATAGTACATTCGAATATGATAGTGCAATTTATAGCTAATGCCCGTAACCCTAATTCGGCTACGGATACGGGTTAGGGGTGTTACAACTTTAGGGAGGTTAGGCTGATGTCTTTGATCTACTTCACTGCAAATTTCAGGAAGACAAGATCTGCTATCTTCAATATGCTCTACTACAAACTCAGGGATGCCAGGTTGATATCTTTGTCCGCTTCGCTACTAACTCAGGAAGACAAGATCTGTTATCTTCAGTCTGCTCCACTGTAACTTCAGAGATGCCAGACTAGTATCTTTGATCCGCTTCACTGCAATTTTAGGAAAACAAGATCTGTTATCTTCAGTCTACTCCACTGCAACTTCGGAGAGGTTAGATTAGTATCTTCAATCTGCTTCACTGCAATCTCAGGAAAAATAAGATCTGTTATCTTCAGTCTGCTCCACTGCAACTTCAAGGATGTCAGACTAGTATCTTCGATCCGCTTCACTGCAATTTTAGGAAAACAAGATCTGTTATCTTCAGTCTACTCCACTGCAACTTCAAGGATGCCAGACTAGTATTTTGATCCGCTTCACTGCAATCTCTGGAAGGCAAGATTTGTTGTCCTTTAGCTTGCTCTACTGTAAAACTCAGAGAGGCAAGGTTGATGTCTTTGATCTGCTTCACTGCAACTTCAGGAAGACAAGATTTGATGTCTTCGATCTGCTCCACTGTAACTTCAGAAAGGCCAGATCTACTATCTTCAGTCTGCTCCATTGTAACTTCAGGAAAACAAAACTGATGTCTTTGATCTGCTTCGCTGCAGCTTCAAAAATGCCAGATCTGCAATCTGCTCCACTGCAAACTCAAGGAGAACAGACTAATATCTTCAATCTACCTTACTACATTGTCCTCTAGAGGACATAACCTATAGAATGGATATATGTTTATGCCTAATAATTAGGATGCCCTGATCGAAATAAGTCAAATACTCCTATTTAGACATGCTATGATATGTGAATGCAAAAATGTTATGAGAATGATTCCTATTTCAGGTGTCATCACTCATTTATTCGTCAAGGTTTCATCTTCGCTCCTCTTGAAGAATCATATTCTTGCTCAAACAATTTACCTCATGGAAATTTTAGGGCCCTCTCCATTTAAACCAAGGCTTATACTACCTTCAAACCATCCCACTTAGATTATAGGATTTAATCCATTCCTATTGTAACACAAGATCTATTTCAACTTCAATCCATTTCACCGCAATTTCGGGTTTTTGAATCTTTTCCCGTCAACTTAGTCTGTCATATCATTCCCCGAACATTATGACCCAATGAGAATGCTTTGTAAAATGATCCTCTCTTAGGATCAACATTGCTTTGTCACAACAGCTCAATATTTTGTCACCATTTGGACAAAGAATTCAGAGAAATACTCTCCTTTCTCAAATATTTCCAATCCACGCACATGGAAATTCTAAAGAATTGTCCTGTTTCAGTTTCTTGTGTTATCTAGAAATTTCCAAAGTAATATGTAGAACTTCTTTTGTGAAATTATTAGTTCATCAATCATTCTTTCAATGCAACATGGTTATAAATGATAATAATGGACAACAAATAACTTGATTTTGAGGATAGTTCGAACTGAATAAATCATCGATTAAAAAAGAAATAACTAGGAAAACATATTTGAGAAGAAAAAGAATCCAAAGATAGTAAATTGATATGAGTAGGGCAAAGATCAGATGCCCTAGATATCGCTGATTGGGCTTCTATATACAAACCCTATGAAGACTGTTTTGGGCTTAACATGTGTTTGGAAGATCCAAAGTACTTTGTTGATGCCCCGATATGTAACATACTTCATTTTTTATTGATTCAAGTATAGCAAGATCACTGCATACCCATTCAAAATTTGAGCCGCCCTTTTTGGGTTTTCAACTCAAAACCCCTTTGGTCTCAAGGCGCCCTTTACAGGTTTTCGCCTAGGCCTCTCCCTTTTTTTTTAAAGTCTCAAAGTGCCATTTGTGGGATTTCACCTTGGCCTCTTCTCCTCTTTAAGCAAAATATTTTTTGACTGAATCTGAGTTCACAGGATTGGGTAAGCTTTTCCCATCCATTTTGGTCAGAATCAGTGCACCTCCAGAGAAAGCTTTCTTCACCACATATGGTCCTTCCCAATTTGGCATCCATTTTCCTCTGAAATCTTTTTGTATGGGAATGATCTTTTTCAGAACAAGGTCCTCCTTGTGAAACTCTCTTCGACGGACTTTTTTATCATAGGCTCGCATAATTTGTTTTTGGTACATCTGACCATGACAAATAGCCTTTAGCCTCTTTTCTTCAATCAAGTTCAACTGATCATATCGAGCCTAGATCCATTCAGCTTCATCCAACTTTATTTCTGACAAAACTCGAAGAGAAGGTATTTCTACTTCAATAGGTAGAATTGCCTCCATCTCATAAACCAATGAGAAAGGAGTTGCCCCAGTAGAGGTTTTGACGGACGTCTGATAAGCATAGAGTGTAAATGGTAATTTTTCATGCCAATCCTTATAAGTCACAGTCATTTTTCCTACTATCTTTTTGATATTTTTATTGGCCACTTCCACTGCCCCATTCATTTTTGGACGATACGGAGACGAGTTGTGGTGTTTGATCTTGAATTGACTACAAACTTTTGCTATCGTGCTATTGTTTAAGATCAGTGTGTTGTTTGATATGATCCTCTCAGGCATTCCATATCGACAAATGATCTCCTTCTTCAAGAACCGACTAACTGCTGACTTAGAAATGCTAGCGTAAGAAGTAGCCTCTACCCATTTTGTTAAGTAGTCAATAACCACAAAGATGAATCGATGCCCATTCGAAGCTATTGGTGAGATCGGCCCAATGACATCCATGCCCCACATGGAAAAAGGCCATGGAGAAGTCCTAACATGCAAATATGAAGGTGGTATGTGAATTTTGTCTTCATAAATCTGACATTTATGGCATCTTTTGGCATAGTTGATATAATCTCCTTCCATAGTAGACCAATAGTATCCAAATCTCATAATTTGTCTAGCCATTGTAAAACCATTAGCATCCGTCCCACAAACACCCTCATGAACTTCTTCTAGGATTTTCCTAGCTTCAATCGCATCAACGCATCTCAATATTACCTGATCTTTTTTCCTTTTGTACAAGATATCCCCATCTAAAACATAGTTAGAGGCCAATCTTCTTAATGTCCTTTTATCATTCTCAGTTGCATGCTTTAGGTATTCACGATTTTTACATACCGCAATAAATCATGATACCAAGGGTGGTCATCTTTTTCCTCCTCTTCCATGTTATAACAATGGGATGGAACTTCGAAAATAATCATTTGAATAGGTCTCATATCCTCTGGTTTGTTTACTTTGATCATAGAAGCCATGGTTGCCAAAGCATCTGCCATCTGGTTTTTATCACATGGGAGATAATTAAAGGTAATGTCATCGAACTCCTCAATCAATCCCCAAACTATTTTTTGGTAATCAATTAGTTTGGGATCTCTTGTCTCCCATTCTCTTTTAAGCTGGTAGATTACTAAGGTAGAATCTCCATATACTTCTAGCA
Source organism: Gossypium bickii (assembly GCA_025503065.1). Lineage (NCBI taxonomy): Eukaryota > Viridiplantae > Streptophyta > Magnoliopsida > Malvales > Malvaceae > Gossypium > Gossypium bickii. The sequence continues at coordinate 125,919,622 of CP106711.1, forward strand.
CTCTGATTTTACGCTCTACAGTTGCTCGAATTCCCATGATGAATGCTTCATACTCTGCTATGTTGTTTGTGCAATCAAAATCTAATTTGCATGTGAATGGATAATGATCACCACTAGAGGATACTAAGATTGCCCCAATTCCATTTCCCACAGCATTTGACACCCCATCAAAATTTAGCTTTCACAGACATTCTTCAGTAGTTGCCACACACATCAGCTCTTCATTAGGGAAATCAAAGCTTAAAGGTTCATAATCCTCTAATGCCCTGTTAGCCAGAAATTCTACTATTGCGCTCTCTTTTATAGCCTTTTGGTTTACATAGACTATATCAAATTCAGAAAGCAAAATCTTCCACCTTTCCATCCTTCTATTCAAAGCAATTGACTCCACCATAGACTTTAACGAATCAAGCTTCAAAATTAACCAGGTTGTATGATATAGCATATACTACCTTAGTCTTCGAGTTTTCCAAATTAAGGCGCAACACAATTTCTCAATCGACGAATACCTCATTTCACATTCAGTGAACTTTTTACTGAGATAGTATATCGCTTTTTCTTTTCTTCCTAACTCATCACGTTGACCAAACACTCATCCCATGTAGTTATTGAATACTGTCAAATACAGTATCAATGGTCTATCTGAATTAGGCAGAGATAGTACTGAGACATTTGACAGATATTGTTTGACTTTGTCAAAAGCTTTTTGGCACTCATCGTCCCATACACCTTGGTTGTGAATCTTAAGAAGACGAAATATGGTATCACATTTCTCAGTCAATTGTGAAATAAACTGAACAATGTAATTTAATCTTCCAAGAAAACCTCGAACTTCTTTTTGAGTACATAGTGGAGATAATTCTTGTATAGTTTTGACCTTAGGTCAATCTCGATTCCTCTCTCACTGACTACAAAACCTAGTAATTTCCTTGATCGAGCTCCAAAAGTACACTTAGCCAGGTTGAGCTTTAATTGAAATTTTCTCAATCTCAAAAACAAATTCTTCAAGACTTTAATGTGTTCTTTTTCTGTTCGAGATTTAGCGATTATGTCATCAACATATACTTCAATCTCTTTGTGCATCATATCATGGAATAAGGTTACCATGGCCCTTTGATATGTCGCTCCTGCATTCTTCAGCCCGAATGGCATCACCTTATAATAAAAGGTACCTCACAATGTTATGAAAGTAGTTTTCTCCATATCCTTGGGTGCATCTTGATTTGATTATATCCCAAAAAATCATCCATAAAGGAAAATAGTGAGTATCCCACCATATTATCCACCAACGTGTCAATATGAGGCAAAAGGAAATTGTCTTTTGGGCTGGCTTTATTTAAGTCCCTATAGTCTACATACATCCGAACTTTTCCATCCTTCTTAGGGATAGGAACAATATTGGTTACCCATTCTGAGTATTTTACCACCTGTAGAAAACCAGCATCAAACTGTTTCTTGACTTCCTCTTTTATTTTTAACACCACATCAAGCCTCATCCTTCGTAGCTTTTGCTGAACTGGCTTGCACTCTTCTATTACAGGGAGGCGATGTACTACAATATCAGTACTTATCCCAGGCATAACTTGATACGTACATGAAAAGACGTCTTTAAATTCCCGTAATAACTCAACAAGGTTTTGCTTCGTCTCCTCAGCTATCCGTGTTCCAATTTTTACAACCTTTCCTTCCTCTAAGACTATAGTCTCTAGCACTTCTTGATGGGGTAAAATCTATTTCTCTTCTTGTTTTACCATTCTTAATGAATCTGGAGATAAGTCACAATCTTTGTCACCTTCAAAATCTTGAGATTCCTCTAAACATAAGTCTTGCTCAAAAAAGACCTCTGAATTGTAGTATTGTTGCTCGTGTCATTGATATCTAGGGACCTGTGGTAGGCACAAAAGAATGTACAAAGAAAAAAATAAATTTAAGAACAACTATTCACATGATATGAATGAGAATAAAAAAATTGAAATTAAATTAGAAGATCAAAAGAATATAAAAAATGAAAGAATATTTGCCCAAATTGATCATTAAAGATGTATTTTATTGAAACAAATGTATTTTATTGAAACAAAATATGTTTGAACATGAGCCTATTTCATAAAAGAAATCTTATTGTTCCTAGGCTTAAAAACAACAAGTGTGTTCTAAACATTACTCTATGTAATCTCTAAAAACTATAGGAAGTTCCTCTGCAGTCCAATTGTTCAAAACGCTTCCAGGTTCATAAGGGCGAATGCCCAACAGGTTTCTTTACCCAATTTCTTCCTCATGTATGGCATTGATGTGAAGATTTTCATTTTCCAACAATCTTTTCTCCGGGTGAATTATCTCTTCTGATACAAAAGTCTGGGATATGTGAGGGAATGTCATCAATTCCCAATTGACTTCTTCCTCATTCAGCCGTGCCCTTCTTCTCTCTTGCTTCTTCTTTATTTCTCTCTTCCTCTGTCTAGTATCTGGCCTAAAACCCAAACCAAAACAATCTCTTTTCTCTTTCAACATCGGAACTTGAATCTCTCCTTGAAGATGTCTACCCAGTCCTTTTCTCGTTGTCCTGGATATCCTAAGGACTGACACCTCATTCCCTTCTAAAATGAATGTTGCGTTTACAAACTTTAGAGATCGAAAGGAACGTTCAGTGGCCTCCTCATTTGCCTCTAAATATGGCACGTTGTTGGTAACAGTTGCTATAATGTCCTCCTCTACCCAGTCCTTTTCTCGGTAAGGCTCCTTTCTTCAACATCATTTACAAATCCATTCTCGTGGTCCTGGATATCCTAGGGACTGGCACCTCATTCCCTTCCAAAATGAATATTGCGTTCACAAACTTTAGAGATCGAAAAGAACATTTAGTGGCCTCCTTATTTGCCTCTAAATATGGCGCGTTGTTGGTAACAATTGCTATGATGTCCTCCTCTGCATTTATAGTAACCAGCTAACCCGCTGTTACCAGATTCAATTTTTGGTGCAGTGATGAGGGCACTGCCCCTGCCAAATGAACCAGAGTCTTCCCAACAAGCAATTATAGAAGGGCTTGATATTTATCACCAAAAAATCCACTTCATGTGTGTTTGGCCCAATCAATAACGATATGTCAATCCTTCCCATCACTCTTCTCTCAGTGCCATCAAATGCTCTCACTATGTTCTGGTATGTTTTCATGTGAGAACTGTCTATAGGCAATCTTTTCAGCGTAGACAATGGTAAGACATTCAAAGCCGACCCATTATCAATTAACACGATTACTAGAGTATATCCTTTGCAACGAGTAGTGATGTGCAAAGCCTTAGTCGATCCTATGCCTCCAGGTCGAATTTCATCATTACTAAAATAAATAAAGTTATTAGCACTTATATTACTAACCAGCTGGTCAAGTTTGTTGATAGATATATCTTTAGTAACATAGGGTTTCATTCAACACTTTTATCAATTCTTCGCGATGTACTTTTGAGGTTAAAAGTAATGCTAGCACTGATATGTGAGCCAGTTGCTTGTGCAGTTGTTCTACCACACTGTATTCACTGTGCTTCAGGAATTTCAGAAATTCTTTAGCCTCTTCTTTCTTTACCAGTTCATTGATAAGTGCCTCAGGTCCTTCCTCCGTTCTACTACCAAGGTCTTGGATTTCACTGGTTCTATTCTGACTGAGTCGTAACGCCTTCCACTACATGTGTAAGGAATCACTAGCTAGGATTTCACCACCTGGTATTGTCACATTACAGTCATAATTCCAAGATACCATTTTGTTATCCTTATAAGGAAAGGAAACAAGTTTCTGGATTATGACCTTTGGTGCCATTTTTGTTCCTCCTTCCATGCTTCTTGGTCAAGTGATGATGATCCTCGGATAATTGAATTTTTGGTTTGCCAATTCTCCTTCTGTCGCGCATATACTTCCTCCTTCTGAGCCTTTCTCATAACCTTCTAATTCCTTATTGTCCATAAGGATCTGCACCAAGTCTCTGAACTCAACTCATTCTTAGATTTCACGCCCTTCTGCTTTATGGAACTCACAGTAGTTTCTTGCTCCTTCACATCCTTCCATAGACTTTGATTCTATCAATCATCCCCCAAACATTTCTCTCCAGATCATTCTCAATGGGGTTTTTACCTCCGTGATATCCTCATTGATCATTCTCACGATATTTTCACCAATTACGTTTATCCCCTTATCTCCATGATTAGGAAACGGATTCTCCACACTAGGGGTATCATCAAACTTTACAATCCTCATCTTGATGAGTCTCTTGACTACCTTTTTGCAAGTAGTACAGTTTTCTATTGAATGCCCCAATATTCTTAAATAGTAGTCACATTGAGCGTTTGAGTCATACCATTTAGAATATAGGGGCTGTAACGGCTTTAGATAAAATGGGGACACCACATGTGTGTCAAATAAACTTTGATATAGCTCTTTATACGTCATTGGGATTGGCATAAATTAAAACCTTTTAGAGTTTTACATTGTCCCTAATTCTTGTCTTACTGACTCTTGTTGCCCAACAGTAATTACTTTTGGTTGGCTAACAGTAATTGCCTTTGAGTACCCTTTGTTGTATGTACTCGTATTATTCACCTCGTTATCTTTTTTTCTAAGAGTAGACCTTTTAGTGGTTTCCCCTACTTTAATCTTGCCACCCCTTATGGCATTTTCAATCATTTCTCCTGGCATCACTATATTTGCAAAGCTTTTGGTGGTACTTCCTATCATATGAGTGACAAATTGGAGCCTTCAAGATATTGATAAAAAGCATTGTAGTTTCCTTTTCTAGGAGTGGTGGCTGAACTTACATGGCGACCTCCCTCCATCTTTGTGCATACTGCCTTAAGCTTTCATTTGACTTCTTTTCCATATTCTGCAAAGTGATTCTGTTAGGCGTCATGTTTGTGACATGATTGTACTGCTTCATAAAGGCTTGGGCTAGGCTCTCAAGAGCTAATCCTAGCACGAGTGAGTTGATTGTACCACTTGGACGCGGCTCCTACCAAACTGTCTTGGAAACAATAAATCAAGAGTTGATCATTATTAACATAGCCGGTCATCCGTCTACAGAACATGGTAATGTGGGCTTCAAGGTAACTGGTCCCATTGTACTTCTCAAATTCTGACATTTTAAACTTATGAGGAAGCACCAAATCTGGAACCAAGCTCAAGTCTTTAGCATCAATTCCTTGGTGATTATCAGCATTTTCTAAGGCCTTGAACTTTTATTCCAACCATCTACAATGATCTTCTAACTGCCTTGAGGATTCAATTCTTGTCCCTTCCCTTTTTCCTATATCTAAGTCAGAGATAACAGTATTAGCAAGGTTATCTCCTGGGTTGGATCTTGTGCCAAATTGGAAATTCATGGGCACTCCAGTATCAGTTTGCTCCTGTTGAGGCCAAATCATGACAGATGACCTTCGGGGATGTTCTTCAGATTGTGTTTGTGCATGTGGTGGGGTAAAAACCGAAGGAAAGTTATCATTATCTTCTGCAGCATTAGTCATGGAACCTTTTTCCTTTGTCCATTGCTCCATTCAGTAGCTGAGTCATTTGAGCTACCATGTTCCTTTGAGCTTCCATCATTTGTTCCCTCATATCTTGCTGGATTTTTTGCCAACTGCTCTTGCAGATGGTCTTGCATGTCTCTCTAGATCTGTTCGAATCTTTGATCTATATTCTTTGTCTTAGTATGTGTACCGTAACGGTGTTTAGTTTCCATATTTTTCCTTTTTTCTCTCTCTCTCTATCTCTCTGTAATAATTTCAACTAATTAGGATCTTTCTATGGACCTAAATGCAAATGATATGATGTAATACAAATGCATGAATGCAAAAATGGCATCGATCTGGGTTCAATTTCATTTAGAAAACTTTATTAGAAAAAAAAATCCTTTACATAAAACGGACTATAAATATGCTTTCGCCCTAAGGCCCAAAGTTTTGATCTTCCTGAACAACAAGGCTAGCTCTTGACCACGATTTGACTGTAGCTCATACTTCATGATCAATGTATCAGCCTGTACTGCCAAATCTGTAGGTGATCAGCTGCCTCTCGAATCTGAACTATTGCTTCACCTATGAGATAACGATTTCTAACTTGATCATGAAAGTGGTGGAGCTCTTCCTTCTAATGCCCTTCTCTTGCTTCAAGAAGCTTGATCTGCAGTTTACAATTTTGCAATGCCGATTCTAATTTTTTGATCTTGCCCTTCGTTTCCTCAATCTTGTTCAGACTTGTCTTCAACTCAGTTGCAGAATTACGGCTTCGATGGTGGTGAAGAGACTGTTCCAATTCAGCCACTCTAGCCTTTAATCCACATTTCTCCTTTTGGCTTTCTGCCAAACTCCTTTCTAAGGCCTCCTTCTGCATCTGCATCTCTTGGAATTTCCTCTCCCAATGGTCAGCTTTAGACTTTTCCTCTTGAATCTCCTGTTACCACTATTTCGAAGTCTTCCTCAATCCAGCATTTTTCATTGATAGACGTAACTTCTTATATTCTGCCTTTAAACTATCCAGATCTTCCTCAACCATTTTCTTCCCTTTTCTTTATTTTTTGACCTCTGATTTCTAAGCATCCACATCTAATCTCAGGTACATTTTTTCTTCTTTCAACTTCTCTATCCTCTTTCCAAGCTCTGAACTCTTCCTTCCGAAATCTTGTTTTACAATCTCTAATTCTGATAGGACCACTCATAAATACTCTTCGAGAGATCGAGTGCCTTCTAAACTTGGCACAAGGATATTGTCAGTAACTCTTCTACTCCACCATCTATTGTACTCTGGGGTCGTCATTGGACATACGTTCATTCTCTTTATACGACGAGTTTGATTCCAGGCATTAGAAATCTTCTTAACCCTTTTTTTGTAGCTATCTCCCTTATACAAAAACTCACATTGAGCCAACCCATGTGTAGCCGGTATGAACTGCCTTGATCTGTATTGTCTCAGTTCAAGCAATGGTGCATATCCAATGGCTCTCCAAATTCCAAGTAGAGGGACCCAATCAAAATTCCTACACCGATACAGCACCTCATTAGGAACCATCTAGGGAGCTCTCCACTCAATGTCTTCTTCTTGGAGATTTTGTAGAAGCGCTATTCAATTTTCTTCTGATATGTCATCTCTCCTTGGGGTAGCAACTATTTCTTTTAATAGAGAATAATTTTCTGAAAAGACCCGATAAGAAACCTTATCCACCTTTCAGAAATGATTGTGGAACCAAGCCAACAACAACTCCACACATCCTATAAATCTGCCTTCACCAGCTCTCCTACATGCATTCAGCGATCGAAATGTCTCAGCCAAGATTGCAAGAACAGGCGTGACTTGTTTATCAAGTCGATTAAAAATATCTGAGACTGCTTCATCCACATATCCCAATGCCCTAGGTAAGATCACTAATCCGTATATACTCAAAGTAAAAACATCGACCTTCTTTTTCATATCAGGATGTACTAGAATCAACTCCTTCAAAATTTTCCATGGGATGCATTTACACTCACCTTTTTGCTTGATTCTGGCTGTGACCTATTGTTCACTCATCCTCGTAATTCTCATTAATTTTCTCAAAAAGGTCGGAACACTAGCAGCCCTTGAGTAAGCTTTGTCAAATTGAATCTTGGGACATGCAATAGAACTGTATACTCTTCCACCGTGGGTGCCAAATCAACCCTTTCGAAAGTAAAGCAGCTATGCCCAGGATTCCAATATTGGATGATGGCTCAAAATAGATGTTCATCTACCTTAATTTCTAACAAGTACGACAAATCCTCATAGCTGCAGTAAAACAACTGCTTGGTCTCGTCACTCCACCAATCCCATATTTCTCTTAATTTCTGGAGATTGTTCTGCATCACACTGATGCGAGTGTAGTCTCATAATTCTGATGTGTATTCTTCAACTAGGCTATCTCCTTTCTCTAATTGCGTTTGCTGACCACCTACAGACGGCTGCATTGTTTTCCACTTTATCAAGGAATTCATTTTCCATAACCAGCTTTCTAACTTAGTAACCGATCGTGAATCGATACCTTTTAAAATATGAAATGGCATGCACCAAAATAAAACACAACCAATTAGTAACACAAAATAAAACATAAAGCAAATAATCAAACGCATATCTAGGTAATTGCTAAGGTTTGGTACATTTTTTCCTAGGGTAAGGCCTTAGGTTTTCTACATGTGGTTTAACTCTAAAGTTGAGGTGCCTCAACCAGCAGATTCCTCGATCCTCACCCATTATAGGTTCATATGGATCGAGTTCAATTCAGGGGAATAAATTTCCCAATGGCTGCACAGAGATGAAAATCTCACGAAGACATAGGTACGGATGCATCTCGAAAGCGATTCACTATCCTGCACGGAGGTGAAAACCTCACGAAGAAGTAGCTTCTCACTCCCACTTAAAAGGGTGTGACCGCAACGGTCATGCAATGCAATGCAGAAGTACTTTACAAGATTAGAACAACATGCAATAAAAAGGATCAAAATTTTTCAAATCGAAATTTCAAATTTAGACAAAAGGACAGGAAATAATCAATTTTACTGGCTTGACTCTCTTATTATGTCCCCAGTGGAGTCGCCAAGTTGTCGAAATCATTTTTAAGTTTTTATGAAAAAACAGGGATTGACTTTTAAAAAACAAAAATGGAGTCACCACCAACCCCTTTTTGCTTAGGGGTGATTGGATCACCTTATAAAACGTTTTATTTCAAAATATTGATTTCGGCCAACAAAATACAAGAAAACGGGTTCGGGAGTCGATTACGTACGAGGAAGGGTTAGCACCCTCGTAACACCCAAAATTTGGTACTTAATTGATAAACTCATGTCCTAATGTCGAGAATTTTAAAAATTTAAAATACAATCTTTTTATTTGAAAGAAAGCCAAGACTCACTTATCTCAAAGAAATAAAATGTTACACCCAATGAGTTAGGATGCAACATTTCATGACTTCGAAACTAAGCTCGCCTTCGTTTGTAAAAAATTTCTTACCTCGAGAAACAAAATATCATATCCAATAAGTTAGGATACAACATCTTGAATTTCCGAGAATAAATTCAAATTTGAAGTTTATGGATTTCAATTTCAAAACAAAAAAGGATACTTAATATCTTAAGTCTTACGAGAAAAATTGTGACCTAGTAAGTTAGGGTACAATTTTTCTCGAAGCTCTCAAATATTATGTATCGCCATTTTTTAAATATTTTGAATAAAATGTGATAATCTGGCAAAACGCATTTCTTATTTAAAATAATTTGAGTAAAATATTGCATTGATACATTACAACATACATACCAAATAGCAATTCACTATAATTACAAGTCATATTAACAATTAATACTAATATAGACAATTAAAGAAAGAATAATATAAAATATCGAATGATACAAATAACGGAATAACTATACTAAAGCAAAAAATCATAAATAAATAAAAGAGCATGAATAGACAAATATAAGATATAAGCAGTAAATAACGAAAGATAAAAAACTACTAAATAAATATGAAACTTCATATATAAGATTAAGTGTAAAATAAAATAACAACATAGAATGAGTAACATATAATAATAGATGTTGCAAATTTAAAACATATGTATAAAAATGATATGATATAATCTAAAAACTAATATATATATATTCATGAGAAAATAGGTAGAATACATTTTTAAATAAATAAATGATATAATATATTTATAATACCATGATCTAATACATATATGCATAAAAACTACATATTTAAAAATAAACAATATAAACAATATATATTATACTATATACAAAATTTTATTCAATATTAAGGATAAAATAATTTAAATGTTATATATAATATAATATAATAATACATAATATACAAAATTTTAAAAAATATAATATAATAATTAATATATATATTCTAAAATAATATGTAATAAAATAATAGTAAACTTAATAAAATAACCTAATATAAATAATAAATAATAATAATTTAATACATATATAATACTAAAATAATTAAAAATAATAAAATAAAAATATTTAAAAAAATTAAAGAAACAAGGATCAAATCAAAATAATAATAATAAATAAAATAAAATTGTAAAAAGGATGATGTTGGAACGCGCGCCAAACTATAGGGACATATTGGGCAATTATGCCCTATCTCCTAAACGGCGACGTTCCATCATCTGTCCTTAAAATGTCACCTCTATTCTTTTGTTTTTTTTGTATTATTCTCTGTATATGCGTAAAAAAATCCCTTTTTTGTTTACAGATTACAGTGGGTTTTTATAACCCAAAAATAATTAAAATACAGATTCTATTTTGCCCTATTTGCTCTTTCTGTTGTGTTCTTCTTTCCTTTCGCAGGTTAATAGCGCAGATTTCGGCGATGGCGAAGGCTATCAGCGCTAATTGCGGCGCGACCAGGGTCTGTTTTGGGTGCTTGCGGTGCCTAGGGTTTTAGAAACCTTAGGCTTCTATTTCTGTTTAGGTGTTGGGCCTTTTTAGGCCGCATAAGTTTGGGTCTGGGGCCACTTGGTGTAATGGATTTGGGTGTAACAGGGTGTTGGGTCTGGGTAGTCTATTTTGGGATTGTAAACGGACTATAAAATAAACTGGACTTTTGGTTTATTTTATTTATTATTATTATTATTATTATTTTCTAGTTTGTTTTATTTACATGGGCCGGGGCACAAATGGGCTATTACATGGATAAAAGCCAAATTTATCCTTTAAAAGATACTTTTTTGGAAGATTCTAGAATATAAAATAAAGAAATAGGATATTATCTATAAGACTAGATATTATACATGAATATTCTAGTTATTAAATATTTGAAAAATTAATAGTAAGGATCTTGACATGTATCAACAATCCAACGGCCACTAAACTCTATAAATAGGGGTAAGAGCTTTCATTCTTGTAACAATGTAAGAGAGAAGTGTGTATCATATTATAATTGTATTGTGTATTTGTATCATATTATAATTGTATTGTGTATTAATAAAAGTGTTTTCTTATTTTGTAATTGTTAGCCTCAATTAAACCTTAAGTTTCTAAGCACTTTGTGCACTTGGATTAGCTTTTATATATGGTCGTCTATGCCGCCTAAGTATTATAGTGCACTAATAATAAGTTAGAAAATAAAAGATTAATCGACTTCAAAGATTTAAATTGGGTTAGTAATAAATAACTCCAATTATTCAAAATCTTAAAAAGAAACTGAACTCTACCACTTTGCCATCATATTATCAGCAACCAACCAACTTGTTTTGTTGTTTTTCCTCATTTGTGGTGCCTTGCTTTTTTTTCCCCGCTCCTGTTATCGTCTTCAAATAAGTTAGTCAAAAAAGGTATTTATTGATTTTTACATTTTTATATTGTTTTTTCAAGTCTCATAAACTGCAACAAACTTTCATGCTTGCAATGACATACATTGCTTTTTGCTCCCACTTCAAGGGTGAATGTATTTTTTCATATTTTAGGAATATCACATTTGCATATCTTATATTTGAATATGTGTCGATTACAGGAAAAAGCAAGACTTTTTAGCATAGGTCACTAAGATGCTAATACAAATTGTTTATGATTTGTGTTCTAGCTTGTTACAACTACAGAAATGTGCTTCCAACATCCCATTAGGCACATTTTACCGTAGAAGAGTAAAACAGAAGGATTATCCTAGCATGTTAACATACTATGAAAAACAGCACTTAAACTACAAACACTGCTATTGCATTGAAAAATCAAATAATAACATATTGGAACTGCTCATGCATGGTTATTTATGTGGAAACTCTAGATATCTATGTTCTATTCATTTCAATTCATCATTCGTGAGGGGAAATTTCTTAATTATATCTCTATAACTTTTAAAAGATCATGTGGAATCTGTTCAGAAAATGGCGTTATTTTTTAGCCATGTTTAGATACATACAGCTGACTATGCATTTATTATTATTTGGTCTCTAACATATTACATGTTTTGTCGTACTCTTAACTGATAGCCATGGACTTTGTTCTGAATAAGATTGATAAACAATTGGACAATCACAGAAGCCTTGATCAGCATATGAATGAATTGAAAAGGAAAGTAATGGAATTGAATGGTGTGAAAGAAGATACAGATTCTAGAATGAACGCAGAGCTGCAGCCAAGAAAGAAACTCAAGACAGAAGTTCAGATATGGTTGGAAAATGTCAGAAGAGTCAATGGCGAAGTTCAAAAACTTAATGAACAAATCGATGAAAGCATTACTCTTACACATGGATTTCATGCAGACGATGTGTTAAAGAGAACAAGTGAAGTTGAGGAACTTATTCAACAAGGCAAATTTCAAGAAGGCTTGGTGGTTGACCATCCTCAATGGATTGGATAGGTTTTGTCGACTACAACTTTATCTGGTGAAAGTGCAAAGGACTGTTTGGAAGAGATTTGGTAGTGTTTGATGGATAATGAGGTTGGAAAAATTGGAGTTTGTGGGATGGGTGGTGTAAGGAAAACAAGCATCATGAAGCTTATACACAATCAACTCTTAAAGGAGACAGGGAAGTTCCATATTGTAATTTGGATCACTGTATTCAAGGATAATAGTATTTCTTGTTAGAAGATGGTCTTCCATACAGCTCATGCAGTAGAAAAGGTGGCCATGCGAACGAGCCAAGCAGAAGTTGTTATTTCATGTGCAGCTGATGATGTTTTAGTTTATTTTGTAATATTTTGTTAGTGAAATGTAATCTAGTTTCATTTGAACTATGTTAAGTTGATATTTGATGTAATTAGGTGGTGATTGAGCTGATAAATAAGCTTTGTTTATGTGTGAAAGTTAAGTTTTTCTTATTTCAATGTAATTAATGGATTACGTAAGTATTAGGTGAAAACTTGCTTTGATTTGCTTTCTCAATGACAGATATATGTAATGGCAGTATGCCAAAGTTGTTTTGTAATGAAAAATATCAGATTTCATTCACAGATGCTCCATTTTTATTGTTTCTCGTTATTGTTCTTGTTTTCATAGCAAATTACTACTCTTGTTTCTTCACCAAGCAACGAGGCTTGTTGCACAAGCTTGCTACTGAGCTAGTTCAGCCTTGCTTGAACACCAACAATTGGTATCTAGAGCCTTTATCTTAGAGGACCTGTTGCTGTTAAGCCTTAAATCAAATGGCTTCATCAAGCTTCTCACCAGCAGCACCACCAGTTTTCAATGAAGAAGGCTTCTATATTTGGGTTGTCAAAATGAGGACCTACCTACAGGCATTTGACCTATGGGAGGTGGTCAACTCATATGTCGAGTCAACACCTCTTAGAGCCAACCCAATAGTGGCTCAGATTAGGCAACATGCTAATGAAAGAACAAAGAGGCATAAGGCCATGTATTACATACAAAACTGTGTGTCTGATGTTATCTTCACCAGAATCTTGGCTTGTGAGACTCCAAAACAAGCTTGGGGCAAGCTCAAAGAGTTTCAAGGCACAAAAAGGACAAGACAGCAACAATTACTGAATTTGAGAAGAGATTTTAAAAATATCATGATGAAGGAAGAAGAGAGAGTGGAGCAGTACTCAGATAGAATCATGGCTGTGGTCAACAGCATAAGGTTACTAGAAGAACAATTCAGTGAGGCAAGAATCATGGAGAAGGTGCTCTCAACATTTCTTGAGAGATATGAAGCAAAAATCTCATCCTTGAGGATTCGAGAGACCTTGCAAGCATCTTTCTAACTGAGCTCATCAATGCCTTTTATGCTCGGGAGCAAAGGAGAGCTAGCAGGATGGAAGAGCACCAAGAAGGTGCTTTTCAATCAAAGGCCAAGGCTCCCTCGAGCACCAATGCCTATAAAGTCAAGAAGACTTGGAAAAATAGGCCTAATCCTGATACTGCAAGAAGGGGAGATCACCTCTTCAGGCACTGCAAAAGACCAGGTCATTCTGAATATAGATGTTGGTTTAGGCCAGTGCAACATGTCAACACTGCAAGAAAAAAGGGGCATGTTGAAAGGGTCTACAAGAACAAGGCAAACCAAGGCAGAATCAAACACAATAACAAAAGGCTGAAGCTCAAGTAGCTAAAGATAGTAGTGACCATGAAGAGCAAGTGTTTACTGTGTCATGCTCAGTTGGTCAAAAGAAGGGCTCAAAAGGATGGCTATTGGATAGTGGCTGCACTAACCGCATGTCACCAAATGCAACCATCTTCAAAACTTTGGACAGGAGCTGTAAAACCAAAGTTAAAGTTGGAAATGGGCAGTTTATCAAGGCTTAAGGAAAAGGCGAAGTGTTGATATGCACTCCCACAGGTGACAAAGTTATTAAAAATGTACTGTCGGTACCTGAGATTGACAGGAACCTTCTAAGCATTGCACAACTGCTCAAAAAAGGCTACTTAGTGGTGTTCAAGGGAAAAGAATGCCAGATTACTGATCTAAATGGATCATGCCTCATGTCAATCACAATGACTGATAAATGCTTTGAAGTCAACTGGCCAAGTGGCTCACATTCAGCTTGTGTTGCCTCTGCTGAAGAATCCAAGCTTTGGCATCAAAGGCTTAGTCATGCCAATTTCAGATCGATGGCTCAGATGGTCAGTGAAGAATTGGTTGAAAACTTCACCAACTCAGTTCAACATGATACGGTTTGTGAGGTTTGTCAACTTGAAAAACAGGTCAGACTTTCATTTCTAACCAGTAAGACCTGGAGAGCTACTGAAAGATTGCAGCTGGTACACACTGATGTGTGTGGACCTATGAGATCAGAATCACTAAATGAAAGTAAGTACTTCATTCTCTTTATTGATGATCATACCTGATATTACTGGATTTGTTTTTTGAAGCATAAGTCTGAGGTAGCTCAAGTGTTCTTGAAGTTTAAAGCTACAACTGAGACAGAAACAGGCTACAAACTCAAGACCATCAGGTCAGACAATAGAGCTGAGTATACCTCAGCTCAGTTCCAAGCTCTTTCCACTGATGCTGGTATCAAACATCAGCTGACTAATGTCTATACACCTCAGCAAAATGGAGCCAGTGAAAAAAAGGAACAGAAGTCTGATGGATATGGCCAGGTGCCTATTGTTTGAGAAGAATATGCCTAAAACCCTATGGGCTGAAGTAGTTAACACTGCTGTGTATCTTCAAAATAGGCTTCCAACCAAGGTATTGACTCACAAGACTCCACTTGAGGCTTGGTTCAGGTTCAAGCCATTATTGGCTCATTTGAAGGTCTTTGGCTGTCTATGCTATGCTCAAGTGCCATCTGTGAAGAGGGATAAGCTGTCAAAGAGGGCCTAACTTGGTATTCTAGTAGGTTATAGCTCTGTTAAAAAAGGTTATAGGATCCTGGATCCTTTAACAAATAAGATCCAAGTGAGCAGAGATGTGGTCTTCGATGAAAATTGATGCTGAAATTAGGAAAGAAATCAGCCAGAGGCTACTTCTGAAGAACTGGTGACTAATTTAGGTGAAGCTGATCAGATTGGTACTGAAATGGACATTGATGACATGCCAGTCAGGGGAACAAGGCCCTTGGCAGAAATTTATGAAAGGGCACAAGTGGCCATAGTAGAGCCAACCTGCTTTGAAGAAGCTGAAGGTCAGCAAGGCTAGAAACAAGCCATGCTTGATGAAATCAAGATGATAGAGAAGAATTAGACATGGGAGCTGGTTGAAATGCCTTCAAATAGGAAGACCATTGGTGTGAAATGGGTCTATCGAGCCAAGCATAATGCTGATTGGAGCTTGAACAAATTTAAAGCTAGGCTAGTTATGAAAGGGTTCAGCCAAAAGCATGGTGTGGACTACCTAGAGACCTTTTTACCAGTGGCTAGGCTTGACACCATTAGGCTGCTAGTTGCCTTAGTAGCTCAAATGAAGTGGAAAATCCATCAGCTTAATGTGAAGTCAGCCTTTCTCAATGGTTTCCTTGAAGAAGAAATCTATGTTGAGTAACCTCAAGGCTTCAAGGTGGCTGGTAAGGAAGAAATGGTGTACAAGTTGAACAAAGCTTTGTATGGCTTAAAGAAAGCACCAAAGGCCCAGTACAGCAAAATTGATGGCTACTTGGTCAGCTTGGGATTCGAGAGGAGCATTAATGAGCCTACATTGTAAGTCAAGAGGGAATGACTTCAAACACAGCTCATTGTGTCCCTGTATGTTGATGACCTATTAGTGACAGGAGGAGATCAAACAATGATGGTTGATTTTAAGACCAGAATGCAACAAATGTTTGAGATGTCTAACCTAGGATTAATGTCCTACTTTCTAGGCATGGAAGTCACACAAACTCAAAAGGGAATTTCAGATAGCTTTTGCTATGCAAAGTTTGAGTAAATTCTCAATGGAGAATTACAAATCAACCAGCACACCAGTTGTTGTTTAAGAAAACCTATTGAGCCAAGATGCCATTGAGAAGGTATGTGAATCATCCTATAGAAGTCCAGTTGGTTGTTCGTTATACTTAACTGCCATTAGACCAAATATAATGTATGTTGTTAGTCTACTCTCAAGATTCATGCATTGTTGCAATGAAATTCATATAAAAGATGCCAAGAGAGTTCTCAGGTACGTCAAAGGTACTTTGAGTTATGGCATGTTGTATGCCAAGGCTAAAAATTTGAAGTTGGTAGGCTATACAGACAGTGATTGGACTGGTTCAATGGATGACATAAAGAGCACTTCTAGATATGCTTTTACCCTTGGTTCAGGTATGTTTTGTTGGAGCTCGAGGAAGCAAAATCTTGTAGCACAATCAACAACAGAAGCTGAATATGTTGCTGCTGCTGCTGCAGTTAATCAAGCCATATGGCTGAGGAAAATTCTAGCTGACTTGAACCTACATCAAGAGAGAGTAACAAAGATCTTTTGTGATAACAGTTTGCTGTTGCAATTGAAAAGAATCTTATCTTCTATGGTAGAACCAAGCACTTTAGCATCAAGCTACATGTAGTAAGGGAGATGGAACAAGCTTGAGAGGTGGAGCTGATTCATTGCAATTCTGAAGAACAGATTGCTGATATTTTCATAAAGGCCCTCAATGTAACAAGGTTCATTAAACTGAGGAAGGAGTTAGGAGTAGGCAGTATGGAGACTAAAGAGGAGTGTTAGAAGATGGTTTTCCATGCAGCTCATGCAGCAGAAAAGGTGGCCATGCAGACAAGCCAAGCAAAAGCTGTTTAAAACACTGTCTTAGAAGAGTGGGCTTGTGATGATCTTGGACGATATATGGGAAGAGGTTTCCATTGAAAAGGTTAGAATTCCTAAGCCATCTACTGGGAGTAAAATTGTCTTGACAACGAGATCTTTGATGTGTGTCGAAAAATGAGTTGTAGAGTAATTAAAATGAAGCCTTTGGTGAAAGAAGAGTCGTGAAAGCTGTTCTCGGAGAAGGTGGATCAGGATATTCTAAATGTTCCAGGGGTGGAACCAATTGCAAAAAAGATTGCTAAGCGTTGTGCGGGTTTGCCCTTAGGAGTAATTACTATAGCTTCTTGCATGAAGGGCATTGATGACCTTTTTGAATGGAGAACCGCACTAAAGGAATTAAGTGAACACAAAGAAAGTTTTAATGATTTGGAGAAGGTTTCATTGATGTGGAATCGAGAGTTAGAAGTTCTATATCCCTTGGAAATGTCACCACCAAAGTGTCCGATGCTCACAACATTGTTGCTGTCTGGTTGTGGTATAAAGAGTATTCCGGAAGGTTTCTTCAACCATATGGATGGACTCAAGATTCTTAAGCTTTCTCTTAATCCTATCAAGAGTCTCCCAAATTCCAAATCAAATTTAAAGAATCTCATTGCATTATTGCTTGCTTACTATGATCATTTAGAGTATGTGCCATTGTTGTCAAATCTTGGAGTTTTAAAAGAGTTAGATCTTCGAGGAACAAAATAAAACTTGTTGAGTCTCAAGTACCTAGATCTAGACCATTCGATCGTACTTGAGATCTCGAATGGAATATTGTCCAAACTTTCTTGCCTTCAAATTTTGAATGTTCGCGAAACATTGGTAAGTGGAAAGGAGGTTGGTAAGTTGAAGAAATTGGAAATGGTTGAAGGGAGGTTCTACGACTTCCAAAACTTGAGCATGTATCTCTAAGGTTTTCATGGTCGAGAAGAGCCTCCTAAATATATCATTCATATGGGTAAAAGACAATTCCAGTGGTCATTTTAACAACAAAAGGTATTGAATTAGGGGATTGCAATATCTCCAACCATATTATGCTTCCACATGACATTGAGGAAGCGTATCTTTGTAATCTTGCACTTTTCGTTGTCACGTAAACTACCCACGTTTCTCCAGGTTTGTCCTAACCTCACTTGGCACATTTTCCTCTCTTACATATCTTGAAATAAGAGATGTGAAAAATATGAAAAATTTGTTCTCTCCAAACTACGTGCCGTTAAATTTAAAAGTGCTTAAGATTTCATTATGTGTTCAATTGGAGGAAATAATAGCATTAGATTTTGAATCGGACGAAAGAGGAATGCCTACTATGAAATTTAGCCTTCTAAAATTAAAGAAACTTGTATTGGAATGGCTACCTGAGTTGAAGAGTATTTGCAATGTTGATGCAATGGTGTTTTGTGAATCTCTTAAATGGATTGATGTAAGAGATTGTCTGAAATTAAAAAGAATACCTCTTAAACTTCCCCAAGTCCGACCATTTTCACCTCTTATGTAAAGCCAAAAGAGTGGTGGGAACCAGTGGAATGGGATGATCTTGATGCCAAGTCTCTTTGTGAATTTTGTAATCTGGTAACCTCTTTTGTAGAGTGTCCCAAACCTATGATGAATGCAATTCCTAAGTGTTCTATTTATTGCAATCAAACCTAGCTTCTTTTTCAATAATGAGCTTTCAATATTTGTATTTGTACTTAAACTTTGTTATGTATTCATAATGTCTTGCTTTTCCATTCTCTACTTTTTTGCTTTAGAGTAGTTTATATCAACATTACATATAATTAGAATAGTGTAAAAAGTTTTCGAACTTAAAAAGAAAAAAAAAAGAAATTAAATTCTTTTTTTTTTCACTCAATTGAGTATTTAAACTTTCAAAATGCATCAAAAAAATCCTTAAACTTTTCAAAATAACAATTAAACCCCAATCCTTTTTTTCCACTTAATTAGGTACTTGAATTGTCAA
The DNA here is from genome assembly GCA_025503065.1 of Gossypium bickii. NCBI lineage: Eukaryota > Viridiplantae > Streptophyta > Magnoliopsida > Malvales > Malvaceae > Gossypium > Gossypium bickii. The sequence goes on from CP106711.1 coordinate 125,938,741, forward strand.
AATGCATCAAAGAGGCTCTTTTAACCTTTAACTTTAACAATTAACTATTAAAGTTAATTACCCTTAATTTTTTTAAAGTTAAAGTCACTCCGTGTTATAACCACAACGTGACATGTGACAAAAAAAATATAAAAAAATAAAAAATAATTAAATTTTAATAAAAAATATAAAAAATATTTAAAATTTTATAAAAATGATAAAATACATCAAAATGGCTCTTTAAACATTTAACTTTAATCGTTGACTGTTAAAATTAACTATCCTTAGTTTTTTTCAATTAAAGTCATCATATGTCGCAACACAGCATAACATGTGGCGAAAAATGATAAAAATAAAAATTTTATAGAAAAATTATAAATTGCTTCTTTTGATACGATAATTTTTATGATTTTTTATGACTTTATAAAATTTAATAATTTTTTTTACAATTCTTATAATTTTTTCTAATTTTTATTAAATTTTAAATATTTTTATTAAAATTTAAAATTTAAAATTTAAAATTTTTAATCATTTTTACCACATTTCACGCCATAGTTATAACAGGTGGTGACTGTTAAAGTTTGTGGTTAAAGAACTTTTTTTAATACATTTTGATAGTTTAAATATCCAATTGAATAAACAAACAAAGCTTTAATTGATTTTTTAAAAAAAAGTTTGAATGCTTTTTATATCATTAAACTATTTTTATTATCATCAAAATAGGATTGTAATAAATTATTTCAGCAGATTAGCGTGCAACAAATGTAACTTTTTAGCGATGAAGGTGCGATTGATCTGAGTTGAATCGGGCTGAGTTAATTGAGTTGAAATCTTAATTTTCAACATTGGATTGAGTTTTATTTTTATAATCCGAATGAAAGTTGAATTACTCGAATTTACTTGATTAGGCTCATAAATTCGACTTTCAATTTGGAAATGGAAGAGAACAAAAATAGCTGACCGTTGACTATGCAAGTGCCAAAATCTTGGACACTCTGCTTTATTAGTATTATATCTTCATGACAGTTTCCATGAAATTGACTCATTAAAATAAAGTTAGTTCTTCTTTTCATTTCTGAATCTTTCTTGGCAACTTCCCACTTTCAACTTGGTCTTTCCTCCAGCTTTCCTTCTTCCCAAAATTATTAATCTTTTTCATGGTTGTTTTGCGTTTTTGTTCCTTCACTGGCAAACAGAAGTATCAGGTAACTTTAATTTCCAATTCTCTGTTTCTTTTGATTTTTTACAAATCCTGAGAAAATTTTTGCTTGTTCTTGAAATATTTCTATGCTTTTGCTTCCCATCTTTTCTGAGATCTTCCTTTGACTCTCTTTTGATTTGGGTTTAGTTTTCTGGTTTCTTCATGATTAAGATGCACAAATTTGATCAAGCAAGTACCATAAGCCAGGATTAAAAGCTGGAAAAACCCATGTAATCTCTTAAGCCTACATTTAGGTGGTGAATTTAAGTCTATAAAATGTGCAATTAAACTGAAGTTGCTGGAAATCTATTGAAAGAGGTTCTTAAGGGGGTTTTTGGTTTTTTAAATGTCTGTTTCTATCTTGAAATTTATTGTTTAAACTCCATTTCTTTTTGCAGGTATCCAGATATCATTTCAAGAAACAGGCCTATTTCTATAATTCTATCCAAAATCAGTGTCTCATTTTCTTGAGATGGGTTCAGCAATAAAACATTTCATGTACGTAGAAGTTCTTATTTCAATGTGAACAGTTATGGATTTCTTGATAGAGTTCTTTTTGTTATTTTTACTTATGTTTTTGCAGTATTTGGCCTTTGATTTATGAGCAGTACTTCTCAAGTTACATTATTCAAAATTATTTTTAAGCTACCAGTAATAAGAAAATGAAAAATTTGTTCCCAAAACTGACAAAAGCATGAAGCTCAGTATTATAAATTATACTAAATTCCTTAGCAATGACCAATTCTTTTACCAAAATTAAAATATATGCTTAGATGTCGATTCTTATGCTTGTATGGTATTGGTGTTGTGCAGGAAGTTAGTTGAACAAGCAGGGGCTGTTTTTGAAGTTGCAAATACTATACGGGGTTTAATTGAAAACCATTGGGAATTCCCTAAAGGCATTGATCAGAATGTAAATAATCTGAAGAGAAAGAGAGATGAACTAAATGGTCAGAAAGAAGACATTGAATCAAGAATCAAATCAGAGCTGCGCCCGAGAAAGAAAGTCAAGAAAGAAGTTGATCTGTGGATTGAAAATGTCAACAGGATAGATGGGGAAATTCCTAATCTCGAATCCAAAGTTAGAGATAGCAGCTTTTTCTCTCGTGGATTTCTTGTTAGGAATGTTCGTAAGAAGGAAGAAGAAGTTGAAGAATTGCTTGAAAAGGGTAGATTTTCTGATGATTTGGTTGTCAACGATCTTTCGTGGATTGGTCAGGTGTTGCCAACGCCGAGCTTAGTCGTTGAAACAGTAAAACGTAAAAGGAATGAGATTATGCAACACTTGAGGAATGATGAGGTTCAAAAGATTGGAGTTTATGGAATGCCAGGAGTTGGGAAAACAAGTGTTGTCACGCTTGTCAACAATGAACTCTTAAAAGGTGAAATCGAGTTCAAGATCGTAGTATGGGTCACCGTAGGGAGGAAATGTAGTGTTATTGAACTGCAGAATAAGATTGCAAAGGCAATGAATGTCAGTATTTCCGAAGATGAAGACGAGACTTTAAGAGCAGGGATGTTGTCTGAAATTTTGAGTGAAAAGGGTAGATTTGTTTTAATATTGGATGATGTATGGGAGAGATTTTCCTTTGAAAAAGTTGGAATTCCTGAGTCTTTTGGGGGTAAATTAGTGTTGACATCTCGATCGTTGGAGGTATGTCGACGAATGGATTGTCAAGTCATAAAAATGGAGCCACTTTCGAATGAAGATGCATGGACATTGTTCTCGGACAAGGTTGGTCAAAACTTAATGAGTTCTACAGATTTACGACCGATTGCAAAATCTATCGTTGAGCGTTGTGCCGGCTTACCGTTGGTGATAGTTATAGTTGCCAGTAGTATGAGAGGTGAAGACAGTCTTCCAATATGGAGGAATGCGCTCGCAGAATTGAACCGAAACATATCGAGTATCATCGATATTAAAGACAAGGTGTATCAACAACTGAGATTCAGCTACGAGCGATTGAAAGATCGAAGAATCCAAAATTGTTTCCTTACTTGTGCATCGTATCATGAAGACTCGGGAATTCTGAAAGAACAGTTGATAAGAGATTGGGTTGGAAAGGGGTTAATAGAGGAAATGGGTAGCTTGGAAGCAAACATGGACAAGGGACAAGCTATTCTAAGAGCACTAGTAGAGAATTGCTTGTTAGAAAATGTAGGAAATGAAAGAGTGAAAATGCATGATCTTGTAGCAGATATGGCTAAATTAATCACTCAAGAGTTGTATGAATCATGAATTAACATTGCAACTTTAACATGGTTGGCTCTCTAACACTTTTTATTTTAGATGAATTAAAATGATAGACTAAATTCACAATTCAAACATTTTTGGTTTGGGATTGTTTCCCAAAATATGTTTTCTTTCTGAAAGAACTTGGATAGGCTATTAATAAGGATGGAAACTCGAGTATTTTAAACAGAAACTTTTCAAACTCTAAATCACTACGTATTCCTTTTAAGCCTTGTTAAATACTGTAGAATTATTATATTGTAATTACTTGTTGATTTGAGAATCTAATTCAAAGTCTAACCTTAAGAAAAGGAAACCCGGATTTAATTGATTAAGCTAGATGATTTTATACCAATGTTGAGTCATTAATGGATAAAAGAATCTTCTTTTTTTTTTTTTTTGGTGAAAGACTAAAATACAACTTAAAAGCTTTTAAGATACATTATAATCTTTGTCTTGGAGGAAAGCCGTAACCACCACATCAGGTGGCACTTCAAAAACTCGAAGAGAAGTCTGCCAAGAGAGTCCTATCTTCGCAAGTTGATCTGCGGTTAAATTGCCTTCTCTGGGAACATACTTGATTTCCCATTGACCTTCAGAATTCATGAGTCTTTTAATTCTTCTGATAAGTGTATTCCCCGAATCTACCGTATTTATAAATAATTACGAAACAAAAAGGTGTGGGTGCTTTCCTCGTCTTTTCCCCACGGCAGCCTTTCTTTGACCAAGCATTTCATTTTACTTTTAAAATTAAATTATACTTATCAAACAAAGGGTTGGAACTTGGAAGGGTATAGTGAACTTTTTTTTCCAAATTTTTAAATTAAATTTGTATAAGAAAATCGAGAATTTTATTTAAATATTACTTTTATTTCTTAATTTAGATCGGATGGGGTATCTGTAATTATATAAAATAAATAAATCATAATTTCTCATTTACAAAATTTTAAAGCATATATCAATATTTTCTTTTATCTTCTAATAAAATGTTAACATTTAATTTCAAGATTAATGAATTAAACAAAGATAATAATAAGTATATATTGACTTCAAACACTGCTACCTGTTTTTTTAATTCTTAAATTATATACATTTACTATGATGTAAAGGCAACTAATACCACTTTTATAATTTTATTTGTGGAGTAAAAATACTCTAAAATTTTTAGCATGAATCAAGATAAATTAATTATAGGGGCAATTATAAGGGTGATAACACTCTAGAATGACATGTTTTTATGTGCTAATTGTATATTAATTTTGAATGTGATTCTACTAATTTGGGCTATTTATGGACTTTTATCTCATAGGGACTAAATTGGAGACCAATGCAAAATTGAGGGCCAAAATTGTGAAATTAAAGATAAAAATGGACCAATGTGCAACAAAGGGAAAAGATGGTGCCAAAAGTGCAAACATGGAGAGCAGAGGGATTGAAATGCAAAAAGAAGAGACTTTGCTTTATCAAATTCTATTTTAATTATATTAGGATAATTAATGTTAGGATAATGATAATTATCTAGGACTATTTAAATTCTTTATTTATCTCTATTTATCTTTAATTAAATTGTAATTATCTTTGAGAGTTTGAGTAGAATTAGACTATCTACCTTAAGCACTATAAATAGGGGATGGAGTAACTCATCCAGGGGGTTCATCTTTTTCTGTACACTCCTCTCCCATACATCCTTGTGCTTCCTTTAATTTCTTTCAATAAAAATTCCCTTTTCCATATTTTTATATTTTATTTTTCCACCACAAATATGAGTCACTAAATTCCATCTAGCCGAAGGTTGTCGAATTCCCCAGAAAAAGATTCTTGAGGCTTAGAACCCGCACTCAACTTTCTCACCCAAGTATTCATACTTTCTCACCCAAGTATTCATCGTTTCTCCGCATTACGGGGCTAACGCTTCCGTCCAGGTCCCTTTAAAAGTAACCCTTTCAACGTATGCGAAGGCGGCCGCTTCGTGTGTTTTGGGAGGATTGCACCGTCGGTTCGTGAGCTTACTGCGTCAGAGGTTAGCGAGCCCAAGAGACAAAATGGCGTGGGATTCGCCATTGAGAAACGTGGATCTAGCATAAATGACTCCACAAGGGCAATAGCAAGCTAGAGTCAGGCTCCCTAAATCCGTAAGTTTAAACTCTTGGAGTTGGTGGTCGTAGGCATCCTCTTCCACAATAACTGGCTTACTTGGGCAGAGAAGGGCCATCCAAAAGCCGAAGACGGAGTCCAAGGAGGAACGAGACAACCGGAGGCTGGAATCTCTCCACATAAGACACTTTTCTCTAAACCCTTACTTTTTATTTTCTCTCATTTTATTTCCGAAATTTCTACTCGTCTTAAATTCAGTTTTTATTATTATTTTTCCCAGATCGAAAATTATTAAATCTGTTTTTTTAATTTATTTATTTTTTTAGGAACGCAGGTTTTCTTGGGCACGATTCTGCCCAGGATTTCGAGAAACAGGCATTTGGATAATCCGATCCCTGTGGATTCGACTCTATTTACCCTTTACTGTTATTTTCGTTATTTTACAGGGAGTAGGACATATTTTGGTGCATTCAACGACGCATCAAAGGGATATTCATACCAAAAAGGGTTTCTTTCAAGATGTTGGGTTCCATTTCATTCTTAGAACAGAAAACAGGACTGTCCATTTTGTTACAAAAGAAGTGATGAGAAGAGGTGAAAGGCGTTACCTGCCGGGGACGCATCCAAGAAATACTCATCAGGAGAGGGAGCGATGGAGGTTAAGAGAATAGCATCAAGAGACCCAAGTTTAATCTAATTTTGATAAATAAATGTTGTAGTAAAGGAGAAAGCGCATTGATGGGAGCTATTGAGTGTTTATCATTGCTCTCAAAAAATATTTTTGAGAAATAAAATATCTATTTTAGACAAGTTATTATCAAGTAATAAATATGCATTTAAATAAAATTTAAATTAGTTAATATTATTATATTTTAGTAAAAATATAAAAAAAAATTACTATAACTTGTTAATATTTTAATATATAAAATATAAATTTTAAATATTTTTAAGTAATAAATATCAATTACTTATAAAATTTAATTAGAAAATATAAACTACATTTTAAATATTTAAATATAACTATTAAATATTTGTAATTAGTATTTTAAAAAATATTTTTATTTTTAATTAATGATTTTAACACCTTTGCAATTAAGCACCAAGAAAAAAAGAGAGTGCTCATGGGCCGGGCCGAGCTGTGTTCGGGCCGGACTCAACTAAAAATTTAGGCCCATTCATCAGGCTAGGGCTGGGTCGGCCCAAAAAATGGGCCTAAATTTTTTCCCAAGCCCGGCCCATATAAGAATGCTAAAACTAGGGTCTGGCCCGGCCCGACCGTATTAAATTTTTATATTATTTTATATAATTTTTAAATATATATAATACATCAAAAATACTAAAAAAATCAAAATAAATATTTCCCAATAAATTGAAAATAAATTTTAAAAAAATATGTAGACTTAAATAACACTAAGATAGATGTAACTTAACAAGCAAATAGCTCTAAAATAATAATAAAATTAAAAAATACCTTTAAAATAATAAATAATAATAATATTAAAAAAATACCTTTAAAATAATAATAAAATTAACAATAAAATAAGTTTTATACAATATTCAATCAATAACAACAAAATAGTAGCAACATAATAGTAATATGGTAGTAAAATATGAAGAAAACAACAAGAAAATAACATTAAAAATAAAAAAATAACAAATTTTTTTGTCATTTAGTAAATTCGGGTCAGACCCGGGCCAAAAATACCTTACTCGAGGCCTGGCCCATTTTTTAAAAGGGCCTTTTTTTTTTCAAGCTCATTTTTCAGGCTTATATTTTTGCCCAAACCCTCCCAAATTTTGGTCGGGCCTTCAGGCCGGACCAGGTTGCCCGGCCCATAAACACCTCTAAAAATACTATGTTATTAGAGGGGTAAAAAAATAATTAAGCACTAAAAGTACTTTTGAGAGAGGAAATGCTAAAAATTTTAACTTCTACTTTTCAGAAGTATTTTTAAAAAGTACTTCTGAAAAGTTAAAAATTCTAACTAAAAATAACTTATTTTGCACAATTTTTCTTCTAAAAATAATTTTAAAACCAGAAGTTTTGAAAAGCACGGAGAAACTGATCCTTAGTAGAAGAAGAGTCAAAAAACTAGGTGAAAATCTCAATAGCAGTAAACAAAAGATTGCTTTGAAAATTGCTGCTATCATTAATGGCTGGGCGGTGGAGATGAAAAGACAAAGGCTAAGTGCTGTCCAACTATCTGTTTGATTGGACGAAAGATTTTTTTTTAGTTTTATTTTATTTTATTTTTGAATTTGAATCTTTAATGGGTCAAGACAGTTTTGGGCTTGGTTGATCCAGGCACTGCTTTCTGTTTCTTTATGGACTTAAAGCCAAGTTCGCTTAAACCATTTGGTATTTTGATTTTTCTATTAATAAAGTCCAGTTGAACTAAAAAAAAAAAAAAAAACTCTAAAATTTTCATTAAATAAAAGATTTGATTGGTTATTCAAAATCACGGGTGTGAAACTTACTTTTCGTACTGGTTTCCTCTTATTTTCCTAGAAATTCTTTTTACCCTTTATATGAGTGGCTTTCGCACCAATTTGTTTTGGGTTGTAGGTGATCAAGGGCAGGCATAGAAAACCGTTTGGAGTGCCTATTTTCTAGCAGTTTGGCATCATATTATCAGGACCTTCATTTGCTGGCTGCTGCTCATCATCTCCCATCCAACAAGTTAGTATATTTGTTCAATTTCGCCTTTTTATTATTCTTTCTAAGCTCTTAAACTGCAACATACTATAAATTCATTTTCTTGGTGAGTGCCGGTTTTTTTTCCCTTCACTGGCAAACAGAAGTATCAGGTAACTTTAATTTCTAACTCTCTGTTTCTTTTAATTTTCACAAATCCTGAGAAAGTTTTTGCTTTTTCTTGAAATATTTCTATGTTATTGCTTCCTATATCTTTTCTAAGATCTTCCCTTTACTCACTTTTGATTTGGGTTTTTGTTTTCTTTTCATCTTTTTGTTGAAAATTTATTCACATGCTTTAAATTTCTGGTTTCTTCATGATTAAGATGCACAAATTTGATCAAGCAATTATCTTAAGCCAGGATTAAAAGCTGGGAAAAAAAAAAAACCCCATTTAATCTTTAAAGTCTACATTTTGGTCGTGAATTTAAGTCTATAAAATTCATTTTCATGGCGGGTGTCGTTTTTTTTTAATATATGTCGAAATAGTAAAATATCTAACTCAAATGTGCTTAGGTTGGATCAAATCAAATAAAAAAATTTCTAGTTAATTGAGTTGAAGAATTATATTCTATCATCCTAATTTGATTCGAAATTTTTTCGAATTAAGTCGAATGAGATGGAATTCGAATCGAATCGAATATATTTACTCGAGTTAAATTTTAAAAAATAATTTTGAGTTCTTATAACCACTATCACTTATCGTAATAAATTTATCTAATGTAATTAAATTTTTTATCAACTTTTATTATCTCATAATTTATTTATTAATTTTTTATATATAGGTTAGCTTATTTGCTTACTTAGTTATTTGAATTATTTTCAGATTCATGTTGCTGTGTATTTTGAAATTAAAAAATATATTAAATATAAAAAATATGATTTTCTAATAAAAATTATTCTAAAGATACAATGTGAAATTGATACTAATATAAAATTTTATCATAAATATTTTATGGCATCATTAATAATTTAATTTTAATATAAATATTCAATATTACTAAACAATTCAATAATATAAATAGAATAATATAAATAATATAAAATGTGAAATTTAATTTAATAATATAAATAGTAGATATAAATAAAATTATTTTTATTCATATTAAAGGATTCTTTATGGATAATTTTGATTTTTTATTTGGGAATAAAAGGTGAGAAGTAAAAGTTGAAGGGGAAAATAAAAAAAACTTAGGAAATAAAGTTTGAGCAAAAATAAATAGGGGATAGTAAAATTTTAGAGGAAAAATATTAATAAAAAAATTTGGAAGGAATAAAAAAATTTGGAGGGGGATGGTTTGGGGTAGAAGGGTGTTGGGATGGAAAGGGGCTACAAGTTTTAGGGAAAAATGGGAGGGAGTAAAAATTTTGAACGAAAATAAAAAGTTTTGAGGATTTTTAAAGTAAAATTTTGAAGAAAATAAATGGAAGAGTAAAATTTTAGTGTGAAATGGATTTTGGGTAGATAGGGGTTGGGATGAGAAGGGAGTAAAAGTTTTGGGAAGAAAGTGGGAATGAGTAAAAGCTGTGAAGAAAAAGTAAAACAGTTTGGGATAAATATGTAAAATATTATAGTTTGATATTTAAATTATTCAAATTATTCGAGTTATTCGAATTTGAAAACTCAACTCGATTCGAACTCGAAATTCGAAAAAAATTCAAGTTGACTTGAATAACTCGATTAATTCGAATAACTCGATTCATTTAACTCGAAATTTAAATTTTTTTTTTTATTTTTCAAGTTAAATTCTCACCCCTACAAATGCTGAGTTGTCCAAGTTACCAAATAGATAAAATTTACCAAATTCAAGCACCACCATATATATATATAAACCCTTTATCCTAAAGTTTCCTAGCAGCTTTCTTTGATGAAGGTTTTAGTTTAAAAATAAATCTATTAATTCATTTATATTAAAAAAAGTGGGCAAATATCCACAAAATACCAAAAAAAATTAAAAATTACCGGAAAGGACAGGTTTTAAAAATATTGACCGGAAAGGTAATTTCCCCCAAAAACGCGTTGCCGTGATGTGTTTTTGGAGAAATTTGTCCGTTCCGATCAATTTGAAAAATGAAATAAGTTTTTGGACAGTAGTCTCCGGCAAAATAATTTTGAGGAGACGTTGCAGAACAAACCGTGGCCAAAAACGCCCCACGTGGACGCGCTTTTGCTACTGATGGTTCAGGAAAATTTATTTTGAGGAAACGTTTCTGAGCAAACAGTGGCCAAAAACGCTTCGACGTGGACGCTCTTTTGCTACTGGTGGTCTCGGCAAAATTATTTTGAGGAGACGTTTCAACAAACAAGCGATACAAAAACGCTCAAAGCAGGTGCACTATTAGTAGAGTATCGAAAAAGCGCTCCCACGTGGGCCGCGCTTTTGCTACAGTGGTCTCCGGCAAAATGAGGCTATAAATCAGCCAAATTTCATTTTCAGTTGGCAGAAAACAAATTCAGGCAAAAGGAAAAAAAAATTGAAAATGAGTGAACGTATTAATTCTGTTATTTACTACGATGGTGAAGTGCGTGACACCGAAAATGGTGTTGTTTTCTTATCGGAGAACACAGCGCGATTGAGTTTTAATCGGAACGTCGATTTGGTAGAACTTCGCAAAAGAATTAGGCGTAAAATATTTGGAACAACGCTAATGAAAGTTCAGTCTATTAAGTATAGATTTTGCTTTGCGGTTAACCCGGTGAGATATGACTCATTCGATATCAAAGATCCTCGGAGCCTTGAGGCAATGGTGGAGACTCATCTTGCCAGTGGTTCATCCTATATCGAGGTATATGTAAAATTTTCATCTCCAAGTGATCTGTCTACCCCCTCAACATCTAGTATCGTTCGATGGGAATACACGACCCCAAGCTGACATTCTGTAAGTGGGAGGCAAAACACAGAAGTGCCCGTGTGCGGTGGTAGTATGGAAAACATAACCCCTGCACGACACTCGATTGGTGGATGGGACATGCATATTCGTCATTCGACGTCGGATAACAGAAATACGTATTGGGGGACGTCATCAACTTCTAGTGGATGGCAATCCACATACGATTGGGATCTTTACGAAAGATGTTTAAAGAGGGATGATGTACTACCGACGACATCCACCAGCGAGGGGCCTTCGTTTGTTGCAGGTTATGGAGGATCGGACGATGAATCCGATTTGGATCCACCTCGAGAGCCAGGGCTTGACGGTGCAGAAGTTGGATTATTTTCTGAACCGAAGCCCGTTTCAATTGTACTTGAAGACGTTGAGGGCGGTTCAGACGAAGAAGAAGAAGATCCGCAATTCAGGGCATACTCACCTCCATCGCACATGCATAATGTCGATCTATCTCAAGATGATGCATTAGAGTTTCCTGAACTACCACACCGGACGCGTGACCGTACAAATTCTTCGCTGGATTCGGACCAATTAGAAGTTGGTAACCAGTTTTCCAACAAGAATACTTTTCTTGCTGCATTGAAACAATACAGCATCAGGAACGGGGTTAACTACACTATGGTAAAATCAAAGCTCGATAGGTACGAGGCGAAGTGTGCAGTGCAAGACGGCACATGTTCATGGAAAATCATGGCATCGTTTAGGAAAAGGACAGGGTTGTGGGAGGTGAAAAAGTACAAAGGTCCGCATACATGTCTTACCGGTACAGTACCACTACGTGTTCAATGATTTCGAATAACACTAATATTATGTAATGTTGCATTATTTAACGTACTTCGTTGACAGGTGTAACACAAGATCATCCGAGGATGGATTCAGACGTGTTGACTGATTTAATAATTCCGACGGTGAAGGCCGATCCCAAAACTACAGTGCCGGCCTTAATTGGCAATATTCGTAGCCAAATGGGGTACACGCCCTCTACGTGAAAGGCTTGGATAGCCAAGCGGCGCGTTGGAAAAGTTGCACGGTCGGTGGGACGCTTCATATAATGAAGTGTGGCAGTGGTGTCAGGTGTTGGAGACGTATGTCCCAGGCAGCACAACAGACCTTGAAACGGAACCGGCGTACTACAACGATCGTCTGCTCCGTGGATGCGCAGTGTTCAAGCCTCTGTTCTGGACATTTAAGCAATGCCGAGATGCTTTTACATACTGCAAGCCATTGGTACAAATTGACGATATCTTCATGTATGGTAGATATACGCATCGGCTATTGTTAGCTGTGGTATAAGACGGCTGTGGGAGAATCCTTTCGATTGCGTTCGCAATAACATTAGGGGAGTCAGCTGACGACTGGGACTTCTTCCTATCTAGGTTAAGGAGGCATGTCTGCCCTCAACCTGATATATGCGTTATATCGGATTGGGGCCCTGGAATACTTACGGCAATAGAACGCCAGGGAAGCATGTGGCATCGCACACACCATCGATATTGCCTGAGGCATGTTTTATCCAACTACTATGGGCAACACCGATCTAAAAGACAGAAACGGCAAGTGACCGATATGGGTATGAAATATATATTAATATAATTTGTTTTGAAATTTTCAATTTATTCGCAATTGAATAGTGGTATTTAATATTCGCTATCAACGTATATTGGCAGGGTACGAGATCAATGAAGACCATTTTCACGAGATTTTGGCCAGTTTGCGGGCAGATAACGCTGAAGGCGCAGAGTACCTGTGTAATATTCCTTTTGAACAGTGGACACAAGCATATGACGGCGGCCTACGATATGGTCATATGACCACAAACTTGGCCGAATGCATAAATTCTGTGCTAAAAGGAACCTGTCATCTGTCGATTACAGCGGTCATGCGGGAGATTTTCGTTTAGCGGTACTATTTCTGAAGAGAGCAGCGAGTTATCAAGGGCAGATGCAAGGAGGCCATGTATGGAGCCCGAAGGTCTTGACAGGAATTAACGTGGGAAGGTACGGACGAACACCATGCATACAGTGTCACGACCGCGACAGCCTATGGTTTCGTGTCACGGAGTCTGACATACCGAACCAAGGTATTGTTGGCGGGCATTATCGTGTACACTTAACAAATAGGACATGCGACTGTGGGATATTTGATGCACTTCGTTACCCATGTGCTCATGTACTTGCGGCTTGTCATAATCTTCGTATTGATCCCATGAGCTATGTCGACGAAGTCTACAAATTAGAAAACATGTACAACGTGTGGAGACGTATTCCCACCAGTCCCAGATGAACGTAAGTGGCCATCGGTCTGTTGCCGGATAGAGAATTGAGGCGCAAACCAAAAGGTCGACCTTTCTCAACTAGAATACGCAACAATATGGATATCCGAGAACCGACCAACCAAAGTCGGCGGTGGGGGTGGTGTAGGAACCCGGGCCATAAATCTCGCTCGTGCCCAAATCAGAATAGTTGACCGTGTTCTTAGCTTGTTTGTCTCTTGCTGGCAATGTAATTTCTATTTTTTTTGGAGGAAAAAGGTGATCTTTTGTACAATAACTCAAATTTATTAAATATAAAATAATTAAATTGAAAAATTAAAAATTAAACCATTTCTATTTTATCAAAGATATTAAAACTTCTTATTTACTAAATATATTAAAACTAAATTACAATAAAATAAAAAATAAAGAAAACTTCTTATTTTATTAAAAAATTCAAATTAAATTACATACAAAAAAATAAACTTCTATTTTAGTGAAGATATTAAAATTAAATTACAAACACAAATAAAAAATAACTTTTTTAATTCGAAAAATAAAAATTTATTACAATTTAAAAATAAAAAGCCCATCTTAATCAATGTTGATGCCTGGGGTGGGAACCAAAGTGCCTGTGGGGGCGGTCGGTGATTCTGTATTTGGATTCCTTCTTCTTCTAGCTTCCGCGACGGGTCATTTGAACCTCGGGCGGAGAATCGGGTTCTTCCGGCAGTGGGTCTGGTTCTGGATGTTGCGATGATGACCCACCTTGATAAAATAATGACCCCGGAGGTGTTTGCATAAACCACGGCGGGGGTGACTGCATCCCGTACGGCGAAAGAGTCTGGTAGAAAGAACTGCTCCCCGCCGGCGCCTCCTTTAATCCCACATGCAACGTCAGTCTCGCGATCGGCTGGCTATTGAGAGTAGTTGAGAACGGGCTCGAACCCGGCCATGCATTGCAACCTGGGGTGGGAGTAGGAAAAGGAAACATATACGGGTTAGAAGGATACATATAAGGCGGTGGCACGCACCGCATGAACCGTGGACGATTTGTGATGTCGGTGTTGTCACCGAACGATGATGGGCGATGATTGTGTAAGCGCCGTTGATGGGCTCGGTGATCGTAGTATTTATTCTGCCGGGCCCGTCTCATCACCTGTTCTCCTTGAATATAAAGGTCCCCGACGTTCCCTTCGCTCGCGAATTTGCCTTCGCCTCTCTTCATTCGACAACAGATATGGCTTGCCATGGATTTTAAACCATGGCATGTACTCCGGCACGCACGCTAACTCAGAAACTATGATCTGTTCCCGGTTAGGTAAAAAGTCATACCGGTTCTCCCACGTCACGATATAATCTGACCAAAATCTTGGCCAATCCGTGTGCTGCTGCCGTAAGTCTATTGTGTGCTCATCATCGAGCACCTCAGGAGGCACGGGAATCGGTTGCCGGCATCCAAATTGCCGCAGCACCTGATTTGACTGGTGCATCTCCACGGTCGCGTAGGTGATTAGCGGGACCTTAACGTGCCAACTGTTTAGATTTTGGAGGAACTTCTCTAGAATTACTGCCCGAATTTCGGGATCCTCATACGGTGTCCATTGAAACTATATTAACATTACCAATATATTAGTTATATACATAATACTAGACACTACATACGAAATACTAAATTATAATAATGAAATTCAAAACTTGTGATTCCGACCGTTGTTCCAATAGGAGCCGTATATCCTCAAGCGAGTTAGGTATTCCAACATAACTCGCCGAATGGTTCCACCTAATTAAATAAACTTTTAGCATGCAATTATACTATAAATCTATGAAATAATTGTAAAATATAATAGTAAATTTACCTCGTTATCAGTGGGAATGAATATGGCTGGTCGAGTCGAGGACGTAAAAATGGAAATCGAAACCATGCCCATGACTGCAGTAGTGATAGGCAACCTCCGATTTTTGCTTTACTCAAGACCGTCGCGCCTACACATCTCGGTACAACCTCGATAAAGACGGCAGACCTTCAACTCAATTCACCGTTTGCTCTGAAATCAACAAGTTTCAAGAGCCATCTCGGTGGACGAGGTTTCTAGAGGTTCGGCATCGAGATAGCCTCCAATTATCGAAGCATGTATGTATGCGCAAGATACCGTATTCTTTTTCTTGGTCGAACCTTCATTCGGTGCGAGAATGCGTCTCGTAACCAAGCCATATCGATCCGAGCTCCTTGAATTCTATCCAGGAATGGCACGTAAGCTCGTAGCATACGACCATCTAATCGAGAGATGTTACGGACCGGTGACTACCGATCCGCCCACCGGTAATCCCAATCAGAATCGCACATCTTCTAATGCGAGGTACACTCTCCGCATGGCGAGATGGAAAGTGTGCGTATCGGTCTCCACCTCTATCAACGCTACCGATCAAACTCGGGTCCAACTTGAACCCCGGCCTATCGTGGCTACGTGCAAAAACCCGCTTCCCGCAGTAATTCTCGATCAACGGCGATGGGGACTGTATGTTGCGAATATAACATTGCAACACCCGATCTGATTATTTAAAAATTATAAAATTCAAAATTAATTAAAATTACATAATTAAAAAAATTTAATAATATTGAAAAATTAACATTAAAACTTACCATTTTCATTTGCTTGACTAAGAATGTGCTTGTTGTCTAGCGACGTAATTCCCAGTAATTGTAATCCGATAAAGAATTTTAAAATTTTCCAAAAATAGATATATTAAAAAAATTATAAAGTACTTTTTCAGTAAATAGTAAAGGACTATTTTGAAATTTGAGCGTAAATTTCAAGGACTTTTGAGAGAAAATTGAGAGAAAAATGAGAGAAAACTGAGAAAGGATTGAAGTGTGAAAAAAATAAAGGGTTGGGGGCAAATATCTAGAAAATACCAAAAAAAAAATCAAAAATTACGGGAAGGACAGTTTCAAAAATATTGATTAGGAAAGGGCAAATTCCCCCAAAATGCGCCCACGTCGGTAGCGTTTTGGGGGAAAACGGAAGCAAAGCGCGCCCCCGAGGGCGCGCTTTTCGTCCACCTCAAAGAAAACGCGCCACGCTTGCGTCCACCTCGGCAAAATGCGCCCACGTGCGCGCTTTTTGTCGAGGTGGATTGAAAGCGCGCTCTCGTGGACGCGCTTTTTAGCCCGTGTTGCACTGGTCAAAATTTTTTTGACCGTTGGCCCCCAACGGTCCAAAAAAAAACTATAAATACCCCCAATCCTTTATTTTTTTCACACTTCAATCCTTTCTCATTTTTCTCTCAATTTTCTCTCAAAAGTCCTTGAAATTTGCGCTCAAATTTCAAAATAGTCCTTTACTATTTACGAAAAAGTACTTTATAATTTTTTAATATATTTATTTTTGGAAAATTTTAAAATTCTTTATCGGATTACAATGGTAGGGAATTACGTCGCTTAGACAACAAGCACATTGTCATCGAGCAAATGAAAATGGTAAGTTTTAATGTTAATTTTTCAATATTATTAAATTTTTTAGTTATGCAATTTTAATTAATTTTGAATTTTATAATTTTTTAAATAAATCAGTAGATCGGTGTTGCAATGTTATATTCGCAACATGCCTGGTCCCCCATCGCCGTTGATCGAGAATTACCTGTGGGAAGCGGGTTTTTGGCACGTGGCCACGATAGGCCGGGGGTTTAAGTTGGACCCGAGTTTGATCAGCGCGTTGATAGAGAGGTGGAGACCCGAGACGCACACTTTCCATTTGCCATGTGGAGAGTGTACCATCACATTAGAAGATGTGCGCGCTGATTGGGATTACCGTGGGACGGGTCAGAGTCACCGTCCGTAACATCTCTCGATTAGATGGCCGTATGCTACGAGCTTCTGGGTGCCATTCCGGATAGAATTCAAGGAGCTTATATCGATATGGCTTGGTTACGAGACGTATTCCCGCAGCCGAATGAAGGTTCGACCGAAGAAGAAAGAATACGTGATACGCGCATACATGCTTCAAATAATTGGAGGCTATCGATGCCTGGGACTCTCTAGAAACCTCGTCCACCGAGATGGCTCTTGAAACTTGTTGATTTCGTGAGCGATCGGTGAATTGAGTTGGGTCCGCTGTCTTTATCGAGGTTGTACCGGGAGATGTGTGGGGCGACGGTACCGAGTAAAGCAAAAATCGGAGGTTGCCTATCACTACTGCAGTCATGGGCATGGTTTCGATTTCCATTTTTACGTCATCGACTCGACCAGCCATATCCATTCCCCTTGATAACGAGGTAAATTTACTATTATATTTTACAATTATTTCATAGATTTATAGTATAATTGCATGCTAACAGTTTATTTAATTAGGTGGAACCATTCGGCGAGTTATGTTGGAATACTTAACTCGCTTAAGGATATACGACTCCTATTGGAACAACGGTCGGAATCACAAGTAAGTTTCGAATTTCGTTATTATAATTTAGTATTTCGTATATAGTGTCTAGTATTATGTATATAGCTAATATTTTGGTAATGTTAATATAGTTTCAATGGACACCGTATGAGGATCCCGAAATTCGGGCAGTAATTCCAGAGTTCCTTCAAAATCCGAACAGTTGGCACGTTAAGGTCCCGCTTAATCACCTACGCGGCGACCGTGGAGATGCACCCGGCCGGATCGGGTGCTACGGCATTTGATGCCGCAACCGATTCCCGTGCCTCTTGAGGTGCTCGATGATGAGCACACAAAGTGGACTTACTGGCAGAAGAAGACACCTGATTGGCCAAGATTTTGGTCGATCATATCGAGGCGTGGGAGAACCAGATGACTTTTTACCTAACCGGAACCGATCATAGTTCCCGAAGTTGGCGTGCGCGCGCGAGTACATGCCATGGTTTAGAATCCACGGCAAGCCATATCCGTTGTCGGAAAGAGAGGCGACGGAAAATTCGCGCGGCGGCGGAACGTCGGGGCCCTTTACATTCAAGGAGAACAGGTGATGAGACGGGCCCAGCAACAGCGCCTACACAGCCACCGGGCCCGTCAACAACGCCTACACAATCACCGGGCCCATCGATTCGGTGACAACACCGACATCACAAGCGTCACGCTTTATGCCAAAGCGTACTTGCCCTTATATGTATCCTCCTAACCCGTATATGTTTCCTTTTTCTACTCCCGCCCCAGGTTGGAATGCATGGCTGGGTTCGAGCCCGTTCTCACCTACTCTCGATAGCCAGCCGATCGTCAAACCGACGTCGCATGTGGGATTAGAGGAGGCGCCGGCAGGGAGCAGTTCTTTCTACCGCACTCTTTGCGTGACGGGATGCATCACCTCCCCGCCGCGTGGTTTATGCAAACACCTCCGGTCATTATTTTATCAAGGTGGGTCATCATCGCAACACCTGAACTGCACTCCATCGCGGAGGAACCCGATTCCCCGCCCGAGGTTCCGCGACCCCCGTTGGAAGCTAGAAGGAGGAATCCAGCGCGTAACCGCCGACCGCCCCCTTGTGGCACTAGTTCCCACCGTCATCAACATTGATTAAGATGGGCTTTTTTATTTTTTAAATTGTAATAAATTTTTTTTATTTTTTGAATTAAAAAAGTTATTTTTTATTTGTGTTTGTAATTTAATTTTAATATCTTCACTAAAATAGAAGTTATTTATTTTTTTGTATGTAATTTAATTTAAATTTTTTAATAAAATAAGAAGTTTTCTTTGTTTTTTATTTTATTGTAATTTAGTTTTAATATATTTAACAAATAAGAAGTTTTAATATCTTTGATAAAATAGAAATGGTTTAATTTTTAGTTTTTTCAATTTAATTATTTTATATTTAATAAATTTGAGTTATTGTACAAAAGATCACCGTTTTCTTCCAAAAAAACAGAAATTACATTGCCAGCAAGAGACAAACAAGCTAAGAGCATGGTCAACTATTCCGATTTAGACACGAGCGAGATGTCTGGCCCGGGTTCCTACACCACCCGCACCGCCGACTTTGGTTGGTCGGTTCTCGGATATCCATATTGTTGCGTATTCTAGTTGAGGAAGGTCGACCTTTTGGTTTGCGCCTCAATTCTCTATCCGGCAACAGCTTATACGGTGCAAGCGATACCGATGGCTACTTACGTTCATCTGGGACTGGTGGGAATACGTGTCTCCACACGTTGTACATGTTTTCTACTTTGTAGACTTCGTCGACATAGCTCATGGGATCAATACGAAGATTATGACAAGCCGCAAGTACATGAGCACATAGGTAACGAAGTGCATCAAATATCTCACAGTCGCATGTCCTATTTGTCAAGTGTACACGATAATGCCCGCCAACAATACCTTGGTTCGGTCTGTCAAACTCCGTGACACGAAACCATAGGCTGTCGAGGTCGTGACACACTGTGTGCATGGTGTTCGCCCGTGCCTTCCCACGGTTAATTTCTGCCAAGACCTTCGGGCTCCATACATGGCCTCCTTGCATCTGCCCTCGATAACTCGCTGCTCTCTTCGGAAATAGTGCCGCTAAACGAAAATATGTCTCCCGCATGACCGCTGTAATCGGCAGATGACGGGTTCCTTTTAGCACAAAATTTAAGCATTCGGCCAGGTTTGTGGTCATATGACCATATCGTAGGCCGTCGTCATATGCTTGTGTCCACTGTTCAAAAGGAATATTGCACAGTACTCGCGCTTGGTGTTATCGCCGCAAACCGACCAACATCTCGTGAAAGCGGTCTTTATTGATCTCGCACTCTCGCCAATATACGTTGATTGATAATAATATTACATACCACTATTCGATTGCGAATAAATTGAAAATTTCAAAACAAATTATATTAATATATATTTCATACCCATATTTCAGTAACTTGCCGTTTTTGTCTTTTAGATCGGTGTTGCCCATAGTAGTTGGATGAAACATGCCTCAGGCAATATCGATGGTGTGTGCGATGCCACATGCTTCCCTGGCGTTCTATTGTCGCAAGTATTCCAGGGCCCCGATCCGATATAACGATATGTCGGGTTGAGGCGACATGCCTCCTTAACCTAGATAGGAAGAAGTCCCAATAATCACCGACTTCTGGTGTTATTGCGAACGCAATCGGAAGGATTCTCCCCACACCGTCTTGTACCACAAACTAGCAATAGCCGACGCGTATATCTACCATACATGAAGAAGGTACCGTCAATTTGTACCAATGGCTTGCGGTATGTAAAAGCATCTCGGCATTGCTTAAATGTCCGTAATGACGCTTGAACATCGCGCATCCACGGAGCGCACGATCGTTGTAGTACGCCGTTCCGTTTCAAGGTCTCGTTTGTCAGCCGCTCGGGACATACGTCTCTCAACACCGACACCACCGCCACACTTCATTATATGAAGCGCCCCACCGACGTGCAACTTTTCCAACGCCGCTTGGCTATCCAAGCCTTTCAGAAGAGGGTGTGTACCCCATTTGGCTACGAATATTGCCAATTAAGGCCGCAAGATCGTAGTTTTGGGATCGGCCACCGTCGGGATTATTAAATCACCAACATGTCCGAATCCATCCTCGGATGATCTTGTGTTACACCTGTCAATGAAGTACGTTAAATAATGCAACATTACATAATATTAGTGTTATTCGAAATCATTGAACACGTAGTGGTACTATACCGGTAAGACATGTATGCGGACTACTATCCAAAAGCGCGTCCACGTGGGAGCGTTTTTGGCCACGGTTTGTTCTGCAACGTCTCCTCAAAATTATTTTGCCGGAGACTACTGTCCAAAAACTTATTTCATTTTTCAAATTGACCGGAACGGGCAAATTCCCCCAAAAACGCGTTGACGTGGACACGTTTTTGGGGGAAATTGCCCTTTCCGGTCAATATTTTTGAAACCTGTCATTTCCGGTAATTTTTGATTTTTTTTGGTATTTTGTGGATATTTGCCCAAAAAAAGTAGTTAAAATTTTAAAATTCATATGTATTTATTTTCCCTCTACTTTTTGTCAGCTTTCAGCAGTGGTTTCCTTTGTGTTATAGGTGAAAGTAAGTATAGGTGAGCGAAAGGCAACTACATAAAACCCTTTGGAGTGGCTCTCTTCTACCAGTTTCCCATCATATTATCATCAAGCAAGCAACTTCTTTTGCTGGCTTCCTCATTTGTGGTCATCATCACCGGTCGAACAAGTTAGTCAGAAAAGTATTTATTGAATTTCACCTTTTTATTGTTCTTTTAAGTCTCATTAAGCTGCAACAAACTTGGTTCCTTTTCTTTTTTGCAATGACATATATTACTTTTTGCTCCATGCTCATTAACTATATATGTTGCCCACTTCAAGGGTGAGCGTCAGTTATTTTCATATACTAGGAAGATCACATCTATGTATCTTATATCTGAAGACATATGTGTTAGAATACAGAAAAATCAAGACTAACAGAGGTCACTGACTACAACTTGATACAATTGTTTATGATTGGTGTTCTAACTTGGTACAACTACAGTTCATGTGCTTCCAGGATCCCATTAGGCACATTTTATTGTTGATCCTCAACTTTGAAAGCAATTTAATGTAATTCAAGCTTAGTTATGTTCTGTGGAATAACTAAGCTTGAATTAAAACGCGAAATATTTTTATTTGAGTTGAGTGATTACTCAAATATATTAAAAAAATAAACTCAAGATTATTCAAAATTAAAATGATACAATAAATCTCGAACATTAAAACCTAAAATTATCAATTTTAATAGAAAAAAATCAAAATAAACTGTTACATACTATACATTCATTTTCATGGTGAATGTCGGTTTTTTTTTTCCTTCACTGTCAAACAGAAGTATCAAACAGAAGCATCAGGTAGCTTTAATTTCTAATTCTCTATTTCTTTTAATTTTTCACAAATCCTGAGAAAATTTTTGTTTGCTCTTGAAATATTTCTATGTTATTGCTTCCTATCTTTTCTAAGATCTTCCCTTTACTCCTTTTTTATTTGGTTTTTTATTTCTTGAACTTTAAATTAGCTGATATTTCGAGCTTTAAATTTGGTTGTGCAAATTAAAATGCTCCCAGACTCGTATTGATTTCCTGCCAGATTTGATGTAGCAACATATTAGGACCTGTGTTGCGACATGGAAGTTTAAACTAGAGCTGTGTATGGGTTGGGCTACCCAGCCCGGCCTGAAGATTCGTCTAAAAAATGGGAGGGTTCGGATAAAAATATAGGCCCGAAATATGGATATGGATAAAAAAATGAGGCCTGTTTAGAAAACGGGCCGAGCCTTAGGTAAATTCGGCCCGAATTATATACTAAATATATATATTTTTTATTTTTAATCATATTTATATTTTATTTTCAATTTTAATATAACCACTTTTTATTATATTTTTAATTTGTGTATTGTTTTAAAAATTGTTTATTTCTTGATTTAATATTTGTTTTTATGTTTTTAAATATATTTGATTTATTATATTTTAAAACTTTTTATTTAATGAAATAAACTAAAAAAAATTTAATATGTGCCGAGCTCGAGCTTAATAATTTTATTTCGAGCCATGTTTAGATAAAATTTTAAATTCATATTTCAAGTCGGGCCGAGCCCGAACATAAAAAATAGACTTAAAATTTTATCTGGACCCAATTCAAATCAGACCCCGTCATGCACACCTCTAGTTTAAACCGTGTGGGTCCTTTCCTCATCTTTTTCAATAAGTAGCAGCCTTCGTTGACCGACCAAAAAGCATTTAATTTTAGTTTAAAAATGAAATCATATTTTATCAATCGAATGGTTGGAAGGGTAAAGCATTTAAATTATATTTGTATATGGAAGCGGTGGAAAAGTTTTATTTGAATATTTTTATGTATTTAGAGTTTAGTTTTTTTTTTGTAAATTTATTGAATTTCTCCTTTTAATTGCTCTTTCTAAGTCTCATTAAACTGCAGCAAACTTACCTTTTCTTGCTTGCAATGATAAATATTGCTTTTTGAAAAGTGATTAAATTGAAAATGGATTAATAGAGGAAATGGGTGGTATGGAAGTAAACATAGACTAGAGAGAATTGCTTGTTAGAAAATGTAGGAAATGAAAGAGTGAAAATGTACGATCTTGTAATAGATATTACTAAAATTATCACTCGTAAGTTGTATGAATCAAGAATTAATATTGCAACTTTAACACATGTATTGTTGGCTCTAACACTTCTATGTTTGATATAATCCAAAATTAAAATAAAGGTAAATTACACCAATAGTCACTCAACTTTTGGGGTAGCTATCAAAAAAATCACTTAGGTTTTATTTCAGTCATTCAACTTTTGAAAAATAATAAAACAGTCACTAACGTTATAAAAAAGTGACAAAATAATCACTAATTAATAATTTCGGTTAGGGTTTTAACAGGACTGCTTATGTGGCAAGTTAACTGGCTAATGTGGCTAGTTAACCATCATGTCTTTGCTCTTCTTTCTCTTCTTAGCTCTTCTTATTCTTCTTAGCTCTCTACCTTTGTAACCTTCTGCCATTGTTGGCGAACTCTTATGATTTTTCCAAATTGGAATGTGGTTTACTGTTCGAATCCCATGTGACCAGGAGGTGGCTACAAAAGTGTATTGGGGCGCCTTTTCTTCAAGACCAATGACATGGTTCAGGCTGTTGAAGCTCCTGACTCCGTACGAAACAAAGTCCCCTTCTATGTTTTTGGGTTTCTTGATGGAGAGGTCTCCTTGAAAGGTAAGGCCATTCTAACCCTACGTTTATTTTATGGAAGGAAGGCTCATGCTTCTTTCCTCTGAATTTTCAATATCGAATCTCAAATGTAAGGTACAATTATCAAGTGGCGTACTTTACCCTGTACCAAACAAATCAAGTACTCCAATTTACATCACTGTCGGAGATGGTGGAAATCAAGAAGGTCTAGCTGAAAGGTTAGTTTGATGGCATATTGCAACAAAGACAGGAATGATATTTAGCAACTTGTTTATAGTTAATCTGTTACAAACTAAATACCTCACTAAATTAAGCAAATGGTTTTTTGATTTTGCAGATTTTTAGATCCACAACCGGAGTATTATGCATTCCAAGAAGCTAGTTATGGTCATTTGACACTGGAGATCCAAAATCGGACCCATGCATTCTACCATTGGAACCGCAATGATGACGGGAAAAAAGTGGCAACTGACACATTTGTATTACACAATCCTTAATCTGCATAAGGATGTATGTTAAATGATGAAGCATCAAAGTCTGCTGTGAAACAACTAATGATAATTTCCAAAAATTTTGCTAAAATTACCCCAGTGCACGAAGCCTTTTTAGAGTGTTTGAACGATATTATTAGCAAACTTTTTAGAATAAAATATGCAGTGAGTGGTATATGTTGTAGGAGAATTGATTCACTTGAAGATATGGTTGTGTTTCGTTGCAGGTCAAGCAATCTGAGATGAAAAATAAAAAAGCAACTGGTTCTTATTGAGAAGATGAACTTTCGGCTAAAGCATTTCATCTTTGGTATAGATTTAGTTGATTAAATTTCAATAAAAAGATGAAATTGCCAAAATTAATCAAATTGAGTAAGCAAAGATGCAAATTCCTTAGCATGAAGCTTCCATTCGGTGTATTTTTTTTTTTACAGTCTCTTCTTCTTCTTCTTCTTCGTCTTATCTGTTAAAAATAGGTTTTTTTTATTTAATTTTTGACGTAGACATCCAACATGGCAAGTTAATTGGCCACATTAGCTAGTTAAGTTGCCACATCAATAGTCCTGTTAAAACCCTAATGGAAACTGTTAATCAGTGACTATTTTGTCACTTTTTTATAATGTTAGTGACTATTTTGTTATTTTTTAAAAGTTGAGTGACTGAAATGAAACTTAGGTGACTGTTTTGTTAACTACCCAAAATTGAGTGACTGTTGGTGTAATTTACCATTAAAATAATTCAAATTCAACTGAAAATTTTTAAATTATTTTAATGTTTTAAATCTATTAATTTAATTAAGAATTTAAATTTTTTTTGCTTTGGCATTATATTCCAAAATGCGTTTTCCTTTTTAAAGTACTTAGCTTATTAATAAAGATTGAAACTCAAAAGTATTTTGTTTCTAATTTTAAACAATCATTATCTATTTCTTTTAAGCCTTAAAATATTTGAAAATTACCATAAAATTAAATCATATTTATCAAACAAATGGTTGGACGGGTAAAGGGAAATTTTTTCCCAAAAATTTTAAAATTATGTATCAATTTTTTTTTTTGTCTTCTAATAAAATACTAACAAAGTTGAACTTGATAAACATATATGTTTACATTTAATTTAAAGATCAAGAAATTACTAAGTATTTGTTGAGTTGCTCTATGTTTTGTTTTAATTCTTAATTTATATATATTTACCATAAGCTAAAGGGAACGCGTATTACTTTTATAATTTTATTAGTGGAGTCTTAAATACTCCAAAATTTTCATTAAATAAAACATAATTCAAAGTGATTTTAATCCAAAAATTTGATTTGATTGACTATATGAGTGAGTTCCGCACCAGTTTCCTGTGGGTTGTAGGTGATTCAAGGGGGCAGGCATAGAAAACCTCATCATCTTCCATCCAACAAGCTTTATTTATTCCCAGAGTCTCAAGCAGCCTTCCTTGACCATATATATATTTATTTTAAACTAAGCTTTAATTTGCTTTTCTTAAAGTCATTGCAGCCAAGTCTTCCACAAATTTTCATAGGACCTTCATTTGCTGCTTTCTTCATCTCCCATCCAACAAGCTACTCAGAACAGGTATATTTTTTGAATTTCACCTCTTTAGTCTTCTTTCAAACTTCTTAAACTGCAACTTACTATAATTTCATTTATAAAAAAAATTAGTTAAAATTCATCGGTATTAATATTTTCCCTACTTTTCATCAGCTTTCAGCAGTGGTTTCCATTGTGTTGTAGGTGAAAGTTTTGGTGAGTGAAAGGCAGCTACACAAAACCCTTTGGAGTGGCTCCCTTCTACCAGTTTCCCATCATATTATCAGCAACTTCTTTTGCTGGCTTTCCTCATTTGTGGTCATCATCCCCCATCCAACAAGTTAGTATGAAAAGGTATTTATTGAATTTCCCCTTTTTTATTGTTCTTTCAAGTCTCATAAACTGCAACAAACTTGGTTACTTTTCATGCTTGCAATGACATATTGCTTTTTGCTCCATGCTCATTAACTATCTATCTTATATCTGAAGACATATGTGTTAGAATATAGAAAAATGAAGACTCTATAACAGAGCTCACTAACTACAACTTGATACAAATTGTTTATTATTTGTGTTCTAACTTGTTACAACTACAGTTCATGTGCGTCCAAGATCTCATTAGGCACATTTTACTATAGAAGAGTAAATGAAGGAGGATTATCCTAGCATTGGAACTGAGATTAGGATTTGCTTTCTAAAGTATAATTTACAAATTTTTAATCTCCTATTTCGGAGCTTAATAACAGTAGGTAGATATTTTAGCATGTTAACATACTATAAAAATGACACACTGAAACGACAGAAGCTGCTATTGCATTCAAAATCGAGTAATAACATTTTAGAATTCCTTATGGTAATTTATTTGGATTGACTCTAGATATCTATTTTCTATTAATTTCATTTTATCATTTTTGGATTTCATCTTTATAACTTGTGAAATTTCTTGTGGAATATGTTAAAAAGATTATGTTATTTTTTAACCATGGTTAGATACATACAGCTGACTATGCATTATTACTTAGTTTCTAACATATTACATGTTATGCAGTACTTTTAACTTAGAGTCATGGACTTTGCTCTGAATAAGATTGATAAACACTGGGATAATAACAGAAGCCTTAATCAGCGTATAAATGACCTGAAAAGGAAACTAATGGAATTGAATGGTGTAAAGGAAGATACTGATTCTAGAATGAAAGCAGAGCTGCGGCCAAGAAAGAAACTCAAGAGGGAGGTCCAGATATGGTTGGAAAACGTTGAAAGAATCAATGGCGTAGTTCAAAACCTTAATGAACGAATCTGTGAAAGCAGTACTCTTTCAGGTGGATTTCATGTAGACAATGTGTTAAAGAGGATAAGAGAAGTTGAGGAACTTATTCAACAAGGCAAATATTGTTCACCAAGTTGAACCATCTTCACCACTTGCTATTACTCTAGAGGTAAAGGAGTTGTGCGAATCAATGGAATGGGCTGATCCTGATTTCAAGTTTAATTTGATCCGGAAACTTTGATTTTTATGAATATTTGTATTTGTTATCCAACCAAACAGACTTAAATATTGTTATGTATTCATGCAGTTTTGCTTTTCCATTCTCTACTTTTTGCATCAGAAGGGTGAATATCAAAATACCCATACATACAATAATCGACTTTGAGAAGGATAAAAAAAAAAAAAAAAAGGAACCTCAGGTGATATTATGAATAAAATAAACAGAGGATGGAATCCAAAATCTGATTCATCAATTGATACACTATATTTTGCCCCATTCATAAATTGTAACATAATGGTATAATTAAAACATAATAATGTCAGAATTAAATTTGTCCAAGAACATCAAGAAAACGAGAAAAAGAAATCTTAAGTGTATTATTAAGAGTATTAATCAACAAAAGTGACATTAAAAATGTTGAAACCATTTTTTTGAAAAACGGGAGTCGCCACCAATCTTTTTTATGAGGTGTGATCGGGTCACCTCTTAATTCGATCATTTTAATAAACAATTTAATTTATTAAAACAATAGTTTTGATCTACGAAATTCAAATAAAATGGGTTCCGGAATCGGTTACGTACGAGGAAGGGTTAACACCCTCGCAACGCCCAAAATTGGTACCTAGTTGATTAATTAATGTCTTAATGTCGAAAGTTGAAAATTTGGAAAGAATTAAAAATAAGCTCCCCTTTTTTATTAATGTTAATTTTAAAAACACTTGAATTAAACCGAAACGATTGCTCAAGATTCCCTCGTCTCGAGATATCAGAGTATCACATCCCGTAAGTTAGGACACGATATCTTGAACTCTCAAGCACAAGTTTTCCTTTGAAATTTTTATTTATTGAAATTACTATGTTTTGAAATTTAAAAGGATATTTGGCCACTTAGGATCAACGAGAAAATCGAAACCCCGTGAATCAGGACACAATTTCTCAACTTTCCAAAAACGTGAAATATTGCCTTATTTTAATTTTTTTTTTGTTTTTAAATAATGACGAGTGCAACACTTAAAGACGTATATTTATTTTGTTTGGAGTAAAAATAAAACAATTTACATTGGATAAATATGTTAGAGTTTAATTCGCGACGCAATGACATGAAACAACAATATGATAATGAGAATAGAGCAACGATATGAAAGTACAAATAAACGAATTAAAGTACACAATGGCAATAATTACACAACATATGTCATGTTAATACTAACATTAATAATAATAATAAAAAAACGAAATAAACCATATAGAACAATATTAAATAAATAATAAGGCAATTTTAAATAAACAATACATAAACTATAAAAAGCAACTTAAAGTAAATAATATAAAACAATTTAAAATCATTAACATATAAGACCATTTAAAATAAAATAATATATAAATTATTTAAAATAAATAATATATAAATTAACTTAAAATGAATAGTTTATAAAACAAGTTAAAGTGTCATATAAAAAGTTTGAAACATAATATGTCAGGAAATTTAAAAAAATAAAAAATAAAAAGGTTTAGATAAATGATGTATTATATATATTAAAAATAAATAGTATATAAAAAATTGAAATAAATAATAAAATAGTTTAAAAATAAAGAATATAACAAATTTTGAAATAACATATAAAATAGTTTTAATTAAATAATGTATAAAATCTAAAATAGATAATAAATAAAATAATGTATTAATATATAAGACAATTTAAAAATAAATTATATATATAAAATAAATAATGAAAAAATTTAAAATAAACTGTATATACAATAATTTATGATAATCAAACAACTCAAAAATAATATATAAAAAGGATTAAAGTGAATAATATAGAAAAAAACTTAAAATAAATAATATAAAGCAATAAAAAATAATATACAATACAACAATTTGAAAATAAATAGGCAAAGAAATGAATTAAATAGATTAAGGATGAAATTGAAATTGGACTGAAATTCTAGGTATGAATCGCAAAAAAAAAAGCTGCTAAGGACCATATTAGAACACCCTCGAAGGAATAGGGATCGAAAGAGCAAATTTCCCAGGCCCTTAATGTGTAGCGTTTTATCTAAGGGCCAAAGTGACACCGAAAATAAATTATGCGGATAATTCACAAATATATAAAACAATTTAGGGCTGGATTGCCAAGTGCAAGAAAAACGGAGCATGACTCCCAGCTTCCTCAGATTGAGCTTGGTCAGATGACAGTACTCTAAGGAAAACACAATTTAAATGGTCAAGAGATATCACACTATCAAAAATAATTTAAATGGCAGTATAGCTAATCCGTATTCACTATGTCGATCCTAGAACCGACTAAACCGTAGCTCTGATACCAACAAATGTAACACCCCCTACCCGTATTCGATTCAGAATAGAGTACGAGGCATTATCGGAGTTTACGAAATTTTTTTCTTTTTTTTTACTCTACATAGCCCCTTTATAAATATTTAGCCTTCCCTGCAATTTTAAATCGAGACCAGTCCACATCAACATATTTTCATAATAGATTCATGCATATTATAAGATAACTTCAACACATACCAAAACAAGATTTATTAGCCATACAAATGGCTAACCTTACATTCATTTCATATTAACCTCTACTTTATTAGCTTATACATGCCATTGTTTTCCAAAATAAAGTTTCTTTATATACCGAAATCTTGAGGTTGATAGTGTGATGTGTCTCCGACTAAATCTGACCTTCGAGCTCTTAACACTCGATACTAGTTCGTATACAAAATCTACTAATCTGGGACTTTTTCCTTTCCTCGATCTAGCTTCGTATTTGAGTTTTCCGGATCTATTAAATATCTAAGCTTCAAACTTTCAAATTTCCCCTTTTCTTCTTTCTTTTCTCTTTTTCTCTCTTTCCTTCACGTTTGCTCTATGTTCTTCTCTTTCTTTTTTATGTTTTTGTTTCTTTTCTCCTTTCTTTTTATAATATGTATATTATAATAAGTATCTGTATAAAAAATCTCAGATTTTTATACAATACACCGTCTTAACTATACAAAATGGCTTAATTGCCATTTTGGTCCTTTATAATTTCTTTTAATTACCTACCCAAAGTTAAAATTTTCTAACGAAATTTTAATACCACATTACTAACATTTTATAAATATTTATAAAAATATTTCCTATCATATAAATATTCATGCAAATATATTGAAATAAATTTCTCTTTAAATCGGATTTATGGTTGCGAAACCATTGTTCCGATAACCTTGAATTTAGGCCATTACAACTCTTCCCCCCTTTTAAGGATTTTCGTCCTCGAAAATCTTACCAGTAAAGAGGTTTGAATATTGTTTCCTCATTGCCTCTTCCGGTTCCCATGTCGCTTCCTCAATCCCGTGCTTTTGCCTCAATACTTTTACCAAGCTTATTTTTTTATTTCTAAGCTCTTTTGCTTCCCATGCCAATATCTTGACCGGTTCTTCACTGTAAGTCATATCCGGTTGAATCTCCACTTCTATCGGAGAAATAACATGTGAAGGATCTGACCGATATTGTCGTAGCATAGACACATGAAAAACATTATGGATTCTATCAAGTTCTGGTGGTAATGCCAACCGATAAGCGACAGGTCCAATTCTTTCTATGATCTCATATGGCCCGATAAATTTTGGACTCAATTTACCCTTTCGACCGAACCAGAGAACTTTCTTCCAAGGAGATACTTTTAGAAATACCTTGTCACCGACCTGAAATTCAATCTCTTTTCGTTTAAGATCGGCATATGATTTTTGACGATCAGAAGCTGCTTTTAAACTATCCCGAATAACCTTTACTTTTTCTTCTGTTTCTCGGATTAAATCAACCCCATGTATCTTCTTTTCACTGAGCTCTGTCCAATATAACGGTGTTCTACATTTTCTACCATACAAAGCTTCATACGGAGCCATTTTAATACTGGACTGATAACTGTTATTGTAAGCAAATTTAATCAAAGGTAGATACCTCTCTCAATTACCTTCAAACTCTAGTATACAACACCGGAGCATATCTTCCAATACCTGAATTACACGCTCAGATTGACCATCTGTCTGAGGATGAAATGCAGTACTGAAATACAATTGAGTACCCAAAGCTTCTTGCAATTTATCCCAAGAACGAGACGTAAATCAGGGATCTCTATTCGATATAATGGAGACAGGCACTCCATGTAGCCTGATAATCTCAGATATGTACAGTTCAGCCAGTTTATCTAAAGAATAATCCATACGTACCGGAATAAAGTGCTTTGACTTTGTCAATCGGTCAACAATCACCCAAATAACATCCTTTTTCCTCGGAGACAACGGTAACCCCGATACAAAATCCATTGTGATTCTTTCCCATTTCCATTTCGGCATAGTAATTGGCTGAAGTAACCCCGAAGGTACCTGATGTTCAGCTTTAACTTGCTAACATATTAAACACCTTGATACAAACTCAGAGATATCACGTTTCATTCCTGGCCACCAGTACATCTTTTTTAGATCATTATTCATTTTATTACTCCCCGGATGTATAGACATAGTACCATTGTGAGCCTCGTGTAGAATTTTCTGTATGAGCTCTGAATTCTGAGGTACACATACCTTACCTCTAAATAACATACAACCATCAATCCCAACCTGAAATTCAAAATCGGTACTTGACTCACACTGTGCCCGTTTAACCTGGAACTTCTCATCATTCTTCTGAGCTTCACATATTTCCTGTAGAAATGTCGGTTTAACTCTCAATTTAGCTATGATTGAACCATCATCAGTCAGTGACAACCGGGTATTCACGGCTCATAAAGCAAACAGAGAATTTCGACTCAAAGCATCAGCCACAATATTAGCCTTACCCGGATGGTAATAAATAATCAAATCATAGTCCTTTATCAGTTCAAGCCACCTGCGTTGTCTCAAATTCAAATCTTTCTGTGTCATCAAATATTTCAAGCTTTTATGATCAGTATAAATATGACATTTCTCTCCGTACAGGTAATGCCGCCATATCTTCAGTACAAATACAATAGCAGCTAATTCAAGATCATGTACCGGGTAATTTCTTTCATGTGATTTAAGTTGTCTTGAAGCATAGGCTATTACTTTACCTTCTTGCATCAAGACACAACCTGAACCATTTAATGAGGCATCACTGTAAATAGCAAATTCCTTACCCGGTTCAGGCTGCACTAATACTGGTGCTTTAGTTAGTAGATCTTTCAATCGGTTGAAACTCTGCTGACATTCATTAGTCCACTCGAACTTTACATCTTTCTGCAATAATCGAGTCATCGGAGAAGCTATCATAGAGAATCCCTGTACAAATCTCCGATAATAACCAGCTAAACCCAAGAAACTTCTAACTTTAGATACATTCTTTGGTGGACTCCAATTAACAATAGCTGAGATTTTACTTGAATCAACCCTGATGCCTTCAGCGGATACAATATGTCCAAGAAAACCCACTTCTCGAAGCCAAAATTCACATTTACTGAATTTAGCATATAACTGCTTCTCTCACAAAATTTGCAACACAATTCTCAAATGTTCTGCATGTTCTTCTTCATCTCTAGAATAAACCAAAATATTATCAATGAAAACTACCACAAACCTATCTAAGTACGGTCTGAATATCTGATTCATCAAATCCATAAATATTGCGGGTGCATTAGTCAACCCAAATGGCATAACCAGAAACTCATAATGCCCGTACCTGGTTCTGAAAGCTGTCTTTGGCACATCTGACTCCTTTACCCGTAACTGATAGTAGCCCGATTGGAGATCAATCTTTGAAAATACAGTAGCACCTTTCAGCTGATCAAATAAATCATCAATCCGGGGCAACAGGTACTTATTCTTTATAGTTACTTTATTGAGCTGCCGATAATCAATACACAATATCAAAGACCCGTCTTTCTTTTTCACAAACAGAACCGGAGTACCCCAAGGTGAATGACTCAGTCGGACAAAACCTCTATCAACAAGTTCCTGTAATTGTGTCTTTAATTCCTTTAATTCTGCAGGAGCCATTGGGTATGGAGCTATGGAAATCGGAGTAGTTCCTGGAATCAAATCTATAGAAAATTTCACTTTTCTTTCTGGTGGCAACCCTGGTAACTCTTCTAGAAACACATCAAAAAATTCGCATACCACTGGCACTGCCTGAATCTTCGACTCAGATTCCTTAGTATCTAATACATAAGCAAGAAAAGCATCATACCCCTTTTTGACATACCTCTGAGCAGCAATAACTAAAATCACATCAGATAATCCCCCTGTCTGACTAGATTTAACCCGGAGTAACTCACCATTCTGGCACCTCAACACAATATATTTCTGTTTACAGTTTACTACTGCATCATGCTGAATTAACCAATCCATGCCCAATATCACATCAAACTCATCAAATGGCAGTAACATCAAATCAGCCAAGAAACAATAACCTCTTACCATCAGTAGACAATTTTTACAAATTTTATCCACCAAAATAGATTGGCCGAAGGGGTTCGAGACTTTAACCACAAATTCAGTAGGTTCAACAGGTAAATCTTTAACGCATGTAAGCTTTACACATATATATATATGAATGAGTAGAACCGTGATCAATTAATGCGGTAATATCAGTATCAAGTAAAGAAAATGTACCAGTAATAACATCGGGTGCTGAGGCATCTTCTCTGGTACGAATGACATATGTCCTAGGAGGTGCTCGTGTCTCAGGCCTACTTGCAGTATCTTTTGTAGCTCTTCAGCTACCATTGACATTACTGGATGGTCGAGATGGTCTACCCCTCAAAGATGGATTACTCGGCTTCGATATATATTCAGCTTCTTTTTCACTTCTTTCTGGACAATCTTTGAGGAAATGGTCAAAAGAACCACATCAGTAACAAGCCCCGATCTTAAATCGACATTCACCAGAATGAGCTTTATTACAATACTGGCATCTCGGCTTAGGGGTACCAACACTGCCAACACTGGTCACTGATGGAGTGGAAGGTCTTGGATTAGTGCGCTGTGAACCTCGCTCTCTGTTCGAATACCCAGTGGCTGAGGTAGAACGATCCTGGTACTTCTTCAATTTCTTTGGAGCAGAAAACTGAGATTTTCCCATTGGTCTTTTATTAAAAATTCGAGCTTCCCTCTTAGCCTGTTTCTTTTCTTTGCTCAATTCTTCTGCTTTATAAGCTCGCTCTGCCAGTGTAGCAAACTCTCAAATTTCAAGAATTCCAATAAGTAGCTTAATTTCTTCATTCAACCCTTCTTCGAATCGTTTACACATTTCAGCTTTCGACTGTATCCATTCTCGAGCATATTTACTTAACCGAACAAATTCTCTTTCATACTCAGATATTGATCTATTGCCCTGTTTTAGCTCAAGAAATTCTTTTCTTTTCTGATCAAGGAATCTCTGACTGATATATTTCTTTTTGAACTCGGTCTAGAAGAATTCCCATGTAATTTCTTCTTTCAGAACAACTGAAGCTTTAGTATTCCGCTAATGATAAGCTGTGTCTTTTAGCAGTGAGATGGCACATTTCAAACATTTTTTTGGTGTGCAAGATAATTCTTCCAAAACACGAGTAGTATTCTCTAACCAAAATTCAGGCCGTTTGGGATCATCATCAACTGCTGCTCAAAATTATTCGGCCCCATATTTTCAGATTTTATCGACCAGAGCTTTTCCTTTTCTAACAAACTCAGTACCTGTACCCTGTGAAATTTCGAGAACCGGTGGAGGAACAGGAGGGGGAGCTTGAGTTTGCTGCACTATAGGGTTAGTTCTTATGTACTGAGTAAACCATTTATTCATCATTTGAAAGAAGGCTATTTTTGCCTCCTCCCCTTGACCCTCTATACCGGGCCTTCTACTGCTAGTTTCTTCTCTTTGTACTAAAGCCGGAGCATGACTCCTAGCTTCCTCAGATTGAGCTCGGTCAGATGACATTACTATAAGGAAAACACAATTTAAATGGTCAGGAGATATCACACTATCAAAAATAATTTAAATGGCATGTATAGCCAATCTGTATTCACTATGTCGATCCTAGAATCGGCTAAACCGTAGCTCTGATACCAACAAATGTAACACCCACTACCCGTATTCGATATCAGAATAGAGTACGAGGCATTATCGGAGTTTACGAAATTTTTTTCTTTTTTTTTTTACTCTACATAGCCCCTTTACAAATATTTAGCCTTCCCTGCAATTTTAAATCGAGACCAGTCCACATCAACATGTTTTCATAATAGATTCATGCATATTATAAGATAACTTCAACACATACCAAAACAAGATTTATTAGCCATACCAATGGCTAACCTTACATTCATTTCATATTAACACCTACTTTATTAGCTTATACATGCCATTGTTTTTCAAAATAAAGTTTCTTTATATACCGAAATCTTGAGGTTGATAGTGTGATGTGTCTCCGAGCTCTTAACACTCGATACTAGTTCGTATACAAAATCTACTAATCTGGGACTTTTTCCTTTCCTCGATCTAGCTTCGTATTTGAGTTTTCCGGATCTATTAAATATCTCAGCTTCAAACTTTCAAATTTCCCATTTTCTTCTTTCTTTTCTCTTTTTCTCTCTTTCCTTCACGTTTGCTCTCTGTTCTTCTCTTTCTTTTTATGTTTTTGTTTCTTTTCTCCTTTCTGTTTATAATATATATATTATAATAATTATCTTTATAAAAAATCTCAGATTTTTATACAATACACCGCCTCAACTATACAAAATGGCTTAATTTCCATTTTGGTCCTTTATAATTTCTTTTAATCTATAATTCAACTTTTACTTCTATTTCAATTTAGTCTTTTTCTTTTAATTACCTACCCAAACGTTAAAATTTTCTAACGAAATTTTAATACCACATTACTAACATTTTATAAATATTTATAAAAATATTTCCTATCATATAAATATTCATGCAAATATATTGAAATAAATTTCTCTTTAAATCGGATTTATGGTTGCGAAACCATTGTTCCGATAACCTTAAATTTAGGCCATTACAGAATTTGCTTATGTGAAATTTCTGTGTTTTAATTTTGTCATTTGAGTGTCTAATTTAATAAAAGGGCTTAATCACGTAAAATGAAAATTTGATGGTTAGTTGTGAAAGTGCCTAATTATTTTTGTCTTTTTAATATGGAGGATTTATATTGCAATTAGGCCATTTTAATACATAGTGGACGGCAACATGATATTAGTATATGTTTTTATATGTTAATTTTATGAAGTAAATTAATAATAATATAAATTAATGTTATAATATAATAAAGAAAACATAAAGTGAAAGCCATTTTTATACCATCTTTTTAACACTGAAATTCCTAGTGACATGTCACTTGTATCCTAATCGTTTCCTAAGGTTCAATTGGGACTCTTTCACACTTGTTATCACTTAGTCAATATTCACTTAATCACTTGTCTCATGATAACACTAATTCACAATTACTCGTTACATTCCCAATCATAGAAGTCACATTTAAGTACAATATTTCAATGCATTTCCATGTACCATAGACATATTTTAAATCAATTTATAAACTTGGCACATTAAACATTTAATTCAACATAATTCATTTAATGCACTAATTTAGCTTTCAAATATGAATTACAGCATTATTGCATTATTATTAACATACCAACTTACCTCGAATCCAGAAACGACAATTTACCAACTTTCCTGATTTTCGATTTTCCTTCCGTTCTAGGTTCAAATCTCATTTTTCGGGGTCTAAAACATCACATTTCATTTATTTAATTAATTTATTACTCAAAGCAGTCCCTAACTCAAACTTTAGAAAAATTACAATTTTGCCCATAATTTTTTCAAAAATTACACTTTTACCCCTAGGCTCGTAAATTAAAATTTATTCCTTTTTCTTATGTTTTGTGGCATGCTGAACATTTTTCCATTCTATGGCAACATCAAATTCTCACTCTAACATGTACCTATGAACATTAGGTATTTTTACCGATTATGTCATTTTACTCGTTTTCACGTAAAATCGCTTAGTAAAAGTTACTTAACATAATTTCAGCCTTCATATTATATCATAAAACATCAAAATAAACACATTTCACCTATGGGTATTTTTCCAAATATGAACCCTAGGTTAAATTATTGCTAGAATAAGCTAAATAAAGTTACCGGGACTCCAAAAACGTAAAGAATATTAAAAACAGGGCTTGGAATCACTTACTATGGAGCTTGGAAGCTTGAAACAAACCCTAGCTATGGAGAACCCTTGTAATTTCGTCCTAATGAAAAAGATGGACATATTTTACATTTAAATTTTGTTTTTAATTCATTTAATTCACTAAATTACCAAAATGCCCCTTAAAAAATCTTTTGAAACATACCCATCCATGTCCATTTTTGTCCACCAGCTTTACCAATGGTCTAACAGTTGGACACCTCTAACATGTGGAACTCACTTTTGCACTTTTTATAATTTAGTCCTTTTGACTAAATTGAGTGCCCAAACGTCAAAATTTTTGAATGAGATTTTCACGAAATCATTCCGTGAAATTGTAGAACATAAAAATATAAATAAAATAAATTTATCAACATCGGATTTGTGGTCCCGAAACCACTATTCCGTTTAGGCCTTATTTTGGGATGCTAAAGTTTGACTGGACAAAAAAAATAATTTAAACTGAAATTATTCATATTAAAATAATGTAAATGATTTTTTTAGATGAAATTAGGATTGTAGTTAAAACTACAATCAAAATATGATTATATGTACAAATACAAAGAATTCTATTTAAAAACTATCCAAAATCAAAGTGATACAATTTAAACCTTAAAATAAAATAAAAACTATACATTTAATATAAGAATTATAAGAATTAAAATGGTTTTCACCCTTAAATCAAGTTGAATGTTTCTAAAGCATAAATTTTAATCTATTTCATTAAAATAATGATGCATCGTTGAAAGCACCAAATATATCCTACTCTCTGCAAAATAATGAAAATAACAGTAAATGGGAAGTAGGGTCGAATCCACAGGGATCGGATTATACAAATGCGAAATCCTGGGCAGAATCGTGCCCAAGAAAACCTGCGTTCCTAAAAGATAAACAAAAAACGGAATTAATAATTTTTGATCTGGAAAAATAATAAAAAAAGAATTTAAGACGAATTGAAATTACGAGAATAAATTACGAGAATTAAAATGAGGAAAATAAAAAGAAAGGGTTTAGAGAAAAGTTTCTTATGTGGAGAGATTCCAGCCTCCAGTTGCCTCGATCCGCCTTGGGTTCAATCATTGGCTTTTAGATGATCCTTCTCAATCCGAATAAGCCAGTTATAGTGGAAGAGGACGCCTACGACCACCAGCTCCAAGGATTTAGATTTCAATTTGGTGGAACCTGACTCTAGCCAACAACCTCTCTTGTGGGATTATCTTATGCTAGATCAACGTTTCTCAAGGGCGAATCCCACGCCATTTTGTCTCTTGGGCTCGCCAACCTCTGACACAGTAAGCTAACGAACTGACTGTGCAACCTTCTCAAAATATACAAAGCGGCCGTTCCTTGCACACATTGAAAAGATCACTTCTTAAGGGACATGGACGGAAGCGTCAGCCCCGTAATGCGGAGAAACGATGAATACCCTGTTGAGAAGGCTAAGTACGAATTCTAAACCTCAAGAACCCTTTTTGGGGATTTTTGGCAACCTTTGGCTAAATGGATTTTAGTGGCTCATGGATAGGATGTAAAAGAAAATAATTATAAAAATAGAAAAGGAAATTTTATTGAAGGAAAATATGGAAAGAACAAAGATTTTTGGGGAGAGAGTTTACAGAAAAGATGCACAACCATTTGAGTCACTTCACCCCCTATTTATAGTGCTAAGATAGATGGATTAATCCTACTCAAACTCCTAAAGATAATTACAATTAATCAAAGATAAATAGAGATAAATAAAGAAATTAAATAATCCTCAATAATTATCCTAATATTAATTATCCTAATATAATTAAAATAGAGTCTAATAAAGCAAAGTCTCTTCTTTTTGCATTTCAATCCTTCTGTCCTCCATGTTTGCACTTTTGGCACCATCTTTTTCCTTTGTTGAACATTAGTCCATTTTTATCTTTAATTTCACATTTTTGGCCATTAATTTTGCTTTTGCCTCCATTTAGTCCCTACAAGATAAAAGACCATAAATAGCCCAAATTAGTAGAATCATACTCAAAATAAATGTACAATTAGCACATAAAAATATGTCATTCTAGAGTATTATCAGATTCCCCCCTACTTAGCCCATGCTTGTCCTCAAGTATAGTTCCTAACCACTGTGAAGATTAGATTCTGAAAGAAATTTTACTCCAAAGTTTTATAAAGATTAGTCAAAAATGCATATGAAAAATAAGAGAACTTCTAAGCTTGCTTTAAGTAAAACAGAAAAAGTTTTCTAATTAGCACACACAAAAACTAAAATCGTTTTGAATTATTTCATGCTATTTAGGTAAATTACCAAACCTACTAAGACACTCTATTTATTTCCGCTTTTAGTCCCCAACTGAAATTCTATTAGTACTATATTTTTTTTTCTTTTCTTTTCTTTTCTCCTTTTTTTTCTTTTTTTCTTCTTTTTTTTCTTTTTTTCTTTTTTTATTTACTTAGGAATATATTTCCGGTTAGCGGAGTTTTACCCATCACGTCACATAACCTTTTGACGCGAAGTAGAATGACAACCCAAGCACCCTACCCCGGTTACTCAGTCAGTTACGTTCTGAGCCGCACTCATAACCTTGATTAGCGGAGTTTTAACTATCACGTCACACAACCTTTTGACGCGAAGTAGAATGACAACCCAAGCACCCTACCCCGGTAACTCAGTCAGTCACGTTCTAAGCTGCACCCATAACCTTGGAAACATTTATTAAATAAAATTTACACGAAATTTTAATTTTAAGAGGACTTAAGAGAAATAATCAAGTGTTGAAAATAAGTTTTAGTAACCACCTAATAGACATGAACATAATTTAGGCGTGCAAATGTATTAAGTGTCCACTTGATATTAAACTTGATCAATTTTACAAAAAGCAAGATAGAGTTAACTTATTAATCATAATTGTTTTTAGCCTAATAGAAATAAAACAGTGGAG
The DNA here is from genome assembly GCA_025503065.1 of Gossypium bickii. NCBI lineage: Eukaryota > Viridiplantae > Streptophyta > Magnoliopsida > Malvales > Malvaceae > Gossypium > Gossypium bickii. The sequence continues at coordinate 125,979,395 of CP106711.1, forward strand.
ATAAAATCAAACAGACAGAACCATAACTGACTCAGTAGCCAAGAATCATGCATGTAGGTCAAACAGTGGCAAGTCGTGGTCAAATTCTTGGGCATGAAAAGCGACAGAATATTCTTTAAAAAAAATGGATGGACAAAATGGAGCCTCAAGCAGCAAACATAAATCACAGCAGAAGACAACAGTAATACGAAGAATACCCCCCTACTTAAAACACATTGTCCTCAATGTGGACGCAAAAGAAATAAATAGGTAGAAAAGTTTAGAAAAACTCCCCGTGTAGCTACTGTCGATTGCGGAGGACTTGTGCGTGAAGGGGACGATGTGCCTAGAATAGGCTTGTTTGGCTGCACGGATATGACATTTTGGCTCACTTTCTGCCTCTTTTTCTTCGTATTTTCGCTCCGTTTTACCTAGATAGAAGAAAAGAAATTTATTTGAATAAATTGAAAGAAATTAAAAAAAAGAAAAGAAAATAATAAATAATAACAAAAACAAATAATAAATAATAAAAGAAAAATAAAGATTGGGTTGCCTCCCAACAAGCGCTTGTTTTAACGTCATTAGCTCGACGACTTAAATGGTTCTACGGTGGCTCAAAATAAATCTTTTTAATCATGTGAGCTTGGAATTCTCATTTTTTATCACATCCACCATATTTGGGTTTAATCGTCTTTGCGCCTTTTTCATTGGTTTCATATTTTCCTCCAAGGGGTCAATCCCTTTTAATTCGGCAATGGTTTCATCATCCTCCAAAAATGTGAATTTGAGATGCTCAAGAGATGGTTTTAAATTTGGATCTGATGCCTGCACAACAGAAGGTAGAAGTTTAGTATCTATAGGAGCCAATAATTCAAAATCATCAAACATCATTTTAGATTTATCTCCATAAATTGACTCAAAATTTTCTTCCACTAAAGAGTCAATTATGTCGACACAATTTACGCTCAAGATTTCACTAGGATGGCTAATAGTGTCGTAGACATTAAACTTCACGATCTCCCCATCAAACTCCATCGTGAGAGTTCCACTTCGAACGTCGATTTTAGTACTACCCGTACTAAAGAATGGTCATCCTAACAAGAGATCTGAAGATCCGGGAGCACTATCCTCCTCCTTTTTTATCACATAAAAATCTGCAGGAAAAATAAGTTTGTTAACTTTTACCAACACGTCCTCGAGAACTCCTTCGGGACGCACAATTGACCTGTCTGCCAGTTGAATGATAACACCTATTTTTGTTAAAAAACCTGCGTTAAATGATTCATAAATAGAATATGGCATCACATTTATGGAGGCTCCTAGATCACACATAGCCTTTTTAATCCCCAAATGACCTATTTTGCATGGTATTGCAAACATGCCCCTATCCTTACATTTTGCCGGCATTTTTCGATGTAACACTGCAGTCACATTTTCACCCACATTCACCCTTTCATTACCTGTTAACTTCCGTTTGTTGGTGCAAAGCTCTTTAAGAAATTTAGCATACCTCGGTATTTTCTTGATGGCATCCAACAACGGAATGTTGATCTCGACGTTTCTAAATGTTTCGAGGATTTCCTTGCCCTCCTTACCTCTTCGACATTGGTGGAATCGTTCTAGAAATGGAGGTTGAATTATGGGTAATGGGGGTTTCGCTTGGACCTGTTCGTCTTTCTCTGGCTTTTTCTAGGCAATTTCTTGGGCATGATTTCTGTCGGGAATCGATTCCAGTACCTTTCCACTTCGCAGCGTCACTGCATTTGCATTTTGCCTTGGGTTTGGTTCTGTTTGTGACGGCAGCTTCCCTTAAGAGTTCAATTTCTCAACTGATATGGTCAGTTCTCTTATAGATGCCTCAGTTTTCTGTTGAAAATCCTTTATTTCTCTTTGGAAATTAAGAGTTTGCTGTTGAAAATCAAGGACATTAGCTGCTAATTTATTGACCATGGTTTCTAAGAAATTACCTGAATCTCGAGGCTATTGTGGAAGCTGATTTTGGTATGGCTGGTTATTTTGTGGATTGGCCCTATAACTCAAGTTAGAATGGTCCCTCTACCCTGGGTTGAAAGTATTAGCATAGGGATCATAACGCATTTGTGGTGGGCCAGGAAAGTTTCCCACGGCATCCAAATGAGCCATAGTGTCATCAATCAAAATGGGACATGCATCAGTTGTGTGTTTCGATGTAGCACATATTCCACATAATCGAGCTGGTTTAGCTTTTTCTGCAATAAGAGAGCTCACAATATTAGTAAGTCTATCAAGTCTATCTTCTATGGAAGAATTACTTAGCTGGTGAACCCTTCTAGGGGGTTCAGGATTGGCTTGGAATTGCTGAGAATTTGCAGCCATTGTGGAGATTAAGTCCTTTACTTGTTGGGGGGTCATGTTGACCAACACTCCTCCACTAGCGGCGTCTACCATATTCCTCTCCATCGATTTCAAACCTTCATAAAAGTACTGGAGGAGAGATTGCTCTGTTATACCATGTTGTGGGCAGCTCGCACACAACTTCTTAAACCGCTCCCAATAATTGTAGAGAGTCTCTACTTCTTTTTGCCATATTCCCACGATCTCTCTTCTGAGCTCAGCTGCTCTAGATGCTGGAAAAAACCTGTTGAGAAACAAACGAGATAAATCAGCCCAAGTAGTAATAGATCCAGGAGGTAAATAAAATAATCATTTCCTAGCTGAATCTGCTAAGGAAAAAGGGAAAGCGCGTAATTTAATTTGATCCTCAGTTACGCCTTGAGGTTTCATACTCAGACAAACCATATGAAACTCCTTCAAATGTTGATAGGGGTTTTCATTTTGTAACCCTCGAAAAGTTGGCAGCAACTGAATTAACCCTGATTTTAGTTCAAAATTGGTATCCATAGTAGGATATGCGATGCACAGTGGCGGTTGTCCTGTCAAAGCTTCGGCCAGTTGCCGAATTGTTTGAGCCATTAGTTGAGGTGCTAAATTAGGGTTTCCGTCAACCCTAGTTTCAAGCGCCTCTGTAGGTGAATCGACTTCTTCTGCTTTACTTTCAAATGTTTGAGTAGGGTTTTCGTTAACCCTAGACTCTGCTTCATCGTCGATTCTGATTTCTGGCAGTGGATTACTTTGAGTCTCAACCACCGCTGACTGCTTTTTCCTTAGCTTTGTTTCCTTACGATTAGCTTTTGCAGTCTTTTCAATTTCTGAGTCAAACGCAAGAGTGCCTGGAGTAGATCTGGTCATAGAAAACAAAAAACAAGATTAGTACGTTACCGATCCCCGGCAACGACGCCAAAATTTGATGCGTCGTTGAAAGCACCAAATATATCCTACTCTCTGCAAAATAATAAAAATAACAGTAAATGGGAAGTAGGGTCGAATCCACAGGGATCGGATTATACAAATGCTTGTTTGTCGAAATCCTGGGCAGAATCGTGCCCAAGAAAACCTGCGTTCCTGAAAAATAAACAAAAAAACAGAATTAATAATTTTTGATTTGAAAAAATAATAAAAAAAGAATTTAAGACGAATTGAAATTACGAGAATAAATTACGAGAATTAAAATGAGGAAAATAAAAAGAAAGGGTTTAGAGAAAACTTTCTTATGTGGAGAGATTCCAGCCTCCAGTTGCCTCGATCCGCCTTGGGTTCAATCCTTGGCTTTTAGATGATCCTTCTCAATCTGAATAAGCCAGTTATAGTGGAAGAGGGCGCCTACGAACACCAGCTCCAAGGATTTAGATTTCGATTTGGTAGAACCTGACTCTAGCCAACAACCTCTATTGTGGGATTATCTTATGCTAGATCAACGTTTCTCAATGGCGAATCCCACGCCGTTTTGTCTCTTGGGCTCGCCAACCTCTGACGCAGTAAGCTAATGAACTGACTGTGCAACCTTCTCAAAATATACAAAGCGGCCGTTCCTTACACACGTTGAAAAGATCACTTTTTAAGGGACATGGACAGAAGCGTCAGCCCCGTAATGCGGAGAAACGATGAATACCCTGTTGAGAAGGCTAAGTACGGATTCTAAACCTCAAGAACCCTTTTTGGGGATTTTTGGTAACCTTTGGCTAAATAGATTTTAGTGGCCCATGGATAGGATGTAAAAGAAAATAATTATAAAAATGGAAAAGGAAATTTTATTGAAGGAAAATATGGAAAGAACAAAGATTTTTGGGGAGAGAGTTTACAGAAAAGATGCACAACCATTTGAGTCACTTCACCCCCTATTTATAGTGCTAAGATAGATGGACTAATCCTACTCAAACTCCTAAAGATAATTACAATTAATCAAAGATAAATAGAGATAAATAAAGAAATTAAATAATCCTCAATAGTTATCCTAATATTAATTATCCTAATATAATTAAAATAGAGTCTAATAAAGCAAAGTCTCTTCTTTTTGCATTTCAATCCTTCTCTCCTCCATGTTTACACTTTTGGCACCATCTTTTTCCTTTGTTGAACATTAGTCCATTTTTATCTTTAATTTCACATTTTTGGCCCTTAATTTTGCTTTTGCCTCCAATTTAGTCCCTACAAGATAAAAGACCATAAATAGCCCAAATTAGTAGAATCATACTCAAAATAAATGTACAATTAGCACATAAAAATATATCATTCTAGAGTATTATCAAATAAAAATCACAGCATCTAACCTTCCTTCCTTCCTTTTTTATTTTATTTTATTTTATCATGTTGTTACAACTTCACAAGTAAATGAAGTGTTAAAGAGGACAAGAGTAGTTGAGGACTTTATTCAACAAGGCAAATTTGAGGAAGGTTTGGTGGTTGACAATCCTCAATGGATTGGACAGGTTTTGTCGGCAACAAGATTATCAGGTGAAGGTACAAAGGCCTGTATGGAAGAGATTTGGAAGTGCTTGATGGATGATGAAGTTGGAAAGATTGGTGTTTGGGGGATGGGTGGTGTGGGGAAAACAAGCATTATGAAACTTATAAACAATCAACTCTTACAAGAGAGGGAGAAGTTCGATATTGTGATTTGGATCACCGCATCCAAGGAGATGAGTATTGCTAAGCTACAGAAGGACATTGCAAGTCAAATTAAAGTAACTTTTTGTGGTGATGATTGTGAAACAAGAAGGGCAGGGATGCTGCTTGAAACATTGTCTCGGAAGAGTAGGTTTGTGGTGATCTTAGACGATATATGGGAAGAGGTTTCCTTTGAGAAGGTTGGAATTCCTGAGCTATGTACTGGGAGTAAATTAGTCTTGACAACGAGATCTTTAGATGTATGTCGAAAAATGAGTTGTAAAGCAATTAAAATGAAGCCTTTAGTGGAAGAAGAGTCGTGGAAGCTGTTCTCGGAGAAGGTGGGTCGGGGTATTCTAAATATTCCAGAAGTGGAACCAATTGCAAAAAAGATTGTTGAGCGCTGTGCAGGTTTACCCTTGGGAGTAATTACTGTAGCTTCTTGTATGAAGAACATTGATGACGTTTTTGAATGGAGGAATGCACTAAAGGAACTAAGTGATCGCAAAAAAAGTGTTAATGGATTGGAAGAAGAGGTGTTCCAGCAGTTGCGATTTAGTTATGATCGTTTGAAGGATCCAAAACTTCAACATTGTTTCCTCAGTTGTGCATTATATCCTGAAGATTGGGAAATAGAGGAGAGAGAGCTTGTTCGACTTTGGATTGCAGAAGGGCTTGTGGAAGAAATGGATAGCAGGCAGGCAGAGTTTGACAGGGGTCGTGCAATAATGAATAGACTCGTAAACAATTGTTTGTTAGAAGTTTTTTATGAAACTAAAGATGAAAGATGTGTAAAGATGCATGATCTTGTAAGGGACATGGCATTACATATCACAAGTGCAAAACCTCGATTTTTTGTAAAAGCAGGAATGGGATTATGGGAACCACCAAATGTGCAAGAATGGGGTGAGGATTTGGAGAAGGTTTCATTGATGTGGAATCGGGAGTTAAAAGTTTTGTATCCCTTGGAATTGTCACCACCAACGTGTCCGATGCTGACAACATTGTTGCTGTTTGGTTGTGAAATATGGAGTATTCCGGAAGGTTTCTTCAGCCATATGGATGGACTCAAGGTTCTTAATCTTTCTCGGAATTTTATTGAGAGTCTCCCAAATTCCGTATCAAATTTGAAGAATCTCACTGCGTTGTTGCTTGCTGGTTGTTTTCGTTTAAAGTATGTGCCATCATTGTCAAATCTTCGAGCTTTAAAGGAGTTGGATCTTGGAGGAACATGTATCAAGGAAGTCCCTCATGGAATGCAGAACTTGTCGAACCTCAAGTGCCTAAAACTATGTTTTTATAATATGGATGAGATCCCAAATGGAATATGCCCCAGACCTTCTTGCCTTCAAGAGTTGAATGTTGGTCAAGCGTTCATAAGTGGAAAAGAGGTTGGTGAGTTGAAGAAATTGGAAACCTTTGAAGGGCGGTTTTACGACTTTCACAACTTGAACATGTATGTCCAAGCTTTTCATGGTCGAGAAGAGCCTCGTCAATACTTCATCATTGTGGGTGAAAGAGGATGGCATGAGGAAATTTTTCCATCAAAAACGATTGTATTACGGGTTGGTAGTGTCTATCCCAATCAGATTATGCTTCCACGTCACATTGAGCAATTGATTGTCTGTGATTCCTTTTTCGAGTCTCATGAAGAAGAATACCCGATTTTCTCCAGGTTTTTCCTAACTTCACTTCGCAACTTTCCCTCTCTTAAAATTCTTGAAATAAGTAATGTAAAATATACGAAAAGGTTGTTCTCTCCAAACTATGTGCCGCCAAATTTAGAAGAGCTTAAGGTTTCGAAATGCAAGCAACTGGAGGAAATAATAGCATCAGAGGAAAGAGGAAGGGTTACCATGGAATTTTGTCTTCCACGATCGAAGAAAATGTCATTGACAAATTTACCTGAATTGAAGAGCATTTGCAGTGTTGATGCAGTAATGATTTGTGAATCTCTTGAATGGGTTGAGGTAAAATATTGTCCGAAATTAAAAAGGATGTTCTCTCCAAACTGTGTGCCGCCAAATTTAGAAAAGCTTGAGGTTTGGCATTGTAACCAACTGAAGGAAATAATAGCATCAGAGGAAAGAGGAAGGGTTACCATGAAATTTTGTCTTCCACGATTGAAGGAAATGTCTTTGAGTGATTTACCTGAATTGAAGAGCATTTGCAGTGTTGATGCAGTAATGATTTGTGAATCTCTTGAATGGGTTGAGGTAAACTATTGTCCGAAATTAAAAAGGATGTTCTCTCCAAACTGTGTGCCGCCAAATTTAGAAGAGCTTAAGGTTTCAAAATGCAACCAACTGGAGGAAATAATAGCATCAGAGGAAAGAGGAAGGGTTACCATGGAATTTTGTCTTCCACGATTGAAGAAAATGTCATTGTCAAATTTACCTGAATTGAAGAGCATTTGCAGTGTTGATGCAGTAATGATTTGTGAATCTCTTGAATGGGTTGAGGTAAAATATTGTCCGAAATTAAAAAGGATGTTCTCTCCAAACTGTGTGCCGCCAAATTTAGAAAAGCTTGAGGTTTGGCATTGTAACCAACTGGAGGAAATAATAGCATCAGAGGAAAGAGGAAGGGTTACCATGGAATTTTGTCTTCCACGATTGAAGAAAATGTCATTGACAGATTTACCTGAATTGAAGAGCATTTGCAGTGTTGATGCAGTAATGATTTGTGAATCTCTTGAATGGGTTGAGGTAAAATATTGTCCGAAATTAAAAAGGATTTTCTCTCCAAACTGTATGCCGCCAAATTTAGAGCAGCTTGAGGTTTCGTCATGTGACCAACTGGAGGAAATAATAGCATCAGAGGAAAGAGGTTACCATTGAATTTTCTCTTCCACGATTGAAGAAAATGTCGTTGACATATTTACCTGAATTGAAGAGCATTTGCAGTGTTGATGCAGTAATGATTTGTGAATCTCTTGAACGGGTTGAGGTAAAATATTGTTGGAAATTAAAAAGGATGTTCTCTTCAAACTGTGTGCCGCCAAATTTAGAAGAGCTTAAGGTTTGGGAATGTTACCAACTGGAGGAAATAATAGCATCAGAGGAAAGAGGAAGGGTTACCATGGAATTTTGTCTTCCACGATTGAAGAAAATGTCTTTGAGAGATTTACCTGAATTGAAGAGCATTTGCAGTGTTGATGCAGTAATGATTTGTGAATCTCTTGAATGGGTTGTGGTAATGTTTTGTCCGAAATTAAAAAGGATGTTCTCTCCAAACTGTGTGCCGCCAAATTTAGAAAAGCTTAAGGTTTGGAAATGCAACCAATTGGAGGAAATAATAGTATCAGAGGAAAGAGGAAGGGTTACCATGGAATTTTGTCTTCCACGATTGAAGGAAATGTCTTTGAGAGATTTACCTGAATTGAAGAGCATTTGCAGTGTTGATGCAGTAATGATTTGTGAATCTATTAAACGGCTTTTGGTAACACGTTGTTGGAAATTAAAAAGGATGCCTATTAAACTTCCCCAAGTTGAACCATCTTCACCACTTGCTATTACTCGAGAGGTAAAGAAGTTGTACGAATCAATAGAATGGGCTGATACTGATTTCAAGTATTTTTTTGCTGAATTTTGATTTTTATGAATATTTGTATTTGTAATTCAACCAAACAGACTTAAATATTGTTATGTATTCATAAAGTTTTGCTTTTCCATTCTCTACTTTTTGCTTCAGAAGAGTGAATATTAAAATGCCCATACATACTATAATGACTTTGAGAAGGATAAAAAAAAGGAGCCTCAGGTGATATTACGAATAAAATAAACAGAGGATGGAATCCAAAATCTGATTCATCAATTGATACACAATATTTTGCCCCATTCATAAATTGTAACATAATGGTATAATTAAAACATAATAATGTCATGATATAAACCTTTAAATACACGTAGTCATAGTTTTTTTTTTTTTTTTGAATGAAAATGATGAACACTTCGATAATAGGAGAGATCTGGATGAAACCCTTAAAAAAACTTAATTAATTTTTTTTGAAAAACTTAATTAAAACTTAATCAACAAAAGTGACATTAAAAATGTCAAAACTATTTTTTTGAAAAACGGAAGTTGCCACCAATCTTTTTTATGAGGTGTGATCGGGTCACCTCTTAATTTGATCATTTTAATAAACAATTTAATTTATTGAAATAATAGTTTTGATCTATGAAATTCAAATAAAACGGGTTTAGGAATCGATTACGTACGAGGAAGGGTTAACATCCTCGTAACGCCCAAAATTGGTACCTAGTTGATTAGTTAATGTCTTAATGTCAAAAGTTAAAAATTTGGAAAGAATTAAAAATATGCTCCCCTTTTTTATTAATGTTAATTTTAAAAACATTTGAATTAAACCGAAACGATTGCTCAAGATTCCCTCGTCTCGAGATATCGGAGTATCACATCGCGTAAGTTAGGACACGATATCTTAAACTCTCGAGCACAAGTTTTCCTTTAAAATTTTTTTTATTGAAATTATTATGTTTTGAAATTTAAAAGGATATTTGGCCGTTTAGGATCAACGAGAAAATCGAAACCCCATAAAATTAGGATACAATTTATCAACTTTCCAAAAACGCGAAATATTGCCTTATTTTAATTTTTTTTTTGTTTTTTTAAATAATGACGAGTGCAACACTTAAAGACATATATTTATTTTGTTTGGAGTAAAAATAAAACAATTTACATTGGATAAATATGTTGGAGTTTAATTCGCGACACAATGACATGAAACAACAATATGATAATGAGCATGGAGCAACGATATGAAAGTACAAATAAACAAACTAAAGTACACAATGGCAATAATTACACAACATATGTCATGTTAATACTAACATTAATAATCTAAAAAAACGAAATAAACCATATAGAACAATATTAAATAAATAATAAGGCAATTTTAAAGTTTAAAAATAGATACTATAAAAAGCAACTTAAAGTAAATAATATAAAACAATTTAAAATCATTAACATATAAGACCATTTAAAATAAAATAATATATAAATTATTTAAAATAAAATAATATATAAATTAACTTAAAATGAATAGTTTATAAAACAAGTTGAAGTGTCATATAAAAAGTTTGAAACATAATATGTCAAGAAATTTAAAAAAATAAAAAATAAAAAGGTTTAGATAAATGATGTATTATATATATATTAAAAATAAATAGTATATAAAAAATTGAAATAAATAACAAAATAGTTTAAAAATAAAGAATATAACAAATTTTGAAATAACATATAAAATAGTTTTAATTAAATAATGTATAAAATCTAAAATAGATAATAAATAAAATAATGTATTAATACATAAGACAATTTAAAAATAAATTATATATATATAAATTTAAAATAAATAATGAAAAAATTTAAAATAAACTGTATATACAATAATTTATGATAATCAAACAACTCAAAAATAATATATAAAAAGGTTTAAAGTGAATAATATACAAAAAAACTTAAAATAAATAATATAAAGCAATAAAAAATAATATACAATACAACAATTTGAAAATAAATAGGCAAAGAAATGAATTAAATAGATTAAGGATGAAACTGAAATTGGACCGAAATTCTAGGTATTAATCGCAAAAAAAAAAGCTACTAGGGACCATATTAGAACACCCTCGAAGGAATAGGGATCGAAAGAGCAAATTTCCCAGGCCCTTAATGTGCAGCGTTTTATCTAAGGGCCAAAGTAAAACCGAAAATAAATTATGCGGATAAATCACAAATATATAAAACAATTTAGGGCTGGATTGCCAAGTGCAAGAAAAACGGAGGGATTTAAGCCGCAAATGGCCCATTTGGCTTTACAAGCGCGCGGATCCTCTGCTAAACGGGTCGGGTATGGACCGACCCTCCCCAAAATGGCGTGGTTTTGGCGCCTAGGGAGGGCCAATGAAACGACGTCATTCCATCTTGCTTTTTAAATCAATTTTTTTTTTTCATTTCATCCTTAGTCTTGTAAAAAAAATTGAAAAAGCTTTAGGGTTCTCTCATCTCCCCTCTCCAAGTCCGGCCATGGGGGTTCATCGTCAGTCTGGGGTTACGTCATCAGACCATCGTGTCTGGTGGCTGGTTGTAACAGCTCAATTTTGACCTTAATCAAAATAGTGGTTTCGAGACCACAAATTAGAGTCCAACAAATATTTTAAAATTATTTTCTGTGTTTATTATGTGCGAATTTGCTTATGTGAAATTTCTGTGATTTAATTTTGTCATTTGAGTGTCTAATTTAATAAAAGGGCTTAATCACGTAAAACAAAAATTTGATGGTTAGTTGTGAAAGTGCCTAATTGTTTTTGTCTTTTTAATATGGAGGATTTATATTGCAATTAGGCCATTTTAATACATAGAGGGCGGCAACATGATATTAGTATATGTTTTTATATGTTAATTTTATAATGTAAAATTAATAATAATATAAATTAATGTTATAATATAATAAAGAAAACATAAAGTGAAAGCCATTTTTATACCATCTTTTTAACCTTTGACCGAAACAAGAAAAAAAAAAGAAAGTTATATTCGACCATTGAAGAAGCTTGATTCAAGGTTAGTTATTGTTCGATTTTTGATAATTTTTACGTTTTTGATATCGTTGCTACGAGATGTACAAAACCCATGCTTGAATTTTTGAAATTGATGATGATTTTGTGTTATGTCATTGATGGTAGTTTGTGATTTTTGTTGTTTAATGATAGAATATGGAAGATATGTTTTAGACTAACATGTTTTGTCTTTGAATTTTTGATGAATTTGAATAATTTGGATTAAATTGCAAAAATAATTTTTTGAGGGACTGAAATGTGAAATAAATGAAATGTATGGACTTGTATGAACATAGGTAATATTCGGCCAAGCATGGGTAATGTGAAATTTTATGTATTTTGTGTTTTGTGCAATAGGGACTAAATTGTAAAAAGTGTGAAATGTCAGGGGCAAAATGGAAATTTACCCATTTATGTGTTTTTAGACTAAATTGAATGGAATGGTGTTGAAATAAGTTTAATTTGAATGTGTTTAGATCAAGAACCAAAGAAATCAGATTTAGATCGGGGAAAAACGAAAGTAGTCGATTAGTCGATTTTACTGTCCGTCGACGTCCGAGGTAAGTTTATAAGCATTTATGTGTTGTTAATTATATATAAACATGAGATTTATATGCTGATTTGTAATATGTGAAATAAATTTACGGAAATGATAGTATGAAATATAGCACTAAGTGTGCGAGATGTTAATGTGACGACATTAAGTGTGCGATACGTTACAAGGATTTGACACTAAGTGTGTGAGATGTTAATGTGACGACAGTAAGTGTGCGATACGTTACAAGGATTTGACACTAAGTGTGCGAGATGTTAATGTGACGGCACTAAGTGTGCGATACGTTACAAGGATTTGACACTAATTGTGCGAGATGTTAATGTGACGGCACTAAGTGTGCAATACGTTACAAGGATTTGGCACTAAGTGTGCGAGATGTTAATGTGACGACACTAAATGTGCGATACGTTAGAAGGTTTTGGCATTGTGTGTGTGATATCTATATATAGCTTCGGCTATTCATATGGCACTGTGTGTGCGATATCTATAAATAGCTTCGGTTATCCATTTGGCACTAAGTGTGCGAATCCATTGAATATAAAAGATTATCGTATGATGTAATACGTATCAATCAATAAGGTGACGTGGGAAATGTAATAAATAGGTATGATGAGGTACAGGTATGTACGAAACCTATGTGGTTGTTGACTTTTGTGTATGAGCTTGAAAAGTGGTAAATATATATATAGTGATTTATGAGTAAGAATTGAATAGTAAAACTTATTGATATTGATTTGAAATAATGTGCTTTTGATGATGTTTAAGAGATTCAACGAGCAATGATAAGTTAAGATCGAATGTAAATCAAGATATAAATGCTTAGGTATGTTTTCATACTAAGATATGAAATTAAGGTAAGTAGTGTACTTAAAATGATATTATAAAGTTACATGCAATATGATTTACGTGATGGTATATTTGATTATGTGAGTATTCGGCCTATTGATTTGTATGTATTGTAGAAAGAAATGGTATATTATACTAATGATTAAGAGTGTATTCGATCAAAGTAGAAATTATGCATAATTTACATGTTTTGTTATATGAAATTTTATTAAAACGGTATTTGATTGAAAATAGCGTATTTAGTTTGAATAGATAAATTTTGTATATAATTAAATGTTAAATTGCTTATGACTTACTAAGCTTAAATAGCTTACTCTGTGTGTGTTTTGTTTACCTCTGTTTTATAGATTTTGAATTTACGTTACGAGCTCGGGGATCGTCAACAAAGCCTATCACACTATCGACAGTTTTTCGGTATTTTACTAAGTTAAATTTGATGCTTATGGCATGTATAGCATAGATGGAATCTTTAGGTTGATTTTTAGTCATGTATATAAAAATAGCCATGCGAAAATGGCTTAATTTCCATGCTTGTGTTCAGTTTGGTTTAAAATTGGTTTATTCATGATTATCTTGCTTAAGTAGGATTTTATGTGTTTGGAATGGGTGCTTGATGTGTTTAATTTTTATGCTCGAATCTGACTATATTGGATCATGATTTGAGCTTGCATTAGGATGAGATATTTAAGTTACATGTATGTGGTAAACTTGGTTTATACTAGGTAATAAAGTCTTAAGATATGTGGATTGAATAAATGGGTAAAATGCTAAGTATATTATGAATGAAATGACATTTGTAATTTTAATATATGAATTAAGTAATATGTACGTCATATATGTGTTGGTTTTAGAAATTTTGCTTTGGCTCATTTGTATGTGAAGTAGGGTTGCTATGTTTAGTTAATATTGTAGTAATTGTTTTGATATATATATATATATATAGATACGGTTATAGCATATAAATGGAACAAATTGATATGTCCGATTAGTCAATGAAATTGAATATGGTTTAAGTTCATTCGGGAAATACTAGTATGTATTTATATAAGTATGATGTATTTTAGTATGAAGATATATGTAATGAACATGATTCAATTATGGTTTATTATGGATTCAATTATAATGTATAATTTGATTTATGGATAGGTTTGAAAGTGGTGCATGATATGTAATTATATTTGACTAGTGATGAGTAAAACAAATAGATATACCTATGACATGTTTAATGGCGGTTTGTTATTTAAATGTTGAATGATTGATTTCATAATGTGATTAAAATGTGATAGTAAATTGGGCCTTAGTAAATGGTTCATTTTGATAGGCATGTGAGTTGGTTGCAATATTATTTGCCTATTTGTGATCGAATACGAAAATTTATTATTATTGATATGTTTAAATTTTAAAAGCATAACTTGTTTATATACTTTAAGTAGTATAGCATGATTGAGTTTTAGTTGGTTAAGTGCATTATATGTACTAAAAAAATGTAGTAAATAGCTGTCATGATCAATGCTATGTCCGGTAATGCCTTGTAATCCTAATCTGACGCCGGATACGGGTTAGAGGTGTTACATTTGATTGGTGTCAGAGTTATAGTTTAGTCGATTTTAGGACTACCGTAGTGTATGTGAGTCTAGCTATATATGCCATAATTAATCTGCGATAGTGTGATATCTCCCGACTCTGACGAAAATTATTTTGATGAGATAGATAAGTTTTTCAACCGAGCTAATTCTGATAGTACAGAAGTAAATACTCATATATTTGAGAGGAAATGTGTTGATAATGAGTTGAGACTCATAAAGGTAAGGATTAAAATTGTACGACATGTTGTTATTGATAAATGTTAAAATTATATGAGCATATGAGATATGATATTTAAGTTATGATTGCTAAATGAAATGCCCTGGTTGTGAATTAGTGATTTAAATTGACATATGAACAATGTGTTAAGAATAAAAGTGATTAGAAGCAAAGTTTATTAAATGTTTTGAGAATGTGAAATTAGTAATGAAATGGCTATTTGTTATAGTAAGTGTTATGTGCATTTATGTGTAAGTTAAACTTGAGGCTTTATTACCCTCAGCCCCTTATCAGTGAAATGTTAAAATGAAATCCGTAAGAGTTTGGAATGAATAAGTTCATGAGAGTGGAAATACAGAGATTAGTGTTTGAAAGATTATTAATTTGATCAGAAAAGAGAATGAATTAGCAAATGAAGACAGTATTAAAAGAGATATTGGATAGTTCTAAAGACTATTTAGATTATGCAACATCACTTTTAAAGAAGAAGATAACTCCGGTCAAATGACCTATCCAGGTATGTTATTTAAAGAAAGTATTAACTGGAAGCTTTTCTGAATTTACTCTTGTTAGCGATGGGATAATGTGAAAATTTCTAATGACAGAATTAGATAGTTGAATAATGAGTGAATTGTATTGATGAGTAAGTGCAGTAGATATAGTCGAGCAATTATTATGATTCCTTCTGGGTATTCTATGAGTACATTTATCCTCAGAAGCATATGTGACTGTTTAATTTCAGAAAGAAGATTTTTATCGTATGAGAATGCTAGTTAAATGTACTGATAGACGAAAGCATGGTTGATCTATTTAGGTTACGTTCGATATTGCTATGTCTTTCTCTGGTATTTATTCCCTTGTGAGGATATGAAAATCGACGGTAAAATGTAAACGATACTAATACTCTATATGTGAAGATTGTATTGCTTCTGTTACTGTGGATTTCAATATTTATGAGTGACATTGCTCTTTCTGGACATTTTCTGGGATATCATCGGAATTGATATCATTCTATCTAGGTTGTAATTTTTAGATATCCTGTGTTTGAAATTTTGCTATTCTGGTTTTCTTGTGAATCTATGTGATTATCTGTAAGAGATATCTATTTGACAGAAATGGCTATATCGTTTATAATTATAATTTCTGGTCTGAAATGTGAGAGTACAGTGGTACCGTTCTCAAAATTATAGAAGTTGTGTTTCTGCAGAGGTTACTGTTAAAATCACATTTAATTCTTCTCTGTGTTCAAATGCTTCATTAACAGTTGGGATAGTATCTATTTATAGGGTTGAGATATCATTCTTATTAAGGCCCAATGATTTCTATCTGATAAGGTGACTACAGTATAATTAAGAACTTCAATGATTAATAGATGAGACAGTTTTATTATAAACTCTTTTCTAGTTCTCGTGAAAGTTCAACATTGATAAAAGTAAAAATGATTGAAGATTAAGAACAACCTGTGAATCGATATGTCTGGGTTATTTTTTTTTTTAATGAGAAGAAAAGATTTCTTCGAAAAAACTAATTCAGTGGTTTAGTCTGATTTGAATTATTTGATTGAAAAGATAGTTGGTTTATATGTGTGTGAATTTATCCACCTGATTGGAAATAAACTTTGAATGTATATATGTGAATTGAGGGATAGTCAGGAAGAAGAACTCGTATTCTTGAAGACTTGATACCGAATTATATCTAGCGGAATGATTCTATCTGGGAAATGTTGTGATAAATTAAAATTAGTTCGATTGTTGAAGTTTTCTTTTGCACGAAGATAACTTCGATCGAAATATCGATTCAGTTCGATCCGAGTTCAATAAAGAGATTACGATTTCCGTCCTTATGTTAATGAATAGTTCGAAATGTGTTCTAATACAAGAATGTGCATAGATATCTTATGATTTTATATAGCTAAAGCTGCATAAAAAAAGTTATGCTATATATTTGATGATTATAAGAGTTTAAAATGTTTAATGTTAGAAAAAGATCTGAATTTGACACACAAGGTTAGCTCCAATCGTAGAAAAACTTTTAAGTCTGTAAGTGATTCTTATCCTAAGAAAATGATTATAGTTTCGAATGTTTTGATTGGGTGATGAATACGTGATTGATCATATCAGGTAATAAACAGTTGTTAGTTGAACTAGAGGCTAAATAAATGTTTACAGAGTGAAGTTGTGAAATTCAAAAATGTGTCAGTGAATTATAAGTTAAAAAGGAGTTCAGCATAAATTGATTTCTGATTCAGAACCTTAGATGTGGTATTGATGATTATTTGTTATTTCGAGATAGAGTGTGCATACTAAAAAAGTTCTGCGAATATACAACAACTACTATAAGAAACTCTCAATGGTGTTCACATGGGATTAACAAGATGCACAACAGTCCAGGATATGATATAGATGATGAGTGTGAAATGTGATATTTCTGACTTTGTTGATTTTAGAAAAGGAGGGTTGATGAATTTTGTATCGGGATTATCTTAATCATTGAAAAAGATAGATGAAATATGGTTAATTGTCTGAAGAAATCTCTCTGTAAGTATAGATTTTCTCTTTTGATAAAACAGTTAAGTTATTCGTTTTTGTGTTGGTAAATCTTTCTATGGTGTCAGTTATTATTGTTTTGGATTGAGATCTGAAATTTATATGGTAATTTTAGAGATTACAGTAATATGTGAGTATGAAATTATATTGAAATCGGGAAACGCAAACCAAATTCTAGAAATATTTATTTGTCACTATGTTTTAAAATTGCAAAGTAACTAAGAAAGACTGTTGCTATTATAAGCAGTTATCGAATTCCGTTACTTTAGGATTGAGTTTTATGAGAAAATGATTCACAAGATTAAAATCGTCAGAGAATGTGAGTAGAAAATGGAAACAATTTAATATAGTTAAAAGCAGTTTCAATTAGGGATGATGTATAGTGAAAGTCAGATAAGAATTTTAGTTGTGAGATTAAAGAGATTTGAAATTCAAAGCTATGTGTGAATTTGAAATATATGATGTGAAAGTGATTCACGATAGTCTGAAAACAGTATTGAATTGTCAGAAATCGTATGCAAACTTGAAATGAAAAGATATAGTGTTACAGAATGAAAATAAAGTGTTTTTGGAAGTTTAATCGTGGAAGAAAATACTCAAATTTTGGTCGTAGATACAAATTGAGTCCGAGATTCATTGGACCGTATGGGATTATAGAGCGTACCGGGCCAGTTGCTTATTGATTGCTGTTGCACTTGAACTAGAAAAGATTCACAATGTATTCCATGTTTCGATGCTTCATAGATACCGATCCGATCCTCGCATGCGATTAGTCCAACGGAAGTTGAGATTAAGTCCGATATGATATATGAAGAAGAACCGATTCGTATTCTGGCTAGCGAGATTAAATAATTGCGAAATAAGAAAATTCTGTCA
Organism: Gossypium bickii; assembly: GCA_025503065.1. Taxonomy (NCBI): domain Eukaryota; kingdom Viridiplantae; phylum Streptophyta; class Magnoliopsida; order Malvales; family Malvaceae; genus Gossypium; species Gossypium bickii. Next base: position 125,997,559 of record CP106711.1, read on the forward strand.
GTTAAGGTACTGTGGCATAAGCACGGAGTTGAAGAAGCAACTTGGGAGTCAGAGGATACAATGAAAGAGCGTTATCCTAACCTATTCATTGGTAAGATTTTTGGGGACGAAAATTCCTAAGGGGGAGAGAGTTGTAACAACACGATTTTGACCCTAATCGAAATAGTGATTTCGGGACCACAAATTAGAGTCTGAAAAATATTCTAAAATTATTTTTTGTGTTTATTATGTGCGAATTTGCTTGTGTGAAATTTCTGTGTTTTAATTTTGTCATTTGAGTGTCTAATTTAATAAAAGGGCTTAATCACGTAAAACGAAAATTTGATGGTTAGTTGTGAAAGTGTCTAATTGTTTTTGTCTTTTTAATATGGAGGATTTATATTGCAATTAGGCCATTTTAATACATAGTGGACGGCAACATGATATTAGTATATGATTTTATATGTTAATTTTATAAAGTAAAATTAATAACAATATAAATTAATGTTATAATATAATAAAGAAAACATAAAGTGGAAGCCATTTTTATACCATCTGTTTACCTTTGACCAAACAAGAAAAAAAGAAAAAGAGATTTATATTCGGCCATTGAAAAAGCTTGATTCAAGGTTAGTTATTGTTCGGTTTTTGATAATTTTTACGTTTTTGAGATCGTTGCTACGAGATGTACAAAACCCATGCTTGAATTTTTGAAATTGATGATGATTTTGTGTTAAGTCATTGATGGTAGTTTGTGATTTTTGTTGTTTAATGATAGAATATGGAAGATATGTTTTAGATTAAAATGTTTTGTCTTTGAATTTTTGATGAATTTGAATAATTTGGACTAAATTGCAAAAATAAATTTTTGAGGGACTAAAATGTGAAATAAATGAAATGTACGGACTTGTATGAACATAGGTTATATTCAGCCAAGCATGGGTAATATGAAATTTTGTGTATTTTGTGTTTTGTGCAATAGGGACTAAATTGTAAAAAGTGTGAAATGTTAGGGGCAAAATGGTAATTTACCCATTTATGTGTTTTTAGACTAAATTGAATGGAATGGTGTTGAAATAAGTTTAATTTGAATATGTTTAGATCAAGAACCAAAGAAATCAGATTTGGACCGAGGAAAAACGAAAGTAGTCGATTTGTCGATTTTACTGTCCGTCGACGTCCGAGGTAAGTTTATAAGCATATATGTGTTGTTAATTATATATAAACATGAGATTTATATGCTGATTTGAAATATGTGAAATAACTGTACGAAAATGATAGTATGAAATATAGCACTAAGTGTGCGAGATGTTAATGTGACGGCACTAAGTGTGCGATACGTTACAAGGATTTGGCACTAAGTGTGCGAGATGTTAATGTGACGGCACTAAGTGTGCGATACGTTACAAGGATTTGGCACTAAGTGTGCGATACGTTACAAGGATTTGACACTAAGTTTGCGAGATGTTAATGTGACGGCACTGAGTGTGCGATACGTTACAAGGATTTGGCACTAAGTGTGCGAGATGTTAATGTGACGGCACTAAATGTGCGATACGTTACAAGGTTTTGGCACTGTGTGTGCGATATCTATATATAGCTTCAGCTATTCATATGGCACTGTGTGTGCAATATCTATATATAGCTTCGAGTATCCATTTGGCACTAATTGTGTGAATCCATTGAATATAAAAGATTATCGTATGATATAACACGTATCAATCAATAAGGTGACTTGGGAAATGTAATAGATACGTATGATGAGGTACAGGTACGTACGAAACCTATGTGGTTGTTGACTTTTGTGTATGAGTTTGAAAAGTGGTAAAATATATATATAGTGATTTATGAGTAAGAATTGAATAGTAAAACTTATTGATATTGATTTGAAATAATGTGCTTTGGATGATGTTTAAGAGATTCAACGAGCAATGATAAGATGAGATCGAATGTAAATCAAGATATAAATGCTCAGGTATGTATTCATACTAAGATATGAAATTAAGGTAAGTAGTGTACTTAAAATGATATTATAAAGTTACATGTAATATGATTTACGTGATGGTATATTTGATTTTGTGAGTATTTGACCTATTGATTTGTATGTATTGTGGAAAGAAATGGTATATTATACTAAAGATTAAGAGTGTATTCGATCAAAGTAGAAATTATGCATAATTTACATGTTTTGTTATATAAAATTTTATTAAAAGGGTATTTGATTGATAATAGCTTATTTAGTTTGAATAGATAAATTTTGTATATAATTAAATGTTAAATTGCTTATGACTTACTAAGCTTAAATAGCTTACTATGTATGTGTTTTGTTTACCTCTGTTTTATAGATTTTGGATTTACATTACGAGCTCGGGGATCGTCAACGAAGCCTATCACACTATCGACAATTTTTCGGTATTTTACTAAGTTAAATTTGGGCTTATGGCATGTATAGCGTAGATCGAATCTTTAGGTTGATTTTTGGTCATGTATATAAAAATAGCCATGCGAAAATGGCTTAATTTCCATGCTTGTGTTCGGTTTGGTTTAAAATTGGTTTATTCATGATTATCTTGCTTAAGTAGGATATTATGTGTTTGGAATGGGTGCTTGATGTATTTAATTTTTTTTGCCCGAATTTGACTATATTGGATCATGATTTGAGCTTGCATTAGGGTTATGTGTATGTGGTAAACTTGGTTTATACTAGGTAATAAAGTCTTAAGATATGTGGATTGAATAAATGGGTAAAATGCTAAGTATATTATGAATGAAATGACATTTATAATTTTAATATATGAATTAAGTAATATGTACGTCATATGTGTTGGTTTTAGAAATTTTGCTATGGCTCATTTGTATGTGAAGTAGGGTTGCTATGTTTAGTTAATATTGTAGTAAATGTTTTGATATATATATATATAGGTACGATTATAGCATATAAATGAAGCAAATTGATATGTCTGATTAGTCAATGAAATTGAATATGGTTTAAGTTCATTCGGAAAATACTAGTATATGTATTTATATAAGTATGATGTATTTTAGTATGAAGATATATGTAATGAACATGATTCGATTATGGTTTATTATGGATTCAATTATAATGTATAATTCGATTTATGGATAGGTTTGAAAGTGGTGCATGATATGTAATTATATTTGACTAGTGATGAGTAAAACAAATAGATATACCTATGACATGTTTAATGGCAGTTTGTTATTTAAATGTTGAATGATTGATTTCATAATGTGATTAAAATGCGATAGTAAATTGGGCCTTAGTAAATGGCTCATTTTGATAGGCATGTGAGCTGGTTGCAATATTATTTGCCTATTTGTGATCGAATACGAAAATTTATTATTATTGATATGTTTAAATTTTAAAAGCATAACTTGTTTATTTACTTTAAGTAGTATAGCATGATTGAGTTTTAGTTGGTTAAGTGAATTATATGTACTAAAAAAAAGTGTAGTAAATATCTGTCATGATCAATGCTTTGTCCGATAATGCCTTGTAACCCTAATCCGACGTCGGATACGGGTTAGGTCTGTTACATCGGTGATGCACAAAGATGGGCTTTTCAGCCCCATTGCAAACATGTTCGAAGGCCTAGCCTTCTTGGTTCAAGAAAAACGAAAGGAAAAAAAATGAGATCTTTGACCCTAGACTCGATTTCGAAGCCGAAAAGGGGCTTTCAACGATGACGAGACGAGGCGATTAAGTATTTTCCCTTTTCTTTTCTCTTTATTATTTTCTTATGTGAAAATGAAAAATGAAAAATAAAATAAAAAGCAAGCACTTCAACAAAAATAGGAGTAGAAAAAAACATCACTTTAACACTACTATTCAAATTTTTTGATTGATTATCTGGAAATGTAATAGGCCATTTTAACCTGGGCCGAAAACCCAAATACGAATGGAGGCCTAAATTTCAAAATCAATTTATAAACCCAATTCCATTGGCCCAAGTCATAAGAACCCCAAATTCAAAATAAATAAAAACCAAAATAAAACAATAGAAAGTCCAAATTTTACAGTCCAATAAATAAACCCATTAACCATAACCCAAAATTTACATTGGCCCAAAATCAAATACGAGCCTAATACTATAAATTAAATCAAGTTTAAAATAAAATAATAGTGTCCATTCTTACAAATAATAGGGACCAACTTTAACCCAAATCCGAAGCCCAAATTAAAGTTTAATACAGACCAAAAAACCAACCCAAATTACAGTCTAAGCCCAAAATAAAGACCGGTCCTAGTGCAAACCCAATTGGACAAACCCAAAACCCAGCCCAATTGCCAATCCAAATCAATAGCCCAAAGGCAGAATGGGCGGCCCGAATAGGCGATGTTTCTGGAAGCTTGGGGTCCCCTCGTGTTGCAGCGCGCACGCCTGGTTTACTCCATATGGGTATCTCCGCGATAGAACCTGCGAGAAGGAAAATAACATCAAAGTAGTACCCCAACTAATAGAATAGCAGCAAAGAAAATTTGATTCTGAGTTTTATTTTTTTTCTCTTTTGGCTATAAAAAGGGCCTGATGTAAACTTTTTTTTTTTTTTTACTTACGGATACACAAGCACAAATACTGAAAGAATCATCAAATAAGAATCGAAATTTTTTCTGAGAAGGTGATTTTTTTGAATTTCTTTTCGGCTTATTCGATCTTCCTTTAGTCATTCTCTGTTTTTTATTCCTATTCTATTGTATGTGAAAGTAAAAGAGGTGACAAAGGATCTTACCTTTTACAAAAGGTTACTGGAATCTTTCTCTTCCTCTTCAAAATCGGGGTTTGAGGGGTTTCTGAGACTGAAATAGGATCTGCGGGTTGTGAATCGGAATAGGATCCCCACGCGCCACCGTCCATCGTTCATGGTGGTATAATGGCGTTCGTGTGAGGGATTCACAGGGTCGACCGAATATAAAGGGCTGCATGACTTCTTTTCTTTGCTGTTTGTATAAGAACATTGTTTTAGGGTTAGTTTTTTTTGCTTTTATCTGGTGCTTGAGAAAACGGTACCGTTTAGCCAATATGGGAGTCTATAGATCGAATTAATGCAACACTAGGGGTTTTAATTAGAAAGTGATTTCAATTAATCAACCTAGGGTTAGACGTTAGTAGCCTCGAAAGAGATATTAATATAAATTAGGGAATCCTACAGATCAAGTCAAGTGAATAAATCATCTGGTTTAGAGTTAAATAACAAGTGAAGTCTGGGTGGATTCTTCCTCGGATATTGTCTTAATCAATTGGTTTTCTCAAAAGTATTTTCCCAATTCATTCTCTGTGTCTTAGCATCCTTAGTTTAGGAATTAGTTAGACAAATATTAATCACTTCTATTTTTAGGCTAAATAATAGAAAGAAAGTCAGTACTAGTACTTTTGGTTCCCTTGGGTTTGACATTCCGATCTTACCACTAAGCTATACTACTGTTTGATAGGTATGTTTGCCTCAATCGTGGTGATAGTTAATTTTTAGGCTCAATCATTCATTTTATAAATATTAAAACTCTTAGACACGATCAATTATGGATTGCAGAAGGGCTTGTGAAAGAAATGGACAGCAGGCAGGCAGAGTTTGACAGGGGTCATGCAATAATGAATAAACTCTTGAGCAATTGTTTGTTAGAAGTTTTTCAACGAAGCGGCAATAAAAGATCAGTAAGGATGCATGATCTTGTAAGGGATATGGCATTACATATCAGAAGTGCAAAACCTCGATCTTTGGTTAAAGCTGACATGGGATTAAGGGAGCCGCCAAATGTACAAGAATGAAGTGAGGATTTGGAGAAGGTTTCATTGATGTGGAATCGGGAGTTGGAAGTTCTATATCCCTTGGAAATGTCACCACCAAAGTGTCCGATGCTCACAACATTGTTGCTATCTGGTTGTGGTATAAAGAGTATTCCAGATGGTTTCTTCAACCATATGGATGGACTCAAGATTCTTAAGCTTTCTCTTAATCCTATCAAGAGTCTCCCAAATTCCAAATCAAAGTTGAAGAATCTCATTGCATTATTGCTTGCTTACTGTGATCATTTAGAGTATGTGCCATCGTTGTCAAAGCTTGGAGTTTTAAAAGAGTTGGATCTTTGAGGAACAAAAATCAAGGAAGTCCTTCGTGGGATGTAAAACTTGTTGAGTCTCGAGTACCTAGATCTAGACCATTCGATCATACTTGAGATCCCGAATGGAATATAGTCCAACTTTCTTGCCTTAAAATTTTGATTGTTGGTGAAACATTGGTAAGTGGAAAGGAGGTTGGTAAGTTGAGGAAATTGGAAATGGTTGAAGGGAGGTTCTACGACTTCCAAGACTTGAGCATGTATCTCCAAGGATTTCATGGTCGAGAAGAGCCTCTTAAATATATCATCCATATGGGTAAAAGACAATTTCCAGTGGTCATTTTAACAACAAAAGGCATTGAATTAGGGGATTGCAATATCTCCAACCATATTATGCTTCCACGTGACATTGAGGAACTGTATGCTGGTAACTGCACTTTCTGTTGTCACGTAAACTACCCACATTTCTCCAGGTTTGTCCTAACCTCACTTGGCACCTTTTCCTCTCTTACATATCTTAAAATAAGAGATGTGAAAAATATGAAAAAGTAGTTCTCTCCAAACTGCGTGCCGTTGAATTTAAAAGTGCTTAAGATTTCATTATGTGTCCAATTGGAGGAAATAATAGCATTAGATTTTGAATCGGACGAAAGAGGAATGCCTACTATGAAATTTAGCCTTCTAAAATTAAAGAAACTTGTATTGGAATAAAAAATATTTAAAATTTTATAAAAAATATTTAAAATTTTATAAAAATGATAAAATACATCAAAATGGCTCTTTAAACATTTAACTTTAATCATTGACTGTTAAAATTAACCATCCCCAGTTTTTTTCAATTAAAGTCATCATATATCACAACACAGCCTAACACGTGGCGAAAAATAATAAAAATAAAAATCTTATAGAAAAATTATAAATTGCTTCTTTTGGTACGATAATTTTTATGATTTTTTATGACTTTATAAAATTTAATAATTTTTTTTACAAATCTTATATTTTTTTCTAATTTTTATTAAATTTTAAATGTTTTTAAATATTTTTATTAAAATTTAAAATTTTTAATCATTTTTACCACATGTCACGTCATAGTTATAACACGTGGTGACTGTTAAAGTTTGCGGTTAAGAAACTTTTTTAATACATTTTGATAATTCCAATTGGAATAAACAAACAAAGCTTTAATTGATTTTTAAAAAAAAGTTTGAATGCTTTTTGTATCATTAAACTATTTTTATTATCATCAAAATAGGATTGAAATAAATTATTTCAGCAGATTAGCATGCAACAAATGTAAACTTTTTAGCAATGAAGGTGCGATTGATCTGAGTTGAATCGGGCTGAGTTAATTGAGTTGGAAACCTTAATTTTCAACATTGGATTGAGTTTTATTTTTATAATCCGAATGAAAGTTGAATTACTCGAATTTATTTGATTAGCCTCATAAATTTGACTTAATTTCAGTTGGGAAATGGGAGAGAACAAAAATAGCTGCCCGACTCTGCAGTAGCCAAAAGTTGTACACTCTTACGGCCATTTTACAAGAAAAACGTTTTTTTTTTTTAATATTTACAGAAATAGGCTAACTTTTTGATTATTTACTGTAAAGCGCCGAATTCTCCAAAAACGAGTCCACGTTAACATGATCTCAGGTGATGTGTCAGCAAAACGTGTCCTTAGGGAAACGTTTTGTCCACGTTAGCACAAAGCGCGGGCATAACAAGTCCATAGGGGAGCGTTTTGTCCACGTCAGCACAAAGCGTGGACAAAAAGCTTCCCCAATGATGTGTTTTATCTTTTTTTAAGGTTAGGATTTTTTACATTGGATTAAGATTTTTAAGGTTTAGAGTTTTTAAGAAAAAAATCAATTAAATTAGGTTTTAGGGTTAATTACTTTAAACGTCACAAATTTGTAAATCAAAATTCAAATAAATTTTTATTTGATTTACGATATTGATTGTATACTCATGACATTTGTGTCTATTATTACTAGGTTTATCATAAATAAGATTGAGAAACAACAATGAATGAAATTATTATTATTATTATTATTATTATTATACTCAAGGTCATTAAAATTATTAGTAATTTTATATTTTAATTATTCAACTTCAAAAAGTTATAAAATGATTGTTGAACTATTTGAAAATCTTCATTTAAATCACTAAACTATTCGCAAATTTTTATTTAAATTACTAGGTCGTAAGTTTCTTTAATAAAAAAACTGGCTAGCGAGCTTTAAACAACAATTTGATGATTGACGCAATGAATCAGTACCTATTGACAAGTAGAATAACAAACCTTAGACCCGAGTTGATCTAACAATCAATATCGTAAATCGAATAAAAAAACTATTTGAATTTTAATTTACAAATTCGTGATAATTAAAGTAATTAACCCCAAACCCTAATTTAATTGATTTTTTTTTAAAAAACTCTAAACCCTTATAACCTTAAAAATCCTAACCTAATACTAAAAACCCTAACCCTAAGAAAAACTGGCAAAACGCTTCCTACTCATTTTGCTGACATCAACTGAGATCGCACTGAGGTAGACTCATTCTCGAGAAATTCGATCCTTTCCAATAAATAATAAAAAAATTAGTTTATTTCTGTAAATATTTAAAAAAAAAGAATTTTCTTGTGAAATGGCTCACTCTCACACTCTGCTTTATTAGTATTATTTCTTTTATGGAAATAAAGACGCTTCTTCTTCTTTTCATTTTGAATCTTCCATGGCACCTTCCCTCTTTCAACTTGGTCTTTCTTCCAGCTTTCCTTCTTCCCAAAATTATTAATCTTTTTCATGGTTGTTTTGCGTTTTCGCTCCTTCACTGGCAAACAGAAGTATCAGGTAACTTTAATTTCTAATTCTCTGTTTCTTTTGATTTTCACAAATCCTGAGAAAATTTTTGCTTGTTCTTGAAATATTTTTATGCTTTTGCTTCCTATCTTTTCTGAGATCTTCCCTTGACTCTCTTTTGATTTGGGTTTAGTTTTCTGGTTTCTTCATGATTAAGATGCACAAATTTGATCAAGTACCATAAGCCAGGATTAAAAGCTGGAAAAACCCATGTAATCTCTTAAGCCTACATTTAGGTGGTGAATTTAAGTCTATAAAATGTGCAATTAAACTGAAGTTGCTGGAAATCAGTTGAAAGAGGTTCTTAAGGGGGTTTTTGTTTTTTTAAATGTCTGTTTCTATCTTGAAATTTATTGTTTAAACTCCATTTCTTTTTGCAGGTATCCAGATACCATTTCAGAAACAGGCCTATTTCTATAATTCTATCCAAAATCAGTGTCTCATTTTCTTGAGATGGGTTCAGCAATAGGAAAATGAAAAATTTGTTCCCAAAACTGACAAAAGCATGAAGCTCAGTATTATAAATTATAATAAATTCCTTAGCAATGACCAATTCTATTACCAAAATTAAAATATATGCTTAGATGTCAATTCTTATGCTTGTATGGTATTGGTGTTGTGCAGGGAGTTAGTTGAACAAGCAGGGACTGTTTTTGAAGTTGCAAATACTATACGGGGTTTAATTGAAACCCATTGGGAATTCCCTAAAGGCATTGATCAGAATGTAAATAATCTGAAGAGAAAGAGAGATCAACTAAATGGTCAGAAAGAAGACATTGAATCAAGAATCAAATCAGAGCTGCGCCCTAGAAAGAAAGTCAAGAAAGAAGTTGATCTGTGGATTGAAAATGTCAAAAGGATAGATGGGGAAATTCCTAATCTCGAATCCAAAGTTAGAGGTAGCAGCTTTTTCTCTCGTGGATTTCTTGTTAAGAATGTTCGTAAGAAGGAAGAAGAAGTTGAAGAATTGCTTGAAAAGGGTAGATTTTCTGATGATTTGGTTGTCAACGATATTTCGTGGATTGGTCAGGTGTTGCCAACACCAAGCTTAGTCGTTGAAACAGTAAAACGTAAAAAGAATGAGATTATGCAACACTTGAGGAATGATGAGGTTCAAAAGATTGGAGTTTATGGAATGCCAGGAGTTGGGAAAACAAGTGTTGTCACGCTTGTCAACAATGAACTCTTAAAAGGTGAAATCGAGTTCAAGATCATAGTATGGGTCACCGTAGGGAGGAAATGTAGTGTTATTGGACTGCAGAATAAGATTGCAAAGGCAATGAATGTCAGTATTTCCGAAGATGAAGGCGAGACTTTAAGAGCAGGGATGTTGTCTGAAATTTTGAGTGGAAAGGGTAGATTTGTTTTAATATTGGATGATGTATGGGAGAGATTTTCCTTTGAAAAAGTTGGAATCCCTGAGTCTTCTAAGGGTAAATTAGTGTTGACATCTCGTTCATTGGATGTATGTCGACGAATGGATTGTCAAGTCGAAAAAATGGAACCACTTTCGAATGAAGATGCATGGACATTGTTCTCGGACAAGGTTGGTCAAAGCCTAATGAGTTCTGTAGATTTAGTACCGATTGCAAAATCTATCGTTGAGCATTGTGCCGGTTTACCGTTGGTGATAGTTATAGTTGCCAGTACCATGAGAGGTGAAGACAGCCTTCCAATATGGAGGAATGCACTCGCAGAATTGAACCGAAAGATATCGAGTATCATTGATGTTAAAGACAAGGTGTACCAACAATTGAGATTCAGCTACGATCGATTGAAAGATCAAAGAATCCAAAATTGTTTCCTTACTTGTGCATTGTATCGTGAAGACTCGGGAATTCTGAAGGAACAGTTGATAAGGGATTGGATTGAAAAGGGATTAATAGAGGAAATGGGTAGCTTGGAAGCAAACATGGACAAGGGACATGCTATACTAAGAACATTAGTAGATAATTGCTTGTTAGAAAATGTAGGAAATGAAAGGGTAAGAATGCATGATCTTGTAACAGATATGGCTAAACTTATCACTCAAGACTTGTATGAATCATGAATTAAAATGATACAGTCAATTCACAATTCAGCCATTTTTGGTTTGGGATTGTTTCCCAAAATATGTTTTCTTTCTGAAAGTAGTTGGATAGGCTATTAATAAGGATGGAAACTCAAGTATTTTGTTTCTAATTTTAAACTCTAAATCACTACCTATTCCTTTTAGGCTCCAATTTATTTTTGCTACAATTACTTGTTTAATTGATTTTATACAAATGTTGAGTCATTGCTGGATAAAGAAATCTTTTAAAATATTATCATAAACTCTAAACCCTGTGGGTCCTTTCCTCGTCTTTTTCCATAGCTGCCTCCTTTGACCAACTAAACAGCATCTCATTTTAGTTTAAAAACTAAATCATATTTTGTCAAAACGAATGGTTGGAAGGGTACATTTAAATTATATTTATATATGGAAGCGGTGGAAAAGTTTTATTTAAATATTATTCTAGTTTTTGTATTTTTATTATTTAGAATTTAATTTTTTATAAATTTATAAATTTAGATTTAATTATTAATATTGTTAGGTTTTTTTAAATTTAACAATGTAATATTTTGAAATAAAAAAATTGATATGGTAATGAACTTGAATTTAGTAGAAAAATTTTAATTATATTATTAAATTAAAAATTTTAAATCTAGAAAAATAAAAAAATAAATTCTTACAAATATAAATAAATAGACTAAATTTTAAATATACAAAGAATATAAAGCATTCTACATACTTTAACCAATAAATTAAATGTTTCCCAATCAATAAACAACTTTAATTATCAAATAGAAAATAGCAAAATATAGAGCATATGGTCTAGGATTCCCTTTAATTAGTAATGCAAGCTGACTAAGCTTTGATTTACTTCTCTTAAAGTCATTGCTTTGAAGCTTTTTCTAAGACTGAAACTTTCCTCGTATTTTCCTAGAGAATTTATTTCCTTTTATTTATCAATGGCTTTCGCACCTGTTTCCTTGGTGTTGTAGGTGATTCAAGGGCAGGCATAGAAAACCCATTGGAGTGGCTCTTTTCTAGCAGTTTGGCATCATATTATCAGGACCTTCATTTGCTGCTCATCATCTCCCATCCAACAAGTTAGTGTATTGATTCTTCTTTCAAACCCCTTAAAATGCAACATACTATAATTTCATTTTCATGCTTGCAATATCTTATGTTGCCATATTCAGGGTGAGTGTCGTTTTCTTTTTCATATATGTCGAAAATCGTAAAATATGTAACCAAAATGATGAGTTGTTGAGGTTGATTGTGAAAGGTTTTTTTTAGTACTTTTATAATTTAAATAATAACTATATTTTAAAAAAATAAACTCATATATTTTATAAAAATTCCCATTTATGATTTTTTATTTTAAGTGTATAATGAAGCTGAATCATTCAGATTCGTTCTGAAATGTATTGTTGTACTAATTATGTATATTAATTTCAAAAACAATAAAATAACTTTTCTTAAAACAAATAAATTTCATGTTTTGAAATAAATTAAAATTTTATTACTTAAATTATTTATAATCATTTTAAAATATGGAATTTATTTTAAATTCATTACTTCATTGAGAAAAAAATTAAAATGATTTATAATCATTTTTTTTATGACATGCACCACCGTTCTATTGATTGTCCAAAGAATAAAATTTTAAGTATCAACTAAAAATTACCAATTTCAAATACCTTCATATATATTTATATTTTATCCAAAAGTTTGATATTTTTATTAAGATTTTTATTAAAATAAATAAATTTATTTATTCATTTATTAAAAATATTAGTTAAAATTCATCAGTATATCAGCTTTCAGCAGTGGTTTCCTTTGTGTTGTAGGTGAAAGTAAGATTAGGTGAGTGAAAGGCAGCTACATAAAACCCTTTGCAGTGGCTCTCTTCTACCAGTTTCCCATCATATTATCAACAAGCAACCAACTTCTTTTGCTGGCTTTCCTCATTTGTGGTCATCATCACCGGTCGAACAAGTTAGTCAAAAAAAGGTATTTATTGAATTTCACCTTTTTTATTGTTCTTTCAAGTCTCATAAACTGCAACAAACTTGGTTCCTTTTCATGCTAGCAATGACATATATTGCTTTCTGCTCCATGCTCATTAACTATATATGTTGCCCACTTCAAGGGTGAGTGTCAGTTATCCTGCATTCCTGGAAAAAGAATAAAAAAAGCAGAATTTAGAATTTGATTAAATTAAAATTATAAAAACTATTAGAATTAAAATTAAAATGAAAGATAGAGTTTGAGAAAAAAAGGAGAGTTTTTTATATAGCAAGATTCCAGCCTCCGGTTGTCTCGATCTGATAAACCGTAAAAGTAACATATTTTAACCCTACATTTTATATGCTTTTGGATGATTTATTCCTTGTTTTATATAAAAAGGTGCTTTTAATCATTTCTTTTCATGTCTTATACCTAAGGAAGCACCCAATGATGAAAAGAACACAAAACGGGCCTAAAACAGAGTAAATGAGCCTTAGCACGAAAATGACACCGCCTGGCCCAAAGCACACACGGCCGTGCCTCGACAAACACCTAGAGCACGGCCTCAACTCCGTCACACACGGCCGTGCCTCAAGAGAAATCCGAACACGGTCAGGTCTCAATCCATACGAGCGTGTGCCATGGCCGTGCCTCTGTCGCTGGAAAGAGCAATTTCAGTTGGAAAAGGATACTTAGGGAGAAAGAATCGCAATCCAAGAGCCTATAAATATCCCCCAAGTACCACCTTTGAGGGGGAGCAAAAGCTAGTCCAAGGAGCCAAACCGAGAAGGTCAAAGTTAGGGAATAACGCGAGGATAAGCCAGTTGATCCATCCCAAGAAGCCAGAATTATACTCAAGACGGCATAATTCTCCTTCAATTCCTTCATGGGGTTTTAGGGTTTTCTTATATTTTGTTTTATCTTTTCTTTTGCGATGTTTTGTTTATTCATTATGAACTAAACCCCTCAGATACCTGAAGGGGATGAAACCTAGATGGATTTTATTATTTGATTTTTAAGTTATATGATAAATTACTTAGTTTGCTCTTAATTATGTTGCTTAAATCCAAATCTAATATGCTTAGGTGGAGGAGGAATAGACCCTGCCTAAGAGGAGATCTAACATAATTAAGCGGAGTTGATCGAACGTCTAGAGATAGGGTTACGAAATTTTGTCGGATTAGGGTGAAACCTAATATGGGAGTCCATTGATCAATTTACTGCTATCCTAGGAGGTTAGTATAAGTGAAAGAGAGTTCCACTAGTTAACCTGGGGTTAGACGTTATTCGCCTCGAGAGAGGGTTTAATATAGGTTAGGGAGTCTCACGGATCAAGCTAAGTAAAAGAAATCATATAATTTAGGGTTAGATAATAGGTGAAGTCTAGGTGGATTCTTCCCGAAGGTATCGTCAAAATCAACTGAGTTTTTCTTCAAGGTTATTTTCTAATTCGTCTACTTGTTTTTGTGTCCTTAGTTTAGTTGTCGTCAATTTAGTTTAAAAATAATCTTCACTCTAACTTTAAGGCTAAATAATAAGAAGAAAGTGAGTATTAATATTTCTAGTTCCTTTGGGTTCGATAACCGGTCTTGCCTAAACTATACTATTGTTCGATAGGTACACTTGCCTTAATATCGTTGTTTTTTTAATGTTATTTTCTTATTGTTTTTCTCCTTATTTTGCTACCATTTTACTATTATGTTTCTATTATTTTGTTGTTATTATTTAGATATTATATAAAACTTATTTTATTTTTAATTTTGTTATTATTTTAAAGACATTTGTTAATCTTGTTATTATTTTAGAGGCATTTGCTTGTTAAGTTGCATATATTTTAGTGTTATTTAAGTCTACATATTTTTTAAAATTTATTTTCAATTTGTTGAAAAAAATTTATTTTAATTTTTTTAGTATTTTTAATATATTATATATATTTAAAAATTATATAAAATAATATAAAAATTTAATACGGGCGGGCCGGGCTTAGGCAAAATTTTAGGCCCATTTTTTGGGCCCGGCCTGGCCTGCGCCCAATTAATGAGCCTAAATTTTGTTAGGCCCGGCCCGAACCCAACCCGACCCGGCCCATGTACACCTCTAAACCTTAGTTCTTCACTTTTGAAATTGATAGAAACTAAACTATTTTATTTTTAAAATATATATATCAATTTACTTAATATCAAAACCGAGAGGAATCGAAGAGATTTTCCTACAAAAAATTCTCAAAACTAAATTATTTCCATCAGCCACATCAGTTTTTAACGCATATATCACGATATCTAAATTTGACTATTTGTACTTAATTAGCATATATTTTTTTAAAAAATCTAATTGGTACTTAAATTTAAAAATCTTAAACAAATTTAATATTTTTTAAAATATCAATTAACTCAATATCAAAAAAAAATAGGAAAGATTTTCTTACCAAATGATTTAAAAAACAAAGGGTTTTGCTTGTCAAAGGAAATTACGACGATTTTATTTTCATAGATCAAAAAGAAGATTAGAGAAAACGATAACCAATCAATCAGGCTTCTGGGGACTTTCTATTCATTACAGCAAATGGATTTTTAGGAGGATTATATTCTAACAGGCACCAAAGATGATATACTTTTTATGTGTTTATGTTTGTACAAACTAATCAAGAGAAACAAAAACAGAGAGAACACAAGCGGCATACAGTAATAAACATGGATAATGAAGTGGAGTTTTGAGAAAGGCTATGCTTGTCTGTTTGGGAGAAAGAAGATGGAAAGCAAGTACAGAAAGTGGCAACATAAGATTCAAATGCTTGAGACTCGTCAAATTTTGCATCCCATGAGAGACTTCCTTAATTTTTGTTCCCCTAAAATCCAACTCCTTCAAAACTACCAGTTTTGAGATGGCAACATAAGATTTGTCCATGTGTCAAGTGATGCCAAATTTTAGCACCATTAAAGTTCAGTACTAGATTAATAGACGGAATTAAAGTTCAAGTACCAAAATCAATTTTTTAAAAGTATAAGTACCGCGTTAAAAGATTTGATAAATTATAGGGGCCAAATAAAGAGAGAAATCTATCATTAAAAACATTAATTGAAAAAACTAATGAATTTTAAGGTTTTTTTAATATTGACATAATGATAAATTTTGCCCCTAACATTTATCTCTTTTGTCGCTTTGGTCCTAATTATTTTTTGATCACACTATGACTTTTTAACCTTCAAATATTAGTCAAATTACTTTCTTTTAGATGAAAAAATTAATCGGACTATTAAAATTTTAACAACGCCATTCGAGTGGTAATCCGCATACTTTTATAAAAGTTCAAAAAAATTCACATACTTTTATAAAAATTCAAAAGAATCAATAAAAATTATTTTAAGATTCAATAAATTTCATAAAAAAATTTAGAAAAATTATTAATGTTAGCAGTAAAGTACACATAGACTATTATGTATGTTGTCATGTTAATACCATTAAACTTTTGACAATTTAAGCAAATTTTCATCCAAAAATTGATTAAAATTTAAATATTAAAAGTCAAAGTAATAAAAAAAAAGGTTAAAATGAAAATATGGATAAATATTAGGGAATAAATTTATCTTTATATATTCACATCACCAATAAATACTTAAAAAATACTATTTTATTTTTTAATAGGC
Organism: Gossypium bickii; assembly: GCA_025503065.1. NCBI lineage: Eukaryota > Viridiplantae > Streptophyta > Magnoliopsida > Malvales > Malvaceae > Gossypium > Gossypium bickii. Next base: position 126,014,153 of record CP106711.1, read on the forward strand.
CTGAATTTTTTAAAATATTTGGGTCTGGACCGAATCCAAGAAAACAATTATCACAAAAAAAGTATCAGCATTTAACAATAAAATTGGGTTAATTTTCAGATTAAGCATTAATTTGCTTTTCTTAAACACATTGCATCGAAGCTTCCTCGTCTTTTCCTACAGTTCCATAGCAGGCTTCTAGAATCAAAACGTAGAGAAATAAGATTTCTTGCTGATCAAGTAATAATCTAGAGATATAAGAAAGCTTGATGATCAAGTAATAGCCTATAAATAGAGAGTAGACTTCCTATATTTATCAAAGAGAAGTTTACAGAGGTTTTTTCTGTGCGGTGGGTGATGATAAGAATTCCGTTATGCAGCATTGAAGACTTACGGCTATAAATAACCTTGAAAGAAAATTAGAGCAATTGAATGCTATTAAGGAAGATTCAGAATCTGTAATTAGTTCAGAACTGCGGCCAATAAAGAAACTTAAGTTGGAAGTTTCGATATGGTTGGAACATGTCGAAAGAATTGGTGAAGGCGATGCTGTTAGAGGTGGATTTGGAAAGGATAATGGAAGTTCTTAAACATTTTCACATAGATGTGTTCAAGATGATGAGTGAAGCTCTTACATGTCGATCTCCAGCAGACGATGTAAAAACAATAATTCCACCTACATTTAGGTGAAAAAAATAAAATTCAAGTATTAAATTAGATTAAAAAAATAGAAATCAAAGAGAAAAATAATATAATTAAAAGAATGTTTTCAAAATTAAATAAAATGCGATTTCTAAAGAAATAATTTTAAGATCAAATTACACAACATGTGAATAAATAAAGCTATTTTTTTTAGAATAAAAACCAAATTCATACTATATGTAAATGTGTTAGAGACTAAATTTGTTATTATATAAATTCTAGAACTATCATGTCATTTTTTATTACTTAGTTAATGACAGTTAATAAAAATTAATAAAAAATATAATTAATTAAATATTAATTTTGTAACTTTTATAATTAAATGATAAAAAAATTGAACATACTTAAATGACTTACAATGCAATCACCGATACATAAATAAAAAGAAAATGAATGTGAAAGCATTTTATTTTAATTTTAAAAAAATACATCGTCCTTTCCGTTTTAAAATTTTAATTTAAAATGTGAATTAGTCTTGATTTGGTTGATATTGATATTATTGCTAAAGTAGGATTATATGAGTTCGAGTGTGCTAAAACGCATTTATCCTTCTATTTAAGAGTGAAATATTGATAGTTCTAGACATTGTATAAAAAAAATTTTAATTTGAAGTTTTAAAGCATACATCAATGTTATTATTTACTTTCATCATTTAATAAAATTTCAACAAAATTAAACTTAATTAAAATTACATTGATTTGATTTGACTTTAGAAGGGATAAACTATGAGAATAGTCACCAAATTATACACTTTGTTGTATTTTAGTTATTCATCTATTAATTTTTAGGGTAAATTACACCAACAATCATTCAACTTTGATGCAGCTGGCAAAACAATCACTTTAGTTTCAATTCAGTCACTTAACTTTCGATAAATGACAAACCAATCACTAACGTTATCGAAAAGTGACAAATCAATCACCTATTAACATTTTCCGTTACAGACTTAACAAGACAATTGACGTGGCTAGTTAACTAGCCATGTTGGATATGTCTACGGTGGAGACTTGCCCAATTTAAGAAGAAATTAAAAAAAAAAAAAACTCCTAATAATAGAAGAAGAAGAAAAGAAGAGGAGAGATTGTAAAATCCCTCTCAAAATCTCCAACGGCCGCAAGACAACTGACCATACAAACAAACCAACAGCACCAAGGACAAGTGCTCCAGCCACCACCACTTCAATCGCCATTAAAATGAGTTAGGTATTTTTCCCCATGTTTTTCTTCTTCTTCCCTTAGTTGCTATTGTTTTGGATAAATTTCAACCTCCCCCAACCTTTCATCCCTTCGACACACAACCGAATATGGGGAAAGGCCCTCTTGTAAACCCCTAAAAAAAATTACCTTTGACGGCCTCCTTTTACAATACAAATTGGAAGGTGAGAAGTGAGCGACATCATTGACCAAGAACCCCAGAGCCATCATCGCTTAGGCCTAGGGGAAATTCATAAACTGATAAAAAAAGGCCGAGAATACTCTGCTCGAGGGGATCCAAGGTTTCAGGTCGAAGAAGATTCTTGTTAGCCTACCGTCCACGCAAAGCATAGCGTAAGATTGCTTTGTTGATTCTCGATTTCGTATTTCAAATTTTCCCCCCCAAAATGGCTTTATTATGGTTTTTTTTTTTGGTGATCTAGAAACACGGAATGATTAGCAAAGGGAAAGGAATGGTGGGAAGAGGGAGAGGGGGAGCTTCTTGTAAGGTAAAAGATTGGGGATGGAGTAGAGGCCGCCGTTGATAAATCAAAAGTGACCTGGGTAGGGAATTTTTTTTCTTTTATTTTTCTTTATATTTTTTCTTCTTCCATTGCAAGTTAAGTTAATAGGGGATGCTGTAGAGGCTGGCATTTTAACGTGGGATGCCAACATGGCAAGTGAACGAGCCACTTTAGCTTTCTGTTACGTCTGTAACATCTCTAACGTGGGATCTTGTAGGGTTAAATTTATTGGAATTTAGATTTAAGATCAAATTGATAGAATGTATCAACATTGGAGGGTTAAATTTTTTATTTGTCCAATAAAAATGGCACACATTAAACTTCCATTATTGAGTTAAATTAAGAAGAGACAGATTCTAATATTTAATTTTAAAAACTTAATAATTGAATGACTAAAATAGAACTTATAATTGACCCTTTTAAAAATTAATAATCTAAAAAGAAACAATTGAAACTGAAATTATTCATTTTAGATTAAATTAAATGATCTTTTAAGATGAAGTTATGATTGTAAACATAATTATATGTACAAATAGAATTCTAACAAAAAATGTAACACCCCAAACCCGATCTAAAAGTTAGGCCCGAATCTAGCGTGTCACATTGAAGAGTTTTTTGAAAACCATGTTTTCATTAGAAACTTTTCATAAAGGATTTAAAATTTTCTGCCATGTAAAACCTCAGATTTCGTTTGCTTATCTTTAAAACATAATTTATTAAAAGCCGTTCTCTTGCAAAAAACATTATTACTCCTATTTCCTAAAACTTTGTTTATAACAGTAATCAGATTCAGTGAATTGCGGAAACGTGATATTTTGAAAATAGTTATTGTCGTTTTAAGAAAATCTAGAGCTAAATCGTTTATAGTTTGAATATAACTAAAATGAAAATTCAAAGAAAATAAACTCCAATGGCCTTATTACAAAACCAAACCCAAATCAAAATAATCTTAAAATAAAGTAAAACAAAAATTTACTAAACATTTGGAGAAGTACTCCGATGTATGGCCACCAGCGAGTCCTCCGCAGCTCTAGATCCTTTAATGTTGGGGATTACCTGCGAGGTTAAAGGAAAGGGGGTGAGTTACGAGAACTCAGTGTGTAATCCCCTAATTGGTTATTAACTGGGCCTGAGCCCATTCAGAAACAAACTGGGCTGAAGCCCATAAAGAAACAGACTGGGCCAAAGCCCATACAGAAACAGACTGGGCCTTAGCTATATAATTATGAAAGTGCAGGTAATGTAATGCAACCCAACCCAATCCAGCCAATCACACCCCCGTACCAGCCAATCACACCTGTGGGGATCAAGTCAACCCACCCCGCCAATCACACCAATCGCTGCAGTCAAGCTGCTTTTCATAATATTTGTGGCTGAGTCACCAGAGTCATAATTATGCGTGGCATAGCCACTAACAGATTGTGGCAGAGCCACCAAAATATCATATACGGTAATATAATCGGCACACAGCCTTGGGTAAATATGATTGACACAGAGTCGTTAATTCATATGTTAGGCACATAGCCCCGGGTAAATACGTTTAGCACAAAGCCATAATCACGATGGCACAGAGCCATATTTAGGTTGGCACATAGCCATTATTAGAATTTGTGGCAGAGCCACCAGAATATGTGGCAGAGCCATAAGAATCAGAATATGGTAGAGCCACCAGGCCACACTGCTCTTCAATTATTAACCCGCCTCATGCACATGATGAAATGCAATGTATCAACATACAAAAGTGTAATAACAATCATACACATGATATTCAACCACGAATAAGAGTATAACAGTCATCTTCATCCATTTAAAAGTGTTTTGATAATTTTACCCATCGAGGGTATTTTGGTAATTTCGCAACTCAGAGGTATTTCGGTAATTTTACCTATCGAGGGTATTTTGGTAATTTAACCTTTAAGTGTAAATTCGGTAATTTACCCTCTAAGGGTAATTCAGTAATTTACCTTCTGAGGATAATTCTGTAATTTTACCTACTAAGGGTAATTTGGTAATTTACCCTCCAAGGGTAAATTCGGTAATTTCGCATTTGATGGTCTTTTCAAAGGCCTACTATCGCCTCGAGTGACACATAACTCTATTTGGGTCTCTACGGAACTATTAGGCCAAAAATCCATTTTAGGCCCAAACGGGCCCACAGGCTCGTGAGGCCCAAAATGCGTGGTTACAGTTTCAGATTTGCAGATTTCGCATTTGGACCTATCATTTGATAATCTTCCAACAGATTTGCCCTAGTGGGCCGGATAGCCCATTAGACTCATTTGGCCTGTTTCGGCTCGATCAGGCCCGTTACGGCCTCAGTTTCGTGAGAGTGTTCGTGACACTCTCAATGACTTAATGTCTCTAGTCGTATTTCGATTTACCATTACAAACTTTCACACGCTCGAGTGGTCACAGATACCGGTTTTCGACTATTCAGTCTTTCGACCGAATCACAGAACATCTCATGCAAACATTCAGAGAGGTGTGAGATTACACACCATTTCAAACATGTATTCGAAAGGGTATGAGATTACACACAATCATGCTAATCAACCTATAAGGGTATAACAAAATTTTACCCACTGAGGATAATTCAAAAATTTTATAGATTCACTGATCATAGCATTTACAGAACAAATCGGAGTGTGAGATTACACACCTGTGCGGATTACGGGTCACGTTACTCATCGAAGCACCAAAATAGCCTCTCTTCTAAAGAGGGTATTCGGTTCTCCCTCCACTGATCAAAGTTTCGAGCTTCTAATGAAAAGATTGTGTTAGAATGTTTATCCAAGATGATAGTAAAAGAAATGGCCTTTCGGCCCTAGCGACTTCAATCAAAATAAAAGAACCATCGCCCCTAGTCGACCATATCCCCAACTTACCCACAACAAAACAATATCTCGAAGCGGTTTGAACCACACGATACGAATTGGACCTTAGAGAATTCGACCCTTGTGATCACAGACGAATCAAATAAGCAAAGTAGTTTCGACGGTCAAAAGAACACCCAACTTCCAACTACTAAAGTTCAGCTATTAGCAAAAGCAAAGAGAAATTGATTCAAATGAAATAAAAGAGAAGGTTTAGCTTTTGGAGAGATTCTAGAGAAAAGAGATGAAAGGAGAGTGGAAAGAAAAAGAGTGAATGAGAAAGCTTACCAAGTTCGGCCTAAGGAAAATCAAGTAGGAGGAGGTGCGGTAATTCGGCTATGGAGGCTGAGTCGAAACGAGAATCAAGTATAGAACACAAACTAAGAGGGTAGGTGTAGGAAAGATTCGGCTACAACAAATTGAGGAAAAGAGAACCCGAAAATACTTGAGTAGCAAATGCCCAAAAATGCAAAAATGCTTAAAGAACCTAAAGAAATTCGGCACTTAAACCACCCTAGCCGAAAATGCCTAAACACTCCCCCTTAGACAAATTTATCTCATCTCCTAAAAATCCCAATTTAGCCACCAACTTTTCCATGATTTCCTCTACCTGCTCCCATCTTCCATGATTTCCTCCACTTGTCCCCACTCTGTGATTTCCTCCATGATTTCCTCCACTTGTCCCAATATCACCTCTTCTCCTCTTTGAGGAAAATAAAACTCCTTATGTTGCTTGTGGGATTTAAACCTCCAACCTCTATGCACTCCCCTTAACGCCACACCACCTTGCCACATGCTCCCTTGTGTCTCCTAAATGCACCTAGTTATTCTTAAGTCCTACTTCCATCAGCCCTATCCACTAAAAGGCCAAAAATGAAAATTCTTCCTATGGCCTAACTTAAACCCGAGACTTCATAGAAACCCCATAACTTTCCAAAATCACTTACCTAATAAGTCCAAATTGCAATAATGTCGTTCTCATATTCTCAAAAGTTTTAAAACGCCTCTACGCTCAATCTCCAATGGGCCCAATTCTACTAGGCCCAATTTCGGGGCGCTACAAAAAACTATCCAACATTAAAATCATACAATAACTCTATAAAAATCCAAAACTTAAAAACAATTCACATTAAATAGGAAAAAACCCCAAATAAACTAGACTTCTTTAAAATATAAATTAAGCTAATCCAAATCAAATGAGTTAATTATCCCATAGCAAATATCAACATTATCATGTAACATCAAATACAAAAAGACAATAGTGTGAACCATAAAAATGGAATTTTCAAGCTTTAATTTTAGATTCCTTTTCATGCTTGCAAGGCCGTTTTAGAAATATATTAGCTTGCATACTTGTGTGTTATGTGGGTTAATTGTATATATTAAGTCAATTATGTTCTACTTTTTATTACAAAAACTGTATTAATTGTTTCAAGATTTCAGTAAAAATTTGAATAGGAAATCTAAAAAACTGTAATATCATAATTTTAAAAACTTAATTTAAAATAAAAAAATATTTTTTAAAAACTTGATAATTTAAATCTAAATCAATTTAAACCATAACACATATGTGATAATAAAAAAAAAAAATGAAAACCCTCCGCATAGCAATATCATGTAAAATGATATATTGTAATAAGAAAAGGAATGTGAAAACGCTAAAAAAGTCATTCGTCCCAACCTTATGTTTTCCTAGAGTTTCATAGCAGCCTTCCTTGACTATATATTTCTTTCAAACTAAGCCTGAATGGTGGTGATGGCTTTGGTGAATGGGTCAGTTTGGTTGAGATGTATGTCGGGTTATGGTTTTGTTTGTGGCTGGTTGGGAAGCTATAGCAATGGAGGCTTTTGGGGCAGTAATAGTTAAGGATGAGTAAAATTTGATTTAATTTAAAAAAAAATTGAAAACAATTTGAGTTAATCGAATTGAGTTATTGGAATTATTAGAGTCAACTTAGATAAGTAATTCGAGTTTCGAGTTTGAATCGAGTTGAATTTTACAATTCAAAAAATTTGAATAATTTAAATAACAGATTAGTATAAATACTCTTTTGGTCCCTATCAAGTTTGAAGATAAGCAAATTGATCTATCAACAAAAATTACAAAAAAATCAAAATAATTCTTAAAATTCAAAATATTTATAAAATTTATTTTATTAAAAACATTATAAATATTTCAGAAAAATCTAATATATATATATAAATGAAGTTAAAAAAAGAAATTTCTAAACTAATGATTTTGGGACCTAAATAAGTTAATTAATAATTCAAGTTTACCATACTAAAATATTTTCAGATATATATGATTTTAAATTTATATGCTTCAAAATTGGATTAGTTATACCGTAACAAGATTTTAATTTGACATATTTAATTTAACTCTAACATTTCACTCTATTCGATTCGACTCGAATTTCATTTCACTCGAATCATTTCAGAAAAATTTTCAAATCGAGTTAGGATGATAAAATAGATTTCATCAACTCAAAATTTTTTCACTCGATTCAATTGAATGCTCATCCCTAAATTTGAGTAACCAAAGTTAGTCAAGTATTGTGTATGGTTACTTGCAGAAATTACTGCTCATATTCCTGAAGGTCTGCTACATGCAAATATAACTCAAGACCAATATAAATATACATGAAGAAATAAATAAATAAACAAAATTTATGCATAAATCATAATGAATGTTCAAAGTGTGTTTTCATGCATTTAATTGTATATATTTGTTGCAGTTATTGGGACAACCTTTGCACTAAATATATTGTTTAACATCCCAGTGTGGGTTGGAGTTCTTTGCACTGATTTAAGCACTCTCCTCTCCTCCTTAGCCTGCAAAGATGTTGGGTATTTATTATTTTAAACTATTCTCACTATAATATACAGTCAAATTACATTTTTTGTTTCATGGAAATATATTAATATGTATATTTTATACCTTGATGACTATATGATTAAAATGGATAAGCATATGATTACTTTAGATTATCTTGATAAGCGTTACTGCATATACTTTATGATAGTTTTAAAATTTTAATTTAACCCTTTCATACAACTTGCAGTTGCCCACACATTATTGTGATTATTAAGTTGTTTTCAAATGAAAATGTTGTTGTTATATCTATTTTGTGTTAATGGAAAAAGGAGAGGAAGTTGGAAATGTTGATAGCAGTTCTGGTGTTTGTGATGGCTGGATGTTTCTTTGGGGAAATGAGTTACGTAAAGTCCCCAGCATCTGGTGTCTTTAAGGGCATGTTTGTGCCTAAGCTTGCCGTCCTGTTAGAAATAGGCTTTTTCTATTCTTTTATTTCACAAGAAATTACACTAATATTTATATACTTAGTAGCCTAACTTTAGGAAACTCTACACTACGAAGCAAACTGATTCTAGGGATGTTGCCCCTTAAAACACAGCCTTAAAGTTAGGAATAGCAATAAATATCTATAGGATTCTATCTGATACACTGAATATTCCTTATTAGGAAACTGTAATCTGACATTCCCCCTCAAGCTGGGAAGTGGATATCATCCATTCTCAGCTTGCTTACTAATTTCTAAAAGGTCTTCCCAGATAATCCTTTGGTAAGGATATTTGCCAGTTGACAATTAGTGGACACATATGGAGTGCAAATTAGGCCACTGTCAAGTTTCTCCTTGATGAAATGTCTGTCAACCTCAATGTGCTTCGTACGATCATGTTGCACTAGATTATGTGCAATATTGATAGCAGACTTATTATCACAATACAGCTTCATTGGACTTTCCCACTTGATCTTCAAATCCTCCAAAATAATTTTCAGCCATAATAATTCACAAATTCCAAGAGCTATTGCTCTAAATTCAGCTTCTGTACTAGATTTAGCCACAACATTCTGTTTTTTACTCCTCCAAGTTACAAGGTTACCTCCCAGAAAAGTGCAATAGCCTGATGTTAATCTTCTATCAACCATAGATCCTGCATAATCTGCATCAGTATAGGCTTCAAGGTTTAAATTCTTCCCTTTCTTAAATAGGATTCCTTTGCCTGGAGTGCCTTTTAAATCTTGAGAATCGATATCTGACTCGAAGATGTGACTCTTTAGGATTGTGCATGAACTGACTTACAACACCAACTTCATAGGCAATATCCTGTCTAGTATGTGACAAATAAATGAGCTTCCCTACGAGTCTTTGATATGAACCTTTATCAACTATTGCATCTTCTAGTGCATCTCCAAGTTTGTGGTTCACCTCTATGGGTGTCTCTGCTGGTTTACATCCCAACTTGTCCGTCTCTGTCAACAAATAAATTATATATTTTTGCTGAGATATGAAGATTCCTTCCCGAGAGTGTGCTACTTCAATACCAAGGAAATATTTTAATTTACCAAGCTCTTTGACCTCAAATTCTTTTACTAAGTAGTTCCTTAAATTTTCCATTCCTTCCAGATCATCACCTGTCACTATAATGTCATCTACATAAACTAACAAAGCAGTCATTCCCCCTGAAGATGAGTGCTTTACAAACAGAGTGTGATCTCCTTGACTCTGTTTATATCCCAGCTTGAGCATTACTTTGGTAAATATTCCAAACCAAGCTCTCGGGGACTATTTTAGTCCGTACAGAGCCTTTTTTAGTTTGCAAACTACCTGTCCTATATTTGAACCAAATCCTGGTGGAACATCCATATAGATTTCCTCCTCAAAATCACCATGTAAGAAAGCATTTTGATGTCAAACTGCTGTAGTTTCCAGCCTCTATTGGCAGTGAGTGACAACAACACTCTCACAGTATTCATATTTGCAACTGGGGCAAATGTCTCAAGGTAGTCTATTCCATACTTTTGAGTGTACCCTTTAGCAACTAATCTTGCTTTATACCTCTCCAAAAAGCCATCTGAATTGTATTTCACTGTGTACACCCAACGACATCCAACTGGTTTCTTTCCTTTCGGTAATTTTACCAAATCCCATGTCTTATTTTTTTCAAGTGCTTCCATTTCAACCTTCATGGCATTTTTCCAATCCTCATCATTTAATGTCTCAGATATAATTTTGGGAATGGAGATAGAATTTAGGCTAGTAAGAAAGGTTTTGTGGTTATGGGACAATTTTTTGTAAGACATGAATGAGTACAAGGAATGTTTTGTACAGGCCCTAGTTTCTTTTCTAATAGCAATAGGAAAATCATAGTCTTTCTGATCTAAATTTCCAGTAGTATTCAAAGTAGGTTCAGTAATTACCTCGGGTTGTAGAGCAGTAGGTTGTTTATTCGAAGAAGACGATTGAACTTGCATCGGTGCCTTTTTCCTTGAGTAAACTAGTAAAGGGCGAGTAGTGTCCTGAATCCTTTGGGCGACTTAGGTGTAGTAGGCTCTATTTCGGGTTGCATAGGTTCAAGGTGGGCAGCCTGGTTGGTAGTGTCGTAACCAATTTTTGACAAAAAACGGGAATCGACTTTGGGTTTTGAAAATGAATAAAATGGGAGTCGCCACCGACCTTTTATAAGGTGTGATCGGGTCACCTTTGTTTTAATAAAATGTTTTGATTTACTAAAACAGTGTATTTTGGTCTACGAATATTCGAGAAAATAGGTTCGGGAGTCGGTTACGTGCGAGGAAGGATTAGCACCCTCGCAACGCCCAAAATTGGTACCAAATAGATTAATCAATGTCCTAATGTCGAAGAGTTTGAAAAGATTTTGAAGTTTTATTCTATTTTTTTGTGATTCTAAACAACTTGATCGAATATCGAGTTTCCCTTGTTTCGAAGGAATAGAGTCTCACATCCAGCACGATTGGACACAATAATCGAAATCCTTGAACTCAAGATTGTCTCCAAAATTCTCCAAGCACACATTTTGAAATTTTGGAAAGGGTATTTGCTCATTCGGTCATACCAAAAAAAAACATACCCAGCACGATTGGGCACGATCTTTTCGAACTTCCAAACGCACAAATATCACCTTATTTGAAAATAGAAACAAAATTTGAAAGGTTATCCACTTGTTCGGTCAAACAAAAAGTCACACCCAGCACGATTGGGCACAAATTTTCAAATTCCCAAATTCATGAATATTACCTTTGTGAAACCCTTTTTTTATGAATTTAAAAACAAGAAAATATTGAAATGCATTTCAAAGTCACCAATCTACATGAAACAAAACATAATAAAGTGTGCGATAACAAAGACAAAATTAAGAAAATAAGGTACAATAATGATAACAAAGAAATTCAAAACAAAAACGATATTAATAATAATGGATATAATAATAGTAGTAATAATAATAATAATAATATGAAATATGTATAATATAGAATAGTAATATAAATATGATAATGTACAATATACTAATATAATAATAATTAATAATAATAATAATAGTATAGTAATAATACTAGAATAATAATAGTGATACGAAGAATGTACAATAAAATAATATAAATATAATAATGATAATAATAGTAGATGTAATAATAGTTATAATAATAAAAATATATAATAATACTACAAAGCATGTACAACACAATAATAATGATAGTAATGGTAAGTAGTATATAATAATACAATAATAGTAGTAATAATAATAATAACATTATAATAATAAAAATAAAATAACAATGACAGTGATACGAAATATATACAGTATACTAATATAGTGATAATAATAATTAATAATAATAACAATAATAAAGTTAGTTAAACAAAATAATAGTAAAATATATACATAAAAAATATAATAATAATAATAATAATAAGAAGTTAGTGAAACAAAATAATAATAAAATATGTACATAAAAATATAATAATGGAAATAACAATAACAATATAATAATAAAAGGATTAAAAAAGATTGCGAAATAACCAAAAAGATCAAATTGCATTTAAAACAAAAGTTTGGGATTAATCAAAAAAGAAAAATAAGAAGAAAAGGACTAAAATGACGAGCGCATGAATGCACAAGAACTAAAAGTGAAAATATTCCCAACCCCTAAAAAAAAGCCACTCAGACGTGGACTGAATTGGAAGGGCGCGCAAACTTTGGGGCAAAATGAAAGAAACAGAATAAGATTAACTTAAAGGTAATTCAAATGAGAGGGACTAGTCACGCAAATTCCCCATTTAAATTGAAAAGGCACATGTCCAGCTTTTAAGACACATGTTTTCTTTTAATGCACCACTTAAAAAAAACCTTTATTATATCTCTTTTTTTTTTAGTTTATAAGTTCAAAATTTTTTTTTAAGCAAAAAAAAAATGAAAATAAAAGAACCCCATCTTTTCTTCTTTTCCTCTGCTAAGGTTTACTTTTTTTTTTTTTGAACCCATTTTTTACCAGACGGGGGCTCAATCGACGGTGGTCGCGCGACCACCATGGCCGATGACCGGCATCGCACAAGGTGGCTCTTCAAGCCTCCGACGACGGGAACGCGAATCGGTTCAGGTGAATTTTTCTTTGCTTTCTTTTTTGATTTTCATTTATAATAGTTCGAAAAATAGAAAAAAAATCGATGGTAAGTAAAACAAAGGGGAGATTAACCTTAAAAAAACGTTGCTTTCGATTTTCAGTGTTCGTAGCGAAGATGAAAAAACAATCTTTCAATTTTTTTTGTATTTTGTTCTTGCTAGTAATGCGTGGAATACCCAAGGAAGGGACTCTCCTCTTTTCTTGCCTTGAGTTCGATTTCGACGACAGAGACGGGGCTCCGACAATGAGCCTCGATAGCCCAGGTTTGGTTCCCTCGCTCTTCCTTTTATTCTCATTTGTATACTCAAAATAACAATAATCAGTGAAAAAGAAATTTTTAAAAATGAAATCACCTTTCAATCTTTCTCGTATGCGTCTGTGTATCTATCAAAAAAAAATCCCCTTCTATTCGAAAAGATTTCTTTTTTTCTTTGTATTTGATTTTCTGCTTTTTTTCCTTAGAAAAATCCCCCCTGTTCCTCTCTTCTCGATGGCTTTCTTATAGCCAAATAAAGGAACTAAAATAAAAATACAAAGCTTTTTCTATCTATTTGCTGTCTTCGTTTGTCTTCTTTTGCAGGTGATAGTGGTGCTTAGTGGAGATCAGCGGTGGTGGCAGACAGGGCGAAGTGAGGGTTGCGGCGTTGGTGGAGCAGACGTCCCTAGGGTTTTGTTATTTTCTGATTTGGGCTTGTAGTGGACTGATCTGTTTAGGATTTTGGGCTAGGTTAATTTGGGTTTAATTTGAGTTTGGTAATTGGGTCTTTTTGCAAATGGACATTGGACTGTTTTTGTTGGGCTTTAATGGGCCCCGGGTTTGGGTTTTAGTCAAGGGCCCGGGCAAAATATGGTTATTACAGCTGCCCCTCTTTGCCCATTGTCGTGAAACGAGAATAGAGCAAAGACAATAGAAGAACCAATTTTGCCCGGTCTTGGCGGGTTTTGACTTATTGGTCCTCGTCCTCTTCAAACGGCTTCAAATTCCACTGTAACTTGAAGCTTTGATCCGCTTCACTATTTCGTTATATCTTCAGGGAGATAATATTTCCGATTCCATTACTTCTTTAAGGGCACAGTGACTAGCGCCTCGATCGGCTTTGATGTGATTTCAGGGAGAAGAGATTCTTATCTTTGATCTACTCCACCGGGACTTCAAGGAAATAAATCTGAACTTTCCAAACTACTTCCTTGCTATCTTCGAGGAGGCTTCGATCTTCAATCTACTCCAATGTTACTCCCGAGAGATATGGCCTGCTCAATCGTCTTTGTCCACTGGAACTTCTTCGTCCAATTTGCTCAAGGCGACTTCAGTCTTCCGTCTGTAAGTACCTCCGCGTGTGACCCGAGGCTCAACCCCACTCTCATAATATGGATTTTTTTTTTAACTCACAGAAATTGAAAAGTAGAAACTGAAAATACCTCCACGTGTGACCCGAGGCTCAACCCCACTATCATAATATGGATTTTTTTTTAACTCACAGAAATTGAAAAGTAGAAATTGAAAATACCTCGGCGTGCAACCTGAGGCTCAACTCACCTGAGTGTTTTTTTTTTTTTTTGCAAACAGAAATTAAAAAACAGAAATTGAAAATAGCTCAGCGTGCGACTTGGGGAATTGATTTTTTTACAAATAGAAATTCAAGACAGAAATTAAAAATACATCAGCGTGCGACCTGATGAGTGGATTTTTGCAAACAGACATTTGAAAAACAGATATTGAAAATACCTCAGCGTGCGACCTGAGGAGTTGCAAATAGAAATTGAAAAAAAAATAGAAATTAAAATGTCTCAGCGTGCGACCTGAGGAGTTAACGTTTACGAACAGAAATTGAAAGACAGAAATTAGAAATGCCTCAGCGTGCGACCTGAGGAGTTGACGTTTACGAACAGAAATTGAAAGACAGAAATTAGAAATGCCTCAGCGTGCGACCTGAGGAGTTGATTTTTGCAAACAGAAATTGAAAAAAACAGACATTAAAAATGCCTCAGCGCGCGACCTGAGGAGTTGATTCAAATAGAAATAGAAATATAGAAATTAAAAATCTCGGTTTGCTTCGCTTAGGAAGGCAAGATCTACTATGCTAGATCAGCTTCGCTTAGGAAGGCAAAATCTGCTATCTTCAATCAGCTTCGCTTAGGAAGGCAAGATCTGCTATCTTCGACCAGCTTCACTTAGGATGGCAAGATCTGTTTTTCGATTTGCTTCGCTTAGGAAGGTAAGATCTGTTATCATCGATCAGCTTCGCTTAGGAAGGCAAGATTTGTTTTTCGATTTGCTTCGCTTCGGAAGGCAAGATCTGTTTTTCGATCTGCTTCGCTTAGGAAGGCGAGATCTGTCGTTCGATCTGCTTCACTTAGGAAGGCGAGATCTGTTGTTCGATCTGCTTCACTTAGGAAGGCGAGATCTGCTCAGCGTGCGGCCCGAGGCCCAACTCACTTTTCGCGTTATGAGTTGATACAGCAATTGAAACGTATTATCTGGTGGAATTCGGATGTCTTCTCTTTCCTTGATTTGGTATAGTTATCGTCAGAACTTCTTGCTTTACTGGTGTACCTGTATGTGCCATGCGTGATGTTATCATGATGTGCACGTGTTTGTCTTAAATGCTTTCATGCCTACATGATTATGCCATGCGCCCCGGGCTTATTTGTCGTGTGTCTCTTCTTGTTACGACTCTCATGATGACCTGTATCCATTGCTTCGACTCTTGACTTTTCTTTCAGGTTTTGTACCCGTCTTCAAACCTCAGGAGTAATCTCAGCGTTTCTCATATATTACCCTTTTGCCCCCTATAACTCCAGGGTTCATCTAGTGGTGACCTGGGGTCTCCATTTGTCCCACTGCGACTCTAAAACATAGGATTTATCTCTTCTTTAACCCATCCTCTTGTTACTCAAAGGTACAGGATCTGTATCAGCTTCTTTCTAACGATCACTCTTTAGGTGGCCCCACTAGATGTATATGCGTGATGCTCGCATGAATGCGGAATGTCATTTCCTTTCTGAAATGATTCTGGTCTTGCATTTGGGTTAACAATGCCCCTTTTCTGTCAGGATTGTGTTACCGACATGGTACCTGGTCATTTTGATCAATCACCTTGCTTTGGACTCAGATATTTCCAACCCTTAAGCTTGGTGAATCATGGGCAATAATCCTGTTTCAGACTCCTGTATTGTTTAGAGGTTTCCAGAGTAATATGCGAAACTCCTTTCATGAAAGTGTTATAAATCTAATAATCGTTATTTCAATGCAAAATGCTCGAAAAGGACGGAATGGGAATTTATTGAGAGTATAGCTCGAATTAAACCAGTTAATCAAAGCTAGCATATGCAATGAAGAAGAAAATTTATTTAGAGTGTATTTTGAAAAGACAAAGATAGCAAACTCAAAATGGGTAACATGGAAACTAGGTGTTCCAGATATCGCAACTTGAGCTTCTCTGTTCCAACTTCTTAAGGACATTCCAAGCTCAATATGTGTTTAGGGGATCCGGAGTACTTTGACGATGCCCCAAGGCGCAACATTCCCCTTCATTGTTACTTCAAGCGTAGCAAGACTACTGTATGCCCCATCAAAATTCAAGCTACCCTTTTCGGGTTTTCAGCTCAAACCCACCTTTGGTCTCAAAGCGCCCTTTGCGGGTTTTCACTTTGGCCTCTCCTTTCTTCTTTTTCTTCCTTCTCATTTTTTGTTTTTTTTTTGTTTTTTTGTTTTTTTGTTTTTTTTGTTGTTTTTTTGAATTCACTGGCAATCTTAGACAGTATCCTTGTTTCCCTGGAACGGGCCTTATTTGCTGCCTGAGGTCCTTCCTGGCTTGGCATCTTCCTTCTTCTGAAGTCATTGTCGCATGGGAAAGGATCTTCTTCAAAGCCCTATCATGAAATTTTCTCAGGTGATCCTTTTTATTTTAAACTTGTATCATCCAATCGTGACCGATAGTTCTTAACATCTTCTCTACAAATTCACTTGATCACATCGGGATAGGATCTATTTCGCCTCATCCAAATTTGGCTCGGCCTGTGCCCTAGAAAAGAGGATTTTGACTCCACTAGGCAAAACCTAATGAGGGGGTGTTGCCCCAGCAGAGGTCCCGGCCGACGTTTAATGAGCATAAAAGCGTAAACATGACTTCTATATGCCAACATCCACAAGTTTAGGTCATCTTCCTAACAATCTTTGTTTCGTTGCCCCTTTTCCTTTTTCTTTTTTTGGTCTTTTTTTTTAGGCTATGACGTGGCACTTGATCTTTGAAAAGACCGCAAACTTTTGACATTGTGCGGTTAGATATGATCTTTTCGCCCTTTGTTAATATTTTTTTCCCCTTTTTTTTTCAATGACCATCGACTTTGTAATATTGGCATATGAAGCGACCTTTACCCTCTTAGTGAAGAGATCGACATCCACAAAAATGAATCGATGTTAACCAGAAACTTTTGAGAAGATTGGCTTGATAACGTCATTGCCCCACGTGTAGACAAGAAGGAAAAGGCACATAAATTCTGTCCTCGATTTGGCAATTGATGCAATTTTCCTTTCCGGGTAGACCAGTATCTCAAACCTCTTGATTGGCTTAGTCAGGGTAGAACCATCAGCATGTGATCTTGAAATATCCTTATGGACTCCTTCTGTGGCTTCCTTAGCTTTGACAGCATACTCGTGCCTTAGTAGTCCCGGCGTGATCATATGAAAATATCTTTGAACTCTTGGGGATAACTCAGTGATTCCTTGCCTTGTCCCGTGGCAGGCTAAGCTTCCATCTTCATCTCATTCGTTAGCTCGTATTGTCCGCCGACACTTAGTAGGGTAGGATCTGTCATTTTTAACAAGTTAAGTTGCAATCTCTGTCATCTTCCAAGTTCTTAGATCCCTCTAGACACATATCTCTCTAAAAGGGAGTCAGTAACAGTATCGCTCATGTCATTGGTATCTGGGGACCCCATTGTGGGCATGAAGGTAGAAAATTAAAAGTATGATTCTAAGGATGATTATTCGTGTGATGTGGTCATGAATGAAAAATGGAAGAGTATTCTAAATGCAGTATGAGATGTAAAGAAAAATATTCACTTAAAAGGATGCATTTCATCGAAATAAAAAATTTGAACACAGGCCCGTTTCACAAAAGATTCTTATTGGTTCTGGGCTTAAAGCAACAAGCGTGTTTTGGATATTGCTTTGGATTAGTTCTAAAAATACAGGGATGCATTCCTCAGTCCTATTGTTCAAAACACTCCCAAGTGTGTAAGATTTCGGGGAGCTTTATGCCCCAGTTTCTCTTTGAATGTGTCATTTGCGTTCTGACTTTTCATTTTCTAGGCTTCTGATGACTGCTTTAAGAAATTGAGACTCTCTCGCCCCCTCCTTCAATTATCACAAATCATTGCCCCGGTCGACTCATCGAACTTCAAAACCCCTATTTAAATAAGCCTTTCCACCAATTTCTTGAATGCGATGCAGTTATCGGTTGAGTGACCCGTTATTCCCGCGTGATACTCACATTGAGCATGCGAATCATACCAACTGGGGTATGGGGGTTGCACTGGTTTCATGTAATGAGGAGCCACTCTATGTGCATCAAACAGGCTTTGATACAACTCCCCATATGTCATTGGAATCGGTGTAAATTGGGGACGCTTTGCATTGGATTCTTGACCTGATAATCCCTGATGACCAGTGGTCATAGCCCTCGATTGACCTGCAGAGACTGACTTGGAACACTTGCTCAAGTTGTTCACTTCATTTTCCATCTTTCTCGGGCTTGACCTTTTGACACTTTCTCTTGCATCTATTTTTCCACTCTTGATACCGTTTTCAATGAGTTCCCCAGATGTTACAACATCGGCAAAGTCCTTTGTGGCATTTCCCACTAACTTGTCATAAAATGGTGCCTTCAAAGTATTAATAAAAAGGACCGTTATCTCAGCTTTAGTCAGTGGGGGTTCTATTTGAACCGAGACGTCTCTCCACCTTTGAGCGTATTGTCTAAAAATCTCTGATGGTTTCTTTTCCATCATCTGTAGCGTTAGTCGATCGGGTGCTATGTCAGAGACATGTTTGTATTGCTCACAGAATACTAAAGCTAAGTCATCCCATGATTGGATCCTCTCTCTGCTGAGCTGATTATACCACTGGAGGGCTGACCCGATCAAGCTATCTTGAAAGCAGTGTATCAGCAACTTGTCTTCATCCACATAACCAGCCATTTTTCGACAAAACATGATAAGATGCGCCTTTGGACACCTTGTTCCATCATATTTTTCGAAGTCTGGCGCTTTAAATTTCGGAGGCAAGACTAGATCGGTAACCAAATTGAGCTTTTTGGCGCTCATCGCAGAGGAGACTCTAGTTCCCTCTATCGCCCTGAGCCTTTCTTCCAAATCCTTATACTTGTACTGAGCCTCTTGATCCTTCATTCTTAACTTAGCTAGTTCTATAGGATCATCCAAATCTGGGACAATAGGGTCAGCAGAGTTAGCTCCGTGGTTTGATACAAATATTCCCGGTCCTAGATGAGCAGGTGGGGGTACAGATGGTTGTTCCAGGCCCGTAGATTCCCTTTGAGGCCAATCTTCTAGTACTGCATGGGTGTGAGGTGGAGCAAATCCTAAGGGATGGCCTTTGCTTTCTTCCCCGGTACTAGTTGTAGGGCCTTTTCCTTTGTTCGTTATCCCATTCATTATCAAAGTCATTTGGGCCATCATATTCCGCTGAGCCTCTATCATCTGGTCTTTCATTTCTTGCTGAAACTTCGCCATTTGCTCTCGCATCTGGTCTTGCATTTCTTTCTGAAATTGTTCGTATCTTTGATCCATCACTTTTGCCTTACGACGAGTATTGTAGTAATGTATAATGGGCTGGTTTTCGTCGATTTTCAGGGTAACTTCTGCCACAATTTTAATCAATCAGACTCTTTTTGATGATGTGATGTATGCAAATGGATGAAATGCAATGCAAATGAGTGAAATGAATGCAAAAGGTGTCGATTCCCGTTCAATTTCTTATAGAAAGCTCATTTAAGAAACAAAATCCTTTACATAAAATAAAGTCACATATGCGACCTAGCCATTATGCCCAGAATTTTAACTTTCTCGAGTAGCGAGGCTAACTCTCGACCCCGGTTTGACTTTGATTCATACACTATACTTAATACATCGGCTTGGACCGTTAAAGGTTGTAGATGTTCAGCCACTTCTCGTATTTGTGTTACAGCTTTGCCTATGACATAATCCCTTTCTCGAGTTGTATCTTCTCTGACCATATACGCACGACCACGTTACCCTCTACTTTATCAAGGAATTCGTTCCCCATAACAAGCTCCTATCTTAGTAATTAAACAGAGATCGACACCTTTTAATGTGAAATGACATGCAAACATGGCCAAAATAAACGGGTTAGTTTCGAATAATAACAACCAAAACTAGAAAGAACGTCAAACCACTATGTGGGTAACCACTAAGGTTTTGCGTGACTCTACCTAGGGTGGGCCCTTATGGTGCGCTATATGTGGCTCAGTTCTAAAGGAAGGGTACTCGAACCAGCAGATTCCTCAATCTTCACC
Source organism: Gossypium bickii (assembly GCA_025503065.1). Lineage (NCBI taxonomy): Eukaryota > Viridiplantae > Streptophyta > Magnoliopsida > Malvales > Malvaceae > Gossypium > Gossypium bickii. The sequence continues at coordinate 126,034,424 of CP106711.1, forward strand.
CATTATAGCCTCATACAGATCGAGTTCAGTTCGGGGGAATACATTTCCCTATGGCCATGCGGAGGTGAAAACCTCACGGAACCATAAGTACAGATGTATTCTGGAAGCAGTCCCCTAGCCCATGCGGAGGTGAAAACCTCACGAAGGCATAGCTTCTCGCTCCCACTTAAGGGTGTGACCACAACGGTCATGCAAATATGAATGTAGAGACATCCTATGAGACTCGACATTATTGCAATCATAGTACCAGCAAATGCATCAAAAGAAACATGATTTTTCAAAATGATTTTCCAAATTTTGACAAAAGGACAAAGAATAATCAACTGTACGGCCTAACTCTCTAAGTGGTCCCCAGTGGAGTCGCCAAGCTGTCGTAACCAATTTTTGACAAAAAATGGGAATCGACTTTGGGTTTTGAAAATGAATAAAATGGGAGTCACCACCGACTTTTTATTACGTGTGATCGGGTCACCTTTGTTTTAATAAAATGTTTTGATTTACTAAAACAGTGTATTTTGGTCTACGAATATTCGAGAAAATAGGTTCGGGAGTCGGTTACGTGCGAGGAAGGATTAGCACCCTCGCAACTCCCAAAATTGGTACCAAATAGATTAATCAATGTCCTAATGTCGAAGAGTTTGAAAAGATTTTGAAGTTTTATTCTATTTTTTTTGTGATTCTAAACAACTTGATCTAATATCGAGTTTCCCTTGTTTCGAAGGAATAGAGTCTCACATCCAGCACGATTGGACACGATAATCTAAATCCTTGAACTCAAGATTGTCTCCAAAATTCTCCAAGCACACATTTTGAAATTTTGGAAAGGGTATTTGCTCATTCGGTCATACCAAAAAAAAAAACACACCCAGCACGATTGGGCACGATCTTTTCGAACTTCGAAACGCACAAATATCACCTTATTTGAAAATAGAAACAAAATTTGAAAGGTTATCCACTTGTTCGGTCAAACAAAAAGTCACACCCAGCACGATTGGGCACAAATTTTCAAATTCCCAAATTCATGAATATTACCTTTGTGAAACCCTTTTTTTATGAATTTAAAAACAAGAAAATATTGAAATGCATTTCAAAGTCACCAATCTACATGAAATGATGCAAACGAGAATAAATAAAACATAATAAAGTGTGCGATAATAAAGACAAAATTAAGAAAATAAGGTACAATAATGATAACAAAGAAATTCAAAACAAAAACGATGTTAATAATAATAGATATAATAATAATAGTAGTAGTAATAATAATAATAATATGAAATATGTATAATATAGAATAGTAATATAAATATGATAATGTACAATATAATAATATAATAATAATTAATAATAATAATAAAAGTATAGTAATAATACTAGAATAATAATAGTGATACGAAGAATGCACAATAAAATAATATAAATATAATAATGATAATAATAGTAGATGTAATAATAGTTATAATAATAAAAATATATAATAATACTACAAAGCATGTACAACACAATAATAATGATAGTAATGGTAAGTAGTATATAATAATACAATAATAGTAGTAATAATAATAATAACAGTATAATAATAAAAAGAAAATAACAATGACAGTGATACGAAATATATACAGTATACTAATATAGTGATAATAATAATAATTAATAATAACAATAATAAAGTTAGTTAAACAAAATAATAGTAAAATATATACATAAAAAATATAATAATAATAATAATAAGTTAGTGAAACAAAATAATAATAAAATATGTACATAAAAATATAATAATGGAAATAACAATAACAATATAATAATAAAAGGATTAAAAAAGATTGCGAAATAACCAAAAAGATCAAATTGCATTTAAAACAAAAGTTCGGGATTAATCAAAAAAGAAAAATAAGAAGAAAAGGACTAAAATGACGAGCGCATGAATGCACAAGAACTAAAAGTGAAAATATTCCCAACCCCCAAAAAAAAGCCACTCAGACGTGGACTGAATTGGAAGGGCGCGCAAACTTTGGGGCAAAATGAAAGAAACAGAATAGGATTAACTTAAAGGTAGTTCAAATGAAAGGGACTAGTCACGCAAATTCCCCATTTAAATTGAAAAGGCACATATCCAGCTTTTAAGACGCATGCTTTCACTGCTTTTAATGCACCACTTAAAAAAACCTTTATTATATCTCTTTTTTTTTTAGTTTATAAGTTCAAAAAAAAATTTTTAAGCAAAAAAAAATGAAAATAAAAGAACCCCATCTTTTCTTCTTTTCCTCTGCTAAGGTTTACTTTTTTTTTTTGAACCCATTTTTTACCAGACGGGGGCTCAATCGACGGTGGTCGCGCGACCACCATGGCCGATGACCGGCATCGCACAAGGTGGCTCTTCAAGCCTCCGACGACGGGAACGGGAATCAGTTCAGGTGAATTTTTCTTTGCTTTCTTTTTTGATTTTCGTTTATAATAGTTTGAAAATTAGAAAAAAAAAAAATAAATCGACGGTAAGTAAAACAAAGGAGAGATTAACCTTAAAAAAACGTTGCTTTCGATTTTCAGTGTTCGTAGCGAAGATGAAAAAACAATCTTTCAATTTTTTTTGTATTTTGTTCTTGCTAGTAATGCGTGGAATACCCAAGGAAGGGACGCTTTTCTTTTCTTGCCTTGAGTTCGATTTCGACGACAGAGACGGGGCTCCGACAACGAGCCCCGACGGCCCAGGTTTGGTTCCCTCGCTCTTCCTTTTATTCTCGTTTGTATACTCAAAATAACAATAGTCAGTGAAAAAGAAATTTTAAAAAATGAAATCACCTTTCAATCTTTCTCGTATGCGTCTGTGTATCTATCAAAAAAAATCCCCTTCTATTTGAAAAGATTTCTTTTTTTCTTTGTATTCGATTTTCTGCTTTTTTTCCTTAGAAAAATCCCCCCCTGTTCCTCTCTTCTCGATGGCTTTCTTATAGCCAAATAAAGGAACTAAAATAAAAATACAAAGCTTTTTCTATCTATTTGCTGTCTTCGTTTGTCTTCTTTTGCAGGTGATAGTGGTGCTTAGTGGAGATCAGCGGCGGTGGCAGAGAGGGCGAAGTGGGGGTTGCGGCGTTGGTGGAGCAGAGGTCCCTAGGGTTTTGTTATTTTCTGATTTGGGCTTGTATTGGATTGATCTGTTTAGGATTTTGGGCTAGGTTAATTTGGGTTTAATTTGAGTTTGGTAATTGGGTCTTTTTGCAAATGGACGTTGGACTGTTTTTGTTGAGCTTTAATGGGCCCTGGGTTTGGGTTTTAGTCAAGGGCCCAGGCAAAATATGGTTATTACAGGTAGGTAAGGACTAAATGTTTGGCTGCTGAATAGGAGCTGGAAAATCAAGTTGGGCAGGCTGGTTGGTAGGCTGGACAGGAGTTGGAAAATCAAGAAGAAAAAATTCTCTGCCCTTATCTTCTGTGAATAAGTTCTCCCCCTGAAGTTAAGGACGATTAAAGAATTTTTCTTTTTCTGCAAAAGTGACATCCATTGAAACATAAAATTTTTTGGTGGCTGGATTATAGCATTTGTACCCACACATTTGACAGCTCGTGGATCGAGTTTTCCCTTATTTTGAGAATGTACATGTACAAAGGCAACACATCCAAATATTTTGGGAGTAAGGTTTGAGGCATGAAAATCAGGAAAAAATTTTGATAGAACTTGCATAGGACTTTGAGAGTCAAGGACCTTTGTAGGCAACCTATTTATCAGATGAGTAGCAGTTAAAACAGCCTCCCCCAGTATTGTTTAGGGACATTTTTTTTGAAACAATAAAGCTTTAGTAATAGCTAAATCTTTCTTTCGGCAATGCCATTTTTTGGGGTGTGTTAACATAAGAGGACTCATGGAGAATGCCTTTTTCTTGAAAATATAGGGAGAGAAACTGATTGAAATAGTCTTTAGCATTGTCTGACCTAAACCGTTTTATTTCAGCCCCAAATTGAGTTTTGATCATGTTGTAAAAGGTTGTAAAAACAGACCTTACATCAGATTTTTATTTTAAAAGAAATATCCAAGACACACGGGTACAATTATCGATAAAGGATACAAACCACCGAGCTCTAGAGATGTTTGAAATATTTGATGGTCCCCAAATATCACTATGGAAAATAGTAAAAGGATCAGATGTTCTTTTATTGCTTATCAGAAAGGAGGTACGTTTATGTTTTGCAAGTTCACAAACATCACAATGAAAATTTTCAACGGTTATTCCTTTGAACAATGAAGGAAACATAAATTTAAGGACTTGAAATGAAGGATGACCAAAGCGGAGGTGATGGAGCCAAATTTGGTCTTTATTAGCTTGAACAGACTTGGATAGGAAAGATAATGGTGAGAAATTCAGAGCACTAATTTCTCCACTAGATTCTTCAAGATAGTATTGGCCATTTGCTTCCTTAGCATTTCCAATCATGTTCTTCCTATTCTGTTCTTGAAAAAAACATCGATTGGGATAAAAAACCACACTACAATTAGAGTCCCTGGTAATTTTTTTGATGGAGAGAAGATTGGTAAATAGTTTAGGAACATGAAGGACATTTTTAAGAGTAAGGGTCTTGTTTATAACAATATCACCTTGACCAGCCACTGTAATTTTTCTATTACTAGGACAAGGTCTATATGAAACAAATTTGTGTGATGAGTGGGTCATATAGTCTGTAGCTCCTGAGCCAATGACCCAAGACCTGTTGGTGACTATGTCCGAGACATTAGAATTTTGAGAATAGGATATACCTGAAAACGCCATACTACAAGTACCTGTGGGAGAAGGCTTTTCCAATGATCCCAACAACGTCTTTAACTTCTCAATTTCTTCTTTATTAAAAACACCAGGTGAGTCTTAAGAATTCTGTTCTCCATCCAGCTGTCTTGCGATATTTGCTCGCCCTTGTTCCTTTGGTTGTCCACTGGTTTCTAAAAAATTCCTTTTAATTGTCTGTGGCTTCCCATGGAGCTTCCAACAGTTTTCCTTTGTGTGATGAGATTTTTTACAGTAGGTGCACCATACAGATTCCCTTTTAATAGGCCTTGTAGACTCTTTCTACTTAATATCGTTGCTAGTTGGTTGTTCCATGGCAAATATCCTCTCACTGACAGCCTTTGTAGCTAAGGCAAAACCATCCACTTGACTATTCTCAAGCATAACTCCTCTTCTTCCTTCTTCTTCCTCCCATGCAACACATGCAGCTCGAGAGAACCAGCTCATGCAGCAACAAAGGTGGCCATGCATTCGGACCAGGAGCTATTATCACATGTGAAAATATCAACCATTTTGTTTATTTTGAAAAGATCAGTCAATGTAATCCATTTAAGTTGACTTAGAACCATGTTAGGTTGATATTTTATGAAGATTTGATGTTGATTGAGCTGATTATATCAGCAATACAAAGTGTACAAGTTAATGTTTCAAGTTTCTATGTAACTTAGTGGTATTAGGTAAACATCAGGTGATGATTAGCTAAGATTTGCATAGTCATCTGCTAATATATGTAATGGCTGAAAGCCAATGTTGCTGGTAATGAAAATCACTCAGATTTCATTCAAATTTTATGCTCCATCTTTCTTGCTTCTCGTTCTCTTTGCAAATTTCTGTTTCTTTCTTTCTTTCTTCTCCTGCAAGCCTCGAGCCTTGAAGCTCAAGCTTCATCTGATTGTTACTGCCAGTTGCTTATAACACCAACAATAATATTCTCAATTAACAATCCCAAAATCTATGATTTTTGGCCGTTGCAGACTGTGTTGGGAAAATCAAGCTCAAACCTTTTTGCCATTGCACTTCTTGCCTCGGGGCAAAGCTCTACCATCACAAGCACTTTTGCAGGACAATTTATCACGCGGGTTCTGCTCAAACAAAAAATTTATATTTAGGATCACCTTAATTAGTAGTTAATTAACTAGTCTTCGTTAATATGTTGACTTTCATTTATGTCAGGTTTTTTTTAATCTTAAAATGAAGAAATGGGTGAGGAATTTGATGACTAGGTGTATTGCCTAGTCTTATTGTGTCCTTCATCGGTGGATCTCAAGGGATCGGTCGACTAATCATTTCTGCATCCGTAAGAAAATATCCAACATTGATTTATTGATCTATTCAAAACACCATGACGATTCTGTGATTTATTTGAGGTAAAGTGATTGTAGTTTCGATGATTGATTTTGCAGATGATTCTTTCATTTGAGCTACCATTTGCTTTGATCCCAATTCGTAAATTCAGTAGCAGCTCAACCAAGATGGGACCATATACTAACTCCAAAATCATAAGTAATCAGCTCAACCAGGATTTTTAATGAACTAATATTATTACATAAATAAAATATTGACGTGGCGTATTAGACCATGCGGGATGAACTTGAAGTTCCAGAGTGCTTGTAGATCATTATGATTTCATGGATTTTAGGGATTGGAATCATAGGCATGAACGTCTATTACCTGAGGATGGCCTTCGTAGATTGGTTGATTCACAATGATTTTCCGAAAGTGGGAAATGTGTTCATCGGAATCACAGTGTTTCCTCTAATGGCAATCTACGTTGTGGCAGTCATCTATCTAACCTTCAGAAAAGACACAGTCGTGACATATATTGAACTTGAAAATAATGTCGGCAGCCCAAAGCCGGATGGAAAGTGGGCTTGCCAAACCCAGCACAAAACATATGTTGCCATCTCAAAACTTGTAGTTTTGAAGGAGTTGGATATTAGGGGGAAAAAATTAAGGATGTAGGACGTAAAATTTGGCGAGTTTCAACTATTTGAATTTGTACGAAATTAAAAAGTTAAATGAGACTATAATATGCATTAATTTAATTAATAATATTATTCATACATATAAATATATAAAAATTTAGAAAACAAATTATTCAAATTAAAACTAAAAATTGCTTTAATTTAATCCTACTAATTTTGTGTTATTATTAATTTCATTTTAACATGGGAAACCACGGTAAGGTAGGTTAGCAATTGCTAAAAAAAAAGGAAGTAGTAAACTTCTCCCAGTTAGCCCATCTCGACCGTCCTTTTCCCTCCACCTTCAGCTACTGTTAATTACTAGTAACAGAGGGTAAAACAGTAAAAAAATCATAGACAATTTTGTAAAAAATCCATAACAATCTCTCCCCTAAATCCTCAACAACCCCCTTACGTATAATACACATTCTTCGCATTATCAACAGTTATGCAGTCTTTTTGTCGGATGGATTCCACACATTCTTCTATATAAGTACTCTTTCGGTTTCTTCAATACCTGTGTCCATCCAAATCATACACAGTAAATTAAATATTAACGACCGGGAGACAGAGATGAGAAATATGCAGCAGCAACAGCAAGAGAGTGAAGTTGCAGTTCCTGAATCATGGGATGTAGGGAGCAATAACCGCATAACTGCTATCAATGTCCAAGGAACCACCACACTCCTTCCCCAATCATCATCATATTCATCATCATATTGATCACTCAAATAATCACGAGGTTCCTTCCCATTTCTTTTCTGAATTATATATATATATCATGGATTATTCATATGGTTTTGTGATGTAATCTGAATGGCAAAAGTATCTATCATTTGTACGCCCTGGTTTCCTGGTCTCACTAGCTTACCTCGATCCTGACAACCGTAAGTCACCCCCCTTACGTACCTCTCCACCAATCCTTATTTCTTTTTCTACCACTTATGATCATCATCTGGTATGGTGTCACTTTCATGACACAGTGGAAACTGATCTTGTTGGGGTTTTGGCAGCAAAAAAACTAAGGAGAAGAGAAGCAAAGAAACGGATGCAAAAAGAATTGAAAAAATGAAATCTGAAAAAACTTGGAGTCAGCACTGGTAAATAATGATCTTATAGTCTTATCATAACTTCATTCATTTTGATATAATTAAATTAATTAAATTATGTTTGTTTGTTTGTTTCAGGCAAGCACTTATCAGAACTGTGTAAGGCTGAGTACCCAAAGTTGGTCAAGTATTACCTATGGTTACTTGCAGAAATTGCTGTCATTGTTGCTGATATACCTGAAGGTCTGCTACATGCAAATATAACTCAAGGCCAATATAAATATACATGAAGAAATAAATAAACAAACAAAATTTATGCATAAATCATAATGAATGTTTAAGATGTGTTTTCATGCATTTAGTTGTATATATTTGTTGTAGTTATTGGGACAGCCTTTGCACTAAATGTACTATTTAACATCCCAGTGTGGGTTGGAGTTCTTTGCACTGGTTTAAGCGCTCTTCTCCTCCTTTGCCCTGCAAAGATGTGGGGCATTTTATTATTTTAAATGGCATAATGAGAGCACCCAAGAGAGCAATGGCATCAGCAGTGGCACCTTGGCCGGCAAGCTTAGGCACAAACATGCCCGTAATGACACCAGATGCTGGGGACTTTACGTAACTCATTTCGCCAAAGAAACATCCAGCCATCACAAACACTAGCACTGCTATCACCATTTCCAGCTTCCTCACTTTTTTTTCATTAACACAAAATAGATAAAATGACTGCATTTTAATTTGAAAATAACATCTTTGCAGGGCAAAGGAGGAGAACAGCGCTTAAACCGGTGCAAAGAACTCCAACCCACACTGGGATGTTAAATAGTACATTTAGTGCAAAGGCTGTCCCAATAACTACAACAAATATATACAACTAAATGCATGAAAACACATCTTAAACATTCATTATGATTTATGCATAAATTTTGTTTGTTTATTTATTTCTTCATGTATATTTATATTGGCCTTGAGTTATATTTGCATGTAGCAGACCTTCAGGTATATCAGCAACAATGACAGCAATTTCTGCAAGTAACCATAGGTAATACTTGACCAACTTTGGGTACTCAGCCTTACACAGTTCTGATAAGTGCTTGCCTGAAACAAACACGCAAACGTAATTTAATTAATTTAATTATATCAAAATGAATGAAGTTATGATAAGACTATAAGATCATTATTTACCAGTGCTGACTCCAAGGTTAGCAGCAAGAGATTGGATTATGAGAGCAAAGACTAAATCGATTAACACCACCCAAAGCAGCTGAAAAAAATTATATACTGCTAACATTTAGAAGATATAAATACGGCTGTATTTTTTTTGGTTTCCCTCTTTAATTTACCTCATATCAATGGTTAGCTCCAGCTTGAAGATCAGTTTCCACTGTGACATGAAAGTGACACCATACCAGATGATGATCATAAGTTGTAGAAAAAGAAATAAAGATTGGTGGAGAGGTACGTAAAGGGGGTGACTCACGGTTGCCAGGATCGAGGTAAGCTAGTGAGACCAGGAAACCAGGGCGTATAAATGATAGAAACTTCACTCTCTACATCCCATGATTCAGGAACTGCAACTTCACTCTCTTGCTGTTGCTGCTGCATATTTCTCATCTGTCTCCCGGTCGTTAATATTTAATTTACTGTGTATTATATGGATGGACACAGGGATTGAAGAAACCGAAAGAGTATTTATATACAAGAATGTGTGGAATCCATCCAACAAAAAGACTGCATAATTGTTGATAATGCAAAGAATGTGTATTATAAGTAAGGGGGTTGTTGAGGATTTAGGGGAGATATTGTTGTTGAGGATTTAGGTGGAGGGAAAAGGACGGTGGAGATGGGCTATTTGGGAGAATTTTACTACTTTCCTTTTTTAGCAATTGCTAACCTCGCTTGCCATGGCTTCCCATGTTAAAATGAAAATTAATAATAAAACAAAATTAGTAGGATTAAATTAAAGCAATTTTTAGTTTTAATTTGAACATTTGTTATCTAAATTTTTATATATTTGTGTATATGAATAATATTGTTGATTGAGTTGATATCATTTCAGTTGTAATCTCATTCAGCTTCTTAATTTCTTACAAATTCAAATGCTTAAGACTCGCTAAGTTTTGCATTCCATGAGGGACTCCATGAGGGACTTTCTTAATTTTTGTTCTCCTAAGATCCAACTCCTTCAAAACTACAAATTTTGAGATGGCAACATATGATTTGTCCTTATGTCAAGTGATTTCAGATTTTAACACCATTAAAATTAAGTACTAGATTGATAAATGGAATTAAAGTTTAAGTATCAAAATCGATATTTTAAATGTATAAGTACCACAGTGAAAGATTTGATAAATTATAGGGGCCAAATAAAGAGAAATCTATCATTAAAAACATAAATCCAAAAAAACTAATGATTTTTAAGGGTTTTTTTAATATTGGCATAATAATAAACTTAGCCCCTAACATTTATCTCTTTTATCAATTTGGTCCTAATTATTTTTTTATCACTTTGACTTTTTAACCTTCAAAGTTTAGTCAAATTACTTTCTTTTCGATGGAAAAGTTAATCGGACCGTTAAAATTTTAGCAACACTAACGCGGCCATTCACATGGTAATCCACATACTTTTATAAAAAATTAAAAGATTTAATAAAAATTATTTTTTAAGATTCAATAAATTTCATAAAACATTTTAGAAAAAGTATTCATGTTAACAATAAAGTACACATAGACTACCATATATGTTGTCATGTTAATGCCATTAAAACTTTGACAATTTAACCAGTTTTTCATCCAAAAGTTGATTAAAATTTAAAAGTTAAAGGCCAAAGTGATTAAAAAAAATCAAGGTCAAAATGATAAAATGGATAAACATTAGGACTAAATTTATATTTATATATATATTTTATGTTTAAATTTTCAGTTCACATCACCCATAAATACTAAAAAAAAAAAACTATTTTATTTTATTTTTTAATAGTGACATGGACTATTTAAGTGGGCTGGGCCTGAATTTTTTAAAATTCGGGTCTGGACCCAATCCAAGAAAACAAATATCAATATCAGCATTTAAGAATAAAATTGGAAATTTCAGATTAAGCTTTAATTTGCTTTTCTTAAACACATTGTATTGAAGCTTCCTCGTCTTTTGCTACAGCTCCATAGCAGGCTTCCAGAATCAAAACGTAGCGAAATAAGATTTCTTGCTGATCAAGTAATAATCTGGAGATATAAGAATGCTTGATGATCAAGTAATAGCCTATAAATAGAGTGTAGACTTTCTATATTCTTCAAAGCGAAGTTTACAGAGGTTTTACTGTGCGGTGAGTGATAATAAGAATTCTGTTATGCATGTTATGCAGCATTGAAGACTTACGGCTATCAATAACCTTGAAAGAAAATTAGGGCAATTGAATGCTATTAAGATACAGAATCTGTAATAGTTCAGAACTGCGGCCAAGAAAGAAACTTGAGTTGGAAGTTCAGATATGGTTGGAAAATGTCGAAAGAATTGATGGCGAGGTATGAAACCTTGATGGAAGAACCAGTGAAAACGTCGATTTTGGTTGGAAAATGTCGAATTGGTTGAAACCTTGAGTATTGCTAAAGGCATTGCAAGTAAAATTGGAGTAACATTTTCTGGTGATGAAAATGAAATAACAAGGGCAGGTATGCTGTTCAAAACACCGTCTCATAAGGGTAGGTTTGTAATGATCTTAGATGGCGCATGGAAGAAGATTTCTCTCGCCATCTATCGGAAGTAAACTAGTGCTACAAACATGATCATTCGATATATGTCAGACAACTGAATATCGGTTTTAACCGTAACAGAACAACATATATATTGCTTAGGACCTTGAAATTTTCATGGTCATGGTGGTCATTTATATATACAATGGTTTAAAAGATTTATGCAGTAAGAAACCAGAAAGGAAAATTATAATAAGAATGTAAGAAACGCTATATTATATCAAGGTTTCATCAAATCTATGGAAAATTATACATCAAAATATGATCATTGAGTAAGTCTCTGCATCTCATTTTGGTCACCGAGTGTTTCAATGAGAAGCGGAGGTGCATATTGAGCGGTGCCTTGATGCTCCTCCGAATCCTGGCAGAATGACAGAATTATGGTATCGATTGACATCTCCACCACAGCAAAGAAGAGGGTTGCAACCACGTAACCAAGAGCCCAACAAATCTGCAACAATATATAATGTAAGCAGGAGTATTAAACAGTAAATATCAGCTATGTTACTCAAGCTCAGGTGTACGCATTGGACATAAAGGAATTGGCAACATACCAGGACCGGAAGCAATGGGGAGGATATTTTGTTATGAGCAGCTCGATACTTGTAGGTATCCAACATTAGGAAACCGAAGACAGCACTTGAAAGGCTGACACATAACTTTCCAAGAAACAGAATAACATCTCCTATCACGTTCACCTTCCCTATTCGAAGGATGTTATTCATGATCAATTCTGTCGCAATTTCAGAAGCCTTAAAAAAGCTTTTCCCAGTTATAGCAATCTGCAAGAACAATAACTTAAGATTAAGTTCGGGGAAGGCAAAAACGAAAAATAAAATCAATAATTGCATCCTGATTATTGGACTTCTTACTAAGTTCTTCAATGTGCGGAAAAATAACTTGTTCTGGAAGATTACCATTATATAAGCATTGCGATTCACTGATTTGATTGTCCACTCAACACATCTCAAACATCCCTGTGAAGTATGATTTCCGATCTTTCCAAACCAACCATCTGATGTAACACCAGCAACTTTGAGTTTACGACGAATTGACTCAAGAATGAAACGAATTGATTCCACAAAGGATACAACCAATGAGCCAAGGGCCACCGACCCAAGGTTGTATCGTATAAGACGCTTCATAGAGGCAAAAACAGGAAGAAATGGGATCTCTGGCTGCACAAGCGAACCCCAGAAATAATCAGCAAAAGGATAAATCGTAGAAATACATTCATTCAAAAAAAAAAAGAAGAATAGACTGAATTAATGTAATGTGCTAATTTTGTTACTATAATACTTACAAACATATACAAAGTAATTTCTATGTTACATCAATATATGTAAAAAGTAAACTAAAGAATATGTCAATCTTGCGTAAGCTGTTCAATGATAACTCTAGGATCTTCGGCATCTCCTCGAGGGAGGTTCCGTATAGCCCACACTGGGGTTGCCTACAACTACAGACTTTTGAATGTGGTAAAATTTTAATTGTTTGTTTCCGATGAAAACAGCATGCATACCAGTAAAACTTCAGAGTGGCTCAGTAGCTTACCGATGTCTCACCCCGAGCCCAATAGTAAGAAGCAACAGAACCCGCAATCACGGTTGATGAACACGCTATAAAAAATTGCGTAGCCCAATAACCACCAAACAGGTGGAAGAAGATGGCAACAGCAATATGCGGGGTGTAATGGATGCTATAACCACAGCAACCATCACAATTCACCTTTTTCGCCACAAGATCATAAGCACAGCAGTTGGTATTACAGTTGTTCTTGACAACCTGACCAGAACTGAACAGATGAAGGGCAGCCGATATCCAGAACATGTAAAAAATCGCAAGAATTGCGTATGGTATGATTGGAAAAATTATCAATGCTTGAACTTCTCCAATGACTTTTGCAGCAACCTGCAAACAGTTGGAAGCACAAAATCATCTTTTAGCTCCTTTTGATATTATGAAACCAAAATTACCATTATATACACACAAATAAATACATTTCCATACGAACTAAGTGATGAATCATTTATATGCTTCTACATGTAAAAAACGCTGTTTTTCCTTTTCCTTCCTATTCAAAGCCAACTGGAAAGTATCCAACAGTACTGGTTTTAATGGAAAGTTCATCTTTCTCACTGCAAATTATAATAAGTTTGAACTTGCCTTGAGGACAGATGTTGCCATTAAGATGCGGCGAACAATTGCAATTGATGATAGGATGGAAACAACCATAACGAATGTCATAAGAATGGCAACAGCACGTAGATGATGTAGTTCCTGAAAGAAGCAAACGTTTAGCTTGTAACAAATGCCAACAAACCTGCTACAATAAAAGCTTACGAACAAAGACAAAAAAGAATAAAAAGAGAGAATAAATGACGCACCCGTCCGAAAACATTTATATATGGATCATGCTCACCAATGATAGGCGATATGGCATCGTTCCCAATCCATCCAGCTAAAAAGCAAGAACAAGAAGATAAACTTAGCATTTTATTTAAACTAACAGCTCTCCTCGAATTCAAATACATACAATAGACTGATTCGACTATTTCTAGAATGATTTCCAAAGTTGTGGTATCTAGTAAAGAATACCAGGAGGTAAGAGGCATATTCTAACCTTTTAAGTAGTAAAACATTGTAACCGTTATTATGAGAATGTTGAAGAGAGCAACTGTGATCCAAGGCATTGCAGAAACAAAATGGCGAATCATTAACAGCCATATCACTGACAGAAATAGAGGTAACATCCCTCCACAAACTATCAATACTGGCCATGATTTTCCAATATCAGCCATGTAACGCTGCAATAAGACATCGATATTTCAGAAAGTTGGATAATGGCACTTTTTGAAACAACATGATATATATACATTGTACGATATATGTATTAAATAAGGAACTACATTGTCAACTATTTAGCCAATAACCCAATCAGCTGGCAGAACCGAGAAAAGCATAACAAGATAAAAGACAGAAATGTGGTAAAAACACTTAATATACAAGCACAGAAGAGTAGCCGTAGCGTATTGATGCATCTCAAGGAGTTCGCAGTTCAAACAAGTAAGGAATTGCAGGAAAGTTGCTTGACCTTTAAGACAGATGACCGGGAATTGATGGACCTGTGAATGGACTTGTCTATTACCATATCCTCATTGATATTCACTCCACCCATCTGTTGCCAATGCCGCAAAGATATGTTTGATGCACGGGCAATGAATTGGCAGCTCCAGTAAACTTGAAAAACATGCATAAAATAATTCATTAGACGATAAAAAAACTGTATCTATGTTTTGATCAAATGAATATTGAACTATAAAACAAGCATTTCAAATTTACCTACCATTCACACTTGGAAATATAACAGGGTAACATGGACCCTGAAGCTGAAGAGAAGTATTTCTCATTTCTGGTGTAAGGAATTCATAATAATCGTAATTTCTATTGATCCAGTCACGCATTGAGAGGCGGATATCCCCTTCTGGATAATCACAGACCCAATTTAGTGAATCTTCTGATGGAGTAGGACAATCCCACAAGCATATACTCCGAGCATTAGACAATTTGAATTGACTGTCCTTGACACCACTTTGGTAAACCTGGTTCGGATTCAACCAATACTTGAGTTCTAACTTACGAAGGCCAGGATGAGCATGTTTGTCACCGCATAAGTTCCCTTTGTAGTCAAGACCATATGTAAGCCTGATGTGGTCCAACACAAAACAAATTATCAAAATCACAAGAGAAAACATAAAATAGAATTAAAAAAGAATCTGAAAACTTAAGAGTAACAAAGCAGAATAAGTAAAAACTAAACATATATGAATAAGCAACAACACCATTTAGAAGTTAATGCCCCCAAAGAAATTATTTGAGCAATCTTCATAAGCTCCAAGGTGAAAAGGGTTTCCCAAAATCTAAATTAAAGGATCTATTACTGACTCTAACATAAATTCTAAGATGAAATGTTTCCTAAACTTGAACCATATAGGTACCAGTACTCTCCAACAAAATCCAAAGTATCAAATAGTGTGACAGGCTCACAGAATGACCATCTCTAGCTTAGCTAAGTGCTTGCAACTCTCATTTTTAATCCTGCTTTACAAATAGATCAGCTAACTGGTTCCTATTAACTAGTAAAAGCAGTTCTGAAGAAAAATTCTTAAGTATCTACTTTTATTCCAAAGACACTGCCTCGTTTTCTGTTTAGAAAACAACCAAGAAGTTTATAATGCTTTATCCACTCACATAAAAAGCAAAAACTATAGCTTGACAAAGAATAAAGAGATCCATTAGAACTATAAGGAGATCAAAAGAAGGAATCCATTTATAAGATAAAAAAAAACATGCCATAACAAAGGAGATTCAACAAAGAATCCAAAATAAAATATACCCATTTTTAGATTCAACAAGAATATAAGTAGGTAAAGCTTATAAAAGGGGAAGAAAAAAAGAAAGAAAGAAAATTTACCTTAATGGGTTTCCTTGATTAAACCCAAAGCTAGAGTTAACAATCATAGCAACCCAAAATGCTATAAAAATTACAAGAAAAACAATATCTCTACATTTCCTGTTGTGTCTAATGATCCCTCCAATTTCTGTAGTTCCATCACTTGATGGATACCTTCCTATTACCGCCCCCAAAGGACCCCTCATTTCTTTTCTTCTTTTTTTCTCTTAGAATTAAGCTAAGGATTTTAGAATGTGAAAAAGGAAGAGAATTTGCAGACAGACTGAGAGAAAAAGGGGGGCTTTAGGAGAGTGAAGTAGAAGCAGCTTAGGAAGTGTGAAAGTAGTGAAGAAAGGGTTTTTAGATTTGGAATATTTCTTTTCTATTACATTTTTAATTTTTTTTTTTAAGACAAAGATTTGTTACTTTCAAATAGAAAAATAGTTGTTTGTCTTCAAGAATCCATGTCTGGTCGTGGCTTAGATCTGGACAGTTATGTTGGCTTGGCTTGTGAACTTTTTGTTTTAGCTTAAACTAATATTTTGATTAATTTTCATATGTACTTCAAAGTACTTGATATATTCTATTTGAATTAAAAATTATTATTTATTTAATTTTAGAATATATAAATATTAATGAAAATCTCTAATACCTATAAAGTTGATGTCAGAAGAGAAAAATATTAAAAAGGTTTTAATTTTAAAAAATTATTATTACTTTATTATATTCACATTTTAAGTAAAAAAACACATTTTCGTTCAAAAAAAATAAAAAACACACTTTTGATCATTAAAAACTATTTTTTAAAAATATATTATTTTAAAATATAAAATGTTTTTTCACCCATGTTGGAATGCCAAATTAAAGTTGGATTCTATTATAAATGAAGAATTTAATGCCACATTAAAAGACAATTTAAAGATTGAGCTGTATATGAAAGCTATGCTATGAGCCATTTAGCCAAATAGCCAAAAACAACAGTCTCTTATGAAAAACAAGCCATTATGGAACTATCTGTATTTAATTAAACTATCTTTATTCTTTATTGATATATCTACTTTATAATTTGTATATAAATATCTGCACCCCTTTTTTGTCTTGACATATTCCCTTCTCTTGGAAACCGTTGATTTTCTGCAAAAAGTGTTTCTGGTTCACATATCAAAGTTCATCCAACGGTAGAGAAACATGACAAATGTTTCTTTCTTTTTTCCTTTGTGTGGGGGTTGAATGGGGACTTGACAAATTTATCTCGTTCATTTGCAGGTTACTTTTGCTCAAGAAAAGTTAACCTAGCAGCTTAGATTCGAGGTAAAAATGGGTTGTCAAATTCTGTTGACTTACAGTTGATTTTTTTGAAAAAAAAAAAAAAAGTTTTTTTCACCTTGAACTCTGTCATGCATGGTCTTGAGACTAATGAAGGGCATGTTTGGTGATTTGTAAATTTTGTAGGGTTTTTGTCTCTTTGAGAATGCAGTTTCCTTGGAAGAGAGCAAGAATACAAATGGAAGAAGATGACTATGACGATGGTGATGGTGATGGGTCATATGGAGAAGAAGAAGATGATGAAAAGGCTGGGTTTTTAAGCTTACTGAATAAGGGCATGTTAGGTTGTCTCCTCTAATACATACATAACTGGATTAACCCAATTTTTATGCTTAAAAATTATGCTTTTCGCCCATTTACCTTGTTTGTTAATACTGTATTTGTGTACTATGACTTCTTTTCTAAGTAAATATCTGTTTATTATGCAGCCTCCTGAAATGGGTGTTGATCGAATCAGTTACTTGCCAAAAGAAGTTCTTTGCCATATCCTTTCCTTCCTACCAACAAAACTTACAGTAAGAGCAAGCATTTTATCTAAAAATTGGAGATATCTATGGGGTTCTGTTTCTGCTCTTGACTTTGATGATACATTGTTGTTCAATCCTAACAAAGATGGTTTTGATGGAATAGGAGGTGTTAACTTCATTAACTTTGTGGATAGAATATTGATTAGAAATAGCGAATCGCCTACACATATGTTTGGTCTTTGTTGCAGTAGGCGTCATAGTTTTCATTTTAATGCTTGGAGTAACAATGCGATAAAACATAAATTTCGAGTTCTTAGTCTCTCCATGGATAAGGTGAAAGACTACACTGCTGCTCTTGATCCTTTTGCTAGTGAAATTTTGGTGGTTTTGAAGCTTGGAAGAAATTTTGAACTAGATATTTCTGCATCATTTCTTTTCCTAGTCTGAAGGTTTTTCATCTCAACTGGATCGAGTTTTCAAGATGTTCTTCAACCAAGAATCTCTTTTTGAGCTTTCCTTGATACTCGAGGCATTCACCGAATTTCAAGTTGATGAGTTCGGGTCATTGAGCCCAAACACCGTGAAGATAGTGTACCCGTTGGTGCACTTCCAAATTGAGCCGGATTAATTAATTTGAGCTCACTTCAGCTCATTGAGCTGATTCTTTCAATTTTAATGCTTTAAATAAACTAAGTCTTTAAAAATGTTAGAAAAATTAAATTGCTGAATTTAATTAAATAAATTGAACATCTTAATTTATTTAATTAATTTTCTATAGCAAATTCATTTGTCTTTTTTATTAAATTTAGTGTTGT
Organism: Gossypium bickii; assembly: GCA_025503065.1. NCBI lineage: Eukaryota > Viridiplantae > Streptophyta > Magnoliopsida > Malvales > Malvaceae > Gossypium > Gossypium bickii. Next base: position 126,053,017 of record CP106711.1, read on the forward strand.
ATTTAATTTGCCTAAGTCTAATTTAATTTGTGTCATTTTATTACAGCCTTAAATAAGTGTTTTAATTATTTGATACATTAAAATAATTTTAAATAAGTCAAATTCATTGCATAATTAATAATTGGCTGCTACTTCATGTATTGGTCGAAATATGCATTCAAGGTGTCCTAAATATTCTAGCCGAAATTAATATGAGTAAGAACATACTTTATTTAATTTTTCCAGTCAAAGAAACATGTTCTAAAAGATGTTTAAACTTGCTGGACACTCATGCCGAATTTACTCATGTACAAGTGATTTTGGGACAAGCTTTTAAGGCATGGGCGGCAAACACATTTAAGGGTGCCTTGGGAGCATGCAAGGAACATTGGTGGCTGCCTTTTATGCTCCCCAATGTGCCTTTTGGTCTCCTACACGTCCATCAAGGTGGACAACAATCAGCATGCCTCCTCACACATGGGGGCTGAAGTTTTGTGTTCCCCACACATGGGGGTTTACGTTTTGTGTTCCCCACACATGACTTTTTCTCTTCCCCAAATGGTGCATGCGCGGGACACATTTAACTCTTTCCAATGTGTCTTTTTCTTGTGTCCCCCATATGTCCATTAAAGAGGGACAATTACCAACATGCGTAGGTTGATATTGGGGCTTTCCAATGTACCTTTTCCTCTCTCCCAAATGGAGCATGCGTGAGACACCATTAAGTGCTATGTTGGAGCATGGTTTGGGCGCATCGTGAAGGCAAAAAGACATCCTTAAATGTGCTGGTTCTTTCCTCCAATGGCGTGGGAATGGTGCATCTATCAAGAAGCTTCGTGGATGGCAAATAAATTAAGAAACATGCTTGCTTTGTGAAGATAAAAGGGAGTGCATGGAGACTTGTGCCTTTTCATGTTTCCCATGCAGCTTAGAACAAAACATGCTTGCTTTGTGAAGATAAAAAGGGAGTGCATGGAGACTTGTGGTGTCTTTCACGTTTCCCATGTAGTCTAGGACAAAACATAGCCAAATGGGCTACCCATGCATGTCCCTAGGCCGAATTTTAAGGGCTATTTAGCTCATTTTTCCCTTACATTGAATTCGGCGGTACCAAGCTCTTGTAGAAGCTGAACCTTTGGAGTTTTCATGGATAATACGGGTCGGCTCGGGATGAGTCGAAACGTATGCGGTTGCCAATCGTCTACGAGGATGAGTTCTAAGCCTTCGGGTAATAATGAGAAAATATGGTAGTGTTGCGAAAGCTTTTAGGTGGATTTGTTTTAAGACATGGATTAAGTTAGGAATGGAGGCTTGAGAAATGATGGGAACGGTTTAAATGATAGGTTTGATTTTATGATGAAGGAAGATGGATAAAAGATAAGTGATATTTTGGTGGAAATGGATTAACGAACTTAAACAAAGAAACGATTCAACGTTAAAAAATGTCACCCCGGTTTCTATATTTGTTTAAGGTGGAAATATGGATATCGAATAGGATAGTTGATGGAAATGGCAAAATGAACTTGAACGGAGAAATGAACACAAGTTAGTGTCACCCCAATTTCTATATGGTTTAAGGTGGAATAATGAAAATCGATATGGACCAAAGACCCGTTACTTAGTAAAGTCAAGATCGATTGAGGCCACAAGCAAGCTTGATAAGTCAGGATCAAAACTCGAAAGTGAAGGGGAGGCAATGCTCACTTGATGAACAAATGTTCAAATATATTTCATTCCAAAAAAAAACTCCCCTACAAATGGCAATTTTTGGATATTTATAGTCCTAAAAAGCTAAACGGGAAATCATATAAACTTAGCTTAATTTTCTTAATAAAATTCGGCCCTTAATGTCCTAGATTAATCTAGAATTTTTGGCCCTTAGTTGCCGTCCACGTTCATCCATGAAAACTCCAAAGGTTCAGCTCCTAGAAGAGCTTGGTGCCGCCGAATTCAATGTAAGGGAAAAAGGAGCTGAATAGCCCTTAAAATTCGGCCTAGGGACATGCATGGGTAGCCCATTTGGCTATGTTTTGTCCTAGGCTGCATGGGAAACGTGAAAGACACCATAAGTCTCCATGCACTCCCTTTTATCTTCAAGAGTATGTTTCTTAATTTATTTGCCATCCACAAAGCTTCTTGATAGATGCACCATTCCCACGCTATTGGAGGAAAGAACCAACACATTTAAGGATGTCTTTTTGCCTTCACGATGCGCCCAAACCATGCTCCAACATAGCACTTAATGGTGTCTCACGCATGCTCCATTTGGGAGAGAGGAAAAGATACATTGGAAAGCCCCAATATCAGCCCACGCATGTTGGTAGTTGTCCCTCTTTAATGGACATATGGGGGACACAAGAAAAAGACACATTGGAAAGAGTTAAATGTGTCCCACGCATGCACCATTTAGGGAAGAGAAAAAGTCATGTGTGGGGAACACAAAACGTCAACCCCCATGTGTGGGGAACACAAAACGTCAGCTCCCATGTGTGGGGAGGCATGTTGATTGTTGTCCACCTTGATGGACGTGTAGGAGACCAAAAAACACATTGGGGAGGCATGCTGATTGTTGTCCACCTTGATGGACGTGTAGGAGACCAAAAGACACATTGGGGAGCATAAAAGGCAGCCACCAATGTCCCTTGCGTGCTCCCAAGGCTCCCTTAAATGTGTTTGCCGCCCATGCCTTAAAAGCCTGTCCCAAAATCACCTGTACATGAGTAAATTCGGCATGAGTGTCCAGCAAGTTTAAACATTTTTTAGAACATGTTTCTTTGGCTGGACAAATTAAATATAGGATGTTCTTACTCATATTAATTTCGGCTAAAATATTTAGGACACCTTGAATGCATATTTCGGCCAATACATGAAGTAGCAGCCAACTATTAATTATGCAATGAATTTGACTTATTTAAAATTATTTTAATGCATCAAATAATTAAAACACTTATTTAAGGCTGTAATAAAATGACACAAATTAAATTAGACTTAGGCAAATTAAATACAACACTAAATTTAATAAAAAGACAAATTAATTTGCTATAGAAAGTTAATTAAATAAATTAAGATGTTCAATTTATTTAATTAAATTCAGCAATTTAATTTTTCAGCATTTTTAAAGACTTAGTTTATTTAAAGCATTAAAATTGAAAGAATCAGCTCAATGAGCTGAAGTGAGCTCAAATTAATTAATCCGGCTCAATTTGGAAGTGCACCAACGGGTACACTATCTTCACGGTGCTTGGGCTCAATGACCCGAACTCATCAACTTGAAATTCGGTGGATGCCTCGGGCGTGCCCCGTATCATTCCTGCACTTGAAAAGTTGGTCATACAGGAATGCAAATTAGGCAAGAAATGGAATCTTCATGTTTCAGCCCCTGAACTGAATTCTTTGGTGACAGATTGCTTATCATAAGAATGTTATGATGATGGTTATGATAGCAGTGATGAAGAGTACACCGATTGCTGGGCTGGAAATGGTAATGCATTTACAGACTATGAGATTATCGTTGATGCTCCTAAACTTGAAGTTCTGAGATACAAGGGTTATGTGGCAAGTGGATGTTCTTTCAAGAACTGCCTTTCTGTTGTCAGGGCAGTCATTGATATTTCGGACAATGGCAAGAGAGGGGATGTTTCCACTATCGGACTAAAACCACTTACAGGTACCTATAATGCTAAGTTTCTTAGCTTATCTGGTCGTTCTATGAAGGTAAGGTTCTTCTGTACTTTTATGTCGCCTCTAGCATGATGAATACGATGGTCCCTCTAATAAGGAAGACCATCAAGAATTTGACTAATATTTTCTTCGTATTGTAGGTTTTCTGCGGTGTAAGCACTTCGGGTTTGCATGTATTTAGTAATTTAACTCAACTGAAGTTTGGATGTAATGAATATTGTGGTCAATTGCTGCCAAAGTTGCTTGAGAAGTCACCTAATTTAGAAGTACTTATCCTTGGCAAGGTAAGTTATATTTGAATGTGCACTAATATTACCCGAACTCTTCCTGAAGTACCCGTGTCCGACACTTGTGTCCATTTTATATTCAGACATGAGTTTGAGACCATAGGGTTATGATCCTGCAATATATAGAAAAGTTTAGAACATGGAGTCAAACACATTTTCGTCTTTGACACACATCCCATTCGATTTAAGTGTTAGAGCAAATCCAGTTCGATTTAAGTGTCACTGAAGCATACTCATTCTTAACTCCCCTTTTGAACTTGTCAGGATAATGCAAAACTGAATACCAGGGACCTTGTGAAAATTCACATGGAAGCCACCGCAGTACATTCCTGAATGTTTATCGTAACATCTCAAAACAATTCAAATTCAGGGATTCAATGGACAAGAAAATGTAATGAAGTTGATAAACTATTTGCAGGAGAAAGGCAATGTTTCTATGATAAACAATCTCTCCATGTCTTAAAATGAAGCTGGCAAAGCAATTCGTAGAGATGAAAGGCAATACTTTATGAAATTCTTATGATTTTTCTTGTTAATGTTGTTACTCTTAACTGAATTTGTTTCTGTTAAATTGTAGAACATGGATTTATGTTATGAGATTGTCTTAATTATCATATGAGACAATATTGTGTTTCTTTTTAAGAACAGTAACTAAAAGGAGATTGGAAACTGTTAGTTGAATTTAAGCTGGCATGCTTTGGAACCCCTAGGGAACATTAATAATTTCTTGAGCAAATCAATCTTTGAATCCAAAGGCAGATCTCCATTACTACAGATATCCATCATCTTCAAAACTCGAGCATTTTTCAAAATGTATTTCACCATACTCAGCTGATATGTTAGATCTTCAAACCCTTTAAAATAAACCATTGATAGGCTTGACAGCAAACATTCCGGCACATACTTCGGAGGTTTCCAGGAGCATTCTAATCCAAGTCCACGGCAATTATCATTCTGGTGTCAAGAGACCCACCAAAGCGCCTTTCATTAGACCATTAGTAAATGCTTGTTAAATTGATTTCTGGAGTAAATTTCACTCACCTTAGCAAGAACAAGGACTTCCAAATGACCAGAAAATTCCAAGAAAAGTGATAGCAAGTTCCAACCACCATAACCAACATGTAGCTCCATTTGGACCAGATTAAGAAACAAACGATATGGTCTGAAGTGACGCCATTTCTGAGAGGAGGCAGTAGCAAATGTATATCAGCAAAGAAGAATTTATCGTTGACAGTGAAACACCAGAGTTATGGTTACTTACCATTTCTGCATACCAATCCCAATGGAAGGAAACAAACTTAGCATTGCTGAGAGCTTTGAGGAGTGGGACATGGCGATTTTCGAGCCATGAAACTGTGACATTTGCTTCAACTAAGCTAGAGACATCCTCGAGATCAAATTCCAGGGTCAGATTGTCTTCGAGGTTGAGCTGCTTAAGAACTGGGGCATTTATCTTAAGTTTGTGCCTACGCCGACAGGCGGTGGCAAACCGTACGAACAAAGTCTTTAATGTCGGAATCGAAATGTTAGAACATGTTGTGTTATCACCAGCATGTTTGTGAAGAACCAGTTCCTGAAGAACATAACAACCAGCAAAAAGCCTAGAAACAGATTCATCATTTGTGTACTTAATCCAAACAAGATTTAAAACCTTAAGACATGGCAAAGAAACTGTCCCAGGAACATGAAGCTGAACCCCATGGCTGAGTCTCAAAACATGAAGTGTTTTAGCAGTGAAAAGAGCAAATGGAAGCTTCAAGAAAGGGAAACTTTCAGTTCCATGGATACTGATGTCTAGTTCTTTAACATCTCTTGAAACTGCATCCCGAAACCAGGTTTTAACATAGGAAGGATGGTCAACTAAGTTGAATTTCAGACAAAACTTGTCTAAAGAAGCTGTTTTGTTAAGGATTAAAACATGGTCAACAAATTGTCTGAAATGAAGATTTGGATCAGTTCTGCAAAAAGGTTTGTCTTGAAGATCAAGAATTGGAACTGAAGTCCAAACCCAAAGCCATCTTTTTGATAAAATGGAAGTCGCCATTGCTTCCTTAGTTGAAAGAAATGATAGTATGTGATGAATTAGAGCATCTGGTAATTGACTGATTCTATCAGATGATTTTTTATGCTTTGAGTTGAAATTAATTTCTTGATTTACAGAGTTGGCCATTGGAAGCATCAATGGAAAATGAGCAAAGAGATATAGATATATATATAGAGATACATCATCAATATAGATATATTTCACTTATGTTTGAAATACAAGTGTCCGACACGAATGTTGTTTAATTTTCAATAATCGAGACATATTATAGATATTAGTTAAAAGATAATTAATTTTTTTATTTTAACTTATAAGATACATGTAGAATCTGATCAGTTCATACTTTATTTACTTTCATGGAACATATTTATAAGGATAAATTAATTTGATTATTTAAATTCCATTAAAACATGGAGTTAGCCAATGAACACACATTTCGTAGATAAAAATTGCTCCTTTTGCAGTCCAAATATAGCATAAATAAATCATGATAAAAGTGTGATTTCTTTGCTAATATTCTTTTCCTTTTTGTTTTGGCAGAAAACAACTTTATAACGAACCCCAAAAACTTATTTTACCTCTTTCAATATTGTGAAAAATCCACAAAAAATACTAATAAAAATAATAATTATATCAGTTTTTTTTTTTTGTATTCTAATTATGTTTAATTTTAACTTGTTAATGATACTTTTTACCAAATTTTAATTACATTTTCGTTTATGCATTTAATAGTTGATGTGTCATTTTTAAAAAAAAAAATTAGAGGGTCAAAATTTAATTATAAATTTTTAGGGGTCAAAACATAGTTTCATCATTTATTAATTTATAAATTCATATTTTCAAGAGACTAGAAAGAATTATTCTTTATTTTCTAAAGGTCTAAAATAATTACTTATTTAAAATATAAATTAAACTTGGATTTTAATATTCAAGGATGAAGTTGACTTGACTTGTTAACATTTTATAATATACTTTTATTTTATTTGTATATATTATATAATTTATATTACATAAAACTAAATGTATAATGATATAATAATGCAAAAACATTAAAAATATATGTTGTCTAAATTTAAATTTTTAATAAAAGAAAATTTATTTACATATATTTTAAAAAATAATATAGGGATTCTAGAAAACAATTGAATTAATTTTTTTACAAATATAGGTGAATTTATACAAAATTTCAAACTCATATTTTGAGTCAAATCGAGATTGAGTAAATATAAGATGTATCAATATCATATATAGTCTCAGCTCAAACTCAACGCGACCAAACCCATAAATACTAGGCCCAACTAATTTATACCTTGCAAAAATTGAATCTTGATTAGGTTAACTTGCCCGATTTTTTGATAATTAATATGTTTATATTATAGTATATTATGGAGATGAAAAATTTATGTAATAAATATATTTATTAAAAATTTATATAAAAATTAAGGTTGTTGGAATCATATCAGACCGATTTGATCTCAAAAAAGTTGGTATATTGGTATGGACAAAGGGGTTGAATCCAATTTTGAGCAAACCTCTTGGAATCGGTTGGACTAATAGTTGAGTCAATTTCTTTCTATTATTTTATAATTATTATATATTTTTAAATTTTTTATGATTTTAAAAATAAATTATTTAATTAAATTCGAGCAAACTATTCAACCAACAACCTAGGTTTATAAACCACAATAAAAGTAAAATGATGCTTTGGTTGTAACGATAAAAATTAAAAGCTTAATATGTACAGTGTTCTTAATTTAAATTTTTATTGATCTATAAAATATTAAAAAGACAATAATACACTTATGATAATATAGCTTATTTAAAAAGAGAATATTTTTAATAATTTTTTAATTAAAATAAGACTTGATTAATGAGTAACACCATCTAATAATTTTATTAGCCTTATTATAATTTTTTTATACATCTATTTATTTGTCATATCCTCATTACATTTTAGTATCATGTTTTGTTTTATGCTTGAATTATTTTGATCATATTTTAGTTTTTACACTTTAATTTAAATTTGAGATTTAATCTAAATATTTATTTCATATATTTTCATAATTTCATTAATTAATTTAAATATTTAATACTATTTATCTTGATTTGAATAAAGCATCCATTTAATACGGATTTCAACCTTTTACCCCTATTTCCATCCCTAGTATTAAATAAAAAAAAGAATATTTAACACCATTATCTATTTCAAATGAATTAGAGGGTATTTTTTAAAAGTTTATGTTAATATTTAAAACCAAAATAATTATTAGTGGAAAGTTTATGTTAATATTTTAATCAATATAATTAATAGTGTCAAGTGATTGAACTAATGAGATAGAAATCTGCCAAATAAAAATAAAAGATTAAATACTAGAGGGACGAAAAGTCAAAATTTGACTAAATATTTGAATTGCCAATTATATCCCTTTGGTCAAAGCCAGTACCCACCTCAGTCAAACTCACAAGGGACATGTAATCTTATTCTAATTTGGATAAATTGATAAACCATTTTTTAGGATGCTTTCATTTTGGTCTCTCAAAATTAAATTCTTATAATTTTGTCACCCAACCACTAAATATCTAAAAGCAGTTAACTATACACACCATACTATGTTCACATTTTCATTTTGGTCACACAATTTCTATACCACTTCCATTTTAGTCACCTAAAAAATATCATTTTTAAAGTATTAATTGGGAAAAAAAAGGATTAAAATGAAAAAGTGGTAGGAATTAAGATAACGTATCAAAAAATTGTCAATTTGTATTCGTTTATCACATTGTCGAAAATTCTAAATATAAATTCTAAATTTTGGGTTATGTTTCATATACAAATTATTAAAGATTATTTAATTGAATTTATTTTAATTTGGAAGCATAAAATATAATTTTGAAATTTAAATAACTAATTTCAACATTATAGTAACAAATCGGTTGACACTATCATAGGATAAAATTACTTTTAGTACCTTATTTAATTGATTTTAATATTTTAAAATTTAATTTTTAAAATAAAAAAATAGAACTTTCAGCAAGGAGATAAATAAGTACAATTTGAAAATTATCAAAACATTATTTTAGTTTCTAATTTTTTTCACTTTAATCTTTAATTTTTTTTTTATCCTGATCAATATTTAAAACAAGGATATTTTTTCAGTGACCAAAATGAAAGCAACCTAGAAGTTGGGTGACCAAAATGAAAGTGTGAATATGATGTGGCATGTACAAGTTAACTTCCATTAGAGATTTAATGGTCGGGTGACTAAAATGAAAACGTCCTAAAAGTTGAGTGACAAAATTGCAAGGATTTCATTTTAAATAACCGAAATGAAAGTTCCCTAAAAGTAGGGTGACCAACTAGGTAGTTTACCCTTCTAATTTTCATTGTTCCCATCCTCATGCCTTACGCGTGCCCATATACGATCTCAAACACTCTCACATCACCACCAATCTTTCAACCACGTGAAACCCACATCCCAATTTTATTGGTTCGTGAATTACACACAGACATAAAAACATGGTGAAAATCCCATACGCAAAATCTCACAAAACACATACATTTTGATTTCCACAGGCAATCAAAAAAGATCATCGAACTCTCTTTTCTCTGTAGTTTCTGTACAAAACCAGTAGCAGCTCTTTCAAGCGTTTTATAACCTTCATTTTCATGGAAGATTCTCGGAGCTTGAAGGAGAAACAAGAGCTGAAGCGGCGGTTTCCAAGCAAAAGACATGGAACCGAAGAGAAGTCTCGTATGGAAGATCAAGTGAAGTTGGCTGCTATTGCGATTAGCCTTAACGTGCGTTTGAGATCATCTGATATGCCTGTTTACATGCAAGAACACGCCCTCCATTGTACTCGACAGCTTCTTGATTCTGCCCCCAAACCCCAATCTAGCCTTATTCACTTGGCTCGAGCCATCAAAAAGGTACATTCAAGTTTCATGCATAGTGAAGTTAGAAATTTTACCAATAGTATAAACTAGAGCCGTCCCTGAATTTTCTTTAACCCGGGGCGAACTGAAAAAAATGGACCCCTAACGCACTTCTTCTTTAGGCCCTAAATTTTTTTAAAAAAAATGGGCCACTGACGCACTTCTTTTCTTTAAAAAATGGGCCCTAAACTGAATTTTTTTAATGAAATTTAATAATTTTTCTGTTGGGCCCTGGGCAAGGGCCTCACCTGCCCTGCCCCAGGGCCAGCCCGGGTATAAACTTTTATCATTTTTAAAAAGATTAAATTAATTTTTTTATTACTTTTAAAATGAAAGTGTAATTTTATCATTGCTAATTTAAAACTAAATTGTATATTTTTAAAATAATAAAAATATAATTTTACTATTTTAATAATTTATATTCTTATATTTTTAAAAAAATAAATTAAATTTTTATTATTTTTGAGATTAAAGTATAATTTTATCGCTATCAATGTAAAATTTTATAAATTATAGAGAATCTAAATAGAAAATTTTTTATTTTGGGTATAGGCCCGAGTGCTGACTCTGTCACTGAATATCAAGATAAAATTATTAAAAAAATATAAAATTAAAATTTAATATAAAAATAAAAATAAATTTTAATTTTCTAACATCTCCCCCCCTTTGTATTAAGCTTTTAGTGAGACATGAAATTCTTTATTTCTAAATTCCAACACTGACTGATGTTTGAGCGAGTAATGGATGTGTTTGCTTTAGGAGTTTGACTCGGTGTACGGACCAGCATGGCACTGTGTGATTGGGACGAGTTTCGGATCATTTGTGACTCACTCATCAGGTGGATTCCTTTACTTCTCAATCGACTCGTTCTCCATCCTCCTGTTCAAAACAGAGGTTGAGTTGGTCACCAAAGAAGACTGGGGCCAAAAGCTTTGAATGCCTCACTTGCCTAATTAATAGCTTTGACTCTTTGTTGTATGCTATTTGAATTTTAACCTCCATCGAATATAAATATATATTTATTACAAATAGTTTAGAAGATTATATAATTATATTTACATTCAACCCTTTTCAATATTCCTCGGAAAGTTCTTTGAACAAAGCACAAACCATGAAAGTTACCTGTGCTCGTCAAGAAGAAACCACGAAAATTCACTGTTCACACCAAAGCTCCACCACCAAGTTTCCCAATTCTAACCAATTTTGATTAAACTGAGATTTTCCCAATGCCAGTGACCCAATTCTAAATGGTCTTTTTATATTTTCAAGCCAAGCTCCGAGCAGCAAGGTTGGTGGTCCAAGTTCAGACCCTAACCAAAACAGCTACCCGAGGGGCTCTATCGATCGGGATGGGCACATTCATTCGTAGACGCAAAAGGTATCGTTGTCATCTTCGCTTTCCTATTCTACTTCTGCTACTTTCATTGATCGGAAGGGTTATCGGAGTCGTACTTGGATTGTTGATCACCAGAATGTTGCTGAGAAGGCAATAATCTACATACCATAGGTTGGAAATTGTATTATTAATTGTTGCAATTAAACAAGGGATTCTTTTGTTCCGCTTTGTATACAAAAACAGGAAAAAAAAAACTTATCACTTGTTTGCAATCAAAATAATTAACATATCTTTGAAACTTGTCTTACTTTAAAGTTGGAATAAGCACATGTAATGAACTAGGGCAATGTTGTCTTTATTGGATTTCAAGATTTGAGTAAAAAAAAAGTTGGGATTTGGATTTGAAAAATCAAATAGAAAAAAATAAACTCTTTTGATTCATTCTATGTAATGATATTGATGTGTTTTAAAGTACCGTTTCGAGTTTTCTATATATATATATATATATATATATATATATATAATTTATTTATTTTATTTTTGGATAAATTTATTTATTTCCTTTCCTACTTCTCAATTCACTCGTTCTCCATTCTTCTCATCAAAACAGAGGTTGAGTTGGTAAAAAAAGGGCTCGAGCCAAAAGCTTTGATGGTGACCTTTTCCAAAATAAGTAAACTAACCAAACCTTTTCCAAAAATAAAAAAAATAAGAATATTTCTTTAAATTTTTTTATTATGCCTCTTGAATACAAGCCATAAACAATCAAAATCAAAATTGTGAAAATGACAAACAAGACAATGAAAGACTGATTGTGTTTGTTTTGATGAAAGCTGAGTTCAGGAAAATAATTTTAAATAATTGATTGATTTTTCGGAAGAATTATTTCTTTTTTATGTTTAAATGACTTTGCCTAAAATATTTGTCCCTTTAATAATTTTTAAAAAAATTATGCTTTGAAATTTATTTTAAGCACAACATAATTTAAATTTATTACAAAACATTGTATTCTTTGGTAATAGAAATTTTTATTATATATAATAGAATAGGTAGATACACATTAGAGCTAAAAGAGATAAATGAAATTAAATAAGATTTAAACAAATACTTATATTTATATTATTAAAATATTTATAAATTGTAATATATATTTATTATTAAAATATTGATATAAATTGAATTCTATGTGATATCCTGACAGTCAAGGGTGTTCACTGACCTAAGTGTAACTTGAGTTCGAGTCATATTATTTGTGTTGATTATTTGGGTTTTGCCCAGTTTGTAATTCAAAAAACATATATATTGATATAAATTTTTAATAAAATATTATGAATATTAGTTAAACTTTAAAATGGTAATAAATATTAATATTTAGTATTAAAACAAAATTGTAATATCTCGAGGATTGGCGATTAATTTATTGTGATATAAATAATTTTATTAAAATAATAAGTAATAATAATTATATCGAAATGTTAGAACATGTTGTGTTATCACCAGCATATTTGTGAAGAACCAGTTCCTGAAGAACATAACCACCATCAAAAAGCCTAGAAACAGATTCATCATTTGTGTACTTAATCCAAACAAGATTTAAAACCTTAAGACATGGCAAAGAAACTGTCCCACGAACATGAAGCTCAACCCCATGGCTGAGTTTCAAAACATGAAGTGTTTTAGTAGTGAAAAGAGCAGATGGAAGCTTCAAGAAAGGGAAACTTTCAGTTCCATGGATACTGATGTCTAGTTCTTTAACATCTCTAGAAACTGCATCCCAAAACCGGGTTTTAACATAGGAAGGATGGTCAACTAAGTTGAATTTCAGACAAAACTTGTCTAAAGAAGCTGTTTTGTTAAGGATTAAAACATGGTCAACAAATTGTCTGAAATGAAGGTTTGGACCAGTTCTGGAAAAAGGTGTGTCTTGAAGATCAAGAATTGGAACTGAAGTCCAAACCCAAAGCCATCTTTTTGATAAAATGGAAGTCGCCATTGCTTCCTTAGTTGAAAGAAATGATAGTATGTGATGAATTACAACATCTGGTAATTGACTGATTCTATCAGATGATTTTTTACGCTTTGAGTTGACATTCATTTCTTGATTTACAGAGTTGGCCATTGGAAGCATCAATGGAAAATGAGCAAAGAGAGATAGATACATAGAGAGAGATACATCATCAATATAGATATATTTTACTTATGTTTGAAATACAAGTGTCCGACACGAATGTTGTTTAATTTCAATAATCGAGACATGTTAGAGATATTAATTAAAAGATGATTAATTTTTTATTATAACTTATAAAATACTTGTAGAATCTCATCAGTTCACACTTTATTTACTTTCATGGAACATATTTGTGAGGATAAATTAATTTGATTATTTAAATTCCATTAAAATATGGAGTTAGCCAATGAACACACATTTTGTAGATAAAAATTGCTCCTTTTGCAGTCCAACTATAGCATAAATAAATCATGATAAAAGTGTGATTTTTTTTGCTAATATTCTTTTCCTTTTTGTTTTGGCAGAAAACAACTTTATAACTAACCCCAAAAACTTATTTTACCTCTTTCAATATTGTGAAAAATCCACAAAAAATACTACTAAAAATAATAATTATATCAGTGTTTTTTTTATTCTACTTATGTTTAATTTTAACTTGTTAATGATACTTTTTACCAAAATTTAATTACATTTTCGTTTATGCATTTAATAGTTGATGTGTCATTTTAAAAAAAAAAATTAGAGGGTCAAAATTTAATTATAAATTTTTAGGGGTCAGAAACATAGTTTCATCATTTATTAATTTATAAATTCATATTTTCAAGAGACTAGAAAGAATTATTCTTTATTTCTAAAGGTCTAAAATAATTACTTATTTAAAATATAAATTAAACTTGGATTTTAATATTCAATGATGAAGTTGACTTGACTTGTTAACATTTTATAATATACTTTTATTTTATTTGTATATATTATATAATTTATATTACATAAAATTAAATGTATAATGATATAATAATGCAAAAACATTAAAAATATATGTTGTCTAAATTTAAATTTTTAATAAAAGAAAATTTATTTACATATATTTAAAAAAATAATATGGGGATTCTAGAAAACACTTGAATTAATTTTTTTTACAAATATGAGTGAATTTAAATAAAATTTTAAACTCATATTTTGAGTCAAACTGAGATTGAGTAAATATAAGATATATTAATATCATAGATAATCTTGGCTCAAACTCAACACGACCAAACTCGTAAATACTAGGCCCAACTAATTTATACCTTGCAAAAATTGAATCTTGATTAGGTTAACTTGCCCCATTTTTTGATAATTAATATGTTTATATTATGGTATATTATGGAGATGAAAAATTTATGTAATAAATATATTTATTAAAAATTCATATAAAAATCGAGGTTGTTGGAATCAGATCGGACTGATTTGATCTCAGAAAAAGCTAGTATATTGGTATGGACAAAGAGGTTGAATTCAATTTTGAGCAAACCGCTTGGAATCGGTTGGACTGATAGTCGAGTCAATTTCTTTCTATTATTTTATATTATTATATTTTTTAAAATTTTTTTATGATTTTAAAAATAAAATATTTAATTAAATATGAGCAAACTATTCAACCAACAACCTATGTTTAAAACCACAATAAAAGTAAAATGATGTTTTGGTTGTAACGATAAAAAATTAAAAGTTTAATATGTACGGTGTTCTTAATTTAAATTTTTATTGATCTATAAAATATTAAAAAGACAATAATACACTTATGATAATATAGCTTATTTAAAAAAAGAATATTTTAATATTTTTTAATTAAAATAAGACTTGATTAATGAGTAACACCATCCAATAATTTTATTAGCCTTATTATAATTTTTTTGATACGTGTATTTATTGTCATATCCTTATTACATTTTAGTATCATGTTTTGTTTTATGCTTGAATTATTTTGATCATATTTTGATTTTTACACTTTAATTTAAATTTGAGAATTAATCTACAATAATTATTTCATATATTTTCATAATTTCATTAATTAATCTAAATATTTAATACTATTTATCTTAATTTGAATAGAACGGTAATTAAAGTTTTTATAAAGCATCCATTTAATATGGATTTGAACCGTTTTACCCCTATTCCTACCCTTAGTATTATATGAAAAAAAAGAATATTTAACACCATTATCTATTTCTAATGAACTAGAGGGTATTTTTTTAAAACCAAAATAATTATTAGTGTAAATTTTATGTTAATATTTTAATCAATATAATTAATAGTGTCAAGTGATTGAACTAATGAGATAGAAATCTGCCAAATAAAAATAAAAGATTAGATACTAGAGGGACGAAAAGTCAAAATTTGACTAAATATTTGAATTACCAATTATATCCCTTTGGTCTAGGCCAGTACTCAC
This sequence comes from Gossypium bickii, assembly GCA_025503065.1. Lineage (NCBI taxonomy): Eukaryota > Viridiplantae > Streptophyta > Magnoliopsida > Malvales > Malvaceae > Gossypium > Gossypium bickii. The sequence continues at coordinate 126,068,720 of CP106711.1, forward strand.
CTCAGTCAAACTCACAAGAGACATGTAATCTTATTCTAATTTGGATAAACTGGTCAACCAATTTTTAAGGTGCTTTTATTCTGGTCTCTCAAAATGAAATTTTTACAATTTTGTCACTATTAGGGAGCTTTCATTTTAGTCACCCAACTACTAAATATCTAACGGTGGTTAACTATAAGCACCACATCAAATTCACATTTTCATTTTGGTCACTCAAAAATTATCATTTTAAAGTACTAATTGGGGCAAAAAAAGGATTAAAGTGAAAAAGTGGTAGGAATAAAAATAATATATCAAAAAATTGTCAAATTGTATTCGTTTATCACATTGTCGAAAATTCTAAATAAGATATTAAAAATTCTAAATTTTAGGTTATGTTTCATATACAAATTATTAAAGATGATTTAATTGAGTTTATTTTAATTTGGAAGCATAAAATATATTTTTAAAATTTAAAAGAAGACTAAATTAATTAATTTCAACATTATAGTAACAAATCGGTCATAAAAATTTTTTTAGTACCTTATTTAATTGATTTTGATATTTTAAAATTTAAATTTTTAAAATTAAAAAAATAGAACTTTCAGCAAGGAGATAAATAAGTACAATTTGACAATTATTAAAACATTATTTTAGTTTCTAATGTTTTTTCACTTTAATTCTTAATTTTTTTATCCTGATCAATATTTAAAACAAGAATATTTTTTGGGTGACCAAAATGAAAGCAACCTAGAAGTTGGGTGACCAAAATGAAAGTGTGAACATGATGTGGCATGTACAAGTTAACTTCCATTAGAGATTTAATGGTCGGGTGACTAAAATGAAAACATTCTAAAAATTAAATGACAAAATTGCAAGAATTTCATTTTAAGTGACAAAAAATGAAAGTTCGACCAACTAGGTGCTTTACCATTCTAATTTTCATAGTTCCCATCCTTATGCCTTACGCGTGCCCATATACGATCTCAAACGCTCTCTCATCACCACCAATCTTTCAACCACGTGAAGCCCACATCCCAATTTTATTGGTTCGTGAATTACACACAGACATAAAAACATGGTGAAAATCCCATACGCAAAATCTCACCAAACACACATTTTGATTTCCATAGGCAATCAAAAAAGATCATCGAACTCTCTTTTCTTTGTAGTGTCTGTACAAAACCAGTAGCAGCTCTTTCAAGCGTTTTATAACCTTCATTTTCATGGAAGATTCTCGGAGCTTGAAGGAGAAACAAGAGCTGAAGCGGCGGTTTCCGAGCAAAAGACATGGAACCGAAGAGAAGTCTCGTATGGAAGATCAAGTGAAGTTGGCTGCTATTGGGATTAGCCTTAACGTGCGTTTGAGATCATCTGATATGCCCTTTTACATGCAAGAACACGCCCTCCGTTGTACTCGACAGCTTCTTGATTCTGCCCCCAAACCCCAATCTAGCCTTATTCACTTGGCTCGAGCCATCAAAAAGGTACATTCAAGTTTCATGCATGGTGAAGTTAGAAATTTTACCAATAGTATAAACTTTTATCATTTTTAAAAAATTAAATTAATTTTTTTATTATTTTTAAGATGAAAGTGTAATTTTATCATTGCTAATTTAAAACTAAATTGTATATTTTTAAAATAATAAAAATATAATTTTACTATTTTAATAATTTATATTCTTATATTTTTAAAAAATTAAATCAAATTTTTATTATTTTTGAGATCAAAGTATAATTTTATCACTATCAATTTAAAATTTTATAAATTATAGAGAGTCTAAATGGAAAACTTTTTATTTTAGGTATAGGCCCGAGTGCTGACTCTGTCACTTAATATCAAGATAAAATTATTAAAAAATATAAAATTAAAATTTAATATAAAAATAAAAATAAATTTTAATTTTCTAACATCTCCCCCCGTTTGTATTAAGCTTTTAGTGAGACATGAAATTCTTTATTTCTAAATTCCAACACTGACTGATGTTTGAGCGAGTAATGGATGTGTTTGCTTTAGGAGTTTGACTCGGTGTACGGACCAGCATGGCACTGTGTGATTGGGACGAGTTTCAGATCATTTGTGACTCACTCACCAGGTGGATTCCTTTACTTCTCAATCGACTCGTTCTCCATCCTCCTGTTCAAAACAGAGGTTGAGTTGGTCACCAAAGAAGACTGGGGCCAAAAGCTTTGAATGCCTCACTTGCCTGATTTATAGCTTTGACTCTTTGTTGTATGCTATTTGAATTTTAACCTCCATCGAATATAAATATATATTTATTACAAATAGTTTAGAAGATTATATAATTATATTTACATTCAACCCTTTTGAATATTCCTCGGAAAGTTCTTTGAACAAAGCACAAACCATGAAAGTTACCTGTGCTCGTCAAGAAGAAACCACGAAAATTCACTGTTCACACCAAAGCTCCACCACTAAGTTTCCCAATTCTAACCAATTTTGATTAAACTGAGATTTTCCCAATGCAAGTGACCCAATTCTAAATGGTCTTTTTATGTTTCCAAGCCAAGCTCCGAGCAGCAAGGTTGGTGGTCCAAGTTCAGACCCTAACCAAAACAGCTACCCGAGGGGCTCTATCGATCGGAATGGACACACTCATTCGTAGACGCAAAAGGTATCGTTGTCATCTTCGCTTTCCTATTCTACTTCTGCTACTTTCTTTGATCGGAAGGGTTACCGGAGTCGTACTTGGATTGTTGATCACCAGAATGTTGATGAGAAGGCAATAATCTACATACCATAGGTTGGAAATTGTATTATTAATTGTTGCAATGAAACAAAGGATTCTTTTGTTTCGCTTTGTACACACACAAAAAAAAAAAAAAAAAAACTTATCATTGTTTGCAATCAAAAGAATTAAGATATCTTTGAAACTTGTCTTACTTTAAAGTTGGAATTAGTTTAATGTTTGATTATTGATATGAATGAATTTTTCTAACAAAACAGAACATTAGCATACAGAGAAGTGCACTGTTGTTCCAGATACCATCAAAGAATTCAAGCACATGTAATGAACTAGGGCAATGTTGTCTTTATTGGATTTCAAGATTTGAGTAAAAAAAAAAAAAAAAGGTTTGGATTTGGATTTGAAAAATCAAATAGAGAAAAATAAACTCTTTTGATTCCTTCTATGTAATGATATTGATGTGTTTCAATGCACCGTTTCGAGTTTTCCATATATATATATAATTTATTTATTTTATTTTTGGATAAATTTATTTATTTTCTTTTCTACTTCTCGATTCACTCGTTCTCCATTCTTCTCATCAAAACAGAGGTCGAGTTGGTAAAAAAAGGGACTCGAGCCAAAAGCTTTGCATGGTGACCTTTTCCAAAATAAGTTTGTCGAAACCATCCTTTTTTGAAAAGGCGGGAATCGAACTTGGGTTTTGAAATTAAAAACGGGAGTCGCCACCGATCTTTTAGGTGTAATCGGATCACCTTTGTTTTAATAAAACATTTTGATTTACTAAAACAATGCTCTTGGTCTACGAAAATTTGAGAAAATGGGTTCGGGAGTCGGTTACGTGCGAGGAAGGGTTAGCACCCTCGTCACGCCCAAAATTGGTACCAAATTGATTAATTAATGTCCTAATGTCGAAAGTTTGAAAATTTTGAAGGAATTTAAAAATCTGACCCTTTTTGGAAATATTTGTGTTTTTCTTGAACTAAATCGAGATTTTCTCTTTTCGAAGAAATAAAGTGTCACATCCAATACTTTAGGACACGCTAGTTTTAAATCTTCGATCCTAAGATCATATCGTAGTTTTCCGGAATTGCAAACCAAGACTTTCTCGTTTCCAAGGGATTAAAATATCACATCCAATACTTTAGGATACGATAATTCAAATCTTCAGATCAGAGATCAACCCATAGTTTTTTTTGTGAAAATCAAGATTTTCTCGTTCCAAAAGACTAAAATATCACATCCAATACTTTAGGACACGATAGTTTAAATCTTTGAATCCAAGATTATCCCATAGTTTTTTTTTCGAATTAAAAATCAAGATCTTCTTGTTCCAAAAAAAATAAAGTATCACATCCAATACTTTAGGACACGATATTTTAAATCCTTGAACCCAAGACCATCTCAAAATTATCGATTTACATAAATGACGCAAACGAAAACAATCATGAAAATATCGAAACAAAAACAAAGTAATAAAATACAAAGGTTAAAAATAAAGCGAGAGATTATAAAAAAAACGATGTCAAAAATGATAGAATTAGTAACAGTGAGGATAATAAATATCATAATATAAGTACTATTAATAATAATGCTAATCATAATAATAATAATAATAGGAATAATAGAAAATATATACAATGTAATATAAATATAATAGCGATAATAATAATCTAATAATACAATGATAAAGGTGATAACATAGTAATAATAGCAAGAATAATAAAATATATACAATATACTAATATAATAATATAACAATGGTAATAAGAAATATAATAATAAAGATGATAATGATAAGTAGTAATAATAATACTATGTATGTACAATATAATAACATAAATATAATAAAAATAATAATACTATGTATGTGCAATAATATAATAATAGTAATAGTAGGTATAATAATATAATAGTAATAATAATGTTAATACTAATGATAATATTAATATACAAGTAACGATAATAATAAATATGTACAAAGTAATATTATTAACAATAGTATATAATAATAGAAAAATAATGACCATAAAAGTAATACTAATAATGATAATAATATAATAATAATACATGAAATGAGTATAATAATAACATAGTATTAAATGATTAATAGCGATTAAAATAAAAATGGTAAAAATAAACGATATAAATTAAAATTGGACTAAATTGCATGAAAGATAGAAGTTTCGGGTTAAATCATACAAAACAGATAACGGGAGGACTGAATTGCAACATGCGCTAAAGGAGAAGGGACTAAAACGGATAATAACCCCTTTCTTCAAAACGCATAGCATATAAGGGACGAAATTGTGAAGGAATGAAGTTCATGGGCAAAATTGGGAAATAAAAGGAACTTGATTGTAAAACACAGGGGAAGCGGAAGGACCGCGCGCGTAAATAACCCAAAAAGCAAAAACACGCGGATCCCCTGGAGCGGGTCGGGTTGAATTCGGGTCGGCCCCCAAAACGACGCTGTTTTGGGCGTCTGGGGGCCGAATGAAACGGCGCCGTTTAGCTTGGGCTTTATAAGCCCCATTTTTTGCCAAAATCTCATTTTTCCTTTAGCTTTCAGAAAAAAAAAAAAACTTCATTCTCTCTCTCACTCTCTCTGCAGGTACGAAAAGGAAATGGAGGCACACCGGCGGTCTTCCGTCGCTGTCAGTCACCGGGTAAGATTCTTCTCTCCTTTTTTATTTTTTTATTTTATATATATGTATTTACTAAAAAGAAGAGAATAATAAAAGATAAAAATAAAATACCTCCGAATGTCTTTTGTTGCTTTTGCTTGTTTTTTTTTGAATCTGTTTCTTTTTCTTTTTCGTTTTTTTTATTGATCAAATAAAAGGGTCCTTTGTTCAGTACAATAATCGGCCTTTTATAGCCGAGAAATGAAAATATAAATCTTTGCTGTTGTGGTTTTCCTTGCTATTCTCTTGTCTGTTTTCGCAGGTATGGGCGCGGTAGTGGCCAGGAGCACACGCGAGAATGGTGGCTGCTGACAGGCGCATGGTCGTGGTGCGCACATGGGGGCACGAGCGAGGGAGGCTGCGGCGCTAGGGTTTCCGACCCTAGCTTTTTCTATCCTAGTTTTAATATTTTGGGCCTTTTGGGCCCCTTACACATTGGGCTTATTATTATTATTATTTTGTTTTATTATCTCATATTCAAGCCCGGACAAATTGGGCCATCAACAGCTGCCCCTCTTTACTCATTATCGTGTAGCGAGAATAGAGTAAAGACACAAAGAGGGCCCAAATTTGCCCGGGTCCACTGACTCTGGGTTTTTGGTGCCCTCATTCTTCGTATGGCTTCATTCTAGCCCCTTGCCTTTTGTTGCTTTGGTCCATTTTACTGCAACTTGGACTGACTTCAATTTGATTCTCTGTAACTTCAGAAATGCCAGTCTTGCTGTTCTTCAGTCTGTCTCCTGCAAAGCTCAGTAATGCCAGATCTTCAAGATTTTCGCATTTCGGAGGAAAAAATATCACATCCAATACTTTAGAACATGATGATTTAAATCCTCTAGAGTAACGATCTCTTGAATGTCTAAATACAAAACATGGCCTTGATTTAGAGATTTCATCTCGAAAAATCAAAACATCGCATCCAGTAAGTTAGGACGCGATATTTCAAGCTTTTTGTATTGGTATAAAGGTAATATTCCTTATTTAGAAAGTCCTCAATCCGCTTCCTGCAAAGCTCAGGAATGCCAGATTTACTGTCTTCAATCCGCTTCCTGCACAGCTCAGGAATGCCAGACTCGTTATCTTCAATCTGCTTCTTGCAAAGCACAGGAATGCTAGATCTTCTGTCTTCAATCTGCTTCTTGCAAAGCTCAGGAATGCCAGATCTTCTGTCTTCAATCTGCTTCTCTCGCAAAGCTCGGGAATGCCGGATCTTTCGTCTCCAACTCGCTTCTGTAAAAAGCTCGAAATGCCAAATCTTCTGTCTTCAATCTGCTTCCTGTAAAGCTCAGGAATGCCAGGTCTTCTGTCTCCAACCTGCTTCCTGTAAAGCTCAGGAATGCTAAATCTTCTGTCTTCAATCTGCTTCCTGCAAAGCTCAGGAATGCGGATCTTACGTCTTCAATCGCTTCGCAAAGCTCGGGAATGCGGATCTTCGTCTCTCCAACTCGCTTCTCGCAAAGCTCAGGAATCCCAGATTTGCTGTCTTCAATCTGCTTCCTGCAAAGCTCAGAAATGCCAGATTTGTTGTCTTCAACCACCCACTATACTGCCCTTCTCAAGGATACGACCTTCAAAATGGGTGCATGCTTATGCTTAATGATTAGGATGTCATGATCAAGGTGAATCAGATGCTCCTATTTAGACATGCTATGATGCAAACATGTTATGAGTTTGATTTCTTTTCAAGACGTTATCGCTTGAAGTATTATTTTCTTGAACACTTGGTCCTTATGGTAATTTTAAGGGCTCGCGAGCTGTAAGTCGTATAACAAATCATCCCCTAAATGATCCCAAAGATATGTTTCAATCACAATTACTGAACCGCTCAAAGAATTCAGTCCCGTCATATGCTTGGGGATTTTGAACAACTGTTCTATTTTGGTTTCCTGTTTTATTTAGAAATGTCCAAAGTAATATATGGAACTTCTTTTGTGAAGTTATTAGTTCAGTACTCATTATTTAAATGCAACATGTGGCAATAAATTGATTTCGAAAGAAAGTCGAATTAATTGTCCGAAAATACAAGAAAAACTGTTAGAGAACAGGTCTTGAAGAAAAATGTCAAAGATAACAAAGGTCAGGCGCCCCAATATCGTTGATTGGGCTTCCACATACAAACTTCATGAAGACTATTTTGAGCTTTAGCATGTGTTTAGATGACTTAAAGGGTTTTGCTGATGTCCCCAACCTCACTTATTGTCTATTCCGGTGTAACATGATCATTTGAATCCGCGGCGCCTTTTTGTGAGTTTTCATCTTGGCCCCCCCCTTTTTTTTTGAGACCCAAGGCGCCCTTTGCGGGTTTTCACCTTGTCCTCTTCAAGCATAGTATTTCTTGACCGAATCTGAGTTCGCGAGATTAGGTAAGGTTTTTCCATCCATTTCAGCCAGAATTAATGCACCTCCAGAGAAAGCTTCTTTTACCACATATGATCCTTCCCAGTTCGGCATCCATTTTCCCCTGAAGTCCTTTTGTATGGGAAGGATCTTTTTTAACACAAGATCTCCTTCTTTAAACTCTCTTGGGCGAATCTTTTTATCATAAGCTCGCATCATCCGTTTTTGGTACATCTGACCATGACGGATGGCCCTTAGCCTTTTTTCTTCGATTAAGTTCAGCTGATCGTATCGAGTCTGGATCCATTCAGCTTCATCCAGTTTTGTTTCTGACAAAACCCGAAGAGAAGGTATTTCTACTTCAATAGGTAAGACTGCTTCCATCCCGTAAACTAACGAGAAAGGTGTTACCCCAGTAGAGGTTCTGACCGATGTTCGATAAGCGTAGAGTACGAATGGTAATTTCTCATGCCAATCTTTATAAGTCTCGGTCATCTTCCCTATTATCTTCTTGATATTTTTATTGGCTGCTTCCACTGCACCATTCATTTTCGGGCGGTAGGGAGATGAGTTGTGGTGTTTGATACCGAATTGGCTGCAAACATTTGCTATGGTGCTGTTGTTCAGGTTCAATGCGTTGTCAGATATAATTCTCTCAGGCATTCTATAACGACATATGATCTCTTTTTTCAAGAATTTACTGACTGCCGATTTTGTGACATTGGCATACGAGGCGGCCTCTACCCACTTGGTGAAGTAATCAATGCCCACGAAGATGAATCGATGCCCGTTAGAAGCCTTCGGTGAGATTGGCCCAATAACATCCATGCCCCACATGGAAAAGGGCCATGGGGATGTCATCACGTGTAAAGGTGACGGGGGCACATGAATTTTATCTCCGTAAATTTGACATTTATGGCATTTCTTGGCATATTTGATGCAATCTCCTTCCATGGTGGACCAATAATACCCGAACCTCATAATCTGTCTGGCCATTGTAAAACCATTAGCATGCGTTCCACAAATGCCCTCATGGACTTCCTCTAAAATCTGTTTAGCCTCAACAGCATCCACACACCTAAGTAGCACCTGATCTTTTCTCTTTTTGTACAGGATGTCACCATCTAAGACATAATCAGAGGCCAATCTCCTGAGCGTCCTTTTCTCATTCTCAGTTGCGTGTTCTGGGTACTCATTGCTTTTTATATATCGCAGCACATTCTGATACCAAGGGTGATCATCTCTTTCCTCATCTTCTAGATTACAACAGTAGTCTGGGACTTCGAGAATACTCATCTGGATGGGTCTCATATCCTCTGGCCTGTTTACCTTGATCATAGAAGCCAGAGTTGCCAAGGCATCTGCCATCTGGTTTTCATCACGTGGGAGATAATTGAAAGTGATGTCGTCAAACTCCCCAATCAATCCCAAAACTATCTTCCGGTATTCGATTAGTTTAGGGTCTCGGGTCTCCCATTCACCTTTGAGTTGATAAACCACTAGTGCAGAATCTCCGTACACTTCTAACACTCTGATCTTCCGCTCCATAGCCGCCCGAATTCCCATGATACAAGCTTCATATTCTGCCATGTTATTCGTGCAATCGAAATCCAATCTACACGTGAACGGATGATAATCACCACTAGGAGACACCAAGATTGCCCTAATTCCATTTCCCACAGCATTAGATGCTCCATCAAAGTTCAATTTCCATGGTATTTCTTCAGCATTTGCCACATACATTAACTCTTCATTGGGGAATTCGAAGCTCAAAGGCTCGTAATCTTCTGAGGCTCTGCTAGCCAGAAATTCAGCTATCGCACTCCTTTTTATGGCCTTTTGATTGACGTAGATTATGTCAAATTCAGATAGCAAAATCTGCCACCTTGCCATTCTACCGTTCAGAGCAGCTGACTCCATCATATATTTCAACGGGTCAAGCTTTGAAATTAGCCAGGTCGTATGGTATAACATGTACTGCCTTAGCCTCCAGGTTGCCCATATCAAGGCACAACATAGTTTTTCGATCGACGAATATCTCATTTCACACTCGGTGAATTTTTTGCTGAGATAGTATATCGCCTTTTCTTTCCTTCCTGACTCATCATGTTGGCCAAGCACACATCCCATGGAGTTATCGAACACCGATAGATCTGATATTAATGGTCTATCTCTGGATTAGGTGGAGATAGCACTTTGAGGCGATGGATGATATTGTTTGACTTTGTCAAAAGCTTTCTGGCATTCTTTGTCCCATACCCCTTGGTTGTGTTTCTTGAGAAGACGAAATATAGGATCGCATTTCTCAGTTAACTGTGAAATGAACCGAGCAATGTAATTTAATCTTCCAAGAAAACCTCGAACTTCTTTTTGAGTGTGTGGTGGGGGCAAATCTTGTATAGCTTTGACTTTATCTGAGTCCACTTCAATCCCTTTCTCACTGACCACGAAACCCAGCAGTTTCCCTGACCTAGCTCCAAAGGTACACTTGGTTGGGTTGAGCTTTAATTGAAACTTCCTTAATCTTAGGAATAATTTCTTCAGGTCTTTGACATGTTCCTTTTCTGTTTGAGATTTAGCGATCATATCGTCAACGTACACTTCGATCTCTTTGTGCATCATGTCGTGGAATAGGGTTACCATGGCCCTTTGGTATGTTGCCCCTGCATTCTTCAGTCCGAACGACATTACTTTATAATAGAAGGTGCCCCATAATGTTATGAAGATGGTTTTCACCATGTCCTCAGGGTGCATCTTGATCTGATTATATCCGGAAAATCCATCCATAAAAGAGAACCACGAGTACCCTGCCGTATTATCCACCAACGTGTCAATATGGGGCAAAGAGAAATTATCTTTTGGGCTGGCTTTATTTAGGTCTCTATAGTCTACACATATCCGGACCTTTCTATCTTTTTGGGGGACAGAGCGATATTGGCCACCCACTCGAGTATTTAACCACTGTAGAAAACCAGCATCAAACTGTTTCTTCACTTCCTCTTTTATCTTCAAAACTACGTCAGGCCTCATCCTCCGTAGCTTTTGCTGCAGGGGAGGCGATGCACTACAATATCAGTACTCAAACCCGGCATATCCTGATATGACCATGCAAAGACATCTTTGAATTCTTGTAGTAACTGCACCAGGCCTTGTTTCATTTCCTCGGTTATGTGTGCTCCGATTCTCACCATCTTTCCTTCTTCTAAGGATACGTTCTCTACTTCCTCGTCATGGGGTAGGATTTGTTTCTCTTCTTGCTGTACCATTCTCAACAGATCCGGGGATAAGTCACCATCCTTGTCACCTTCAAAATCTTGAGATCCTTCTAAACACATATCCTGCTCAAAATGGGCCTCTAGGTCTGTAGTGTCGTTGCTTACATCGTTGATATCTAGGGACCTGTGATGGGTGTCAAAATGTATGAAAAATGAATTTGTGGACAATTATTCATGCCATGAATGAGCAAAAAAGGAAAATAAAAGAAATTTGCTAGAGGGAAACACGAAATATTTTTGATAATGAACCAAAATACATTTCATTCAAATAAAGATTTCTGAACATTAGCCCGTTTCACGAAAGAGATTTTATTGTTCTTAGGCTTAAAACAACAAACGCGTTCTCGAACATTACTCTGTGGAATTTCTAAAAATTACAGGCAATTCCTCCGCAGTCCAATTGTTCAAAATGCTCCCAAGTTCATAAGGACGAATGTCCGACAGGTTCCTTGGTCCAGTTTCTCCTTCATTTATAGCGTTGATGTGAGGACCTTCATTCGGCAACCCTTTCTCGAGGTGAATTATTCCTCCAGACACAAAGGTTTGGGATATATGAGGGAATGTCATTGGCTCCCACATGGCCTCTTCCCCATTCAGTCGTGCTCTTCTCTTCTCCTGTTCCTTCTCCATTTCCTTTCTCATCTCGCTGGCATTTGGTTTAAAACCCAGGCCAAAACGGTCTCTCTTTTCTTTCTGAGATAGCACTTGAACTTCACCTTGGAGACGTCTGCCTAGCCCTCTTCCTGGCAAGGCCCCCTTACTGATCATCATTTGTAGGCCCATCCTCGTGGTCCGAGATATCTTGGGTACCGGAATTTTAGCCCCCTCACGAACGAATGTTGCATTGACGAATTCTAAAGACCGAAAAGAGCATTCAACGGCCTCCTCGTCCGCCTCCACATATGGCGCGTCATTGGTAAATCATTTGTTATGATGTCTTCTTCCGCGTTGATAGTGACCAATCGACCATCCGCCACCAACTTTAGTTTTGATGGAGGATGAAAGTCATGCCCTGCCGAATGAATCCAGGGTCTTCCCAATAAGCAAGTGTATGAGGGATTGATATCCATCACCAGAAAATCTACTTCATATGTATTCGGCCCGATTTGTAAAGGTATGTCTATCCTTCCTATCACTCTTCTTTCGGTGCCATCAAACGCTCTCACTATGTTTTGGCATGTCTTCATATGAGAACTGTCTATTGGCAACCTTTTCAAGGTTAACAATGGTAAGACATTCAAGGCCGACCCATTGTCAATCAACACGCTAGGTAGGATGGATCCCTTACAATGAGTAGTTATATGCAGGGCCTTGGTAGATCCCATGCCTCCAGATGGAATCTCATCGTCGCTGAAGGAAATGAAGTTGTCGGCACTTATGTTACCAACTAATCGGTCAAGTTTATTGACAGATATATCTTTGGTAACGTAAATCTCGTTTAGTGCTTTCATCAATGCCTTGCGATGTACCTCCGAGCTCAATAGTAAAGCTAGCACCGAGATGCGAGCGATTGCTTATGCGATTGCTCCACCCACGCTGTCACTCACTATGCTTTAAGAACTTCAAGAATTCTCTTGCCTCTTCCTCTCTTACGGGTATATTAACGAGGGTGCTAGGTTCTTCCTCCGTCCGATCGCCATAGCTTTTGATTTTGCCGTGTTTATTCTCGACACTGTTGGGTCATAACGTCTTCCAACCGTGTGCGAACCCTTCCCTTTGGTTTTCGCATACGATGTCGGTTGAACTTTCTCGCCCTCGGTGTTGTCACGTTACAATTATAGTTCCATGGTACCTTCTTGTCATCCTTGTAAGGGAAGGATCTTTGGTTTCTTTATTATAATCTTGGGTATTGTTTGAGCTCCACTTTCTCGGGTTTCTCGGGCAGAAATAATGATCTTTGGAAATTTAGCCTTTTACCGGGTCGATTCTCCTTCTGTCGCATGTATATCCCCTCCCTCTGAGCTTTCTTCATAGAACTCCAATTCTTTATTGTCCATGAAGCCTTGCACCAATAGCCTAAATTCTGCGCAGTCTTGGATCTTATGCCCTTCGGCTCCGTGGAACGCGCAGTAATTTCCAAGTTTTTCGCTTCTTCCTTCGAAACTTGACTTTATCAGCCCTCTTTTTATCATTTCCCCCCATACGATTGTTAGTGGGGTCTTCACATCCAAGATGTCTTCCTTGGTCTTTCTTGCTCTATTCTTCCCGATCAAGTTTACCGCCCCATTCCCATGATTGGGTAATGGGTTCTTTGAAACAGGTAGATTATCGAGCTCTATAATCCCCATCTTGATGAATCTTTCGACTACCTTTTTGAAGGCAGTGCAATTCTCTATCGAGTGTCCTGTTACCCCTGCATGGTATTCGCATTCAGCATTCGGGTCGTACCATTTGGGGTATGGGGGCTGTAATGGCGTTAGATAATACGGTGCTACGATGTGTGCGTCAAACAGACGTTGATACATCTCCCCGTATGTTATCGGGATTGACGTAAATTGGGGCCTCTCAAAATTTGGTTTTGGGCCTGGTTCTTGTCCTGTCGTCCCTTGTTGCTTGCCAGCCACGACTTTTGGTAAATTAACGGTAACTGTCTTTGAGCTTCCTTTATTGTATGTACTCATATTGTTTACTTCGTTATTCCTCTTTCTGGGAACGGATCTCTTAGTAGCCTCACCCGCTTCTATCCATCCACCTCTTATGGCGTTTTCAATCATCTCCCCCGCCATGACTATATCTGTGAAGCTTTGAGTCGTGCTCCCTACCATGTGACTGATAAACGGGGCCCTCAGTGTACTGATGAAGAGCATGGTTCTCTCTTTCTCTAAGAGTGGCAGTTGAACTTGCATTGCTATGTCCCTCCATCGTTGGGCATACTGCTTGAAGCTCTCACTTGATTTCTTCTCCATGTTTTGTAGCACGAATCACGTCAGTGTCTGCGATCGGTTACATGGCCATATTGTTTCATGAAAGCTTGAGCCAAATCTTCCCATGAACCAATTTGGGTGCGACTCAATTGATTATACCATTTAGCTGCAGATCCAATCAAGCTATCTTGGAAACAATGGATTATGATTGGTCATTATGGGACGTATCCCGCCATCCTTCTACGTAACATCGTAATATGGGCTTCAGGGTAAGTAGTTCCGTTATATTTTTCGAAGTCGGGCATCTTAAATTTATTGGGTAGTACCAGATCTGGGACTAAACTCAACTCTTTTGCTTTAACACCAGGACGATGGCCGGCATTTTTCAAAGCTTTGACTTTCTCCTCCAACCATTTACAACGGTCCTCTAACTGTCTTGAGGATTCAACTCTTGTCTCTTCTTTTTCTATCATATGAAATCAGGGACAACCAAGTTAGCAGGGTTATCCCCTAGGTTGGATCCAGAACCTGCTTGAAAATTCGCGGGTGGTCTGATATTATCTTGACTTTGTTGGGGCCTGATCGTGACAGATGGCCTTGGAAGATATCCTTCGGGTGCGTGTGGTGGGGTAAACCTGAAGGAGTGCCTTCGTTTTCTTCCCCGGTAATAGCCAAGGGGCCTTTTCCTTTCTCCACAAGTCCGTTCAGTAGTTGGGTCATTTAGGTCATTTGAGCCATCAAGTTTTTCTCGGACTCTGCCATCTTGTTCGTCATATCCTGCTTGATCTGGGTCAACTGTTCTTGTGTTTGCGCCATTTCTTTTTGGAGTTGCTCATATCTTTGATCCATTTTCTTAGACTTAGCTCGCGTGCCGTACGGGTGTTCAGCTTCCAGGTTTCACTTTATTGTCTGGTAGGTTTAATCAATTAGGTTTAAGACCGAAAAGAGCATTCAACGGCCTCCTCGTCTGCCTCCACATATGGCGCGTCATTGGTAACTGTTGCTATGATGTCTTCTTCCGCGTTGATAGTGACCAACGACCATCTGCCACCAACTTTAGTTTTTGATGGAGGGATGAAGGTACTGCCCCTGCCGAATGAATCCAGGGTCTTCCCAATAAGCAAGTGTATGAGGGATTGATATCCATCACCAGAAAATCTACTTCATATGTATTCGGCCCGATTTGTAAAGGTATGTCTATCCTTCCTATCACTCTTCTTTCGGTGCCATCAAACGCTCTCACTATATTTTGGCATGTCTTCATATGAGAACTGTCTATTGGCAACCTTTTCAAGGTTGACAATGGTAAGACATTCAAGGCCGACCCATTGTCAATCAACACGCTAGGTAGGATGGATCCCTTACAATGAGTAGTTATATGCAGGGCCTTGGTAGGTCCCATGCCTCCAGATGGAATCTCATCGTCGCTGAAGGAAATGAAGTTGTCGGCACTTATGTTACCAACTAATCGGTCAAGTTTATTGACAGATATATCTTTGGTAACGTAAGTCTCGTTTAGTACTTTCATCAATGCCTTGCGATGTACCTCCGAGCTCAATAGTAAAGCTAGCACCGAGATGCGAGCCGGTTGCTTATGCAGTTGCTCCACCACGCTGTACTCACTATGCTTTAAGAACTTCAAGAATTCTCTCGCCTCTTCCTCTCTTACGGGTATATTAACGAGGGTGCTAGGTTCTTCCTCTGGTCCGACTGCCATAGCTTTTGATTTTGCCGTGTTTATTCTGACACCTGTTGGGTCATAACGTCTTCCGCTTCGTGTGCGGAACCCTTCCTTTTGGTTTTTGTTTACAGTGTCGGTTGAACTTTCTGCCCCTGGTGTTGTCACGTTACAATTATAGTTCCATGGTACCTTCTTGTCATCCTTGTAAGGGAAGGATGCTGGTTTCTTGATTATAATCTTGGGTATTGTTTGAGCTCCACTTTCTGGGTTTCTCGGGCAGGAAATAATGATCTTTGGAAATTTAGCCTTTTACCGGGTCATTCTCCTTCTGTCGCATGTATATCCCCTCCCTCTGAGCTTTCTTCATAGAACTCCAATTTTTTATTGTCCATGAAGCCTTGCACCAATAGCCTAAATTCTGCGCAGTCTTGGATCTTATGCCCTTCGGCTCCGTGGAACGCGCAGTAATTTCCAGGTTTTTCGCTTCTTCCTTCGAAACTTGACTTTATCAGCCCTCTTTTTATCATTTCCCCCCATACGATTGTTAGTGGGGTCTTCACATCCAAGATGTCTTCCTTGGTTTTTCTTGCTCTATTCTTCCCGATCATGTTTACCGCCCCATCCCCATGATTGGGTAATGGGTTCTTTGAAACAGGTAGATTATCGAGCTCTATAATCCCCATCTTGATGAATCTTTTGACTACCTTTTTGAAGGCAGTGTAATTCTCTATCGAGTGTCCTGTTACCCCTGCATGGTATTCGCATTCAGCATTCGGGTCGTACCATTTGGGGTATGGGGGCTGTAATGGCGTTAGATAATACGGTGCTACGATGTGTGCGTCAAACAGACGTTGATACATCTCCCCATATGTTATCGGGATTGACGTAAATTGGGGCCTCTCAAAATTTAGTTTTGGGCCTGGTTCTTGTCCTGTCGTCCCTTGTTGCTTGGCAGCCACGACTTTTGGTGAATTAACGGTAACTGTCTTCGAGCTTCCTTTATTGTATGTACTCATATTGTTTACTTCGTTATTCCTCTTTCTGGGAACGGATCTCTTAGTAGCCTCACCCGCTTCTATCCATCCACCTCTTATGGCGTTTTCAATCATCTCCTCCACCATGACTATATCTGTGAAGCTTTGAGTCGTGCTCCCTACCATGTGAGTGATAAACGGGGCCCTCAGTATACTGATGAAGAGCATGGTTCTCTCTTTCTCTAAGAGTGGCGGTTGAACTTGCATTGCTATGTCCCTCCATCGTTGGGCATACTGCTTGAAGCTCTCACTTGACTTCTTCTCCATGTTTTGTAGCACGAATCTGTCAGGTGCCGCATCGGTTACATGGCCATATTATTTCATGAAAGCTTGAGCCAAATCTTCCCATGAACCAATTTGGGTGCGACTCAATTGATTATACCATTTAGCTACAGATCCAATCAAGCTATCTTGGAAACAATGGATTAACAGTTGGTCATTATGGACGTATCCCGCCATCCTTCTACAGAACATCGTAATATGGGCTTCAGGGTAAGTAGTTCCGTTATATTTTTCGAAGTCGGGCATCTTAAATTTATTGGGTAGTACCAGATCCGGGACTAAACTCAACTCTTTTGCTTTAACACCAGGGCGATGGCCGGCATTTTTCAAAGCTTTGACTTCCTCCTCCAACCATTTACAACGGTCCTCTAACTGTCTTGAGGATTCAACTCTTGTCTCTTCTTTTTCTATCATATCGAAATCAGGGACAACCAAGTTAGCAGGGTTATCCCCTAGGTTGGATCCGGAACCTGCTTGAAAATTCGCGGGTGGTCTGATATTATCTTGACCTTGTTGGGGCCTGATCATGACAGATGGCCTTGGAAGATATCCTTCGGGTGCGTGTGGTGGGGTAAAACCTGAAGGAGTGCCTTCGTTTTCTTCCCCGGTAATAGCCAAGGGGCCATTTCCTTTCTCCACAAGTCCGTTCAGTAGTTGGGTCATTTGGGTCATTTGAGCCATCAAGTTTTTCTCGGACTCCACCATCTTGTTCGTCATATCCTGCTTGATCTGGGTCAACTGTTCTTGTGTTTGCGCCATTTCTTTTTGGAGTTGCTCATATCTTTGATCCATTTTCTTAGACTTAGCTTGCGTGGTGTACGGGTGTTCAGCTTCCAGGTTTCACTTTATTGTCTGGTAGGTTTAATCAATTAGGTTCTTTTTATAAACTTAAATGCATGTAATGTGATGCAAATGCATGAAATGTATGCAAAAAATGTTGATTCCAATTCGATTTCCATTAGAATAGCTTTTTCTAGAAAACAAGTTTCTTTACATAAAATGGATCACACAAAAGGCCGGGCCCTAGCACCTAACGCCTTGACCTCCTCAAGAAGCCAAGCTAACTCTCGACCCTTTTCTGACCCTGACTCGTACATCAAACCTAATGCATCAGCTTGAACTGCCAAGGTTTGCAAGTGATCCGCCACTCCTCGCATTTGAGCTACGGCTTCTCCCATAACATAATCCCGGCTTCTGACTTGGTTCTAGGAGTCATACAATTGCTGCTTCCATCGCTCCTCATTAGCTTTGAAAAGTTCTTCCCGTAGCTCGTAGCCATGTGCGACAGATTCTAGCTCTTCAATTCTTGCCTTCATTTTTTCAATTTTGCTCATACTAGCCTTTAATTCGGCTATGGATTTACGGCCCGACATCGTCTGACAATCTTTCGATTCGACACCCGTATTTCTAATTTATCTTTCTCATCTTGGCTTTTCATCAAATTCTGTTTTAGGGCATCTTCTCGCTCATAGGCATCTCGGAGTTCCCTTTCCCACTGGCTCGCTTTGTTCTTTTCCTCTTTAATCTCTTGACGCCATTGCTCTGACGTTTTTCCCAGTCCCGCTATTCTTATCGACCTTCGTAGCTTCTTGTAGTCGGTCTTCAAATCGTTAAATCTTCTTCGGTTTTAGTCTTCCCTTTTCTCCACTTCTCGGTTTCTGACTTTTGAATATCGACATCCAAACCTAGCTGCATCTTCTCCTCATCTAGTTGCTCTATTTTTTTCCTTAATTCCCGATTCCTTTCTTCGAAGTCTTGTTTGATGATTTCAAGCTCTGAAGGAATCATCTGTAACTGCTCTTCTAGCGATCGGGTGTTCTCTTGATCAGATTTGGGGATGTTGTCATTGATTCTTTGACCTCGCCATTGGACATACTCGGGGGTCGTCATCGGATTGGCAGCAAACCTTTTTATTCTATAAATTTGGCCCCAAGCCTTTGATATCTCTCAAACTCTCTTCTTGTAATTTTCCCCTTTATACTCGAATTCGCACTCGGCTAACCCTTGTGTAGGCGGTGTAAACTGTCTTGACCTATACTGTTTTAACATGAGAAGAGGAGCGTATCCGGCGGCTCCCCATATTCCGAGCATGGGGACATAATCAAAGTCTCCACACTTATACAAAATTTCGTCAAGAATCATCCAAGGAGTTTTCCACTCTACGTCCTCTTCTTGTAAGCTTTGCAGAATCACCATCCAACTTTCTTCCGTGATGTCATCTCGTCTAGGCGTTGCTACTATATTTTTTAGCGGAGAATAGTCTTCGGTGAAGATCAGATGCGATACCTTTTCTATTTTCCAAAAATGACTGTGAAACCATGCTATTAGGAGTTGGGCGCAACCGATGAATCTCCCTTCGCCGGCTCTCCGACACGCGCTTAAAGACCTAAAAGTTTAGGCGAGAATCGCAGGGATAGGAGTGACCCCTCTGTCTAATTTGTCGAATAGATCAGACACTGCCTCGTCCACATGTCCTAAAGCTTTGGGGAAGATGACTAATCCGTAAATGCTCAAAGCCAAGACATCAACCCTCTTCTTCTCCTCAGGATGAGCTATGATCAAGTCCCTTAGATTCTTCCAAGGGATGCACTTACAATCTCCCTTTTGTTTTGTCCGGGCCGCGACCCATTGCTCGCTCATCCCCGTAATATTCATCAACTTTTTCGTGAATGTAGGGACATTAACAGCTCTCAAATAAGCCTTATCAATTTGGATTCTTGGGCAGCGAATCAGGGCTGTGTATTCCTCTATGGTATGAACCAAGTCTACTTTCCCAAAAGTGAAGCACTCGTACGCAGGATTCCAAAACTGGGCCATTGCTCGGAACAAGTGTTGATCTATCTTGACGCCAAGCAGATAAGGCAAGTCGCCATAATGATGGTAGAATAACTGCTTGATCTTGTCGTCCCACTGATCCCATATTTCTTCCATTTCTTGAAGATTATTTTGAGTCACACTAATGCGTGTGTAATCCCACAACTCTGATATATATCCCTCCGTGAGGCTATCCCCCTTCTCTCGCTGTACTGTCTCAGCCCATATCCGGACAGCCGCATTGTCTTCAACTCTATCAAGAAACCCCTTTTCCATGATAAGCTACCTATTCAACAATCGAATGGGAATCAACACCTTTTGATGCATATGCTATGCGAAGAGATGAAGATAAAGCAGATCATTATTTCCTAATCAATAAGCAGCAAATACGAAAACCTAATCAGGTAACCACTAGAGTTCGGCATGGCTCTATCTAGGGTGGTTCTTACGGTTCGCTATATGGGGTTCGATTCTAGAGCAAAAGATACCTGAACCAGCAGATTCCTCAATCCTCACCCATTATAGGCTCATATAGATTGAGTTCGATTCGAGGAATACATTTCCTATGGCTGCACGGAGATGAAAATCTCACGAAGACATAGGTACGGATGTATCCCGGAAGCAATCCACTATCTTGCACGGAGGTGAAAACCTCACGAAAGAGTAGCTTCTCACTCCCACTTAAAAGGGTGTGACTCAACGGTCATGCAATATGATAAAACGATATGATACGAGACTCGAACCATATGATCAGATAAGATGATGTAAGCAAATGCAATAAAAGGCATCAAATTTTCAACTTTCGACAAGAGGACAGAAATTAATCAATTTACGGCCTGACTCTCTAAGGTGTCCCCAGTGGAGTCGCCAAGCTGTCGAAACCATCCTTTTTTGAAAAGGCGGGAATCGAACTTGGGTTTTGAAATTAAAAACGGGAGTCGCCACCTATCTTTTAGGTGTGATCGGATCACCTTTGTTTTAATAAAACATTTTGATTTACTAAAACAATGCTCTTGGTCTACTGAAAATTTGAGAAAATGGGTTCAGAGTCGATACGTGCTGAGGAAGGGTTAGCACCTCGTCACGCCCAAAATTGGTACCAAATTGATTAATTAATGTCCTAATGTCGAAAGTTTGAAAATTTTGAAGGAATTTAAAAATCTGACCCTTTTTGGAAATATTTGTGTTTTTCTTGAACTAAATCGAGATTTTCTCGTTTCGAAGAAATAAAGTGTCACATCCAATACTTTAGGACACGATAGTTTTAAATCTTCGATCCTAAGATCATCTCGTAGTTTTCCGGAATTGCAAACCAAGACTTTCTCGTTTCCAAGGGATTAAAATATCACATCCAATACTTTAGGACACGATAATTCAAATCTTCGGATCAGAGATCATCCCATAGTTTTTTTTGTGAAAATCAAGATTTTCTCGTTCCAAAAGACTAAAATATCACATCCAATACTTTAGGACACGATAGTTTAAATCTTTGAATCCAAGATTATCCCATAGTTTTTTTTTCGAATTAAAAATCAAGATCTTCTTGTTCCAAAAAAAATAAAGTATCACATCCAATACTTTAGGAGACGATATTTTAAATCCTTGAACCCAAGACCATCTCAAAATTGTCGATTTACATAAATGACGCAAACGAAAACAATCATGAAAATATCGAAACAAAAACAAAGTAATAAAATACAAAGGTTAAAAATAAAGCGAGAGATTATAAAAAAAACGATGTCAAAAATGATAGAATTAGTAACAGTGAGGATAATAAATATCATAATATAAGTACTATTAATAATAATAATGCTAATAATAATAATAATAATAGGAATAATAGAAAATATATACAATGTAATATAAATATAATAGCGATAATAATAATCTAATAATACAATGATAAAGGTGATAACATAGTAATAATAGCAAGAATAATAAAATATATACAATATACTAATATAATAATAATATAACAATGGTAATAAGAAATATAATAATAAAGATGATAATGATAAGTAGTAATAATAATAATACTATGTATGTACAATATAATAACATAAATATAATAAAAATAGTAATACTATGTATGTGCAATAATATAATAATAGTAATAGTAGGTATAATAATATAATAGTAATAATAATGCTAATACTAATGATAATATTAATATACAAGTAACGATAATAATAAATATGTACAAAGTAATATTATTAACAATAGTATATAATAATAATAGAAAAATAATGACCATAAAAGTAATACTAATAGTGATAATAATATAATAATAATACATGAAATGAGTATAATAATAGCATAGTATTAAATGATTAATAGCAATTAAAATAAAAATGGTAAAAATAAACGATATAAATTAAAAATGGACTAAATTACATGAAAGATAGAAGTTTCGGGTTAAATCATACAAAACAGATAACGGGAGGACTAATTGCAACATGCGCTAAAGGAGAAGGGACTAAAACGGATAATAACCCCTTTCATCAAAACGCATAGCATATAAGGGACGAAATTGTGAAGGAATGAAGTTCATGGGCAAAATTGGGAAATAAAAGGAACTTGATTGTAAAACACAGGGGAAGCGGAAGGACCGCGCGCGTAAATAACCCAAAAAGCAAAAAAAGGCGGATCCCCTGGAGCGGGTCGGGTTGAATTCGTGTCGGCCCCCAAAACGACGCCGTTTTGGGAGTCTGGGGGCCGAATGAAACGGCGCCGTTTAGCTTGGGCTTTATAAGCCCCATTTTTTGCCAAAATCTCATTTTTCCTTTAGCTTTCAGAAAAAAAAAACTTCATTCTCTCTCTCACTCTCTCTGCAGGTACGAAAAGGAAAGGGGGGCACACCGGCGGTCTTCCGTCGCCGTCAGTCGCCGGCGACCGCCGTATAGGTAAGATTCTTCTCTCATTTTTTATTTTTTATTTTATATATGTATTTACGAAAAAGAAGAGAATAATAAAAGATAAAAATAAAATACCTCCGAATGTCTTTTGTTGCTTTTGCTTGTTTTTTTTTGAATCTGTTTCTTTTTCTTTTTCGTTTTTTTTATTGATAAAAAAAAAGGGTCCTTTGTTCAGTACAATAATCGGCCTTTTATAGCCGAGAAATGAAAATATAAATCTTTGCTGTTGTGGTTTTCCTTGCTGTTCTCTTGTCTGTTTTCGCAGGTATGGGCGCGGTAGTGACCAGGAGCACGCGCGAGAATGGTGGCTGCTGACAGGCGCATGGTTGTGGTGCGCACATGGGGGCACGAGCGAGGGAGGCTGCGGCGCTAGGGTTTCCGACCCTAGCTTTTTCTGTCCTAGTTTTAATATTTTGGGCCTTTTGGGCCCCTTACACATTGGGCTTATTATTATTATTATTTTGTTTTATTATCTCATATTCAAGCCCGGACAAATTGGGCCATCAACAAAGTTAATTGACCAAACCTTTTCAAAAATAAAGTAGGAATATTTCTTTAAAGTTTTTTTATTATGCCTCTAGAATACAAGCCATAAACAATCAAAATCAAAATTGTCAAAATGACAGACAAGACGATGAAAGACTGATTGTGTTTGTTTTGATGAAAGCTGAGTTCAGGAAAATAATTTTTAAATAATTGATTAATTTTTTGGAAGAATTATTTTTTTAAATGTTTCAATGACTTTGTGTCAAATATTTCTCCCTTTAATAATTTTTTTAAATTGTTTTTTTTTTGAAATTTATTTCCAATAAAACAACTACAACATAAATTGTTTTAAAAATTATTCTTTGAAATTTATTTTCATTAAAACAATTAGAACATAAATTATATTTATTATAAAACAGAAGCATTTTTCTTTGGCAATAGAATTTTTTATTATATATATAAATATATATTAGAGTAGGTAGTTACATAAATGAAATTAAATAAGATTTAAATAAATGCTTATATTTATATTATTAAATTTTTTTTAAATTGTAGTATTTTATTTACTAACATGTTTATTTACTAGTGTATTTGCTCTTTCTTTCCTTTTTTTTATGTCTATAGTGGAGAATAGATAGTCGCACGTAATGACAAATCACAACTATATTATTAAAAGCTTGTGGTAAGAATAGATTTCGTTCTAGTGCTCGAAAATAATATTCTAAAGCTTTTGTATGCTCTCCATTACTTGTGTGGATAAGGCATATGTTATATAGTATATAACTTCGATCATAGGGATCAATTTCTAGTCGCATAGCTTCATAATAATTTTGTAACGCCTCCGCATAATTTTCTTCGGATTGAGCCGACATCCGTTACAGTTGTCATTCGATTCAAAGAATTTTCTGTTCTAAAACCGTATATGAGATTTTTACATCATACGGCTCCTCCTTTATGTGCATAATGAGAATAATCCATGGAGTTAAAAAAAAGGTCGAAATATTGTCATTATGAACCGAGCGGGGCTAATGTTTTTACAAGAAATCTCTAGCTAACCCTCTTGCAAAAGATCTTTTCTTACCCTCAAGCGTGTTCATACTAGATAAAAAAGTAAACTCTAACAATTTCTTTGTTCTCAACTCTTCTTAATTTCCAAGAATTAGTCACTTCAACAATCTTCGATGGTTATATGGGTATCCAAAGTACGAACAAGATATATATATTATTAAAATATTTATGTAAATTTTTAATAAAATATTATAAATGTTACTTAAAACTTTAAAATTGTTATAAATATTAATATTTAATATTAAAATAAAATTGTTTTATGTCTTAACTTGTATGGATTGGTGATTAGTACTTTACATGGGTTTAAACCTTGTGACACTATTATGTACTTCTAATTAGACCTGTTCATGGATCAGGCCTCCTGGCAAGCTCGAAATATATGAGGGTTTGAGCAAAAATATAAGCTTGAAAAATGAGCTTTGACAAAAAAATAAGACCCATTTAAAAAAGGGTCGAACCTCAGGTAAGACATTTTTGGGCTGAGCCCGGCCTGAATTCACTAAAGGACAAAAAAATCTATTTTTTTTTGTTTTTTAATATTATTTTCTTATTACTTTCTCCCTATTTTGCTACCATTTTACTATTATGTTGCTACTATTTTGTCGTTATTGCTTGGATATTGTATAAAACTTATTTTATTGTTAATGTTATTATTTAAAAGATATTTGTTAATTTTGTTATTATTTTAGAGACATTTGCTTATTAAGTTGCATCTATCTTAGTGTTATTTAAGTATATATATACATATTTTTTAAAATTTATTTTCAATTTGTTGGGAAATATTTATTTTGATGTTTTTAGTATTTCTGATGTATTATATATATTTAAAAATTATATAAAAAATAATATAAAAATTAATATGGCCAGGCTGGGCCGGGTTGGGCTTAGGCAAAATTTTAAGCCCATTTTTTGAACTGGGTCAGACCTAACAAATCTGCGTAAATTTTTAGTTAGACCCGGCCCGGCCCGGCTCCACTTCTAATATAAAAAATTTTATTAAAATAATAAATAATAGTAATTATATTAATGTATTATGTGATTAAATATAAATATGTAGGTTTATTAATATTGAAACTAATATTTTAATATTTTAAAAGTTAAAATTAATATTTCATTACTAACATAACAATATTTACTTTTTTATAAAATAAAAATATATTTATTTTTCATTGATAAATAAAATAATTTTTATTCATCAAACTATTTTCTATAAAACAAATAAAGAAAAAAACATCTTGTATAAGCCAAACACACTTTATATGTCCTCAATACATATATTTTATCACAAGATATGTTTTTTCATAGTATTTTTTCCAGAAAAAATTATATCTTTACAATTCTGAAAAATTTTCAGAAAAGTTCATTGTTAACTATAAACACGTAACCTGCAAATACATACAAATATGGATGAGTATAAACCCATATGTTGAAGAATCATTCATTCTTAAAACTTTACCAATGAAATTCACTATATCTTTTAAAATAAAAGAGCTTTTCCCAGAAAACTCCAAGAAAATCCACTATGAAACTCAATATTCCTGGGAAAACAAACCAGTAATTTGTACGTGCTGTTTAAGAATAAAGCAAGTAGGGGGACCCAAAACTTTCTGGGAAATTAATGTGCTACCAAATCACAACTTTGGATATCCAATACCCTTGCTCTTTTCTTTTCTAGTTGCCCATTTAAATTCATTTTTTTTTTACTTGTTTATAAGAGAAGCTTCAAAGTCTAGTGAGAAATGAATGGTTAAGGTCAAACACTTTTTTCACCGTACTTCCAATCTCAAAAGCTAAAATGTCTGGCGTTATTTTAGGGTTGAAAAGCACTTTTTTGACCCATAAACAATGGCAAACAGGACCTTATAATTTAGTTATGAATTTTTAAACTCAATTATTTTTATTTTTATTCTTACGAAATTAAATAAAATATCAGTTTTTTTTGTTACATTATTCCATCAAAGTTCTTATTACTGTGAAATATTATTATTAAATTAAAATATTAAATATTTTAATTTTAAAGCTTAAATATTAAATTCTCTTTTGCCTCCCGAGTGGATTTTACGTCGATATGTAATTATACTTTAATCATTATTTTTAACATTAATATTTTTATCATATTTACCCTTTTTGATATCATGCTTACAACTCAGACTCACATATTTCTATACTAACAATAATACATATGTCAATCAAGTTAAAACTCAAATATAATTATACTCTTATTTATAAATGCTGTTTGAATGAAATATTTTATAAATTTTAATTTACTTATATTTATTTTAGACAAATAAAAATAAATTATTATATTTTATAATTATTTTTGAAATAAACTAGACTATATATGAGTCACCTTTCGTGGTTCTTTGGAAATCTTCTCTATCCCGTCTAAAGATTCCAAAAACTACTAATCATTGCCTTTTAGAGATGGTAAATAGTTTGATCTTACAATCCCCAACACTTCCAACCTCGCTATCATGCAATGTGTAGTTTGTTTAGCCCTTCAGAATCTCCTAACAGCTTCATAAAAGCTTACTTGTAGAAGAAGAAATTAAAAAGCTTTACCCCCCTTTGTTCCCTATATATATGTAAGAGACTTCTCTTCATCATTGCCCAACATATATCTTCTCTGTAAGTAGTTTGGTAGTAGCTGTTTAAGGATCTCTATTGATAAGAATGGATCCATTTATTTGTGTATGCAAAAGTTGTCATTGTTATTGTCATCTTTACCTTTATTTTCTAATTTTGATATTTTCGTTGATAGAAAAGATTATCGAAACTATACTTGAAGCGGTGATCAGGGATTTGTTAACGAGAAAGCAATAATCTACATTGCGTGTATGTTAGATATCCATATAGAATTATGTAAGTAGGATGACTTTGTTTTACTATGTATCGAAATCTTGTTATTGTTTGCAATTAAACAATTAATATAACTTTGAAATTTTATCTTACTTGCTTAAAAGTTGGATTTAGCTTTGTTTTTGATTAGTTATATATTACTAAAGAACAGTGGAGCATTCTTTTTCAAACACAAAAGGATTGAAAAGTAGTGACAATGAATGAAATTTTCTAACAAGACAGAACAGCATTAGTTATATAATTGTTTATACATTTGCAACATTACACTAATACAAGTAACCAACATATTCAAATAATTGAAAGGGATAATGGGAGCCAAGGCCCTGAAATCGCCCATGCCGGCTTAAAGCGGCTGAGCAGAAAAAAGTATACTGTTAATTTTCTTGTTTTGGGAACAAAGAAAGCCATAAAAAGAGAATGTAAAATAAGTGTTTGAGTAAATACTTTTAGTATATTAATTACAAAAGAATGAAGTGGTTACAAATAAGATTATTTATAGTTGAGCTCCTTTAGAATTAGAAGTGCTCATGGGTCAGACTAGGTCTAACCAAAATTGTAGGTCCGTTTGCTAGGTCTAGGCTCAACCCGAAAAATGGATCTAAAATTTTGCCCAAGTCCGGTTTGGATAAAAATGTTAAAACCTAGACCCAACCGGTATTAATTTTTTATATTATTTTTTAAAAAAAGAATACATCAAAAATACTAAAAAAATTAAAATAAATATTTCCCAACAAATTGACAATAAATTAAAAATATATATACACACACTTAAATAACACTATTATAGGTGCAACTTAACAAGCCAATGCCTCTAAAATAGTAACAAAATTAACAATAAAATAAGAGTTATACAATAACAACAAAATAAGTAGTAACATAATAGTGAAATGGTAGCAAAATAGTGAAAAAAAAGAAGAAAGTAACAAAAAAAATAAAAAAATAGCAAATAAAAAGTCTTACTCAAGGCCCGACCCGTTTTCTAAACGAGCCTCATTTTTTTCCAAGCCCATTTTTCGAGCCTATATTATTACCCAAACTCTCTCACTTTTTGGACGGGCTTTTGGGCCGGGCTGGATGGCCCGACCCATGAGCAGGTCTACTTAGAATCAACGGTATAGATTGATTTACATCAATGCCTAACGTTAATGTCTATCTACAAGATAGGAGTAATAAGAGATTTAAACTATATAAATATTTATCCCTTAGTATTTATATTAACCAAACTTTTTAATCTTTTAATTATTAATTGAATCGAAATTTTAAAAGAAAGATTAATCGAACCGAAATATTTCGGTTAATCCGACCGGTTAATCAAACTTTATATGTTCTGTTTTTCTTTATTAAAATAAATATAAAACATATAAAAATTGATAATGTTGATTTTAAAATTTTAAGAGATGTTTAATTTTTTATTTTGTAAAAATCTCTTAAAATTTCGTCAACTTGGCCAAAAATAAATACAACTATGAATTTAAAGGCACAAATGAATTTTACAAAATAAAAAATATTTAAAGTAATAAAATATTCTACATTTTAAAAATTATAAATAATAATAAGTAGTTGAAAATTACAAAAAGAAATTAAAAAGTTGTTTAAAATATTGTAAAATATTCCTAATTTTTAAAAATTATCCAGCACTATCGTTACTACTTTGTTTAGCACCATGGACACATACTTGGGCCAATTTGTCCCTTCTTCCCCTTTAGAATGTAGAATTGCAATGTTTTGGTGTTGAGAAAGGAGAAATCTCCATGAGAGGTGCAAGAAAATTAAAAGTTGAATAATTGGATATCATTTGGAAGAATAGTGTTCTAACAAGGGGATTTAGCTTAAAATAAAATTTATATGATAACCTGATGATAGTGCCCACTCTATCGCACATTCAACATGTTGCTGCTAATGCTTTTCTTCTGTGATACGTTGGATGCTGTATTGTATAGTACTACTAGTGTAGAGATAGGCTGCATGCTCATGTAATTGGGCTGATTGTGGAATTCATTGGATTGAATTCTTACTTTCTTAGACACTAAAATGGAAGATTAATCACTTCATATCCATGCATCAAGAATATGTTTTTTTACTTATTTCTTGTTCAAAGGTTTACCTTCATATTTTAGACCTGCAATATACTTATGCCTGAATTTACAAATTGATGATAAAAGAGATTCGGAAATCTTCCTTGCTGTCATTTCCCCACATAGGGTGGCAATGGCTGAAAACTCTCTGTTTAATATTAACTCATTTTTATTCTTCTCTACACTGCACACAGCAAAAGAAGCAAATTGCCATTAGTGACAGGGTTGTTCTTCTCTTACATCTTTTAATGCATGTTGTTGTCTTTCATGATGTCAATGTAGAGGTGTCCACGAATCCCACAGTCCAATCCATACAGGTTAAGCTTATCGAGTGGTATGGATATATAATCTATTATTTTGGATAATACAAGCATTACTTTACTCTGCTTTAAAATATTTGGGAAATAAA
Organism: Gossypium bickii; assembly: GCA_025503065.1. Lineage (NCBI taxonomy): Eukaryota > Viridiplantae > Streptophyta > Magnoliopsida > Malvales > Malvaceae > Gossypium > Gossypium bickii. The sequence goes on from CP106711.1 coordinate 126,098,193, forward strand.
GTGAAGCTTCTTTTTATTTTTGGTTGTATTTTGGTATGTATATATGATGATTATTATAGAATATTGGTATCTCAGACGTTTATTTCTTTTGCTTGTGCAGCAAAGAATCTCATTCTCGCTAGTGTCAAATCAATTACAAAAGCTATAAGCGTAGTCGCGAAAGTTAACCACTTTCTGCAGCAGGAAGCATAGACAATGGAACTATTTAAATCCTTAATAAGAAGACTAGCGAAAAAAGAGCTTTAGTCCCTCCCTACTTAAATTGATTGACGTGATGGATGGATGAAGTGAAGATCACACTAAAATTATTAACGACATTATTAATCCAGGAGTAAAAGAATCATATTAGTAAAAGGTGTCGTGTCCATTTTAAAGCAACATAAGTATGCATGCATTGCATGGTTTATGTACGTACTAGATAAACCCAAACATTCTTCCATCGAGTTCATATAATTTATTAGTAAACGACTGAAAACAACAAATAACTGTGTATTATTGGTGGTTAATATCCCCACCAAAGCATATTATCATCAGATAACGACTGAATAAAAGAGAATAATATATAATACTGGAAAGCAAACGAAATCGCCATGGATCATTTGGAGGCATGAGAGAGGTAGATGTAAACGAAGACCAAGACGAAAGCGAAGATGAGGAAAATGTAAGCGGGAGGAGGCTGCAATGGTGGCATTCCAAGCGGACCCAAAAACAGCAGAGCAACCACCAACAGCATCATGGCTATCGAACTGATACCGCACCCGTAATCTTCCATCTTCACTGATATGACTTACCTCTTGCTAATGTAACCAGAAAAATTAACTTCCTCAAATATATAGAGTAGCGGCGCTGTATGGATTGATGCACCTTTGGCAAAGAGTTGCGACGATTGGTTCAGCGACATATCTATGCAGCAACCGACGTGATTTTTACCCACTACGACATATATTAGTTTTAAGGGCGCCTTATTTATTAAAATTTCAAAAAGTGCTGCGCTTTAGTAGTTTACCCTTTCATTTTGCCCACATTGGCAATGGTTGAAAACTCTCTGTTTATTTATTAACTTCATTTTTTTCCTTCTCTACATCACACATGCCAAAAGAAGCAAATTGCCATTAGTAATCAATTTTAACAGGGGGATCCAATTTTTTTTTTTTTTTTTTTGGGGGGAGGGTTGTTCTTTTTCATGACATAACGTTGGTTTTTTCTCTTACATCTTTTATTGCATGTTGTTGTCTTTCATAATGTCAATGTAGAGGTGTCCACGAATCCCACAGTCGAATCCATACAGGTTAAGCTTATCGAATTATATGGATAATTTATTTTTTGGATAATTTATGTCAAACCCAACAAAACAATCTCATTCTCGCTGGTGTCAAATCAATGAATTTGCATGATGAAGGGGTGATGAAATTGTGGGAGTTATCCAGCAATTTTGTGTTCTACGAGAGTGATGTTTGTAAAAACAGGGCCCTTGCCTCTGTTTAGAAGTTGCAGGAGCTTAACAATGCTGTGATCATTTCCACCTTAACAACAAAATTAACCAAGGAACAACTTTTCCGACTTCCAGGCGCTTCTTAGTCTTTGGATCTCTACTGTCTGTAATTGATTACCTTGTTCCTTTTTAATGGTTAATTGAATTCGGAAGTTCCATATTTTTTGTAATAATCCTTGAGAAATCATGCTGAAATTCGATTATCATCACCTCAAATTCCACTATTTATATCTGATACAGTTAGGACGAAAACTAAGTTCAACTTTTTTTAAGCTGGGGAAAGATGTGATATGTATGATGGAAATTTCCTGAAAGTGATTTACCTGGAAAATAGTCTGCAATTTGAGCTAAAATCTTGCTCCATATTGCACGAGTATTTCTAGGATCTGTACATTCTATTCTATTCCATCACATAACCTTGTCTTCATCTTTCGTTGTGCAGACTGTTATATTTACTGATATCAGTTTTGAGAAAAGCCATTGAGTTTAATGATTATATCTCTTTCATCAAGGCCATGCAACTATCATGCAAAGGAGGTTTCCACACGTGCCAAGCATGGATATCAATTCAATATCCAACCAAGGGGCAGCAAACAGGTAAAGTATAATAGCATCAATTTATTTTAAGATATGCATATGTTGATTCTAATCTTAATGTGTAGCTTCAAAAGCTAAGCAATACCTTCGATAAAAAAAATGGATACAATGTTCTTGTTTGAAAGGTGTTCTTGTTACTTGCTTATATAACACATCCTTTCCATTTTACTTTTGTACAGTGTAGTAAATGCTTTACTGTTCTACTTGTTTATGTTTACTTGTATAGACTTGAGAATGGCTTTGTTCGATCCTAGGATCACCTATAGCACAAAATGATTTACGTTCTTGTTCAAATATTATTTCACTCTACAATTTTGATTTCTGCTTCTTATTAACAAGCTAGAAGGGGATTTAAATCTGTGTGTGTGTTTTATATTCATCCTTGGTGCGTAATGTATGGGTGTTGATTGCTTATTGAGTTTTCATTTTCTAATTTGTAATTTGTTTGCTTGATGTTGATTTTTTTTATGCAGGTTTCAAATGCATCAAGTTCACATGAGTCGCAGCAAATAAGTAAGGATGAAAGCTTTTTCACATAGTTTGGATGTATTTTAGAATGCTTAAAACTCAAACTCTGTTATATAAAAACCTTTATTTTGCTGTAATTTTAGTTTTGACTTTGTAAGTTCTATTGTCACGGCCTTTGATTTTTTGTCTTACAATCTGCGCGGCATTAGTTTTTTCGCTCCAAAAATGCGTAAGTTAACCTAACTCCTAATAACTGAAGATTCACATAGAATTCCTCTAATGTACCAATTTATATAGCGAAAACAACACAAAGCCAAAAGAATGTTCAAAAAAATAGAATAGTCACAGAAAACTATGCACGAGAGGTGTTTGAGTAAATGCTCTCAATTGTATTCATTTTCTCATGATCTACAAGTGAGGGGGAGACTCTCTATTTATAGTTGAGCTCCCCCAAAATAGATGGTTTAGATCAAGTTACATCGACGGACGAGATTAGTCTATCCCTACAATCAAGGGGTTTATAAGATTTACATAATCAAATTTGATCTAATCTTAAGATTAGTCTAACTTTCCATATCTACATCATTGGGCCACCCAAGCTTCAAAGAGATAGGCTTCACCAATAGTTTTTTGAATCGGACCATCTCTTATGGGTCTAATGAGCTCTATCTAGCCGATAGACCTCCTTAGGATGCATTATGTGCAATTTTCACGGACTTTTAATTGTGGCTCGTGACATTCTCCCACATCCATTCTTGCAACGCCCTCATTGTTCCTTTGGAATGACACTTACTTGATTCGCCTTGAATCTTTCTTGTCGCTTTGGCTTTTTCCCGACAAGTCTCATATCATGTTGTCCCTTCCTTTGAAACTTTTCCCTAGGCTTTTTTTGTCTCTTAGCTCGAACCATCCCACTCATTAGTACATCTCACTGGCAAGAAGTCACCACTCTCATTTGCCCACATTCTGACTTGCTTCGATTGGAATCCTCTTGATTCTCACAACTAGACTTTGACATGCCCATAGACCCTTGGCCTCCTCGCTTAAGAAATTTGAAAGGGCCCTTATGTTCTTACCAAGCCAACAAGTTAGAATGCAAAACAATACTAAAGTGTTTAAAATGCACCTTACTCGTAGTATTTACTCTTGTCAACTGTCCAGTTTGCATCACCACTTTTGCAAAGTTTAATGCACAACCCACCTCTCCCTTAGGTGGTAGCTCCTCCAATTAATCAACAAAGATGAGTCTCATTAATCCTAGCTTCAAAGTTTGCATCGCTACTTCTTCCTCTAAGTTCGATGCGCAACTCAACTCTTCTTTGGAAGGAAGCTTCGTCAACGACTCAACAAGCTCCGTCGCTTTCCTAGAATTGAGCCTTATTGGTCTTAGCTTCAATTTTTGCATCGCTAATTCTTCCTCTAAGTCCGATGCACAACTCACCTCTTCCTTAGGTGGAAGCCCCTCTGATGACTCAACAAGCTCCGTCATTGCCTTTCTCTTGACCATGGCTAACTTGGATTGCTCTAGACAGTTCCGCAACTCATGCGGACCACGGCATAAGAAGCATTCCACTCGTTTCTTCTTACTCCTCTTTTCCCTACTCGAACCAAGCTTCTTGGGAACTTTGTCTGACCCATTGCCCCTTTTGACGACAAACTTCTATAGACTTTTCCACAACCTATGCGAACCATGGCACAATAAGCACTCTGCTAGTTTCTTTTCGTTCACTTTGGCCTCCTTGGCTTCGACACCCTTGCACTCGAACCAAGTCTTTTGGCCTTACCTTCTAGCTTGTCCTTCTTAGAAAGCACAGATTTCTTTAGACATTTCTTCAACATATGTGAAATGGTAGCAATACAATGAAATGAGCAGTAGGATCCATATGTGAAATGACTTGATGGTTTGTTTGGGCTTTGCTCTCTTTTGTAATCCACTAAAAAATTGTTTTTATTAATATATTTAAAATAAATCCCCATTTGATAAACTAAAAAAATCAAGTGCGAAAAAAATTAAATATTAAAAAATTAAGTGTTGAATTTAAGTTATAATATATGTTTGATATATTACTTAAAATTAAGTATTGAATATAATTAGATTGTTTGATAAATATAAATATTAAATTATGAAAAATAATTAAGTTACAATTTTATCCTTAAATTTTAGACATTGCATATTATTTTAAACAAATTCATATTTTAAATAATGTTACTATAAATATGAAATATTTGTAGTAAATTATACTATTATATATAAAAATATTATAAACATTATGAAAAATAAATATTATACCAAGAAAAGAAAAAAATGAAGGCTCATGTTTCATCGAAAATTTTGTTGAAAAAAAGAACAAAGTGAAGAAAAATATGGGAGTAAATGTGATGGCAACATAGTCTAAAAGGAAATAAAAGAAAATACAAATAATTAAACATATTCTTTATTAAATAATAAATAGATTCCTATTTGCTTATTATCTTTTACATATTTTATGAAAAAAAATTCTACAAAGTGATTTTTATTTACGATTATCAAACGTATTTTAAAAAATAAAATTATTGAAACATTAATTCTTTTAGTTGATTTTTTTCAACCGATTATCGGCCTAAATAAATATTCTAAGTAGATAAAGTCCGATAAATATTGAATTGCACTTTATATTCATCTTTGAATTACACTTTTTTTTTTTGTAATTTAATATATTGATATTTATAATTAAATAATATCTTGTAATAAAATGACTTAATATATAATTCGGTATCCGAGTTTGACACTTTTTCTATTATGGAATCTGTGTTATTTTTTGTGGTCCAACTTGTTACCTATATTTGACAAAAGTTATATATCTTGGTACCCAAAAGTAAGGATAGTAACTTTTTGGTTGGGTTATAGGATTGATTTGTTGAAAGTTAATTGCTAATATTATTAGGTTTGAATTTTTCATAATTTTGTTAATAGAATAAATTTAGTGTTAATTATGTATTTTTCAAATGGATGTGATTTAATTCAAGTTTTAGAGTTGATTTGATGTATTTTCATCAAATCAACTTTAAAACTCGAATTAAACACTAAAAAGTTAACTTCATTATCACCAAAAAAAAATTTAACTTCATTAATTTTAGGTACCAAAATATATAATTTTTTGTCAAATACAGGTACAGGATTGGACCAAAAAATAATTTAAGTACCACATTAGGAAAAAATATCAAACTCATATACCAAATTATGTGTTAAGTGTAATACCCCAAAAATTTTTACAGTAAGATATTATCTTTGATATAGTAAAATAAGGAAATAAAGCGACAAAAAGAAAAATTTGGATTATGTCAACATTCGGAAGTATATTATGATATATTACATTATTAATTCAAGAAAGGACTAAATTGTAAAGTGAGAAAAGTTTTGTTGCCCAAGTGTAAATACTCAAAATTTGAGGGGTTAAAGTGTAAATATGAAAAAGAAAAAGGACCAATAGTGCAAATATTTTAGGGGTGGAATAATCTAGAAACTAAGGAAAATGGATGAATTGGGACCAAATTGAATAGGTAAAGAATTATGAGGGACTAAATCATAATTTTACCAAATTATGTGATGATTCAAGGATGGAATTTTAAAAGATCGCAAAGGGCAAAATGGTCAATTGGAAGAGAGAGAAATCTAGAAAGTAATGATGATATTGATGATATTTTATAATTATTTAATTAGATAAATATTATTTTATTAATATTTTGATAAGATATTTTATTATTTATCATTATTTTATTATTATTTATGTAGTATATAAGGAAGGAAAGATGATGAATTATCATCATCTCTTTCCCATGCAAACCAACGTCAGAAGAAGAGAAAGAAAAGAAAGTTTTGCTTTCTTTACAAATTAGTCCTTTCACCAAAAATCCACCATTTTCACTTAGAATTCAAAAGAATTTCCATAGCCATCAAGAGAGAAAGATGACAAGGAGACTATGGGGAGCAAGAATATCAAGTTTGATTCAAGAAATAGAAGCTGGAGGAGAGAGAAAATTAAGTTAAAGATTGAAATCTATAAAACAAGTGAAGGAAAATAAGAGAAACTAATGGGAAATGTTGTAGAGAAAGGAAATAAAGGCGTTATAAACTTGATAATTAGCATTTTGCATTAAAACAGTTTTAGACAGAAGCAGTAGTCTAACTTTGAAAAATCACCAAAAAATTGTAGAAATTGAATTATAGGATGAATAAAATATGGAATTAAATATAATTTAGTCTAGTTTCTTATAGAAGAAATGGTGTAAGAAATAAAATTGTAAATCATGAGATATACTAGGTTTTGTCATATAAGGTCAGAATGGTTTCGGGTTCCCTTGTTCTGACTTTGGAAAATCATAAAAAATTGGAGAAAACTAATTATGGGTTATAATTTATATGTTTAAAATACTTAATAAGTTTATTTTCAAAAGAAACAAACGGTAACATTATCCAAATCCTGTATGATGAGATAATTAATTTTTAGTGAAGAAGGGTCGGAACTGTCAGATAGCAAAACAAAGGTGATTTTAAAGAATAAACTGTACTTATTGGCTAAACCAAAAATTCTAAAAATTTTATGGTAAGAATATATGTGAATCTAGTTTTAGGTAAAATTAGCGGATCTTAAATTGGAATTCTGTATCTCAAGATATAAATAAATTAATGACTATGACACAAATGAACAGCTTTGAATAAATTTATGAGTAAATAGTGAAATCATAGATAATGTTACTTATAAGAATGTTATATAAATTAAGGATGTGGAATGGAGAGGAGGAGGAGGAAAATATGTATGAATATTCATCTAGCATGGCTAATTTGTAATGTTTTAGGCTTAGGGACTAAAATGAATAAAAGTAAAACTTTATGATTAACTTTGTAAAAATGTGGAAATAACCAATTTGCATGAAATGGATTATTTTATTATTTAAAATTGTAAAATTGAATGAAATTATTAATTTAGATTAAGATCGAATGAAAAATCGATGAAAATAGAAAATTTCCAAAGTAGCCCTGAATCTTGATATTTCTGCAAATTTAGCCAGGTAAGTTCGTGTAACTTAATTATGTGATATAAGGAAATATAAGTTGATGGTACGTGAAATATTGATATGATGAATTAACTGTCTTATGTTTATGAATAAACGGCAAGTGAATGATATTTATCATGACATGTAAATATGTGATTATCTTTAATATGTTAATACAAGGTAATTAAGTATGTTGAGACGAGTAATAAATTCAAGTAAGACATGTCGAGAAAAATAAATATGTTTAAGGGACAATATGTTTGATTTTGATTGGTTTCAAATATAAATGCTAGATGAAATAAAATGTCGGATAAATAAATTTGTAATTCTGGTAATGCCTCATACCCTATTTTGGCGTCAAATACGGGTAAGGGATGTTACATTTAGTGGTATCAGAGCTATGGTTTAGTCGGTTCTCGGACCAAACGTAATATGTGTGAAGTCTAGAAATATATGCCATTATTAATATATAACTTAAGATAATGTGATATCTTCAGACTTTGATGATATTTATATCACTATTATTCAAACTTTATCATTATTATGTGTAATTTATTAATTATGTATGGTAAGTATTTTAAGGTAAGTGTTTAGTAAAATGATAAATTTAAGATTGGGTACTGAAAATTAAGACTGATACTGAACTGAATTATGGAATATTGAATATTATTTTGTGTACCGAATTGAATTGTGAAGTTACTGAATATTGTTATGTGTATTGCATTAAACTATGAAATTATCGATGTAATGAATTACTGCAATACTGTGAAACTGATTGAAATAAGAAGTGAAAATAGAATGAACTGGAAATTAGAAAGTTATTTAAATTACGTAACTAAATTATGAATTATGTGAATATTTGAAGGTATATTAATAGGAAACTAAAAGTGATTTGAATTGAATCAAATTGAATTAAATAAAGAAAATATGTGAGTAATTGAAATGTACATTGATTGAAAAGTAATTAGTGATTTTAAATTTGATTGGACAATAAATTAAAAATACGAATTGAATAAAAATGCATTAAATTAATAATATGTGTAAATATATGAATCGTGTATTAATTGAAAAGTGGTTAGAATTGAATCGAAGTCTGATTATATGTGAATATTTGAAATATCTATTGGTACTGAATTGTATATTGATTAGAAAATGGAAAAGTGAATTTGAAATAGAAAAAAAAAATGATTTGAATACCCTATTAACTTATCGGACTAGATTGGATACAAATGGCATGCCATAGGATTTGTGATATGATGAGGAGATATTTCTGCATTATATTCTTCGGTTTATCCGAAGAGGCATTTGATGCCTTATTGGTGTGTTTGGGAGGATATGATATATTGGTGTGTTTGGGAGGATTTCATTATTTTGGTGTGATTGGTTGGAATCCGTGTACCTGCCAAAGTCCGAGTCTTGTTAATAGGGGTAGATATGAATATTAAGTGAAATTAAAATGAGAATTGATTTCCCTATTAGCTTGTCGGACTAGTCGGATATAATTGGCATGCCATAGGATTTGGAAGAGTATGAGATTTATCGGCTTTGCCGATCAGGCACTTTATGTGTCGTATTTCAGGCACCTCGTGTGTCGTATCAGGCACTTTATGTGTCGTATATCAGGCACGTTATGTGTCGTATTTCAGGCACCTCGTGTGTCGTATCAGGCACCTCGTGTGTCGTTTCAGGCACTTATGTGTCGTATACTGATCAGGTACTATGTACCGTTTTAGGCACAATGTGCCGTACTGGTGTGTTTGGGATAGAATCCGTGTATCCGTCAAAGTCCGGATTGTTAATAGGGTGATTAACTGAAATGAGAAAAACTAAATAAATTTGATCGATTTAACTATTGAAAATATGAGTAAGAAATTATGAGTTGAATTGTGAATCGAATTGAAATGTGAGAATTGAAGTATGAACTTAAGGTTCATAAATTTGCTAAAATATCAAATTATTGATATTGAAATCAGTTGAATAAATGAAATGAGAAAATTGAATGAATTTGATCGATTGAATTATTGACAGTACGAAAAAGTGGAATTATGAATTAAAATTGATATATAAAATTGAAAACTTGAACCAAAGGTTCATAAGTTGATTAGATAATATAGATGATATATGATGCTATTTGATGAAAGACTATTGTTGAGGTATGAAATTAAAGTATAAATTAACACATATGACTTATATTGTTACATGTTTGATGTTTATTATTTAATATTAAATGTTAAATTTAAATTATGCGTATAGTAAGTGAAGTATGAGGTAAGTGTTATTGTTGAATTAAATGGAAATTGAATTAAGTGATGGATAAATATTAGTATTGAATTGTATATTGATGAGAAAGTAAAATTAAAATTTAGTTGTGAATAAATTGAAGTGAAATTGGAATTGAAAAAAAAAGGAAAGATATGTGAAGCACATAATAATTAGTAAATTAAGAATGACTAGTAAATTTTGAAATATGTTACATATATTAAAGAAAGAAAAGATATAAACATACAGGTTTTTAGTACAATGGTTAAATTGTAAAGTATGTAAAAGCATTATGTTAAAATTGTAAAAGTGACATGCGTGTATAATGTTATTTTCCTAAGTAAATGAGAATAGATCTGCTAAGATATTAGTGGTATACCATTAAGGGACTCTAGCGCATTCTCTGATAATAACACTTTAGTACTCATCAAGTGCTATCTGATTAATAGTACATAATAATACACTTCTATATTTGTTTCATATATCCCAAGTGTTCTGTTTAATCTATTGGGCCTCTTATAAAAAGGTAAGTAATTTTTGTTTATAAGGTATATTCGCAATATTGAATTAAAAATAAATTGCAAACTGAAAGGATATGAAATGGATATAAATGATAAACTAGATAAATATGTGCACAAAGGAGCTATAGAATTATAGAAATAATGAAGTTCATGATCAAAAGAAAATAAGGAAATTTCGAGGACGAAATTTATTTTAGGGGGGAGAGAAATGTAATACCCCAAAAAATTTGTACAGTAAGATACTATATTTGATATAGTAAAATAAGGAAATAAAGCGACAAAAAGAAAAATTTGGATTATGTCAACATTCGGAAGTATATTATGATATATTACATTATTAATTCAAGGAAGGACTAAATTGTAAAGTGAGAAAAGTTTTGTTGCCCAAGTGTAAATACTCAAAATTTGAGGGGTTAAAGTGTAAATATGAAAAAGTTGAAGGACCAATAGTGCAAATATTTTAGGGGTGGAATAATCTAGAAACTAAGGAAAATGGATGAATTGGGACCAAATTAAATAGGTAAAGAATTATGAGGGACTAAATCACAATTTTACCAAATTATGTGATGATTCAAGGATGGAATTTTAAAAGATCGCAAAGGGCAAAATGGTCAATCGGAAGAGAGAGAAATCTAGAAAATAATGATGATATTGATGATATTTTATAATTATTTAATTAGATAAATATTATTTTATTAATATTTTGATAAGATATTTTATTATTTATTATTATTTTATTATTATTTATGTAGTATATAAGGAAGGAAAGATGATGAATTATCATCATCTCTTTCCCATGCAAACCAACGTGAGAAGAAGAGAAATAAAAGAAAGTTTTGCTTTCTTTACAAATTAGTCCTTTCACCAAAAATCCACCATTTTCACTTAGAATTCAAAAGAATTTCCATAGCCATCAAGAGAGAAAGATGACAAGGAGACTATGGGGAGTAAGAATATCAAGTTTGATTTAAGAAATAGAAGCTGGAGGAGAGAGAAAATCAAGTTAAAGATTGAAATCTATAAAACAAGTGAAGGAAAATAAGAGAAACTAATGGGAAATGTTGTAGATAAAGGAAATAAAGGCGTTATAAACTTGATAATTAGCATTTTGCATTAAACCAGTTTTGGACAGCAGCAGTAGTCTAACTTTGAAAAATCACCAAAAAATTGTAGAAATTGAATTATAGGATGAATAAAATATGGAATTAAATATAATTTAGTCTAGTTTCTTATAGAAGAAATGGTGTAAGAAATAAAATTGTAAATCATGAGATATACTAGGTTTTGTCATATAAGGTCAGAATGATTTCGGGTTCCCTTGTTCTGACTTTGGAAAATTATAAAAAATTGGAGAAAACTAATTATGGGTTATAATTTATATGTTTAAAATTCTTAATGAGTTTATTTTCAAAAGAAACAAACGGTAACATTATCCAAATCCTGTATGATGAGATAATTAATTTTTAGTGAAGAAGGGTCGGAACTGTCAGACAGCAGAACAAGGGTGACTTTAAAGAATAAACTGTACTTATTGGCTAAACCAAAAATTCTAAAAATTTTATGGTAAGAATATATGTGAATCTAGTTTTAGGGAAAATTAGGGGATCTTAAATTGGAATTCTGTATCTCAAGATATAAATAAATTAATAACTATGACGCAAATGAACAGTTTTGAATAAATTTATGAGTAAATAGTGAAATCATAGATAATGTTACTTATAAGAATGTTATATAAATTAAGGATGTGGAATGGAGAGGAGGAGGAGGAAAATATGTATGAATATTCATCTAGCATGGCTAATTTGTAATGTTTTAGGCTTAGGGACCAAAATGAATAAAAGTAAAACTTTATGATTAACTTTGTAAAAATGTGGAAATAACCAATTTGCATGAAATGGATTATTTTATTATTTAAAATTGTAAAATTGAATGAAATTATTAATTTAGATTAAGATCGATTGAAAAATCGATGAAAATAGAAAATTTCCAAAGTGCCCCTGAATCTTGATATTTCTGCAAATTTAGCCAGGTAGGTTCGTGTAACTTAATTATGTGATATAAGGAAATATAAGTTGATGGTACGTGAAATATTGATATGATGAATTAACTGTCTTATGTTTATGAATAAACGGCAAGTGAATGATATTTATCATGACATGTAAATATGTGATTATCTTTAATATGTTAATACAAGGTAATTAAGTATGTTGAGACGAGTAATAAATTCAAGTAAGACATGTCGAGAAAAATAAATATGTTTAAGGGACAATATGTTTGATTTTGATTGGTTTCAAATATAAATGCTAGATGAAATAAAATGTCGAATAAATAAATTTGTAATTTTGGTAATGCCTCATACCCTATTCCGGCATCAAATACGGGTAAGGATGTTACATTAAGTCTAATAAAATATTTTAATTATTTTACATTACATAAAATAAAGAATCATATATCTCTAAATAAAAAATAATTACAGTATAATTAATAAAATAAATATAATTAATGAAATAAAAATAATTAGATGTACGTTACATAACTAGTTAAGCATGTAAAACACAATTAGTTAATACTTAATAATTTATATAGTAAATATTAAAATTAAAAAAAAAAAAAAAGTATGTAAGACACAAACCGTCTAACACTTCAATTATTACTTAAAATTATTGTAGGCTCCATTTTGTCAACTCTTTCTTGGATTCTTCCTGAAGAGAACATCTATCATCCCCAAATTTCCTCACCTACCCGCTTTCATTTGGAAAGAAAGGAAATGGTTGGAAATGTATAGAGAAATTGCTTAGAAAACTCTTCGTTGTTCCCTAGAAATTTGATCTGTTTTTCTCCTTCTTGCTCAATTCTATACTAAAAATATATTAAAGAGATTTGACAAGATTGTAGATTAGGTGATAATTATATCATTAAATGAGACGAGTTTAGTCTTGATAAATGTCTCAAGATTAATTTAAAGATTAAGGAAATGGAAAAATATCACTATGCTTCATCAATAGGGATCGAATGTATGTTCAGGTTTATATGTGTAAAAATATTACATATATTGTTAAGATGGTGGATAGATATTTGAAAATTTTGAGTATGGATCATAGGAAAGTAATTAAACGATTTATACATTATCTCGAAAAACTAAAATATTACATGCTAGCATATAAGATGTTTAATAAGTTAAAAATCTGTCTATAGATGCAAAATTTTGTCACTAGACTGCAACAATAGATTGCACTCCTTTATTCCGATATCAATAGGAGCACATTATACATTGTCGATGCAACGTACCCATGTGAGTTTTCATTACGCAATTGCTTTCCTGCTTTGAGAGTTGAGAAACTTGTGGCTTTAGATGATAGATTTTTAAAGAAAGTGGTAAGGAAAGCTTTGTTTAATATGGCGCCATTGAAGGCTCCTGATGTTGATAATTTCCATGCTTGCTTTTGTCAATCTCAATGGAGTTTTGTTTAAGGATAAAATTTGTTGCTTGATTCCAAAATGCTTTAAAGGTGACCCAATTCCTTTGGATTTGGATCAAACTCTTATTGCGTTGGTGCCCAAGGTGGTAGGATCGGAAATGCTATCTCATTATGAATCGATCAATCTCCATATGGTCTTGTTTAAGATGATTACCAAGACAATTGCAACAAAATTGAGAAGCTGGTTCAAGGATTCATTTGGGGTCAACATTTGGTAACCAAAAACCTGTTGGGAAGAAACCGAAACAACCGAAACAAAGCGGAAGCACAACCGATGTTCTTTCTCTCCCTATAACTCTTGTCAAATATTATGGCAAGCACAATAGCACAAAAATATGTTCTCTAGCAACCTATCAACCACAAATCAACCAATGCAACCACAACAAAAATGATAAATAGAGACACCGATATTTTTACGTGGAAAACCCCTCTAAATCAAGGGTAAAAACCACGGGACTTTAGAGTCCGATTAAAAGCTCCACTATAATCAAATGTTCAGCTACAAGATCACAATATCAAGCCTACAACAAGCATTCAACTCCAACAAGGCTAACAACATGTAATCTTTAGCAAAAGAGAGAAAAATAGGAGAACATCACCAAAAACGTAGCTGCTGTAAAACGGGTATTTCCGACGTTACAGGACTCGGATGAAAAATCCGACCGTACAAAGTCAAGAACACCTTGTCGTCTAGCTCCTGTCCAAAAGCAGCTCAATTGAACCACGGATGGACCTCCGATCGAAGAGTTGATCACAGCTGCACCAAACTAGAAAAACTGGTTTTTCTAGCTTTAAAACTCTCTGTTTCTCCTTCTATTTTCTCTCTTAAAATCTCGATATTTTTGGCTCTCTTTTCACGTTACAAATTGCTTCCTATATCCCACATATAAGACAAAATAAAATGATAAAAGAAGTCAAAGAAAAACAAAAAAAATTGCCATAAAACATGGCATGTTTTAAGGGTTTCCCACATAGTGGGACCCTTACCCAACAAATCTCCCCCTCCGACTATGTCGAGAATGCCTCCATACCGGAGATCAAACAACATGCTTCAAACTTTCCTCTTGGTAAAGCTTTCGTCAACATATCAGCACCATTATCATCAGTATGTATTTTCTCAAGCTCTAACAGCTTAGCTTCAAGAACATCTCGTATCCAATGGTACCTCACGTCAATATGCTTAGATCTAGCATGAAAAGTTGAGTTCTTACCAAGATGAATAGCACTCTGGCTATCACAATACAGGACATACTTCTCCTGAGTAAAACCAAGCTCATGCATAAACTTCTTCATCCAAAGCATCTCCTTGCACGCTTCGGTTGCTGCAATGAACTCTGATTCAGTGGTGGACAATGCAACAAACTTTTACAATCTCGATTGCCATGCCACAGCTCCCCCTGCATAAGTGATCAAGTAACCTGAAGTAGATCTTCTCGAGTCAATATCTCCGGCCATATCTGAATCTGTATACCCAACAAGAACAAGTTTCTCATTGCCGAAACAAAGTTTCATGTTGGAAGTGCCACGAAGATATCTCATAATCCACTTCACTGCATTCCAATGCTCTCTGCCTGGATTAGAAAGAAAACGACTGACTATACCAACGGCATAAGCCAAGCCTGGTCTCGTGCAAACCATTGCATACATCAGACTCCCCACGGCTGAAGAGTAAGGAATTTTCTGCATCTCTTCCTTCTCCTTTTCTGTGGAAGGACTATGCTTAATACTCAATCTGAAATGCGTAGCAAAGGGAGTGCTCACCGCTTTAGCTTTGTCCATGCTAAACCTTTGAAGTACTTTCTCGATGTACCTCTCTTATGATAACCATAATTTCTTGGTCTTTCTATCACGTGTCAACTTTATGCCAAGAATTTGCTTTGCCGGCCCCAAATCCTTCATTGCAAAGGATTTACTCAACTCTTGCTTCAACTTCTCAATTCTAGAATCATTCTGACCAACAATAAGCATGTCATCAACATAGAGCAAAAGAATTATAAAATCATCACCAGAGAATCTCTTAACAAACACACAATGATCAGAAGTAGTCTTTTTGTAGCCTTGCTCCCCCATAACAGACTCAAACTTCTTGTACCATTGCCTTGGAGCTTGCTTCAAACCATACAAGCTCTTCTTCAATCTGCACACATAGTCCTCTTTCCCTTGTGCAACAAACCCCTCTAGCTGCTCCATGTAAAGTTCTTCTTCCAAGTCACCATGAAGAAAAGCAGTTTTCACGTCCATTTGTTCAACCTCTAAGTCATAGCATGCTGCCAAACTCAGTATAGTTCTAATAGAGGACATCTTCACAACCGGAGAAAATATTTCTTCAAAATCAACCCCCTTTTTCTGAGTATAACCTTTGACGACCAATCTAGCCTTGTATCGTGGAGATAAAGACTTCTCTTCTTGCTTCAACACAGTAAACCCACCGATTTTTCAAGGCTCTTTTGCCCTTGGCGCTTTCACCAACTCAAAGGTATGGTTTTCATGCAAGGATTGAAGTTCATCTTTCATCGCTTCAACCCATCGATCTTTGCGTTCACTCACCATAGCCTCTCTTCATAACATTCGAGTTCTCCTCGCAGTCAAAAGAACATATTCATCGGAGGAATACCGATGAAGTAAGATCGTCGATCTCTCGGAGGACCTTGAAGTGGAAGCTGTTGATGGAGCTATAGGTGCTTGCTGTTGATCATTCACAACATCATCCATGGGAGCATCAAAGTCACCTATATCACGATGGTCATCGTAACATCACCATGCACATCATCCTGGATAGGACTCGTGAAGAGTTTAGGGAAGCTGGATTCACATCGATCAAATCATCACCGTCTTGTGAATTCGCTTTCTCGTCTTATCAATATCATCGATGGTCCGATCCTCAATGAAGACGACATCTCTCGCTTCTCACGAGTTTCTTACGAGCGGGATCATAGAGTCTATAACCAAACTCACCATCTAGACCATAACCAATGAAGATGCATTGTCGAGTCTTGGCATCCAACTTGGATCTTTCATCCTTTGGAACATGAACAAATGCTTTACAACCGAACACATGTAGGTGATCATATGACACATCTTTGCCAAACCAAACTCTATCTCGCACGTCACCTCGCAAAGGAACACTAGGTGACAAATTTATCACATGTGTCACCGTATTCAAAGCTTCAGCCCAAAATGATCTTGGCAGCTTTGAATCTGACAACAAACATCTGACTCTCTCAATCAGTGTTCGGTTCATTCTTTCAGCCAACCCATTTAATCGTGGAGTCTTTGGTGGTGTTCTCGATGTCTAATTCTCACCGCATGATAAAGACTACTGAAACGACCACTGTGTACTCGCCACCATTATCGATGCGAATGCACTTCAACTTCTTCCTGCTTCCCTTTCAACTGAGGCATGAAACTGTTTAAACACCTCAAAGACTTGATTTTTAGACTTCAAAGTGTAAACCCATAGCTTTCTTGAACAGTCATCAATGAAAGTCACAAAATAAAGTGCACCGCCAAGTGACCTTACTTTTATCGGACCACGGACATCCGAATGGACCAACTCTAGCAACTCGATCTTCTATGAGGAGGACGGCTTCTAAATGAAACTTCTCTCGCTTTCCCGCTAGACAATGAGCACAATCCTTCAATGTAGCATTCTTCAAGCCCGAAAGTTGATTCTTCTTCGCTAAGCGCTTTAAGGCCTTCCTCACTCATGTGACTAAGTCGTTTATGCCACAACTCAGTTGAGCTGTCATTCACTGTCACATTCACTGTCTCTCGAGAAGCTGAAGCTTGCATCAAATATAAATTTGAGCTCTTCTTTCCTCGAGCCACAACCAAGGAGCCTTTAGTCAGCTTCCATTGTCCCTCACTGAAGGTGTTACAGAATCCCTCATCATCAAGCTTTCCTGCAGAGATCAAATTCAAACGGATATTCGGTGCGTGTCTGACATCCTTGAGAGTTAACTTTGTTCCATTGTTACTCACCAAGTGAACATCTCCCATACCAACAACCGGAACCAAACCGTCATTTCCCATCTTTAATACCCCAAAATCACCAGTAGTATAAGATGTGAAGAAATCCTTCCTCGACGTGACATGAAGTGATGCACCAGTATCAATCACCCAACTAGTCTCGTCACATGCTAGGTTGACCAAATTCTCATCACGAATGACCAACAGATCTTCACGAGTAGCAGTAGCAACACGCTCGGAGTTTTCATTATCATTCCGATCGTGTTTATCACCACCTTTGTTCTCTTTCTTCCACTTGAAGTAGTATTTCTTGATATGACCTTTCTTACCACAATGATGACACTCAAGATTCTTGTATCTCGATCTTGACTTGCTTCAGCCTTTATCTCTACTCTTTCCATCTTTGTTTCTGTTCCTCCCCCTGTTCTTGGTAACCAACACCTCGGACTGTGATGTAGAACCCTGAGATCGTCTTCTGACCTCTTCATTCAACACACCACTCTTAGCCAAATCCAAGGTAATAATACCCTTTGGGGCAGAATTAATGAGCGAAACCCGGAAAGTCTCCCAAGAGTCTGGTAGAGTAGCAAGCAACCAAAGCCCTAAAATCTCATCATCAAATTTGACACCCATACCAAGCAACTGATTCATCACGCTCTGAAATTCACTCACATGGTCAGCTATAGACGTTCCTTCTCTGTATTTCAACGCCATCATTTTCTTCAGCAAAAATAACTTGTTATTGCCCGATCTCGAAGCATACAAGCCTTCAAGCTTCTCCCACAATGTTCGAGCATGTGTCTCCTGATCAATGTGGTTGTAAACGTTTTCTTCAACAAATTGCCGAATAAAGCCACACACTTGTTGATGCTCAAATTCCCATTCTTCATCACTTTTCGAATCGGGTTTTTGAGTAGCAAAGACCGGAAGATGCAGAGCCTTCACAAACAACAAGTCCTTCATTTTATTCCGCCAAAGTTGATAATTTGTGCCATTCAACATAATCATCTTGCTCGTATTAATTTCCATAATTATTTGACTGAATAACCGAGCTCTTGATACCAGTTTGTTGGGAAGAAACCGAAACAACCGAAACAAAGCGGAAGCACAACCGATGTTCTTTCTCTCCCTATAACTCTTGTCAAATATTATGGCAAGCACAATAGCACAAAAATATGTTCTCTAGCAACCTATCAACCACAAATCAACCAATGCAACCACAACAAAAATGATAAATAGAGACACCGATATTTTTACGTGGAAAACCCCTCTAAATCAAGGGTAAAAACCACGGGACTTTAGAGTCCGATTAAAAGCTCCACTATAATCAAATGTTCAGCTACAAGATCACAATATCAAGCCTACAACAAGCATTCAACTCCAACAAGGCTAACAACATGTAATCTTTAGCAAAAGAGAGAAAAATAGGAGAACATCACCAAAAACGTAGCTGCTGTAAAACGGGTATTTCCGACGTTACAGGACTCGGATGAAAAATCTGACCGTACAAAGTCAAGAACACCTTGTCGTCTAGCTCCTGTCCAAAAATCAGCTCAATCGAACCACGGATGGACCTCCGATCGAAGAGTTGATCACAGCTGCACCAAACTAGAAAAACTGGTTTTTCTAGCTTTAAAACTCTCTGTTTCTCCCTTCTATTTTCTCTCTTAAAATCTGATATTTTTGGCTCTCTTTTTCACGTTACAAATTGCTTCCTATATCCCACATATAAGACAAAATAAAATGATAAAAGAAGTCAAAGAAAAACAAAAAAAATTGCCATAAAACATGGCATGTTTTAAGGGTTTCCCACATAGTGGGACCCTTACCCAACAAAACCAACTTTAGTGGGTTGTGATAAATGTTGCATGCCTTTGAAGAATGGTGGACTTGGGTTGAGGGAAGTACGAGACCACAATAAAGCCTTCATGCTTAAAGTAACTTTTAATGTCGTTTCTAACATGGATGTGCTACGGGTTAAAAGTCCTTCGAAACAAGTATAGGGTAATAACTAAATGGTCTTCTTCTATACATCCTTCTAATTGCTCGTTTCTGTGGAGGGCTTTGTTCAATATCTGGGAAGATGTATGATATATGCACGGATGGGGTGAAATTCACCGAAGCTGCCAATTTTTAAACTTGGGAAATCAGCAGAGTTGCGATGACTTTTTGGATGGGATCTTGGCATTTTTTAGTTGAGATGTCTCATGGAGTTTAAAGATCTATCTCTTAGCTTCGAAACGCATTTTGAATTACTCGATTTTGAGCTCAGAGCTCAATTTATGACTGTTTTAGTGAAGACTGCACGACCAGGATTTTTGAACGGGATTGTGACAGAATTACGAGTTTCAGGCTTTTAATTCGAGTTTAAATAATATTGGATTTGGGATTTAGACTTAATTTTTATTATATATTATATTTTTCAGCTCTTATTATTTTATTATTATTTTATTGCAATTTTTTTATAATTATGAAATATTTTAAGTTATTTAGGAGTTAACAAGAAAGTTTTGTTTGAAACTATTTCTTATTTAGATTAAATTAGAGTTTCAGCATACTTAAGAGTTTTATTTAGATTTATTTAGCTATCATATATATAGGCATTTACATTGTATACAATGTAAACAATTCCATTCATTATTATTTAACTTCTCTTTTGAGTTAATAAATTCTTTTTGAGTTTTCTTTTCAAAATTTTCTCTTCAGTTTCTTTTAGAAGAGTTTTAACAATCTTTTCAGATTGTGGGGATCATTTTCAAATTTTTTCTTTCTAAGTTTTCTTTCTTGGAGGGAAAATTAGAGTCATTTGAAGGAAATTGTGGATTCTTCGTGTTTCTAAGGCTTATTAGGACTTCTACATATCACGTTCTATCTTTTTAATCTATCTTTTTTTAATTATCTTAGTTATTTATTTTAATTATTTTACCAAACTTGGAATACACGTGAATCACATGCAGGTTGTTGTGTTTACAATTTTAATATTTTAGTTAGTATTCTCATAAAAAAAATCATTTCAGTTCTATTAAAAAGTTGATGGTCAAATTTGATTTTTTTTTTTTAAGTTGAGAGTCAAATTTAAGAGGCAAAGTGATAAAAAAATGTAAACGTTAAGGACTAAATTGATATTTTGTCTATATTATTTTTATTTAATATTTTAAATATATAAAAACACTTGTTTGAAGAGAAATTAATTAATTAATTCATTCAATGAATAATGCTATATGATTCAAGGAAAAAAATAACAAACATCCGTTGTACACACTGAAGGACAAGCTCCATCAACACAACAAAAGCTTTAACTTTAGCATCAATAGAACATTATGGCACGTTGACAATCAGCTATATCACAACTCAAGTATAATATATCAGGATTGATTCAAGCACTTAATACAATAAGAAAATCAACCCCGAATGGTCCAAAGTGGCGGGCATAAATCGGCAAAAAAACCGAGCATCCACCAGATTAGAGAGGAAACAACAACAAAACCACCACTAAAATTACATACATAAGCAAGACTAAAAAGTGTATTACAAGAGTATATAAAAACTTCTAAAAGTGAAAGACTTATTAAACAATGGAAAAACAAACAAAAAATATATAAAACTTAAGATAACTCGAGTCCAAGTTGACTCATGAAATCATTTATTATTCTGAAACTTTCAAAACAGAAACAGATTAAGCAGTCAATGAAGAGCAACCCACTTTCTAAAAGAGACTATCGGTGGTCAATGGTTTTTCAATAATGATAGACACCGTCATCTATCCATCACATTTTGTGAAGACAATAAAGAAACCTACAAAATAAATATGTAAAATTAAAAGAGAGAATGTATAGAGTGAATGAGAAGAAGAAGTTAGCCTGGAGGCTAACACTACCGCTAGGCAAAAATAATTTAGAGAAAAAATAGGGTTTTTTTTAGAAGTAAAAAGATATAATTTTTTACTCAAATATATAAAAATAATTTTAAAAGATTAAACTGGACACATATCACATTTAACACATAACTTGGAGTCTAACAATTTCGAACAAAAATGAAACGACAATTTAGGATGATCATAACCTAAACATTGACAAATGATTCGCACCTTACTTATTAGTTGCTTCTTCATGGAGCAATCAAAACTTCCTCCACATTTTATTTCCAGCCGGTTATATTTCTTCAATCTGCAATCATAAAATCTAATTATATAAAAATGAATAATGTATTGAATGTTATAAAAAAACACAATGTTATCCAAATTTGGGATACACATAAAATACGAGTTTGTGTTTAACATGTATATGCCTAGAAATTTTAACTTAATTATAGATATTTGAAAGATTATATCTCATTTATTGTAGACTAAATATGGAAAATGAATACTTTAAATGTAAATAAAAAAAAAGTCATTAGAAAAAAAAAATTTAATAGGACAAGGCCAATGAATTGGTTTACCACAATTAGTGCTTCTTCCCAAGTCCGCCCATTATAGAACTGAAAATTTTTTGCATTCGTTTCGGTTGCGGCCCTTCATCCATCTCCTCGTAGATATTAAGTTTTCGCTTTATTTGGGAACCGTTACCTATTGATCCATCATCAGCATAGTGTTGTTGGATATCATCAAAATTTGCACAACACTGACTACTATGCATCTCTTGTATTTCTTCCATCTCTTCCAAATCTCTCTCATACACTATTCTAACACCACACTTCTTCACTTTAACACTTTTCTGTCTTTCAAAAGACAGCTCAAGTTGATGGCATTCCTGATCTAAACAATCTGTTGTCCATAAATTATTGGTTTCACGTTCACCATATTTGTCTTCCAAGGAAATTGGAGAATACAACATGTAACGCGAGAAAAAACGAATTAAAATGTGGTCCTTCGTTACGGGCGGTTTTACAATCCAGCCACTACAATGGACTCCTCGACGATCTCTATCCTGGAAATTAGATTGAGTGCAATTGGCTTGTCCAGAATATCTACCACAGATAACAGCTCACACGAGAGCCTCTCATCCATTGAAGCATCATTACTGACAAAAATGCAGCACAAAGCAACTCCCATCCATTGACTATCATTCCGAACTTCCAGAGGCAAATCTATCTTATTCGAAGAGTCACCACTTTGTTGACTAAACCATTCTGGGATTTCACTTCCAGGTATAATAATATCAAACAGATCTCTCGAAATTCCAAATACCTGCAAAATAAAACTTTGGTTGTTTGGTAACTAACACCATGAATAATTATAAGACTGAGAGAAACAGAGATATAAACCAACCTTAAAATTTTTTTTCAGCAAAGTTAAGGCATCGATGTTCTCGGCCAATCTGAAGGAATTAAAAGCTTCTATCACTGACCAATGACTTAAAAAATTACCTGACCGATAATTTGAATTGCAAGCTTTTGATGGATTTGCAACTATTTCCAAAGAAGCACAACCCCTTATATTTACGTGTCTTATACTTGTAGGAAGCTCAGGCAACGATTTAAGCGCCTTGCAATCTAACAAATTAAGTAAATCAAGCTTGGAAAATTGAGTAAGACACAAAGGTATGCTGATGAAGTTGTTACCACCAAGATCAAGTTCTTTCAAACAGGATAGACGAGAAATATCACTAGGAATATCTCCTTCACAAAGATTACAGTCACTTAGATTCAGCTTTTCTAATGAACTCAAACCCAACAACGAAGGCAACATCAGAGCCATGGAATTTGTCCTTTCTCTTTGGATTACCTTTAACAGAGAAGGCAGATATTTTTGTAACTTGGAAGAAGATCCCTTGCACCCATTAAAAGACAGAACTTTAAGATTTTTAAATTGAAAGGGTGGTAGTTTTGTCATGGATGTTTCACTCAAGTCAAGCTCCTCCAAGAATTCTATTTGCTGCAAATTCTCTGGCAAATATTCAACTTTATAACAACCAGAAAGATTAAGAGATTTTAAACTTTTACACCCACCTATGCTCCCTGGGAGATCCACAAGGTTCCTGCAATCTTTCAAATTTAACAAAACAAGACTGCTTAGATTTCCAATTGAAAAAGGTAGCTCTTTAATGCCCGACCCATCTAAATAAAGCTCTAGCAGGCATTCCATTTTGCCATCAATCTCTGGAAAGCTTTTAAGATTGGAGCAACCTGAAAGAATTAACATTTCAAGAGATTCCATTCCAATTTTGATTGGAAGACTCCTAAGACTTTTGCAGTCTTTTAAATTCAAAACTTTAAGTCTTCTGAGATTTCCGATTGAAGAAGGTAGCTCTTTAATGCCCGTCCCATCTAAATAAAGCTCTTGCAGGCATTTCATCTTACCATCAATCTCTGGAAAGCTTTGAAGTTTTGAGCAACCTGAAAGAATTAACTTTTCAAGAGATTCCATACCAATTTTGGTTGGAAAACTCCTCAGACTTTTGCAGCCTCTTAAATTCAAAAGCTTAAGCCTCGTAAGAACTCCAACAGATGGATGAACATATACTAATCTAGTACATCCTTCCAAAACCAAAATTTCAATATTTGTGGCAGTTGTGAAGTCTGGTGCCTTGGTCAGGTTTTCCGACCCTTTGAGGTTGAGCACGTTCAACTTATACAGGGTCTGTTGAAAACAATAATAAATTAGAGATAAAAAGGAGAATAATATAGGAAAGCTCATTTTTATTGCTACTCTTCAATGTTAATAAAAAAATCATCTTTCTTCTCAAAATAAGATAGAAAACAATGACCAAATGAGTTAATTCTTACTATGTTTTCCTTCCATAGTTGTTCAATGTTGCTATAAGGTAGGAGAAGTATAACAAGGTTTTTTGGTTTGAAACTTGAAGGTAATGATCTTAAAGGACATCCCATCCAATCTAAAAGTCGTAACTCATTAGAAAGATATGTCAAATCAGAACAATTTGTCCGACAAAGGATTTTGAGTAGTCTTAATCTTTTCATCTTCAAGAAGGCATCTGTGCTCAAAGTGAGAGTCTCACTCATTTCCCTGGGTAGAATAAGAATATGATTATACATATAGAAAACAATAGTATCTAAAAGGATGAATATTCGAATGCAGATATAAATATATGATCCTTCAAGGAATCTCAAAAAAAAAAAAAAAAACACAGAACTTATCTGATAACCTAGAAGTTGTACAGAACTTATCTGCCTTAAACACAGGAGACTCCGGAATTGCTGTTCTCAGAAGAACTAAGCGCATCATACAATCGATAGGGGAATGGAATATCAAATATGTTCCTATGAATATGAATATGGTAGCCGATTGCCTTGCTAAATTGAGTCTGAACTGGAAGTCAACCTTACAAGTCTTTACAGAGCCCCCTAAAGAAACTTTAAATTTGCTTCAAGCTGACAAAGCTAATGGCTGCTTCATGTAATTGACTTTTAATTTATCTTTTTTTTCACCAAAAAAAAAAAAACAATGAAAACCTAAAAGAAAATGAATATGCTCATACCAAACACATGTATATATAACACCTACATCCAAATTTTCCAAATTTGAATAATGTAGGTTGAAAAAATTGGAGTTGATATTCACAAACTCACACTGCTATAAACAATGATATACACATCGCTAGAAGATTTTTACCACTTCCTTTTTTATTATTTAAAAAAAAAAAAGAAAACAACAACAACATCAACATTTTACATAGATACATGTGTATGTTTTCTCACCTTTCATTGTCCATAATTATGCCTTCAATCGTTTTTGTAGCCTAAAAATAAAAAAAATAAAACACAAAATAAAAATTCGTGAAATTTTCATTTATGATAATTTAGCATTATTATTATTGGTTGAAATTAATAAACAAATACAAACTAAATAAAACAATTTTCAACTAAAGTAGTTAAATGAAATAATATTTCTTTTCTATACATATCGTGGAGATCTTTTTTAATATTTATAATTAAAAAAATTAAATGATACATTTTAGAAATATACAGGATAAATGTACTCTTTTTATTTTAATATATATTTTTTTAACAAAAAAATCATAATTTTGCGTTGAATCCCAAATTTAATTAATGTCACCTCTTAATACTGCTTGTTTGAATTAATTAAGCTTAAGTAAGAATATATATAATTTGTATGAATGACTTACAGTTTTTGTTGTTAGCACATGGTAGACATCTCTTTCCTCCCACAATCTGCAACGTTTTCCAGGTTCATCAACAGATTTCTCTCTAACAATTTTTCTTCCCATTTCTTGTAGCAAGTCATGCATCCGCAATTGGTTGTATTTATTAACGGTTATTAGAGATTTTTTAATGAGAACATCGATTCCAATATCTGGAAAAAACTCACAACCATCCAGTACATTCATTACAAAATCTTTCTTCTCCCCATTAAAGAAGCATGCTATATCTAGAAATATATTCTTCTCCCTGTCTTCCAATCCATCAAAACTTATTTGAAGTCTATCAAGAATTTCTTTGTTAGAATCTCTTTCAAGTCTTTCTATTGTGCTTGTCCATTGCCTTGCATCTCTATCACACAGAAAAGAACCCAAAACTTCAAGAGCTAAGGGGAGTCCACCAGCATAGCCTACAACACGTTTAGCAAGCTCAATGAAATCCACTTTTGGCACAGTCTCGCAACCGAAAGCTTTCAAATTGAAAAGATGAAGTGCATCATTGGTTTTCAGTGTTGTAGGCTTATACACACCATCAACTCGATAAGATCGGAGCAAATGTTCATCTCTTGTTGTTACAATGATTCTACTCCCTAAACCGAACCAATCACGCTTTCCAACCAAGCATTTCAAGTGTTGTAGGTTATCAACATCATCAAGAATAACAAGAACTTTTTTATGAGACAACCTGCGATTAATTATGGTTTTCCCATCATCAACATTGAAAAAATTGAAGCTTTCATCAAACAAGATTTGGGAAAGTAGCTGTTTCTGTAAAGAAACAAGTCCACATTTCTCTGAAACATCTCGAACATCAGCAAGAAAGCTTTTTCCGTCAAAATGAGGTGACATTTGACTATAAACAACTCTTGCGAGGGTCGTTTTGCCAATGCCACCCATACCACAAATTCCTATGATACGGATATCATCTTCCCCAATTTCTATTTCTGAATGCAAATCGTCCAAGCTTGGACTGATAGCAACTAACTCATCATGGTCAATTGGATATGTTTGACATAACTTTGCTGATATTTTTTTAACAATGTCTCCAATAAATTCTGATTCATGCCTACAAAGATATAAAGATTTAATTTTTAATTAAGAAAATTATTGATATAGAAATGAAGTTCAATGATGTAGGAAAAAATTAAGATGTGAAACGCATAGTACTCTATGGAACAAATTTAGGATACACTTGGAGGACTTGAGTTTAAGTTTTTCTGGTGTTATTGCCTTATAACACTAGAAAATAACAATTTTCCAATTTTGTCCATATATATAAAAGAAACAGCTAATTCAAAAAAAAAAATTGTAATCATTAAATTTACAAGTAAATTGAAGAAAAAAAATACCTATTATTTGAGTGCCATCCCTTGATATTAGCCACTTCAGTTAAAGCATTTCTCCACCTTTGGATCTTGGCTTCATCTTCCTTGTATCTCTCTTCATGTTTAGCAAAAGCTGCTTCAACTTTCCCTTTTTGTTTTCTTAAATCAGATGGATCCACGCCATAGAAAATTGGAAATACTTTATGACCATTCTCCCTTTTTTGTTTAACAATCTCAGCAAGTTCCTCCAAGCACCAACCTGAAAAGATATAGTTTTCCGAGAAAACGATTACTGAGCACCATGATTGTTGAATTGCTTTGAAGAGCTCAGGTGCAATCTCTTCACCGGCCTCCAGCTTTGGATCATCCCTGAAAGTGAAGATTCCGCTCCTTCTCAAAGCATCATAGAGATGGTCAGTGAAGTTATGACGAGTATCTTTACCTCTAAAACTCAAGAATACGTCATATTCTTTTTGTCTAGGAAAAGACGAGGAAGTTGAAAGTAACGAGGACATGAGAAAGTCTGAGAAGGAAAAATGATGTGACAATCTAGTTTGGGAAAACCAGAAAATAAGGTGGCTCAATATGCAGAAAGAAACTAGAAACAGATCAAGTATAGGAGCATCAAGAAAGGGAAAGCGGGCACAGGTTTCTAACAAAGCAATTTCTCTGTCATGTCGTACCTTTTTTTTTCTTCAAAACGAATCTCCATAATAATAGGTATGAGAAGGGGTGGTGGTGGAAGTTTGGTGACAAATGAAAATGAAGGTATTTTCCAGGAAGAATCGTTGAAGGTGAGGGCAGAATTGGTTGGTTTCTTTGTCCAAGGAGTGGAGGCTACTTTAATTAGAAAAGCCAAGTGAAGCAGCACGCCCCTTAATTATGTTTTTCTTTTTCCTTTCTTTTTGGTTCAAACACATTTTTCTTTTCCGTGTGGAAAGTGTGAAGTAAAGAGAATTGGATCCAAACAAATTTCAAACTCAATCATCAAACCAACATACACATGACAGAGTAATTACATCTGGAAATTTTGGGCTCATTGCAGCCGGGTTAAGCTGGAAACATCGGCCCAATAATATAAAAACCCTTTTCTTTTTACAGTATTCAGCCCAATGTAAAAGAAAAAGAAAATCCCTTTGCTTTGAACCCCAGCCAACAGTCCCTTTTCTTTTATTTTTTAATAGAGAGGAAAACAACAAACAAAATCTAAGTCGATGAAAGGGAGGTCCAATGTGATCCCATTCAAGACTCTCTTAGCTCGTTTGGTAAATCTTCTAGTATCTGAATCATCGACGAAGTCGAGTCCTTTCTTTGCTAAACTATCAGCCACATTGTTGACTTCACACAATCCATAATGAAACCCAACTTGTCACAGTACTTCTCTAAGTCTGCTTACAAGACGCACCAGCCTTAAGTTTCTAGGCAATTTCTCAATACATTTTCTACCTTTATTTATTCGAAACGAATCTCCATTATAATCTATGAAAGCGAGTGGTGAAAGTGTAACAAGTGAATTACAAGAAAAGAAAATGATGATAAGTTTTATTGATGGTATTCTCTAATATATAATATATAGCAATAATATAGTTTTTAAAAATCAATCGTAATCTCCTATATATGCTATCCAAATAATAATGTAGTATTTAAATTAATAAAAGAAAATTATCTATAATAATTCTAAAATCATCTTGAAAAAATGCCACTCAAATTCTTTTTTTTTTAATTTTGAATTAAAACTAAAAAAATATGTTGAAGCTTGTTTTTATGAGCTTAACAACTATAATTGCATGTGAAGATTTAAATTAACTCTAAAAAAATTTCATTGAAACTTTCATGCACATTACTGGTTTCATAATTGATATAAACTTACCCAGTCTTGGACAATGAAACTAAAATTGATATCAAAGTTTTTAAAAGATATTACTTCTTAGCCATAAATAATTTGCAGAAGAATGACATTAAAGTTAAAGACAATTGTTGTTTGTTAATTGCTGCATGCCAAAAAGAAAAAAAAAAAACTTGTCAAATTACACTTTAAATCATAGAATTATAAAGAGTATACAATCACTATCTAACGAAAATACAATAAAATTGAAAAAGAAAAAAAAATGACAATGGAAGATCAAAATGAAATGAATAAAGCTTGAACGAAAACATATGATAATACTCTGAAATGACATGTTTTTATGTATATTAATTGCATGCCTATTTTCAATATGATCCTACTAATTTGAGCAATTTATGGTTTTTTATCTTGTAGGGGCTAAATTGAAGGCAAAAAGAAATTTAAGGGCAAAAAGCGTGAATTTGAAGATAAAGTGGGCAAACATGCAACGTTGGAAAAAAGTGATACCAAAAATGCAACTATGGAAGACACAAGGGAAAAAATGCAAAGAAGTGATCTTTTATAAACACAAGACTCTATTTAATTTTTAATTATATTAGGATAATTGTTAGACATTATTATTTAGATTTTAATTAACTTTTATCTTTACTTATCTTTATTTATCTATATTTATCTTTTAGAATTTAAGTAGGACTAGATTAGGTTTCTTAGTACTATAAATAGGATACTCCCTCCCCCAAAAAGCTTAGCCTTTGTTCCTTTCCTTTATTTAATAAAATTTCCATTTCCATTACATCTAGCCAAAGGTTGTCGAAATTCTCCAAAAAAGGTTCATGAGGTTTAGAATCCGTGCTTAGCCTTCTCAACGAGTATTCATCGCTTCTTCGCATTACGGGGCTAACGCTTCCGTCCATGTCCCTTTAAAAGTGATCTTTTCAATTTGTGCAAGAAATGGCCGCTTTGTATATTTTGGAAGGTTGCACAATCGGTTTGTTAGGTTACTGCGTCAGTGGTTTTTCGAGCCCAATGGCGTGGCATTCGCCATTAAGAAGTGACGGTCTAGTGTAAGATGGTCCCACAAAAGCGACGGTTGGCTAGAGTCAGGTTCCTCTAGATCGTAAGTGTAAACCCTAAGTGGAGCTGGTGGTCGTAGGCGTCCTCTTCCATTATAACTGGCTTATTCTATTTGAGAAGGATTATCTAAAAGCCGAGAATTGAATCCAAGAAGGATTGAGATAACTAGAGGTTGGAATCTCCTCATAAGAAAAAAACTCTCTTTTCTCAAACTCTGTCTTTCATTACAATTTTAATTTTAATTCAACCAAACTCTAATTTTTTTTTAAGGAACGCAAGTTTTCTTGGGCACGATTCTACCCGGGATCTCGCGAAACAAGACATTGTGCAAATCTAGTCCTTGAGGATTTGACCTTACTTCCCTTATACTATTCTTTTCATTATTTTTATAGGGATAAAATATATTTGGTGCTCTCAACGACGTATCAAGATATAAATAAACAAAACAATAAAATTAATGAAAGAAAAGAGATGATAGTTTATATCTCACTAAGAAAATATTTATTCAGTAACAACTAAAAAAATTAAAGACAATGAACCAAATTGAAAGCCTTCATAAATAGGCAATGAATTATTTTACCATGAAGGAGAGAGAGAGAGAGTTATCAGTTATGGTATAAAAGAAAAAAGGAAAATAAAGAGGGAAGCATGAAAAAAATTAAAGAAAGGTGAATAACATATTAACTATATAAGAATTATAGTTTAATGTGTAACTGTATACATAAAATTTTGATTTGATCCAATTTTTGTAAATTACTAACACAATTATAGAGATAATATCATTTTATGTTTATATATTGCATATATAAATAATTATATTTATTCAATATAAAAATAAAGTGATGCATTTATTTCTTCAAATGTGTATGATTAAATCAAAATTAAAGCTCATAATATATAATTGCACATCAAATTAAAGTCCATATATAATTTTGAGATTTATCTCAAAATTCAATAGAAATACTATAAATAAAAGTTCACCTTAAATTTTCACCCTTACATTTTCATCTTCGGGATATTGAAAAATTCAATCTCAGAATGGATTATGGTTCTTATTCCCGATCTTTGATTTATTGTACAAGCATGGGTAAAGTTATAGATTTGGTAAGAAACTTTTATATTTCAACCATATTTTCTTTTTTCAATTAAGGTATGACTACTATTAATTTTTTTTTTTGACATAAATTTCATATTATGATTGTATTTAATTTTTGCCTTTCTATGTTAAATTTTTTTTATGTAAAAGGCATAATTGTTGATTAGATATGTTTGCTATTAATATTAAATCATTGTTTTTGAAGTTTTTTTTAATTAAGTTATATTATGCATAATATTTAGATGTTTAAAAATTTTGATTATTAAATTTTTGGTATTAAATATTCTTAAAATTTTATTGAAATTATGGTGGAAAGTGTCATTAACCTACCATTGTTGATTAAAGGGAAATTTGATAGGATCTGTTGAGTATTATTCACTTGCTAATGTTGAATGATTGTATGATATCTATTAAATTGAACTTATAAATATTTTATCAGAGCAATATAAGATTTTATAACATATATGTAGTATTAAAATTTGGTACAATGTGTATCGGATAATTTTCAAGCATAGTACATGAAAATTTTGATTATTTATTAAATGATTTTTACTATTAGATTATAAATGTTATTATGATGTTAAAAATCATCAGGTATATTTTATTATGTTTTATTTATTATATCATGTATATTTTAATAGGAGACTAATTATGACAACATGAATAGATAGATTTTGATTTAAAATCTCACGCATGTTTGCGATGGTGATTATGAAATAAAGAATCTATTGAAATGTTTATAAGTCTGTCCTACTAGATTTGCTGCATTCCCCGAAGTGAATTTATACATAAAGAAAATAAAAGATATACATATGGACCACTAAAAGTGGAAACATAGTAATAAATAAGAGAACAATAAAAGTTCTCAAGAAAACTCTTCAAAGGGAAAAGATAACTTATTGTAACAGCCCAATTACGACCCAAATCGGAACGGTGGTTTCGAGACCATGAATCCGAGTTAGAAATCTTGTGATATTTATTTATTTATGTGATGTGTGTTGAATGGTGTGAATTTGATTATTTGGTATGCTTGAATTAAGAGAAAGGACCTAATAGGTAAGGTATAAAAATAACATGCAATAAATGAAAGGTCAAATTTAAGTGTGGTATAAAAAGAAGGGGGTTTGCATGTCAAATTGCCCACTTTTAATGTTAGCGGACGTCAATGAAGATAGAGAAACAATTTTTAAATGTTTAATAATTTAATTAATATATTTTAAGTATATTAAAATAGACATTAAACTAATAAAATAAGAGAAACATGAGTGAAATTCATTTTCTCCCTTTTTACTCATCTTCTCCACCGATTTTCTTTCAAAGAAAAGAAGCAAGTTGAGTCTCCATTATTCGGTCTTTGCATGTGGTAATAAGGTAAGTGATTGAACTTTGTTTTATCAAATCTTTACATAAGTGAGTTGGTTACCATGAGTACCATAAAAACCATGTTGAAAATTTGAGAGATTAGCATGTCTAGATTCGGCAATGGAGGAGTATTTTTTTTGTTTGTGTGTTTGATGAATACAACATTTATTTGAGAAAGAGATTTAAATTTAGATGGAAAGGGAGAATAATGGTTTAAATTGTATGCAATGCAATGGAAATTAATTTGAGTTGAACATAGAAGTATTTTTTTTATATATTATATTCGGCCAAAATTATTTTGAGTGAGCATATATGGTATTATTTAGTATTTGTTTGGTTATACTTATATATCGAAATATATGTATGTATTGAAATAGTATATTCGGTTTTTAGAAAATAAATTGTATTAGATATTACTATTAATGAAAATTCGAAAGGGTTAAGAAGCAAATAAAGGAAGAGATGAATTGATATAAGGGCTAAGGGTATTCGGCCCTTAATAAGTATTAGTTAATTCTTGATATTTGGAGTTTTAATGCTTTGAGGACTTAATTGAAAAGGTGTGAATTATAAGAGTAAAATAGTAGAATTTATAAATGTTGTGGTTGGATTAAATTTTGTGACGTGTAGGGACTTTAATGAGCTTAAGGAGAATTGGCCTTAGCTCATTAAGGTATAAATGGACATGTTTCGAATAAGTAACGATTTTGTATTAATTTGTTAATGTACGAAATATCAAGGACGAATGGATAATTTGTCTTTTATTTGTTATGGCTAAATCGAATAGAATGTATTGAATGAGTTCAAATTTATATTTGTTTAGATCAAGTTTTTAAGGAAGAAGGGTTGGATAAAGGAAAAGCTAGGTTGAACGAGTGATCGAGAAGTTCTTTCTATTCTATCTGAGGTAAGATTTAAGAAACCGAGTTCAATTGAATCTTACATTGCAATGCAAATTTCTTTTTAGAAGATAAATGTGTTATATATATTATTTGAATGTGTTATAGAGATGGATTAACTGTGGGCCGAATGCAATGTTATTATTAGCTTGAACCGAATTGCTAGAAAAGGTCATGAAATTGTTAATTATGAAATCGAGTGTGGGAATATATTAAGTACGAATTTGATTGATCTCAATTGGATTGTTTGGATGCTTGATAAATATGATGGCCGAATGTGATATAGCTTGGGATAGAGAACATTTAAGTTATATTCTACTGCAAGTAACTACATGTGACACAGTGGAGTGATATTTAAAATTTTTTGTGAATGATATGTTACGAGAAGTGTTAAGTAACGGCTCTATGTGAACGATACGTTACGAGGTGGATTAAGTAACGGCTCTGTGTGAGCGATACGTTACGAGAAGTGTTAAGTAACGGCTCTGTCTGACCGATACGTTACGAGATGGATTAAGTAACAGTTCTGTGTGAGCGATACGTTACGAGGTGTGATTAAGTAACGGCTCTGTGTGAGCGATACGTTACGAGGTGGATCAAGTAACGGCTCTGTGTGAGCGATACGTTACGCGATGTGTTTTAGTAACGGCTCTGTGTGAGCGACACGTTACGAGGTGGTTAAAAGATCAAGTATGAATAAGATTTATTAGAGAATTGTTATAGCTAATGATTTTATGCGTAGGCAATTGTACGGATGAATTATCATGCTTTATACCAAATGGTTAGGTTTGGAAGGGTAAGTACATTAAGGGTAACTGTTATGCTATTGAAATGAGACTTGGGTAACCTAAATGTTAAGTTGATGAATTAGTGAATGTATATGACAGGTATGTTCATTATTTCTCATGCGAAGGTGATATACCGAATGTATTATAGGTATATGAGGATGAAAAAGTTTAACTCTTAAATGGAGAAATAATTATAGTATATTAATTTAAGTAGGATTGAATACTTGGTGCAAATATTTTACATATGCATGTGATAATAATTTGCTTAAACTTACTAAGCTTCATATAGCTTATTGTTATGTTTGTTTGATTGAGTATAGATTTTGAAGCAAGCTCGTATCCGGGATCCTTGTCGAAGTCAAGCACACTATCAACTACTTTTGGTACTTTATTAGAGTTGATCTTTAAAAAAAAATGGCATGTATAGTTTATAATACTCTTTTGAGTTCTTTTTTTTTTTTTTTTTGGATTTGGATGTATATAAAAGCTATGTGAAATGGCTAAATCTTGATATGTCGGACATATATGAATTCGGGTTTAGTAATAGTTCACTACCAAAGTATAGTTCATGATGTGTTATACTCGGTTTTAGTTCAAATGGTATTAATAAACATGTATTGTGCCTTGGTAGTTAAAATGAGGTATACGAATAGTTAATAAATTTGTAAATGATGGCTTAGTTGTTTGTAGAGTCAAAATGTGATAAATTTACCATTGTAGTATGTTCAAATATGCATGTCTATTCGGGTTTGGGTATGGTTTATTAATGCTTCATGAACCGTTCTGGCGACAGTTTCGGGTTAAGGGGCGTTACATTTTATTGGTATCAGAGCTATGGTTTAGGCGATTCTCGGACTGACATAGCACGTGAGAGTTTAGCTATACATGCCATAATTTTCAATGTGATTGTGTGATGACTTCTGACAGTGAAATGTATTTGTTTCTTATATATAGTAATGGATCCGGATCCCGAGCCAGCATTAGCTGATGATGTCGAGAGCGTGGCACCTGCTCCCGCGCAAGGGACTGCGTTGGAAGAACCTCGACCTGTTGCTAGTGGCCCAGATGAGAGGGTAAAGCAGGCCTTCCATAATATGATGAGCGATTGGTTCAGTCATTATTTACGAACCACTCCGGGTGTTCAACCATCCCTTAATCCGAATTTTCCACCTGTAACACCAATGGTACCTTCGGTTGCCAATCTTGAGTGAGCAACTAAACCACCTGTGTAACACCCCAAACCCGGTCCAAACACCACGACCGAATCTGGTATGTTACGAGGGAAAACGTATTTGAAAATTTTGAGGTTGTACTAGTTAGACTTGATAAAACTTTGTTTCTTTTCGAAAACGAGTTGTTGAATATTGTTACTAGAACATTAAGTCTTAGAAAAATTTTTGGTTTCAAGTTTGAATCCGATTGTTTTTCATTCAATTATAAAAACGGTGTGATACCCGATGGTATAGTTCAAAAACATATCGCTTTGTTGGTTTGAAAAGCGTCGTCTTTCCAAATTTTAATAAAATTCGTACCAAGTTATTTTTCGTTCTGACATATTAAAATCCAACGTAAAGCATAAACATTATAAAGCACATCTTAAAAAGGCTTTTACAAATCCAAGATAAAACCCAAATAAAAGTAAATAAACTAAAGTACCCAAATGCAATAATCGAGCAAAGCTTTTATTAGAGCATGGCATGTGCACCGAGTCCATCCCGGCCCAAGTCCGCGTCTCACGAGTCACTGAAATGTCAAAGGAGAGGGTGAGTCGAGTGACTCGATGTGTAAATCCCGCTCCCGAATAAACCACATGCTAACACACATCATACAAAGCAACATAATTAATGCAACCCGATCCTAACCATCCATATCACCTTTTCTACCCGTGTGGTACCAAACCACCTTTGGTGGTGCCAAACCAGCTGGTGACGTATAGTCACAATGTGTTACCAAAACACTGGTGTCCCAAAGACACATTATCCATCAATGTGGTCCCAAACCCTTTGGTGTCCCAAAGACACAATTGTGCTACCAAAGCAGCTGGTGACCGAAGTCACAAATCCAATGATGGGGCCAACCCATCGTGTGTTACCAAAACACTAGCAGACGATCCCAAATCTCAAGTGGGGCCAACCCACGGTGGTCAAACCACGGGGACAAGTCGCAATGAGGTGCCAAACCTCACGGTGTCCCAAAGACACGAGTGTGCTACCAAAGCACGGTGACCGTAGTCACAAATCGGTGATGGGGCCAACCCATCGTGTGTTACCAAAACATGGCGTCAATCCCGTATAATCATCTCGTGGGGCCACCCCATCGTGGTATCGAGCCCATGGGACGAGACGCTGAGGTACCAAACCTCTGGAGGTGCCAAACCTCTGGTGACCCAAAGTCACAAAGTGTGCTACCAAAGCACTGGTGCTCGTCAGCACAAAATATCACTGCTCCCTCCTCTCATATCACCCATCAACATACCATACTCATGTAATCATGCCTCTCATGCAAGTCATGCATATTATGCCAACATACCAAGCATTATCTCTCATAGCATACATACAAAACATAGGTCATGATATTATACTTCATTAATAGTACTCATAATAGAACAGACTTACCCGACTCGTCCACAT
Source organism: Gossypium bickii (assembly GCA_025503065.1). Lineage (NCBI taxonomy): Eukaryota > Viridiplantae > Streptophyta > Magnoliopsida > Malvales > Malvaceae > Gossypium > Gossypium bickii. Next base: position 126,135,149 of record CP106711.1, read on the forward strand.
ACCCCATTTGGGTATTCACTTGTCCATCATACTGTTATAATTTTAACAGGCAATTCGGTTTATTAATAATATTACTAAGTATCAGGGTGTTAGTTTACACACCTGGTTATACGAGTCTAAGATCCAACGAGAACGATCTAAGCCCCTCGATTACAAGATCCTACAACGGCCAAACATTGGGGTTAGGCACTAAGACCATTCGGCCAACACCATTTAGACCAACAAGGGTTTGTCGAATCACCCTTACCTTACTATTGGTTCGGTTTCTTAGCAACCCGAACCACAATGATTCCTCCTCCAACAATCAGCACCCTAACAAACCAATAGTTAATCACTAATCACTTTAAACTTAAACTTAATCGAAATCCACTGATTGCACTAACAAAAATATACCAACTGCTTACCCTTTACTTACCAATCGGTCACTTGCAGTCAAGGCTTCAATTGACTGCCTCACCTAATCACCACCACGATCAAAATACCCTATCACAAAATGATAACCCAAAAAGGTTAACACCCTTCCAAACTGACCATAATCGGTCCTTAACCAAACCATTACCAACAAAAACCAAAAGAGGGAGATATGGCCATTCGGCCTTGCACTTACCAACACCCAATATTCGGCCAACTAGGACTTCTAGGAAGGAACTACAAGAGATTCGGCCAAGGCTACAATAGGAGAAAAGAATTCGGCTTCAGGTGTTTTAATATCCTTAAATTCGGCTTTAGTGTAAAGGAGAGAAAAAGATTGTAAATGAGTAGAGTTTCGGCACAAAAAGAAAGGAGAAAAGAAATGGAGAATTCGGCTTCACAATGGACAAAAGAAAAGAAGATGAGGAGGAGAATATTCGGCTAGTAGAGTTTCAAAAGAGAAAAAGAAAAAGAATGAAAGAGGAATGCTAGGTTCGGCCAAAAGTAAAAGTGAAAGAAATCAAGCCACGGGTGTGTCTTCAAGGTGACATTGACATTCGGCTAGCAAGGAAAATTAGAAACAAAAAAAAAAATGAGCAAAGAACAATTCGGCAAGTGCTAAAACTTTCGGTTTTGGTAAGGCACAAAGAGAGAATTTGCTTCTAAAGATTTTGACCGAAAACACCAAAACTCAAAATGAATTTCGGCACTAACACACACCCACAATACCAAGCCGTCACTCCCCCCCAAAACTCCCCCTAAAATTCGGCCTCAATCCCCCCATTCACTCCACTCCACACATTTCAAATGTGTGGACCAAGTCACACTCCACTATTTACTCTCCACCATCCTTTTGAATGTGAAGACTTGGTCCAAGCTAGAGTTTCACTAGTCTTCTACCTCTCCTCTATGCCGTCCCAAAAAGAAGTAAAAAGGAGAACTCTGCAGCTCGAACACTGGACCTCCCTCTCCTGAAGATGACGCCACATCAAGCTCCCCCATGTGGCGCATGCTTTGCCACTCCACCAGCTCCTCTTTTGTGCTCAGAAACACAACATAAAATACACATCCTCGGCTCCATCGGCTCCACGACTTAAACACCAAAAACCAAAATTTTTCCATACACTCAGGCACACACCTAGGCTACAATTAAGCCCCTAAAACACCGAAATAGCAACACAGCACACAAAACCCATGCAATATCATGCAACACAAAATAGCCCCTAACCCGGGATATTACAGTTCTACCCCCCTTAAAATAATTTCGGCCTCGAAATTACCTAGTCAAAAGAGTTGCGGGTATTCTTTGTCTCATCGTATCCTCGGGTTCCCACGTGGCTTCCTCCACGCCATGATTCCGCCAAAGAACCTAAACCAAAGGCACGGACTTTTCTGCGCAGAACCTTCACATCCCGATCAAGAATGCGCACGAGTTCCTCTTCCATAGTCAAACTGGATTTACCTCGATCTCTTCCATCGCTACCACATGTGATGGATCGAACGATACCTTCAAGCATCGACACGTGAAAAACATCGTGAATCGCTAAGCTCTGCGGCAACTCAAGGCGATACGCCACTTTGGTCCAACTCGTCTCAATACCTTATACGCCCAATAAATCTCGGACTAAGCTTGCCTTTTTCGCCAAACCTCAAGACCTTCTTCCAAGGCGAGACCTTTAAGAAAACTCCGATCTCCCACAAATGAACTCTATATCTCTTCGCTTAAGATCGGCATAAGACTTTTGCCGGTCCAAGCTTCCTTCAAACGAGATCGAATCAACTTAACTTGTCTTGTCTTCGTCTCAAAGAACCAACTCGGGTCCCAACAACCGGCGTTCACCTAACTCTCGTCCAACAAGTAGGTGAGCGACACTTCCTACCATCTGACGCCTCATATGGTGCCATTTTGATGCTTGCTTGGTAGTTTGTTGTTATAGGCGAACTCGACCAACGGCGAAACTCATCCCAAGCGCCTCAAGTCGAACACAACCTCTCAACATGTCTTCCAAGATCCGAATGACCCTTTCTGACCGCCCCGCCGATTTCGCGGGTGAAAAGCCGTCTTTGAAATCAAGCGCGTCCCGAGCTCGATGCAACGCTCTCGAACCTCGACGTAAACCTCGGATCCCTATCTCGAGATTATCGAACGGAACACCGTGCGGCCTCACTATCTCTCGACACATAAAGCTTCGCCAATCTCTCGAAGTGAATAGTCCACTCACCGGAATGAAATGGGGTGACTTAGTCGACGGTCCACGATAACCCAAACCGAATCTTTCTTGCTTGGCGAAGCGGTAAACCACCCGACGAAATCCATAGTTATCCTTTCCCACTTCCATCGAGGAATTTTTCACAGTGAAGCAAACCCGACGGATAATCGATGTTCGACCTTGACTGCGACAAGTCGGACACTTCCCAACAAACTCGCTCACCTCTTTCTTCAAGCCGTGCCACCAAAATCGCTCTCTAAGATCCCTATACATCTTGCTACCTCCGGGATGCATAGCATAAGGATCGCTATGTATGCGCGTCCGAAGAATCTTCGCCTCACCAACATCTTTAGGCATACAAGCCTTCCCTTGAAAACACAGAACCTCATCACTGCAAGTTTGTAACCCTCCAAACCACCATTCTCGCACTTGTAACCTTCGCGCACTCGTAACCTCATCCTCCAATCTGTTTTCTTTGATCCGCTCAACCCAAGTAGGCTTAACTGCGGCTCTGCGAGAATACTCCGTCGTCGCCATACAAACTCAAATGGGCAAACAAAGCTCTTAAGTGCGAAACAACCCTACGGCTCAACGCGTGCGCCACCACGTTAGCCTTGCTTGCCGGATGATACTCGATCGAGCGATCGTAGTCCTTGAGCAACTCAACCCATCTACGCCGCCTCAAATTCAGATCCTTACGAGTCAATAGGTACTTGGACTCTTATGATCGTATAGACGATTGACTTCTCCCCGTATAAGTAGTGCTCCGCATTTTTAGAGCGAAAACTACAAATTTGCCACTCTAAATCGTCGCGTCGGATAGTTGACCTCGTGTGGCCTCACGGTGCCGAGAAGCGTAAGCCACAACCTTACCTTCTGCGTGATCAAAGACACAACCCAATCCCGTATGAGATGCGTCGCAAGACAATCGTGAATTCCTTACCGACCTCAAAGTTGAATTAAAACAGAGCCTCGGTCAAGATCTTCTTCAACTTATCGAAACTCTTCTCACTGTTTCTCGGTCCACACGAACGGAACTCCCTTCCTTAACAACTTAGTCATCGGTGGTCGCAATTACCGAGAAACCTCAACAAATCTTGGTAGTATCTCGCCAAACCAGAAAACTCGAATCTCAATGACCGACTTAGGAGGCTTCCAATCCAAAACCGCCTCAACCTTCCGAGGATCTACTCTAATCCCCACGGTGATACTACATGACCCAAAAACGTCACTTCACTAAGCGTAACTCACACTTCACCGAACTTAGCATGAGTTGCTTCTCCTCAAAATTTGCAACACCACTCTCAAGTGTGCATCATGCTCTTCTTCCGACCTTGAGTAAATCAAGATGTCGTCAATAAAAACCACAACGAAACGGTCCAGATCATTGAAACACCCTATTCATCATATCCATAAAAGTCGCCGAGCGTTAGTCAACCCGAACGGCATTACCAAGAATTCGTAGTGCCCGCATCGAGTCCAAGCATTTGTTTTATGGATATCCGCTTCTTAACTTTCAACCGATGGTACCCGGACCTCAAATCGATCTTGAAAACACCGATGCACCTTTCGGTGATCAAACAAGTCATCTATCCGTGGTAGCGGATACTTGTTTTTAATCGTCACTTATTCGATTGGCGTAATCGATACACATTCGCATCGAGCCGCCCTTCTTCTTGACGAATAATACCGGGCGCCCCCACGGTGAAACACTTGGCCTAATAAAGCCTCGATCCAACGACTCCGAAACCGAGCCTTAAGCTCCCCAATTCCTTTGGTGCCATCCTATATGGAGCAATAGACACCAGCGCGATCCCGGTAGCAGATCTATCCCAAACTCTACCTCACGATCCGGTGGCAAAACCGGAAGCTCCTCCGAAACACATCAACAAATTCCTTAACAAGATGCGAACCTTCTCAACAATGGACTCTTTTAGCCTCCAAGGCATACACATGAACTACACACGCGCTCGCGACCTCTTCCCGACCATCTTTACGACTTTTAGTGCCGATACCACATTGGATAAGTAATCTCTCCTATTACCTATCATAATCACTTCATCTCCCTTATCCATCGATAGAACCATGCGCTTAGCCGCGCAATCCACCTTGGCCTGGTACTTCACGGCCGGTCCATCCCGAGAATCAGATCGAACTCCTCAAACGGCAGTTCTATCGGATCGCTGACAAAAATGACCCCTTGGAGTTCTAGGGGTACATCCTTATACAACTTATCTACCACTACAGAGTGACCTAGAGGCTAAGTCACATACCATCCGCCTAGAAGATATCTCGAGAATCTAAGTCCATGGTCTCAACTATACTACTAGCAACATACGAACGCGTGGAACCCAAGTCAATTAAAGCGATATAGGGATAACCAAAAATCAAAAACGTCGGTGATTACGTCCGGTGCGCGCGTCGCCTCTCGCGGCGCCTAGTGCATACATACACTGCACCAGTGCCGTGCCTCGTAACTACCCGCACCCGCCCCGGTGCTCCACGACCTCGACCAAATCCATTACCACTCTCGCCATTACCACGGCCTCTCGTGGTGGCGGTCCATTACCTCGAACCGACACGTACGACTCTCGATCGAATCCTCGCCATCCTACGCGGACGGTCCCTAATGCGATGATCCGAGAGAACCACACTCGAAGCAACCTTTTCCACCACCACCCAACAACTACCCCAATGAGTTTCCCCCACATCGACACATCTGCGGCGGTCCCCGCTCGCTAGCAGAAGAACAACCCTAGCAGATCGATTACGCCCACTCGGTCTAGCCCTCTTCTCGCGGATTGCCAGACGATCCCCAAGCCCCAAAGCTCCTCTTAAGCCTACTCCTGTCCATGCTTTGTCTTATCGACTCCTTAACACCTTCACTACCTTAGCCTTCTCGACTAAGACAAAGCAAACTCGCGCTCTATTTGTGGAGCAATCAAGCAGCCTCAACTCGTCTCGCGGACCATCCTCGAAACGAACACACCTCTCATGCTCGGTGGCCACAATGCCCGGCATACCTACTCACCTTCAGAATTCACCTCGACTCAAGAATGATTTACTCCCCGAACAAGCCTCGAAATGCCTTTCATTTGGGAGTCGATGTAGCTAGCCCCGATATATTTCTTTTGATATGCGACCACGAAATAATCCCATGTCGATCCTCACCGCCACATCGTCTCCGACGGTGAGCCACCACCGATATGACTCATCCCGAAGAAGCGACACGATGCCCTTAAGCTTCTCTTGGCCGTCAAGTCCAGATCGTCCATGATCCGCTCGGTTGCCTCAGCCAATATTCAAAGATGCTAGAGCAACACCCGATACACCTCGGAAAAATTCGGCCCCATTAGCTCTGAGTCTCTCAGAAGCGATTTCCTAACTCCCGCACCACCACTTACACCGGCTACCCTTTCCAACACCCGCGACGCATCGCCTCGTGACATCGCATCGTCTCGGGCCCGATCTCGGAACTCACCACCTCCGGTGGTGGTGGTGGAACCAAGATCTCATTTTTCGACCCCCGACCAGATCCTACGGGTTCGTAAACCGTCATCCTACCTCGACCTCGACCACGAGTATTACGCCACGTCCTCTCGAGTACTCATGACTAAACGATCACGTTTCGATTAAGAAGATTTTTATGCATTAGTATCGTTCCACTTTCTTAACCGCAAGGAAATTTTATGGATAGAGTTTAATCAGGGGTTCTTTCGAGCAACCAATGTTTCAGTCTTCTATCCTATTCACCCAAAAGAGATTATACATTCATTCCTTAATCCTTTCCATACCTATTCACTCTTCTGGACATTCTTCGCCCATTTCTAACCCAAGGGTATTTTCGTCATTTTCCTACAGGTATTTTTCGTAATAACAGATATTTTAAACTTTCGTAAAACCAGTCAATTTGAAATTCCAAAAATTTGAGAGTGTTCTTTGAAAATTTTGTAAAATACTTCGTTTTGGAAACCAGGGGTATTTTAGTAATTTTCACAAACTGAGGGCGTTTTCGTAAATTTCCAAAATCAAAATCTTTGATTGATATTTTGTAAAACAGAGTATTTGAATTTCGTAACATTTTTGAAAATTTTTGGCCAAAATCATTGAGTTGCTATAAACTGAGGGCATTTTAGTAAATTTACCCCTAAGGGCATTTTTGTAATTTTCCATAAATCAGGTTTTTCAAGAAAATTGTTGTAAATGTGACATTTTCGGTTTTGAAAGAGTTTATTGCGAAAAGTGTGAAAACATTAGGGTTGTTGTTGTATTTTCGAAAACATAGCTAATTCCCTTTTCGGGTTTTAGTCGTTAGGTTAAGTCTATGACCGAGCCTTTCTTGGTCGGGGTGAACTCTCGAGCTACGCACCGGTGGGATACTGCGAAGAGGAGGTGAGTCACGAGGACTGCTTAAATACCAAGCTCTTCCGGATCCTCTCCTAGACATGCGTATCGGAGTTACCACACCCTAGCCCCGTGGCTGAGTCATAGATTGGTTTAGTGCTTTAAGTCTTATGCTTTAGTTCAAGTGTTTGAGTGATCTAATCCTAGGGTTCAAGTCCTATAAATCTAACTACGTTCCATATCACCTACCCTTCTACCAATAATAATTCATGTAAGAGTTTAGAATTACTTACAGGCGAACCTCAGTGCTGAGACTCGGTGCCATACCTTGTAAACCATGTATTCAATCCCAAAACACTTAAAACGAACTTTTGAAAACAATTTGGGCTCTCAGCCCACAGTACCAGCTTTTGAACTTGGCTCTGATACCACAATTGTAACACCCCAAACCCGGTCCAAACACCACGACCGAACTAACGGTATGTTACGAGGAAAACGTATTTGAAAATTTTGAGGTTGTACTAGTTAGACTTGATAAAACTTTGTTTCTTTTCGAAAACGAGTTGTTGAATATTGTTACTAGAACATTAAGTCTTAGAAAAATTTTTGGTTTCAAGTTTGAATCCGATTGTTTTTCATTCAATTATAAAAACGGTGTGATACCCGATGGTATAGTTCAAAAACATATCGCTTTGTTGGTTTGAAAACGTCGTCTTTCCAAATTTTAATAAAATTCGTACCAAGTTATTTTCGTTACGGCATATTAAAATCCAACGTAAAGCATAAACATTATAAAGCACATCTTAAAAAGGCTTTTACAAATCCAAGATAAAACCCAAATAAAAGTAAATAAACTAAAGTACCCAAATGCAATAATCTCGAGCAAAGCTTTTATTAGAGCATGGCATGTGCACCCGAGTCCATCCGGCCCAAAGTCGCGCTTCACGAGTCACTGAAATGTCAAAGGAGAGGGTGAGTCGAGTGACTCGATGTGTAAATCCCGCTCCCGAATAAACCACATGCTAACACACATCATACAAAGCAACATAATTAATGCAACCCGATCCTAACCATCCATATCACCTTTTCTACCCCGTGTGGTACCAAACCCTTTGGTGGTGCCAAACCACCTGGTGACGTATAGTCACAATGTGTTACCAAAACACTGGTGTCCCAAAGACACATTATCCATCAATGTGGTCCCCAAACCACTGGTGTCCCAAAGACACAATTGTGCTACCAAAAATTGGTGACCAGAAGTCACAAATCCAATGATGAGGGCCAACCCATCGTGTGTGTTACAAAACACTAGCGAGACGATCCCAAATCTCAAGTGGGGCCAACCCACGGTGGTCAAACCACGGGGACAAGTCGCAATGAGGTGCCAAACCTCTGGTGTCCCAAAGACACACAGTGTGCTACCAAAGCACTTGGTGACCGTAGTCACAAATCGGTGATGGGGCCAACCCATCGTGTGTTACCAAAACACTTGGCGTCAATCCGTATAATCATCTGTGGGGCCAACCCACCGTGGTACTGAGCCATTGGGACGACGACGCTGAGGTACCAAACCTCTGGAGGTGCCAAACCTCTGGTGACCCAAAGTCACAAAGTGTGCTACCAAAGCACTTGGTGCTCACAAGCCACAAAATATCACTGCTCCCTCCTCTCATATCACCCATCAACATACCATACTCATGTAATCATGCCTCTCATGCAAGTCATGCATATTATGCCAACATACCAAGCATTATCTCTCATAGCATACATACAAAACATAGGTCATGATATTATACTTCATTAATAGTACTCATAATAGAACAGACTTACCCGACTCGTCCACATACCCCATTTGGGTATTCACTTGTCCATCATACTGTTATAATTTTAACAGGCAATTCGGTTTATTAATAATATTACTAAGTATCAGGGTGTTAGTTTACACACCTGGTTATACGAGTCTAAGATCCAACGAGAACGATCTAAGCCCCTCGATTACAAGATCCTACAACCGGCCAAACATTAGGGGTTAGGCACTAAGACCATTCGGCCAACACCATTTAGACCAACAAGGGTTTGTCGAATCACCCTTACCTTACTATTGGTTCGGTTTCTTAGCAACCCGAACCACAATGATTCCTCCTCCAACAATCAGCACCCTAACAAACCAATAGTTAATCACTAATCACTTTAAACTTAAACTTAATCGAAATCCACTGATTGCACTAACAAAAATATACCAACTGCTTACCTTTACTTACCAATCGGTCACTTGCAGTCAAGGCTTCAATTGACTGCCTCACCTAATCACCACCACGATCAAAATACCCTATCACAAAATGATAACCCAAAAAGGTTAACACCCTTCCAAACTGACCATAATCGGTCCTTAACCAAACCATTACCAACAAAAACAAAAAAGAGGAGATATGGCCATTCGGCCTTGCACTTACCAACACCCAATATTCGGCCAACTAGGACTTCTAGGAAGGAACTACAAGAGATTCGGCCAAGGCTACAATAGGAGAAAAGAATCTGGCTTGGTGTTTTAATATCCTTAAATTCGGCTTTAGTGTAAAGGAGAGAAAAAGATTGTAAATGAGTAGAGTTTTGCACACAAAAGAAAGGAGAAAAGAAATGGAGAATTTGGCTCACAATGGACAAAAGAAAAGAAGATGAGGAGGAGAATATTCTATTTGGTAGAGTTTCAAAAGAGAAAAAGAAAAAGAATGAAAGAGGAATGCTAGGTTCGGCCAAAAGTAAAAGTGAAAGAAATCAAGCCACGGGTGTGTCTTCAAGGTGACATTGACATTCGGCTAGCAAGGAAAATTAGAAACAAAAAAAAAAATGAGCAAAGAACAATTCGGCAAGTGCTAAAACTTTCGGTTTTGGTAAGGCACAAAGAGAGAATTTGCTTCTAAAGATTTTGAATGAAAACACCAAAACTCAAAATGAATTTTGGCACTAACACACACCCACCATACCAAGCCGTCACTCCCCCAAAACTCCCCTAAATTCGGCCTCAATCCCCCATTCACTCCACTCCACACATTTCAAATGTGTGGACCAAGTCACACTCCACTATTTACTCTCCACCATCCTTTTGAATGTGAAGACTTGGTCCAAGCTAGAGTTTCACTAGTCTTCTACCTCTCCTCTATGCCGTCCCAAAAAGAAGTAAAAAGGAGAACTCTGCAGCTCGAACACTGGACCTCCCTCTCCTGAAGATGACGCCACATCAAGCTCCCCCATGTGGCGCATGCTTTGCCACTCCACCAGCTCCTCTTTTGTGCTCAGAAACACAACATAAAATACACATCCCTCAGCTCCATCAGCTCCCCTGACTTAACACCCAAAAACCAAAATTTTTCCATACACTCAGGCACACACCTAGGCTACAATTAAGCCCCTAAAACACCGAAATAGCAACACAGCACACAAAACCCATGCAATATCATGCAACACAAAATAGCCCCTAACCCGGGATATTACAACCTGTTGATTGTATTCGAAAGCATGGAGCTCAAGAATTTAGAGCTGAAGATAATGATGATGCGGAGAGAGCTGAATTTTGGCTCGATAATACTATCCGTGTTTTTGATGAGTTGTCTTGCACACCCAATGAGTGTTTGAAGTATGCCATATCATTATTGCAAGATTCTGCCTACTTCTGGTGGAATACTCTCGTGTCAGTTGTTCCGAAAGAGAGAGTAACCTGGGATTTCTTTTAGACTGAATTTCGTAAAAAGTACATAAGTCAGCGCTTTATAGATTCCAAGCGTAAAGAATTTCTTGAGCTCAAGCAGGGTCGTATGACGGTGTCTGAATATGAACGCAAGTTTATATGACTTAGTCGCTACGCTCGCGAATGTGTATCCTCTGAGGCTGCTATGTGTCGGAGGTTCGAGGATGGTTTGAATGAAGATATCAAACTTTTGGTTGGCATTCTTGAAATTAACGAGTTTGTTATGCTAGTTGAAAGAGCTTGTAAAGTGGAAGAACTAGGGAAAGAAAAACAGAAAGTTAAAGTTGAATCTAAAGAATTTAGAAAGAGATCCGCGGGCAGATTTTCACAGATGACAACGAAGAAGTTCAAGAATAATAGTAGTCGATCCAAGTCTAACACCGGGATTTCAATTTGAGAACGACCACCAGTGAGTTCGCGAGCTACATCTGTGGCTAGTGTTGGCAATGCTCGATCGAGCAAACCTGAGTGTCAGCAGTGCGGTCGATGACATTTCGGAGAATGTTGGGGTAAATCTTTTAGTCGCGCTTGTTATCAGTGCGGTTCACAAAATCATTTTGTTCGGGATTGTCCGGAGACTGTTGAGAAGGGTATTACTCAGAGTATGAGACTGAGTGGTAATACAGCTAGAGGTAGATCAGCTCGTAGTGGGGGAGGTAGGAGCGGTGCTCAAAAGGGAACTTCAGATGCGGTTATTTGAGCAGATACCCGTGTACCGGCTCGAGCTTATGCCATTCTTACTAGAGAAGAGGCTTCATCTCCGGATGTTATTACTGGTAATTTCACTCTCTTTGATACTAATGTAATTACTTTGATTGATCCCGGTTCAACTCATTTGTATGTGAGTGAAACATTTGTATCCAGTAAGACTCTACCTGTTGAGTCTACTGAGTTTGTGATCCGTGTGTCCAGTCCTTTGGGTCGTTGTGTAATGGTTGATAAAGTATGTAAAGGTTGCCCATTGATGATTCGGGATTCCTGCTTCCCAGCTGATTTAATGTTATTGCCTTTTGACGAGTTTGATATAATTCTGGGAATGGACTGGCTAACTTCGTATAATGCAGTGGTGAATCGTAAAAGAAAGATTATTGATTTGAGATGCCAAAACGGTGAGATCATCCGGGTTGAATCTAATGATTTGAGTGCGTTACCTACTGTAATATCCTCGATGTTAGCCCAGAAGTATGTGAAAAGAGGATGCGAAGCTTATTTGGCTTATGTGCTGGATAATAAAGCATCCGAAAAATAGATTGAATTAGTACCAGTTGTGTGTGAATACCCAGATGTGTTCCCTGAAGAACTACACTGGTCTCACCGCGATCACGAGAAATTGAGTTTGGCATTGAACTAGTTTCCGGGACAACTCCGATTTCGATAGCTCCGTATCGAATGGCAGCAACTGAATTAAAAGAATTGAAAGTACAGTTGCAAGAGTTGACAGATAGAGGTTTTGCACGACCGAGTTTCTCACCATAGGGTGCACCAGTTCTGTTTGTGAAAAAGAAAGACGGGACTATGCAAATGTCTATTGATTATCGGTAGCTGAATAAAGTGACAATAAAGAATAAATACCCTTTACCCCGAATTGATGATTTGTTTGACCAGTTGAAAGGGGCTTCAGTATTTTCAAAGATAGATTTGAGATCGGGCTATTATCAGTTGCGAGTCAGAGATACGGATGTGCCAAAGATTGCGTTCCGAACGAGGTACGGACACTTTGAGTTTTTGGTTATGCTTTTTTGGACTTACTAATGCATCTGCTGTTTTTATGGATCTGATGAATCGAGTCTTCAGCTAGTTTTTAGATCAGTTTGTAGTAGTGTTTATTGATGATATACTGATCTACTCCAAAGATGAAACCGAGCATGCCGAGCATTTGAGATTGGTGCTACAAAATTTGCGAGATAAACAGTTGTATGCAAAGTTTAGTAAGTGTGAATTCTGGATGAAGGAAGTTAGTTTTTTGGGTCATGTCGTGTCAGTATCGGGTATTCATGTTGACCCGAGCAAAATATCGGCTATTGTTGATTGGAAACCACCAAAGAATGTTTCTAAAATCTGAAGCTTTCTGGGACTTGCGGGTTATTACCGACGATTTGTGAAAGGTTTTTCCATAATAGCTACCCCGTTGACCAAGCTATTGCAGAAAGATGTCAGGTTCGAATGGTCAGAAAGGTGTCAGGAAAGCTTCGATCAGTTGAAAGCCCTTTTGACCGAAGCTCCAGAGTTAGTACAGCCTGAATCAGGTAAAGAATTTATTGTTTATTCTGATGCTTCTTTGAATGGTTTGGGCTATGTTTTGATGCAGGAAGGCAAAGTCGTAGCCTACGCTTCAAGACAATTGAAGCCGCATGAAAGAAATTACCCGACACATGACTTAGAACTCACAGCTATTGTGTTCGCATTAAAAATTTGGCGTCACTATTTATACGGTGAGAAATGTCATGTTTACTCGGATCACAAAAGTCTAAAGTATTTGATGACTCAGAAAGATCTGAACTTGAGACAACGCAGATAGTTAGAACTGTTGAAAGACTATGGGTTGGTGATTGACTACCATTCGGGGAAAGCTAACGTTGTTGCAGATGCGTTAAGTTGAAAATCATTGTTTGCTCTTCGTGCATTGAACACACAGATGGTTATGTTCTGTGATAGTTCGATCGTAGCCAAGTTAAAAGCAAGACCGATGTTTATTCAGCAAATTTGTGATGCACAGAAAGCTGACAAAGATATGACTGTTAAACAAGTTCAGTGTGAAAGTAATGCAGAGTCAGAGTTTCGAATTGATGAAAATGACTATTTGAAATACAAAGGCCGAATGTGTATTCCGAGAAATGTGGCTTGATTCAGATGTTATTGAATGAGGCTGATAATAGTCAAATGTCGATACATCCGGGTAGCACGAAAATGTATAATGATTTGAAACAATTCTATTGGTGGCCTGGTATGAAACGGGACATATCAAAATTTGTATCGAAGTGCTTAGTTTGTCAGCAAGTGAAAGCCGAGCATCAAGTTCCATCAGGACTTCTTCAACCGATTATGATACCCGAATAGAAGTGGGAGCGAATCATTATAGACTTTGTGTCAGGATTGCCGTTGACGCCGAGTAAGAAAGATTCAATCTGGGCTATTGTTGATAGATTGACAAAATTAGCTCATTTTATTCCGGTACGTATAGATTTCTCACTTGATAAGTTAGCTGAAATGTACGTATCGCAAATTGTAAGGTTACACAGAGTACCTATCTCTATTGTTTCGGATAGAGATCTGAGGTTCACATCGCAGTTTTGGAAGAAACTGCAAGATGCTTTAGGTACCAAGTTACATTTTAGTACAGCTTTCCACCCTCAGTCAGACGGTCAGTCTGAGCGAGTTATCCAAGTACTTGAAGATATCTTGAGATGTTGCGTTCTTGAGTTTGAGGGTACGTTGGAACGATACTTGCCTTTGATTGAATTTGCATATAATAATAGCTTTCAATCTAGTATCAAAATGGCACCTACGAAGCGTTGTACGGTCGTAAATGTCGTACACCCTTATACTGGACTGAACTCGGGGAAAACAAGATGCACGAGGTTGATTTGATTAAGGAAACCGAACAGAAAGTGGCAGTAATTCGTGATAGCTTGAAAGCGGCATCGGATCGTCAAAAGTCTTACGCGGATTGACGAAAGATTCAATCTGGGCTATTGTTGATAGATTGACGAAATTAGCTCATTTTATTCTGGTACGTACAGATTTCTCACTTGATAAGTTAGCTGAAATGTATGTATCGTAAATTGTAAGGTTACACGGAGTACCTATCTCTATTGTTTCGGATAGAGATCCGAGGTTCACATCGCGGTTTTGGAAGAAACTATAAGATGCTTTAGGTACCAAGTTACATTTTAGTATAGCTTTCCACCCTCAGTCAGACGGTCAGTCTGAGTGAGTTATCCAAGTACTTGAAGATATGTTGAGATGTTGCGTTCTTGAGTTTGAGGGTACATGGGAACGATACTTGCTTTTGATTGAATTTGTGTATAATAATAGCTTTCAATCTAGTATCAAAATGGCACCCTACGAAGTGTTGTACGGTCGTAAATGTCGTACACCCTTATACTGGACTGAACTCGGGGAAAACAAGATGCACGGGGTTGATTTGATTAAGGAAACCGAACAGAAAGTGGTAGTAATTCGTGATAGCTTGAAAGTGGCATCGGATCGTCAAAAGTCTTACGCGGATTTGAAGCGTAAGGACATTGAATTTCAGATTGGAGATCGAGTATTCTTGAAAGTATCACCGTGGAAGAAGATACTCAGATTTGGTCGCAAGGGAAAACTGAGTCCGAGGTTTATTGGGCCCTATGAAGTTATTGAACGTATCGGGCTGATTGCGTACAGATTGAGGTTACCGTCTGAGTTAGATAAGATTCATAATGTTTTTCATGTGTCGATGCTTCGACGCTATAGATCTGACCCTTCTCATGTAATTAGTCTAACCGAGATTGAAATTCAGCCTGATCTGACTTATGAGGAAGAACCGATTCGTATTTTAGATCGTGAAGTAAAAGAATTACGAAACAAGAAGATATCATTGGTCAAAGTGATGTGGCATAAACACGGGATAGAGGAGGCAACTTGGGAAACCGAAGAATCAATGAAAGAATGTTATCCTCACCTATTTGCCGGTAATATTTTCGAGGACGAAAATTTCTTTAGGGGGGAGAGTTGTAACAGCCCAAAATTTCTTTAGAAGATAAATGTGTTATATATATATAATACTTGAATGTGTTATAGAGATGGATTAACTGTGGGCCGAATGCAATGTTATTATTAGCTTGAACCGAATTGCTAGAAAAGGTCATGATATCGTTAATTATGAAATCGAGTGTGGGAATATATTAAGTACGAATTTGATTGATCTCAATTGGGTTGTTTGGATGCTTGATAAATATGATGGCCGAATGTGATATAGCTTGGGATAGAGAACATTTAAGTTATATTCTACTGTAAGTAACTACATATGACACAGTGGAGTGATATTTAAAATTTTTTGTGAATGATATGTTGCGAGAAGTGTTAAATAACGGCTCTGTGTGAGCGATACGTTACGAGGTGGATTAAGTAACGGCTCTGTGTGAGCGATATGTTACGAAAAGTGTTAAGTAACGGCTCTGTGTGAGCGATACGTTACGAGATGGATTAAGTAACGGCTCTGTGTGAGCGATACGTTACGAGGTGTGATTAAGTAACGGCTCTATGTGAGCGATACGTTACGAGGTGGATCAAGTAACGGCTCTGTGTGAGCGATATATTACGAGGTGGAGTAAGTAAAGGCTCTGTATGAGCGATACGTTACACGGTGTGTTTTAGTAACGGCTCTGTGTGAGCGATACGTTACGAGGTGGTTAAAAGATCAAGTATGAATAAGATTTATTAGAGAATTGTTATAGCTAATGATTTTATGCGTAGGCAATTGTACGAGTGAATTATCATGCTTTATACCAAATGGTTAGGTTTGGAAGGGTAAGTACATTAAGGGTAACTGTTATGCTATTGAAATGAGACGTGGGTAACCTAAATGTTAAGTTGATGAACTAGTGAATGTATATGACAGGTATGTTCATTATTTCTCATGCGAATGTATTATAGGTATATGAGGATGAAAAAGTTTAACTCTTAAATGGAGAAATAATTACAGTATATTAATTTAAGTAGGTTTGAATACTTGGTGCAAATATTTTACATATGCATGTGATAATAATTTGCTTAAACTTACTAAGCTTCATATAGCTTACCGTTGTGTTTGTTTGATTGAGTATAGATTTTGAAGCAAGCTCGTATCTGGGATCCTTGTCGAAGTCAAGTACACTATCAACTACTTTTGGTACTTTATTAGAGTTGATCTTCAAAAAAAAATGGCATGTATAATTTATAATACTCTTTTGAGTTCTTTTTTTTGGATTTGGATGTATATAAAAGCCATGTGAAATGTCTAAATCTTAATATGTCGGACCTATATGAATTCGGGTTTAGTAATAGTTCACTGCCAAAGTATAGTTCATGATGTGTTATACTCGGTTTTAGTTCAAATGGTATTAATAAACATGTATTGTGCCTTGGTAGTTAAAATGAGGTATAGAATAGTTAATAAATTTGTAAATGATGGCTTAGTTGTTTGTAGAGTCAAAATGTGATAAATTTACCATTGTAGTATGTTCGAATATGCATGTCTGTTCGGGTTTGGGTATGGTTTAGTAATGCTTCATGAACTGTTCTGGCGACAGTTTCGGGTTAAGGGGGCGTTACACTTATGTTATTAATGTGATATGAAATATTATTGGCCATATATGCAACATATGCCCAAATATTTTGTTTCTGTTAATATTCTTTGAGGAATGTATTAAAATATAGTTATAAATTCTATCATTATAGATAGAAAATATTTATCTTATTTGGTAGTAAAACCAACAAATATTATTCCAATATTTGATTGTACAAAATTAGTCGAAAGCTCTAGAAGAGCTAATATATTAATATCTTGTGATAGTTAATCTATTAATTTTAAAAGATATTTATAATGGATATTATATTGAGATTGTGAATAAATATCTATGTTGAAAGGATGAAAAAAGGGAGGATTGAGTTATTGATTACTCTTGTTATTAAATTGAATTGACTGTGATTGTCCTTGTGATATTCTTTTGTCATTATCCTTATTAAGGGGTTGGAAGTAAAATATTTGACTGTGAAAGATTAATTTATGAGCAATAAAATATGATAATTCTATCTAAAATTCGTTATAGTTTAATGCACCTGAAGTTGCAAATTTTTTTTAGATATTTGAAAATTTTGGCATATTCCCTGAAGCAAATATTGTATATAATTATTTAAAATTTATACTTATTTTGTTAACTTAGTGACATTATAGACTTCACATAGATTTAGACATTTCCAATAGTAAATGTCACAATAGAACTTATATGTGGATATAAAATAAAAGGAATGACAATAAAAGTATCATTTTGTCACAATTTATAGACATTATTAGTACAATTGAAATTCATGTTAAAGTAAACCAGAAGTTTACTGATACAAACGCATTTACTACTTGGTGTGACCAGTTAGACTGTAATATCTGGAACTAGGGGTTATTTGTGATTGAACTGTTCTGCATGTGTTTGGACGAAGGTGTTATCATTTGAGATGTTTTAGGACTTAGTTATAAGTTTAGAGCAGGCCTGAGTGGTAGGGAACTTTTGTTTTTAAGCTTTAAGTAAAGGGACCGGAAGGAGCTACGGGTTATAGGTGTTTAAAGGGGAATTAAGCACAAGAAAAAGCTTGGCAAAGTGGCAAGGAGGTGCCACTTAGAGCCCTGTGATTGACGCCACTTGCAGAAGAGGGAGGTCTCAGGTTCGAGCAGCAGAAATCCCACCCTTGCTTATTATTTTTGACGCCAAGAGGGGGGAGGAGTTGTGCTCAGCACAAACTCTGGTGGATGAAGCCTGGACTCAGTCAAATAATTCAAATTGATGGCAAAGAGAAGAATTAGGAGCTTGACTAATTCAAACTCGTTTGAATTAGTGGCTAGGAGTGATTTAAGGAAATGGCCGAATTTTGAACTCCTCTTGGGAGGAGTGGCCGGTTTTGGGGAGGTGAGTAGGGGGAGTATGCTGAAATCTCCCTAGGGGTGAGAGTGCATTTTTTGGTCAGCTTGTGTCAAAAGCCGAAAGCTATTCTAGAGCATTGCCAATTTTCCTAGTGTACAGTGAAGAAAAGCCGAAACCTTTTCCTTGTTCAAGCACCTGGCCGAATGCTCTTGTGAGTTCTTAAATTTTTATTTTTCATTTTTGCTCTCCTTTTCTTCTTCTTGGTATTTGGCCGAATCCCCCACCCTCCCATCTCGCTTTTCGTTTTCCATTTTTGCTCAAAACCGAAGGTACTCTCTTCCCATTCACCATTTTCTTTTCTTCTCTCAAACTCTTTTTTCGAAACCCCTCTCTTCCCTTTTTATTTTCTTTTCCTTCTCCTTCTCCTCTCTAGCCAAACCATATTTGTCTGCTTCCACCAACCTTGGCTGAAACTCCCTTCACTATTCAACTCTCTGTCAAAAAGTCCCTCTTTCTTCCTTACAGTGGTATAGCCGAATCTTTTTGGTCACTTCACCTTGTCGAAATTTCCCTTCTACTTCTATTGTGATCTTAGCCGAATAACAACGAGGGTAGATCTACTTTTTGGTCTTCTCTAATCGGTTTCTAAGAGAAGGTAAGTGTCATTGCCGAATGGTTCATGTTTTACTTCTCTGCTCTCTGTCGATTTTCTTAAGGGCAAAGCCGATTTCGGCAGTGATTAGCAACGTCTCTGATCACCTTTTGAAATCAATCTCATCTAGGTACTTTGGGATTATGAAGCAGTCGATCTGAGCCCTTTATTCTCTAAACAGTCGGTTGTGGTAAGTCAAGTGGTAAGGATATCTCTATTGGTTCTTCATTCCTTAAGTCGTGGAAAGCCGAAGGCTATTAATATTAAGATTTGGTTGTTGGCCGATTGTAGGGAGAGAAGCAGTCTTACATACGTTGCGTTGGGGTTTGTTTCGTAAGGCAAAGGGCAAAGAGGTCTAGTACAGTAGATCGATTCTTCAGGATTTTTATAGTGGCGTAGTTCGGGATTCGCTTAGACTTACATTTAACCAGGTGTGTAAACGCTTACACACTTTATTAGTATAGTAATGCTCATTATGTTACGGTATAACCTTTGATGTTAGTGATTGTGCCTTGTGGGCATAAGCTTGGATTCCGGGTAAGTCCCCTATTACGTGATTTACGATGTATGTTGTATATGCCATCATGTGCTGTAATATGCTATGTTATCCATAAATGCATGAGATATGAGATTATGTTACGTATGATATGAGCATGATGATGGTGGGATTGATGAGAGGAGGGGGATGATTTATTTGGACTGTCACCAGTGGTTTTGACCATGCGATGGGTTGGCCCCATCAGTTAATTTGTGACTACGGTCACTAGTGGTTTTGACCACACTATTGATATGATTTGTAACTAAGTCCTAGTGGTTTTGACCACCAGTGGTTTTGACCACACTTATGATATTGTGACTACGATCACCAGTGGTTTTGACCACATATTGATATTGTGACTCGTCCCAGTGGTTTGGTACCACAGTGGGTTGGCCCTACATGATATATTACGGGATTGTCATCAGTGGTTTTGACCACACGATGGGTTGGCCCCATCACTTGATTTGTGACTACGGTCACCAGTGGTTTTGACCACAACGATTGAAATTTGTGACTTCGGTCACCAGTGGTTTTGACCACCAGTGATTTTGACCACACGAGGTAGTGAAAGGAGTTTGGATGGCTAGGTTATGGGTTGCATAATCTGCATGTTTTACTGATGATCTGTGTAAGTGCTTGAATTACCGGGTTGGAAATTATACACTGAGTTTTGGTGACTCACCCCTCCCCTAACATTTTGCAGATGAGGCATAGATCGCGGACACAGAGCCGGGGAGGACTCGAGGTGGCCATGCATCTTGGTTTGGTTTTGGATTTTAAACTACTATTCGTTTCATCAGTTTTTAACTTTGGTTGGGTTTGTAATAAGGCCACTAGTATTATTTTGGGTTTTGGTTATTTGCTTTTACTTTGATTATATTATTCACATATTGGATTACGGACTTGGAAAATTGATCGGTAAAAAGGCAATGTTTTCAAAACTATAACTCTTTTGGGTTTTAAAAACGTTACCATCGGGTAACAAAGTTCACAGAATAATAAAGTAACTTGAACATTTTTATAATTTAAATCTTCAAACAACTTCAAAAGCAAATGGAATTAACATGATTATACTCGACACCCTCTATTTTTAATAAATAGCAAATGTGTTTCTTTCAAGTGAATTTTTCTAGCATAGGTTCAAAATAACCTATACACGTTTTCAACACCACTTAAAATACCTTCTTCAGAGGACAACGAATTTCTTGGGAAACTCCCCGATACACCTGTGTTTTAAAACTGGTTGCACTCCGTAGCATGCCAGATTCAGTTGTGGTGTGTTGACCGGGTTTGGGGGTGTTACATAGACCATCCTGGATCATATATGATGCGAAAATTAATGGAGAATTTATATAGACATTCAATTAAAGAACCAGAAGATTCTTTAATTTAAATAATTCTCATTTGTTGTTTGTTCTCAATGAAAATTGATTTTTAGAAACTTATTAGCTTAAGTTGAGATTTAATGTCTTGCTTTTCTGAAATGAATATGGGCCCATTCATCCACCATATGGATGGTTTTATATGATTTTGGTAGATGCATCTACAAAATAATCACCTATGTATTATCAAATTGCAACTTGTTGTTTGCAAGATTTCTTGTTTAAATAATTAATTTCAGATCATGCAATAAAGACAATTCATCTTGCTAATATTAATGAGTTTATATCTCAGTCTTTTATTGATTGAGTTTGAAATTTTTTTGTAAAAGTTAGCGCATAATGGTTTAGAGAAACTATTGATTAAACACCTCTAATTAATGTCTAAGTCATTACATATGAGAACTAAACTTTCTATTTCAACATGAGATTATGTTGATTTATATGTTGTAGGCATCAAGCCAATAGGTTATAAATACTCCCCATTACAATTGCTTTTCGATCAAGAGCTAAATATTTCTCATCTTTGAATTTTTGTATGTGCGTATATGTTCCACCACACAAAGATGAGCGAATCCTCAAAGAAAGTTGGGAATATATCTTATTAGATGTTTTGAATGTATTCAAGATTAATTATGACATGATTTGTGATTACAATTTTGATTCAATAGTTTTCCCGACATTAGGGGGAGAGAAATAATAACTTGTAATGAGTTACGGGGAGAGTAATTTGAACTAGAAGTTCAAAAATGATAACTCATTACAAGTTAACTATTAGATGTATTTACAAAATTAATAAGAATAACCAAGTTAATATTTTAATTTGAACCAAAGTTCTAATAGTATAATTCTTACTATGTTTAATTGTTTAATTGTTCTACAACGTTATATTCATTGTGCTTAATAAACTTCAAGAATTCATGTGCTTCCTCCTCATTCACAGGCCTTTTAACTTCTTGTTCGGACAGAATTTGAAACTCGACCTCAGCCTCATGCATCGGTGCCTTTCCTTTTTGGTCTGAGTCATCAGTCTTCTTCCTTAGTTCAACCCCCAGGAGAATAACATCTCCCACCACGGGTAAAGTGTCCTACTTCTCTAACATTTCTAGTCGTAGCTTTGGATTTTTCACCTTCAGGTATGATAATATTGACATCATATTTCTGTGGTACCGCCTTGTTGTCCTTGTAAGGGAAAGGAGATGGTACTCAAATTATCATCTTTGGTTTCACTTTTTTTTTGCCACGTAATAAATCACCAAAGGTCGATCATCGCTATAAGGGGAACCTAATGATTGATTATCAAAAGCGCATGCTTCTCATTCATCAGTCTCTTCTACTCTGTTAAAGACCTAAACCTCCTTGTTGTCTATCATGTCTTGAAGTAATTTTTTGAATCCCTCATAATACTGGATATCATGCCCTTCGGTACCATGAAAATCACAAAAATATTGACTTTTTGTGTTTCCTTCTTTCAAAATTCTGTTGGGATGATAGAATGGCCCTTTTTCAACCATAACCTTCCAAACCTTCCGCAAATGTGTCTTTATTTCAGAAACACAACTTTTAGCTCGCCATTTGTCTTCATTTGTCACCACGCTTACATTCCCTTCAGTGTGGTTAGAGAGTGGATTTCCAACTACATTACTAACACCATCAAATCGTAAAATGCCTGCATCAATAAGACATTGAACCCTCATTTTAAAGGTAAGATAATTTTCTGTAGAATGCCCCTGGTTTCCAGCGTGGTACATGCAACTATCATTAGGATCGTACCATTTTGGGTGTGGAGGCTTTAGTGGTGCCATATAATGTGGGGATATTAATTGTTTTTCCAATATTTTTGGTTACAGCTCTCCATATAACACGGGAATATGAGTGAATTGAGGTTTTTCAAGATTGGGTCTTGCCGATCTTTGTTCATTCTTGGGTTGGCTTTGAGCAGGCATGGTATTTGGTGGGAACATGGCAAATGATCTTTGGTTATTTGTGGCGTAGAGGGGGTAAGGAGGAGGTGCTTGATAGTAAGGGCTTTGGGGAGGAAAATAGAAGTTTGGAGGTGGGCGATATCGAGGTCGTGATTGGGTTGGGTACAGATTAGAAGTATAGTGGCTCTCAGTTCTCACTACATGGGTTTCTGCTTCTTTTTTCTTTATAGGTACTGCCTTTTTTGAGTTCTCAGGACCTTCTGTCCTTCCACTCTTCATGGCGTTTTCCATAAGCCCCTAAGATATTACAATGTCTGCAAAGTCCTTCGTAGCGCTTCCTACCAACTTATCATAAAACGGTGCTTTTAAAATGTTGATGAAGAGAACCTTTATCTTAGTTTTAGTTAATAGGGTTCTACTTGGGCCGAAATATCCCTCTATCTTTGCGCGTATTGCCTAAAAGTTTTCGTCAGCTTCTTTTCCATCATCTGCAAAGTTAGTCGATCAGGCACCTTGTCAGATACATGCTTGTATTGCTAACAAAATGCTAATGCTAAGTCTTTCCATGATTGGATCCTTTTTCTACTGAGTTGATTATACCATCTAAGAGCCGATTCGACCAAGCTGTCTTAGAAACAGTGTATTAGCAATTTATCTTCATTCACGTAACCAGTTATCTTTCGACAAAACATGATAAGATGCGCCTTTGGACATCTCGTTCCATCATATTTTTCAAAGTCTGGCACTTTAAATTTCTGAGGCAGAACCAGATCGGGCACCAAACTGAGCTCTTTGGCACTCAGTGCAGAGAAGACTTCAGTAACTTCTATCGCCTTGAGCCCTTTTTCCAAGCTCCTATACTTATCCTGAGCATCATAATCATCCATTTTCAACCTGGTTATTTTTACCGGATCATCTAAATCTGGAACAATTGGATTAGCACAATTAGCTCCGGGGTTCGATACGAATATACCTTGCCCTAGATAAGTAGGTGGTGCAGGCCGTTGCTCCAGGCCTGCAGGTTCCCCTTGAGGATATCCTCTCTGCATTGCATGGGTGTGAGGTTGAGTGAATCCTGGGGGATAGAGCGGATCCTGATTAGCTCTTGACTAGGGTTCTATGATATCAGGACTCTGCATGGGTCCTTTTATCCTTTGATCAAAGTTGTCATCATCTCTATCATTTTGGCCATTTGATCCCTTTGCTTGAGCAATTCCTCTCGAGATCTTACCATCAGATCTTTTGCTTCATGTTGTGACTTAGCCAACTGCTCTTGCAACTCTCTTTGGATCCTTTCCATCCTTTTAATTCTTTCATTGAGTTCAGCATCCATAGCTCTAGCTCTTAGATGTATCCTATAAGAATAACGTGATTCCAGATTTGTAGTGCCGCAACTGTGGATTATACGGTTTTAGCCTCAGTGAATGATTAGGGTGATATGCACATGTAATGAATGGATAAATGAATAAATGATAAATATATGTTAGTCATGAATAAATATGCAAGAATTTGGCGTTGATTTCAAGATAGCCCCATACTTGGGCATTTCATTAATCAAAAGAGTCCATTACAAAACATTTTGCCATCTCTGATTTAATAGTTACACAAATTTCCTAGCCACACCGCCTTGTTTCTTCACTCGTTTTAGGAACTCTGAGATGCTTGATCTTTGGCTTGGGGGGAATTGGCAACTGAGAGCTTTGGCTTCATCTGATAATTGCACGATTCGCACAGCCGCCTTGCAAATTTTATTGATCAAACTGCAGAGATGCATATCTTTTTCTTGGAGAGCTCTTTCGTAGACA
Organism: Gossypium bickii; assembly: GCA_025503065.1. Classification (NCBI taxonomy): domain Eukaryota; kingdom Viridiplantae; phylum Streptophyta; class Magnoliopsida; order Malvales; family Malvaceae; genus Gossypium; species Gossypium bickii. The sequence goes on from CP106711.1 coordinate 126,159,753, forward strand.
CGAATGTTTCTGTCATGCTGGCCATTCTTTTCTTCTAGGGCTTTTAGGAGAGTATCCAAATGTTGCTGATGAGCTTGTAGCGTATTTTCTAAATATCGCATTTTTCCTCTTATCTCTTGACACTCAGATTGACTAGTCATTAATTCTGCGGACACAATTTCGTATTCAACATTCTTCTTCCTTAACTCTATCATAGCACGCGCGGCTTTTTTCTCTTCCTTCTTCGCTTTCCCTATCCAAAATTTCATCCCACCTTTGATGTTGCTTAATTCTTCCTTCCATTCTGCCGATGATTTACCCAGCCCACTATTCCTTATAGTGCCTCTTAATTTTTTATTTTCCAAATGAAGATCCTTTAAATCATTTCTCATGATCTCAGTTTTTTCCTAGACTTTCTCGGTTCTGAATTTTTCAATTTGAACACCGATCTTCAGCTTGTATTTCTCATCTTGAAGAAACCTAATATCCCGTAACAGCTTGGACTTTTCATGTTCAAATTCATGCCTTGCCATTCCCAGCTCGGGCGGTATTTCTTCTGAGAAAGGATTCTGGAAAGTGTAATCCGTCGGTGAGATTTGTTGACTATTCACTTGTCGTTGCCTCCATAAGTCCTAATCTTGAATGATAGTATCAGCATAGAGAGCTAACTCCATTAGGCAAATTTCCTTCCAATACTTTGTAGTATCTCAGACTTTTTTCATGTAACCTTCACCTGTGCCAATCCCCAGGTAGCTGGTATAAACTGTCGTGAAGCAAACTGCCTTTGAACCATTAACGGAGCATATCCAACTCCTTCCTATAATCTGAGTAAAGGAACCCAATCTTGGCTTCCGCATTTTTATAACAGAACCGAAGTACGGATCTATGGTGCTCTTCAAGTTATATCTTCAGTGCGGAAGTTTTGAAAAATCGAAACCCAGTGCTATTCTGTGACATTCTTCAGCCAATCTTTCCCAAGGTAAGCTTCCAATGGAGCGAATGTTTTGGAAAACATGTGGAAAGGTGTGCGCTCCACTTTCCAGAAGTGGCTCAGAATCCAAACATTAACTGTGCACATATGATAAAATGTCCTTCCTCGTTCCTCTTACAACTACTTAGAGATCTAAATGTCTCGGCTAAGATAGTTGGGAGGGGGTTGATTCCTTGCCTCAACTTTTCAAAGAAATCCACTACCCTTTGGGAAGATGATTAATCTGTAAATGGCCAAAGCAAATAGATCCACTCTCTTCACAATATCTGGATGGTTTTGAACTAAGTCTCGCAGAGAAAACCACGGAACATAACTAACTTCGTTCTTTTTCTTTATCTATTTTCATCCTATGTATCAGTTATTCCCGTCAACTTCATTAGTTTTTTCTTGAAGGTTATTGGTCTGGGCTCTTTTACATATATCTTTTCGAATTGTGCATTGTCAATGCGAAGTAAGGCGGCATACTCTTCTATGGTCAGAGTCATATCTTCTTGATTGAAAGTGAAACATTGGTAAGCTGAGTCCCAGAATCGAACCATGGCTTGAGTCAACTGTTCGTCTACGTTGACAGCAATCAAGTGAGCTATCTCCCCGTACTTTTCAGTGAAGATGCCCCTAGTGTCTGAGTCCCATTATTTCCAGATCCTAGTCAAGTTTTTGAGGTTATTTCGACGAGCATTCGTAGTCACATGCTCGAAAAGATTGGAGATACATCCTTCTTTTAAACTGTCCCCTTTTGCTTTCTGGGTTTTCAAAGACCAGTCTCGAACCACGGCATTTTTCTCGGTTACTTGTATAATTGACTCCTCTATCAGAAACCCGTTTTTGACAACCAATCTCTAATCAACGCCTTCCTAACAAGATGCCTATGATGCATGACAAAAAAATAAAAATAAAGACAAATAACCTTGGTTAGTGACCACAACAAATATAAATGGAGAAAAACTATGGAAAATCTAACAAATTAAGCTATTTAATCGTGCATTTTGGTGAAACCGACCTATGTTTTTTTTTGGTTTTTTTTACCCTATCATACTTTACAAAATAAACTTACCCCACATGCTCATCAAATAATCTACCCGGTCCAATTTTATTAAACAAACCTAATTCTCTTGCAAAAACAAATATAAGTGTAAAAGAAATAAAAAGTAAGAAGCGTTTCTCCCATGTACTTATTTTGGTGACTATTCGACGGACGAAGTTTCGGCATAGCTCTAATCGGGTGGCTCATACGGTTCACTATATGCGATTTCAGTTCTAAAAAGGTACTCCAATTGTCCGTACTGTCCCTACTAAGGCTAGTACAGAGCCTCGGTTATCGCCCATCATAGGCTCGCGAGCTCAATTCAAGGGATTAAATTTACTTATGCCTATGCGGAGGGACAAGTAAACTCACGAAAGCTTAAGTCATATGTAACTCGGAAGTATTCACTAGCCTGTGCGGAGGGACGAATTAACTCATGAAGGCATATCGTTTGCTTCCACTTAAGCGGATGGAGCCCGTGTAGAGAGCTCATGTTATGCAAAAATGCAAGTGCACGGTGTGGGGGGAGAAACTCAGAAACCTTTTCGTTTTTATTTTAAAACTAAAAAAAACTAAAACTGTAAAAACTTAGAGCTGAAAAACAAAAAGATAAAACAAGTTAGAAAAATATTTACAACATGATGCAAATGCATTACTTTTCAAAAAAACAAAAACAAAAATTAAGGATCACGACTAAATATTAATTTAAATAAGGAGTTTCGAAAATTTTGACAACACGCGTTTAATCTCGACTCGACTCTCAAAAAAAAAAATCCCTAGTGGAGTCGCCAACTATAGCGACCTAAAATTTGTTCGGGCGCTAATTGAGGCAATTATTAAAAATTTGAGAACATGGTTTGATTTTATTTAAAAGAGGGAGTCGCCACCGATCTTTTTTCCTAGGTGTGATCGGACACCTAAAAAATCCTATTTTTAAAAGAGAAATTATTTTTTTGAATTTCCTTTTAAAAAAGGGTCGAGTTTAGGTCTATGTCAAAATTCAGAGAAAAATAGGATTCGAGAGTCGGTTACATGCGAGGAAGGTATTAGCACCCTCGCAACGCCCAAAATTGGTATCTCGTTAATTTTCAAAAATACGACTTCAATTTAATATTTAATCGTGATCTAATTGAAACATGAGAATTTTTTGAAAACATGAAAATTTTTGAAATACAAATTTTTTTTGAAAACACGAAAATTTTAAAACACGAAAAATTTTTAAAAACACGAAAATTTTTGAAACACGAAAATTTTTTGAAACTCGAGAATTTTTTTCCCAAGAATTTTTTAAAAACACAAAAATTTTGAAAACACAAAAATTTTGAAATACGAGAATTTTTTAAAAACACGAAAAGTTTTGAAACTTGAGAATTTTTTTTAGAACCCGAGAATTTTAAAAAACACGAAAATTTTGAAACACGAGAATTTTTGAAAACACGAAAAATTTTGAAACACAAAAATTTTTATAAATTACAAATTGACGTATTATAATCTAAAAATGAAATTTTGATAATTTTTGAATGAATCTCTCATTATTATTATTATTATTATTATTATTATTATTATTATTTTGAAAAAAATAATTAAATTCTCTAATTTCCCAAAATGCATTCTATATTTAACACAAAATCAAAGATGTCCACCCAACATAGCAGTGAAATAGATTATTTAATGTCAAATCAATTCATTGCTTTTTTTTTTAAAAAAAATGAGCTCATTAAAAATTGAAATTAGTAAATGAAATCACAACATAATGCTAAAAAAAACCATTAAAAATATTAATGAAACATTACTTAAACAACATGGCCAAATGACAAATATAAGGTAAAAAAATAAAAAAATTACCACAAGCCAAAGTTTTGGGTTGCTGGAATGAGCTGCCAATGGTGTGGGCCTGCACTTTTTTTTAAAAAAAACTGATGGGCTGCAGTTGCGTCGGGCCGTTGTTGAGTGGGCTGTTGAAAACGGGCCGACACCTTGGGCTGCTGGTAGGTGTGGCGATGGGCCTGCGATTTAGGCAGCTGGTGGGTGGCCTGCCCTTATTTTTTTTCTTTTTCCTTTTTTTTTCTTCCCCTTCTTCTTCTCCTCATGCTGTCGATTCTCTCGGCCTGGTGGTGCGCCGGCAGCTGCGCCGCTCTTTTTCACTTCCCTTTTTTGCTTTCTTCTCCCTACTATTTTCTATTCCACCTTCTCTTCTTCTTTTCCCCTCTTTTTTCCTATTTTTTGGGGTGGGGTTTCTTCCGATTTTTGGGGGGTTTTGGTTGATGGTGTTGTTGGTTGTTGCTTCTTGCCGAAAATTCTTTGTGATTGCCAAGAAAGTCTTTGGATTTTTTTGTTTTTGCTCTTAGCTTCTTGCTTCCAAAGATTCTTTTAGCCACATGGGTGGGGATTTTCCCCTCTTTTTTTTTTTTGTCGAAAATGTTGGAGAGCCCTTCTTGATGTGTTTTTCTCTCTTTTAAAGCTTGTTTCTTTGCTTTTTTTTCCATACTTTTGCAGATAGCAGTTGAGGAGGGAGTGGCCACCCATGTCGGTGGCCCAAAAATCCGGGAATTAGGTGTCCCAAATCACGTAATCTGCCAGAAGGACCAAATCACAAATGCAGTAAAATTAACAGGTCAAAGTGTAATTTTAAGAAAGATGACGGGTCAAAATATAATCTGGGAAAAGTTTAAGGGTCAAAAGGTAACTTTGGAAAAGTTAAGGGGTCAAAATGTAATTTTGAAAGAGTTTAAGGTCAAAAGATAATCTTGGAAAAGATCAGGGTTAAAATTTAATTTAGGAAAAGTTAAGGGTCAAAATGTAATTTTGATTTTTTTGTATTTTTCAATTTTTTTTAATTTTGAAAATTAAACACGAATCAAGCCGGACAAAATTTAGTGCTTACAGTTAGTATTTGTATAACATATGATATGTTACCATTGTATGAACCCTAATTCGCTCTTTGGTGTTTTCATTATTGCCATGTATTGTTATTTTATGATTGCAATTATACTTTTGTTTTTATTATTGCATTGTAATTAAGGTTTCCAACTTATTTATGAAAAATTGTTTATTTTACATCCAAACAAACCAAACAAATATATATTGAGTCCACCTTATATTCGCTTAGTAAAAGCTTTCAAAAGAAGGCAAATTTGATGTTTGGAAATTCGAGGAATTGTGCCCTAATGTGTGGGTTTCAGTTCTTCATTTGACCAAATAATTAAATACCCTTTTAATCGCATGATTTGGAAATTATAAGATGATCTTAGTTTCAAGGTTTAAGACGCCATATTCTAACGTGTTGGATATGGTGTTTTATTCCTTTGTAATGAGAAAATCTTAAATTCCAACTTAAATTAATCAAATATTTTTCAAAAAGAATTACATTTTAATTTTTTTTAATTTTCATCATAAGGACATCAGTTAATTAATTTGGTACCAGTTCTGGGCGTATAAGAGTGCTATTCCTTCCTCGTATTTAACTGACTCCCGAACATGTTTTTCTATTTCGTAGACTAAAATTATTTTTTTCAAGGTGATCCAATTACACCTAAACAAAAAGGGTTGATGGCAACTCCACATCTCGTTTTAAAGTCGACCCCGTTTTCCACAAATAAAAAAAATGGTTTCGACAATAAATTTTATTGATGGTATTCTCTAATAAATAATATATAGCTATAATAGTTTTTAAAATCAAAAGTAATCTCCAATATATGTTATCCAAATAATAATGTAGTATTTATTTTTAATAAAAGAAAATTATCTATAATGATTCTAAAATCATCTTAAATAAAACGCCACTTAAATTCATTTTTTTAAAATTTTGAATTAAAACTAAAAAAATATGTTTAAGCTTGTTTTTATGAGCTTAACAACTATAATTGCAAGTGAAGATTTAAATTATCTCTAAAAAAAATTCATTGAAACTTTCATGCACACTACTGGTTTCATAATTGATATTAACTTACAAACTTACCCAGTCTTGGACAGTGAAACTAAAATTGATATCAAAGTTTTTAAAAGATATTACTTCTTAGCCATAAATAATCTGCAGAAGAATGACATCAATGCTAAAAACACTTGTTGTCTATTGATTGTTGGGCGATACATCACCTGCATGCCAAAAAAACAGAGAATAAACTTGTCAAATTACACTTTAAATCATAGAATTGTAAAGAGTATACAATCACCATCTAACAAAAATACCACATTGTAATCAATTCAATAAAATTGAAAAAGAAAAAAAAAATGACAATGGAAGATCAAAATGAAATGAATAAAGCTTGAATGAAAACATATGAATAAACAAAACAATAAAATTAATGAAAGAAAAGAGATGATCATTTGTATCACACTAAGAAAATATTTATTCATAAGAACATGTGTAACTACTAAAAAATTTAAAGACAATGAACAAAATTGAAAGCCTTCATAAATAGGAAATGAATTATTTTGCCATCAAGGTGAGCGAGAGAGACTTATCAGTTATGGCATAAAAAAAAAAAAAGAAAGGAAAATGAAGAGGGAAGCATGAAAAGAATTAAAGAAAAAGGTGAATAATATATCAACTATATATAAACCATAGTTTAATGTGTAATTGTATACATGAAATTTTAATTCGATCCAATTCTTGTAAATTACTAACACAATTATAGATATAATATCATTTTATGTTTATATATTGCATATATAAATAATTACATTTATTCAATATAAAAATAAATTAATGCATTTATTTATTTAAATGTGTATGATTAAATAAAAATTAAAGTTCAGGTATACAATTACAGATTAAATTAAAGTTCATATATAATTCAATAGAAATAGTATAAATAAAATTTAAAATATAATATTTTATCTAGATTAAGAAAATTGGGCTCTTTAAAAAAAAACTTCACAAGTTATTTCAAAAGAATAACAAGATTAAAATTTGATATTCAAAACATAAGAGATACCTGGGGCAAAAAGGATTGGCAAGTGAGATTTTGATGCATATTAAGAGAGAGCAACATGGTTTCTGACTATATTGTAAAAGAGGCTGGCAGTGATGCTGGTCGATTAATTATTCTCGAGGAGCCTCCACTCTGTGAGACATATTGTGGAAGGAGACAAGTAGCGAGCAATATTATTAGGTGCAGGAGAATAATGATTTCTAAACTAATTTAGTCTTCTCTTACCAACAAAATAAAATATAAGAGATAAATTAGAACAGATTAAAAAATTTTATGAGAATTTAAAGCATTGTAACTTAAAAAAAAAAAAGTTAACATAGTTAATAAGTAAAAAAAATTAAAAAGAATTAATTAAATTTGTTATATTTTATCCCTATTTTAAAAGATCAGATGTCTACATAATTCAATATAAGCATTTTAAAAATTCAATAAAAATACTAAAATTAACATTTAAAATAAATAAATTAAATTAAAATATAACATTTTATCTAGATTAAAAAAAATAATGTTTTTAAAAATTTTATCAAATTATTTTAAAAGAAAGTAGCAACATTCACATTTTGACATTCAAAAAAGAGATAAATTAAAAGGTATTTGAAGGTTACAAAATTTTGTAACAATTAAAAGCATTATAACGTTGAAAAAAAATTAAAACTTAACAAGCACAATTAATAAATTAAAAATTAAATAATTTTAAAATATAATTTTTTTTTAAAATTCAAAAATAAAATTATTTATTTTGATCTATCCATGAGTTGAATTGTGACTCGAGTCTAAAAAAAAATTGGGTAAACTATACATTGAGGAAGGATTCACACCTTATTAGTTGCTTCTTCATGGAGCAATCAACATTTTATCTCCAGCCGATTACATTTCTTCAATCTGTGATCATAAAATAAAAATGAATAATATATTGATTGTTTATAAAAAAAATATTATCCAAATTTGGAATAGGCATAGAATACGTGTTTGTGTTCAACATGTATATGCTTAGGATTTTTAAGTTAATTATATATATTTGAAAGATTATATCTCATTTATTATAGATTTAAGTTAACTACATATATTTGAAAGATTATATCTCATTTATTGTAGAGTAAATATATTGAAAATGAATACTTTAAATGAAATAATAAAAAAACGGTAAATAATATGATAGATAAAAAAAGTCATAAAAAAGAAAAAATAATTAATAGGTCAGGGCCAATGAAGTAGTGTACCACAATTAGTGCTTCTTCCAAGTCTGCCCATTATAGAACTGAAATTTTTTTGCATTCGTTTTGGTTGCGGACCTTCATCCATCTCCTCATACATAACTTTTCGCTTTATTAGGGAACCTTTACCTATTGATCCATCATCAGCAGAGCGTTGCTGGATATCTTCAAAATTTGCACAACACTGGCTACCATGCAGCTCTTGTATTTGTTCCATCTCTTCCAAATCTCTCTCATACACTATTCTAACACCACACTTCTTTGTTGGGTAAGGGTCCCACTATGTGGGAGACCCTTAAAACATGCCATGTTTTATGGCAAGTTTATTTGTTTTTTCTTTGACTTTTTCATCATTTTCTTTTGTCTTTCATGGAGGGGTGTGTGTGTGGCAAATTAATATAGTCAGAGAGCAAAATGAGAATGAGAGATTAGAGAGAAAAACGTGAGAAACAGAGAGTTTGAAGCTAGAAAAATTATTTTTTTTTCAAGTTTGGAGCAGCTGTGATCAACTCTTCGATCGGAGGTCCATCTGTGGTTCGATTGAGCTGATTTTTGGACAGCATCTAAACGACAAGGTGTTCTTGATTTTGTACGGTCGGATTTTTCATCCGAGTCCTGTAGCGTCAGAAATACCCGTTTTACAGCAGCTACGTTTTTGGTGATGTTCTCCAATTTTTCTCTCTTTTGCTAAAGATTACATATTGTTAGCCTTGTTGGAGTTGAATGCTTGTTGTAGGCTTGATATTGTAATCTTGTAGCTGAACATTTAATTATAGTGGAGCTTTTGATCGGACTCTAAAGTCCCGTGGTTTTTACCCTTGATTTAGAGGGGTTTTCCACGTAAAAATATCGGTGTCTCTGTTTATTATTTTTGTTGGTTGATTTGTGGTTGATTAAGGTTGCTAGAGAACATATTTTTGTGCTATTGTGCTTACCATAATATTTGACTGGAGTTATAGGGAGAGAAAGAACACCGGTTTTGTTTCCGCTTTGTTTCGGTTGTTCGGTTTCTTCCCAACATTCTTCACCTTAACACTGTACGAATGTCCAAAAGACAGCTCAAGTTGATGGCATTCCTGATCTAAGTAACCTGCTGTCCATAAATTATTGGATTCGCGTTCACCACATTTGTCTTCCGAGGGAACCGGATACAACTTGTCACGTGTGAAATAACGAATTAAAATGTGGTCCTTCATTACGGGCCGTTCAAAATGATAATTTACACGCCAGCCACTACAATCGACTTGTCGACGATCTCTACCCTGGAAATTAGATTGAGTGCAATTGGCTTGTCCAGAATATCTACCATGGATAACAGCTCTACACATGAGATGCTCATCCCTTGAAGCATCATTACTGACAAAAATGCAGCACAAAGCAACTCCCATCCATTGACTACCATTCCGAACTTCCAGAGGCAAATCTATCTTAATCGAAGAGCCACCTCTTTGTTGACTAAACCATTCTGGCATTTCACTTCCAGGTATAATAAAATCAAACTTTTCTCTTGAATTTCCAAATACCTGCAAAATAAAACTTCGCTTGTTTGGTAACTAACACCATGAATAATTATATGACAGAGAAACAGATATATTAACGAACCTTTAGATGTTTTTTCAGCAATGTTAAGGCATCGATGTTCTTAGCCCATCTGAAGCAATTAACACCTAGTATATTCGAATCATAACGTGAACTTAAAACTTTTGATGGATTTGCAACTATTTCCAAAGAAGCACAACCATTTATTCTTACACCACTTATACTTGTTGGAAGCTCAGGCAACGATTTAAGCGCCCTGCAATCTGACAATCTAAGAAATCCAAGCTCGGAAAATTGAGTAAGACAATGGAATCATAGAATTGTAAAGAGTATACAATCACTATCTAACGAAAATACAACAAAATTGAAAAAGAAAAAAAATGACAATGGAAGATCAAAATGCAATGAATAAAGCTTGAATGAAAACATATGATAATACTCTGAAATGACATGTTTTTATGTATATTAATTGGATGATTATTTTGAGTATGATCTTATTAATTTGAGCTATTTATGATTTTTTATTTTGTAGGGGCTAAATTGAAGGCAAAAGGAAATTTAAGGGTAAAAAGCGTGAATTTGAAGATAAAGTGGGCCAACATGCGACATAGAAAAAAAGTGGTGCCAAAAATGCAAGTATGGAAGACACAAGGGAAAAAATGCAAAGAAGTGATCTTTTATAAACACAAGAGTCTATTTAATTTTTAATTATATTAGGATAATTGTTAGATATTATTATTTAGATTTTAATTTATCTTTTATCTTTACTTATCTTTATTTATCTGTATTTATCTTTTAGAATTTAAGTAGGACTAGATTAGGTTTCTTAGTATTATAAATAGGGGATCGAGTGACACAAATTGGATATCATCTTTTCTGTAAATACTCCCTCCCCAAAAAAGCGTAGCCTTTGTTCCTTTTCTTTATTCAATAAATTTTTCATTTCAATTACCATCTAGTCAAAGGTTGTCGAAATTCCCTAAAAAGGGTTCATGAGACTTAGAATCCGCGCTTAGCCTTCTCAACGAGTATTCATCGCTTCTTCGTATTGCGGGGCTAAAGATTCCGCCCATATCCCTTCAAAAGTGATCTTTTCAATTTGTGCAAGGAATGATCGCTTTGTATATTTTCGAAAGGTTGCACAGTCTATTCATTAGCTTACTGCGTTAGTGGTTTTCGAGCCCAAAAGACAAAATGGCGTGGCATTCGCTATTAAGAAGTACGATCTAGTGTAAGACAGTCCCACAAAAGTAACGGTTGGCTAGAGTCAGGTTCTTCTAGATCGTAAGTCTAAACCCTAAGTGGAGCTGGTGGTCGTAGGCGTCCTCTTCCACTATAACTGGCTTATTCTGTTCGAGAAGGATTATCTAAAAGCCAAGAATTGAATCCAAGAAGGATTGAGATAAACCGAGGCTGGAATCTCCTCATAAGAATAAAACTCTCTTTTCTCAAACTTTGTCTTTCATTACAATTTTAATTTTAATTCAACCAAACTCTATTTTTTTATTTTTTTAAGGAACTCAGGTTTTCTTGGGCATGATTCTATCCGGGAACTGCGTTTTTGGGAAGCGAAAGAGAGTTCGATTCACCAGAGGAATCCATAACACGAAGGGAACGTTGGAGTATATTCATTTTGAACTGTGGGGGCCATCAAGAGTGCCTTCGAGAGGTGGAGCTAATTATATGCTAACTTTTATTGATGATTTTTTCAGAAAAATTTGGACATTCTTCCTGAAGCAGAAAAGCGATGTGTTTTCCACATTTAAGTCTTGGAAAACTATGATTGAAAAACAGACAGGAAAACAAATAAAATACCTTCGCATAGACAATGGCTTAGAGTTTTGTTCTGATGAGTTCAATAAACTGTGCAAGTCAGAAAGGATCATGAGACACTTGACAGTTCGTCATACTCCACAGCAAAACGGAGTTGCAGAACTAATGAATAGAACGATCATGGAGAAGGTTCGATGTATGTTGTCAAATCCCAACTTACCAAAGTCGTTTTGGGCCGAAGCAGCCTCTACTGCATGCTTTTTGATCAACCAATCTTCATCCATTGCCATTGGGAAAAGGACTCCACAAGAGGTATGGTCTGGTAATCCTGCTAATTATTCTAATTTAAAGATCTTTGGATGTCCCGCGTATGCTCATGTTGATAATGGAAAATTGGAACCGAGATCCATTAAATTTGTTTTTCTTGGTTATAAAGCTGGTGTAAAAGGGTATAAGTTATGGTGTCCTGAAAATCGAAAAGTTGTGATTAGCAGAGATGTTGTTTTTTATGAAACTGCTATGATACCTAACTTATCTCTTAAAGGCTCTTCCAATAAAGAAAATCAAAAGCAGGTGGAGCATTAGATTAATACAGAGTCGACTCCTCAAGCCAGTACCAAAATTGAGAACAGAGTTGCTTCTTCACCACAATACTCTATCGTCAAAAATAGAACTAGAAGAGAAATTAAACCTCTAAAGAAGTATGCTGAGGCTGATCTAGTTTTTTATGCTTTAAATGTGGCTGAAGATATAGATGCAAACTAAGAGCCGTCTAATTATTTGAGGCGGTTAGCTGTGAAGACTCAGAAAAGTGGATGTTTGCTATGCAAGAGGAGATGGAATCACTCCATAAAAACAGAACATGGGATCTTGTGAAACTTCCTAAAGGTAAAAAGGTTGTTCGTTGTAAATGTGTGTTTAAAAAGAAAGAAGGGACTCCAGGAGTTAAAGAACCCAGATATAAAGCAAGGCTTGTTGCAAAAGGTTACAGTCAAATTTCAGGAGTAGACTTCACAGATGTGTTCTCCCCAGTTGTGAAGCATAGTTCGATTCGAGCTTTGCTTGGTATTGTGGTGATGTATGATTTGGAGCTTGAGCAGTTAGATGTAAAAACTACATTTTTACATGGAGAACTTGAGGAAGACATTTACATGCAACAACCAGAGGGTTTTACAGTCTTAGAAAAAGAGGACTATGTTTGCTTGCTGAAAAAGTCCCTTTACGGTTTGAAACAATCACCAAGACAGTGGTACAAGAGGTTTGATTCTTTTATGACTTCTCATGATTTTAAAAGAAGTAGTTTTGACAAATTTGTTTTACTTTAAGAAAAAGCAGTGATGGTTCTTTTGTGTATCTACTTCTTTATGTTGATGACATGTTGATAGCAGCAAAAGATAAAGGAGAGATAAGAAAGGTCAAAGCCCAACTAAGTGAAGAATTTGAGATGAAAGATTTGGGACCAGCAAAGAAAATACTTGGTATGGAGATTCTCAGAGATAGAAAAGCAAGTAAATTTTACCTAAGTTAGAAGGGGTACATTGAGAAAGCTCTTTGCAGGTTCAATATGCAGAGTGCTAAGCCTGTTAGTACTCCTTTAGCAGCCCATTTCAGACTTTCATCGACTTTGTCTCCACAATCAAATGATGAGATTGAGTACATGTCACGTGTTCCATACTTTAGTGCAGTGGGATCTCTCATGTATGCTATGGTTTGTTCACGTCCAGATTTATCATATGCAGTCAGTGCAGTTAGCAGATACATGGCGAATCCTAGTAAAGAACATTGGAAAGCAGTTCAGTGGATTTTAAGATACTTACGAGGTACTACTGATGTTTCCTTACAGTTTGGAAGAACTAGAGATGGAGTCATTGGGTATGTTGATGTTGATTTTGCTAGAGAGCTTGATAGAAGAAGATCTCTCACTGGTTATGTCTTTACAATCGGAGGTTGTGCAATCAGTTGGAAAGCTACTTTGCAAACTACGATCGCTTTGTCTACCATCGGCCGAGTACATGGCGATTAACGAGGCTTGTAAAGAAGCTATTTGGTTGAAGGGACTCTTTAATGAGCTCAATGAAGACCTTCAAATTAGCACAGTATTTTGTGACAGTCAGAGTGCCATCTTCCTTACAAAAGATCAAATGTTTCATGAGAGAACAAAACACATTGATGTTCGGTATCATTTTATTCGTAATATTATTGCTCGTGGTGATATTGTTGTGAGAAAAATTAGTACTCATGAAAATCCTGCAAATATGATGACTAAGTCACTTCCTATAACCAAGTTTGAGCATTGCTTAGACTTGGTTGGTGTTCATTGTTGAAGTTAAACCCTTAAGGGGTTTTATGGAAAAGGTTGAGAACTTGTTCATTAAGAGTTCGCGATGAAGAACTTGTTTATTTAGAATTCGTGTCAAGTTGGAGATTGTTAGAATTAAGTGACCCGAATCCTTATTTAAATAAAATACAATGGTAAAATAAAATAAAAGAAGAATCCCTATAGAACTACACTTCTTTTATTTTATTTTAAATAAGGTTTTTTAAATCTTATTAAACTCCATCTATTTGATATTGATTAGAATAAGGAGTTTCAATCTTACTACACTCCTATTAGAATATGGCTTTACAAGCCTATAAATAGATATGGTCTATTCCTCTTGTAATTGATTCGAATTCGACATAGTGAATTTTCTTCTCCTCTGCCCGTGGTTTTTCCCCGAAAGGGTTTCCACTTAAAATCTGTGTGTTCTTTAAATTTTTATTTCTCTTTTCTTTGCGATATATTGTCATTACCGACGTTATTATTTTTCTCATTGGTAAACAACTTCATTACTATTAATTCTTTTTTTTAGACTTTTTTAATCTATGGTAGTATTTATAGTTTTTTTTATTATTTCATTTAACTTTACTCCACAACAAATGAGATATAATCTTTCATGTAATTAATTTAAAATTTTTGAACATATACACATTAGAACACGAACTCATATTCTATGCATATCCTAAATTTGGATAACATTGTTTCATTTTTGTTTGAAATTGTTAGAAACCCAAGTATGTGTTAAATGTGATATATTAAAATTGTTTTTATATAATTAAAAGATTAATTATATTCGTATGTTTATATATAACAAATATTAAATAAGAATCATATAAGCATAATGTTATATGAATAATATCAGAATAATATCTTTGATTATATTTCTAAAACGTTTCATATAAATTCATTTTCTAATTATAAATATTAAACAATAGTTATTCTATATGTATAAAAAAAGTAATTCAGCCACTGTAAATCGAAATAAACTTTGCTCATATATATACATATATATATATAATGTAATAAATAAAAAGGTTTGCTTTCCAGAACTACAGTCCCTTGTGTACTGCAGCTTAAATTCATTTACATGGCCCATTATCATTGATCAAAATCTTCTACTTGGAAGTTCCTTGAATGCCCAACTTCCACCAGAAAGTTCCTTGAGAGATCTCTCAAAAATGGGTTCAAACTTCAAAGTAGTTCCCTTAGACTCTCTAAAGTTTCGGTTATTAAATGAATGAATTTTTTAGTCATTCGAATTGGTATGATGAGTTAATTGTATTGACTTCCTAATCATGCTAATTTAATCAAGAGCTTAAATATGTTTATATATATATATATGAAAATTATTTTAAAATTTTACAAATTCAAAATTTAATTAGTAATTGAACTAATCAAATTATTAATTTTTGGTCTGATTAATTTATCTGATTAAATTAAATAAATTATTAAGAATATTAAAGAATAAAGTGCTAATGGGTTGAACCATGGGAATTGAGAGTATTTAGAAATGAATATAGTGATGTAAAGTAGAATACTGGTTTTGGTTGTATAGGAGGAAATACAACATGGGTTTGTAGTTGCTAACTAGAAATCAAATCCAAATTAGGCCTAACTAGTACTGTTTAGTTGGGCCTAAAATTCTGTTCAAAAAATATACTTAGGTAAAATAATTAGATTGGTTTAAAATATAAATTAAACTTAGAATTTTAATATTCAAGGATGAAATTGGCTTGATTTGTTTTATATTTTTGTAATATATTTTTATTTTATTTGTATGTATTATATAATTTATATAGTATAAAGTTAAATGTATAATAATACAGTACTATAAAAACATTAAAAATATATCTTGTCTAAATTTAAAATTTTAATAAAAGAAAAAATATTTAATTACATATATGTATTAAAATTAATATGTGCTGTCCTAGAAAACACTTTGAATAGTTTTTTTATAGATATGGATGAATTTGAGAAAATTTTCATATTTGTGAATGTAAAAGTTGCCATTATCATTGTCATTGTTATCTTTGCTTTTATTTTCTAATTATGATATTTCCGTTGATCATAAAGACTATCGAAATCATGCTGAAAGTGGTGATATGGAAATTGTTGACGAGAAAGCAATAAAGGTTATCAGAATCATACTGAGAGTGGTGATCAGGAAATTGTTGATGAGAAGGCAATAATCTACCTTGCGTATATGTTTGATATCTATATAGGATTATGTAAGTAGGATGCATTTGTTTTACTATGTACCGAAACCTTTTTATAGTTTGCAATTAAACAATAAATGTAACTTTGAAAATTATCTTACTTTAAAGTTGGATTTAGCTTTATAATTGATTACGTATATGGATAAAGAACAGTGAAGCATTGTTTTTCAAACACATAAGGACTGAAAAGTAATAACAATGAATGAAAGTTTCTAGCAAGAAAGAACATTGGGTTACAGAGATGGGCAATGTTGTTGCAAATACTATCAATTCTCTGTCCTACAGGGAAGAAACTTAGATATAAACTTGGGTCTTTTCCTATCACCTTCATCTTTCCGGATAATTGGTCAACCGGTTTAATACATTTTCATCCAATTCGGTTAGACCTATCTAATGGTAGAGTTACCAGCTTAATCCTAAATATTTTAAAAAAATTAAAATATAAAGCTCGAAAATTAAACTTAAATAAAAACATTAAGCCCTTTTTAAAATATTTTTCGAGCAACCTATTTTTCAATTTCATTATATCTTTTGCTCAACTTCAAAACTAATAAAAATGGTCCACAACTTTATGACTAAAAATTTTATATCGTTAATGTTGATGTCCAAGGTAGAGTTTGGATAGGTAATTGGGTGTGATGTGGTAGTTTAGTTTATTTTTTATCTCAAGCTACATTATTTAATTTTATCGCCATTATTATTTTTACACTAATTACAAATAAACGCATAGTCCATCCAAACTAAGTCTAAATTGATCATTTATGCACTACAGCAAAACATACTTTTACCGGCGTTTTTAGTGGCGTTTTAAATCAAAACGCCGCTAATTTTATACATTAGTGGCGTTTGAAGTAAACCGCCGCTAAAAAATGAGAAATAGCGGCGTTTATTTTAAAAACGCCGCTAAAAATGATATATAGCGGCGCTTACTACACAAACGCCGCTAAAAGTCAGACCTGTAGCGGCGCTTCTTTACAAACGCCGCTAATAGTCAGACCTGTAGCGGCGCTTCTCCACAAACGCCGCTAAAAGTCAGACATGTAGCGGCGCATCTTTACAAACGCCGCTAAATGTCAGACATGTAGCGGCGCATCTTTACAAACGCCGCTAAAAGTCAGACATGTAGCGGCGCTTCTCAACAAACGCCGCTAAAAGTCAGACCTGTAGCGGCGGTTCTTCAGCAACGCCGCTAAAAGTCAGACCTGTAGCGGCGCTTCTTCACAAACGCCGCTATAAGTCAGACCTTCAGCGGCGCTTCTTTACAAACGCCGCTATAAGTCAGACCTGTAGCGGCGCCTCTTTACAAACGCCGCTATAAGTCGGACCTGTAGCGGCGCATCTTTACAAACGCCGCTATAAGTCAGACCTTTAGCGGCGCTTCTTTTCAAACGCCGCTATAAGTCGGGCCTTTAGTGCGATTCCGAAAAACGCCGCTATCAGTCCGACCGTTTCTTTAGCCATTTTTTGGATTTTTTAAATTTATATATTAAATAATTTATTATATAATCGTAAAAGATATATATTAATTTGAAAATATTAAATTAATTACCATCATAGTTTAGGGTTTAGCATATATATAGTTTAGAGTGTAAGGTTTAGGAGTTACTGTTTTAATGTTTAAGGATTATATGTGGTTTATGATTTGCGGTTTAATGTGTTAGGGTTTCATGGGTATAATAAGGAGTACACCTAGCATATTTAATTTATTATATATATATAAATTATAAATATATTTTACATTATTTAAAAGATAATAGATAAGCTTTATATATATATATTAAAATTTAAAAAAATTGTAACTCATACATATGTAGAGAAACAAAAGTAATTAGTAAATTGAAATTAACGTTATTTATATTTATTAAAATATTGAAAGAAATATTATATAATATTCAAAACTAATTATCTAAATAATTTAGGGTTTAAGGCTATAATTAAGGGTACTTAATTTAGTCGTTTGTATGGGCTGACTAGGGTTTCGAGTTCAGTATTTTAAGATTTAAGAATTAGGGTTTATATATAGTCTATGGCTTAGAGTTTAGGGTTTCAGTTATGACTTGGGTTTATAGTTTAAGGTTCACAGGTTTAGGGTTTATCGATTAATAAAAGATAGAATATCAAACTATAAACCTGATTGTGCATAATTTCTTTATCCCTAAACCCTAAACTCTACACCGTAAACATTAAACCCTAAACTATAAACCCTAAAACCCCAACCATTGACCCATAACCCCTAACCCCTAACCCCTAAATCCCAGACCCTACACCCTAAACCCTAAATCCCAAATCCAACACCCTAATTAGTTATCCATATATAAACCCTAAATTGTAAATCCTATACAATTTAAACCCTAAACTCTAAATATCAGATTTAGATTCTAAACCATAAATTATAACTCTAAACACTGAAAACCCTAAATTGTAAATTATATACAGTCTAAACCCTAATCTCGTAGGTTACATTTTAATTTAATATTATGCTTTAATTTTTTCTATTGTTTGGAAGTTATTTTTATAACTTTTAAATAATGCTATTTCATTTTTTATTTCACTTAAAAGAAAATTAAAATTGAAACTTATTTTGTGAATTTTATTTATAAAGTGCTTAAAATGTAAAATAAATTGATTAAAATATAACAATCAATCAAATCATGCAACGCGTGGTGATAATCCTAGTTCTATTCATTTATAACTATTTGCCTGTAAAATAAATAAATATATTAATAATTTATTTTAAAAATTAATTATGAGTTAACATATTAATAAAATTTAGTCAAAATAAAATCAATTAATCCCCTCTATTAATAAAAATTATTATTAACGGATTTAACCCTTACGAAAGATAACACGTACGTTATACAAAATCAATCAAAAAGTAACATGTGACATGTCATATAGATAAATATTCTTGACATAGCATGTCTTATCTTAAGAAATAAAAAATTTTTTAAAAAAATGTTAGTATAAATATTACAATAATGATGTCGCATGCGTGTTTGCCATAGTGTGTGAATCGCGCAACAAATATATTCCTAGACATAGCATTTTTATGTTAAGAAATTATTAAAATTTAAAAAAATGTTAGTATAAATATTAAAGGCTAAACTATGGCGTATGAAACATAATTTAGTGGCGTTTTTGCAAAACGCCACCCAATTAGAATGACGTATTAGTGGCGCTAGTAAAAACGCCGCAAAAGGATGTATTTAGTGGCGTTTTTGAGCGCGCGCCGCAAGTTTGTATATACATTAATCTTGACGCCGTCGCTTTACCAAGAGTATAATGTTCATTAAGGAGGACGACGTCGTTTTATGAACAAGTAGTGGCGCTTTTCAAAAACGCCGCAAACCTTTTATTTAGTGGCGTTTTTACGAAAACGCCGCAAGTTTGTATATACATTAATCTTGACGTCGTCGTTTTACCAAGAGTATAATGTTCATTAAGGAGGACGACGTCGTTTTATGAACAATTAGTGGCGCTTTTTAAAAACGCCGCGAAGCTTATATTGAGTGGCGTTTTTGTAAAAACGCCGCAAGTTTCTACGGACTTTATCTTCACGTCGTCGTTTTATCAACAGGGTAATGTTGATTAAGGAGGACGACGTCGTTTTCTGAATGATTAGTGGCGCTTGTTACAAACGCCGCAAAACATAAACTGAATTTGAGCAAAACGCCGTCGTTCTGCTCTGCTCGGTTTTATCCCCCTTTTTCCCCGAAATCCCTAAGTGTTGCTCCTAAAATTTTTCTTGCCTTGGTTTTGTGCTTCAATTTTTCTGCCGAAATTCCATCTCCCCTAAATTCCCTCGTCCCTAAAATTTTCTGCTCAAACTTGGTGGATTTCCCAATATCCGCTCGCTCGTCGTCCTTTGTTTGCTCATATTTCGCAATATCCCTACATTCAACCAACAACGACAGTATCGCCGTCAGTATCGCCGTCAGATCGTCGTGCGTATCCCCACAGTTTTCGTGGCTCAGATCGTCGTCTTGACAAAGGTACGAGGCTGGTTCTCTTCATCTTCTCTGTTTTGTTCTACTGTTCTTAATTTTGTTTTGTTCTACTGTTCTTAATTTTGTTTTTATTTTGCTGTGAATTGGGTTTCTCTGTTTCGATTGAAATGGCAAAGTAAGGAGGCCTCTGTTTCAATTCCGATTAAGTTGCCGAAAAGGTAAGCACACTCTTTTTGTTCTTATTCTTGGATATAGGCATTAAATTTTGGTAATAACTTAGCCCCAATAAGTCAATTGAATCAGTTTGATTTCTCCTGGTATTGGAAATAAGTTTGCTTCATGATCCCAATTGCTTTCGAACTGAAGTTGCAGTTCTCATAAATTTTCCTCCTGTTATAATTGTTTAGTAATTTTAATCCTCTGTTCAGTTTCCGAATTAGGTCTACATTTGCGAACAGTGTTTTGTTTACCCCAAATTCCAATTTTCTAATACCCTATTACAATATATGCTGATGATTTTCCATTAATTTTAAAAAATATTAATTTATTAATATTAATTTAGTGCAGTACTAACATTTTCATGATTTTTAATGATTTTCTTTTCTGTTTTTAATGATTTTTCTATTCTGTTTTTGTGTGTGCTTGAATTCACATTGCAGACTTGTTTGTATTGGGACTGATTAGGAGCGGACTGAATCAGATTACGAAAACATTTTTTGAAGGAAACGAAACCGAACAGATACTTCTTCGCCTGTGGATTTATACGGGTGGATTGCGGCTTTATCTTTTCATCTGAGGTGAGTTGATT
This sequence comes from Gossypium bickii, assembly GCA_025503065.1. NCBI lineage: Eukaryota > Viridiplantae > Streptophyta > Magnoliopsida > Malvales > Malvaceae > Gossypium > Gossypium bickii. The sequence continues at coordinate 126,180,498 of CP106711.1, forward strand.
GAGTTGAAATTATTTCAACTAATTTTAGTTTCTAAACACGATCTTTCTACATGCTGGACCTTTGATTTTTCTAAACTGCTATGTCAATTTTTGTAGCATTGGTTTGAACTTAAGTTGTATGTTTTTGGAGTAGGAGTAGGCATGGTAAGTATCAGTACTCTTACTCCTAAGTACTGGTACTTCTGAAGTTGGTTGCCAAAATGTTGAAGTTGGACTTACTCGTATTGATACAGGGCTTACAAAATTTCAATATATATATATTTATAAGTATATGTACATCGTTCAGTTACCTCAAAACATTGGTTTGTAATATATACGTTTTTAATATACGTTTTAATATACTTGAGCTTGAAGCCTAGATGCTTGTTAAGCAAACAAAAGAAATCAGATATGAAGCTTAAGCTTAATAATTATGATTAAAGTAGTAACTTACATATTAATAATGATTAAAGTAGTAATAATAATAATAATAATAATAATAATAATAATAATAATGATTAAAGCAATAATAATAATAATAATAATAATTAAAGTAATAGTAATAATAATAATAACAATAATGATTAAATTAATAGTAATAATAATAATAATGATTAAAGTAATAATAATAATAATGATTAAAGTAATAATAATAATAATAATTAAAGTAATAGTAATAATAATAATGATTAAAGTAATAGTAATAATAATAATAATGATTAAAGTAATAATAATAATAATAATGATTAAAGTAATAATAATAATAATAATTAAAGCAATAGTAATAATAATAATAATGATTAAAGTAATAGTAATAATAATAATGATTAAAGCAATAATAATAATAATGATTAAAGCAATAATAATAATAATAATAATAATAATAATAATTAAAGTAATAGTAATAATAATAATAACAATAATGATTAAATTAATAGTAATAATAATAATAATGATTAAAGCAATAATAATAATGCTTAATTATAATAATAATTACAGTAATAGTAATAATAATAATAACAATAATGATTAAATTAATAGTAATAATAATAATGATTAAAGTAATAATAATAATAATGATTAAAGTAATAATAATAATAATTAAAGTAATAGTAATAATAATAATGATTAAAGTAATAGTAATAATAATAATGATTAAAGTAATCATAATAATAATAATTAAAGTAATAGTAATAATAATGATTAAAGTAATAGTAATAATAATAATAGTAATAATAATGATTAAAGTAGTAATAGTAATAATAATAATGATTAAAGTAATAGTAATAATAATGATTAAAGTAGTAATAGTAATAATAATAATGATTAAAGTAATAGTAATAATAATAATAATAATAATAATAATAATAATAATAATAATAATGGTTAAAGTAATAATAATAATGATTAAAGTAATAATAATAAATAAAGTAATAGTAATTAAAGTAATAGTAATAATAATTAAAGTAATAGTAATAATAATAATAATAATGATTAAAGTAATAATAATAATAGTAATAATAATAATAATAATAATAATGATTAAAGTAGTAATAATAATAATGATAATAGTAATAGTAATAATAATGATTAAAGTAATAGTAATAATAATAATAATGATTAAAGTAGTAATAATAGTAATAATAATAATTAAAGTAATAGTAATAATAATAATAATGATTAAAGTAATAATAATAGTAATAATAATAATAATTAAAGTAATAGTAATAATAATAATGATTAAAGTAGTAATAGTAATAATAATCTCGATTCTCGATTTGAAATTTTAATTTAACTTACATAATACGTAATACATACCTAACATAAAATTATATAACTTACATAATACATAACTTACATATTAATAAGATTCAAAGTATATAGGTCGGAAACTTGTGGGTTGCCTTATATCTCACTGGAAGATATAACGGATCCTCCTGTGTGTAACAATGCCACGTATGAAGAATCTTGAATAATACATGCAATTTAAATAATACTTACAATGCCATGTATGATGAAGCTTAAATAAATCTTTGTTTTAAAAATCAAATTCTTGTCAATTAACAATTAGTAGTGTAAATTATCACAACTTTAGACTTCAACAACAACGAAATGGATAGGAGTTGGATGAAATCATCAAGGGTAAGCAACGGCTATCGAAATGGAGTAGAAACTTTTCTCGAATTTCGTGATTTCAAAATGCAAGCCAAGAGAATATGATTCTTTGCCGTGTAAGAAGTGTTGCAATGGTTTATGGCATTGTCGTGAAGTGGTCTACGAACATCTAGTAGTTGATGGCTTTGTCCGGGGGTACAAAATATGGTTTTTCCATGGAGAGAGTACACCTAGTGTAGCATCTTCATCGATGAATCAGAGGTATCATCATAGTGCTTTCAATCAGAATGTTAGAGACGATAACATGGAAAACATGTTGCGGGATGCTTTTAATATGCGTAGTGATGGTTTCGGGTCGTTTCCACCTGACTTGGGTGCAACCGATGATGATAGTTTTGTTGGAAATACTTTCACCGAGCGGGGAAGAAGTGTACCAGATGAACAACCAAATGAAGAAGCGGCAAGATTCTACACGTTACTTGGTGAAATGAACGAAGAACTCGTATGAGGTTCAAAATTTTCCAAACTATCATTCTCAGATTCGTCTTTTTCACTTGAAATGTTTGGGGGGGTGGACCGGAAACTCGTTGACAATGCTGTTAGAGTTTCTGCAAGAAATGTTCCCTTTTGCAAAAATCCCGCGATCTTCCAAAGATATGAAGAAATTGATAAAGGATCTAGGCCTTGGCTACAACAAAATTCACGATTGTTTAAATGATCGCATGTTGTATTGGGGCGACCGGATAAACCAACAGTGCTGTCATGTATGCGGTCAATCCCGTTGGATTAATAGAAATACAGAGGACGGTAACGAGGATGAACACGATACACAGTCAAAGAAGCAGCCAGTTAAGATTTTGCGGTATTTTCCGCTAATACCAAGGCTTCAACGGCTTTTCATGTCCTCGAAGACAGCCGAATCAATGACGTGGCACCGGGATGGACGAACAGATGATGGGTTGTTAAGGCATCCCGCAGATTCTTTAGCTTGGAAATCTTTTGACTCAAAATTTCCAAGCTTTGCAAGCGATCCTCGGAGTGTGAGGCTTGGGCTAGCATCCGATGGATTTAACCCTTACAAACTCATGAGCACAACGTACAGTACTTGGCCTGTGGTGCTTGTTCCCTACAATTTGCCTCCATGGGTTTGCATGAAACAATCTTCTTTTATCTTGTCTATGATTATACCTGGAGAGAAAGGGCCGGGGAATGATATTGACGTTTATTTGCAGCCACTTGTTGAGGAGTTAAAACAACTATGGGCTGGTGTTCAGACATACGATGCAATGAGAAAAGAGAACTTTAATTTACGTGCGGCTTTAATGTGGACTATTAACGACTTCCCGGCTTATGCTAATTTATCTGGTTGGAGTACCAGGGGACGTTATGCTTGTCCGTGTTGTGCTGCACAGACATGTTCGCAATGGTTATATAATGGGAAGAAGTTCTCGCACATGGGGCATCGCCTAGGTGGTTACTGGAAAATCATACATTTAGATTTTTGAGTGCTCGGTTTGATGGTACTCAAGAGTTCGCATCAGTTCTTCCGCAGACCTGTGGATCCGAAATATTCTTAATGTTGAAAGATATGAATTTCATTTATGGGAAGGTGAATCAACCGGCTAACCCGCAAAGAAATAGAAGATCTAGGGATGAATCTGATGATGAATCTGATGAAGAGGATGATCCTCATGAGGCGGACTTGTGGAAAAAAAGAAGTATTCTTTTCGAGTTGCCTTATTGGAAGCATCGATTTTACGCCATAATCTTGATGTCATGCACATAGAGAAAAATGTCTGCGAGAACATCATTGGGACTATTTTGAATGTCGATGGAAAATCGAAAGATAATCTCGTGAGTCGACTTGATTTAGTCCACATGGGAATTCGGGCGTGAGCTTCATCCCCGAGAACTTCCGAATATGAAATATCGGTTGTCACCGCTATTTTTTCAATGTCAAAGACGGAGAAAGAAGTGTTCATGCGGTGTTGAAGGATATAAAGGTCCCGGATGCGTATGCATCAAATATTTTCGATGATGTGAGTCTTAAGGATCAAGACTATATGGCTTAAAATCGCATGACTATCACATCTTGATGCAAGACTTACTCCCGGTTGCTATGCGGTGTTGTATGTCTAAAAAGGTGACGGCTCCTATAATTGAATCGTCAAATATAATGAAAGGTATTTGTGGTAAAGTTTTGAATGTTCAAGAACTTGAGAGACTACAAGATCGAGTCGCATTGACTTTATGCAACTGGAGAAGATCTTCCCACCTTCCTTCTTCACTATTATGGTGCACTTGTTAATTCATCTCGCGTGAAGCACTTCTTGGTGGACCCGCTTTTCATCGATGGATGTATCCCATTGAAAGGTCTTAATTTATTTGCAACATATTCCTTCATTCAGCTCAATGCCTTTAGTTGCAACTTTTGTTAATGTTGTATACCGTGTTTAGGTTCCTTTCCAAATTGAAGTCATACTGCCGCAATAAGCGTTATCCGGAAGGATCAATTGCCGAGGCTACTTGGCCAGAGGAATGTATGACTTTCTGTTCGAGGTATTTGGAAGATGTTGAAACAAGAATGAACAGACCAAGTAGAAATGCTGGGCTCACAGATCATAATTTGGTCGACACTTATTTATTTCAAAGTTTCGGAGAACCGATCGGCAAAGTCGAAATTGTAGAATTAGACGATAGATCGTGGGTCCAAGCACATCGATACATTCTTTTTCATCACGATTCAATGGAACCATTTCGGACGTAAGTTCTAGAATTTGATAAATACTCATCAATTATAATTTATTTGTCTTCTAACAAGGTAAAACCTTTTTTACCGTACAGTGAGTACAAACAAATATTAAGAGCTCGTTCACGATCCCGAAGATTAAATCGACGAGAAATTAATAAGTTGTTCACAGAAACATTCCATGAATGGTTAAGCCAAATGGTATGTAATTTAAGTTTTCATTGACAAGTCATAATGTTCTCTCATAACATTCATAATTTCTCGGTTTACTTTCCATCAATAGGTTTAGAGCGGAATGAAGTAAATGACGACGTTAAATGGCTTTCACAAGGTCCAAACAGAATAGTTAAAAGATATAATGGCTTTCTCATCAACGGATACAGATTTCATACAAAGTATCGCGAGAGATTGAGAAGAACCCAAAATTGCGGAATTGTTGTTAATTCTTCGATTACAAGTTATGCTAGTGCTAGGGACAGTAATCCGGTCGAGGGGAATATGGAGTATTACGGACTTACATCGACATCATTGAGTTGGATTATTATGGCAATTGCAAAGTTGTCTTATTTCGAGGTGATTGGGCTGATGTGAATACGGCTCACGGAATTAAAAATGATCAATATGGCTTTACAATGGTGAATTTCTCTCGATTGATTCACACCGGAGAACAACTGATGGACGAGCCGTATGTGTTTTCTTCTCAAGTTAAACAAGTTTTTTACTCCGAAGATCCAACTGATGAGGGTTGGTACGTTGTACTTCGAAACACCCCTAGAGACTTGTTCGACATTGGCAAAGTGGAAGTAGAGATGACATAGTCGAAAGATCGTAAACTTTGCCTTTTTCGAACAAGACTTAACCGAAAATATCCCTAGTACTAGTCAACAATTTCAATGGGTTCGTCAGGATGTGGACGAAGATATTTACGAAATATGATGTAGTAAGATTTAATGATTTATTTTCTATATGTAATATTATAATTTTCATGTTGGTCATGTTATATAATTTAACTATTTTAAATGTCCTATTATTGTTGTTATTTGTTACTAAAATTTTGAACTCTTTTATGTGTTTTGCAGAAAAAATGCCTAGAAGACGATTACGAGGTTTAAATATTAGAAATTATACTGCAAATTCAGCAGACGTAAATAGTGGACAGGATACAGTTGTTGGATCTTCTAGTTTGCCGGACATAGATGATGAGCAGGGAGAATTCCAAAGTAATGTTAAGTTTATTTTACATGCATGTTGAATTTTATTATTGATTCATTTTTCAATTTTAATATAATAATATATCATGTTTCAGCTGAGGGTGGTGGGACGCGCAGAGCTCGGGGACGTACGTTGCTTACAGATTTATATGACTTACAGCCTAACCAGCGTGTTATAGTAAGGAGAAACGATCATGGCCACCTATCGGATCCAAGCTCGATTGTTGGCAAAGCTATTTGGGCGTTATGGCACGAAATTCGAATATTTTGCCCATTAACTATGAATCATGGCATCACATGCCTGATGCCAACAAAAATCAAGCTCTCGAAAATATTAAGGTAATAGAAGGTGAATGTAATTTATAATACTTTCATTTAACCTTCATTTATATTAACTTTTTTAAAAAAATTTGTGGTAGATTTGATTTAGAGGTCTCCGATGACTATATTAAGAAGACGTTGGGTAAAAAATGGAGAGACAATAAAAGCACCCTAAAAAAACAATATTTTAAGAAAGACATCACCTCGATTTAAAAATCATGAAATGTCCCACGGAATGTTGAGGTACCAATGGGAAGATCAAGTTAGATTCTGGAATTCAAAGAAAGGAGAGGTATTACGTACTTTCAGAGTCTTAGAAATTTTTCGGTTTATCGTATTTACTATATAAATAATTCAAATCCCATTATGTAGGACCGTGAGCGAGTTGGAACAAGCAGCAGACAGAAACAACAATTCACGCACACGGCAGGTTCCAGAAGTTTTGCTCGTGTGGCTGAGGCTGAGGTATTATAATTTATTACTTCTTTCAAATATTAATGATTTATACTATTAACTTATATTTTTTCTGCTATAATGTAGGAAGTTTCGTCAGGTCAAAAAGTTGGACGGCTTCAACTTTTTGACATTACTTTATAGGAAGAAGGATGGATCTCCGATGACATCCAAGGCTGCAGAAATTTTGGTATATTTATTTAATAGATGTTGATTTTTTATAAATATTTATAATGCTTAATTATAATGGTTTAATTCATCGTTTGTAGTTTTAAATTTCTAATTTTAAGTTATGTTCCATTCATTTTTATTATATATTTCGTTTCTAACTCTTTTATTGATTTATTAGGATAAACTAAAGGAGAAGAAGGCGGAGTATGAAGCGGTTGTTTGTTCGATAGATTCTGTTAATCTCGACGAGATTGATAATGTAATTATTATCGATGTTTTGGGTCCCGAAAGGTAACGATCGCTTCGATTGATAGTTTTGTTAATCTTGAGTATATTTATAATGTAAGGTATGGTCGGGTTAATGTTTTGTTAATGTTTTGGGTCTTACAAGGTATGGTCGGGTTCGATGTCAAGGATCGTGTTACTCGACCCAATATTTTGATCCGGCTCCCCGCAATACATGCCTTCCGGAGTCAATCTCGTGCTCAAGTTCAGAGACTGAAAGAACAGATATCTCTCGATGGAAGCGAGCACAAGCTGAGCAAATTTCTCAGCTTAGAGCAGAGAGGCGTGGCGAGGAGGCGGAACAAATTTCTAAGCTTAGAAATGAGGCAAAAGAATGAGAGAGGCGGAGCATGTTGCTCAACTTAGAGCTGAGCAAAGCAGTGGGAGGCAGAGCGAGAATAGAAAGTATGAAGAACTCCACCACAAACTGCGAGTTATGATGAATTTGTTCAAGCAAAGTACTGCTATGAAGGCCGCCATCTTAGACATTTCTTTTCTTATTGTAAGATTTTTTTTTAACATTGTTACAGTTAAACATTATTTTAAGAATTGTTTGAATTATGATTCATTTTTATTATCTTTTATTAAATTTGAAGTATTTGTTTAGATTTAATGCTTTTACTGAGATTTAAATGTTTTATTTGCTGCATTGGGTTGGAATTATATGCAATTGTTCTTCTTTGTTGTTGGTGGTTTTTACTGCAGGGAGGGTAGGATATTGGTAAAAAAGTGCACAGCAGATCTGTGCAAATTAGCGGCGTTTTTATTAAAAGCGCCGCTAAAAGCCCAAACCTGTAGCGGCGTTTTCCATAAAAGCGCCGCTAAAAGCCCAAACTCAGCAGCGCTTTTTTTCATAAAGCGCCGCTAAAAGCCCAAACTCATGTAGGCGTTTTCTTAAAAGCGCCGCTAAAAGCCTAAACTCGAGTGGCGTTTTTCTTAAAAGCGCCGCTAAAAGTTAAACTCAGTAGCGGCGCGTTTTCTTAAAAGCGCGCTAAAAGCCTAAACTCAGTAGCGGCGTTTTTCTTAAAAGCGCCGCTAAAAGCCCAAACCTGTAGCGGCGTTTTTCTAAAAGCGCCGCTAAAAGCCCAAACCTGTAGCGGCGTTTTTAGAAGCGCCGCTAAAAGCCCAAACCTGTAGCGGCGTTTTTTTCAAAGCGCCGCGAAAAGCCCAAACTCAGAGCGGCGCTTTTTCTAAAAGCGCCGCTAAAAGCCCAAACTCAGAAGGCGTTTTTTAAAAGCGCCGCTAAAAGCCCAAACCTGTAGCGGCGTTTTTTCACAAAAAACGCCACTAATTTTTGCGGCGGTTTCAGAATGGCGTTTTTTGCGGCGCTTTTAAAAGCGCCGCGAGTACTATTAGTGGCGCTTAAAAACGCCGCTAAAGGCCTATAAAAACGCCGCTAAAAGTCTGTTTTGGTGTAGTGATGTAATTTATTCTGACCAATTTTTATAATTAAAAGAGGATTGATAAATAATAAATAGCATAAAAAGGGTTAACTATTTCGTAGTAAAAAAAAAATGCTATCTTAATAATTGATTGAAATCCCAAAAATAAAAAAGAAAAAATTGATTGGTAGCATAGGAGTAAATGATTTATTACAAACTATGATTTTTATAATATTATAGTGTCATTATAGTTTAAACGTTTTCATATGATATTTAACAAGTTAATTTATTAACTAAAAATATTGTGAATGAAATAATAATAATTAATAACATACCTAAAATAATTGATAATAGAAGGTAATAATAAATTTTATTTTGGCTGAGAAAATTTTTTTGATTGCTAACATAGGAGTAAATGATTGATTACAAACTATGATTTTTATAATATTATAGTGTAATTTAAAATGGGGCAAAATACCTAAAAATACTTAAAAAATAATTTATTTACGAAAAAAGGCCGGTTTCAAAAATATTTATAGAAAAGGGTCGTTTCCCCCCAAAACACGTCCACATCAGCGCGTTTTGTGGGGATGTAGCAGGAAAGCGCTCCCTTGGGGGAGCGCTTTTGCCACATCAGCACAAAGCGCGCTGACAAGGACGCGCTTTGCCGATGTGGCAAAAACGCTCCCCCATAGACACGTTTTAACCCGTGTTTTTTTTAAAAAAAACTATTCTCGATTTTTTTTAAAAATTTACGAGAATAAACCTTTATAAAGGCTCAAAGTGACAACACCATTTTTTTAAAGTGTCATTAATTAATAAGGAAATATAACTTTACAAAGGAAATCTTTATATAAACCTAAAGTCTCGTTTCCCTTGTTTTCTTGAGCAAAGTGGGATATGAGATATGTGTATATATAGACTCATGAATAGTTTTGCAGCTTGTTCCTAAACAATGTGGGATTCCTTCCTCTTTTAACTAACAACATGAGATAACATGCTATACTATTTTGAATTTTTTTTTTACAAAACAATTTCTCTTTTTTTTATATTTTGTTAACATTTTCTTATATTATAAAAAACGAGAAACAAAATAACTCAAATATATTTCTTACAAAATATAGGCGGCAATGAAGGGAATGTATATACGTCAAATGTCATAGTTGTTTAGATGGACTAACATCATTCAAATGTTAAATGTTAATGCAGCTATTAGTGGTTTTTCACAGCCATATCATGCTTTGTAGTTGAGGGATTTTTAAATGGAAGCTTATGGTTGAGCTTTTCATTAGAATTATCCAAAAGAATTATAGCTGTAGTGAGGGAAGATGGTTTAATTTGAGTTTTTTTTTAAAATGTTTCTTTAGAAGTTATAATCCATTTATGGTGGATTAGATCAAAAACTAATCTTTCTACTAATCAATTAATGGATTAATTTAACATTCAATTAAAGTAAATAAAATTAAAAACGAAATCTTAATAGAATTAAGGTTTATATATTTGTAAATGAAATCTTTCCGTTTAGTGTTAAAAAGTGAATATATAGATTGAAATTTTGTTTTAAGTGATAGAATCTTAAAATTATATATAAATTTTAATTTGATTTAAAATTTTTAAATTACTAAAACAATTATTGATATTGCACCATTTTACGATAACATTTTATACACAAATATTTATATTTATCAAATATAAAAAAAGGTAATATTTATTTTTTTAAAATGTGTATAGTTAAATTACAATCAGTTCTTTGTAGCAAAATACTGTTATAGGAACTGTTTCTTTGCCATTCTTCTTGATTCAAATGATTTCCCCTAATGTCTTTAACAATAATTTGTAATATCAAACGTCATGATTATTTCAATTGTCAATTCTTAGCTCTAGATTTGATCCAAATTATATTGCTCTCAAAAAAGGGGCATTGTAATATATATATATATATATATATTTGGATAGTTCTAAATAAAAAATAAAAAAGGAGTAATTTAAATATCTCTTCTTTAGTGGAAAAAATAGTTCAAATATAAAACTGCAACATGTTCTGCATTTAAATTGATTAGTCCCGTTTAAAACTTGTTTGTGATAATTACCTGTTAATAGATAATATGAGTTATCAAACATATTCTGATCAGACAAAAGTTCCCTATCACAAATTCTACGAGCACATAAAAACTTCCATTAAAGCTAGCCAAAAAAAATTAATTTCAATAATAGTTAACCAAAAAAAGAAGGAGAAAAATACAAACCCACATAGCAAGTTGAACTTTAGGAACATTGGGTTCCTCTTCGGGAGCTGCATGGAGAAGGAAAATAGAAAAAAAGCAATTAACAGTGGCAAAACATCAAACACATGATATATCCAAACAAACTTTTAAGAAAAACAAAACAATATGGTTTTGGAATTAGTACGTTGATCATGTGGGAGAGATTCATCTTCCCTGGAAAAGTACAGCAATAAAGGAAAAATAAAAGCTTAAAAGACTGATTTTGAAATTAGATTGGTTTAAAAGTGAATTGAAAAAGAAAAACAAAAAAGAACCTTTGGAATTTTATAATATAAGAAAATGTTAACAAAATATAAAAAAAGAGAAATTGTTTTGTAAAAAAAAAAAAATCAAATATAGTGTAGCATGTCATCTCATGTTGTTAGTTAAAAGAGGAAGGAATCACACATTGTTTAGGAATAAGCTGCAAAACTATTCATGAGTCTATATATACACATATCTCATATCCCACTTTGCTCAAAAAAACAAGGGAAATGAGACTTTAGGTCTATATAAAGATTTCTTTTGTGAGTTATACTTCCTTATTAATTGATGACACTTTAAAAAAATGGTGTTGTCACTTTGAGCCTTTATAAAGGTTTATTCTCGTAAATTTTTAAAAAATTCGAGAATATTTTTTTTAAAAAACACGGGCTAAAACGCGTCTATGGGGGAGCTTTTTTGCCACATCAGCAAAGTGCGTCCTCGTCAGCGTGCTTTGTGCTGATGTGGCATGCTGCATCCCCACAAAACGTGCTGACATGGACGCGTTTTTGAGGGAAATGACCCTTTTTCCGTAAATATTTTTGAAACTGGTCCTTTTTCGTAAATAAATTATTTTTTAGGTATTTTTGGGTATTTTGTCCTTTAAAATGAGCTTATAGGTATAAAAGAAAAATGGAAAAGAAAATTCAATTGAATTCCTATGTTGAATTTGTACTTGTTTTTACCGTTAATAAAAAAATTAACTTTCTTTATTAACAATTTTGGTTTTTACCATATTAACTATTAAAATCAATTGACGGGTCAATTAGATGGCGACACATGACAAATTATAATTTACTCTTATATTTTTCTCATAAAAAATATAAAAATCATAAAAAATCATAAAAATATACAAAAACTTAACAATGGATCATGATAATTCATAAGCTTTATTTCAATTTACATGCATATATTCTCTAACGGCTATTGTAATCAATAAGGATAATCGACCCTTTGGAGAATGAAAATAGATATAATGACCTTAAAATTAATGGAGAAAATAGTAATGAGCCAACTCATAGAATAGTTGAATAGGATAAGGTCCATAAAATAAAAAAAAAATGCGATAGACTCTTGGAGAGTTGAGAGTACACTTCGAAAATGACTGTTAGAAACTTGAGAAAATGCCAATGGAGGAGAGATTTGTAATCATCAATTAACAAAAATGAGAAATACACGAATGATTTCTTTATTAATTTCGATATTCAAACCATAAGAGAATTTTGTGCAAAAATAAAAAGGAGTCATAGAGGATCAATTAGTACACTGGCCGTGTGATCATTGTGGCCCAACACGAGCCTTTACACAACTGTATCACCCTTTTCGACCTAAAAACCCTAATTTTTTTTTTTACTTTGTATCCTTCCTCTCCCACCTTAGCTGCTGCCGATCTCCTGCCCCTTCATCGTCAACCAACACACACTTTTCCCTCCCCTTTCCCTTTCCCTTCTCCATTTCCACCATCCACCAACTTTGCACGACCAAACAACCCTCCCCCCTCGCCAAACCACCATGACTAGCCCCTCCCCATCCTCCTCCTCCCTCGTTATTCCCTTCTTTACCTTCACCGCCGCTACCCATGTTCCCTTCCCCCTCCTCCCTTCAACAACGCAACCCTCAACCCCGATTTTCCCCTTCCCCCTCATTGCACCCCCACCGCACAAACACCCCCACGCCCTTCCCCTCTTCTTCCTCCACCTCGCGAAGTGTTCCCATTACCAACGAACCACTGTGTGCAACCCCTTCCTCGTGCTAACCGCCGCATCTCCTGTCACCGTCACCGCCCCACGGTTAGTCCTCCTCGTTTACCTTTTTCCTAATATCATTTTATTTATTTATTATTTTCACATTATCATTTATTTTTATTAAACTTATTATTTTTTTATCTTATTATTCATATATTTCTTAGGTATTTATTTATTTATTATTATTATTTTTGATGGCTCACGAAACTAATTAATATTTCGACGAAGACAAGCGCAATTATCGAACAGTAGTATAGTTATGACTATTTTCACAAATTCCGATAACGTGGACATCATCTTCACCAATGTCTATTTTCGCATATAGCTCCTTCAAGCGTGAACTAATTCCAGCCAACTCGTCATGGACAATTGGTTATGTTTCGCACAATCTTGCTGTTATTTTTTAAACAATGTCTCCAATAAATTCGGTTTCATGCCTATAAACACAAACAAAATTTGGTTTCCAAACAAGAAATCAAAAGCTAATGGACATAGATATAATATGTATTCTAAAATAGAGAAGAACATCATGTAAGCATTAAAAATAGAAAAGACAGAAGATATGAAGGAATTACCTGTGATTTAGATGCCATTCCTTAATGTTTGCGACTTGAGTCAAAGCATTTCACCACCTTTGGAGCTTATCTTCATCATATCTCTTTTCATGTTCCGCAAGGCTTCTTCAACTTTTCCTTTCTGTTTTCTTAAATCAGATGGATCCACGTCATAGAAAACTGGAAACACTTTATAACCCTTGTCCTTTTTCTGCTTAACAACCTCAGTAAGTTCGTCCAAGCACCAACTCGAAGTAGCATAAGATTCTGAAAATACGATTACGGAGCACCATGACTGCTGAATGGCTTTAAACAGTTCGGGCGCGATCTCTTCGCCGGCCTCCAGCTTTGGATCATCCCTGAAGTTGATTACCACTCCTTTTCAGAGCATGATAAAGATGACCAGTGAAGTTTTTGCGGGTATCTTCACCTCTAAAACTTAAGAAAACATCATATTTCTTTCTAGAAATGGAGGATGAAGTTGAAGGCAACGACAACATGATGAGAAGAAAAAGGTATCAAAATCAGAAAACAGATCGCCTAATCGCCTGCCAGAAAGAAACTACAGTCAGTCTTTTTTAAGTATAGGAGCATGAAGAAAGAGAAGAATAGATCAAATTTGCAAGGAAAGTAAACAGAGGTTTCTAGGCAATTTCTGTGGAAAAATGAAAGTATTTTTGTTAAAAAAACTATTTAACTCTATTTAAAAAAATAAAAATTAAATTTAGTTAAAAAAATAAAAATTAAACTAATAAAAAATATAAACATTAAAAATTAAATTTATCATTATGCGCAATCATTCATCTCCTCCCTTGTTGAGATTTGTTTTCATACATTCACATGCGTGTATATATATATATATATATATATATATATACACTCATTTCTTTCTTCCTAATTTTCTATTCATATGGTTTTGTTCGCATGGAAAAATTATGGAGAATCAAAGAGACATAGTTGTAACTTTATCTTCTTTTTTTAATAGAAAGCTTCATATGTTATTTGGATTTTATTAGAGTGAATATGAAATAAAAATATGCATTTAATATGATTATATCCAAAATTTTAAAATAGTTTAATTTCATATATATCATATACTATATTTAAAATTTTATGTGTTTTTATCTTTTTACATGAAATAAATCTAGATGAATAATCACACATGGTAATATCTTGAAATTTCAAAATTTGGAAAGTATAAAGATTAAGAATGATCTAATTAGATCATAAAAAAAAAGAATAATCTAATTAGAGAATATGAGTTAAATCTACAACTTTGCATATTATAAAGGATTAATAGTAGGATTTTATCAAACATATTTAATTACTATTGTTTGAATTAGAACTTAAATTTCAAAATTTAAAAAAGTATAAGGACTAAATTTAACTAATTTAGAAAAGACTAAAATTGACCAAATTAAAGTACATTGATTATATCCATAGCTTACATAAAATGTAGTCACTCAAAATTTGTAGGGTAAACTACACAAATAGTCACATAACAATAAATCAGTTGGATTTGAACTAACTTGGTAGGATGGTTATGATTGACTTGATTAAATCAGGTTATCTTGATGGTTAGGGACCACATAAGGATGTCATAGACATCTCAAGCTCATAGAATTCCTGATTCGAGCAATCTGATGTGGATAAATTCTTGGTTTCACTTTCACTGCATTCATTCTCCAAGGAAAATGGATACAATATGTCAGGCGACCAATAATGAAGAAAAATGTGGTCCTTCATTATGGGTTGGCCAGATTCTTTACCTACAAGGAAGCCACACCAATCAACTACTCGAGGATTTCTTCCCTGGATAACAGCTTTACACATGACATTCTCATCCCTTGAAGTATCGTCACTGACAAAAATGCAACATTCCGAATATTCATAGGTTAGATGCATCTTAATTGAAGAGCCACCTCTGTGTTGACTAAACCATTTTGGGATTTCACTTCCTGGTATAATAATATCAAATATTTTTCTTTAATTCGCAAATACCTGCAAAATAGAACGCCCATCATTGGTAACTAAAAACATGAATTCTCAAGCATATGAGATTTTGTATGTGCAAAAGGGATCAAATTAATCATTGACCTTAAGATGTTTTTTCAACAGTGTTAATGCATTGATGTTCTCAGCCAATCTGCAGCAGTGAAAAGCACAAAACCAAGCCCAACCGGTTTAATTGTATACTTTTGATGGATTTGTAACTAATTCAAGTGAAGCACAACAATTGTCCACACATTTTTTATACTTGATAGAAGTTCAGGCAACGATTTAAGCTCCTTGCAATTCGACAATCCAAGATATTGAAGCTTGGAAAGACGAGTAAGAGACGACGGTATGCTGATGAAGTTGTTACCACTAAGGTCAAGTTCTTTCAAAGAATATTGACAACAAATATCATTAGGAATATCGAAAAGATTGTAGCCCCTTAGATTCAGCTAACTCAAACCTAACAATGAAGGTAAAATCAAAGTCATGGAAATTATACTTCCTCTTTGAATTACCATGAAAAGGGAAGGCAAATTTTGTAGTAACTTAGATGAAGATCCCTTGCGCCCATTGAATGACAAAACTTTTAAGATTTTTTAATTGAGAAATGAAGGATGGTGGTTTTCGTATGGCTATTTTACTTAAGTCGAGCTCTTCCAAAAACTCTAGTTGCTGCAAATTCTCTGGCAAATATTCAACTTTATAACAACCAGAAAGATTAAGAGTTTTTAAACTTTTACATCCACTTATGCTCCTTGGGAGACTCACAAGGTTTCGCAATCTTTCAAATTTAACAAAACAAGACTGCTCAAATTTCCAATTGAAGAGGGAAGTTGTTCAATGCTTGTCCCATCTAAATAAAGCCTTATGAGACATTCCATCTTACCATCAATCTCTAGAAAGCTTTTAGCAACTTGAATGAGTAAATATTTCAAGGGATTCCATTCCAATTTTGATTGGAAGACTCTAAGACTTTTGCAGTCTTTTAAATTCAAAAGTTTAAGTCTTTCGAGATTTCCAATTGAAGAAGGTAGCTCTTTAATGTTGGTCCCATCAAAACAAAGCTCCAACAAACATTCCATTTTCCTATCAATTCCGAAAAGCTTTGAAGTTTTGAACAACCCGAAAGAATTAACATTTCAAAAGATTCCATTCCAATTTTGGTTGGAAAACTCCTCAGACTTTTGCAGCCTCTTAAATTCAAAAGCTTAAGCCTCGTAAGAACTCCAACAGATGGATGAACATATACCAATCTAGTACAACCTTCTAAAACCGAAATTTCAAGATTTGGGGAAGTTGTGAAGTCCAATGCCTTGATCAGGTTCTCCAACTCTTTGAGGTTGAGCACTTTCTACTTATACAGGGGCTGTTAAAAACAATAATAGATTAGAGATAAAAGAAGAAAATGTTGGGAAGAAACCGAACAGCTGAACGGAAGCGAAGCACAACCGGTGTTCTTTCTCTCCCTATAACTCTTGGCAAATATTATGGCAAGCACAATAGCACAAAAATATTTGTTCTCTAGCAACCTATCAACCACAAATTAACCAATGCAACCATAACAAAAATGATAAATAGAGACACCGATATTTTTACGTGGAAAACCCCTCTAAATCAAGGGTAAAAAACCACGGGACTCTAGAGTCCGATCAAAAGCTCCACTATAATCAAATGTTCAGCTACAAGATTACAATATCAAGCCTACAACAAGCATTCAACTCTAACAAGGCTAACAATATGTAATCTTTAGCAAAAGAGAGAAAAATAGGAGAACATCACTAAAACAGTAGCTGCTGTAAAACAAGTATTTCTGACGCTACAGGACTCGGATGAAAAATCCGACCGTCAAAAGTCAAGAACACCTTGTCGCCTAGCTGCTGTCAAAAAATCAGCTCAATCGAACCATGGATGGACCTCCGATCGAAGAGTTGATCACAGCTGCTCCAAACTTGAGAAACTAATTTTTCTAGCTTCAAAGCTCTCTGTTTCTTGTCTGTTTCTCTCCTAATTTCATTCTAGCTCTCTAACGTTCTTTTTAACCAATATTGGCTGCCCACAAGCCACATAAAGGACAAAAGAAAATGATGAAAGACAAAGAAAAAAATGCCATAAAACATGGCATGTTTTGCGGGATTCCCACATAGTGGGACCCTCACCCAACAAATCTCCCCCTCCGACTATGTGGGGAATGCCTCCATACCAGAGATCAAACAACATGCTTCAAACTTTTCTCTTGGTAAAGTCTTCGTCAACATATCAGCACCATTATCATCAGTATGTATCTTCTCAAGCTCTAACTGTAATATCCTGAAATTGGGCTTTTGCATTTTTGCTTCATTTCATGAAATAGTATGCTTTATGTGTTATGAATGTATTATGAACATTATTTGGAAACCTGAAAATGTAAGGAAATGATTTAGAAATGTTAAGTTTCAAAAGAGGAAAGTAAACATTTTTGGAAACTTGGAAATGTAAGGAAATGATTTAGAAATGTTAAGTTTAAAAGAGGAAACTAAAACAAAGTGGCCTTAAGAAAATTAGTAGAGGAAACTTGACACACAATTGGGCTTGGAAAAGTGGCTTGGAGGTGCCACACAGGGCCCTGGAAATGACGCCACCAGCATGTGAGGAAGGGCCAAGGATCGAGTCGCGTGGGAAGCAAAATAAAGTTTTATTTTTCGGCATTCAGAGGGAGGAGTGGACGAGAAGGAAGGAGCTTTAGATAGGTTCCAATTCTTTTTAAAATTCGGCTAAATAGATGGATAAATGATGGATAATTATTGGTATTTTTTTATTAAGAGATAAGAGATAATTAAAGGATTATTTTTTAATTTTAAAATGAAATGATAAAGATAAGGATATGTGAGTGATGGCCAACTAAGGGAGTCTTGGCCTAGTAATTTCGACAAAAGGAGGAAAAGAGAGGCCATTCTGTATTATGTTCTTTTTCCTTGAAGACTCTGCTGAAATTCTCTAGCAAATTTCTCCATGCTTTTCTTTCTTCCCTCTGCCGAATTCTCTCTGCTCATCATCCTCTTTCCCTTTTTGATTCTCCAAGAGCCGACTCCTGTTCTTCACTCATTCTCTTTGGCCGAATCCTTCTACACCCTATTCTCTTATTCTTGTTCTCTCAATCTCCTAAAAGCCGAATATTGCTGAGGATTCAAGCCAAGGTGTTGTCGACTACAACATTAGGGAAGGAATTTTGGGATATCAAGTGTTGCCGATTTCAATACTAAAGGTAAGGATGTTATTGACATCGTTTTGGTTCTTTTCTTTAAGCCGAAATTTAGATTCTAATGCCATCCATATCTTTGGCCGACATTTTGAAGGGCCTTTCGGGATTTACTAAATGTTGACTACAGGGAAGGAGAAGTTCTTTTCCCGAAGGTACACCATAGGCCGCGTGTTCCCTAGTTATTCGGTGAGTTTCGGGATTTAAAATCCACAAGGTAAGTATCTATAGCATTCGGCCAAGGCCATATTGAGTAAATAGATGTGTTTCATTAATTATTCAAAAGTCGAAACTAATCTATTCAAGTAATCTAGTGATTGTCGATTTTAAGAAAGAAGGATACAAAGTTTTCGGCATTTGATTAGACATCAATTGGCACCAAGGGTAAAAAAGTAGTTACGATAATCCTTTGGGATTCGATTAAAATTAGCCGAATAGGCTTTTCCCTAAAATACTAAGTGTGGCCAAATGTAGGGATTAAGGATCTAAAGCAGTAGATCGGGATTCTTCGGGAAATCAGTAAACTCGATAAGTTAATCAGGTGTGTACCCACACTATCTTTTAATAAGATTTATGGCAATATTTAATATGTGCTTGTATATAAGAATGTGAATATGGCTAAGGTACCATGCTATGGTATAAAAGTACTCAGGTACGTTTCCTACTCCTACTAGGATTATGAATATATGTTATTTTTAACATGTGAAAAGTGATAGGAATGTGAATTAAGGCATGATATGCATGATATGTATGATAGGGGGCATATGGGATGTTATATGAAAAGGGGAAGTGAATGTGGTGACCTAAGACCACGATAAGTGAATGTGGTGACTTAAGACCACGATATCTGAATATAGTGTCTCATGACACAAAATATGAATTTGGTGGCTATGCCATGAATTTTATAAGGGCGATGAGCACGTCGACTGCAGCGACTGCCTTCGATGGTGTGTAGCGGATGGAGGGTTGACTTAGTAGTCCCCACGATGTGAAGGATGGTACGGGTGATGTGTAGCGGATGGTATATAGGTTTGGGTTCGGGTTGCATCATTTATTTCCTATCTGTTATATGAATATGTATGTGATATGGTGATGAATGCCTGAATTGTTAACTGTTAGTGTTGGTTACACATTGAGTCTGTTTGACTCACCCCGTTGGGGAATATTTTTCAGGTGATGACCAGTAATGGACCGGGTCGGCAGGAGCTTAAAGGTGGCCATGCACAGCAAGGAAAATTTTATTATTTGGGACTTTTATTGTAATTAAGTACTTTAATTTAATTTTGGGATTATTTTGATGTAATAAGGCCATAGTTGAACTATTTTATTTTTCTTTTCTTTATTTATTATGTTACAAATTTTTACCAAATAAAGTTTAAGTAAATTTATTTTATTTAAAATTAACCTCCAAATGTTTTGTCACTTTAAATAAAAAGGGGTTTTCCATATAAGATTAACTTATTTTCAACTCAAGCCCAACCCAAAACAATCACTCTTTCAAAACACATAGTTTTCCAAAAGTAACAAAAGAATTTTGAATCGGTTTACATCGAGGAACATACCAAATCCGGTCAAGACTCGTGGGCCGAGTTCGGGGTGTTTCAGCTTGGTATCAGAGCCCAGTTTTAAACTCTCGGCCTTGGGTTTAAGGCCCAAAATGTTTTCAAAAATTAGGCCCAAAAGAAATTTTGTGAAAATTTTGTGAAAAGCAGGTTTTTCTGGCATGGCACCTAAGTCTCCGATCCGAAGTCCACCAGGTAAGTACCCCTATCCTTTGTGTGATTTATACTGTGATTTGTAGAAGGGTAGAAATGGAATGGAACGTAGATTAGCATGATAAGTACCTGAACCCTAGGACTAGTTTACCCCAATATTTACATAAGACTTAAATGCCTAACCAAACAAACCTGTGTCTAAGTCGCCGAGTTAGGGTGTGGCAACCATTGTGCGCATGTCTAGGATTGGTATTCGGTAGGAGCTTGGTATTTAAGCAGTCCGCGCGACTTACCTCCTCTGCACTCGAATCCTACCTGGTGCGTAGCTTCGGTTCACCCTAACCAAGAGGACTTATTCATGGGCTAAACCCCTAACTAAAACCCGAAAGGGAATTAGCCGTGTTTCCACAAAAACCTTAGTTTTAAAACTCTTAAATTACCCTTTGATTTATAAAAGCTATTCCATAAAATATTTCTGAAATATTTCTTGATTTATGAAAATTACTAAAATACCCCTATTTGCAAAAGTACTAAAATGCCCTTGAGTTTTAAAATTACCATATTACCCCGACTTCAATAAAATTTTCTTATTTTGTAAAAGTATCCAAAAACCCTATTTTGTGAAGATTCAGAATACCCCGTTTTGAAAAAAAAAATTTATGAAATTACCCTTGGTTTACCACAATTACCAAAATGACCCTGATTTTCAAAATTTTTGCAACATCACCGAGTTGGAAAACAAATTCTCAAAAAGAACCCTCAAGTTTTGCAAATTTTGAAATACCTTTGATTTATTAAGATTTACAAATTTACCCTGGTTAATTACCGAAATACCCCTGTAATTTTAAAATTTATGAAATACTCTCGGGATATCAAAAAATTACCAAAATACCCTTACTAACAAAATCACCAAGGGACCTTATTTTGACAAATTACGAAAATACCCCTGTAGGGCATATTATGAAAATACCCGTGGGTAGTGGAAAAACAACAACAATGAAAACTACAACATTTCTCTGAATGAACGAAAGTTCATAATTGATTGATGAATGTATGAATGTAAAGACTGTGTGCATGTATGAATACGAAAGAACCACTCCTAAAATTCTTTTCATAAAACTTCTTCGCGAGTAATCAGTGGAAGGAAGTACCCTTTGTATGGACGGATAAGCAACAAGAGAGTTTCGAGAAGCTTAAGAGGGTCTTGATTGAAGCTTCGGTTTTGATTCAGCTGGAGGCAGGAAAGGATTTTGTGGTGTATTGTGACGCTTCCCATACAGGATTGGGATGCGTATTGATGCAAGAAGGAAAGATAGTCGCTTATGCGTCTCGGCAGTTAAGGCCTCATAAAGTTAACTACCCGACTCATGACTTGGAATTGGCGGCAGTGGTCTTTGCTCTGAAGGTGTTGAGGCACTATCTTTATGGAGAAAAGTCAGTGATCTACACAGACCACAAGAGTCTTAAGTATCTGTTGACTCAGAAAGAGTTGAATTTGAGACAGCGAATGTGGGTGGAATTGCTGAAGGATTATGACTGTTGTATAGAGTATCACCCGGGCAAGGCAAATGTGGTGGCAGATGCCTTAAGTCGGAAGGTTGTGTCGGATCTGAGGGCGATGTTTGCACATCTGAGCTTGTACGATGATGGAAGTCTGCTGGCAGAGTTGCAAATTAAGCCGACGTGGTTGAATGAAGTTAAAGAGGGATAGTTGGTTGATGATGAGTTAAGTGCTAAGTTACAGCAAGTACAGAATGGAGAGTTGATGGATTATGGTATTAACGACGAGGAAGTATTGTGTTTCAAGGGTAAGGTCTGCATGCCGAAGAATGAGGAGTTAAGACAGAGAATTCTTCAGGAATCGTATAGTAGCCCTTATGCTATGCATCCTAGAGGTACTAAGATGTATAGAGACTAAAGGGAACAATATTGGTGGCCTGGTCTGAAAAAAGAAGTTACAGAATTTGTCGGCAAGTGTTTGACGTGTCAGCAAGTTAAGGCTAAACACCAAGTTCCGTCAGGACTACTTCAACCGATAATGATTCCGCAGTGGAAGTGGGAGAGAATTACCATGGACTTCGTTAGTAGGTTTCCCCTTACGCCTACTAAGAAGGACTCGGTATGGGTGATAGTAGATAGGTTGACTAAGTCCGCGCATTTCATCCCAGTGAGAGTTGATTATTCTCTACAAAAGTTGGCAAAGCTGTATGTGGCGGAGATTGTAAGGTTGCATGGAGTTCCGATATCGATCATTTCAGATAGGGACCCAAGGTTTACTTCTCGATTTTAGAAAGCTCTACATCAGGCTTTGGGTACCAAATTGGATTTCACTACGGCTTTTCATCCACGGTCTGACGGGCAGTCTGAACGAGTAATCCAAGTGTTAGGGGATATGTTTAGGGGATATGTGATAGACTTCAGAGGAAGTTGGGAAGAATATTTGCCCTTAGCTGAGTTTGCCTATAACAACAGCTATCAAGCTAGCATTCGGATGGCACCGTATGAAGTGCTCTATGGACGGAAGTGTCGTACTCCTACGTGTTGGACAGAATTGAGGGAACGTCAAGTTTTGGGACCAGAGTTAGTGGCAGAATCTGAAGAGAAGGTTGAGATAATTCAGGCACGGTTGAAGGAGGCATCTGATAGGCAGAAATCGTATGCAGATCTCAAAAGGAAGGAAATAGAATTTGATGTGGGAGATCAAGTGTTTCTCAAAGTGCCACCTTGGAAGAAGGTGATGAGATTTGGACGCAAAGGAAAGCTAAGTCCAAGGTTTGTAGGGCCCTGTCGAGTGTTGAAGCTAATTGGACCAGTGGCATACCAGTTGGAGTTGCCACCAGAGTTGAAGCAGATGTACGACGTATTTCATGTGTCCATGTTATGGCGATATCGATCGGATCTATCTCATGTGGTACCAGTTGAAGAGGTGGAACTAAGGCCAGATTTATCCTACGAGAAGGAGCCGATTCAGATTTTGGAACGAGATGTGAAAGTGTTACGATGGAAATCAGTACCATTAGTCAAGGTGTTATGGCACAATCATGGATCGGAAGAAGCTTTGTGGGAGCCAGAAGAAGCAATGCGACAGCAATACCCTCACTTGTTTCAGCCAGGTAATTTCGAGGACGAAATTATTTTAAGGGGGTAGAACTGTAATATCCTGAAATTGGGCTTGTGCATTTTTGCTTCATTTCATGAAATAGTATGCTTTATGTGTTATGAATGTATTATGAACATTTTTTGGAAACTTGGAAATGTAAGGAAATGATTTAGAAATGTTAAGTTTCAAAAGAGGAAAGTGAACATTTTTGGAAACTTGGAAATGTAAGGAAATGATTTAGAAATGTTAAGTTTAAAAGAGGAAACTAAAAAAAGGTGGCCTTAAGAAAATTAGTAGAGGAAACTTGACACACAATTGGGCTTGGAAAAGTGTCTTGGAGGTGCCACACAGGGCCCTGGAAATGACGCCACCAGCATGTGAGGAAGGGCCAAGGATCGAGTCGCGTGGGAAGCAAAATAAAGTTTTATTTTTCGGCATTCAGAGGGAGGAGTGGACGGCAAGGAAGGAGCTTTAGATAGGTTCCAATTCTTTTTAAAATTCGGCTAAATAGATGAATAAATGATGGATAATTATTGGTATTTTTTTTTATTAAGAGATAAGAGATAATTAAAGGATTATTCTTTAATTTTAAAATAAAGTGATAAAGATAAGGATATGTGAGTGATGGCCAAGGAAGGGAGTCTTGGCCTAGTAATTTCGGCAAAAGGAGGAAAAGAGAGGCCATTCTGCATTATTTTCTTTTTCCTTGAACACTCTGCCGAAATTCTCTAGCAAATTTCTCCATTCTTTTCTTTCTTCCCTCTGCCGAATTCTCTCTGCTCATCATCCTCTTTTCCTTTTTGATTCTCCAAGAGTCGACTCCTTTTCTTCACTCATTCTCTTTGGCCGAATCCTTCTACACCCTATTCTCTTATTCTTGTTCTCTCAATCTCCTAAATGCCGAATATTACTGAGGATTCAAGCCAATGTGTTGTCGGCTACAACATTAGGGGAGGAATTTTGGGATATCAAGTGTTGCCGATTTCAATACTAAAGGTAAGGATATCATTGACATCGTTTTGGTTCTTTTCTTTAAGCCAAAATTTAGATTCTAATGCCATCCATATCTTTGGCCGACACTTTAAAGGGCCTTTCGGGATTTACTAAGTGTTGACTACAGGGAAGGAGAAGTTCTTTTCACGAAGGTACACCATAGGCCGCGTGTTCCCTAGTTATTCGGTGAGTTTTGGGATTTAAAATCCACAAGGTAAGTATCTATAGCATTCGGCCAAGGCCATGTTGAGTAAATAGATGTGTTTCATTAATTATTCAAAAGCCGAAACTAATCTATTCAAGTAATCTAGTGATTGCCGATTTCAAGAAAGAAGGATACAAATTTTTCGGCATTTGATTAGACATCAATTGGCACCAAGGGTAAGAAAGTAGTTACGAGAATCCTTTGGGATTCGATTAAAATTAGCCGAATAGGCTTTTCCCTAAAATACTAAGTGTGGCCAAATGTAGGGATTAAGGATCTAAAGCAGTATATCGGGATTTATGGCAATATTTAATAAGTGCTTGTTTATAAGAATATGAATATGGCTAAGGTACCATGCTATGGTACAAAAGTACTCAGGTACGTTTCCTACTCCTACTAGGATTATGAATATATGTTATTTTTAACATGTGAAAAGTGATAGGAATGTGAATTAAGGCATGATATGCATGATATGTATGATAGGGGGCATATGGGATGTTATATGAAAAGGGGAAGTGAATGTGGTGACCTAAGACCACGATAAGTGAATGTGGTGACTTAAGACCACGATATCTGAATATAATGTCTCATGACACAAAATATGAATTTGGTGGCTATGCCATGAATTTTATAAGGGCGATGAGCACGTCGACTGCAGCGACTGCCTTCGATGGTGTGTAGCGGATGGAGGGTTGACTTAGTAGTCCCCACGATGTGAAGGATGGTACGGGTGATGTGTAGCGGATGGTATATAGGTTTGGGTTCGGGTTGCATCATTTATTTCCTATCTGTTATATGAATATGTATGTGATATGGTGATGAATGCCTGAATTGTTAACTGTTAGTGTTGGTTACACATTGAGTCTGTTTGACTCACCCGCTTGGGAATATTTTTCAGTGTGATGACCGAGAATGGACCGGTCGGCAGGAGCTTAAAGGTGGCCATGCACAAAGCAAGGAAAATTTTATTATTTGGGACTTTTATTTTAATTAAGTACTTTAATTTAATTTTGGGATTATTTTGATGTAATAAGGCCATAGTTGAACTATTTTATTTTTCTTTTTCTTTATTTATTATGTTACAAATTTTCACCAAATAAAGTTAAGCGAATTTATTTTATTTTAAATTAACCTCCAAATGTTATGTCACTTAAAATAAAAAGGGGTTTTCCATATAAGATTAACTCATTTTCAACTCAAGCCCAACCCAAAACAATCACTTTTTCAAAGCACATAGTTTTCCAAAAGTAACAAGAGAATTTTGAACCGGTTTACATCGAGGAACATACCAGATCTGGTCAAGACTTGTGGGCCGAGTTTGGGGTGTTTCAGCTTGGTATCAGTGCCCAGTTTTAAACTCTCGGCCTTGGGTTTAAGGCTCAAAACGTTTTCAAAAATTAGGCCCAAAAGAAATTTTGTGAAAATTTTGTAAAAAGCAGGTTTTTCTGGCATGGCATCTAAGTCTCCGATCCGAAGTCCACCAGGTGAGTACCCTTATCCTTTGTGTGATTTATACTGTGATTTGTAAAAGGGTAGTAATGGAATGGAACGTAGATTAGCATGATAAGTACCTGAACCCTAGGACTAGTTTACCCCAATATTTACATAAGACTTAAATGCCTAACCAAACAAACCTGTGTCTAAGTCGCCGAGTTAGGGTGTGGCAACCATTGTGCGCATGTCTAGGATTGGTATTCGGTGGGAGCTTGGTATTTAAGCAGTCCGCGCGACTCACCTTCTCTCCACTCGAATCCTACCTGGTGCGTAGCTTCGGTTCACCCTAACCAAGAGGACTTATTCATGGGCTAAACCCCTAACTAAAACCCGAAAGGGAATTAGCCGTGTTTCCATAAAAACCTTAGTTTTAAAACTCTTAAATTACCCTTTGATTTATAAAAGCTATTCCATAAAATATTTCTGAAATATTTCTTGATTTATGAAAATTACTAAAATACCCCTATTTGCAAAAGTACTAAAATGCCCTTGAGTTTTAAAATTACCATATTACCCCGACTTCAATAAAATTTTCTTATTTTGTAAAAGTATCCAAAAACCCTATTTTGTGAAGATTCAGAATACCCCGTTTTGAAAAAAATTTACGAAATTACCCCTGGTTTACCACAATTACCAAAATGACCCTGATTTTCAAAATTTTTGCAACATCACCGAGTTGGAAAACAAATTCTCAAAAAGAACCCTCAAGTTTTGCAAATTTTGAAATACCCTTGATTTATTAAGATTTACAAATTTACCCTGGTTAATTACTGAAATACCCCTGTAATTTCAAAATTTTCGAAATACTCCCGGGATCTAAAAAAATTACCAAAAATACCCTTATTGACAAAATCACCAAGGGACCTTATTTTGACAAATTACGAAAATACCCATATAGGGCAAATTACAAAAATACCCGTGGGTAGTGGAAAAACAACAACAATGAAAACTACAACATTTCCCTAAATGAACGAAAGTTCATAATTGATTGATGAATGTATGAATACGAAAGAACCACTCCTAAAATTCTTTTCATAAAACTTCTTCGCGGGTAATCAGTGGAATAAAGGCTAATTCATAAAATTTTTTAATCAGATTAAAGCGCAGTCGTTAGAAATGAGTTCTAGAGGACGCGATCATCATGGACGTGGTAGAGGCAGAATGACCGTGTCGGAACCCGTTAGATCGGGTCAAGGATCGGACAATCAAGTACCATCGCCACCACCACCCCCAGCTGTTGGTGTTCAGCAGCAAGCTCAGACGGGGGATGATGCTGTGTCGCAGGCTGTGCTGCAAGTTTTGGAAATGGTGGCTGGAGCAGGTGGTAATATGGGAGCTCGAAAATCGGTACCCGAGTGATTCCGAGCCAATGGGGCTAAAATGTTTCGAGGAGTATCTGGGGTAGCACCCAGTACAGCTGAATATTGGTTGGAAGCGACGGAACGAATTATGGATGAGTTGGATCTGACCCCTGAGGAGAAGTTGAAAGGAATGGTGGCGTTGCTACGCGATGAAGCGTATCAGTGGTGGCTCACAGTTCGGGATGGTGCCACAGCTGAGGATCTGACCTGAGAATATGTTAAGGTGGCATATCAGAAAAAGTATGTCAGCACTCGTTATACTGATACATAGAGGAAGGCTTTTCTGGGGTTGGTTCAAGGGAACAAGTCCGTAGCAGAATACGCAGCTGAGTTTCTGAGGTTGAGCCGGTATGCTCGAGGCGTAGTGGCTACGGAACATGAGAGATGTGTCTGGTTTGAGGACATATTAATGGATGACCTAAGGTTGTTAGTTGCTCCACATCAAGAGCGGGAGTTTTCTGCGTTAGTAGAGAAAGCTAAAATAGCGGAAGGGATTAAGGACACGGTGAAGGAGAACACGGACCAGAATAAGCAGAAAAGAGGATTTGGGCCGTCAAGGTCAACTGGGAATGTTCAGAAAAGGCCTAGAGTTGATGGGCCGCGAGGTCAGCAAGCTGGTACTGGAGGGCAATATCGTACTTGTGATCAATATGGGAAGAAACACTTAGGGAAGTGTTGGAAAAAGACAGGAGGATGCTTCAGGTGTGGGTCCAAGGGCCATGTGATTAAGGACTATCCAATGAGGCCGGATGGGAATAGACCAGTAACTCAGAATATTAATCAGGCTGGTAGAGGTGGACAGCAGCCTCAGCGAGGTCGTGGTCCAAATGGCCGAGGTAATGGCGCTGGAAGAGGACGTGGAACACCTGGCAGAGGTGCTAATAATACTGAGGCAAGACAGCCAGGCTTGGTTTATCCAGTTCACCGTAGGGAGGATAGAGACGCGTCGGACGTCATAACTGGTATGTTCCTTGTATTTGGCAAGC
The DNA here is from genome assembly GCA_025503065.1 of Gossypium bickii. NCBI lineage: Eukaryota > Viridiplantae > Streptophyta > Magnoliopsida > Malvales > Malvaceae > Gossypium > Gossypium bickii. Next base: position 126,209,078 of record CP106711.1, read on the forward strand.
CTTATTTTGCTTTGATTGATGTGGGCTCGACCCATTCTTATGTTGCATGTAGAGTAGTTGAAACTCTAGACATAACCTCTAAACTTTCGGATAGGGAGATGACTGTAGTAAGCCCATTAGGTCAAACTGTAGTGGTGAATAAGATCTTTCGGGGTGTACCCTTAGAAATTCAAGGCGTGGTATTTTCTGCCGACTTGACGGAACTTCCCTTCGGAGAATTTGATCTCATACTTGGTATGGACTGGCTAGTGGAACATCGGGCTGTGTTGGACTGTGCAGCCAAGCGAATGGAATTAAGGACCCCGGAGGATGAGGTGGTCATTATGATAGGAGAAAGAAGGAACTACTTGTCTAATGTAGTTTCTGCACTAAAGGCTGAAAAGATGGTTTGAAAAGGGTGCAAGGCATTCTTAGCCTTTGTAAGTGCGTTAGATGAAAAGGAAGACGGTGTCAAAGGAGTTAGAACTGTAAGGGATTTTGAAGATGTGTTCCCGGAGGAATTACCAGGAATACCCTCAGATAGGGAGGTGGAGTTTGGAATTGACTTGTTGCCAGGAACAGCTCCTGTATCAATTGCTCCGTATGGAATGACACCAAAGGAGTTGGTGGAGCTTAGGGCTCAAATCCACGACTTGCTGGATCGTGGGTTCATCCGACCCAGTGTGTCTTCATGGGGAGCACCGGTCTTGTTTGTGAAGAAGAAGGACGGAACTATGCGTATGTGCATAGACTATCATCAATTGAATAAGCTTACCGTCAAGAACAAATATCCTTTGCCAAGGATAGACGATCTGTTCTATCAGCTGAAGGGGGCCGCTGTATTCTCCAAGATTGATCTAAGGTCGGGATATCATCAGCTTAAGGTGAAGGAGGTGGATATCCACAAGACAACCTTTAGGAGAAGATACGGCCATTTTGAGTTTGTAGTAATGCCGTTTGGTTTGACGAACGCCCCAGCTGCGTTCATGGATATGATGAACCGGGTTTTTCAACCCTACTTGGATCGGTTCGTCATTGTGTTCATCGACGACATCTTGGTGTATTCCAAGTCAGAAGAGGAGCATGATGAGCATTTTCGAGTTGTGCTGCAAGTGTTAAGGGAGAAGAGACTATATGCCAAGTTCAGCAAATGTGAATTTTGGCTTAAGGAGGTTGCATTCTTAGGGCACGTGGTGTCTGCAGAGGGAATAAGGGTAGATCCTAGGAAGATCGAAGTAGTGTTAGATTGGAAACCACCCAGGTCGGTGGCAGAGATTCGTAGTTTCTTGGGATTAGTAGGCTATTACAGAAGGTTTGTGGAAGGGTTCTCGTTAATAGCCGCGCCTTTGACAAAGTTGTTGAGGAAGGAAGTACCCTTTGTATAGACGGATAAGTAACAAGAGAGTTTCGAGAAGCTTAAGAGGGTCTTGACTGAAGCTCCAGTTTTGATTCAGCCAGAGGCAGGAAAGGATTTTGTGGTGTATTGTGACGCTTCCCATATAGGATTGGGATGCATATTGATGCAAGAAGGAAAGGTAGTCGCTTATGCGTCTCGGCAGTTAAGGCCTCATGAAGTTAACTACCCGACTCACGACTTAGAATTGGCGGCAGTGGTCTTTGCTCTGAAGGTGTGGAGGCACTATCTTTATGGAGAAAAGTCAGTGATCTACACAGACCACAAGAGTCTTAAGTATCTGTTGACTCAGAACGAGTTAAATTTGAGACAGCGAAGGTAGGTGGAATTGCTGAAGGATTGTGACTGTTCTATAAAGTATCACCCGGGCAAGGCAAATGTGGTGGCAGATGCCTTAAGTCGGAAGGTTGTGTCAGATCTGAGGGCGATGTTTGCACATCTGAGCTTGTACGATGGTGGAAGTCTGCTGGCAGAGTTGCAAATTAAGCCTACGTGTCTGAATGAAGTTAAAGAGGGATAGTTGGTTGATGATGAATTAAGTGCTAAGTTACAGCAAGTACAGAATGGAGAGTTGATGGATTATGGTATTAACGACGAGGGAGTATTGTGTGTCAAGGGTAAGGTCTGCATACCGAAGAATGAGGAGTTAAGACAGAGAATTCTTCAGGAATCGCATAGTAGCCCTTATGCTATGCATCCTGGAGGTACTAAGATGTATAGAGACCTAAGGGAACAATATTGGTAGCCTGGTCTGAAAAAAGAAGTTACAGAATTTGTTGGCAAGTGTTTGACGTGTCAGCAAGTTAAGGCTAAACACCAAGTTCCGTCAGGACTACTTCAACCGATAATGATTCCGCATTGGAAGTGGGAGAGAATTACAATGGACTTCGTTAGTGGGTTTCCCCTTATGCCTACTAAGAAGGACTCGGTATGGGTGATAGTAGATAGGTTGACTAAGTCCGCGCATTTCATCCCAGTGAGAGTTGATTATTCTCTACAGAAGTTGGCAAAGCTGTATGTGGCGGAGATTGTAAGGTTGCATGGAGTTCTGATATCGATCACTTCAGATAGGGACCCAAGGTTTACTTCTCAGTTTTGGAAAGCTCTACATCAGGCTTTGGGTACCAAATTGGATTTCACTACGGCTTTTCATCTACAGTCTGACGGGCAGTCTGAACGAGTAATCCAAGTGTTAGAGGATATGTTGAGGGGATGTGTGATAGACTTCAGAAGAAGTTGGGAAGAATATTTGCCCTTAGCTGAGTTTGCTTATAACAACAGTTATCAAGCTAGCATTAGGATGGCACCGTATGAAGCGCTCTACGGACGGAAGTGTCGCACTTCTACGTGTTACACAAAATTGGGGGAACGTCAAGTTTTGGGACCAGAGTTAGTGGCAGAATCTGAAGAGAAGGTTGAGATAATTCAGGCACAGTTGAAGGAGGCATCTGATAGGCAAGAATCGTATGCAGATCTCAAAAGGAAGGAAATAGAATTTGGTGTGGGAGATCAAGTGTTTCTCAAAGTGTCGCCTTGGAAGAAGGTGATGAGATTTGGACGCAAAGGAAAGCTAAGTCCAAGGTTTATAGGGCCCTATCGAGTGTTGAAGCGAATTGGACCAGTGGCATACCAGTTGGAGTTGCCACCAGAGTTGAAGCAGATGCACGACGTATTTCATGTGTCCATGTTATGGCGATATCGATCGGATCCATCTCATGTGGTACCAGTTGAAGAGGTGGAACTAAGGCCAGATTTATCCTACGAGGAGGAGCCGTTTCAGATTTTGGAACGAGATGTGAAAGTGCTACGACGGAAATCAGTACCGTTAGTCAAGGTGTTATGGCGCAATCATGGATTGGAAGAAGCTTCGTGGGAGCTAGAAGAAGCAATGCGACAGCAATACCCTCACTTGTTTCAGCCTGGTAATTTCGAGGACGAAATTACTTTAAGGGGGTAGAACTGTAATATCCTGAAATTGGGCTTGTGCGTTTTTGCTTCATTTCATGAAATAGTATGCTTTATGTGTTATGAATGTATTATGAACATTTTTTGGAAACTTGGAAATGTAAGGAAATGATTTAGAAATGTTAAATTTCAAAAGAGGAAAGTGAACATTTTTGGAAACTTGGAAATGTAAGGAAATGATTTAGAAATGTTAAGTTTAAAAGAGGAAACTAAAACAAGGTGGCCTTAAGAAAATTAGTAGAGGAAACTTGACACACAATTGGGCTTGGAAAAGTGGCTTGGAGGTGCCACATAGGGCCCTGGAAATGACGCCACCAGCATGTGAGGAAGGGCCAAGGATCGAGTCGCGTGGGAAGCAAAAAAGTTTTATTCTTCGGCATTCAGAGGGAGTGGACGGCAAGGAAGGAGCTTTAGATAGGTTCTAATTCTTTTTGAAATTCGGCTAAATAGATGGATAAATGATGGATAATTATTGGTATTTTTTTTATTAAGAGATAAGAGATAATTAAAGGATTATTCTTTAATTTTAAAATAAAGTGATAAAGATAAGGATATGTGAGTGATGGCCAAGTAAGGGAGTCTTGGCCTAGTAATTTCGGCAAAAAGAGGAAAAGAGAGGCCATTCTGCATTATTTTCTTTTTCCTTGAAGACTCTGCCGAAGTTCTCTAGCAAATTTCTCTATTCTTTTCTTTCTTCCCTCTACCGAATTCTCTCTGCTCATCATCCTCTTTTCCTTTTTGATTCTCCAAGAGCCGACTCCTGTTCTTCACTCATTCTCTTTGGCCGAATCCTTCTACACCTATTCTCTTATTCTTGTTCTCTCAATCTCCTAAAAGCCGAATATTGCTGAGGATTCAAGCCAAGGTGTTGTCTGCTACAACATTAGGGGAGGAATTTCGAGATATCAAGTGTTGTCGATTTCAATACTAAAGGTAAGGATGTCTTTGACATCGTTTTGGTTCTTTTCTTTTAGCCGAAATTTAGATTCTAATGCCATCCATATCTTTGGCCGACACTTTGAAGGGCCTTTCGGGATTTACTAAGTGTCGACTACAGGGAAGGAGAAGTTCTTTTCCCGAAGGTACACCATAAGCTGCGTGTTCCTTAGTTATTCGGTGACTTTCGGGATTTAAAATCCACAAGGTAAGTATCTATAGCATTCGGCCAAGGCCATGTTGAGTAAATAGATGTGTTTCATTAATTATTCAAAAGCCGAAACTAATCTATTCAAGTAATCTAGTGATTGCCGATTTCAAGAAAGAAGGATACAAAGTTTCCGGCATTTGATTAGACATCAATTGGCACCAAGGGTAAGAAAGTAGTTACGATAATCCTTTGGGATTCGATTAAAATTAGCCGAATAGGCTTTTCCCTAAAATACTAAGTGTGGCCAAATGTAGGAATTAAGGATCTAAAGCAGTAGATCGGGATTCTTCGGGAAATCAGTAAACTCGATAAGTTAATCAGGTGTGTACCCACACTATCTTTTAATAAGATTTATGGCAATATTTAATATGTGCTTGTTTATAAAAATGTGAATATGGCTAAGGTACCATGCTATGGTACAAAAGTACTCAGGTACGTTTCCTACTCCTACTAGGATTATGAATATATGTTATTTTTAACATGTGAAAAGTGATAAGAATGTGAATTAAGGCATGATATGCATGATATGTATGATAGGGGGCATATGGATGTTATATGAAAAGGGGGAGTGAATGTTGTGACCTAAGACCACGATAAGTGAATGTGGTGACCTAAGACCACGATAAGTGAATGTGGTGACTTAAGACCATGATATTTGAATATAGTGTCTCATGACACAAAATATGAGTATGGTGGCTATGCCACGGATTTTATAAGGGCGATGAGCACGTCGACTGCAGCGACTGCCTTCGATGGTGTGTAGCGGATGGAGGGTTGACTTAGTAGTCCCCACGGTGTGCAGGATGGTACGGGTGATGTGTAGCGGATGGTATATATGTTTGGGTTCGGGTTGCATCATTTATTTCCTATCTGTTATATGAATATGTATGTGATATGGTGATGAATGCCTGAATTGTTAACTGTTAGTGTTGGTTACACATTGAGTCTGTTTGACTCACCCCGTTGGGGAATATTTTTCGTGTGATGACCAAGAATGGACCGGTCGGCGCAGGAGCTTAAAGGTGGCCATGCACAGCAAGGAAAATTTTATTATATGGGACTTTTATTTTAATTAAGTACTTTAATTTAATTTTGGGATTATTTTGATGTAATAAGGCCATAGTTGAATGATTTTATTTTTCTTTTCTTTCTTTATTATGTTACAAATTTTTACCAAATAAAGTTTAAGTAAATTTATTTTATTTAAAATTAACCTCTAAATGCTTTGTCACCTTAAATAAAAAGGGGTTTTCCATATAAGATTAACTCATTTTCAACTCAAGCCCAACCCAAAACAATCACTCTTTCAAAACACATAGTTTTCCAAAAGTAACAAAAGAATTTTGAACCGGTTTACATCGAGGAACATACCAGATCCGGTCAAGACTCGTGGGCCGGGTTTGGGGTGTTTCACTAACAGCTTAGCTTCAACAACATCTCGTATCCAATGGTACCTTACATCAATATGCTTAGATCTAGCATGAAAAGTTGAGTTCTTACCAAGATGAATAGCACCCTGGCTATCACAATACAGGACATACTTCTCTTGAGTAAAACCAAGCTCATGCATAAACTTTTTCATCCAAAGCATCTCCTTGCACGCTTCGGTTGCTGCAATGAACTCTGATTCAGTGGTGGACAATGCAATACACTTTTGCAATCTCGATTGCCATGCCACAGCTCCCCCTGCATAAGTGATCAAGTAACCTGAAGTAAATCTCCTCGGTCAATATCTCCGGCCATGTCTGAATCTGTATAACCAACAAGAACAGGTTTTTCATTGCCTAAACAAAGTTTCATGTTGGAAGTGCCACGAAGATATCTCATAATCCACTTCACTACATTCCAATGCTCTCTGCTTGGGTTAGAAAGAAAACGACTGACTGTACCAACGGCATAAGCTAAGTCTTGCCTCGTACAAACCATTGCATACATTAGACTCCCCACGGCTGAAGAGTAAGGAATTTTTTGCATCTCTTCCTTCTCCTTTTCTGTGGAAGGACTGTGCTTAACACTCAATCTGAAGTGCGTAGCAAAGGGAGTGCTCACTGCTTTAGCTTTGTCCATGCTAAACCTTTGAAGTACTTTCTTGATGTACCTCTCTTGTGATAACCATAATTTCTTGGCCTTTCTATCACGTGTCAACTTTATGCCAAGAATTTGCTTTGCTGAACCCAAATCCTTCATTGCAAAGGATTTACTCAACTCTTGCTTCAACTTCTCAATTCTAGAAGCATTTTGACCAACAATAAGCATGTCATCAACATAGAGCAAAAGGATTATAAAATCATCACCAGAGAATCTCTTAACAAACACACAATGATCAGAAGTAGTCTTCTTGTAGCCTTGCTCCCCCATGACAGACTCAAACTTCTTGTACCATTGCCTTGGAGCTTGTTTCAAACCATACAAGCTCTTCTTCAATCTGCACACATAGTCCTCTTTCCCTTGTGCAACAAACCCCTCTGGCTGCTCCATGTACAGCTCTTCTTCCAAGTCACCATGAAGAAAAGTAGTTTTCACATCCATTTGTTCAACCTCTACGTCATAACAGGCTGCCAAACTCAGTATAGTTCTAATAGAGGACATTTTCACTACCGGAGAAAATATTTCTTCAAAATCAACCCCCTTTTTCTGAGTATAACCCTTGACGACCAATCTAGGCTTGTATCGTGGAGATGAAGACTTCTCTTCTTGCTTCAACCTGTAAATCCAGCGATTCTTCAAGGCTCTTTTGCCCTTGGGCAATTTCACCAACTCGAAGGTATAGTTCTCATGCAAGGATTGAAGTTCATCTTTCATCGCTTCAACCCACTGATCTTTGCATTCACTCTCCATAGCCTCTTCATAACATTCAGGTTCTCCCCCATCAGTTAAAAGAACATATTCATCAGAAGAATACCTAACAGAAGATCATCGATATCTAGAAGACCTTCGAAGTGGAACTGTTGGTGGAGCTATAGGTGCTTGTTGTTGATCATTCACAACATCATTCATGGGAGCATTAAAGTCACTTATATCCTGATGGTCATCAGTAACATCACTATGCACATCATCCTGTATAGGAGCTAGTGAAGAGTTTAGGGGAACCGGATTCACATCGACCAAATCACCACTGTCTTGTGAATTCGCTTTCTCCGTCTTATCAATGTCATCAATGGTCTGATCCTCAATGAAGACAACATCTCTGCTTCTCACGAGTTTCTTCTGAACTGGATCATAGAGTCTATAACCAAACTCACCATCTAGACCATAACCAATGAAAATGCATTGTCGAGTCTTGGCATCCAACTTGGATCTTTCATCCTTTGGAACATGAACAAATGCTTTACAACCGAACACACGTAGGTGATCATATGACACGTCTTTGTCAAACCAAACTCTATCTGGCACATCACCTCGCAAAGGAACACTAGGAGACAGATTTATCCCATGTGTCACTGTATTCAAAGCTTCAGCCCAAAATGATCTTGGCAGCTTTAAATCTGAAAACAAACATCTGACTCTCTCGATCAATGTTTGGTTCATTCTTTCAGCTAACCCATTTAACTGTGGAGTCTTTGGTGGTGTTCTCTGATGTCTGATTCCCTGTCCCAGACAATACTCATGGAACGGCCCTGTGTACTCGCCACCATTATCAGTACGAATGCACTTTAACTTCTTCCCTGTTTCCCTTTCAACTGATGCATGAAACTGTTTAAACACCTCAAAGACTTGATTTTTAGACTTCAAAGTGTAAACCCATAGCTTTCTCGAACAGTCATCAATGAAAGTCACAAAATAAAGTGCACCGCCAAGTGACCTTACTTTTATCAGACCACAGACATCTGAATGGACCAACTCTAGCAACTCTGATCGTTTATAAGGAGGACGGCTTCTAAATGAAACTCTTCTTTGCTTTCCTGCTAGACAATGAGCACAATTCTTCAGTGTAGCATTCTTCAAACCCGAAAGTTGATTCTTTTTCGCTAAACAATTAAGGCCCTTCTCACTCATGTGACTAAGTTGTTTATGCCACAACTCAGTTGAGCTGTCATTTACTGTCACATTCACCGTCTCTCGAGAAGCTGAAGCTTGCATCAAATATAAATTTGAGCTCTTCTTTCCTCGAGCCACAACCAAGGAGCCTTTAGTCAACTTCCACTGCCACTCACTGAAACAGAATCCCTCGTCATCAAGTTTTCCTGCAGAGATCAAATTCAAACGGATATCCGGTGCGTGTCTGACATCCTTGAGAGTTAACTTTGTTCCATTGTTACTCACCAAGTTAACATCTCCCATACCAACAACCGGAACCAAACAGTCATTACCCATCTTCAATACCCCAAAATCACCAGGAGTATAAGATGTGAAGAAATCCTTCCTCGATGTGACATGAATTGATGCACCAGTATCAATCACCCAACTGGTCTCGTCACATGCTAGGTTGACCAAATTCTCATCACAAATGACCAACAGATCTTCACGAAGCAGTAGCAACACGCTCAGATTTTTCATCATCGTTCGATCGTGTTTATCACCACATTTGTTCTCTTTCTTCCACTTGAAGCAGTATTTCTTGATATGGCCTTTCTTACCACAATGATGACACTTAAGATTCTTGTATCTCGATCTTGACTTGCTTTGGCCTTTACCTCTACTCTTTCCATCTTTGTCTCTGTTCTTCCCTTTGTTCTCGGTAACCAACACCTCGGACTGTGATGTAGAACCCTGAGATCGTCTTCTGACCTCTTCATTCAACACACCACTCTTAGCCAAATCCAAGGTAATAATACCCTTTGGGGCAGAATTAATAAGCGAAACCCGAAAGGTCTCCCAAGAGTCTGGTAGAGTAGCAAGCAACCAAAGCCCTAAAATCTCGTCATCAAATTTGACACCCATACCAAGCAACTGATTCATCACACTCTGAAATTCACTCACATGGTCAGCTATAGACGTTCCTTCTTTGTATTTCAACGCCATCATTTTCTTCATTAAAAACAACTTGTTATTGCCCGATCTCGAAGGATACAAGCTTTCAAGCTTCTCCCACAATGTTCGAGCATGTGTCTCCTGATCAATGTGGTTGTAAACATTTTCTTTAACAAATTTTTGAATAAAGCCACACACTTGTTGATGCTCAAATTCCCATTCTTCATCTCTTTTCGAATCGGGTTTTTGAGTAGCAAATACCGGAAGATGTAGAGCCTTCACAAACAACAAGTCCTTCATTTATTCTGCCAAAGTTGATAATTTGTGCCATTCAACATAATCATCTTGCTCGTATTGATTTCCATATTTATTTGACAGAATAATAGAGCTCTGATACCAGTTTGTTGGGAAGAAACCGAACAGCCGAACGAAAGCGAAGCACAACCAGTGCTCTTTCTCTCCCTATAACTCTTGTCAAATATTATGGCAAGCACAATAGCACAAAAATATTTGTTCTCTAGCAACCTATCAACCACAAATTAACCAATGCAACCACAACAAAAATGATAAATAGAGACACCGATATTTTTACGTGGAAAACCCCTCTAAATCAAGGGTAAAAAACCACGGGACTTTAGAGTCCAATCAAAAGCTCCACTATAATCAAATGTTTAGCTACAAGATTACAATATCAAGCCTACAACAAGCATTCAACTCCAACAAGGCTAACAATATGTAATCTTTAGCAAAAGAGAGAAAAATAAGAGAACATCACCAAAACAGTAGCTGCTGTAAAACAGGTATTTCTAACGCTACAGGACTCGAATGAAAAATCCGATCATACAAATTCAAGAACACCTTGTCGCCTAGCTGCTGTCAAAAAATTAGCTCAATCGAACCACGGATGGACCTCCGATCGAAGAGTTGATCACAGCTGCTCCAAACTTGAGAAACTAATTTTTCTAGCTTCAAAGCTCTCTGTTTCTCGTCTGTTTCTCTCCTAATTTTATTCTAGCTCTCTGACGTTCTTTTTAACCAATATTGGCTGCCCACAAGCCACATAAAGGACAAAAGAAAATGATGAAAGACAAAGAAAAGAATGCCATAAAACATGGCATGTTTTGAGGGATTCCCACATAGTGGGACCCTGACCCAACAGAAAAAATATGGTAAAGATTATTTTTATTTTTCTATGATAATAAAAAATTATTCATTCTTCTCGATATAAGTTAGAAAACAAAGGAAAAATGAATTAATTCTTGCTATTTTTTCTTCCATAGTCGTTCAATGTTGCTATAAGATAGGAGAAGTATAACAAGGTTTTCCGGTTGAAACTTGAAGGCAATGATCTTAAAAGACATTCCATCTAATCTAAAAGTCGTAGCTCATTGAAAAGATATACGAGATCACAACAAATTGACCAACAAAGGACTCTGAGTAGTCTTAATCTTTTCATCTTCAAGAAGACATCGGTGCTCAAAGTGAGAGTCTAGCTCATTTCCTTAGGTAGGATAGGAATATGATTATACAAATACAAAACATTTAGTATCTAAATTGTTATGTTGCTTCATCGTTTCTTTTTTGAAATGTTCATGTCTAACACTTGTATCATAAGCATATTAGATACTGATATGAAGATATGATCCTTCAAGAAATCTGAAAAACAATGAATATATATATATATAATGAATATGATCATACCAAACACATATGCATATATAGCACTACATCTATATTTTAATAACACAGCTTGAAAGAATTTAAACTGATATTCACAAACTCACACAACTAGAAACCATGTTATACACACAAGAAAATTGTTTTGCTAAAAAGAAAATGCAAGGAAATAGATACAATTGAATGCTGCGACATTACAATTACACCAAAATACATACAATGGACTTTCACAGCTACAATAAACATACTCTTAACTATGGTATATATGATTAAGCTTGCAGCTCAATAATGATGAATGTATACATGTAAATCATTTTCATTAACACATGCCACTCTTATTTCTTTTTCTTTTTTCTTGAAATAATAAGCATTTAAGATTTTTGCCAATTTTTTTATAAAAATAAAAAAAATAACAACAACATCAACATCAACATTATACATAAATATAAGTGTGTATGTTTTCTTACCTTTAATTGTCGATGATCATATTTTCAATTATTTCTGTAGCCTTAAAAAAAAAGACTACTAAAACATAAGACAAAATCTCGTGAAAATATTTATGATTATCAAACATTTTTTCAACTAAAGTGATTCAATCAAACATTCTTATATACATTTATCATGTAGGATTTTTTTAATATTTATAATAAAAAAATTTACTGATACATTTTAGAAATATACAGGACAAATGTACTCATTTTATTTTGTCAATATTTAAATAAACACTTTATTATTTTTGAAAAATAAACACTTTATAAATATAATAGGTTATATATATTTTTGTCAAAAACGTCATAGTTTTGTGTTGAATCGCAAATCTAATCTTGTTTGAATAATTAAGCTTAAGTAAAAAAAATATATAATTTCTATGCATGGGATAACTTATAGTTTTTATTGTTAGGAATTTTTCTCTAACAATTTTTCTTCCCATTTCTTGTAGCAAGTCATGTATCCGCAATTGGTTGTATTCATTATAGGTTAGTAGAGACTTTTTAATGAGAACATCAATTTCAATAGTTGGAAAAAACTCAAAAAACTCACAACCATCCAGTACTTTCATTATAAAATCTTTCTCCTCCCCATTAAAAGAAGCATGCTATATCTAGAAATATATTCTTCTCCCTTTCTTCCAATCCATCAAAGCTTATTTGAAGTCTGTAAAGAATTTCTTTGTTAGAATCTCTTTTAAGTCTTTCTATTGTACTTCTCCATTGGCTTACATCTCTATCGCACAAAAACGAACCCAAAACTTCAATAGCTAATGGGAGACCACTAGCATGACCTACAACATATTCAACAAGCTCAATGAAATCCTCACTATCTCGCAACCGAAAGCTTTGAAATTGAAAACATGAAGTGCATCATTTCCTTCCAATGTTGTATGCTTATACACACGATCAGCTCGATAGGATCGGAGCAAATGTTCATCTCTTGTTGTTACAATGATTCTACTCCCTAAACTGAACCAATTACGCCTACCAATCAAGCATTTCTAGTGTATTATGTTATCAACATTGTCAAGAATAACAAGAACTTTTTTGTGAGACAATCTATGGCTAATTATGGCTTTCCCTTCATGAACATTGAAAAAGATTAAAGCTTTCATCAAACAAGATCTGAGAAAATAGTTGTTTCTGTAAAGAAACAAGTTCACATTTCTCTAAAACTTCTCCAACATCAGCAAGAAAGCTTTTACCTTCAAAATGAGGTAACATTTGATTGTAAACAACTTATTAGCTATAGCCCATCTTTGAAAAGTCAAAGATGAGTGTGCCTTTTGTCGTGAGAAAGGGCATTGGAAAAAGAATTGTCCTAAGTTACAAAAGGGCAAGGCTATTTCTAATGCATGTGTAGCGGAGTATGATGAGGAGTCAGACTTTAGTTTGGTTGGTATGGCAATGGCATGTCATACTGATGAATGGATTTTAGATTCGGGATGTACTTACCATATGTGTCCTAATAAGGACTGTTTTCTAGTATTAAAGAACTAGAAGGTAGAGTTGTTCTTATGGGCAATGACAGTGCTTGTAAGATAATGGGAGTAGGTACAATCCAATTGAAGAATCACGACGGCTCAATCCAAGTCTTGACTGATGTTCGCTACATACCCAGCTTGAAGAAAAATCTCATCTCATTAGGGGCCTTAGAATCTAAAGGGCTCATAATCACTTTGAGAGATGGATTACTAAAGGTAGCAGCTGGGAATTTGACGGTGATGGAAGGCACAAGGAGAAATAACTTGTACTTTTTAAATGGAAGTACAGTTATTGGATCAACATTAACATTTTCTACAAAAGATGCAGATTCAGAGGTTACCAGGTTATGGCATATGCGATTGGGACATGCTGGTGAAAAAGCTTTGTAGACTTTGGCGAAGCAAGGCTTGTTGAAAGGTGTAAATTCTTGCAAATTAGAATTCTATGAACATTGTGTTCTGGGCAAGCAGACGAGGGTAAAGTTTGGTTCAGCAATTCACAATACGAAAGGAATTCTGGACTACGTTCACAGTGATGTGTGGGGACCTACCAAAGTGGCTTCTTTGGGAGGTATGCACTATTTTGCCACTTTTGTTGATGATTATTCAAGAAAAGTATGGGTGTATCTAATGAAAAGAAAAAGTGAAGTATTGGATGCATTTCTGAAATGGAAGAGGATGGTGGAAACTCAGACTGGTCGAAAGGCCAAACGACTTCAATCAGATAATGGTACTGAGTACAAAAATGATCCATTTCTACAAGTATGTCAAGATGAGGGCATCGTGCGTCACTTCACTATTCGGGATACACCACAGCAGAATGGGGTGGCAGGACGCATGAAACGAACTATACTGGAGAAAGTTCGATGTATGTTGTCCAATGCTGGATTGGGCAAGGAATTTTGGGTTGAGGCAGTTACATATGCGTGCCATCTAATTAACCGTTTTCCATCAGCTGCAATAAATAGAAAAGGAGATGTGGACTGGTAAATCTGCTACTGATTATGATTCTTTACATGTTTTTGGTTCCACTGCATATTATCATGTAAAAGAATCAAAGTTAGACCCAAGAGCAAAGAAAGCATTATTCTTGGGTATAACTAGTAGAGTAAAAGGATACCGTCTCTGGTGTCCTGATACAAGGAAGATTGTCTTTAGCAGAGATGTGACTTTTGATGAATCAACCATGTTAAAAAATTCACAAAAGGATGACAAAACCAGTAGTACTTTACAGCAGACGCAGCTTGAAAAGGTTAATAATAATCCAGCTAATATTGAAAGAACAGATGATGAAGAGGTTCCGACCTAAGAACTTCTACAGCAACAAGATTCAATTGCATATAGGAGGCCAAGAAGAGAGATTCGAAAGCCTGCTCGCTTTGATGATATAGTGGCCTATGCACTTCCAATTGCAGATGATGATGCTCCTTCTACTTACACAGAAGCAATAAGTAACCCTGATGGTGTAAAGTGGAAGCAAGCAATGAATGAAGAAAAGCAGTCTCTTCATCAAAATAGGACTTGGGAGTTGATGACACTGCCCAAGGGAAAAAAGGCAATTGGATGCAAATAGGTATATGCAAAAAAGGAAGGATTTCCTAGTAAAAATGAAATTCGGTACAAGGCTAGATTGGCAGCAAAGGGTTACACTCAGAAAGAAAGAATAGACTACAATGAAGTGTTTTCTCCAGTTGTGAAGCATTAGTCTATTCGGATTTTGCTAGCCTTGGTTGTGCGATCTTGAACTAGTTCAGCTTGATGTGAAGACCGCATTTTTACACGATGATTTGGAAGAGGAAATTTATATGACTCAGCCAGATGGATTCAAGGTTGCTGGTAAAGAAAAGCTGGGTTTGGTAAGCCCGACAAAGTCGCTTTATGGATTGAAGCAATCTCCGAGGCAGTGGTACAAGCGATTTGATCAGTTCATGAAAGGGCAAAGGTACACAAGAAGTAAATTTCACCATTGCGTGTATTTCCAGAAGCTACAAGAAGGAACTTTCATATACTTGCTCTTATATGTTGATGATATGATAATAGCATCTAAGAGCAAAGTTGAGATTGAGAGATTTAAGACTCAACTCAATCTCGAGTTTGAGATGAAAGATCTTGGTGAAGCTAAGAAGATTCTTGGCATGGAAATATGTAGAGATAGAGCCCATGGCAGAGTTAGCTTGTCCCAGAAGCAGTATTTGAAGAAGGTACTACAGCAGTTTGGCATGAACAAGCAGACAAAACCTGTAAGTACCTCGTTGGCTTCTCATTTTAAGCTTTCTGCATAATTATCTCCTTCGACGAATACGGAACGAGAATACATGTTGCTAGTTCCGTACTCCAATGCAGTGGGTAGCTTGATGTATGCAATGGTCTGTACAAGACCCGACATTTCACAGGTAGTTAGTATAGTGAGCAGGTATATGCATAATCCTGGAAAAGGACATTGGCAAGCTGTGAAATGGATTCTACGGTATATTCAAAAGACCGTGGATTTTGGATTACTGTTCGAGTAGGATAATACACTTGGTGAAGGTGTTATTGGGTACGTTGATTCTGACTATGCTGGTGATTTGGACAAATGAAGATCAACCACTGGTTACATGTTTACACTTGCTGGAGGACCAATCAGTTGGAAGTCTACTCTACAGTCTACTGTTGCATTGTCAACCAGAGAAGCCGAGTACATGGTCAGTAATGAGAGGTCAGAAGGAAACAATTTGGTTACAAGGTATGGTTAAAACCTTGGGATTGGTTCAGGAGCATATTAATGCGTATTGTGATAGTCTAAGTGCTATTCATTTAGCAAAGAATCAAGTCTATCATGCACGTACAAAGCGTATCGACATACGATTCCATTTTGTGCTGGAAATTATTGATGAAGGGAAGATTCGCCTTCAGAAGATTAAGACTGCAGATAATCCTGTAGATATGATGACCAGGGTGGTAACAACAACCAAGTTTGAACATTGTTTGAACTTGATTAATATCCTGCGAGTTTAACAGTTGAAGAAGGCACT
The DNA here is from genome assembly GCA_025503065.1 of Gossypium bickii. Taxonomy (NCBI): domain Eukaryota; kingdom Viridiplantae; phylum Streptophyta; class Magnoliopsida; order Malvales; family Malvaceae; genus Gossypium; species Gossypium bickii. The sequence continues at coordinate 126,225,160 of CP106711.1, forward strand.
ATCAAGTATTGTTAGCAAATGCAGAAAGAATTGTGTGAAGATAAGATTATCCTAATCAAATCTTCAAGGTGGAGATTATTGGCTATAGCCCATCTTTGAAAAGTCAAAGATGGGGGCTATAGCAAGTGGGAAGAAAATGGCACCAAAATTAGGCACCGAAAGTTGATGTGAAAATTAGCATGGGATAATTGCAATTTTGGTCCCTATTTGAATAGATACATTGCAAGATTGATCCCTAAACCTCAACTATAAATAGGCCTAACCATTTCTCATTTTCTTCATCCCAACATTTTCCATTCTCTACTCAAGGCATTGTTCTCTCTCCCTATTTGTAAATTTTCACTTGTATTTTTGGAGTGAAATATATTTGGTAGTGCCCGAGGACGTAGGCGAAATTTACCGAACCTCGTTAAAATTCTGGTGTTCTTTATTATTTATTTTTCATATCTTGTGAGTGTGATTGTAGTTATTTATTGTGCTATTAAATTACGATAGAGGGATATTCTGGCTAGGAAAGATCTGGTACTTAAGTGATCCTCGTGATCCACCTCTTTCCTGGGAATTGAACTCAGTGTGAATTTTCGATTACAATAATTATACTCTTTTACACGCTCCGCTTACAACTCTCTTGCGAGGGTCGTTTTACCAATGCCACCCACACCACAAATTCCTATGATACAGACATCATCTTCCCCATTTTTTATTTCCGAATGCAATTTGTCCAAGCTTGGACTGATTCAAACTAAATCATCTTGGACAATTGTGTTATGAGTACTCCAATGTTTCTTGTTGTTGATTCGATTAGTTAAAGTAGTTATGTTGTTAATATAGTTGTTGTTGTTATTTCTGCATACGATTACATTGCTATGTTAAATAGTCATAGCGTTCTATTCTATACACATTCTAAAATCAAAAGGAAAGTTTCTTCTTCTTGTTAATTTGTTATCTAACAAATTGGATATGTTTGACATAACTTTGCTGATATTTTGTTGACGATATCTCTGATAAATTCTAATTCATGCCTAGAAAGATATAAATTTTTAATTTTTAATTAAGAAACTTATTGATATGTATATGAAGTTAAATGATCTAGGAAAGAAAATAAGAAGTGAAACACATAGTACTTAATGGAACAAGTTTATGATACACTTGGAGGACTTGAGTTTATAGTTGTTCTGGTGTTATTGCCTTATTTGCCTTATAACACTAGAAAATAACAATTTTCCAATTTTGTCCATATATATATATATATATATATATATAAAGTTGTAATCATTAAATTTAAAACTAAAAATAATAAAAACTACCTATAAAGTCACTTCAGTTAAAGCATTTCTCCACTTTTGGATCTTTGCTTCATCTTCCTTGTATCTCTCTTCATGTTTTGCAAAAGCTGCTTCAACTTTCTCTTTTAGTTTGCTTAAATCAGATGGATCCACACCATAGAAAATTGGAAATAATTTATTACCATTCTCCTTTTTCTGTTTAACAATCTCATTTTGTGCTAATGGTCATGATGTCTTACCTTATGTTGTAAGTAGAGTTGAATCTTACTGTGATTATGTGAATATTAATATGACGTAAATTATAATTGTCTGGTGCTCATATAGAATCGACTATGGGAGAGGATCTGCGGAACCCGGCCCTCGTTTCGGAGCAGCTGCACATTTCTAATATATTTGGAAGATTAATTATATTCATATGTTTGTATATAAAAAATATTAAATAAGAACAATATAATATAATATACCGTTGGATGCCTAATGTTGTTTTGGGTGATGCAATGCTTGCTTCAATAGAATTCAAATTGCCTAAGATTCAGTGGAGAATAAAATGCAACTGCACAACTAAGTGAAACAAGCAAATTAAAGGATAATCTAAAGATACAATTTAGATTGAAGCCGGTGGAAGTATAGAATGGAGTTCCTTGAGAAAACAGTAATTTATATATAAATGTATAAAATGTAAAGTCCCATATCAACAAAACAGTTATTTCCTATGTTATTTATAAAGCCCAACATTACATGACTAGATTGCCTTCTAAGCTGAGCCTTGCTGGAGATGACCCTAGCATGCTGCTTTGTCTTAGGCTGCCGAAGGCACCCCCGTTCACCACGAATGGGTAGCCAATTTCTTAATGGATTTGGCCTTGTTCCCTCCCAAACCGGTGTGGGTCTATCCTATCCTTCATGGTTAGGTAGCATTTACTTTTGTTTTTCTGATTATATCTTTCCATGTTTTTTGTTTCACCTTACAAAATGGAAAATGTTTCTGTTTTTGTTTTACTGATTTTTTAATTGTGTTTGGCTTAATTTTGTATTAATAGCCAGTCTAATGATACTCGATTGAGCCTTTCTGGCTTGGCATAATCATATATAGTTCGAGGGGTAGGAGGTTGCTGATTACCCAGATTATTATCCACCTCCTCGGTAATGTCATTTTGTTCTGTATCATCTATTACAATCTGTTAACCTTGCCTCACTTCTCTGATCTCTCTACTATTTTTGCGACCTGTCTTTTCAATTTCACTGTAAAAAACTATTGGTTCCAACGAGTTGCCTCTAGTAATAAAGCAAAAGAACTTGTAAGAATCAATAAAAATAAAAATAAAAATAAAAAATTAAATTAAAAATAAAAGTATCAAAATTAAAATTAAAATAAAAAATTGCTAAATCAATAGAAATAAAGTTTTACTAATATCCTAGTCCCCGGCTACGACGCCAAAAACTTTATGCATCATGAACTAACAAAAATTTGACTAAGGCAAATGCACCTATCAATTAATAGTATAGCTATGATGAGCAAGATATCATTTCCAAGAATATTAGAAGAACTAGTAGCAAGTGCACCTATCAATTAATGGTATAGCTACAATAAACAAGAAATCATTCCCACGAATACTAAAAGTGCTAGTAATTGATGCCTTTCTATTATTTAACTGATAAATTAGAGTGATTAATTAAAACTAGAATTAGCTAAATTTAATTAACTTACGAACACAACAAAGAACAAAACATGAAAAAAAACGATTAACAACCAATAAGCGAAACAATACCCAAGAAAGAACTCAGCTAGATTTTATCTGTCACTATCAATCTAAATTTTACAATTTCTTTACTTAGTAACATAGTAACATGATCTATAGAAATCCTTAAATTATGTTAATATCTCTTTCCAAAGTAAAAGCAACTACCTCTAGGTTGATTAATTAAAATTTCTTTCTAATTAAAACCTCTATTATCGCATTAACTCGTTCTATGGATTCCCCTATTAGTTTTGACCTTAATCCGATAGATTTATGTCGTCTTATTTCTAAGATTACATGCAACTCCACTCAATTACGCAAAACCTACTCTTAAACAAGAACTATTTCTCCTCTAATTTAAGCACATCAAACATGGATCAATAATCAAGAAATATCAAGCCAAGAATTAAGCACACATATTTGAGAACAATATCTAAGTATTTATTATATAAAATAAATATCAAAAGACAAACTTCATCATAAGGTTCATCTTGACTAGGTATTTGGAAAATTAGTTTATGCTTGAAAATAAAAACATCCCAAAAAGGAAATAAATAAACACATTACAAGCTATAGTTGTTCTGGTGTTATTGCCTTATTTGCCTTATAACACTAGAAAATAACAATTTTCCAATTTTGTCCATATATATATATATAAAGTTGTAATCATTAAATTTAAAACTAAAAATAATAAAAACTACCTATAAAGTCACTTCAGTTAAAGCATTTCTCCACTTTTGGATCTTTGCTTCATCTTCCTTGTATCTCTCTTCATGTTTGGCAAAAGCTGCTTCAACTTTCTCTTTTAGTTTGCTTAAATCAGATGGACCCACACCATAGAAAATTGGAAATACTTTATTACCATTCTCCTTTTTATGTTTAACAATCTCAGCAAGTTCCTCCAAGCACCAACCTGAAAAGACATAGTTTTCCGAGAAAATGATAGTGGAGAATAAAATGCGTACTGCACAACTAAGTGAAACAAGCAAAGGATAATCTAAAGATACAATTCAGATTGAAGCCGGTGGAAGTATAGAATGGAGTTCCTTGAGAAAACAGTAATTTATATATAAACGTATAAAACGTAAAGTCCCATAACAACAAAACAATTATTTCCTATGTTATTTATAAAGCCCAACATTACATGACCAGTTTGCCTTCTAAGTTGAGCCTTGCTGGAGATGACCCTAGCATGCTGCTTTGTCTTAGGCTGCCGAAGGCATCCCCGTTCACCACGAATGGGTAGCCAATTTCTTAATGGATTTGGCCTTGTTCCCTCCCAAACTGGTGTGGGTCTATCCTATCCTTCATGGTTAGGTAGCATTTACTTTTTTTTTTTTTGATTAATATCTTTCCATGTTTTTTGTTTCGCCTTACAAAATGTTTCTGTTTCTGTTTTTGTTTTACTGATTTTTTTAATTGTGTTTGGCTTAATTTTGTATTAATAGTCAGTCTAGTGATACTCGATTGAGCCTCTATTAGAGTGGGCTTGGCATAATCATATATAGTCCGAGAAACTTACTCCGAATAGTTCCGACAAATACTCTAAACTTATTTCCTACACAATTTAAACTTTATACAACATAAACCACTAACTAAATATATTTTCTAACAAGTTGGTGTTTATATTCAACACTCCCCTCAACACCAAATTTCAATCAAGCCAAACTAGCGACAGAAGCTTTTGAGCTTGTTATCAAATATCACACAAGCCTTTTTAATTAGGTTTACAACTTGGTCTTTTGTTTTAACACATTCTAACTCCTCATGTTGGATCTCGTGACCACACTCATCGTTTTGCTCGATGGAACGCTGCCTCTTGGTCCCGCCTTTTTGTCCCATCCTTGTCAATGCCTCCATGGCTCGACTTGTGGTAATTTGCTCCCACTTGCTATTATTTAAGTCTTCTCTTAATTTTTATCAAAAAAAAGAAAAAAGAAAAGTCTTCTCTTAATATAATGGTTCAACTAGTAGAGACATGACTCTTCAATTAAGATACCTTTGCCTTCCAATATAGTGGATGATTGTCAATGGATGGGAGTCGCTCTTCGCTGCATTTTTGTCGGCGGTGTTGCTTCGATGGATTTGACAACCACCGTAAAGTTGTTAACCATGAATATGGATCTATAATCTGTTTTCCAGGGTAGAAATCCTCGAATAGTTGATTGAAGCGAGAAGCCCATGATGAAGGACAACCTTTTCTTTTGTTATTAGTCGCATGATAAATTATAGGGTAAATTACATCAACAACCACTCAGCTTTGATGCAATTGACAAAATAGTTTGGTCGCTCAATTTTTAAAAAATAACAAATTAGTCACTAATGTTATTGAAAAGCGACAAATCAGTCACCCATTAACATTTTTCGTTCTGAGACTTAACGAGGCAGTGGCGTGACAGTTAACTAATTGAACTTGCCACGATGGACGAGGCAAAGTTTCAATTCAGTTACTCAACTTTCAAACAATAACAAATCAGTCACTAACATTATCGAAAGTGACAAATCAGTCACCCATTAACATCGTTATCGAAAAGTTACAAATCGGTCACTCATTAACATTTTTCGTTATGTGCCTAACGGGGACGGTGGCGTGGCACAGACTAGTTGATGTAACCAATTAACTTGCCACGTTAGATGAGACAAAGTCGAGTTACTATTTTTTCATCCTTATTTTCCCTTTTTAATAAATGACCCAATATTTTTACTTTTTGCGTAAATGACCTAATACACATTTATACTTTTTCTCCATCCCAATAATTTTGCTGTCGCCACCTCCACGACAACCATCTTTTGCGTCATCATTGTTGACCTCCAAACCACCACCCTATCCTTTTTTTTCTTTTTCAACCCCCCCAATAAAGGAGCCATTGCGATTGGGATCTGACTATCTTTTTTTGGTACCCAAAGTCATTAACTCTAAAAAAACTAGATTGAAATGGGATTGGAGGCAATTTTGGGTCAAATTATTAGTACCCATAACCAAACCGGTGAGGAGAAAACCCTTGAAAGCAACATTCAACTAATTCAAGAACCAAAACAACTCAGATTTGTCAAAATCTTCATGGGATATGATCATATAAACAAAAGGGTGGCTGAATTTCTATACTTCCTTAATATTAGCATTATTCAAACATGGCAACTAACAGAGGTCTATTGTAGTATTAGTTATAGTAGCCACTAATGTTGGCACTTTGACAGTCACTTCAACACACTTGTCTCAACATTCTTTATTGTACAGTATCTGTACTTCTAAACTCTCTCTAAAAGATCTTTTTATGCCTTTTTATGTGCTCATCAATCTTTTTTTTTTGGACAAGTTAAATTTTTTTTATTAAAAGTCAAAAAAAAAATACAAAGTCAAAATAACTTTGTGTTATTAGATTACGAAAACACTCAAGCTTCAAGGAAACAAGACAACTATAAGGCACCAAAACAAGATTCCATGACACCTTTGATACAAAATAGATTCGTCAAAGAAAAGCATCGTACAAAAATCAACGATAAACCCAGAAAGCATTCCCACATTCATCAAATCAATTTTTTATATGTGCATCAAATTATTTCAAAGCTAACATTTATTTGCTATTAGCTTTTGTATTCCCCTTAATATATATTGTCGAGCTTGAGTACAAAAATTAATAAATGAGCTTAGTTGGGAGTTCCAAATTTTGAGTCAAACTCAACTTTGACAGTATTCAGGCTCGACTCAACTTGATTACACCCCATGTATCTTTCTAATTTTGTGCTAATGGTCATGATGCCTTACCTTGTGTTGTAAGTAGAGTTGAATCTTACTGTGATTATGTGAATAGTAATATGTCGTAAATTATAATTGTCCGGTGCTCATATAGAATTAATTTTATTTAGTTTTTAATTGTAACCATGTAACACCCCTAACCATGTAAGTAGAGATGGTCGGCAACGAAAGTTGGGGTTGAGGTGAGGTAAGCCTATTCCTTGGAAAAGGATTTGAATGGGGTCACGGACCTAACGGGTACTCTAGAAATGATACTCGAAAAGTGTATTTCGGGGATAATGACAATGAGGAAGCCCTGGTTCTCATTGGACTGATTCGAACTAAATCATCTTGGACAATTGTGTTATGAGTACTCCAATGTTTACTGTTGTTGATTCAGTTAGTTAAAGTAGTTATGTTGTTAATATAGTTGTTGTTGTTATTTCTGGTACAGTTACATTGCTATGTTAAATAGTCATAGCTTTCTATTCTATACACATTCTAAAATCAAAAGGAAAGTTTCTTCTTCTTGTTAATTTGTTATCTAACAAATTGGATATGTTTGACATAACTTTGCTGATATTTTGTTGACGATGTCTCTGATAAATTCTAAATCATGCCTAGAAAGATATAAATTTTTAATTTTTAATTAAGAAACTTGTTGATATGTATATGAAGTTAAATGATCTAGGAAAGAAAATAAGAAGTGAAACGCATAGTACTTAATGGAACAAGTTTAGGATACACTTGGAGGACTTGAGTTTATAGTTGTTCTGGTGTTATTGCCTTATTTGCCTTATAACACTAGAAAATAACAATTTTCCAATTTTGTCCATATATATATATATATATAAAGTTGTAATCATTAAATTTAAAACTAAAAATAATAAAAACTACCTATAAAGTCACTTCAGTTAAAGCATTTCTCCACTTTTGGATCTTTGCTTCATCTTCCTTGTATCTCTCTTCATGTTTGGCAAAAGCTGCTTCAACTTTCTCTTTTAGTTTGCTTAAATCAGATGGACCCACACCATAGAAAATTGGAAATACTTTATTACCATTCTCCTTTTTATGTTTAACAATCTCAGCAAGTTCCTCCAAGCACCAACCTGAAAAGACATAGTTTTCCGAGAAAATGATAGTGGAGAATAAAATGCGTACTGCACAACTAAGTGAAACAAGCAAAAGGATAATCTAAAGATACAATTCAGATTGAAGCCGGTGGAAGTATAGAATGGAGTTCCTTGAGAAAACAGTAATTTATATATAAACGTATAAAACGTAAAGTCCCATAACAACAAAACAATTATTTCCTATGTTATTTATAAAGCCCAACATTACATGACCAGTTTGCCTTCTAAGTTGAGCCTTGCTGGAGATGACCCTAGCATGCTGCTTTGTCTTAGGCTGCCGAAGGCATCCCGTTCACCACGAATGGGTAGCCAATTTCTTAATGGATTTGGCCTTGTTCCCTCCCAAACTGGTGTGGGTCTATCCTATCCTTCATGGTTAGGTAGCATTTACTTCTTTTTTTTCTGATTAATATCTTTCCATGTTTTTTGTTTCACCTTACAAAATGTTTCTGTTTCTGTTTTTGTTTTACTGATTTTTTTAATTGTGTTTGGCTTAATTTTGTATTAATAGTCAGTCTAGTGATACTCGATTGAGCCTCTATTAGAGTGGGCTTGGCATAATCATATATAGTCCGAGAAACTTACTCCGAATAGTTCCGACAAATGATGATTGAGACGAGATTCGGCGTTTTTGAACCACGAAACGCTCGGTTTCCATTTCGGTTGTAGGTGCAACCAACCCGCTATTAAGGATAGAGCAGAAAGAAATAAAAATAACTTGTAAGAATCAATCAAAATAAAAATAAAAATAAAAATCTAAAAATTAAATTAAAAACAAAAGTGTTAAAATTAAAATAAAAATTGCTAAATCAATAGAAATAAAGTTTTACTAATATCCTAGTCCCGGCAAGGGCGCCAAAAACTTAATGCGTCATGAGCTAACGAAGAATGAATCCAAGAAGAAGAAAGAGTAGATTGGAATTACATTGTTGACTATTCTTTATGAAAGCAATGGAAGTCTGCAATATGAACTAGTTTTTGAAATTAGAAATGTTGATATAATGACCAGAATGGGGTTTATTTCTAAATTTGGGCAGCAGTTTAATTGATCAGTTAAAAGTAGTTTAAATTTGAGCAGAATGACTTTCATTCATGGGTCGCTTTCAGATAGTTTCGACATTGTTTATATATTTATCATTTTAAACATGGGGAGCTTTGAACCCTGACCTTTGACTTAGCAATGGAGATTTTGATATTCAATATTCTAATAGGATAAACTATATTACAAAGTCACCCTAAAATAGTAATGCTGGAAGTAGTTACTGTCGTTCAATTTATTCTTGTACTGGTTTTAGTATTGAGATTTCTTTTCCTTTTTATTCTATGTTTGTTTTTCAAGAAACTAAGGGAAAAATGAAACTCGGATCTTGAGTTCTAAACTTGTTATAGTCTTATCGGAAAGGGTGGTTGGTGGTGTTATGCTGGTAGCTGGGCTCATCGGAAAGGGTGGGTCATGGTCATGGTTCATTATTGACGTAGTTGGATTCCCTCTTCTTTAAAATGATACTAATATTGAAGTTTTCATGTTGTGAATAAACCAAAAAAATGTTTTGGATTAATTATAGAGAAGTTCCTAGCTTTAGTTAAAAGTAGAAAAAATTGCCATGTTAGCAATCTGTTAGTGGATTAACGAAATTTTTAACGGAAATAACTAATTCAAGCAATTATCTTAATTAGAGTGACTAACTTGACAAAAAATAGAATGAGCAAAATAAGAATAACACTATTTTAGAGTGGCCCATGGTGTAGTTTACCCATTCAAATATTATATACAATTTGATTATGGATAGTAAATAAATATTCAACTTTGAAAGTTAGGAGCTAGGACCGTTGAGTTTTCTTCTAAATCTACTAGAATCAATAATCTATCCATTAAGCTTCATTTGAAACTGATATTCCCCATAATTTGTAGTTCACATTACCTAATGTATTCGCACATTATTTGTTACCATGGGAAAGTAATAATTTGATGGATTATCTCATGCCTGCTGAAGCTTGAGGCTTTAGTTGATGTTAGTATGGTAAACCCAATACTTCATGTAATAAACGAGTTTAGAAAACAACAAAACAAAAAACAAGAACTCAGAAATTAGAAAACTACTGTCAACTTTAAACTCAAAAGCACTCCAGCCTTTCTGTGTAAGATTAAACTGCTTCAATTGCATAAATTTCTTTTCATGTTAACGCTTATGAGTCAAATTGAGCTATGCTGCGATTCTGCTCTTGAAATATTTTAATACCCAAGCCCGAATCCAGCTCTATATAGCTCAGCCCCTCAACTTATTTTTACTGTTTAAAAACCTAATAAAATTATTTTATACAATATCTATATATTTTTATGATTAAGTTTTAATAAAATATTGTTTTTATTATTCTTTAATTTAAATTTAGATTAAAAAACTATCTAATATTTAGTCAGTATGGACTGAGCCTGCTAGACTGAGCAAGTTGTTCCATCCGTGTACAACGCCGCATTTAAACCAGAATTGTGCTCAGACCGAGCATTCATTAATACCCAAACACATAATATTATAGGAAACCAATCATTGTTTCCTTCCAAACAGAGATACCAAGATACAGAAACACAGTAAAATTTTAACGGCACCTCCGAACACTCGAAATAATATGGGGTTGGAATAGTGTATGAGAAAGATTTGGAAGATATCCAATTTGAAAAAGAGCAGCACAGCAGTCAAGGTTCTGCAAAATTTGAAGATATGAACGAAGACTCTGCAAATGGTCCTCTTGTTAAGCGAACACGTAATGTTTATGAAGCGACAGAAGGAAAGCCACAACCTAAACCTATAGAAAATTTTTCAATTTTAATATTTAACTACACCTCTTGATACTCAAAAAAAAGAAAAGTCTTCTCTTAATTTTTATCAAAAAAAAGAAAAAAGAAAAGTCTTCTCTTAAGATAATGGTTCAACTACTAGAGACATGACTCTTCAATTAAGATACCTTTGCCTTCCAATATAGTGGATGATTGTCAATGGATGGGAGTCGCTCTTCGCTGCATTTTTGTCGGCGGTGTTGCTTCGATGGATTTGACAACCACCGTAAAGTTGTTAACCGTGAGTATGGATCTATAATCTGTTTTCCAGGGTAGAAATCCTCGAATAGTTGATTGAAGCGAGAAGCCCATGATGAAGGACAACCTTTTCTTTTGTTATTAGTCGCATGATAAATTATAGGGTAAATTACATCAACAACCACTCAGCTTTGATGCAATTGACAAAATAGTTTGCTCACTCAATTTTTAAAAAATAACAAATTAGTCACTAATGTTATTGAAAAGCGACAAATCAGTCACCCATTAACATTTTCCGTTACAGACTTAACGAGACGGTGGCGTGACCGGTTAACTAGTTGAACTTGCCACGATGGGACGAGGCAAAGTTTCAATTCAGTTACTCAACTTTCAAACAATAACAAATCAGTCACTAACATTATCGAAAATGACAAATCGGTCACCCATTAACATCGTTATCTAAAAGTTACAAATCGGTCACTCATTAACATTTTTCGTTACATGTGCCTAACAGACAGTGGCGTGGCAGCAGACTAGGCGATGTAACCAATTAACTTGCCACGTTAGATGAGACAAAGTCGAGTTACTATTTGTTTCATCCTTATTTCCCTTTTAATAAATGACCCAATATTTTTACTTTTGCGTAAATGACCTAATACACATTTATACTTTTTCTCCATCCCAATAATTTTCTTTGTCGCCACCTCTCACCACAACCATCTTTTTGCGTCATCATTGTTGACCTCCAAACCACCACCCTATCCTTTTTTTTTCTTTTCAACCCCCAATAAAGGAGCCATTGCGATTGGGATCTGACTATCTTTTTTTGGTACCCAAAGTCATTAACTCTAAAAAAACTAGATTGAAATGGGATTGGAGGCAATTTTGGGTCAAATTATTAGTACCCATAACCAAACCGGTGAGGAGAAAACCCTTGAAAGCAACATTCAACTAATTCAAGAACCAAAACAACTCAGATTTGTCAAAATCTTCATGGGATATGATCATATAAACAAAAGGGTGGCTTAATTTCTATACTTCCTTAATATTAGCATTATTCAAACATGGCAACTAACAGAGGTCTATTGTAGTATTAGTTATAGTAGCCACTAATGTTGGCACTTTGACATTCACTTCAATACACTTGTCTCAACATTCTTTATTGTACAGTATCTGTGCTTCTAAACTCTCTCTAAAAGATCTTTTTATGCCTTTTTATGTGCTCATCAATCTTTTTTTTTTGGACAAGTTAAATTTTTTTTACTAAAAGTAAAAAAAAAAAATACAAAGTCAAAATAACTTTGTGTTATTAGATTACGAAAACACTCAAGCTTCAAGGAAACAAGACAACTAGATAAGACACCAAAACAAGATTCCATGACACCTTTGATACAAAATAGATTCGTCAAAGAAAAGCATCGTACAAAAATCAACGATAAACCTGAAAGCATTCCCACATTCATCAAATCAATTTTTTTATATGTGCATCAAATTATTTCAAAGCTAACATTTATTTGCTATTAGCTTTTGTATTCCCTTTAATATATATTGTCGAGCTTGAGTACAAAAATTAATAAATGAGCTTAGTTGGGAGTTCCAAATTTTGAGTCAAACTCAACTTTGTGAAGATTCAGAGCTCGACTCAACTTGATTACACCCCATGTATCTTTCTAATTTTGTGCTAATGGTCATGATGCCTTACCTTGTGTTGTAAGTAGAGTTGAATCTTACTTCGTGATTATGTGAATAGCAATATGTAAGTAAATTATAATTGTCAGGTGCTCATATAGAATTAATTTTATTTAGTTTTTAATTGTAACCATGTAACACCCCTAACCATGTAAGTAGAGATGGTCATAACGAAAGTTGGGGTTAATGATAATTAATTAAATATTTTAAAATTAATATACCTCTTTTATGATTATATAAGAAATTATTTAATATATAAATTTAAAAACAATCAGTCATATATATCCAAAAAAAACTTTAAAATTATTTGTGGCGTTTTCCAAAAACGCCGCTAATGATCAAACTTTTAGCGGCGTTTTTCCAAAGTCTGTTTTGTTGTAGTGTAAGGGTAAATTACACCAACGGTCACTCAACTTTGATCTCAATGACAAAATAGTCATTCAACTTTTAATTCAGTCACTTAATTTTCAAAAAATAACAAACTCAGTCATACTAACTTTCAAAAAACCAGACACCCAAAAAGAAGAACAAATAAAACCCTTGAATGAACTCTTCTTGTTCGGGAAGAAAGTTGAGAACCAGGGCTTCCTCATTGTCATTATCCCCGAAAAATACCTTTTCGAGTATCATTTCTAGAGTACCCGTTAGGTCCGTGACCCGATTCAAATCCTTTACCCTTTCGACCGAATCGGAGAACTTTCTTCCAAGGAGACACTTTCAAGAATACCTTGTCACCAACCTGAAATTCAATCTCTTTTCGTTTAAGATCGGCATATGATTTTTGGCGATAGGAAGCTGCTTTTAAACTATCCCGAATAATCTTCACTTTTTCTTCTGTTTCCCGGATTAAATCAACCCCATGTATCTTCTTTTCACTGAGCTCTGTCCAATACAATGGTGTTCTACATTTTCTACCATACAAAGCTTCATATGGAGCCATTTTAATACTGGACTGATAACTGTTATTGTAAGCAAATTCAATCAAAGGTAGATACCTCTCCCAATTACCTTCAAACTCTAGTATACAACATCGGAGCATATCTTCCAATACTTGAATTACACGCTCAGATTGGCCATCTGTCTGAGGATGAAATGCAGTACTGAAATACAACTGAGTACCCAAGGCTTCTTGCAATTTATCCCAGAAACGAGACGTAAACCGAGGATCTCTATCCGATATAATGGAGATAGGCACTCCATGTAGCCTGACAATCTCAGATATGTACAATTCAGCCAGTTTATCTAAAGAATAATCCATACGTACAGGAATAAAGTGTGCTGACTTTGTCAATCGGTTAACAATTACCCAAATAGCATCTTTTTTCCTCGGAGACAACGGTAACCCCGATACAAAATCCATAGTGATTCTTTCCCATTTCCATTCCGGTATAGTAATTGGCTGAAGTAACCCTAAAGGTACTTGATGTTCAGCTTTAACTTGCTGACATATTAAACATCTTGATACAAATTCAGAAATATCACGTTTCATTCCTGGCCACCAGTACATCTTTTTCAGATCATTATACATTTTATTACTTCCCGGATGTATAGACATAGTACCACTGTGAGCCTCGTGTAAAATTTTCTGTATGTGCTCTGAATTCTTGGGTACACATACCCTACCTTTGAATAATAAACAACCATCAATCCCAACTTGAAATTCAGAATCGATGACTGACTCACATTGTGCCCCTTTAACTCAGAAACTTCACATCATTCTTCCGAGCTTCACATATTTTTTTGTAGAAATGTTGGTTTAGCTCTCAATTCAGCTAAGATTGAACCATCATCAACCAAAGACAATTGAGCATTCATAGATCGTAAAGCATACAGAGATTTTCGACTCAAAGCATCAGCCACAATATTAGCCTTACCCGGATGATAATCAATAATCAAATCATAGTCCTTTATCAATTCAAACCACCTGCGCTGTCTTAAATTTAGATCTTTCTGTGTCATCAAATACTTCAAGCTTTTATGATCAGTATAAATATGACATTTTTCACTGTACAAGTAATGCCGCCATATCTTCAATGCAAAAACAATAGCAGCTAACTCAAGATCATGTACTGGATAATTTCTTTCATGTGGTTTAAGTTGTCTTGAAGCATAGGCTATTACTTTACCTTCTTGCATCAAGACACAACTTAAACCTTTTAATGAGGCATCACTGTAAATAACAAATTCCTTACCCGGTTCAAATTTGCACTAATCTTTGGTGCTTTCGTTAGTAGATCTTTCAATTGGTTGAAACTCTGCTGACACTCATCAGTCCACTCGAACTTTACATCTTTCTGCAATAATCGAGTCACCGGAGAAGCTATCATAGAGAATCCCTGTACAAATCTCAAATAATAACCAGCTAAACCCAAGAAACTTCTAACTTCGGATACAGTCTTCGGTGGATTCCAATTGACAATAGCTGAGATTTTACTTGGATCTACCCTGATGCCTTCAGCGGATACAATATGTCCAAGAAAACCCACTTCTCGAAGCCAAAATTCACATTTACTGAATTTAGCATATAACTGCTTTTCTCGTAAAATTTGCAACACAGTTCTCAAATGTTCTGTATGTTCTTCTTCATCTCGAGAATAAACCAAAATATCATCAATGAATACTACCACAAATCTGTCTAAGTACGGTCTGAATATTCGATTCATCAGATCCATAAATACTACAGGTGCATTAGTCAACCCAAACGGCATAACCAGAAACTCATAATGCCCGTACCTGGTTCTGAAAGCTATCTTTGGCACATCTGACTCCTTTACTCGTAACTGATAGTAGCCCGATCGAAGATCAATCTTTGAAAATACAGTAGCACCTTTCAACTGATCAAATAAATCATCAATCCGGGGCAACGGATACTTATTCTTTATAGTTACCTTATTGAGCTGTCGATAGTCAATACACAATCTCAAAGACACATCTTTCTTTTTCACAAACAAAACCGGAGCACCCCAAGGTGAATGACTCGGTCGGACAAAACCTCTATCAACAAGTTCCTCAGAATCGTGTCTTTAATTCCTTTAATTCTGTAGGAGCCATTCCATGAGCTATGAAAATCGGAGTAGTTCCGGAATCAAATCTATAGAAAATTCCACTTCTCTTTCGTGGCAACCACAGTAACTCTTCCGAAACACATCAGAAAATTCGCATACCACTGGCACTGCTTGAATCTTTGACTCAGATACCTTGGTATCTAATACATAAGCAAGAAAAGCATCATACCCCTTTTTGACATACCTTTGAGCAGTAATAACTGAAATCACATCAGATAATCCCTCTGTCTGATCAGATTTAACCCGAAGTAATTCACCATTCTGACACTTCAACACAATATATTTCTGTTTACAGTTTACTACTGCATCATGCTAAGTTAACCAATCCATGCCCAATATCACATCAAACTCATCAAATGGCAGTAACATCAAATCAGCCAGGAAACAATAACCTCTTACCATCAGTGGACAATTTTTACAAATTGTATCCACCAAAATAGATTGGCCAAAGGGGTTCGAGACTTTAACCGCAAATTCAGTAGGTTCAACAGATAAATCTTTAACACATGTAAGTTTTACACATATATATGAATGCGTAGAACCGGGATCAATTAATGTAGTAATATTAGTATCAAGTAAAGAAAATGTACCAGTAATAACATCGGGTGCTGAGGCATCTTCTCTGGTACGAATGACATATGTCCTAGGAGGCGCTCGTGTCTCAGGCCTACTAGCAGTATCTTTTGTAGCTCCTCGGCTACTACTAACATTACCAGATAGTCGAGATAGTCTACCCCTCAAAGATGGATTACTTGGCTTCGATATATATTCAGCTTCTTTTTCACTTCTTTCTGGACAATCTCTGACTGATATATTTCTTTTTTGAACTCGGTCTGGAAGAATTCCAATGTAATTTCTTCTTTTGGAACAACTGAAGCTTTAGTATTCCACCAATGGTAAGCTGTGTCTTTTAACAGTGAAACGGCACATTTCAAACATTCTTCTGGCGTGCAAGATAATTCTTCCGAAACCCGAGTAGTATTTTCTAACCAAATTCAGCTCATTCGGGATCATCATCAATCGCCGCTCAAATTCTTCTTGCCCCATATTTTTTTGGATTTTATCGACCGAGCTTTTCCTTTTATTACTGATTCGATGACTGCACCTATGGAATCTCGGGAACCGGTGGAGGAACAGGAGGGGAGCTTGAGTTTCTTTGCATCGTAGGGTTAGTTCTTATGTCTTGGGTACACCATTCATTCATCATTTGAAAGAAGGCTATTTTTGCCTCCTCCCCTTGACCTCTATACCTGGGCCTCTCATCGCTAGTTTCTTCTCTTTGTCTTTGAAGCGAGCATGACTCCCACTTCCTCAGATTGAGCTCGGTCGGATGACATTACTATAAGGAAAACACAATTTAAATGGTCGGAGATATCACACTATCAAAAATAATTTAAATGGCATGTATAGCTAATCCGTATTTGCTATATCAGTCTTAGAATCGGCTAAACCATAGCTCTGATACCAACAAATGTAACACCCCCTACCCATATTCGTTGCCAGAATAAGGTACGAGGCATTACCAGAATTTACGAATTTTTTTTTTAAAAAATCGAGACCATTCCCAATTCAACATATTTTCAAAATAATTCATGCATATTTATAAGATAACTTTAACACATAGGCCATACCAGTGGCTGACCTTACATTCATTTCATATTAACATTTATTTTATTAGCTTATACATGCCATTGATTTCTAAAATAAAGTTTCTTAAAATACCGAAATACTGGGGTTGATAGTGTGATGAATCTCCCACCGATCCGACCTCCGAGCTCTTAACACTACAAAATAGGGAAAAAGGAAATAGGGTAAGCACTTTGTGCTTAGTAAGCCCATGTAACAAGAATTATACTTACCTAGTATTTTCAATACAAGCAATAAACATTCATATACTCACTCAATGCATTATTACCCTAACATTCACAAACTCAACATCCAAGTTAGTCCATTAATTTCCATATATCAATAATATACACGCCATGATTGATGAGCTCATCAATATCATGATTTCCATTTCCTTGTTATTTTTCCATATTTATCCCGTTGAATTACTCGAAATTTCGATGGATTTTCAGAGGTACACTTTAGTATACAAATCCGGGTCCGTCCATTTATATTCATGTGCGCACATTTTCATTTCAGAGAGCACACTCCCGCGAACCTCATCTTTACAGTGGGATTACCAGTCAAAGCTAAAAATCTCTGTAATATAAACTCATAGAGTATTGTCGGGATTACGGTCCAGCTAAATCTCTGCAACGACAATTACTCTAAATCAGACCTAATTCGGATTACCCGTCAGGGCTAAATCCATTTCCACATATTCTGGAGGGCTATATCAAGATAGGATCACCCGTCAGGGCTAGATCCTTTTACCGTCAATTCCTTTTCAGAGATCCATCGAATTTTCCTTTCATTCAACCGGGATTTCTTTCCTTTTTATCAAATATACCAATGTTTCATCAAATTTCATACAATGGACATTCAAATCATATTCATATCAATAACATACATTTCAAACATTTAAGAATATAATTCAAGTTACACGAACTTACCTCGATACTAGTTCGTTTATAAAATCTACTAATCCGGGACTTTTTCCTTTCCTCGATCTAGCTTCGTATTTGAGTTTTCCGGATCTAAATAAATAAATTCAATCATCAATTCAATACATTTCATGTTCACATGTAGCATTTTCTATAATTCTATTGTTATTTTTAGTTTATTCAAAGTTGTCTACTTGAGTTAGTGTCACTAAATTATTTATTTCTCGAGCTACAGAGCTCCAAATGAAGAACCGTTAATTTTTCCTGAAACTAGACTCACATGTCTTCATACCATAAAATTTCCAGAATTTTTGGCCTAGTCAATTAGTACAGTTTATTCATCAAATTTACCCCTGTTCTGCTGTTTGGCAGTTCTGACTCTTCTTCACTAAAAATTAATTATCTCTTTATACAAGATTCAGATGATGTTTTTGTTTATTTCTATTGAAAATAGACTCATTCAGGGTTCTAAACATATAATTTTAAGCCCCTAATTATTTTTCTTCAATGTTTGATGATTTTCTAAAATCAAAACAGAGGAACCCAAATTCATTCTAAACTAGTCTTACAAAAATCTAAATATCCCAAAATACAGAACTTCTTTTCTTTCCTTGTTTCTTTCATATGAAAATAGACTCAATAAGCTTTAATTTCATATCTCACTCAACTTCTAATTCCACTTCTACGATTTTTGGTGAATTTTGAAACTTACTCTACTGCTGCTGTCCCAAAACTGTTTTCTTATAGCTTGTTTTACAATTAAGTCCTTTATCCAATTCTAACTTTAAATTCTTTCAATTAAACCACTAATTCATCATTTTATTCATCATATGCTATATTCAACAGCTTTAAAACTTCAAAACTTCAATTTAAATTCATCAAAACTTTGTTCTAAAACTTATAAAGCATCAAAATTAAAAGAGAAGGACTAAATTAACTTACCAAATTAAACTCCAAGCTTTAAAAACTCTATTATCCCTTTTCTTCTTTCTTTTCTCTTTTTCTTTCTTCCCTTCACGTTTGCTCTCTGTTCTTCTTTTTGTTTTTTTTTTGTTTCTTTTAGTTTGTTTATATAATAATATAATAATATAATAATATAATAATATAATATATAATATAATAATATAATAATATACTTAAAAAAAATCTCAGATTTTTATCAATACACCGCCTCAACTTTATAAAATGGCATAATTGCCATTTTAGTCCTTCATAATTTCTTTTAGTCTATAATTTAACTTTCACTTTCATTTCAATCTAGTCCTTTTCATTTAATTTCCTACCCAAACATTAAACTTTTCTAACGAAATTTTAATACCACATTACTAACATTTTATAAATATTTATAAAAATATTTCTATCATATAAACATTCATGCAAATATATTGAAATAAATTTCTATTTAAATCGGATTTATGGTTGCGAAACCATTATTCCGATAACCTTGAATTTAGGCCATTACATATTTCCTCTTTGAATTACCATGAAAAGGGAAGGCAAATTTTGTAGTAACTTAGGTGAAGATCCCTTGCGCCCATTGAATGACAAAACTTTTAAAATTTTTTAATTGAGAAATGAAGGATGGTGGTTTTCGTATGCTGTTTTACTTAAGTCGAGTTCTTCCAAGAACTCCAGTTGCTGCAAATTCTCTGGCAAATATTCAACTTTATAACAACCAGAAAGATTAAGAGTTTTTAAACTTTTACATCCACTTATGCTCCTTGGGAGACTCACAAGGTTTCTGCAATCTTTCAAATTTAACAAAACAAGACTGCTCAAATTTCCAATTGAAGAGGGAAGTTGTTCAATGCTTGTCCCATCTAAATAAAGCCTTTGCAGACATTCCATCTTACCATCAATCTCTAGAAAGCTTTTAGCAACCTGAATGAGTAAATATTTCAAGGGATTCCATTCCAATTTTGATTGGAAGACTCCTAAGACTTTTGCAGTCTTTTAAATTCAAAAGTTTAAGTCTTCTGAGATTTCCAATTGAAGAAGGTAGCTCTTTAATGTTGGTCCCATCAAAACAAAGCTCCAACAAACATTCCATTTTCCTATCAATTCGAAAAGCTTTGAAGTTTTGAACAACCCGAAAGAATTAACATTTCAAAAGATTCCATTCCAATTTTGGTGGAAAACTCCTCATACTTTTTTGCAGCCTCTTAAATTCAAAAGCTTAAGCCTCGTAAGAACTCCAACAGATGGATGAACATATACCAATCTAGTACAACCTTCCAAAACCAAAATTTCAAGATTTGGGGAAGTTGTGAAGTCCAATGCCTTGATCGAGTTCTCAGACTCTTTGAGGTTGTGCACTTTCTACTTATACAGATGTACATTAAAAACAATAATAGATTAGAGATAAAAGAAGAAAAAAAATGGTAAAGGTTATTTTTATTTTTCTATGATAATAAAAAATTATTCATTATTCTCGAAATTAGTTAGAAAACAAAGGCAAAATGAATTAATTCTTACTATTTTTCCTTCCATAGTCGTTCAGTGTTGCTATAAGATAGGAGAAGTATAACAAGGTTTTCCGGTTGAAAAAATGTTCATGTCTAACACTTGTATCATAAGCATATTAGATACTGATATGAAGATATGATCCTTCAAGAAATCTGAAAAACAATGAATATATATATATATATATATATATATATATATATAATGAATATGATCATACCAAACATATATGCATATATAGCACTACATCCATATTTTAATAACACAGCTTGTAAGAATTTAAGCTGATATTCACAAACTCACACAGCTAGAAACCATGTTATACACACAAGAAAATTGTTTTGCTAAAAAGAAAATGCAAGGAAATAGATACAAGCTGAATCTTTGACGTTACATAAATAAGTGTGTATATTTTTTTCTTTCGATACAACTAAAAGGAAAATTTTCTTTTTCTTTTTTCTTGAAATAATAAGCATTTAAGATTTTTGCCAATTTTTTTTATAAAAATAAAAAAATAACAACAACATCAACATCCACATTATACATAAATAAGTGTGTATGTTTTCTTACCTTTAATTGTCGATGATCATATTTTCAATTATTTCTGTAGCCTAAAAAAAAAGACTACTAAAACATAAGACAAAATCTCGTGAAAATATTTATGATTATCAAACATTTTTTCACCTAAAGTAATTCAATCAAACATTCTTATATACATTTATCATGTAGGATTTTTTTAATATTTATAATAAAAAAATTTACTGATACATTTTAGAAATATACAGGACACATGTACTCATTTTATTTTATCAATATTTAAATAAGCATTATATTATTTTTTAAAAATAAACACTTTATAAATATAATAGGTTATATATATTTTTGTCAAAAACGTCATAGTTTTGTGTTGAATCGCAAATTTAATCTTGTTTGAATAATTAAGCTTAAGTAAAAAAAAATATATATAATTTCTATGCATGGGATAACTTATAGTTTTTATTGTTACCAATTACGCCTACCAACCAAGCATTTCTAGTTTATTATGTTATCAACATTGTCAAGAACAACAAGAACTTTTTTGTGAGACAAGCTATGGCTAATTATGGCTTTCCCTTCATGAATATTGAAAAGATTAAAGCTTTCATCAAACAAGATCCGAGAAAATAGTTGTTTACTGTAAAGAAACAAGTTCACATTCTCTAAAACTTGTCCAACATCAAGAAGAAAGCTTTTACCTACAAAATGAGGTAACATTTGATTGTAAACAACTTATTGGCTATAGCCCATCTTTGAAAAGTCAAAGATGGGGGCTATAGCAAGTGGAAAGAAAATGGCACCAAAATTAGGCACCGAAAGTTGATGTGAAAATTGGCATGGGATAATTGCAATTTTGGTCCCTATTTGAATAGGTACATTGCAAGATTGATCCCTAAAACCTCAACTATAAATAGGCTTAACCATTTCTCATTTTCTTCATCCCAACATTTGCCATTCTCTACTTAAGGCATTGTTCTCTCTCCTATTTGTAAATTTTCACTTGTATTTTTGGAGTGAAATATATTTGGTAGTGCCCAAGGACGTAGGCAAAATTTGTCGAACCTCCTTAAAATTCTGGTGTTCTTTATTATTTATTTTTCATATCTTGTGAGTGTGATTGTAGTTATTTATTGTGCTATTAAATTACGATAGAGGGATATTCTGGCTAGGAAAGATCTGGTACTTAAGTGATCCTCGTGATCCACCTCTCTTTCCGGGAATTGAACTCAATGTGATTTTTCAAAGACAATAATTATACTCTTTACACACTTCCGCACAACAATTGGCATCAGAGCTAGATTCGTACTTGGGGAGTACTATCGTTTGTGGCACTATTCACATATACGGTACTGTTCACGTATACAGTAGTTGGGATTGAGGAGAAAAATGGCACAGGCATCGTCATCAGTAAGGACTACGATGACCAATGTAAAATTTGAAGTAGAGAAATTTGATGGTACCAATAATTCTGGTATGTGGCAATGTGAGATCCTGGATGTCTTATGTCAGTAAGAGCTAGATATAGCCCTTGAAGTAAAACCTGACAATATGGATGACAAGGAGTAGGCCAAGATTAATAGACAAGCTTGTGGTACAATCCAATTGAAGAATCACGACAGCTCAATCCAAGTCTTGACTGATGTTCGCTATGTACCCGGCTTGAAGAAAAATCTCATCTCATTAGGGGCCTTAGAATCTAAAGGGCTCATAATCACTTTGAGAGATGGATTACTAAAGCTAGCAGCTGGGAATTTGACGGTGATGGAAGGCACAAGGAGAAATAACTTGTACTTTTTAAATGGAAGTACAATTATTGGATCAACATCAACGATTTTTTGCGAAAGATGCGATTTAGAGGTTACCAAGTTATGGCATATGCGATTGGGACATCTTTGGTTAAAAAGCTTTGCAGACTTTGGCGAAGTAAGGCTTGTTGAAAGGTGCAAATTCTTGCAAACTGGAATTCTGTGAACATTGTGTTTTGGGCAAGCAGACGAGGGTAAAGTTTGGTTCAACAATTCACAATACGAAAGGAATTCTGGACTACGTTCACAGTGATGTGTGGGGACCTTCCAAAGTGGCTTCTTTGGGAGGTATGCACTATTTTGTCACTTTTGTTGATGATTATTGAAGAAAAGTATGGGTGTATCTAATGAAAAGAAAAAGTGAAGTATTGGATGCATTTCTGAAATGGAAGAAGATGGTGTCAAACGACTTCAATCAGATAATGGTACTGAGTACAAAAATGATCCATTTCTACAAGTATGTCAAGATGAGGGCATCGTGCGTCACTTCACTGTTCGGGATACACCACAGCAGAATGGGATGGCAGAACGCATGAATCGAACTATACAGGAGAAAGTTCGATGTATGTTGTCCAATGCTGGATTGGGCAAGGAATTTTGGGCTGAGGCAGTTACATATGGGTGCCATCTAATTAACCGTTTGCCATCAGCTGCAATAAATGGAAAAACTCCTATGGAGATGTGGACTGGTAAATCTACTACTGATTATGATTCTTTACATGCTTTTGGTTCCACTGCATATTATCATGTAAAAGAATAAAAGTTAGACCCAAGAGCAAAGAAAGCATTATTCTTGGGTATAACTAGTGGAGTAAAAGGATATCGTCTCTCGGTGTCACGATACAAGAAAGATTGTCTTTAGCAGAGATGTGACTTTTGATGAATCAACCATGTTAAAAGATTCATAAAAGGATGACAAAACCAGTAGTACTTTGCAGCAGTGGAGCTTGAAAAGGTTAATAATGATCCGGCTAATATTGAAAGAACAGATGATGAAAAGGTTCCGACCTATGAACTTCTACAAACAACAAGATTCAATTGTATATAGGAGACCAAGAAGAGAGATTCAAAGCTCGCTCGCTTTGATGATATAGTGGCCTATGCACTTCCAATTGCGAGATGATGATGCTCCTTCTACTTACACAAAAGCAATAAGTAACCACGATGGTGTAAAGTGGAAGCAAGCAATGAATGAAAAATGCGATCTCTTCATCAAAATAGGACTTGGGAGTTGATGTCACCGCCAAGGAAAAAAGGCAATTGGATGCAAATGGGTATATGCAAAGAAGGAAGGATTTCTAGTAAAAATGAAATTCGGTACAAAGCTAGATTGGTAGCAAAAGAGTTACGCTCGAGAAAGAAGGAATAGACTACAATGAAGTGTTTTCTGCAGATTTATGAAGCATTCGTCTATTCAGATTTTACTAGCCTTGGTTGTGCAATATGATCTTGAACTAGTTCAAACTTGATGTGAAGACCGCATTTTTACAACGATGATTTGGAAGAGGAAATTTATATGACTCAACCGGATGGATTCAAGGTTCTTTGGTAAAGAAAATCGGGTTTGCAACCGACAAAGTCACTTTATGGATTGAATCAATCTCAGAAGCGATGGTACAAGCGATTTGATCAGTTCATGAAAGGGCAAAGGTACACAAGAAGTAAATTTCACCATTGCGTGTATTTCTAAAAGCTACAAGAAGGAACTTTCTTATACTTGCTCTTATATGTTGATGATATGCTAATAGCATCTAAGAGCAAAGTTGAGATTGAGAGATAGAAGACTCAACTCAATCTCGAGTTTGAGATGAAAGATTGGTGAAGCTAAGAAGATTCTTGGCATGGAAATATGTAGAGATAGAGTGTAATGTGACCCGATTTTTGAGCCTAGTCGGAATAGTGGTTTGGGACCACAAATCCGATAAAAAAATTAAATTAATATTTTTATATTTTTATGATCTACAACTTTATGAAATGGTTTCGTAAAAATTTCGTTCGAAAATTTTGGTGTTTGAGCACTCAATTTAGTCAAAAGGACTAAATTATAAAAAGTGCAAAACTTGAGTTCTAGAAGCTAGAGGTATCCAATTGCTATAAAAGTTTATTATGATTAATTATTATGATTTATTGAGTGATTAAATACATGTGTTAGAGTATTGATAAGAAATTTTATTAATTTCATGCTTAAATTGCCTATTAGGACTTGTTTGCAAAAGTTGCTAAATAGGGTTCTAATTTATAGAGTACTTGATTAAAATGGGGGTTTGAAGTAGGAGTCCTTAAATGGTAATTAGACCATTATATTTTCATGGACAAAAATGGACATATATAGGAAGAAAGAACCAAAGTTTTTAATGAAGGGTAATTTAGTCATTTGGTAATAAAAATGAATTAAAAGGGAAAAAGATGGCAAAATATGCTCATCTTCTTCATTAGGCCGAATTTTCAAGTGTTCACCATAGCTAGGGTTTGTTTCAAGCTTCCAAGCTCCATAGTAAGTGATTCCAAGCCCCGTTTTTAATGTTCTTTACATTTTTGAAGCCCCGGTAGCTCGATTTAGCTTATTCTATTAATAATTTATTCTAGGGTTCATATTTAGAAAAATACCCATAGGTGAAATGTGTTTATTTTGATGTTTTATGATAGAATATGAAGTCTAAAATTATGTTAAACAACTTTTGCTTAGTGATTTTAAGTGAAAACGAGTAAAGCTACTCAATCGGTAAAAATACCTAATGTTCATAAGTACAAGTTAGAGTGAGAATTTGATGTTGCCATAGAAGGGAAAAATGATCAGCATGCCACAAAACATAAGAATAAGGGATAAAGTTTAATTTCCGAGCTTTGGGGCAAATGTGTAAATATGTAAAAGTTTAGGGGCAAAATTGTAATTTTGCCAAAGTTAAGAGTTAAGGACTGTTTTGATGTTTTGATGAATGTGAGTATTAAATAAGCTAAATTTTCTATTATAGATCAAGAAGAACGAAATCTAGAGTTAGATCGAGGAAAGAAAAAGATAGAGGATTAAATCAATATAGTTGATCGTATTTTATTTCGAGGTAAGTTTGCAGTAAATAAATGCAATATTCTATTATTTTACATTTAATATTTTTAAATTCCAGCATTTACATATTTATTCTGTAAATTTATTATTTAAAGACTCAAGTATGAATTGTGGAAAAACTATCTCGAGAAAGTTAGGTTGAACCTTAGGAATGTGTAGGATACAAATGTCATGACATTAGGGTTTAAGGAAATCATGTAAGACCATGTCAAGACATGGCATTGATATGTTACTATAAGGCAAAGGTCCCATGTAAGACCATGCCAAGGCATGGCATTGGTGAGTTCATAAGGCAAGGATACCACGTAAGACCATGTCAAGACATGGCAATGGTTAAGTTTCATAAGGAAAGGTACCCGCGTATCCTTAGTATTCCAAGTGGTTCAACGGGAAAATTCAAGGAGTATTCTAAATTAAAGGTAAGGCAAGTTCAAGCTAAAAAGGTAAGGTAAGATAAATTCATGTTAAAAGGTAAGGCAAGTATACAAGTTTTAAGTATATTGAGTTAAAAGCTTAAGTGATCTTGACAAGAAAAATATAAGATAATTCACTAAGAATGTTGTCATCTATTTACATGTAAACTTACTAAGCTTTATGCTTACTCCCATTCTTTATTTTTTTTTAGTATTGCAAGCCAACTCGGGGATCGAAAGGGCGAGAGGAGATCGTACACACTATCAAAGGGTTATATTGGTATTTTGTGACTCGAACGTTTTAAGTTATGGCATGTATAGGGGCTTAACCATTTTATGTGTGTGACCTTATGATATGGCTTATTATGGACTTGTAAATGTTTGGTAATGATTAGCCATTAAAATGGTTAATTAAGAACATGGTTGTGGATGTTATGAAATGTCTAGTTGATAATTATTTTAAAGAAATTATGTAATTATATGCAGGGGAATAGTAGGACAGCAGCAGTGACGTGATTTTGAAAAATCACCAAAAATAGTAGAAATTGAATTAGGTTGTGCATGAGATATAGAATTAAAGCTTATTGAGTCTATTTTCATATAAAGAAAACGGTGTAGGAAAATGAGTTGTATATTATGAGATAATTGATTTTTAGTGAAGAGAGGTCAGAACTGTCAAACTGTGTAATAGGGGAGACTTTAACTAATAAACTGTACTAATTGGCCACACCAAAAATTCTGGAAAAAATATAGTAAGAAGATATATGAGTCTAGTTTCAGGGAAAATTTACGGATCTTGATTTCGAGTTTTGTAACTCGAGTTATAATTAATTTAGTGAACATGACGCAGATGGACAGTTTCAATTTTTATGCCCAGAACTAGTAAGTTAAGTCTAGAAATGCCTCGTGCTCGACTACGGCAACGGTCTCGGGTAAGGGGTGTTACATAGAGCCCATGGCAGAGTTAGCTTGTCCCAGAAGCAGTATTTGAAGAAGGTACTACAATAGTTTGGCATGAACGAGCAGACAAAACCTGTAAGTACCCCGTTGGCTTCTCATTTCAAGCTTTCTGCACAACTATCTCCTTCGACGAATACGGAACGAGAATACATGTTGCAAGTTTCGTACTCCAATGCAGTGGGTAGCTTGATGTATGCAATGGTGTGTACAAGACCCGACAATTCACAGGTAGTTAGTATAGTGAGCAGGTATATGCATAATCCTGGAAAAGGACACTGGCAAGCTGTGAAATGGATTCTACGGCATATTCAAAAGACCGTGGATTTTGGATTACTGTTCGAGCAGGATAATACACTTAGTGAAGGTGTTATTGGGTACGTTGATTCTGAATATGCTGGTGATTTGGACAAACGAAGATCAAGCACCGGTTACGTGTTTACACTTGCTGGAGGACCAATCAGTTGGAAGTCTACTCTACAGTCTACTGTTGCATTGTCAACCACAGAAGCCAAGTACATGGCTGTAACAGAGGCTGTAAAGGAAGCAATTTGGTTACAAGGTATGGTTAAAACCTTGGGATTGGTTCAGGAGCATATTAATGTGTATTGTGATAGTCTAAGTGCTATTCATTTAGCAAAGAATCAAGTCTATCATACACGTACAAAGCGTATCGACATACGATTCCATTTTGTCTTTGAAATTATTGATGAAGAAGGAAGATTTGCCTTGAGAAGATTAAGATGCAGATAATCCATGCAGATATGATGACCAAGGTGGTAATAAAGAACCAAGTTTGAACATTGTTTGAACTTGATTAATATCTCGCGAGTTTAACTTGATTGAAGAAGGCACTATCAAGTATTGTTAGCAAATGCAAAAGAATTGTGTGAAGATAAGATTATCCAAATCAAATCTTCAAGGTGGAGATTATTGGCTATAGCCCATCTTTGAAAAGTCAAAGATGGGGGCTATAACAAGTGGAAAAAAATGGCACCAAAATTAGGCAATCGAAAGTTGATGTGAAAATTAGCATGGGATAATTGCAATTTTGGTCCCTATTTGAATAGGTACATTGCAAGATTGATCCCTAAACCTCAACTATAAATAGGCCTAACTATTTCTCATTTTCTTCATCCCAACATTTTCCATTCTCTACTTAAGGCATTGTTCTCTCTCCCTATTTGTAAATTTTCACTTGTATTTTTGGAGTGAAATATATTTGGTAGTGCCCGATGACGTAGGCGAAATTTGCCGAACCTCATTAAAATTCTGGTGTTCTTTATTATTTATTTTTCATATCTTGTGAGTGTGATTGTAGTTATTTATTGTGCTATTAAATTACGATAGAGGGATATTCTGGCTAGGAAAGATCTGGTACTTAAGTGATCCTCGTGATCCACCTCTCTTTCTTGGGAATTGAACTCAGTGTGAATTTTCAGTACAATAATTATACTCTTTTACACGCTTCCGCACAACACAACTCTTGCGAGGGTCGTTTTGCCAATGCCACCCACACCACAAATTCCTATGATACAGACATCATCTTCCCCATTTTTTATTTCCGAATGCAATTTGTCCAAACTTGGACTGATTCGAACTAAATCATCTTGGACAATTGTGTTATGAGTACTCCAATGTTTACTGTTGTTGATTCAGTTAGTTAAAGTAGTTATGTTGTTAATATAGTTGTTGTTGTTATTTCAGTACAGCTTACATTGCTATGTTAAATAGTCATAGCTTTCTATTCTATACACATTCTAAAATCAAAAGGAAAGTTTCTTCTTCTTGTTAATTTGTTATCTAACAAATTGGATATGTTTGACATAACTTTGCTGATATTTTGTTGACGATGTCTCTGATAAATTCTAAATCATGCCTAGAAAGATATAAATTTTTAATTTTTAATTAAGAAACTTGTTGATATGTATATGAAGTTAAATGATCTAGGAAAGAAAATAAGAAGTGAAACGCATAGTACTTAATGGAACAAGTTTAGGATACACTTGGAGGACTTGAGTTTATAGTTGTTCTGGTGTTATTGCCTTATTTGCCTTATAACACTAGAAAATAACAATTTTCCAATTTTGTCCATATATATATATATATATATATATATATATATATATATAAAGTTGTAATCATTAAATTTAAAACTAAAAATAATAAAAACTACCTATAAAGTCACTTCAGTTAAAGCATTTCTCCACTTTTGGATCTTTGCTTCATCTTCCTTGTATCTCTCTTCATGTTTGGCAAAAGCTGCTTCAACTTTCTCTTTTAGTTTGCTTAAATCAGATGGACCCACACCATAGAAAATTGGAAATACTTTATTACCATTCTCCTTTTTATGTTTAACAATCTCAGCAAGTTCCTCCAAGCACCAACCTGAAAAGACATAGTTTTCCGAGAAAATGATAGTGGAGAATAAAATGCGTACTGCACAACTAAGTGAAACAAGCAAAAGGATAATCTAAAGATACAATTCAGATTGAAGCCGGTGGAAGTATAGAATGGAGTTCCTTGAGAAAACAGTAATTTATATATAAACGTATAAAACGTAAAGTCCCATAACAACAAAACAATTATTTCCTATGTTATTTATAAAGCCCAACATTACATGACCAGTTTGCCTTCTAAGTTGAGCCTTGCTGGAGATGACCCTAGCATGCTGCTTTGTCTTAGGCTGCCGAAGGCATCCCCGTTCACCACGAATGGGTAGCCAATTTCTTAATGGATTTGGCCTTGTTCCCTCCCAAACTGGTGTGGGTCTATCCTATCCTTCATGGTTAGGTAGCATTTACTTCTTTTTTTTCTGATTAATATCTTTCCATGTTTTTTGTTTCACCTTACAAAATGTTTCTGTTTCTGTTTTTGTTTTACTGATTTTTTTAATTGTGTTTGGCTTAATTTTGTATTAATAGTCAGTCTAGTGATACTCGATTGAGCCTCTATTAGAGTGGGCTTGGCATAATCATATATAGTCCGAGAAACTTACTCGAATAGTTCCGACAAATGATGATTGAGACGAGATTCGGCGTTTTTGAACCACGAAACGCTCGGTTTCCATTTCGGTTGTAGGTGTAACCAACCCGCTATTAAGGATAGAGCAGAAAGAAATAAAAATAACTTGTAAGAATCAATCAAAATAAAAATAAAAATAAAAATCTAAAAATTAAATTAAAAACAAAAGTGTTAAAATTAAAATAAAAAATTGCTAAATCAATAGAAATAAAGTTTTACTAATATCCTAGTCCCCGGCAAGGGCGCCAAAAACTTAATGCGTCATGAGCTAACGAAGAATGAATCCAAGAAGAAGAAAGAGTAGATTGGAATTACATTGTTGACTATTCTTTATGAAAGCAATGGAAGTCTGCAATATGAACTAGTTTTTGAAATTAGAAATGTTGAAATAATGACCAGAATGGGGTTTATTTCTAAATTTGGGCAGCAGTTTAATTGATCAGTTAAAAGTAGTTTAAATTTGAGCAGAATGACTTTCATTCATGGGTCGCTTTCAGATAGTTTCGACATTGTTTATATATTTATCATTTTAAACATGGGGAGCTTTGAACCCTGACCTTTGACTTAGCAATGGAGATTTTGATATTCAATATTCTAATAGGATAAACTATATTACAAAGTCACCCTAAAATAGTAATGCTGGAAGTAGTTACTGTCGTTCAATTTATTCTTGTACTGGTTTTAGTATTGAGATTTCTTTTTCCTTTTTATTCTATGTTTGTTTTTCAAGAAACTAAGGGAAAAATGAAACTCGGATCTTGAGTTCTAAACTTGTTATAGTCTTATCGGAAAGGGTGGTTGGTGGTGTTATGCTGGTAGCTGGGCTCATCGGAAAGGGTGGGTCATGGTCATGGTTCATTATTGACGTAGTTGGATTCCCTCTTCTTTAAAATGATACTAATATTGAAGTTTTCATGTTGTGAATAAACCAAAAAAATGTTTTGGATTAATTATAGAGAAGTTCCTAGCTTTAGTTAAAAGTAGAAAAAATTGCCATGTTAGCAATCTGTTAGTGGATTAACGAAATTTTTAACGGAAATAACTAATTCAAGCAATTATCTTAATTAGAGTGACTAACTTGACAAAAAATAGAATGAGCAAAATAAGAATAACACTATTTTAGAGTGGCCCATGGTGTAGTTTACCCATTCAAATATTATATACAATTTGATTATGGATAGTAAATAAATATTCAACTTTGAAAGTTAGGAGCTAGGACCGTTGAGTTTTCTTCTAAATCTACTAGAATCAATAATCTATCCATTAAGCTTCATTTGAAACTGATATTCCCCATAATTTGTAGTTCACATTACCTAATGTATTCGCACATTATTTGTTACCATGGGAAAGTAATAATTTGATGGATTATCTCATGCCTGCTGAAGCTTGAGGCTTTAGTTGATGTTAGTATGGTAAACCCAATACTTCATGTAATAAACGAGTTTAGAAAACAACAAAACAAAAAACAAGAACTCAGAAATTAGAAAACTACTGTCAACTTTAAACTCAAAAGCACTCCAGCCTTTCTGTGTAAGATTAAACTGCTTCAATTGCATAAATTTCTTTTCATGTTAACGCTTATGAGTCAAATTGAGCTATGCTGCGATTCTGCTCTTGAAATATTTTAATACCCAAGCCCGAATCCAGCTCTATATAGCTCAGCCCCTCAACTTATTTTTACTGTTTAAAAACCTAATAAAATTATTTTATACAATATCTATATATTTTTATGATTAAGTTTTAATAAAATATTGTTTTTATTATTCTTTAATTTAAATTTAGATTAAAAAAACTATCTAATATTTAGTCAGTATGGACTGAGCCTGCTAGACTGAGCAAGTTGTTCCATCCGTGTACAACGCCGCATTTAAACCAGAATTGTGCTCAGACCGAGCATTCATTAATACCCAAACACATAATATTATAGGAAACCAATCATTGTTTCCTTCCAAACAGAGATACCAAGATACAGAAACACAGTAAAATTTTAACGGCACCTCCGAACACTCGAAATAATATGGGGTTGGAATAGTGTATGAGAAAGATTTGGAAGATATCCAATTTGAAAAAGAGCAGCACAGCAGTCAAGGTTCTGCAAAATTTGAAGATATGAACGAAGACTCTGCAAATGGTCCTCTTGTTAAGCGAACACGTAATGTTTATGAAGCGACAGAAGGAAAGCCACAACCTAAACCTATGGAAAATTTTTCAATTTTAATATTTAACTACACCTCTTGATACTCAAAAAAAAGAAAAGTCTTCTCTTAATTTTTATCAAAAAAAAGAAAAAAGAAAAGTCTTCTCTTAATATAATGGTTCAACTACTAGAGACATGACTCTTCAATTAAGATACCTTTGCCTTCCAATATAGTGGATGATTGTCAATGGATGGGAGTCGCTCTTCGCTGCATTTTTGTCGGCGGTGTTGCTTCGATGGATTTGACAACCACCGTAAAGTTGTTAACCGTGAGTATGGATCTATAATCTGTTTTCCAGGGTAGAAATCCTCGAATAGTTGATTGAAGCGAGAAGCCCATGATGAAGGACAACCTTTTCTTTTGTTATTAGTCGCATGATAAATTATAGGGTAAATTACATCAACAACCACTCAGCTTTGATGCAATTGACAAAATAGTTTGGTCACTCAATTTTTAAAAAATAACAAATTAGTCACTAATGTTATTGAAAAGCGACAAATCAGTCACCCATTAACATTTTCCGTTTCTGAGACTTAACGAGGCAGTGGCGTGACGATTAACTAGTTGAACTTGCCACGATGGACGAGGCAAAGTTTCAATTCAGTTACTCAACTTTCAAACAATAACAAATCAGTCACTAACATTATCGAAAATGACAAATCAGTCACCCATTAACATCGTTATCGAAAAGTTACAAATCAGTCACTCATTAACATTTTTCGTTACAGGCCTAACAGGACAGGTGACGTGGCCAGCAGACTAGCTGATGTAACCAATTAACTTGCCACGTTAGATGAGACAAAGTCGAGTTACTATTTGTTTCATCCTTATTTTCCCTTTTTAATAAATGACCCAATATTTTTACTTTTTGCGTAAATGACCTAATACACATTTATACTTTTTCTCCATCCCAATAATTTTGCTGTCGCCACCTCCACCACAACCATCTTTTGCGTCATCATTGTTGACCTCCAAACCACCACCCTATCCTTTTTTTTCTTTTTCAACCCCCCCAATAAAGGAGCCATTGCGATTGGGATCTGACTATCTTTTTTTGGTACCCAAAGTCATTAACTCTAAAAAAACTAGATTGAAATGGGATTGGAGGCAATTTTGGGTCAAATTATTAGTACCCATAACCAAACCGGTGAGGAGAAAACCCTTGAAAGCAACATTCAACTAATTCAAGAACCAAAACAACTCAGATTTGTCAAAATCTTCATGGGATATGATCATATAAACAAAAGGGTGGCTTAATTTCTATACTTCCTTAATATTAGCATTATTCAAACATGGCAACTAACAGAGGTCTATTGTAGTATTAGTTATAGTAGCCACTAATGTTGGCACTTTTGTGATCACTTCAATACACTTGTCTCAACATTCTTTATTGTACAGTATCTGCATACTTCTAAACTCTCTCTAAAAGATCTTTTTATGCCTTTTTATGTGCTCATCAATCTTTTTTTGGACAAGTTAAATTTTTTTTACTAAAAGTAAAAAAAAAAATACAAAGTCAAAATAACTTTGTGTTATTAGATTACGAAAACACTCAAGCTTCAAGGAAACAAGACAACTAGATAAGACACCAAAACAAGATTCCATGACACCTTTGATACAAAATAGATTCGTCAAAGAAAAGCATCGTACAAAAATCAACGATAAACCCAGAAAGCATTCCCACATTCATCAAATCAATTTTTTATATGTGCATCAAATTATTTCAAAGCTAACATTTATTTGCTATTAGCTTTTGTATTCCCTTTAATATATATTGTCGAGCTTGAGTACAAAAATTAATAAATGAGCTTAGTTGGGAGTTCCAAATTTTGAGTCAAACTCAACTTTGATGATATTAGTGCTCGATTCAACTTGATTACACCCCATGTATCTTTCTAATTTTGTGCTAATGGTCATGATGCCTTACCTTGTGTTGTAAGTAGAGTTGAATCTTACTGTGATTATGTGAATAGCAATATGTCGTAAATTATAATTGTCCGGTGCTCATATAGAATTAATTTTATTTAGTTTTTAATTGTAACCATGTAACACCCCTAACCATGTAAGTAGAGATGGTCGGCAACGAAAGTTGGGGTTAATGATAATTAATTA
Source organism: Gossypium bickii (assembly GCA_025503065.1). Classification (NCBI taxonomy): domain Eukaryota; kingdom Viridiplantae; phylum Streptophyta; class Magnoliopsida; order Malvales; family Malvaceae; genus Gossypium; species Gossypium bickii. The sequence continues at coordinate 126,259,961 of CP106711.1, forward strand.
AATATTTTAAAATTAATATACCTCTTTTATGATTATATAAGAAATTATTTAATATATAAATTTAAAAACAATCAGTCATATATATCCAAAAAAAACTTTAAAATTATTTGTGGCGTTTTCCAAAAACGCCGCTAATGATCAAACTTTTAGCGGCGTTTTTCCAAAGTCTGTTTTGTTGTAGTGTAAGGGTAAATTACACCAACGGTCACTCAACTTTGATCTCAATGACAAAATAGTCATTCAACTTTTAATTCAGTCACTTAATTTTCAAAAAATAACAAACTCAGTCATACTAACTTTCAAAAAACCAGACACCCAAAAAGAAGAACAAATAAAACCCTTGAATGAACTCTTCTTGTTCAGGAAGAAAGTTGAGAACCAGGGCTTCCTCATTGTCATTATCCCCGAAATACCCTTTTCGAGTATCATTTCTAGAGTACCCGTTAGGTCCGTGACCCGATTCAAATCCTTTACCCTTTCGACCGAATCGGAGAACTTTCTTCCAAGGAGACACTTTCAAGAATACCTTGTCACCAACCTGAAATTCAATCTCTTTTCGTTTAAGATCGGCATATGATTTTTGGCGATAGGAAGCTGCTTTTAAACTATCCCGAATAATCTTCACTTTTTCTTCTGTTTCCCGGATTAAATCAACCCCATGTATCTTCTTTTCACTGAGCTCTGTCCAATACAATGGTGTTCTACATTTTCTACCATACAAAGCTTCATATGGAGCCATTTTAATCTTGGGTGATAATCGTTATTGTAAGCAAATTCAATCAAAGGTAGATACCTCTCCCAATTACCTTCAAACTCTAGTATACAACATCAGAGCATATCTTCCAATACTTGAATTACACGCTTAGATTGGCCATCATGTCGAGGATGAAATGCGAAGATTGAAATACAGCCCGAGTACCCAAGGCTTCTTGCAATTTATCCCAGAAACGAGACGTAAACCGAGGATCTCTATCCGATATAATGGAGATAGGCACTCCATGTAGCCTGACAATCTCAGATATGTACAATTCAGCCAGTTTATCTAAAGAATAATCCATACGTCATGAGAATAAAGTGTCTTGACTTTGTCAATCGGTTAACAATTACCCAAATAGCATCTTTTTCCTCGGAGACAACGGTAACCCCGATACAAAATCCATAGTGATTCTTTCCCATTTCCATTCCGGTATAGTAATTGGCTGAAGTAACCCTAAAGGTACTTGATGTTCAGCTTTAACTTGCTGACATATTAAACATCTTGATACAAATTCAGAAATATCACGTTTCATTCCTGGCCACCAGTACATCTTTTTCAGATCATTATACATTTTATTACTTCCCGGATGTACTAGACATAGTACCACTGTGAGCCTCGTGTAAAATTTTCTGTATGTGCTCTGAATTCTTGGGTACACATACCCTACCTTTGAATAATAAACAACCATCAATCCCAACTTGAAATTCAGAATCAGTACCTGACTCACATTGTGCCCCTTTAACCTGTAACTTCACATCATTCTTCTGAGCTTCACATATTTGCTGTAGAAATGTTGGTTTAGCTCTCAATTCAGCTAAGATTGAACCATCATCAACCAAAGACAATTGAGCATTCATAAATCGTAAAGCATACAGAGATTTTCGACTCAAAGCATAAGCCACAATATTAGCCTTACCCGGATGATAATCAATAATCAAATCATAGTCCTTTATCAATTCAAACCACCTGCGCTGTCTTAAATTCAGATCTTTCTGTGTCATCAAATACTTCAAGCTTTTATGATCAGCATAAATATGACATTTTTCACTGTACAAGTAATGCCGCCATATCTTCAATGCAAAAACACTTTTCATAACATTTTTTTACGTCAAAACTTGTTTACTCTCTTAAATGCACTCTCAAAAATACATTCCACAATGAACAAATAATAGCTGTTAGTGCTTAGTACAAAACCTATTCAAGTCTCTTAATTATATAAGAGTTTCGAGACTTGCTAAGTACTAGAGATTAATTGACAACCAATTCTCCTATTATACAACATCTAAAATAGAAAGATCAAATATAATAATAAAGACCAAAGTAATATAAACTCTTGGAGATATGCCTTTAATTCTATCCCAATCCAATCTCCACAATCTAAAGAATATGATTGCATGATTCAATTCCATCCAATCTTCAAGATAAGTTTCTTCGAATGGATTGAACTTTATAGATGAATTTTCATACTTGCACAATATTAACACCATTCAACCATACCATCTAATAGAGGCCTACTATAGTGTTGATCATAGTAGCCACAATCGTTGGCACTTTGGCAACCACTTCAAAAGACTTGCCTCAACATGTTATATTCTACTGTATTTGTAGTTTTAAACTCTCTGCAAAACATCCTTTTTATGGCCTTTTATGTGCTCATGAATTATTTTTTTAGGCAAGCCAAAAGAAATTATTAAAAGTAAAAAAGAGTATAAAGTCAAAATATCTTTGCATCATTACATTACAAAAACACTCAAGCATCAAAGAAACAAGACAACTAGATAAAACACCAAAATAATAATCCATGACACCTTGACACAAAACTGATTCGTCAACGCAAAGCATCTTACAAAAATCAAAGATAAACCCAAAAAGCATTCCCACATCCATGAAATGATTTTTTTATATATGTTTTAAATTATTTCTAAGTTAACATTTCTTTGCCATTAGCGTTTGTATTACCACGTTCATCAAATCCACATCATTAGTGTTGCATGCAAATTTATAAACATCGATAAGCCTTATAGTCACTGCTCTTTCCAACATGGTGCTAGGAAGATCCAAAGGACACAAATAAGGCTTGTATAACAGATCGACAATGGGAGAGGATCTGCGGAACCCCATTCATGTTTCTTCTCTGAACTTTTAACCAACATGTCAAATTTTGTATACGTGGAACGGCCACTCGGGTATCTTTGTCCCTTGTTTGAGACGTTTGCACATTTTCGATATATTTCAAGATTAATTATATTCATATGTTTGTATCTAAAAATATATTAAATAAGAACAATATAATAAAATATACCCACTGGATGCCTATAATGTTGTTTTGGGTGATTCAATGCTTGCTTCAATAGATTTCAAATTGCCTAAGATTCAGTGGAGAATAAAATGCAACTGCACAACAAAGTGAAACAAAGCAAAAGGATAATCTAAAGATACAATTTAGATTGAAGTCGGTGGAAGTATAGAATGGAGGTCCTTGAGAAAGCAGATAATTTATATATAAATGTATAAAATGTAAAGTCCCATATTAACAAAACAATTATTTCCTATGTTATTTATAAAGCCCAACATTACATGACTAGATTGCCTTCTAAGTTGAGCCTTGCTAGAGATGACCCTTGCGGAGTTGCTTTGTCTTAGGTCGCCAAGGCACCCTGATTCACCACGAATGGGTAGCCAATTTCATAATGGATTTGGCCTTGTTCCTCCAAAATTGGTGTGGATCTATCCTAACCTCTATAGTTAGGTAGCATTTACTTCTTTTCATTTATAATATCTTTCCATGTGTTTTTGTTTTACCTTACTAAATGGAAAATGTTTTGGTTTTTGTTCTACTGATTTTTAATTGTGTTCGGCTTAATCTCAAAATTGCTTCTAGTAATGAAGAAATCTAATGATACTCGACTAAGCCCCTATCAAAGTGGGCTTGACATAATCGTACATATTCCAAAGAGTAGGACATGCAGGAGGTTGCCGATTACTAAGATTATTATCCATCTCCTCGGTAATGTCATTTTGCTCTTGATCATCTATTACAATATGTTGACATCGCCTCGGTTCTCTAACCTTTTCAATTTCACTGTAAAAAAATATTAGTTCCAACGAGTTGCCTTTACTCATAAACCAAAAGATCTTGTAAGAATCAAACAAAATAAAAACAATATAAAAAAATTGTATTATAAAAAAAATATATAAATTGAATTAAAAACAAAAGTATTAAAATTAAAATAAAAAATGGCTAAATAAATAGAAATAAAGTTTTTTTTAATAATCTAGTCCCCGGCAAGGGCACCAAAAAATTAATGCGTAATGAACTAACTAAAAATTTGACTAAGGCAAGTGCAATTATCAATTAATAGTATAGCTACAATGAGCAAGATATCATTTTCATGAATACTAGAAGTACTAGTAATTACTGTCTTTCAATTATTTAACTGATAAATTAGAGTGATTGATTAAAACTAAAATTAACTAAATTAATTAACTTACAAACACAACAAAGAACAAAACAGGAAAACAAACGATTAACAATCAAGAAGCGAAACAATACCCAGGAAATAATTCACCTAGATTTCATCTGTCATTATCAAATTAAGAAGCGAAACAATACCCAGGAAATAATTCACCTAGATTTCATCTGTCATTATCAATCTAAATTACGCGCTTTCTTTACTTAGTAACTTGATCTGTAGAAATCCCTAAATTATACTAATATCTCTTTTGAGAGTAAGAGCAACTGACTCTAGGTTTATTAATTGAAATTTCTTTCTAATTAAAACCCCTATTATTGCATTAACTCGTTTTATGGATTCTCGTATTAGTTTTGATCTAATTTGATAGATTTATGTCATTTTATTTCTACGATTGCATGCAAGTCCACTCAATTATGCAAAATCTACTCTTAAACAGGGTCTATTTCTTCTCTAATTTAAGCACATTAACCATGGATCAATAATGTAAGATCCCGAAATTGGGCCTAGTAGGATTGGACCCATTGGTCCTTGGGCAGAGGAGTGTTTAAAATTTTTGAGAACAAGAGAACGACATTATTTCAAGTTGGACTTATTAGGAAGATGATTTTAGAAAGTTACAGTGTTCTATGAAGTTTCGAGTTCAAGTCGTGCCTTAGTGAAAGTTTGTGTTTAAGCCTATTAAGGAGAGATAGTAAGAGGTATCAAAGCTTATGGAAATAAGTGAATAAATTGTTAACATGGTAAAGAGGTTATGGCATCAAGTGAAGGACTTTGTGGGAAGGGGTTCAAATCCAATCTTTTGCAAATTTTGGATTTATTGTTTTTTTTTGTTCTCTTCCAAGTGTCAACCATGACATTTTTAATGGAAACAAATAAAAGAAAAATGAAATGATGACTAAAAAGATAAGGTAAGGGGGAAAATAAGGAAAAAAAAAGGAAAGAAATAAAAGAAAAATATAATGATGGGATTTAAAAAATAATGGGGTAGGTGAAAACAAAGTATAATGATGGGATTTGAAAGGTAATGGAGTAGGTGGATAAAAAAAAGAAATAAAAGAATTTGGTGAGTGGAGTAGGTAGATAAAAAGGAAATAAAAGAATTTGGGGGTGGAGTAGGTGGAAAAAAAAAGGTTATGAAAATAAAGAAAAGAGAAGTATCATCTTTTCTTTTCTTCATCACCATTGAAAATTGGCAGCAAATAAGGGTTGGAGAGCTCAAAAGTTTTAGCAAACAAATCCTCTAGCAAGTAAGTGATTTTGGTGATCTTTCTTGATAAAAATTGTATTTTCGGAGTCCTCAAAGCTTAAGCTAGCTAATGAGGGGACTAATTTGTAACATGGTTGAGAGTTTAGGGACTTGCCATGAGAGAGTTTATACTGGTTGCAAGGTCTAGAAGTACTTTATCAAAGGGTCAATCGAAAACCTATCCCTCGTAAGAAGTGACTCAGATTTTTGGTGCCGCGGAGAGCATCGCGTTACGGATTTCGAATAAGGTGTGTAATCCCGTACCTTCGTATACATATCTGAAATGGTGTGTAATCTCTCACTTCTCTAAAAGTTTGTATGAAATATTCTGTGAATCGGTCGAAATACCAAAGAAAACCAAAAATCGGCATCCGTGATCACTCGGGCATGCGTATGATCATAGTGGTAACCGTATTTTGTAATAAAACAATTTCGGTTAAAAGCAGTGACGTGTTTTTGAAAAATCACTAAAAATAGGAGAAAAGGAATTACAAAGTGAATAAGATTTCAAATTAAAGCTTAATGTGTATATTTTAATATGGAAGAAACGGAGAAGGAAAAGGAATATTATATTCTAAGATATGTTAATTTTAGTGAGACTGGTTTTGAATGACTTCGGGGTATTTCGTTCTGTCTTGAAAAAAATCGTATGACAGCTTTACACATGACATTCTCATCCCTTGAAGTATCATCACTGACAAAAATGCAACATTCCGAATATTCGTAGGTTAGATGCATCTTAATTGAAGAGCCACCTCTGTGTTGACTAAACCATTTTTGGATTTCACTTCCTGGTATAATAATATCAAATATTTTTCTTGAATTCACAAATACCTGCAAAATAGAACGCCCATCATTGGTAACTAAAAACATGAATTCTCAAGCATATGAGATTTTGTATGTGCAAAAGGGATCAAATTAATCATTGACCTTAAGATGTTTTTTCAACAAAGTGTTAATGCATTGATGTTTCTCACCAATCTGCGATAGAAATGGAACAAAGACAAAACCAAGCCCAACCAGTTTAATTGTGTACTTTTGATGGATTTGCAACTAATTCAAGTGAAGCACAACAATTGTCCACACATTTTCTATACTTGATAGAAGTTCAGGCAACGATTTAAGCTCCTTGCAATTCGACAATCCAAGATATTGAAGCTTGGAAAGACGAGTAAGAGACGACGGTATCTTTGATGAAGTTGTTACCACTAAGGTCAAGTTCTTTCAAAGAATATTGACAACAAATATCATTAGGAATATCGAAAAGATTGTAGTCCCTTAGATTCAGCTAACTCAAACCTAACAATGAAGGTAAAATCGAAGTCATGGAAATTATATTTCCTCTTTGAATTACCATGAAAAGGGAAGGCAAATTTTGTAGTAACTTAGGTGAAGATCCCTTGCGCCCATTGAATGACAAAACTTTCAAAATTTTTAATTGAGAAATGAAGATGGTGGTTTTCGTATGGTCGTTTTACTTAAGTCGAGCTCTTCCAAAAACTCGATTCTTTGCAAATTCTCCGGCATATATTCAACTTTATAACAACTGAGAAAGATTAAGAGTTTTTAAACTTTTACATCCACTTATGCTCCTTGGGAGACTCACAAGGTTTCGCAATCTTTCAAATTTAACAAAACAAGACTGCTCAAATTTCCAATTGAAGAGGAAGTTGTTCAATGCTTGTCCCATCTAAATAAAGCCTTTGCAGACATTCCATCTTACCATCAATCTCTAGAAAGCTTTTAGCAACTGAATGAGTAAATATTTCAAGGGATTCCATTCCAATTTTGATTGGAAGACTCCTAAGACTTTTGCATCTTTTAAATTTAAAAGTTTAAGTCTTCGAGATTTCCAATTGAAGAAGGTAGCTCTTTAATGTTGGTCCCATCAAAACAAAGCTCCAACAAACATTCCATTTTCCTATCAATTCGAAAAGCTTTGAAGTTTTGAACAACCGAAAGAATTAACATTTCAAAAGATTCCATTCCAATTTTGGTTGGAAAACTCCTCATACTTTTGCAGACCTCTTAAATTCAAAAGCTTAAGCCTCGTAAGAACTCCAACAGATGGATGAACATATACCAATCTAGTACAACCTTCCAAAACCAAAATTTCAAGATTTGGGGAAGTTGTGAAGTCCAATGCCTTGATCAGTTCTCAGACTCTTTGAGGTTGTGCACTTTCTACTTATACAGAAATGTATTAAAAACAATAATAGATTAGAGATAAAAGAAGAAAAATATGGTAAAGGTTATTTTTATTTTTCTATGATAATAAAAAATTATTCATTATTCTCGAAATTAGTTAGAAAACAAAGGCAAAATGAATTAATTCTTACTATTTTTCCTTCCATAGTCGTTCAGTGTTGCTATAAGATAGGAGAAGTATAACAAGGTTTTCCGGTTGAAAAAATGTTCATGTCTAACACTTGTATCATAAGCATATTAGATACTGATATGAAGATATGATCCTTCAAGAAATCTGAAAAACAATGAATACATATATATATAATGAATATGATCATACCAAACATATATGCATATATAGCACTACATCCATATTTTAATAACACAGCTTGAAAGAATTTAAGCTGATATTCACAAACACACACTGCTAGAAACCATGTTATACACACAAGAAAATTGTTTTGCTAAAAAGAAAATGCAAGGAAATAGATACAACTGAATGCTGCCACGTTACATAAATAAGTGTGTATGTTTTTTTTTTCTTTTCGATACAACTAAAAGGAAAATTTTCTTTTTCTTTTTTCTTGAAATAATAAGCATTTAAGATTTTTGCCAATTTTTTTTATAAAAATAAAAAAATAACAACAACATCAACATCAACATTATACATAAATAAGTGTGTATGTTTTCTTACCTTTAATTGTCGATGATCATATTTTCAATTATTTCTGTAGCCTAAAAAAAAAAAGACTACTAAAGCATAAGACAAAATCTCGTGAAAATATTTATGATTATCAAACATTTTTTCAACTAAAGTAATTCAATCAAACATTTTATATACATTTATCATGTAGGATTTTTTTAATATTTATAATAAAAAAATTTACTGATACATTTTAGAAATATACAGGACACATGTACTCATTTTATTTTATCAATATTTAAATAAACATTATATTATTTTTTAAAAATAAACACTTTATAAATATAATAGGTTATATATATTTTTGTCAAAAACGTCATAGTTTTGTGTTGAATCGCAAATTTAATCTTGTTTGAATAATTAAGCTTAAGTAAAAAAATATATATAATTTCTATGCATGGGATAACTTATAGTTTTTATTGTTACCAATTACGCCTACCAACCAAGCATTTCTAGTGTATTATGTTATCAACATTGTCAAGAACAACAAGAACTTTTTTGTGAGACAAGCTATGGCTAATTATGGCTTTCCCTTCATGAACATTGAAAAGATTAAAGCTTTCATCAAACAAGATCTCGAGAAAATAGTTGTTTTCGTAAAGAAACAAGTTCACATTTCTCTAAAACTTCTCCAACATCAGCAAGAAAGCTTTTACCTACAAAATGAGGTAACATTTGATTGTAAACAACTTATTGGCTATAGCCCATCTTCGAAAAGTCAAAGATGGGGGCTATAGCAAGTGGGAAGAAAATGGCACCAAAATTAGGCACTGAAAGTTGATGTGAAAATTGGCATGGGATAATTGCAATTTTGGTCCCTATTTGAATATGTACATTGCAAGATTGATCCCTAAACCTCAACTATAAATAGGCCTAACCATTTCTCATTTTCTTCATCCCAACATTTGCCATTCTCTACTTAAGGCATTGTTCTCTCTCCCTATTTGTAAATTTTCACTTGTATTTTTGGAGTGAAATATATTTGGTAGTGCCCGAGGACGTAGGCGAAATTTGTCGAACCTCCTTAAAATTCTGGTGTTCTTTATTATTTATTTTTCATATCTTGTGAGTGTGATTGTAGTTATTTATTGTGCTATTAAATTACGATAGAGGGATATTCTGGCTAGGAAAGATCTGGTACTTAAGTGATCCTCGTGATCCACCTCTCTTTCCTGGGAACTGAACTCAGTGTGATTTTTCAGTACAATAATTATACTCTTTTACACACTTTCGCACAACAATTAGTATCAGAGCTAGATTCGTACTTGGGGAGTACGATCGTTTGTGGCACTATTCACGTATACGGTACTGTTCACATATACAGTAGTTGGGATTGAGGAGAAAAATGGCACAGGTATCGTCATTAGTAAGGACTACGGTGACCAATGTAAAATTTAAAGTAGAGAAATTTGATGGTACCAATAATTCTGGTATGTGGCAATGTGAGATCTTGGATGTCTTATGTCAGTAAGAGCTAGATATAGCCCTTGAAGTAAAACCTGACAATATGAATGACAAGGAGTAGGCCAAGAGTAATAGACAAGCTTGTGGTACAATCCGTCTATGTTTGGCCAAAGAGCAAAAGTACTCTGTCATGAGAGAGACATCAGCGAGGAAATTGTGGGATACATTGGAAGAAAAGTTTCTAGCGAAAGGCCTTGAAAATAGGCTTTATATGAAAAAGAAACTTTTTCGATTCACGTATGCACCCGGTATGTCGATGAATGACCATGTGAACTCATTCAATAAAATTTTAGCAGACTTGCTAAATTTGGATGAGAAATTTGGATACGAAGACAAGGCATTATTGTTGTTGAATTCCCTTCCTGATGAATATGATCATCTTACCACCACGTTGCTTCATGGGAAGGATACAATCACATTTGATGCAGTCTGTAGTGCATTGTATAGATCTGAGACTCGAAAGAAAGATAAAAGAGATCACAGAGATACAACTGCAGAAGTCTTAACAGCAAGAGGTCGTTCAAGCAGCAGCAAACTTGGTAGAAGGGGAAAGTCCAAAGGGAGACCCGCCAAAGATGAGTGTGCCTTTTGCCGTGAGAAAGGGCATTGGAAAAAGAATTGTCCTAAGTTACAAAAGGGCAAGGCTATTTCTAATGCATGTGTAGCGGAGCATGATGAGGAGTCAGACTTTAGTTTCGTTGGTATGGCAATGGCATGTCATACCGATGAATGGATTTTAGATTCGGGATGTACTTACCATATGTGTCCTAATAAGGACTGGTTTTCTAGTCTTAAAGAACTAGAAGGTAGAGTTGTTCTTATGGGCAATGACAGTGCTTGTAAGATAATGGGAGTAGGTACAATCCAATTGAAGAATCACGATGGCTCAATCCAAGTCTTGACTGATGTTAAGCTACGTGCAGGCTTGAAGAAAAATCTCATCTCATTAGGGGCCTTAGAATCTAAAGGGCTCATAATCACTTTGAGAGATGGATTACTAAAGGTAGCAGCTGGGAATTTGACGGTGATGGAAGGCACAAGGAGAAATAACTTGTACTTTTTAAATGGAAGTACAATTATTGGATCAACATCAACAGTTTCTGCGAAAGATGCAGATTTAGAGGTTACCAAGTTATGGCATATGCGATTGGGACATGCTGGTGAAAAAGCTTTGCAGACTTTGGCGAAGTAAGGCTTGTTGAAAGGTGCAAATTCTTGCAAACTGGAATTCTGTGAAAATTGTGTTTTGGGCAAGCAGACGAGGGTAAAGTTTGGTTCAACAATTCACAATACGAAAGGAATTCTGGACTACGTTCACAGTGATGTGTGGGGACCTTCCAAAGTGGCTTCTTTGGGAGGTATGCACTATTTTGTCACTTTTGTTGATGACTATTCAAGAAAAGTATGGGTGTATCTAATGAAAAGAAAAAGTGAAGTATTGGATGCATTTTAAATGGAAGAAGATGGTGTCAAACGACTTCAATCGGATAATGGTACTGAGTACAAAAATGATCCATTTCTACAAGTATGTCAAGATGAGGGCATCGTGCGTCACTTCACTGTTCGGGATACACCACAGCAGAATGGGATGGCAGAACGCATGAATCGAACTATACAGGAGAAAGTTCGATGTATGTTGTCCAATGCTGGATTGGGTAAGGAATTTTGGGCTGAGGCAGTTACATATGGGTGCCATCTAATTAACCGTTTGCCATCAGCTGCAATAAATGGAAAAACTCCTATGGAGATGTGGACTGGTAAATCTACTACTGATTATGATTCTTTACATGCTTTTGGTTCCACTGCATATTATCATGTAAAAGAATAAAAGTTAGACCCAAGAGCAAAGAAAGCATTATTCTTGGGTATAACTAGTGGAGTAAAAGGATATCGTCTCTGGTGTCCTGATACAAGAAAGATTGTCTTTAGCAGAGATGTGACTTTTGATGAATCAACCATGTTAAAAGATTCATAAAAGGATGACAAAACCAGTAGTACTTTGCAGCAGGTGGAGCTTGAAAAGGTTAATAATGATCCAGCTAATATTGAAAGAACAGATGGTGAAGAGGTTCCGACCTATGAACTTCTACAGCAACAAGATTCAATTGCATATAGGAGACCAAGAAGAGAGATTCGAAAGCCTGCTCGCTTTGATGATATAGTGGCCTATGCACTTCCAATTGCAGATGATGATGCTCCTTCTACTTACACAGAAGCAATAAGTAACCCTGATGGTGTAAAGTGGAAGCAAGCAATGAATGAAAAAATGTAGTCTCTTCATCAAAATAGGACTTGGGAGTTGATGTCACTGCCCAAGGGAAAAAAGGCAATTGGATGCAAATGGGTATATGCAAAGAAGGAAGGATTTCCTAGTAAAAATGAAATTCGGTACAAAGCTAGATTGGTAGCGAAGAGTTACGCTCAGAAAGAAGGAATAGACTACAATGAAGTGTTTTCTGCAGTTATGAAGCATTCGTCTATTCAGATTTTACTGGCCTTGGTTGTGCAATATGATCTTGAACTAGTTCAGCTTGATGTGAAGACCGCATTTTTACACGATGATTTGGAAGAGGAAATTTATATGACTCAGCCAGATGGATTCAAGGTTGCTGGTAAAGAAAACTGGGTTTGCAAATTGACAAAGTCGCTTTATGGATTGAATCAATCTCCGAGGCAGTGGTACAAGCGATTTGATCAGTTCATGAAAGGGCAAAGGTACACAAGAAGTAAATTTCACCATTGCGTGTATTTCTAGAAGCTACAAGAAGGAACTTTCTTATACTTGCTCTTATATGTTGATGATATGCTAATAGCATCTAAGAGCAAAGTTGAGATTGAGAGATTGAAGACTCAACTCAATCTCGAGTTTACGATGAAAGATTGGTGAAGCTAAGAAGATTCTTGGCATGGAAATATGTAGAGATAGAGCCCATGGCAGAGTTAGCTTGTCCCAGAAGCAGTATTTGAAGAAGGTACTACAATAGTTTGGCATGAACGAGCAGACAAAACCTGTAAGTACCCCGTTGGCTTCTCATTTCAAGCTTTCTGCACAACTATCTCTTTCGACGAATACGGAACGAGAATACATGTTGCAAGTTTCGTACTCCAATGCAGTGGGTAGCTTGATGTATGCAATGGTGTGTACAAGACCCGACAATTCACAGGTAGTTAGTATAGTGAGCAGGTATATGCATAATCCTGGAAAAGGACACTGGCAAGCTGTGAAATGGATTCTACGGCATATTCAAAAGACCGTGGATTTTGGATTCTTCGTTCGAGCGAGGATAATACACTTAGTGAAGGTGTTATTGGGTACGTTGATTTCGACTATCTTTGGTGATTTGGACAAACGAAGATCAAGCACCGGTTACGTGTTTACACTTCTTTGGAGGACCAATCGGTTGGAAGTCTACTCTACGATCTCATGTTGCATTGTCAACCACGAAGCTTAAGTAGTACATGGGTAAGAACAGAGGCTGTAAAGGAAGCAATTTGGTTACAAGGTATGGTTAAAACCTTGGGATTGGTTCAGGAGCATATTAATGTGTATTGTGATAGTCTAAGTGCTATTCATTTAGCAAAGAATCAAGTCTATCATACACGTACAAAGCGTATCGACATACGATTCCATTTTGTGCTGGAAATTATTGATGAAGGAAGATTCGCCTTGTAAGATTAAGACTGCAGATAATCCCGCAGATATGATGACCAAGGTGGTAACAGCAACCAAGTTTGAACATTGTTTGAACTTGATTAATATCCTGCGAGTTTAACAGTTGAAGAAGGCACTATCAAGTATTGTTAGCAAATGCAAAAAGAATTGTGTGAAGATAAGATTATCCAAATCAAATCTTCAAGGTGGAGATTATTGGCTATAGCCCATCTTTGAAAAGTCAAAGATGGGGGCTATAGCAAGTGGGAAGAAAATGGCACCAAAATTAGGCACTGAAAGTTGATGTGAAAATTAGCATGGGATAATTGCAATTTTGGTCCCTATTTGAATAGGTACATTGCAAGATTGATCCCTAAACCTCAACTATAAATAGGCCTAACCATTTCTCATTTTCTTCATCCCAACATTTTCCATTCTCTACTTAAGGCATTGTTCTCTCTCCCTATTTGTAAATTTTCACTTGTATTTTTGGAGTGAAATATATTTGGTAGTGCCCGATGACGTAGGCGAAATTTGCCGAACCTCATTAAAATTCTGGTGTTCTTTATTATTTATTTTTCATATCTTGTGAATGTGATTGTAGTTATTTATTGTGCTATTAAATTACGATAGAGGATATTCGGCTAGGAAAGATCGGTACTTAAGTGATCCTCGTGATCCACCTCTCTTTCCGGGAATTGAACTCGTGTGAATTTTCAGTACAATAATTATACTCTTTTACACGCTTCCGCACAACACAACTCTTGCGAGGGTCGTTTTGCCAATGCCACCCACACCACAAATTCCTATGATACAGACATCATCTTCCCCAGCTTTTATTTCCGAATGCAATTTGTCCAAGCTTGGTGATTCGAACTAAATCATCTTGGACAATTGTGTTATGAGTACTCCAATGTTTCTCGTTGTTGATTGATTAGTTAAAGTAGTTATGTTGTTAATATAGTTGTTGTTGTTATTTCAGTACAGTTACATTGCTATGTTAAATAGTCATAGCTTTCTATTCTATACACATTCTAAAATCAAAAGGAAAGTTTCTTCTTCTTGTTAATTTGTTATCTAACAAATTGGATATGTTTGACATAACTTTGCTGATATTTTGTTGACGATGTCTCTGATAAATTCTAATTCATGCCTAGAAAGATATAAATTTTTAATTTTTAATTAAGAAACTTGTTGATATGTATATGAAGTTAAATGATCTAGGAAAGAAAATAAGAAGTGAAACGCATAGTACTTAATGGAACAAGTTTAGGATACACTTGGAGGACTTGAGTTTATAGTTGTTCTGGTGTTATTGCCTTATTTGCCTTATAACACTAGAAAATAACAATTTTCCAATTTTGTCCATATATATATATATATATATATATATATATATATAAAGTTGTAATCATTAAATTTAAAACTAAAAATAATAAAAACTACCTATAAAGTCACTTCAGTTAAAGCATTTCTCCACTTTTGGATCTTTGCTTCATCTTCCTTGTATCTCTCTTCATGTTTGGCAAAAGCTGCTTCAACTTTCTCTTTTAGTTTGCTTAAATCAGATGGACCCACACCATAGAAAATTGGAAATACTTTATTACCATTCTCCTTTTTATGTTTAACAATCTCAGCAAGTTCCTCCAAGCACCAACCTGAAAAGACATAGTTTTCCGAGAAAATGATAGTGGAGAATAAAATGCGTACTGCACAACTAAGTGAAACAAGCAAAAGGATAATCTAAAGATACAATTCAGATTGAAGCCGGTGGAAGTATAGAATGGAGTTCCTTGAGAAAACAGTAATTTATATATAAACGTATAAAACGTAAAGTCCCATAACAACAAAACAATTATTTCCTATGTTATTTATAAAGCCCAACATTACATGACCAGTTTGCCTTCTAAGTTGAGCCTTGCTGGAGATGACCCTAGCATGCTGCTTTGTCTTAGGCTGCCGAAGGCATCCCCGTTCACCACAAATGGGTAGCCAATTTCTTAATGGATTTGGCCTTGTTCCCTCCCAAACTGGTGTGGGTCTATCCTATCCTTCATGGTTAGGTAGCATTTACTTCTTTTTTTTTCTGATTAATATCTTTCCATGTTTTTTGTTTCACCTTACAAAATGTTTCTGTTTCTGTTTTTGTTTTACTGATTTTTTTAATTGTGTTTGGCTTAATTTTGTATTAATAGTCAGTCTAGTGATACTCGATTGAGCCTCTATTAGAGTGGGCTTGGCATAATCATATATAGTCCGAGAAACTTACTCCGAATAGTTCCGACAAATGATGATTGAGACGAGATTCGGCGTTTTTGAACCACGAAACGCTCGGTTTCCATTTCGGTTGTAGGTGCAACCAACCCGCTATTAAGGATAGAGCAGAAAGAAATAAAAATAACTTGTAAGAATCAATCAAAATAAAAATAAAAATAAAAATCTAAAAATTAAATTAAAAACAAAAGTGTTAAAATTAAAATAAAAAATTGCTAAATCAATAGAAATAAAGTTTTACTAATATCCTAGTCCCCGGCAAGGGCGCCAAAAACTTAATGCGTCATGAGCTAACGAAGAATGAATCCAAGAAGAAGAAAGAGTAGATTGGAATTACATTGTTGACTATTCTTTATGAAAGCAATGGAAGTCTGCAATATGAACTAGTTTTTGAAATTAGAAATGTTGATATAATGACCAGAATGGGGTTTATTTCTAAATTTGGGCAGCAGTTTAATTGATCAGTTAAAAGTAGTTTAAATTTGAGCAGAATGACTTTCATTCATGGGTCGCTTTCAGATAGTTTCGACATTGTTTATATATTTATCATTTTAAACATGGGGAGCTTTGAACCCTGACCTTTGACTTAGCAATGGAGATTTTGATATTCAATATTCTAATAGGATAAACTATATTACAAAGTCACCCTAAAATAGTAATGCTGGAAGTAGTTACTGTCGTTCAATTTATTCTTGTACTGGTTTTAGTATTGAGATTTCTTTTTCCTTTTTATTCTATGTTTGTTTTTCAAGAAACTAAGGGAAAAATGAAACTCGGATCTTGAGTTCTAAACTTGTTATAGTCTTATCGGAAAGGGTGGTTGGTGGTGTTATGCTGGTAGCTGGGCTCATCGGAAAGGGTGGGTCATGGTCATGGTTCATTATTGACGTAGTTGGATTCCCTCTTCTTTAAAATGATACTAATATTGAAGTTTTCATGTTGTGAATAAACCAAAAAAATGTTTTGGATTAATTATAGAGAAGTTCCTAGCTTTAGTTAAAAGTAGAAAAAATTGCCATGTTAGCAATCTGTTAGTGGATTAACGAAATTTTTAACGGAAATAACTAATTCAAGCAATTATCTTAATTAGAGTGACTAACTTGACAAAAAATAGAATGAGCAAAATAAGAATAACACTATTTTAGAGTGGCCCATGGTGTAGTTTACCCATTCAAATATTATATACAATTTGATTATGGATAGTAAATAAATATTCAACTTTGAAAGTTAGGAGCTAGGACCGTTGAGTTTTCTTCTAAATCTACTAGAATCAATAATCTATCCATTAAGCTTCATTTGAAACTGATATTCCCCATAATTTGTAGTTCACATTACCTAATGTATTCGCACATTATTTGTTACCATGGGAAAGTAATAATTTGATGGATTATCTCATGCCTGCTGAAGCTTGAGGCTTTAGTTGATGTTAGTATGGTAAACCCAATACTTCATGTAATAAACGAGTTTAGAAAACAACAAAACAAAAAACAAGAACTCAGAAATTAGAAAACTACTGTCAACTTTAAACTCAAAAGCACTCCAGCCTTTCTGTGTAAGATTAAACTGCTTCAATTGCATAAATTTCTTTTCATGTTAACGCTTATGAGTCAAATTGAGCTATGCTGCGATTCTGCTCTTGAAATATTTTAATACCCAAGCCCGAATCCAGCTCTATATAGCTCAGCCCCTCAACTTATTTTTACTGTTTAAAAACCTAATAAAATTATTTTATACAATATCTATATATTTTTATGATTAAGTTTTAATAAAATATTGTTTTTATTATTCTTTAATTTAAATTTAGATTAAAAAACTATCTAATATTTAGTCAGTATGGACTGAGCCTGCTAGACTGAGCAAGTTGTTCCATCCGTGTACAACGCCGCATTTAAACCAGAATTGTGCTCAGACCGAGCATTCATTAATACCCAAACACATAATATTATAGGAAACCAATCATTGTTTCCTTCCAAACAGAGATACCAAGATACAGAAACACAGTAAAATTTTAACGGCACCTCCGAACACTCGAAATAATATGGGGTTGGAATAGTGTATGAGAAAGATTTGGAAGATATCCAATTTGAAAAAGAGCAGCACAGCAGTCAAGGTTCTGCAAAATTTGAAGATATGAACGAAGACTCTGCAAATGGTCCTCTTGTTAAGCGAACACGTAATGTTTATGAAGCGACAGAAGGAAAGCCACAACCTAAACCTATGGAAAATTTTTCAATTTTAATATTTAACTACACCTCTTGATACTCAAAAAAAAGAAAAGTCTTCTCTTAATATAATGGTTCAACTACTAGAGACATGACTCTTCAATTAAGATACCTTTGCCTTCCAATATAGTGGATGATTGTCAATGGATGGGAGTCGCTCTTCGCTGCATTTTTGTCGGCGGTGTTGCTTCGATGGATTTGACAACCACCGTAAAGTTGTTAACCGTGAGTATGGATCTATAATCTGTTTTCCAGGGTAGAAATCCTCGAATAGTTGATTGAAGCGAGAAGCCCATGATGAAGGACAACCTTTTCTTTTGTTATTAGTCGCATGATAAATTATAGGGTAAATTACATCAACAACCACTCAGCTTTGATGCAATTGACAAAATAGTTTGGTCACTCAATTTTTAAAAAATAACAAATTAGTCACTAATGTTATTGAAAAGCGACAAATCAGTCACCCATTAACATTTTCCGTTACAGACTTAACGAGACAGGTGACGTGACCAGTTAACTAGTTGAACTTGCCACGATGGACGAGGCAAAGTTTCAATTCAGTTACTCAACTTTCAAACAATAACAAATCAGTCACTAACATTATCGAAAATGACAAATCAGTCACCCATTAACATCGTTATCGAAAAGTTACAAATCAGTCACTCATTAACATTTTTCGTTACAGGCCTAACAGGATAGGTGACGTGGCCAGCAGACTAGCTGCTGTAACCAATTAACTTGCCACGTTAGATGAGACAAAGTCGAGTTACTATTTTTTTCATCCTTATTTTCCCTTTTTAATAAATGACCCAATATTTTTACTTTTTGCGTAAATGACCTAATACACATTTATACTTTTTCTCCATCCCAATAATTTTGCTGTCGCCACCTCCACCACAACCATCTTTTGCGTCATCATTGTTGACCTCCAAACCACCATCCTATCCTTTTTTTTCTTTTTCAACCCCCCAATAAAGGAGCCATTGCGATTGGGATCTGACTATCTTTTTTTGGTACCCAAAGTCATTAACTCTAAAAAAACTAGATTGAAATGGGATTGGAGGCAATTTTGGGTCAAATTATTAGTACCCATAACCAAACCGGTGAGGAGAAAACCCTTGAAAGCAACATGCAACTAATTCAAGAACCAAAACAACTCAGATTTGTCAAAATCTTCATGGGATATGATCATATAAACAAAAGGGTGGCTTAATTTCTATACTTCCTTAATATTAGCATTATTCAAACATGGCAACTAACAGAGGTCTATTGTAGTATTAGTTATAGTAGCCACTAATGTTGGCACTTTGACAGTCACTTCAATACACTTGTCTCAACATTCTTTATTGTACAGTATCTGTACTTCTAAACTCTCTCTAAAAGATCGTTTTATGCCTTTTTATGTGCTCATCAATCTTTTTTTTTTGGACAAGTTAAATTTTTTTTACTAAAAGTAAAAAAAAAAAATACAAAGTCAAAATAACTTTGTGTTATTAGATTACGAAAACACTCAAGCTTCAAGGAAACAAGATAACTAGATAAGACACCAAAACAAGATTCCATGACACCTTTGATACAAAATAGATTCGTCAAAGAAAAGCATCGTACAAAAATCAACGATAAACCCAGAAAGCATTCCCACATTCATCAAATCAATTTTTTATATGTGCATCAAATTATTTCAAAGCTAACATTTATTTGCTATTAGCTTTTGTATTCCCTTTAATATATATTGTCGAGCTTGAGTACAAAAATTAATAAATGAGCTTAGTTGGGAGTTCCAAATTTTGAGTCAAACTCAACTTTGTGAAGATTCGGGCTCGACTCAACTTGATTACACCCCATGTATCTTTCTAATTTTGTGCTAATGGTCATGATGCCTTACCTTGTGTTGTAAGTAGAGTTGAATCTTACTGTGATTATGTGAATAGTAATATGTCGTAAATTATAATTGTCCGGTGCTCATATAGAATTAATTTTGTTTAGTTTTCAATTGTAACCATGTAACACCCTTAACCATGTAAGTAGAGATGGTCGGCAACGAAAGTTGGGGTTGAGGTGAGGTAAGCCTATTCCTTGGAAAAGGATTTGAATCGGGTCACGGACCTAACGGGTACTCTAGAAATGATACTCGAAAAGGGTATTTCAAGGATAATGACAATGAGGAAGCCCTGGTTCTCAACTTTCTTCCTGAACAAGAAGAATTCATTCAAGGGTTTTATTTGTTCTTCTTTTTGGGTGTCTGGTTTTTTGAAAGTTAGTATGACTGAGTTTGTTATTTTTTGAAAATTAAGTGACTGAATTAAAAGTTGAATGACTATTTTGTCATTGAGATCAAAGTTGAGTGACCGTTGGTGTAATTTACCCTTACACTACAACAAAACAGACTTTGGAAAAACGCCGCTAAAAGTTTGATCATTAGCGGCGTTTTTGGAAAACGCCACAAATAATTTTAAAGTTTTTTTTGGATATATATGACTGATTGTTTTTAAATTTATATATTAAATAATTTCTTATATAATCATAAAAGAGGTATATTAATTTTAAAATATTTAATTAATTATCATTATAGTTTAGGGTTTATGGTTTAGCATATATAGTTTAGGGTGTAAGGTTTAGGAGTTACTATTTTAATGTTTAGGGATTATGGTTTATGATTTGCGGTTTAAGGTTTAAGAGGGATGTGTTAGGGTTTCATGGGTTAAAAGTTAGGGTTAATGGGGTAAATTCTTAAGGGTTTGGGGTTAATAGGTTAAGGGTTAAGGGTTAAGGGTTAGGGTTTTATGATTTATGATTTAGGGTTTATGGGATAGGGGTTTAAGGTTTAGATTAATTAGTGTCTTTTAATTTATATATTAAATAATTTCTTATATAATTGTAAAAGAGATAACATTAATTTTAATATATTAAAATTATGATTCTAGCTTAAATTATTTAAGAGATAAATAGACAAACTTTACATATATTAAACGGTTTAGGATTTAAGGTTTACTTAGATTTGTTAAATGATGAAATTTTTTTAAAAATTCAAAAATAAAGAAAAAGTAAAAAATCAAAAAAAAGTTTATAAAATTAAAAAAAATGAAATACATGTAAATTGTCTCTTATGTTTAAAAACTTAAAAAGTTTTAGTCATTATTTCCGTTTAAAAAATATAAGTTCAACTTTGTTTTTTTTAAAGTAATAATTTAATTTAAGTTATTTAAAAACTTGAGGTGAGCTATTTTTTTAAAATAATAATTTAATTTAAGGTAATTCACATGACATGATACTATTTTTTTATATATTAATTTAAAAATTATAAAAATTTTCAAAAAAAATTAAAATTAAAAAATTAAAACTTAAAAATTTAAATTTTAATATTTTAGTCCATATTTCAATTAAAAAGTTTAATATTCAAAATTTTTAAAAAATAAAAATTCCAAAAAATGATAATATCAGTACAAAAATTTTAAAAGAAAAAAATAGAAAAAATATAATAATCGGAAACGGATTCAGCCTTGCCAACTATTTTTTTAATTCTCCTTTGCTCATTTTAAAAAGACAATTCCTTGGGAGGTTAATTATATTCATATGTTTGTATATAAAAAATATTAAATAAGAACAATATATATTATAATGTACCGTTGGATGCCTAATGTTGTTTTGGGTGATGCAATGCTTGCTTCAATAGAATTCAAATTGCCTAAGATTCAGTGGAGAATAAAATGCAACTGCACAACTAAGTGAAACAAGCAAAAGGATAATCTAAAGATACAATTTAGATTGAAGCCGGTGGAAGTATAGAATGGAGTTCCTTGAGAAATATATATATAAATGTATAAAATGTAAAGTCCCATATCAACAAAACAATTATTTCCTATGTTATTTATAAAGCCCAACATTACATGACTAGATTGCCTTCAAAGTTGAGCCTTGCTGGAGATGACCCTAGCATGCTGCTTTGTCTTAGGCTGCCGAAGGCACCCCCCGTTCACCACGAATGGGTAGCCAATTTCATAATGGATTTGGCCTTGTTCCCTCCCAAACCGGTGTGGGTCTATCCTATCCATCATGGTTAGGTAGCATTTACTTTTTTTTTTTTTCTGATCAATAATATCTTTCCATGTTTTCTATTTCACCTTACAAAATGGAAAATGTTTCTGTTTTTGTTTTACTGATTTTTTTAATTGTGTTTGGCTTAATCTCAAAGTTGTTTGTATTAATAGTCAGTCTAATGATACTCGATTGAGCCTCTATTAGAGTGGACTTGGCATAATCATATATCGCCCGAGGAGCAGGAGGTTGCCGATCACCCAGATTATTATCCATCTCCTCAGTAATGTCATTTTGCTCTGTATCATCTATTACAATCTGTTGACCTTGCCTCACTTCTCTGATCTCTCTATGATTTTTGTGACCTGTCCTTTCGATTTCATTGTAAAAAACTATTGGTTCCAACGAGTTGCCTCTAGTAATAAATCAAAAGAACTTGTAAGAATCAAATAAAATAAAAATAAAAATCTAAAAATTAAATTAACAAAGTATTAAAATTAAAATAAAAAATGGCTAAATCAATAGAAATAAAATTTTACTAATATTCTAGTCCCCGTCTATGACGCCAAAAACTTAATGCATCATGAACTAACTAAAAATTTGACTAAGGCAAGTGCACCTATCAATTAATAGTATAGCTACGACGAGGAAGATATCATTCCTAAGAATATTAGAAGAACTAGTAGCAAGTGCACCTATCAATTAATGGTATAGCTACAATGAACAAGAAATCATTCCCACGAATATTAGAAGAACTAGTACTGTTTTTCTATTATTTAACTGATAAATTAGAGTGATTGATTAAAACTAAAATTAGCTAAATTAATTAACTTACGAATACGACAAAGAACAAAACATGAAAACAAACAATTAACAACCAAGAAGCGAAACAATACCCAAGAAAGAACTCACCTAGATTTCATCTGTCACTATCAATCTAAATTTCACAATTTCTTTACTTAGTAACTTGATTTGTAGAAATCCCTAAATTATGTTAATATCTCTTTCCAAAGTAAAAGCAACTACCTCTAGATTGATTAATTGAAATTTCTTTCTAATTAAAACCTCTATTATCGCATTAACTCGTTCTATGGATTCCCCTATTAGTTTTGACTCTAATTCGATAGATTTATGTCGTCTTATTTCTAAGATTACATGCAACTCCACTCAATTACGCAAAATCTACTCTTAAACAAGAACTATTTCTCTTGTAATTTAAGCACATCAAACATGGATCAATAATCAAGAAATATCAAACTAAGAATTAAGCACACATATTTGAGAACGATATCTAAGTATTTATTACATAAAATAAATATCAAATTAAAGACAAACTTCATCATAAGGTTCATCTCCACTAGGTATTTAAAAAATTAGTTCATACTTGAAATTAAAAACATCCCAAAAACAATATATCCAAAAGAAATAAAGAAACACATTACAAGCTTTCATAACATTTTTTATAAAGTGTTTAACAACTTTCATAACATTTTTTTATGTCAAAACTTGTTTACTCTCTTAAATGCACTCTCAAAAATACATTCCACAATGAACAAATAATAGCTGTTAGTGCTTAGTACAAAACCTATTCAAGTCTCTTAATTATATAAGAGTTTCGAGACTTGCTAAGTACTAGAGATTAATTGACAACCAATTCTCCTATTATACAACATCTAAAATAGAAAGATCAAATATAATAATAAAGACCAAAGTAATATAAACTCTTGGAGATATGCCTTTAATTCTATCCCAATCCAATCTCCACAATCTAAAGAATATGATTGCATGATTCAATTCCATCCAATCTTCAAGATAAGTTTCTTCGAATGGATTGAACTTTATAGATGAATTTTCATACTTGCACAATATTAACATCATTCAACCATACCATCTAATAGAGGCCTACTGTAGTGTTGATCATAGTAGCCACAATCGTTGGCACTTTGGCAACCACTTCAAAACACTTGCCTCAACATGTTATATTCTACTGTATTTGTACTTTTAAACTCTCTGCAAAACATCCTTTTTATGGCCTTTTATGTGCTCATGAATTATTTTTTTAGGCAAGCCAAAAGAAATTATTAAAAGTAAAAAAGAGTATAAAGTCAAAATATCTTTGCATCATTACATTACAAAAACACTCAAGCATCAAAGAAACAAGACAACTAGATAAAACACCAAAATAATAATCCATGACACCTTTGACACAAAACTGATTCGTCAAGGCAAAGCGTCTTACAAAAATCAAAGATAAACCCAAAAAGCATTCCCACATCCATGAAATGATTTTTTTATATATGTTTTAAA
Organism: Gossypium bickii; assembly: GCA_025503065.1. Classification (NCBI taxonomy): domain Eukaryota; kingdom Viridiplantae; phylum Streptophyta; class Magnoliopsida; order Malvales; family Malvaceae; genus Gossypium; species Gossypium bickii. Next base: position 126,284,284 of record CP106711.1, read on the forward strand.
TTATTTCTAAGTTAACATTTCTTTGCCATTAGCGTTTGTATTACCACGTTCATCAAATCCACATCATTAGTGTTGCATGCAAATTTATAAACATCGATAAGCCTTATAGTCACTGCTCTTTCCAACATGGTGCTAGGAAGATCCAAAGGATACAAATAAGGCTTGTATAACAGATCGACAATGGGAGAGGATCTGCGGAACCCCATTCATGTTTCTTCTCTGAACTTTTAACCAACATGTCAAATTTATGTCTGTGGAACGGCCACTCGGGTATCTTTGTCCCTTGTTTCGGAGCAGCTGCACATTTCTAATATATTTCGAAGATTAATTATATTCATATGTTTGTATCTAAAAATATATTAAATAAGAACAATATAATAAAGTATACCACTGGATGCCTATAATGTTGTTTTGGGTGATTTAATGCTTGCTTCAATAGATTTCAAATTGCCTAAGATTCAGTGGAGAATAAAATGCAACTGCACAACAAAGTGAAACAAGCAAAAGGATAATCTAAAGATACAATTTAGATTGAAGTCGGTGGAAGTATAGAATGGAGGTCCTTGAGAAAACAGTAATTTATATATAAATGTATAAAATGTAAAGTCCCATATTAACAAAACAATTATTTCCTATGTTATTTATAAAGCCCAACATTACATGACTAGATTGCCTTCTAAGTTGAGCCTTGCTAGAGATGACCCTTGCATGTTGCTTTGTCTTAGGCTGCCGAAGGCACCCCCGTTCACCACGAATGGGTAGCCAATTTCATAATGGATTTGGCCTTGTTCCCTCCCAAGTTGGTGTGGATCTATCCTAACCTCTATAGTTAGGTAGCATTTACTTCTTTTTCTGTTTATAATATCTTTCCATGTGTTTTTGTTTTACCTTACTAAATGGAAAATGTTTCGGTTTTTGTTCTACTGATTTTTTAATTGTGTTCGGCTTAATCTCAAAATTGCTTGTAGTAACAGTAAATCTAATGATACTCGACTAAGCCCCTATCAAAGTGGGCTTGGCATAATCGTACATATTCCAAAGAGTAGGACATGCAGGAGGTTGCCGATTACTAAGATTATTATCCATCTCCTCAGTAATGTCATTTTGCTCTTGATCATCTATTACAATATGTTGACATCGCCTCGGTTCTCTAACCTTTTCAATTTCACTGTAAAAAAATATTAGTTCCAACGAGTTGCCTTTACTCATAAACCAAAAGATCTTGTAAGAATCAAACAAAATAAAAACAATATAAAAAAATTGTATTATAAAAAAAATATATAAATTGAATTAAAAACAAAAGTATTAAAATTAAAATAAAAAATGGCTAAATAAATAGAAATAAAGTTTTTTTTAATATTCTAGTCCCCGGCAAGGGCACCAAAAAATTAATGCGTAATGAACAAACTAAAAATTTGACTAAGGCAAGTGCAATTATCAATTAATAGTATAGCTACAATGAGCAAGATATCATTTTCATGAATACTAGAAGTACTAGTAATTACTGTCTTTCAATTATTTAACTGATAAATTCGAGTGATTGATTAAAACTAAAATTAACTAAATTAATTAACTTACAAACACAACAAAGAACAAAACAGGAAAACAAACGATTAAGAATCAAGAAGCGAAACAATACCCAGGAAATAATTCACCTAGATTTCATCTGTCATTATCAAATCAAGAAGCGAAACAATACCTAGGAAATAATTCACCTAGATTTCATCTGTCATTATCAATCTAAATTACGCACTTTCTTTACTTAGTAACTTGATCTGTAGAAATCCCTAAATTATACTAATATCTCTTTTGAGAGTAAGAGCAACTGACTCTAGGTTTATTAATTGAAATTTCTTTCTAATTAAAACCCCTATTATTGCATTAACTCGTTTTATGGATTCTCGTATTAGTTTTGACTCTAATTTGATAGATTTATGTCATTTTATTTCTAAGACTGCATGTAAGTCCACTCAATTATGCAAAATCTACTCTTAAACAGGGTCTATTTCTCCTCTAATTTAAGCACATTAACCATGGATCAATAATGTAACATCCCGAACTTGGGCCTAGTAGGATTGGACCCATTGGTCCTTGGGCAGAGGAGTGTTTAAAATTTTTGAGAACAAGAGAACGACATTATTTTAAGTTGGACTTATTAGGAAGATGATTTTAGAAAGTTACGGTGTTCTATGAAGTTTCAAGTTCAAGTCGTGCCTTAGTGAAAGTTTGTGTTTAAGCCTATTAAGGAGAGATAGTAAGGGGTATCAAAGCTTATGGAAATAAGTGAGTAAATTGTTAACATGGTAAAGAGGTTATGGCATCAAGTGAAGGACTTTGTGGGAAGGGGTTCAAATCCAATCTTTTGCAAATTTTGGATTTATTGTTTTTTTTTTTTGTTCTCTTCCAAGTGTCAACCATGACATTTTTAAAGGAAAGAAATAAAAGAAAAATGAAATGATGACTAAAAAGATAAGGTAAGGGGGAAAATAAGGAAAAAAAGGAAAGAAATAAAAGAAAAATATAATGATGGGATTTGAAAAATAATGGGGTAGGTGAAAACAAAGTATAATGATGGGATTTGAAAGGTAATGGAGTAGGTGGATAAAAAAAAGAAATAAAAGAATTTGGGGAGTGGAGTAGGTAGATAAAAAGGAAATAAAAGAATTTGGGGGTGGAGTAGGTGGAAAAAAAAAGGTTATGAAAATAAAGAAAAGAGAAGTATCATCTTTTCTTTTCTTCATCACCATCGAAAATTGGCAGCAAATAAGGGTTGGAGAGCTCAAAAATTTCAGCAAACAAATCCTCTAGCAAGTAAGTGATTTTGGTGATCTTTCTTGATAAAAATTGTATTTTCGGAGTCCTCAAAGCTTAAGCTAGCTAATGAGGGGACTAATTTGTAACATGGTTGAGAGTTTAGGGACTTGCCATGAGAGAGTTTATACTGGTTGCAAGGTCTAGAAGTACTTTATCAAAGGGTCAATCGAAAACCTATCCCTCGTAAGAAGTGACTCAGATTTTTGGTGCCGCGGAGAGCATCGCGTTACGAATTTCGAATAAGGTGTGTAATCCCGTACCTTCGTATACATATCTGAAATGGTGTGTAATCTCACACTTCTCTAAAAGTTTGTATGAAATATTCTTTGAATCGGTCGAAATACCAAAGAAAACCAAAAACCGGCATCCGTGATCACTCGGGCATGCGCATGATCGTAGTGGTAACCGTATTTTGTAATAAAATAGTTTCAGTTAAAAGCAGTGATGTGTTTTTGAAAAATCACTAAAAATAGGAGAAAAGGAATTACAAAGTGAATAAGATTTCAAATTAAAGCTTACTGTGTATATTTTAATATGGAAGAAACGGAGAAGGAAAAGGAATATTATATTCTAAGATATGTTAATTTTAGTGAGACTGGTTTTGAATGACTTCGGGGTATTTCGTTCTGTCTTGAAAAAATCGTATAACAGCTTTACACATGACATTCTCATCCCTTGAAGTATCATCACTGACAAAAATGCAACATTCCGAATATTCGTAGGTTAGATGCATCTTAATTGAAGAGCCTAAACCATTTTGGGATTTCACTTCCTGGTATAATAATATCAAATATTTTTCTTGAATTTAAATACCGCAAAAGTAACGCCCATCATTGGTAACTAAAAACATGAATTCTCAAGCATATGAGATTTTGTATGTGCAAAAGGGATCAAATTAATCATTGACCTTAAGATGTTTTTTCAACGATGTTAATGCATTGATGTTCTCACTAATCTGCAGCGATGAACAAAGACAAAACCAAGCCCAACCGGTTTAATTGTGTACTTTTGATGGATTTGCAACTAATTCAAGTGAAGCACAACAATTGTCCACACATTTTCTATACTTGATAGAAGTTCAGGCAACGATTTAAGGTCCTTGCAATTTGACAATCCAAGATATTGAAGCTTGGAAAGACGAGTAAGAGGCGACGGTATGCTGATGAAGTTGTTACCACTAAGGTCAAGTTCTTTCAAAGAATATTGACAACAAATATCATTAGGAATATCGAAAAGATTGTAGTCCCTTAGATTCAACTAACTCAAACCTAACAATGAAGGTAAAATCGAAGTCATGGAAATTATATTTTGTAACACCCCCTACCCGTATTCGATGCCAGAATAAGGTACGAGGCATTACCAGAATTTACGAATTTTTTTTAAAAAAATCGAGACCATTCCCAATTCAACATATTTTCAAAATAATTCATGCATATTTATAAGATAACTTTAACACATAGGCCATACCAGTGGCTGACCTTACATTCATTTCATATTAACATTTATTTTATTAGCTTATACATGCCATTGATTTCTAAAATAAAGTTTCTTAAAATACCGAAATACTGGGGTTGATAGTGTGATGAATCTCCCACCGATCCGACCTCCGAGCTCTTAACACTACAAAATAGGGAAAAAGGAAATAGGGTAAGCACTTTGTGCTTAGTAAGCCCATGTAACAAGAATTATACTTACCTAGTATTTTCAATACAAGCAATAAACATTCATATACTCACTCAATGCATTATTACCCTAACATTCACAAACTCAACATCCAAGTTAGTCCATTAATTTCCATATATCAATAATATACACGCCATGATTGATGAGCTCATCAATATCATGATTTCCATTTCCTTGTTATTTTTCCATATTTATCCCGTTGAATTACTCGAAATTTCGATGGATTTTCAGAGGTACACTTTAGTGTACAAATCCGGGTCCGTCAATTTATATTCATGTGCGCACATTTTCATTTCAGAGAGCACACTCCCACGAACCTCATCTTTACGGTGGGATTACCGGTCAAAGCTAAATCTCAGTAATATAAACTCATAGAGTATTGTCGGGATTACGGTCCAAAGCTAAATCCCTCGCAACGACAATTACTCTAATGAGCTTGGATCCGAATTACGATCCAAAGCTAAATTGGACCTAATTCGGATTACCCGTCCGGGCTAAATCCGATTTCCACATATTCTTCGGGAGGGCTATATCAGGATAGGATCACCCGTCCGGGCTAGATCCTTTTGACCGTCAATTCCTTTTCAGAGATCCATCGAATTTTCCTTTCATTCAACCGGGATTTCTTTCCCTTTTTATCAAATATACCAATGTTTCATCAAATTTCATACAATGGACATTCAAATCATATTCATATCAATAACATACATTTCAAACATTTAAGAATATAATTCAAGTTACACGAACTTACCTCGATACTAGTTCGTTTATAAAATCTACTAATCCGGGACTTTTTCCTTTCCTCGATCTAGCTTCGTATTTGAGTTTTCCGGATCTAAATAAATAAATTCAATCATCAATTCAATACATTTCATGTTCACATGTAGCATTTTCTATAATTCTATTATTATTTTTAGTTTATTCAAAGTTGTCTACTTGAGTTAGTGTCACTAAATTATTTATTTCTCGAGCTACAGAGCTCCAAATGAAGAACCGTTAATTTTTCCTGAAACTAGACTCACATGTCTTCATACCATAAAATTTCCAGAATTTTTGGCCTAGTCAATTAGTACAGTTTATTCATCAAATTTACCCCTGTTCTGCTGTCTGGCAGTTCTGACTCTTCTTCACTAAAAATTAATTATCTCTTTATACAAGATTCAGATGATGTTTTTGTTTATTTCTATTGAAAATAGACTCATTCAGGGTTCTAAACATATAATTTTAAGCCCCTAATTATTTTTCTTCAATGTTTGATGATTTTCTAAAATCAAAACAGAGGAACCCAAATTCATTCTAAACTAGTCTTACAAAAATCTAAATATCCCAAAATACAGAACTTCTTTTCTTTCCTTGTTTCTTTCATATGAAAATAGACTCAATAAGCTTTAATTTCATATCTCACTCAACTTCTAATTCCACTTCTACGATTTTTGGTGAATTTTCAAACTTACTCTACTGCTGCTGTCCCAAAACTGTTTTCTTATAGCTTGTTTTACAATTAAGTCCTTTATCCAATTCTAACTTTAAATTCTTTCAATTAAACCACTAATTCATCATTTTATTCATCATATGCTATATTCAACAGCTTTAAAACTTCAAAACTTCAATTTAAATTCATCAAAACTTTGTTCTAAAACTTATAAAGCATCAAAATTAAAAGAGAAGGACTAAATTAACTTACCAAATTAAACTCCAAGCTTTAAAAACTCTATTATCCCTTTTCTTCTTTCTTTTCTCTTTTTCTTTCTTCCCTTCACGTTTGCTCTCTGTTCTTCTTTTTGTTTTTTTTTTGTTTCTTTTAGTTTGTTTATATAATAATATAATAATATAATAATATAATATATAATATAATAATATAATAATATACTTAAAAAAAATCTCAGATTTTTATCAATACACCGCCTCAACTTTATAAAATGGCATAATTGCCATTTTAGTCCTTCATAATTTCTTTTAGTCTATAATTTAACTTTTACTTTCATTTCAATCTAGTCCTTTTCATTTAATTTCCTACCCAAACATTAAAATTTTCTAACGAAATTTTAATACCACATTACTAACATTTTATAAATATTTATAAAAATATTTCTATCATATAAACATTCATGCAAATATATTGAAATAAATTTCTATTTAAATCGGATTTATGGTTGCGAAACCATTATTCCGATAACCTTGAATTTAGGCCATTACATATTTCCTCTTTGAATTACCATGAAAAGGGAAGGCAAATTTTGTAGTAACTTAGGTGAAGATCCCTTGCGCCCATTGAATGACAAAATTTTTAAAATTTTTTAATTGAGAAATGAAGGATGGTGGTTTTCGTATGCTGTTTTACTTAAGTCGAGTTCTTCCAAAAACTCCAGTTGCTGCAAATTCTCTGGCAAATATTCAACTTTATAACAACCAGAAAGATTAAGAGTTTTTAAACTTTTACATCCACTTATGCTCATTGGGAGACTCACAAGGTTTCTGCAATCTTTCAAATTTAACAAAACAAGACTGCTCAAATTTCCAATTGAAGAGGGAAGTTGTTCAATGCTTGTCCCATCTAAATAAAGCCTTTGCAGACATTCCATCTTACCATCAATCTCTAGAAAGCTTTTAGCAACCTGAATGAGTAAATATTTCAAGGGATTCCATTCCAATTTTGATTGGAAGACTCCTAAGACTTTTGCAGTCTTTTAAATTCAAAAGTTTAAGTCTTCTGAGATTTCCAATTGAAGAAGGTAGCTCTTTAATGTTGGTCCCATCAAAACAAAGCTCCAACAAACATTCCATTTTCCTATCAATTCGAAAAGCTTTGAAGTTTGAACAACCCGAAAGAATTAACATTTCAAAAGATTCCATTCCAATTTTGGTCGGAAAACTCCTCATACTTTTGCAGCCTCTTAAATTCAAAAGCTTAAGCCTCGTAAGAACTCCAACAGATGGATGAACATATACCAATCTAGTACAACCTTCCAAAACCAAAATTTCAAGATTTGGGAAGTTGTGAAGTCCAATGCCTTGATCAAAGTTCTCCGACTCTTTGAGGTTGTGCACTTTCTACTTATACAGGGGCTGTTAAAAACAATAATAGATTAGAGATAAAAGAAGAAAAAAAATGGTAAAGGTTATTTTTATTTTTCTATGATAATAAAAAATTATTCATTATTCTCGAAATTAGTTAGAAAACAAAGGCAAAATGAATTAATTCTTACTATTTTTCCTTCCATAGTGAATTCGGTGTTGCTATAAGATAGGAGAAGTATAACAAGGTTTTCCGGTTGAAAAAATGTTCATGTCTAACACTTGTATCATAAGCATATTAGATACTGATATGAAGATATGATCCTTCAAGAAATCTGAAAAACAATGAATACATATATATATATATATATATATATATATATATATATATATATATATAATGAATATGATCATACCAAACATATATGCATATATAGCACTACATCCATATTTTAATAACATGACTTGTAAGAATTTAAGCTGATATTCACAAACTCACACAGCTAGAAACCATGTTATACACACAAGAAAATTGTTTTGCTAAAAAGAAAATGCAAGGAAATAGATACAACTGAATGCTGCGACGTTACATAAATAAGTGTGTATGTTTTTTTTCTTTTCGATACAACTAAAAGGAAAATTTTCTTTTTCTTTTTTCTTGAAATAATAAGCATTTAAGATTTTTGCCAATTTTTTTTTATAAAAATAAAAAAATAACAACAACATCAACATCCACATTATACATAAATAAGTGTGTATGTTTTCTTACCTTTAATTGTCGATGATCATATTTTCAATTATTTCTGTAGTCTAAAAAAAAAGACTACTAAAACATAAGACAAAATCTCGTGAAAATATTTATGATTATCAAACATTTTTTCACCTAAAGTAATTCAATCAAACATTCTTATATACATTTATCATGTAGGATTTTTTTAATATTTATAATAAAAAAATTTACTGATACATTTTAGAAATATACAGGACACATGTACTCATTTTATTTTATCAATATTTAAATAAACATTATATTATTTTTTAAAAATAAACACTTTATAAATATAATAGGTTATATATATTTTTGTCAAAAACGTCATAGTTTTGTGTTGAATCGCAAATTTAATCTTGTTTGAATAATTAAGCTTAAGTAAAAAAAATATATATAATTTCTATGCATGGGATAACTTATAGTTTTTATTGTTACCAATTACGCCTACCAACCAAGCATTTCTAGTGTATTATGTTATCAACATTGTCAAGAACAACAAGAACTTTTTTGTGAGACAAGCTATGGCTAATTATGGCTTTCCCTTCATGAATATTGAAAAAGATTAAAGCTTTCATCAAACAAGATCTGAGAAAATAGTTGTTTCTGTAAAGAAACAAGTTCACATTTCTCTAAAACTTCTCCAACATCAGCAAGAAAGCTTTTACCTACAAAATGAGGTAACATTTGATTGTAAACAACTTATTGGCTATAGCCCATCTTTGAAAAGTCAAAGATGGGGGCTATAGCAAGTGGAAAGAAAATGGCACCAAAATTAGGCACCGAAAGTTGATGTGAAAATTGGCATGGGATAATTGCAATTTTGGTCCCTATTTGAATAGGTACATTGCAAGATTGATCCCTAAAACCTCAACTATAAATAGGCTTAACCATTTCTCATTTTCTTCATCCCAACATTTGCCATTCTCTACTTAAGGCATTGTTCTCTCTCCCTATTTGTAAATTTTCACTTGTATTTTTGGAGTGAAATATATTTGGTAGTGCCCAAGGACGTAGGCAAAATTTGTCGAACCTCCTTAAAATTCTGGTGTTCTTTATTATTTATTTTTCATATCTTGTGAGTGTGATTATAGTTATTTATTGTGCTATTAAATTACGATAGAGGGATATTCTGGCTAGGAAAGATCTGGTACTTAAGTGATCCTCGTGATCCGCCTCTCTTTCCTGGGAATTGAACTCAGTGTGATTTTTCAGTACAATAATTATACTCTTTTACACACTTCCGCACAACAATTGGTATCAGAGCTAGATTCGTACTTGGGGAGTACGATCGTTTGTGGCACTATTCACATATACGGTACTGTTCACGTATACAGTAGTTGGGATTGAGGAGAAAAATGGCACAGGCATCGTCATCAGTAAGGACTACGATGACCAATGTAAAATTTGAAGTAGAGAAATTTGATGGTACCAATAATTTTGGTATGTGGCAATGTGAGATCCTGGATGTCTTATGTCAGTAAGAGCTAGATATAGCCCTTGAAGTAAAACCTGACAATATGGATGACAAGGAGTAGGCCAAGATTAATAGACAAGCTTGTGGTACAATCCAATTGAAGAATCACGACAGCTCAATCCAAGTCTTGACTGATGTTCGCTATGTACCCGGCTTGAAGAAAAATCTCATCTCATTAGGGGCCTTAGAATCTAAAGGGCTCATAATCACTTTGAGAGATGGATTACTAAAGGTAGCAGCTAGGAATTTGACGGTGATGGAAGGCACAAGGAGAAATAACTTGTACTTTTTAAATGGAAGTACAATTATTGGATCAACATCAACAGTTTTTGCGAAAGATGCAGATTTAGAGGTTACCAAGTTATGGCATATGCGATTGGGACATGCTGGTGAAAAAGCTTTGCAGACTTTGGCGAAGTAAGGCTTGTTGAAAGGTGCAAATTCTTGCAAACTGGAATTCTGTGAACATTGTGTTTTGGGCAAGCAGACGAGGGTAAAGTTTGGTTCAACAATTCACAATACGAAAGGAATTCTGGACTACGTTCACAGTGATGTGTGGGGACCTTCCAAAGTGGCTTCTTTGGGAGGTATGCACTATTTTGTCACTTTTGTTGATGATTATTCAAGAAAAGTATGGGTGTATCTAATGAAAAGAAAAAGTGAAGTATTGGATGCATTTCTGAAATGGAAGAAGATGGTGTCAAACGACTTCAATCAGATAATGGTACTGAGTACAAAAATGATCCATTTCTACAAGTATGTCAAGATGAGGGCATCGTGCGTCACTTCACTGTTCGGGATACACCACAGCAGAATGGGATGGCAGAACGCATGAATCGAACTATACAGGAGAAAGTTCGATGTATGTTGTCCAATGCTGGATTGGGCAAGGAATTTTGGGCTGAGGCAGTTACATATGGGTGCCATCTAATTAACCGTTTGCCATCAGCTGCAATAAATGGAAAAACTCCTATGGAGATGTGGACTGGTAAATCTACTACTGATTATGATTCTTTACATGCTTTTGGTTCCACTGCATATTATCATGTAAAAGAATAAAAGTTAGACCCAAGAGCAAAGAAAGCATTATTCTTGGGTATAACTAGTGGAGTAAAAGGATATCGTCTCTGGTGTCCTGATACAAGAAAGATTGTCTTTAGCAGAGATGTGACTTTTGATGAATCAACCATGTTAAAAGATTCATAAAAGGATGACAAAACCAGTAGTACTTTGCAGCAGGTGGAGCTTGAAAAGGTTAATAATGATCCAGCTAATATTGAAAGAACAGATGATGAAAAGGTTCCGACCTATGAACTTCTACAGCAACAAGATTCAATTGTATATAGGAGACCAAGAAGAGAGATTCGAAAGCCTGCTCGCTTTGATGATATAGTGGCCTATGCACTTCCAATTGCAGATGATGATGCTCCTTCTACTTACACAAAAGTAATAAGTAACCCTGATGGTGTAAAGTGGAAGCAAGCAATGAATGAAAAAATGCAGTCTCTTCATCAAAATAGGACTTGGGAGTTGATGTCACTGCCCAAGGGAAAAAAGGCAATTGGATGCAAATGGGTATATGCAAAGAAGGAAGGATTTCCTAGTAAAAATGAAATTCGGTACAAAGCTAGATTGGTAGCAAAGAGTTACGCTCAGAAAGAAGGAATAGACTACAATGAAGTGTTTTCTGCAGTTATGAAGCATTCGTCTATTCAGATTTTACTAGCCTTGGTTGTGCAATATGATCTTGAACTAGTTCAGCTTGATGTGAAGACCGCATTTTTACACGATGATTTGGAAGAGGAAATTTATATGACTCAGCCAGATGGATTCAAGGTTGCTGGTAAAGAAAACTGGGTTTGCAAACTGACAAAGTCGCTTTATGGATTGAATCAATCTCCGAGGCAGTGGTACAAGCGATTTGATCAGTTCATGAAAGGGCAAAGGTACACAAGAAGTAAATTTCACCATTGCGTGTATTTCTAGAAGCTACAAGAAGGAACTTTCTTATACTTGCTCTTATATGTTGATGATATGCTAATAGCATCTAAGAGCAAAGTTGAGATTGAGAGATAGAAGACTCAACTCAATCTCGAGTTTGAGATGAAAGATTGGTGAAGCTAAGAAGATTCTTGGCATGGAAATATGTAGAGATAGAGTGTAACAGCCCGATTTTGAGCCTAGTCGGAATAGTGGTTTCGGGACCACAAATCTGATAAAAAAAATTAAATTAATATTTTTATATTTTTATGATCTACAACTTTATGAAATGGTTTCGTAAAAATTTCGTTCGAAAATTTTGGTGTTTGAGCACTCAATTTAGTCAAAAGGACTAAATTATAAAAAGTGCAAAACTTGAGTTCTAGAAGCTAGAGGTATCCAATTGCTATAAAAGTTTATTATGATTAATTATTATGATTTATTGAGTGATTAAATACATGTGTTAGAGTATTGATAAGAAATTTTATTAATTTCATGCTTAAATTGCCTATTAGGACTTGTTTGCAAAAGTTGCTAAATAGGGTTCTAATTTATAGAGTACTTGATTAAAATGGGGTTTGAAGTAGGAGTCCTTAAATGGTAATTAGACCATTATATTTTCATGGACAAAAATGGACATATATAGGAAGAAAGAACCAAAGTTTTTAATGAAGGGTAATTTAGTCATTTGGTAATAAAATGAATTAAAAGGGAAAAGATGGCAAAATATGCTCATCTTCTTCATTAGGCCGAATTTTCAAGTGTTCACCATAGCTAGGGTTTGTTTCAAGCTTCCAAGCTCCATAGTAAGTGATTCCAAGCCCGTTTTTAATGTTCTTTACATTTTTGAAGCCCAGTAGCTCGATTTAGCTTATTCTATTAATAATTTATTCTAGGGTTCATATTTAGAAAAATACCCATAGGTGAAATGTGTTTATTTTGATGTTTTATGATAGAATATGAAGTCTAAAATTATGTTAAACAACTTTTGCTTAGTGATTTTAAGTGAAAACGAGTAAAGCGGCTTAATCCAGTAAAAATACCTAATGTTCATAAGTACAAGTTAGAGTGAGAATTTGATGTTGCCATAGAAGGAAAAATGATCAGCATGCCACAAAACATAAGAATAAGGGATAAAGTTTAATTTCCGAGCTTTGGGGCAAATGTGTAAATATGTAAAAGTTTAGGGGCAAAATTGTAATTTTGCCAAAGTTAAGAGTTAAGGACTGTTTTGATGTTTTGATGAATGTGAGTATTAAATAAGCTAAATTTTCTATTATAGATCAAGAAGAACGAAATCAGAGTTAGATCGAGGAAAGAAAAAGATAGAGGATTAAATCAATATAGTTGATCGTATTTTATTTCGAGGTAAGTTTGCAGTAAATAAATGCAATATTCTATTATTTTACATTTAATATTTTTAAATTCCAGCATTTACATATTTATTCTGTAAATTTATTATTTAAAGACTCAAGTATGAATTGACGGAAAAACTATCTCGAGAAAGTTAGGTTGAACCTTAGGAATGTGTAGGATACAAATGTCATGACATTAGGGTTTAAGGAAATCATGTAAGACCATGTCAAGACATGGCATTGATATGTTACTATAAGGCAAAGGTCCCATGTAAGACCATGCCAAGGCATGGCATTGGTGAGTTCATAAGGCAAGGATACCACGTAAGACCATGTCAAGACATGGCAATGGTTAAGTTTCATAAGGAAAGGTACCCGCGTATCCTTAGTATTCCAAGCGGTTCAACGGGAAAATTCAAGGAGTATTCTAAATTAAAGGTAAGGCAAGTTCAAGCTAAAAAGGTAAGGTAAGATAAATTCATGTTAAAAGGTAAGGCAAGTATACAAGTTTTAAGTATATTGAGTTAAAAGCTTAAGTGATCTTGACAAGAAAAATATAAGATAATTCACTAAGAATGTTGTCATCTATTTACATGTAAACTTACTAAGCTTTATGCTTACTCCCATTCTTTATTTTTTTTTTAGTATTGCAAGCCAACTCGGGGATCGAAAGGACGTCGGAGATCGTACACACTATCAAAGGGTTATATTGGTATTTTGTGACTCGAACGTTTTAAGTTATGGCATGTATAGGGACTTAACCATTTTATGTGTGTGACCTTATGATATGGCTTATTATGGACTTGTAAATGTTTGGTAATGATTAGCCATTAAAATGGTTAATTAAGAACATGGTTGTGGATGTTATGAAATGTCTAGTTGATAATTATTTTAAAGAAATTATGTAATTATATGCAGGGGAATAGTAGGACAGCAGCAGTGACGTGATTTTGAAAAATCACCAAAAATAGTAGAAATTGAATTAGGTTGTGCATGAGATATAGAATTAAAGCTTATTGAGTCTATTTTCATATAAAGAAAACGGTGTAGGAAAATGAGTTGTATATTATGAGATAATTGATTTTTAGTGAAGAGAGGTCAGAACTGTCAAACTGTGTAATAGGGGAGACTTTAACTAATAAACTGTACTAATTGGCCACACCAAAAATTCTGGAAAAAATATAGTAAGAAGATATATGAGTCTAGTTTCAGGGAAAATTTACGGATCTTGATTTCGAGTTTTGTAACTCGAGTTATAATTAATTTAGTGAACATGACGCAGATGGACAGTTTCAATTTTTATGCCCAGAACTAGTAAGTTAAGTCTAGAAATGCCTCGTGCTCGACTACGGCAACGGTCTCGGGTAAGGGGTGTTACATAGAGCCCATGGCAGAGTTAGCTTGTCCCAGAAGCAGTATTTGAAGAAGGTACTACAATAGTTTGGCATGAACGAGCAGACAAAACCTGTAAGTACCCCGTTGGCTTCTCATTTCAAGCTTTCTGCACAACTATCTCCTTCGACGAATACGGGCGAGAATACATGTTGCAAGTTTCAGTACTCCAATGCGATGGGTAGCTTGATGTATGCAATGGTGTGTACAAGACCCGACAATTCACAGGTAGTTAGTATAGTGAGCAGGTATATGCATAATCCTGGAAAAGGACACTGGCAAGCTGTGAAATGGATTCTACGGCATATTCAAAAGACCGTGGATTTTGGATTACTGTTCGAGCAGGATAATACACTTAGTGAAGGTGTTATTGGGTACGTTGATTCTGAATATGCTGGTGATTTGGACAAACGAAGATCAAGCACCGGTTACGTGTTTACACTTGCTGGAGGACCAATCAGTTGGAAGTCTACTCTACAGTCTACTGTTGCATTGTCAACCACAGAAGCCAAGTACATGGCTGTAACAGAGGCTGTAAAGGAAGCAATTTGGTTACAAGGTATGGTTAAAACCTTGGGATTGGTTCAGGAGCATATTAATGTGTATTGTGATAGTCTAAGTGCTATTCATTTAGCAAAGAATCAAGTCTATCATACACGTACAAAGCGTATCGACATACGATTCCATTTTGTGCTGGAAATTATTGATGAAGGGAAGATTTGCCTTCAGAAGATTAAGACTGCAGATAATCCCGCAGATATGATGACCAAGGTGGTAACAGCAACCAAGTTTGAACATTGTTTGAACTTGATTAATATCCTGCGAGTTTAACAGTTGAAGAAGGCACTATCAAGTATTGTTAGCAAATGCAAAAAGAATTGTGTGAAGATAAGATTATCCAAATCAAATCTTCAAGGTGGAGATTATTGGCTATAGCCCATCTTTGAAAAGTCAAAGATGGGGGCTATAGCAAGTGGAAAGAAAATGGCACCAAAATTAGGCACTGAAAGTTGATGTGAAAATTAGCATGGGATAATTGCAATTTTGGTCCCTATTTGAATAGGTACATTGCAAGATTGATCCCTAAACCTCAACTATAAATAGGCCTAACTATTTCTCATTTTCTTCATCCCAACATTTTCCATTCTCTACTTAAGGCATTGTTCTCTCTCCCTATTTGTAAATTTTCACTTGTATTTTTGGAGTGAAATATATTTGGTAGTGCCCGATGACGTAGGCGAAATTTGCCGAACCTCATTAAAATTCTGGTGTTCTTTATTATTTATTTTTCATATCTTGTGAGTGTGATTGTAGTTATTTATTGTGCTATTAAATTACGATAGAGGGATATTCTGGCTAGGAAAGATCTGGTACTTAAGTGATCCTCGTGATCCACCTCTCTTTCTTGGGAATTGAACTCAGTGTGAATTTTCAGTACAATAATTATACTCTTTTACACGCTTCCGCACAACACAACTCTTGCGAGGGTCGTTTTGCCAATGCCACCCACACCACAAATTCCTATGATCTGAGACATCATCTTCCCATTTTTATTTCCGAATGCAATTTGTCCAAACTTGGACTGATTCGAACTAAATCATCTTGGACAATTGTGTTATGAGTACTCCAATGTTTACTGTTGTTGATTCAGTTAGTTAAAGTAGTTATGTTGTTAATATAGTTGTTGTTGTTATTTCTAGTACAGTTACATTGCTATGTTAAATAGTCATAGCTTTCTATTCTATACACATTCTAAAATCAAAAGGAAAGTTTCTTCTTCTTGTTAATTTGTTATCTAACAAATTGGATATGTTTGACATAACTTTGCTGATATTTTGTTGACGATGTCTCTGATAAATTCTAAATCATGCCTAGAAAGATATAAATTTTTAATTTTTAATTAAGAAACTTGTTGATATGTATATGAAGTTAAATGATCTAGGAAAGAAAATAAGAAGTGAAACGCATAGTACTTAATGGAACAAGTTTAGGATACACTTGGAGGACTTGAGTTTATAGTTGTTCTGGTGTTATTGCCTTATTTGCCTTATAACACTAGAAAATAACAATTTTCCAATTTTGTCCATATATATATATATAAAGTTGTAATCATTAAATTTAAAACTAAAAATAATAAAAACTACCTATAAAGTCACTTCAGTTAAAGCATTTCTCCACTTTTGGATCTTTGCTTCATCTTCCTTGTATCTCTCTTCATGTTTGGCAAAAGCTGCTTCAACTTTCTCTTTTAGTTTGCTTAAATCAGATGGACCCACACCATAGAAAATTGGAAATACTTTATTACCATTCTCCTTTTATGTTTAACAATCTCAGCAAGTTCCTCCAAGCACCAACCTGAAAAGACATAGTTTTCCGAGAAAATGATAGTGGAGAATAAAATGCGTACTGCACAACTAAGTGAAACAAGCAAAAGGATAATCTAAAGATACAATTCAGATTGAAGCCGGTGGAAGTATAGAATGGAGTTCCTTGAGAAAACAGTAATTTATATATAAACGTATAAAACGTAAAGTCCCATAACAACAAAACAATTATTTCCTATGTTATTTATAAAGCCCAACATTACATGACCAGTTTGCCTTCTAAGTTGAGCCTTGCTGGAGATGACCCTAGCATGCTGCTTTGTCTTAGGCTGCCGAAGGCATCCCCGTTCACCACGAATGGGTAGCCAATTTCTTAATGGATTTGGCCTTGTTCCCTCCCAAACTGGTGTGGGTCTATCCTATCCTTCATGGTTAGGTAGCATTTACTTACTTTTTTTCTGATTAATATCTTTCCATGTTTTTGTTTCACCTTACAAAATGTTTCTGTTTCTGTTTTTGTTTTACTGATTTTTTTAATTGTGTTTGGCTTAATTTTGTATTAATAGTCAGTCTAGTGATACTCGATTGAGCCTCTATTAGAGTGGGCTTGGCATAATCATATATAGTCCGAGAAACTTACTCCGAATAGTTCCGACAAATGATGATTGAGACGAGATTCGGCGTTTTTGAACCACGAAACGCTCGGTTTCCATTTCGGTTGTAGGTGCAACCAACCCGCTATTAAGGATAGAGCAGAAAGAAATAAAAATAACTTGTAAGAATCAATCAAAATAAAAATAAAAATAAAAATCTAAAAATTAAATTAAAAACAAAAGTGTTAAAATTAAAATAAAAATTGCTAAATCAATAGAAATAAAGTTTTACTAATATCCTAGTCCCCGGCAAGGGCGCCAAAAACTTAATGCGTCATGAGCTAACGAAGAATGAATCCAAGAAGAAGAAAGAGTAGATTGGAATTACATTGTTGACTATTCTTTATGAAAGCAATGGAAGTCTGCAATATGAACTAGTTTTTGAAATTAGAAATGTTGATATAATGACCAGAATGGGGTTTATTTCTAAATTTGGGCAGCAGTTTAATTGATCAGTTAAAAGTAGTTTAAATTTGAGCAGAATGACTTTCATTCATGGGTCGCTTTCAGATAGTTTCGACATTGTTTATATATTTATCATTTTAAACATGGGGAGCTTTGAACCCTGACCTTTGACTTAGCAATGGAGATTTTGATATTCAATATTCTAATAGGATAAACTATATTACAAAGTCACCCTAAAATAGTAATGCTGGAAGTAGTTACTGTCGTTCAATTTATTCTTGTACTGGTTTTAGTATTGAGATTTCTTTTCCTTTTTATTCTATGTTTGTTTTTCAAGAAACTAAGGGAAAAATGAAACTCGGATCTTGAGTTCTAAACTTGTTATAGTCTTATCGGAAAGGGTGGTTGGTGGTGTTATGCTGGTAGCTGGGCTCATCGGAAAGGGTGGGTCATGGTCATGGTTCATTATTGACGTAGTTGGATTCCCTCTTCTTTAAAATGATACTAATATTGAAGTTTTCATGTTGTGAATAAACCAAAAAAATGTTTTGGATTAATTATAGAGAAGTTCCTAGCTTTAGTTAAAAGTAGAAAAAATTGCCATGTTAGCAATCTGTTAGTGGATTAACGAAATTTTTAACGGAAATAACTAATTCAAGCAATTATCTTAATTAGAGTGACTAACTTGACAAAAAATAGAATGAGCAAAATAAGAATAACACTATTTTAGAGTGGCCCATGGTGTAGTTTACCCATTCAAATATTATATACAATTTGATTATGGATAGTAAATAAATATTCAACTTTGAAAGTTAGGAGCTAGGACCGTTGAGTTTTCTTCTAAATCTACTAGAATCAATAATCTATCCATTAAGCTTCATTTGAAACTGATATTCCCCATAATTTGTAGTTCACATTACCTAATGTATTCGCACATTATTTGTTACCATGGGAAAGTAATAATTTGATGGATTATCTCATGCCTGCTGAAGCTTGAGGCTTTAGTTGATGTTAGTATGGTAAACCCAATACTTCATGTAATAAACGAGTTTAGAAAACAACAAAACAAAAAACAAGAACTCAGAAATTAGAAAACTACTGTCAACTTTAAACTCAAAAGCACTCCAGCCTTTCTGTGTAAGATTAAACTGCTTCAATTGCATAAATTTCTTTTCATGTTAACGCTTATGAGTCAAATTGAGCTATGCTGCGATTCTGCTCTTGAAATATTTTAATACCCAAGCCCGAATCCAGCTCTATATAGCTCAGCCCCTCAACTTATTTTTACTGTTTAAAAACCTAATAAAATTATTTTATACAATATCTATATATTTTTATGATTAAGTTTTAATAAAATATTGTTTTTATTATTCTTTAATTTAAATTTAGATTAAAAAACTATCTAATATTTAGTCAGTATGGACTGAGCCTGCTAGACTGAGCAAGTTGTTCCATCCGTGTACAACGCCGCATTTAAACCAGAATTGTGCTCAGACCGAGCATTCATTAATACCCAAACACATAATATTATAGGAAACCAATCATTGTTTCCTTCCAAACAGAGATACCAAGATACAGAAACACAGTAAAATTTTAACGGCACCTCCGAACACTCGAAATAATATGGGGTTGGAATAGTGTATGAGAAAGATTTGGAAGATATCCAATTTGAAAAAGAGCAGCACAGCAGTCAAGGTTCTGCAAAATTTGAAGATATGAACGAAGACTCTGCAAATGGTCCTCTTGTTAAGCGAACACGTAATGTTTATGAAGCGACAGAAGGAAAGCCACAACCTAAACCTATGGAAAATTTTTCAATTTTAATATTTAACTACACCTCTTGATACTCAAAAAAAAGAAAAGTCTTCTCTTAATATAATGGTTCAACTACTAGAGACATGACTCTTCAATTAAGATACCTTTGCCTTCCAATATAGTGGATGATTGTCAATGGATGGGAGTCGCTCTTCGCTGCATTTTTGTCGGCGGTGTTGCTTCGATGGATTTGACAACCACCGTAAAGTTGTTAACCGTGAGTATGGATCTATAATCTGTTTTCCAGGGTAGAAATCCTCGAATAGTTGATTGAAGCGAGAAGCCCATGATGAAGGACAACCTTTTCTTTTGTTATTAGTCGCATGATAAATTATAGGGTAAATTACATCAACAACCACTCAGCTTTGATGCAATTGACAAAATAGTTTGGTCACTCAATTTCAAATTAGTCACTAATGTTATTGAAAAGCGACAAATCAGTCACCCATTAACATTTTCCGTTACAGACTTAACGAGACAGGTGACGTGACCAGTTAACTAGTTGAACTTGCCACGATGGACGAGGCAAAGTTTCAATTCAGTTACTCAACTTTCAAACAATAACAAATCAGTCACTAACATTATCGAAAATGACAAATCAGTCACCCATTAACATCGTTATCGAAAAGTTACAAATCAGTCACTCATTAACATTTTTCGTTACAGGCCTAACAGGACAGGTGACGTGGCCAGCAGACTAGCTGATGTAACCAATTAACTTGCCACGTTAGATGAGACAAAGTCGAGTTACTATTTTTTTCATCCTTATTTTCCCTTTTTAATAAATGACCCAATATTTTTACTTTTTGCGTAAATGACCTAATACACATTTATACTTTTTCTCCATCCCAATAATTTTGCTGTCGCCACCTCCACCACAACCATCTTTTGCGTCATCATTGTTGACCTCCAAACCACCACCCTATCCTTTTTTTTCTTTTTCAACCCCCCCAATAAATGAGCCATTGCGATTGGGATCTGACTATCTTTTTTTGGTACCCAAAGTCATTAACTCTAAAAAAGCTAGATTGAAATGGGATTGGAGGCAATTTTGGGTCAAATTATTAGTACCCATAACCAAACCGGTGAGGAGAAAACCCTTGAAAGCAACATTCAACTAATTCAAGAACCAAAACTGTAACATCTTAGAATTTTTCTTTTTAGTCACTTTCCTCCAATGCTTGCCATTCGAATTCAATAATGGCCATCTTACCCATTATATTAATACTCCATAATTATCCATGCCATCCCACCATCTTTTGTTCATTTTAAGTGCCACCATTACCTTATTATGTCAATACTTCATCAAGCATTAGGAAATAAAAAAAAAATTAACATGAGACTCCTTTAGATGGCAACCACTCATGTTGCTAATGAAGGAGTTGGTTGTTGAACAATTTTTTTATTAGCATGATGGGGGACAACCAAAAATGGATGAAGGGGGAAAGTAAAGGGAACAAGTGGAATTTTAATGGAAGATGTTATGGAAAGTATGGGTGGCAAATTGTTGGCCATTTTAGCTATGTATGTGGATGGTTTTTGGGGCTTAAGGGGCATAGCTGAATTTTGTTAGTGTTTTGGTAAAGTTTTAGTGCTAATTCCATTAGCATCAAGTGTGCATATTCTCTTATTTCTTTCTTCTTGTTGCCGAATGTAGACCAACTATTGAAACCAAAGTTTGTTCTTTCATCTTTCTTGAAAATTAATCTAGTCAAACATCTTCTTCTTCCTTCATTTCTTTTCACAAAAAACCCTTCAAGTTTCTCTTCTATTCTAATCCTTTCACCATAGCTGAATATTGTGCTCATTATTCCTCCATAATCGAACTTTCATCCCTTCTCTATTTCTTCTTCTCATTCGTATTAACACTCGATATATTCTACCTTCAGACATAGTGGTAAGTGATTCAAGTGTAAGTGATACGAAATCTTTTGGAAATTCGAGGCTAACTTTTGGTTGGTATTGTTCTAGGTCAACGACGAGTGGTTCGTTAGGAAATCGAAATCAGGTGTGTAATCCCGTATCTTTCCGAATATATGTTTAAAATGGTGTGTGTAATCTCTCACCTCTTTCAATGTTTGCATAAAATGTTCTGTGATTCTTTCAAAAGACCAAAAAGCCAGAAACCGGCATCTATGGCCACTCGGGCGTACGTATGTTCGAAGTGGTAACCATATTTTGTAACAAAATAGTTTTGGTTAGCAGCAGTAACGTGATTTTGAAAAATCACCAAAAATAGTGGAAATTGAATTAGAAAGTGAAAGAGATATGGATTGAAAGATAATTGAGTCTATTTTCTTATAAAAGAAACGGAGCAAGCAAAGAATTAGTATATTTTGAGAGTTTTAGATTTTTGTGAGACTGGTTCAGAGTGATTTCAAGATCCCCTGTTCTGACTTTGAAAAATCACTATAAATTGTAGAAAAATAATTACGGGACATGGTTTATATTATTAGAATCCTTAGTGAGTCTATTTTTATTTGGATCAAACAAAACCAGTATTTGAGTTCTTTACAATAAGATATCTGATATTTTGTAAAGAGAGGGCAGAACTGTCAAACAGTGAAACAAGGGATAATTTGAAGAATAAACTGTACTAATTGGCTAAGCAAAAAATTCTGAAAAAATTACAGTAAAAAGATATATGAGTCTAGTTTCAAAGAAATATTACAGATTTAAATTTGCAGTTTCCTAACTCGAATTATAGTCAGTTTAGTCAGTATGACGCAGATGGACAGTTTTATTTTTATGCCCCTAATTAGTAACTAAGCCTAGGTTGCGAAAATTTCCATCATACCCTTAGAGGATAAATTACCGAATTACCCTTAGTGGGTACGATTATCAATTTATAAAAATGCTCTTACGGGCTGAATTACAAAAATTCCCTTAATGGGCCAATTTGATAAATTGTTTTATGAGCCAATTTGATAAATTGTTATATAGGCCAATTTGAGAAATTACTATATGTTGGTCGAATATAGGAACAAGGATCTAGGACGCTAGATCGAGATCTTCAGAATTTGGAGTGAATTCGCTAAGATAATCAGGTGTGTACCCTACACTAATCTTAATAGTTTTATGGCTTAAACTTGATATATGTGTTAATATGAAAGTGTAAGAATGTGGCTAAAGTACCATGTTATGGTACAAAGTACTCAGGTACGTTTCTTACTCCTACTAGGATTATGAAATATGTTATATTTAACATGTGATAAGTGATAAGAATATGAGATTTGGCATGTTAATGCATAATATGCATAATATGGGGCATATGGGTTATTGAAAAGGGGAAGTGAATGTGGTGACCTAAGACCACGATATCTGAATGTGGTGACTTAAGACCACGAATATTTATAAGGGCGATGAGCACGTCGATCGCAAATGGATCGCTTCGATGGTGTGTAGCGGATGGAGGGTCGACTTAGAAGTCCCCACGGTGTACAGGTTGGTACGGGGGAGTGTAGCGGATGGCTTATTAGGTTTGGGTTTGGGAGTGCATCATTAATTGTATTTAATGATTTGAATGTGTATCATTTGTATGCCCGATTCTATTATGACTTAGTGTCGTGTACACATTGAGTCTGTTGACTCACCCCGTTGAGGAACATTTTTTCGGTGATGAGCAGTGATGGACCGGGTCACAGGAGCTTAGTGGTGGCCATGCCCGACAAGAAATTTATTATTATGTGGACTCATTAATTTTAAGTACTTTGAATTTTATTTTGGGTTTTATGTTGATGTAATAAGGCCATAGTTGACGGTTTTATTATTTATTATGTTATTATATTTTTCTTAATTAAAGATTAAGTAAATTTAATATAAAATAAACTTGTTTTCAACTCGAGCCTAACCCACAAACAAACCATCTTCAAAGCACACAGTTTTCCAAAGTAACAAAAGGATTTTAACCGGTTTACATCGAGGAACATACCAGATCCGGTCGAGGCTCGTGGGCCGGGTTCAGGGTGTTTCAGCTTGGTATCAGAGCTCGATTTTAAACTCTCGGCCTTGGGTTTAAGGCCCAAAACGTTTTCAAAATTAAGCCCAAAAGAATTTGTGAAAATCTATGTGAAATAAGTAGATTTTTCTGGCATGACACCTAAGTCTCCGACCCGAAGTCCACCAAGTAAGTATCCCTAACTGTTGTGTGACTTATATTATAATTTGTAGAAGGGTAGAAATGGAATGTAGAATAGTATGATAGGTACTTGAACCCTAGGACTAGATTACCCCAACAGTTACATAAGACTTAAAGCCTAATTAAAAAACCCTGTGACTAAGTCGCCGAGTTAGGGTGTGGCAACCATTGTGCGCATGTCTAGGATTGGATCCGGAAGAGCCTGGTATTTAAGCAGTCCTAGTGACTCACCTCCTCTTCGCTGTAATCCTACCTGGTGCGTAGCTACGGTTCACCTTAATCATGAGGGCTTGTTCACGGGCTAAACCCAATAACTAAAACCCGAAAGGGACTAGCCGTATTTTTATGGAATACTAAATTACCCTTTTGATTTATAAAAGCTATTCCATAAAATTTTTCTGAAATATTTCTTGATTTATAAAAATTACTAAAATACCCCTATTTGTAAAATTACGAAAATGCCCTTGGTTTCAAAATTTACCATATCACCCCCGATTTCAATAAAATTTCCTTATTTTGTAAAAGTATTTAAAAAAAATCCTGTTTTGCAAAAGTCAAAAATACCCTGATTTGGAAAATTACGAAATTACCCCTGGTTTACCAAAAATTACCAAAATGACCCTGCTTTCCGAAAATTTGGCCATACTTGTGATTTAGAAAATTTTTTTTACAAAATACTCATGAGTTTGGAAAATTTCGAAGTGACTTTTGTAATTTTCAAATTGACCCTGATTATTTACAAAAATACCCCTGGGATAGGAACGGACAGAAATGTCTGAATAGTGAATGTGTATGGGAGATACTATAGAATGGATGTGCTTTTCTGTGAATTAGGATAGAAAACTTGAAACTTTGAATGATCGAAAGAATCTCTATTAAGCTCTTTCCATAAAATTCTTCGCGAATAATCAGTGAACAAAGACTAATTCATAAAATTTCTTAATCAGATTAAAGCGCAACGTTAGATATGAGTTCTAGAGGACATGGTCGTCGTGGACGCGGTAGAGGCAGAATGACAGAATCAGAACCTGTTAGATCGGGTCAAGGGTCTGACAATGAGGTACCACCGTTACCACCACCTCCAGCTGTTGGTGTTGAGCGACAAGATCAGACAGGGGAGGATACTATATCGCAGGCTGTGCTGCGAGTTCTTGAAATGGTGGCTGGCGCAGGTGGGAATATGGGAGCTCGAAAATCATGCACTGAGCGGCCCGAGCTAATGGAGTGAAGTGTTCCGTGGAGTATCCGGTGTAGCACCCAAGATGGTGAATATTGGTTGGAAGCAACGGAACGGATTATGGATGAGTTGGATCCACCGAGGAAAAATCGAAAGGAATGGTGGCGCGCCACGCGATGAAGCGTATCGGTGGTGGCTCTGGTCGTGATGGTGCCACACCGAGGATCGACGTGGGACTATGTTAAGGCGGCGTATCAGAAAAAGTATGTCGGCACTCGTTACACTGACGCGCAGAGGAAGGCGTTTATGGGGCTGGTTCAAGGGAATAAGTCTGTGGAGGAATATGAAGCTGAGTTTCTGAGGTTGAGCCGATATGCTCGAGGAGTAGTGGCTACGGAGCATGAGCGGTGTGTCCGGTTCGAAGACGGTTTAAGGGATGATCTAAGATTATTGATAGCTCCACATCAGGAGCGGGAATTTTTTGCGTTAGTCGAGAAGGCAAAGGTAGCTGAGGGAATTAAGGACTCCGTGAGGCAGAACTCTGATCGAAGTAGGCAGAAAAGAAGTTTTGGATCATCTGGATCGTCTGAAAATGGGCAGAAAAGGCCTAAAGTTGATGGGCCACGAAGTCAGCAAGCTGCTACAGGAGGGCAATATCATACTTGTGATCAGTGTGGGAAGAAACACTTAGGAGAGTGTTGGAAGAGGACAGGAGGATGTTTTAAGTGTGGGTCTAAAGACTACATGATTAAGAACTGTCCTATGAGACCGGATGGGAATCGACCAGCAGCTCAGGGTTCTAATCAGGCTGGGAGAGGCGGACAGCAGCCTCAGCGAGGTCGTGGTCCGAATGGTAGAGGTAACAATACTGGAAGAGGACGTGAAACATCTGGCAGAGGTGTAGGTAACACAGAAGCAAGACAGGCGGGCTTAGTATATGCAGTTCGTCGTAAGGAAGATGGAGACGCACCGGACGTCATAACTGGTACGTTCCTTGTATTTGGAAAGCCTTATTTTGCTTTGATTGATATGGGCTCGACCCATTCGTATATTGCATATAGATTAGTTGAAACTCTAGACATAGCCTCTGAACTATCTGATAGGGAGATGACTGTAGTAAGCCCACTAGGTCAAACTGTAGTGGTGAATAAAATCTTTCGGAGTGTACCTCTAGAAAGTCAAGGAGTAGTATTTTCTGCCGACTTGATGGAACTTCCCTTCAGAGAATTCGATCTCATACTTGGTATGGATGGCTAGTGAAACATCGGGTGTGTTAGACTCATGCACTAAGCGAATGGAATTAAGGACCCCGGAGGATGAAGTGGTCATTATGATAGGAGAAAGAAGAAACTACTTGTCTAACGTAGTTTCTGCTTTAAAGGCTGATAAGATGGTTCGGAAAGGATGCAAGGCATTCTTGGCCTTTGTTAGTGCATTGGATGAGAAAGAAGAGGGAGTTAGTGGAGTACGAACAGTAAGGGACTTTGTGGATGTCTTTCCGGAGGAATTACTCCGGATTACCCCCGGATAGGGAGGTGGAGTTTGGAATTGATCTATTGCCTGGTACAGCTCCTGTGTCTATTGCCTCACACAGAATGGCACCAAAGGAGTTGGTTGAGCTCAAGGCTCAAATCCAAGAGTTGTTGAATCGTGGGTTTATTCGACCCAGTGTGTCTCCATGGGGAGCACCAGTCTTGTTTGTGAAGAAGAAGGACGGAACTATGCGTATGTGCATAGACTATCGTCAATTGAATAAGCTTACCATCAAGAACAAGTATCCTTTGCCAAGGATTGACGACTTGTTCGATCAGCTTAAGGGAGCGGCAGTGTTCTCAAAGATAGATCTAAGGTCTGGATATCATCAGCTTAAGGTGAAGGAGGCAGATATCTATAAGACAGCTTTTTGGACAAGGTACGGGCATTATGAGTTCTTAGTGATGCCGTTCGGGTTGACGAACGCCCCAGCTGCGTTCATGGATATGATGAATCGGGTTTTTCAACCCTATCTGGATAGGTTCGTCGTTGTGTTTATCGACGACATCCTAGTATATTCCAAGTCTGAAGAGGAGCATGATGAGCACCTTCGAGTTGTACTGCAAATGTTAAGAGAGAAAAAGCTCTATGCCAAATTCAGTAAGTGTGAATTTTGGCTTAAGGAAGTGGCGTTCTTAGGACATGTAGTGTCGCGGAAGGAATAAGGGTGGATCCTAGGAAGATTGAAGCAAAGTGTTAGATTGGAAACCACCTAAGTCTGCGTGGTCGAGGTTCGTTGTTTCTTGGGATTGGCAGGTTACTACAGAAGGTTTGTGGAAGGATTCTCATCGATCGCCGCACCATTGACAAAGTTATTGAGGAAGGAAGTACCTTTCGTATGGACGGATAAGCAACAGGAGAGCTTTGAGAACCTTAAGAAAGTATTGACGAAAGCTCCAGTGTTGATTCAGCCTGAGGCGGGAAAGGATTTTGTGGTGTACTGTGACGCTTCTCATATAGGATTGGGATGCGTACTGATGCAAGATGAGAAAGTAGTCGCGTATACGTTTCGGCAACTAAGGCCACATGAGGCTAACTACCCGACTCATGATTTGGAATTGGCGGCAGTGGTCTTTGCTCTTAAGGTGTGGAGGCACTATCTGTATGGAGAAAAGTCGATAATTTACACAGATCACAAGAGTCTTAAGTACTTGTTGACTCAGAAAGAGTTGAACTTGAGACAGCGAAGGTGGGTGGAATTGCTGAAGGATTATGACTGTTCTATAGAGTATCATCCGGGCAAGGCGAACGTAGTGGCGGATGCCCTAAGTCGGAAGGTTGTATCAGATCTGAGGGCGATGTTCGCACATCTGAGCTTGTATGATGATGGAAGTCTGCTGGCAGAGCTGCAAGTTAAGCCGACGTGGTTGAATGAAGTGAAAGAGGGACAGTTGGTTGATGATGAGTTAAGTGCTAAGTTACAGCAAATACAGAATGGAGAGTTAATGGATCATAGTATTAACGACGAGGGAATATTGTATTTCAAGGGTAAAGTCTGTATGCCTAAGGATCAGGAGTTAAGGAAGAGAATTCTTCAGGAATCGCATAATAGCCCTTATGCTATGCATCCACGGAGGCACTAAAAAGCATGCTGAGATCTAAGGGGAACAGTTTTGGTGGCACAGTGTCGAAGAAGGAAGTTCTGAATTCGTTGGCAAGTGTTTGACGTGTCGACAAGTTAAATTTGAACACCAAGTTCCGTCAGGATTGCTTCAGCCAATCAAGATCCCACAGTGGAAGTGGAAGAGAATTACCATGGACTTCGTTAGTGGGCTTCCCCTTACGCCTACTAAGAAGGACTCGGTATGGGTAATAGTGGACCGATTGACCAAGTCCGCGCATTTCATTCCAGTAAGGATGGATTACTCTTTGCAGAAGTTGGCAAAGTTATATGTAGGAGAGATTGTAAGGTTGCATGGAGTGCCGGTGTCAATGATCTCAGATAAGGATCCAAGGTTTATGTCTCGGTTTTGGAAAGCTCTACATCAGGCTTTAGGCACCAGACTAGACTTCAGTACGGCTTTTCATCCACAGTCGGATGGGCAGTCTGAGCGAGTAATCCAAGTGTTAGAGGATATGCTAAGGGGATGTGTGATAGACTTCAGAGGAAGTTGGGAAGAATATTTGCCTCTAGCAGAATTTGCTTATAATAATAGCTATCAAGCTAGTATTCGGATGGCACCGTATGAAGCACTGTATGGACGGAAGTGTCGAACACCTACGTGTTGGACGGAATTAGGGGAACGTCGAGTTTTGGGTCCAGAATTAGTGGCAGAATCTGAAGAGAAGGTTGAAATAATTCGGGCACGGTTGAAGGAAGCATCTGATAGACAGAAATCGTATGCAGATCTCAAGCGTAAGGAAATAGAATTTGATGTGGGAGATCAAGTGTTTCTTAAGGTTTCGCCTTGGAAGAAGGTGATGAGATTTGGTCGAAAAGGGAAATTAAGTCCAAGGTTTATAGGACCTTATCGGGTATTGAAGCGAGTTGGACCAGTGGCATATCAGTTAGAGTTGCCACAGGAATTGAAACAGATGCACGACGTATTTCATGTGTCCATGCTACGTCGTTATCGATCGGATCCGTCTCATATTGTACCGGTGGAGGAAGTTGAGATAAGGTCTGACTTGTCATTCGAGAAGGAACCAGTGCAAATTTTAGTTCGGGATGTTAAGGTACTGAGAAGGAAATCGGTACCGTTAGTCAAGGTTTTATGGCGCAATCACGGAGTGGAGGAAGCTACCTGGGAGCCTGAGGACACAATTCAACAGTAATATCCTCATCTCTTTTAATCAGGCAAATTTCGAGGCCGAAATTTCTTTATGGGGGGTAGAACTGTAACATCCTAGAATTTTTCTTTTTAGTCACTTTCCTCCAATGCTTGCCATTCAAATTCAATAATGGCCACCTTACCGATTATATTAATACTCCATGATTATCCATGCCATCCCACCATCTTTTGTTCATTTTAAGTGCCACCATTACCTTATTATGTCAATACTTCATCAAGCATTAGGAAATAAAAAAAAAAAATTAACATGAGACTCCTTTAGATGGCAACCACTCACGTTGCTAATGAAGGAGTTGGTTGTTGAACAATTTTTTTATTAGCATGATGGGGGACAACCAAAAATGGATGAAGGGGGAAAGTAAAGGGAACAAGTGGAATTTTAATGGAAGATGTTATGGAAAGTATGGGTGGCAAATTGTTGGCCATTTTAGCTATGTACGTGGATGGTTTTTGGGGCTTAAGGGGCATAGCTGAATTTTGTTAGTGTTTTGGTAAAGTTTTAGTGCTAATTCCATTAGCATCAAGTGTGCATATTCTCTTATTTCTTTCTTCTTGTTGCCGAATGTAGACCAACTATTGAAACCAAAGTTTGTTCTTTCATCTTTCTTGAAAATTAATCTAGTCAAACATCTTTCTTCTTCCTTCATTTCTTTTCACAAAAAACCCTTCAAGTTTCTCTTCTATTCTAATCCTTTCACCATAGCCGAATATTGTGCTCATTATTCCTCCATAACCGAACTTTCATCCCTTCTCTATTTCTTCTTCTCATTCGTATTAACACTCGATATATTCTACCTTCAGACATAGTGGTAAGTGATTCAAGTGTAAGTGATACGAAATCTTTTGGAAATTCGAGGCTAACTTTTGGTTGGTATTGTTCTAGGTCAACGACGAGTGGTTCGTTAGGAAATCGAAATCAGGTGTGTAATCCCGTATCTTTCCGAATATATGTTTAAAATGGTGTGTGTAATCTCACACCTCTTTCAATGTTTGCATAAAATGTTCTGTGATTCTTTCAAAAGACCAAAAAGCCAGAAACCGGCATCTATGGCCACTCGGGTGTCCGTATGTTCGAAGTGGTAACCATATTTTGTAACAAAACAGTTTTGGTTAGCAGCAGTAACGTGATTTTGAAAAATCACCAAAAATAGTGGAAATTGAATTAGAAAGTGAAAGAGATATAGATCGAAAGATAATTGAGTCTATTTTCTTATAAAAGAAACGGAGCAAGCAAAGGATTAGTATATTTTGAGATTTTTAGATTTTTGTGAGACTGGTTCAGAGTAATTTCGAGTCCCCTGTTCTGACTTGGAAAAATCACTATAAATTGTAGAAAAATAATTACGGGACATGGTTTATATTATTAGAATCTTTAGTGAGTCTATTTTTATTTGGATCAAACAAAACCAGTATTTGAGTTCTTTACAATAAGATATTTGATATTTTGTAAAGAGAGGGTAGAACTGTCAAATAGTGAAACAAGGGATACTTTGAAGAATACACTGTACTAATTGGCTCAGCCAAAAATTCTGGAAAAATTACAGTAAAAAGATATATGAGTCTAGTTTCAAGGAAAGTTTACGGATTTAAATTTGGAGTTTCCTAACTCGAGTTATAGTCAGTTTAGTCAGTAAGACGCAGATGGACAGTTTTATTTTTATGCCCCTAATTAGTAACTAAGCCTAGGTTGCGAAAATTTCCATCATACCCTTAGAGGATAAATTACCGAATTACCCTTAGTGGGTACGATTATCAATTTATTAAAACGGTCTTACGGGCTGAATTACAAAAATGCCCTTAATGGGCCAATTTGATAAATTGTTTTATGAGCCAATTTGATAAATTGTTCTATAGGCCAATTTGAGAAATTACTATATGTTGGTCGAATATAGGAACAAGGATCATTAGCAACGTGAGTGGTTGCCATCTAAAGGAGTCTCATGTTAATTTTTTTTTATTTCCTAATGCTTGATGAAGTATTGGCATAATAAGGTAATGGTGGCACTTAAAATGAACAAAAGATGGTGGGATGGCATGGATAATCATGGAGTATTAATATAATGGGTAAGGTGGCCATTATTGAATTTGAATGGCAAGCATTGGAGGAAAGTGACTAAAAAGAAAAATTCTAGGATGTTACAGTTCTACCCCCCATAAAGAAATTTCGGCCTCGAAATTTGCCTGATTAAAAGAGATGAGGATATTGCTGTCGAATTGTGTCCTCAGGCTCCCAGGTAGCTTTCTCCACTCCGTGATTGCGCCATAAAACCTTGACTAACGGTACCGATTTCCTTCTCAGTACCTTAACGTCCCGATCTAAAATTTGCACTGGTTCCTCCTCGAATGACAAGTCAGGCCTTATCTCAACTTCCTCCACCGGTACAATATGAGACGGATCCTATCGATAACGACGTAGCATGGACACATGAAATACGTCGTGCATCTGTTTCAATTCCTGTGGCAACTCTAACTGATATGCCACTGGTCCAACTCGCTTCAATACCCGATAAGGTCCTATAAACCTTGGACTTAAATTCCCTTTTTGACCAAATCTCATCACCTTCTTCCAAGGTGAAACCTTAAGAAACACTTGATCTCCCACATCAAATTCTATTTCCTTGCGCTTGAGATCTGCATACGACGATTTCGCTTCATCGATGCTTCCTTCAACCGTGCCCGAATTATTTCAACCTTCTCTTCAGATTCTGACACTAATTCTGGACCCAAAAC
Organism: Gossypium bickii; assembly: GCA_025503065.1. NCBI lineage: Eukaryota > Viridiplantae > Streptophyta > Magnoliopsida > Malvales > Malvaceae > Gossypium > Gossypium bickii. The sequence goes on from CP106711.1 coordinate 126,316,333, forward strand.
TCGACGTTCCCCTAATTCCGTCCAACATGTAGGTGTTCGACACTTCCGTCCATACAGTGCTTCATACGGTGCCATCCGAATACTAGCTTGATAGCTGTTATTATAAGCAAATTCTGCTAGAGGCAAATATTCTTCCCAACTTCCTCTGAAGTCTATCACACATCCCCTTAGCATATCCTCTAACACTTGGATTACTCGCTCAGACTGCCCATCCGACTGTGGATGAAAAGCCGTACTGAAGTCTAGTCTGGTGCCTAAAGCCTGATGTAAAGCTTTCCAAAACCGAGACGTAAACCTTGGATCCCTATCTAAGATCATTGACACCGGCACTCAATGCAACCTTACAATCTCTCCTACATATAACTTTGCCAACTTTTGCAAAGAGTAATCCATCCTTACTGGAATGAAATGCACGGACTTGGTTAAACGGTCCACTATAACCCATACCGAGTCCTTCTTAGTAGGCGTAAGAGGAAGCCCACTAACGAAGTCCATGGTAATTCTCTCCCACTTCCACTGTGGGATCTTGATTGGCTGAAGCAATCCTGACGGAACTTGGTGTTCAGCCTTAACTTGCTGACACATCAAACACTTGCCAACGAATTCTGTAACTTCCTTCTTCAGACCAGGCCACCAAAACTGTTCCCTTAGATCTCTGTACAGTTTAGTGCCTCCAGGATGCATAGCATAAGGGCTATTATGCGATTCCTGAAGAATTCTCTTCCTTAACTCCTGATCCTTAGGCATACAGACTTTACCCTTGAAATACAATATTCCCTCGTTGTTAATACTATGATCCATTAACTCTCCATTCTGTATTTGTTCTAGGTCAACGACGAGTGGTTCGTTAGGAAATCGAAATCAGGTGTGTAATCCCGTATCTTTCCGAATATATGTTTAAAATGGTGTGTGTAATCTCACACCTCTTTCAATGTTTGCATAAAATGTTCTGTGATTCTTTCAAAAGACCAAAAAGCCAGAAACCGGCATCTATGGCCACTCGGGCGTACGTATGTTCGAAGTGGTAACCATATTTTGTAACAAAACAGTTTTGGTTAGCGGCAGTAACGTGATTTTGAAAAATCACTAAAAATAGTGAAAATTTAATTAGAAAGTGAAAGAGATATTTATTGAAAGATAATTGAGTCTATTTTGTTATAAAAGAAACGGAGCAAGCAAAGGATTAGTATATTTTGAGATTTTTAGATTTTTGTGAGACTGGTTCAGAGTGATTTCGAGATCCCCTGTTCTGACTTGGAAAAATCACTATAAATTGTAGAAAAATAATTACGGGACATGGTTTATATTATTAGAATCCTTGGTGAGTCTATTTTTATTTGGATCAAACAAAACCAGTATTTGAGTTCTTTACAATAAGATATCTAATATTTTGTGAAGAGAGAGAAGAACTGTCAAACAGTGAAACAAGGGATACTTTGAAGAATAAACTGTACTAATTGGCTAAGCCACAAATTCTGGTAAAATTACAGTAAAAAGATATATGAGTCTAGTTTCAAGGAAATTTTACGGATTTAAATTTGGAGTTTCTTAACTCTAGTTATAGTCAGTTTAGTCAGTACGACGCAGATGGACAGTTTTATTTTTATGCCCCTAATTAGTAACTAAGCCTAGGTTGCGAAAATTTCCATCATACCCTTAGAGGATAAATTACCAAATTACCCTTAGTGGGTACGATTATCAATTTATAAAAACGCTCTTACGGGTTGAATTACAAAAATGCCCTTAATGGGCCAATTTGATAAATTGTTTTATGAGCCAATTTGATAAATTGTTATATAGGCCAATTTGAGAAATTACTATATGTTGGTCGAATATAGGAACAAGGATCTAGGACGCTAGATCGAGATCTTCAGAATCTGGAGTGAATTCGCTAAGATAATCAGGTGTGTACCCTACACTAATCTTAATAGTTTTATGGCTTAAACTTGATATATGTGTTAATATGAAAGTGTAAGAATGTGGCTAAGGTACCATGTTATGGTACAAAGTACTCAGGTACGTTTCTTACTCCTACTAAGCTCCTGCTGACCCGGTCCATCACTGTTCATCACCTGAAAAAAATGTTCCCTCAACGGGGTGAGTCAACGGACTCAGTGTGTACCCTACACTAATCTTAATAGTTTTATGGCTTAAACTTGATATATGTGTTAATATGAAAGTGTAAGAATGTGGCTAAGGTACCATGTTATGGTACAAAGTACTCAGGTACGTTTCTTACTCCTACTAGGATTATGAAATATGTTATATTTAACATGTGATAAGTGATAAGAATATGAGATTTGGCATGTTAATGCATAATATGTATAATATGGGGCATATGGGTTATTGAAAAGGGGAAGTGAATGTGGTGACCTATGACCACGATATCTGAATGTGGTGACCTAAGACCACGATATCTGAATGTGGTGACCTAAGACCACGAATATTTATAAGGGCGATGAGCAAGTCGACTGCAGCGACTGCCTTCGATGGTGTGTAGCGGATGGAGGGTCGACTTAGAAGTCCCCACGGTGTACAGGTTGGTACGGGGTGTTTCAGCTTGGTATCAACACCCCAAACCCGGCCCACGAGCCTTGTCCAGATTTGGTATGTTCCTCAAGTAAACCGTTTCAAATTCTTTTGTGACTTAGGAAAAATCTTGTGCGATTTTTTTTTTTTAGAAAGATTATTGTGGGTTGGGCTTGAGTTGAAAACAAGTTTATTTCATTATTAAAATCCTTTACCTTAGGTGACAAAACGTTTAGGCTTTGTTTTAAAATAAATTTACTTAAACTTTACTTGATAAAAATTCGTACATAGTAAATAAAAGTAAAATAAAGTAATCTAACTATGGCCTTATTACGTCAAATAAATTCGAATAATTGAAAGTACTTAAGTAAAAATAAAAGTCCAAATCGTAAAATTTCTTGCTGAGCATGGCTATCCCTAAGCTCCTGCCAACCCGGTCCATTACTGATCAACACCTGAAAAATGTTCCCACAACGGGGTGAGTCAAACAGACTCAATGTGTACACAAACACTAAGTCTTAACAAATTCAGGCATTTCAAATCATACATGTACATATAGCATTTAAACAATATGATGCAACCTGAACCCAAACCTAGTTAGCCATCCGCTACATTTCCCCGTACCAACCTGCACACCGCGGGGACTACTAAGTCAACCCTCCATCCGCTACACACCATCGAAGGCAGTCGCTGCAGTCGACGTGCTCATCGCCCTTATAGTTTCGTGGTCTTAGGTCACCACATTCAGATATTGTGGGCTTAGGTCCCCACATTCAGATATCGTGGTCTTAGGTCACCACATTCAGATATCGTGGTCTTAGGTCACCACATTCGCTTCCCCTTTTCAATAACCCATATGCCCCATATCATACACAGTATGCAATGACATGTCAAATTCCACATTCTTAATTCTTTTCACATGTTAAATATAACATATTTCATATTCCTAGTAGGAGTAGGAAACGTACCTGAGTACTTTGTACCATAACATGGTACCTTAGCCACATTCTTACACTTTCATATTCTTAATATCACATACATATATTTAATAAACATGTCATAAAACTCATTGAGAAATAGTGTGGGGTACACACCTGATTATCTTAGCGAATTCACTCCAAATTCCGAAGATCTCGATCTAGCGTCCTAGATCCTTGTTCCTATATTCGACCAACATATAGTAATTTCTCAAATTGGCCTATATAGCAATTTATCAAATTGGCTCATATAGCAATTTATCAAATTGGCCCATTAAGGGCATTTTCATAATTCAGCCCGTAAGAGCGTTTTTATAAATCGGTAATCGTACCCACTAAGGGTAATTCGGTAATTTACTTTCTAAGGGTAATTCGGTAGTTTTATCTTTAACGGTGTTTTCGAAGATTCACTATCGCCTCGAGTGATACAAAATCTATTTGGGTCTCTACGGAATTATTGGGTCAAAATCCATTTTAAGCCCAAACGGGGTAATTTCGCAACTAAAACTTAACTAGTAATTTGGGCATACAAATTTAAACTGTCCATCTGCGTCATACTGACTAAATTAGCTATAATTTGAGTTAGAAAACTCAAAATCTAGATCCGTAAAATTTCCTTGAAACTAGACTCATGTATCTTCTTACTGTAATTTTTCCAGAATTTTTGGCCTAGCCATTTAGTACATTTTATTCCTTAAATTTTCCCTTGTTTCACTGTCCAATGATTCTGACCTCTCTTGACTTAATTTCAAATATCTCACTTTATAGTTTTTATATACTGCTTCAACTTATTTCTCTTGAAAATAAACTCACTAAGGAATCCATACATATAAATTATAACCCATAATTCATTTTTTACAATTTTATATGATTTTTCCAAAACAGATCAGTGAACCCCGAAGTTAATCAGAACCAGTCTCACTAAAATCAAGATATCTCAAAATATAAAATTCCTTTTCCTTCTCCGTTTCTTCCATATTAAAATAGACACAGTATGCTTTAATTTGATATCTTATTCACTTTCTAATTCCTTTTCTCCTATTTTTAGTGATTTTTCAAAAACACATCACTGCTTCTAACCGAAACTATTTTATTACGAAATATGATTACCACTACGATCATACGCACACCCGAGTGATTACGGATTTAAATTTGGAGTTTCCTAACTCGAGTTATAGTCAGTTTAGTCAGTACGACGCAGATGGACAGTTTTATTTTTATGCCCCTAATTAGTAACTAAGCCTAGGTTGCAAAAATTTCCATCATACCCTTAGAGGATAAATTACCGAATTACCCTTAGTGGGTACGATTCTCAATTTATAAAAACGCTCTTACGGGCTGAATTACAAAAATGCCCTTAATGGGCCAATTTGATAAATTGTTTTATGAGCCAATTTGATAAATTGTTATATAGGCCAATTTGAGAAATTACTATATGTTGGTCGAATATAGGAACAAGGATCTAGGACGCTAGATCGAGATCTTCAGAATTTGGAGTGAATTCACTAAGATAATCAGGTGTGTACCCTACACTAATCTTAATAGTTTTATGGCTTAAACTTGATATATGTGTTAATATGAAAGTGTAAGAATGTGGCTAAGGTACCATGTTATGGTACAAAGTACTCAGGTACGTTTCTTACTCCTACTAGGATTATGAAATATGTTATATTTAACATGTGATAAGTGATAAGAATATGAGATTTGGCATGTTAATGCATAATATGTATAATATGGGGCATATGGGTTATTGAAAAGGGGAAGTGAATGTGGTGACCTAAGAACACGATATCTGAATGTGGTGACCTAAGACCACGATATCTGAAAGTGGTGACCTAAGACCACGACTATTTATAAGGGCGATGAGCACGTCGACTGCAGCGACTGCCTTCGATGGTGTGTAGCGGATGGAGGGTCGACTTAGAAGTCCCCACGGTGTACAGGTTGGTACGGGGGAGTGTAGCGGATGGCTTATTAGGTTTGGGTTTGGGAGTGCATCATTAATTGTATTTAATGATTTGAATGTGTATCATTTGTATGCCTGATTCTATTATGACTTAGTGTCGTGTACACATTGAGTCTGTTGACTCACCCCGTTGAGGGAACATTTTTTTCAGGTGATGAACAGTGATGGACCGGGTCAGCAGGAGCTTAGTGGTGGCCATGCCCAGCAAGAAATTTATTATTATGTGGACTCATTAATTTTAAGTACTTTGAATTTTATTTTGGGTTTTATGTTGATGTAATAAGGCCATAGTTGACGGTTTTATTATTTATTATGTTACGTATTTTTTTCTTAATTAAAGATTAAGTAAATTTAATATAAAATAAACTTGTTTTCAACTCGAGCCTAACCCACAAACAAACCATCTTCAAAGCACACAGTTTTCCAAAGTAACAAAAGGATTTTAACCGGTTTACATCGAGGAACATACTAGATCCGGTCGAGGCTCGTGGGTCGGGTTCAGGGTGTTTCAAAAACAACTCAGATTTGTCAAAATCTTCATGGGATATGATCATATAAACAAAAGGGTGGCTGAATTTCTATACTTCCTTAATATTAGCATTATTCAAACATGGCAACTAACAGAGGTCTATTGCAGTATTAGTTATAGTAGCCACTAATGTTGGCACTTTGATAGTCACTTCAACACACTTGTCTCAACATTCTTTATTGTACAAGATTCTGTATTTCTAAACTCTCTCTAAAAGATCTTTTATGCCTTTTATGTGCTCATCAATCTTTTTTTTGGACAAGTTAAATTTTTTTATTAAAAAAAAAAAAAAAAAAATACAAAGTCAAAATAACTTTGTGTTATTAGATTACTAAAACACTCAAGCTTCAAGGAAACAAGACAACTAGATAAGACACCAAAACAAGATTCCATGAAACCTTTGATACAAAATAGATTCGTCAAAGAAAAGCATCGTACAAAAATCAACGATAAAACCAGAAAGCATTCCCACATTCATCAAATCAATTTTTTATATGTGCATCAAATTATTTCAAAGCTAACATTTATTTGCTATTAGCTTTTGTATTCCCTTAATATATATTGTCGAGCTTGAGTACAAAAATTAATAAATAAGCTTAGTTGGGAGTTCCAAATTTTGAGTCAAACTCAACTTTGACAAAGATTCAAAGCTCGACTCAACTTGATTACACCCCATGTATCTTTCTAATTTTGTGCTAATGGTCATGATGCCTTACCTTGTGTTGTAAGTAGAGTTGAATCTTACTGTGATTATGTGAATAGTAATATGTCGTAAATTATAATTGTCCGTGCTCATATAGAATTAATTTTCTTTAGTTTTTAATTGTAACCATGTAACACCCCTAACCATGTAAGTAGAGATGGTCGGCAACGAAAGTTGGGGTTGAGGTGAGGTAAGCCTATTCCTTGGAAAAGGATTTGAATCGGGTCATGGACCTAACGGGTACTCTAGAAATGATACTCGAAAAGGGTATTTCGGGGATAATGACAATGAGGAAGCCCTGGTTCTCAACTTTCTTCCTGAACAAGAAGAATTCATTCAAGGGTTTTATTTGTTCTTCTTTTTAGGTGTCTGGTTTTTTGAAAGTTAGTATGACTGAGTTTGTTATTTTTTGAAAATTAAGTGACTGAATTAAAAGTTGAATGACTATTTTGTCATTGAGATCAAAGTTGAGTGACCGTTGGTGTAATTTACCCTTACACTACAACAAAACAGACTTTGGAAAAACGCCGCTAAAGGTCTGAGCATTAGCGGCGCTTTTGGAAAAACGCCGCTAAAGGTCAGACCTTTAGCGGCGTTTTTGAAAAATGCCGCAAATAATTTTAAAGTTTTTTTTGGATATATATGACTGATTGTTTTTAAATTTATATATTAAATAATTTCTTATATAATCGTAAAAGAGATATATTAATTTGAAAATATTAAATTAATTATCATTATAGTTTAGGGTTTATGGTTTAGCATATATAGTTTAGGGTGTAAGGTTTAGGAGTTACTATTTTAATGTTTAGGGATTATGGTTTATGATTTGCGGTTTAAGGTTTAAGAGGGATGTGTTAGGGTTTCATGGGTTAAAAGTTAGGGTTAATGGGGTAAATTCTTAAGGGTTTGAGGTTAATAGGTTAAGGGTTAAGGGTTAAGGGTTAGGGTTTTATGATTTATGATTTAGGGTTTATGGGATAGGGGTTTAAGGTTTAGATTAATTAGTGTCTTTTAATTTATATATTAAATAATTTCTTATATAATTGTAAAAGAGATAACATTAATTTTAATATATTAAAATTATGATTCTAGCTTAAATTATTTAAGAGATAAATAGACAAACTTTTCATATATTAAATGGTTTAGGATTTAAGGTTTACTTAGATTTGTTAAATGATGAAATTTTTTTAAAAATTCAAAAATAAAGAAAAAGTAAAAAAATCCAAAAAAAGTTTATAAAATTAAAAACAATGAAATACATGTAAATTGTCTCTTATGTTTAAAAACTTAAAAAGTTTTAGTCATTATTTCCGTTTAAAAAATATAAGTTCAACTTTGTTTTTTTTAAAGTAATAATTTAATTTAAGTTATTTAAAAACTTGAGGTGAGCTATTTTTTTAAAATAATAATTTAATTTAAGGTAATTCACATGACATGATACTATTTTTTTATATATTAATTTAAAAATTATAAAAATTTTCAAAAAAAATTAAAATTAAAAAATTAAAACTTAAAAATTTAAATTTTAATATTTTAGTCCATATTTCAATTGTAAAAGTTTAATATTCAAAATTTTTAAAAATAAAAATTCCAAAAATGATAATATCAGTACAAAATTTTAAAAGAAAAAATAGAAAAATATAATAATCGGAAACGGATTCAGCCTTGCCAACTATTTTTTAATTCTCCTTTGCTCATTTTAAAAGACAATTCCTTGGGAGGTTAATTATATTCATATGTTTGTATATAAAAAATATTAAATAAGAACAATATATATTATAATGTACCGTTGGATGCCTAATGTTGTTTTGGGTGATGCAATGCTTGCTTCAATAGAATTCAAATTGCCTAAGATTCAGTGGAGAATAAAATGCAACTGCACAACTAAGTGAAACAAGCAAAAGGATAATCTAAAGATACAATTTAGATTGAAGCCGGTGGAAGTATAGAATGGAGTTCCTTGAGAAATATATATATAAATGTATAAAATGTAAAGTCCCATATCAACAAAACAATTATTTCCTATGTTATTTATAAAGCCCAACATTACATGACTAGATTGCCTTCAAAGTTGAGCCTTGCTGGAGATGACCCTAGCATGCTGCTTTGTCTTAGGCTGCCGAAGGCACCCCCCGTTCACCACGAATGGGTAGCCAATTTCATAATGGATTTGGCCTTGTTCCCTCCCAAACCGGTGTGGGTCTATCCTATCCATCATGGTTAGGTAGCATTTACTTTTTTTTTTTTCTGATCAATAATATCTTTCCATGTTTTCTATTTCACCTTACAAAATGGAAAATGTTTCTGTTTTTGTTTTACTGATTTTTTTAATTGTGTTTGGCTTAATCTCAAAGTTGTTTGTATTAATAGTCAGTCTAATGATACTCGATTGAGCCTCTATTAGAGTGGACTTGGCATAATCATATATCGCCCGAGGAGCAGGAGGTTGCCGATCACCCAGATTATTATCCATCTCCTCAGTAATGTCATTTTGCTCTGTATCATCTATTACAATCTGTTGACCTTGCCTCACTTCTCTGATCTCTCTATGATTTTTGTGACCTGTCCTTTCGATTTCATTGTAAAAAACTATTGGTTCCAACGAGTTGCCTCTAGTAATAAATCAAAAGATCTTGTAAGAATCAAATAAAATAAAAATAAAAATCTAAAAATTAAATTAAAAAAGTATTAAAATTAAAATAAAAAATGGCTAAATCAATAGAAATAAAATTTTACTAATATTCTAGTCCCCGTCTATGACGCCAAAAACTTAATGCATCATGAACTAACTAAAAATTTGACTAAGGCAAGTGCACCTATCAATTAATAGTATAGCTACGACGAGGAAGATATCATTCCTAAGAATATTAGAAGAACTAGTAGCAAGTGCACCTATCAATTAATGGTATAGCTACAATGAACAAGAAATCATTCCCACGAATATTAGAAGAACTAGTAATTGCCGTTTTTCTATTATTTAACTGATAAATTAGAGTGATTGATTAAAACTAAAATTAGCTAAATTAATTAATTTACGAATACGACAAAGAACAAAACATGAAAACAAACAATTAACAGCCAAGAAGCGAAACAATACCCAAGAAAGAACTCACCTAGATTTCATCTGTCACTATCAATCTAAATTTCACAATTTCTTTACTTAGTAACTTGATTTGTAGAAATCCCTAAATTATGTTAATATCTCTTTCCAAAGTAAAAGCAACAACCTCTAGATTGATTAATTGAAATTTCTTTCTAATTAAAACCTCTATTATCGCATTAACTCGTTCTATGGATTCCCCTAATAGTTTTGACTCTAATTCGATAGTTTTGACTCTAAACAAGAACTATTTCTCTTGTAATTTAAGCACATCAAACATGGATCAATAATCAAGAAATATCAAACTAAGAATTAAGCACACATATTTGAGAACGATATCTAAGAATTAGTTTTCACTGTAAAAAAATATTAGTTCCAACGAGTTGCCTTTACTCATAAACCAAAAGATCTTGTAAGAATCAAACAAAATAAAAACAATATAAAAAAATTGTATTATAAAATATATATATAAATTGAATTAAAAACAAAAGTATTAAAATTAAAATAAAAAAATGGCTAAATAAATAGAAATAAAATTTTTTTTAATATTCTAGTCCCCGGCAAGGGCACCAAAAAATTAATGCGTAATGAACTAACTAAAAATTTGACTAAGGCAAGTGCAATTATCAATTAATAGTAGCTACAATGAGCAAGATATCATTTTCATGAATACTAGAAGTACTAGTAATTACTGTCTTTCAATTATTTAACTGATAAATTCGAGTGATTGATTAAAACTAAAATTAACTAAATTAATTAACTTACAAACACAATAAAGAACAAAACAGGAAAACAAACGATTAAGAATCAAGAAGCGAAACAATACCCAGGAAATAATTCACCTAGATTTCATCTGTTATTATCAAATCAAGAAGCGAAACAATACCCAGGAAATAATTCACCTAGATTTCATCTATCATTATCAATCTAAATTACGCACTTTCTTTACTTAGTAACTTGATCTGTAGAAATCCCTAAATTATACTAATATCTCTTTTGAGAGTAAGAGCAACTGACTCTAGATTTATTAATTGAAATTTCTTTCTAATTAAAACCCCTATTATTGCATTAACTCATTTTATGGATTCTTGTATTAGTTTTGACTCTAAATTGATAGATTTATGTCATTTTATTTCTATGATTGCATGCAAGTCCACTCAATTATGCAAAATCTACTCTTAAACAGGGTCTATTTCTCCTCTAATTTAAGCACATTAACCATGGATCAATAATGTAACATCCCGAAATTGGGCCTAGTAGGATTGGACCCATTGGTCCTTGGGCAGAGGAGTGTTTAAAATTTTTGAGAACAAGAGAACGACATTATTTCAAGTTGGACTTATTAGGAAGATGATTTTAGAAAGTTACAGTGTTCTATGAAGTTTCGAGTTCAAGTCGTGCCTTAGTGAAAGTTTGTGTTTACGCCTATTAAGGAGAGATAGTAAGAGGTATCAAAGCTTATGGAAATAAGTGAGCAAATTGTTAACATGGTAAAGAGGTTATGGCATCAAGTGAAGGACTTTGTGGGAAGGGGTTCAAATCCAATCTTTTGCAAATTTTAGATTTATTGTTTTTTTTTTCTTCTCTTCCAAGTGTCAACCATGACATTTTTAAAGGAAAGAAATAAAAGAAAAATGAAATGATGACTAAAAAGATAAGGTAAGGGGGAAAATAAGGAAAAAAAAGGAAAGAAATAAAAGAAAAATATAATGATGGGATTTGAAAAATAATGGGGTAGGTGAAAACAAAGTATAATGATGGGATTTGAAAGGTAATGGAGTAGGTGGATAAAAAAAAGAAATAAAAGAATTTGGGGAGTGGAGTAGGTAGATAAAAAGGAAATAAAAGAATTTGGGGGTGGAGTAGGTGGAAAAAAAAAGGTTATGAAAATAAAGAAAAGAGAAGTATCATCTTTTCTTTTCTTCATCACCATCGAAAATTAATGACAAATAAGGGTTGGAGAGCTCAAAAAATTCAGCAAACAAATCCTCTAGCAAGTAAGTGATTTTGGTGATCTTTCTTGATAAAAATTGTATTTTCGGAGTCCTCAAAGCTTAAGCTAGCTAATGAGGGGACTAATTTGTAACATGGTTGAGAGTTTAGGGACTTGCCATGAGAGAGTTTATACTGGTTGCAAGGTCTAGAAGTACTTTATCAAAGGGTCAATCGAAAACCTATCCCTCGTAAGAAGTGACTCAGATTTTTGGTGCCGCGGAGAGCATCGCGTTACAGATTTCGAATAAGGTGTGAATCTCGTACCTTCGTATACATATCTGAAATGGTGTGTAATCTCACACTTCTCTAAAAGTTTGTATGAAATATTCTGTGAATCAATCGAAATACCAAAGAAAACCAAAAACCGGCATCCGCGATCACTCGGGCGTGTGTATGATCGTAGTGGTAACCGTATTTTGTAATAAAACAGTTTCGGTTAAAAGCAGTGACGTGTTTTTGAAAAATCACTAAAAATAGGAGAAAAGGAATTACAAAGTGAATAAGATTTCAAATTAAAGCTTACTCTGTATATTTTAATATGGAAGAATGTAACGTCCTAAATTAGGGGTTGTGCGTTTGGAGTATAACCCTAGTGTTGTAGGCCTTAAGAGTGGTTTGGATGTGTTTTTGAGATTTTTAAAACTCTAGGATTAAAAGGGGAAGCTTTGGAAAATTGTGAAAATTTCAAGTTAAAAGGGGAATTGGGCTAAGGAGGCCTTAAGGAAAAATTTTGGGAGTTATGGGACATGAAAGTCGGATGGGTAAAGTGGCTTGGGGCGCCACTTAAGGGCCTTGGTGGAAGGGACTCAAGTTCGAGTCTTGCTGGGAGTCTTTTAAAATTTTTTTGGTTTCTGGAATTGAAGCGAAGGAATGTTTAAAAGGAATTTATTGCGAGTTTGTGTCACAAATGGAGGCCTTGGCCGAGAGGCTAAGGGCGCGTTAGGAGAACTGCGGCGCAAGGGCCCGTGTTCGAGTCTTGGGGGTAGAGCATGTGTGCGTTTATTTTTATCTTGGCGTTGGAAGCAAGGGAACCAGCGGGGAAGGGTTTAAAAGAAATTTCGATAAGACTATGTCACCAAAGGAGCTGTGGGCGGAGTGGCTGGAGGCGTGGGGAGCCTCCAGCAGGTCGAGGGTTCGAAACCCAGAAGTAGCGCATTAGTGCATTTTCTTTTTGGTTTGGCGCATAAGCCTAAGGAATAAGGGCTTAAAAGAATTTTGTGATGCGTTTATGACATGAAATGCATAGAGGCCGAGTGGCTGGGGCGTGGAGATGTCTTCTCCAGGTCTCGAGTTCGAGACCCTGGAGCGCAGCATGATTTTGCTCTTTTTCTTGCTGGCATGAAGGCGGCTGCATGGCACATGTAGCATGGGTGTTGTTTTTATTTATTTATTTATTCTCTGCTGCAGTATGGGGTTTTATTGTTGTTATTTTATGTTATTATTATTATGTTATTGGAAGGTGTTAGGAGATGGAAGAATGGATTAATAATATTGTTGTGTATGGGGAGTTTAATTTTATGTATAGAATAATGGGGTAGTGATGGGAGAGTGATTAAACAATAGAGTTTTATTATTTTTGGTGATAGAAATTAGCAAAAGGGGAGAGCATGGCCGGTGGAAGCATGGGACCTTCATGGTTGGTTTTGGTTTTTGCAAGGGGGTGCCGAAAGTGATTCTTTGGTTTGGATTTTCTCTCCATTTTTGTTGGCCAAATTTCTTGAATCTTTGTCTTTCTTTCTCCCTATTTTTGAGCATGGCCGAATGTGGATTTCTCTAGGGACCTTCAATTCGGTTTCCTAGTAGCAATGAGGTGCCCAAACTTTTGATATTGTTTTCTTCCCTTCCCAAGCTATTCATGGCTGAATCTCCCTAGCTTGTTTTTGGTTCTTTTCCAATTTGTGCATGGCTGAAAGTGCTTCTTGGATTTTCTTTTCTTTCCATTTTTATGCTTGGCCGAATATGAAGCATTCTCTTGGGAGTAGGTAAGGGTTAAGTGATGTTTAGTTTATTTTATTTTTTTGAGTAATAACAAGATAAATGTGGTCTTATTTTATTTATGTTAATGGGAGGATAAGAGATATTGGGATGGAGTATTGTTATTTTATTAATTAAGGGGATAAGCGGGAGAAGAAAGTGGAGTAGGTTAAGGGACATAGAGTTGGCCAAAGGTGGGATTGTAGGCAAGGTTAGCTATCGGTTTTGAGAGCATAAGCATAGCCAAATGTCCCTCTAAACTCATTCAAGGCTATTTTCTTTTCTCTTCTTTTTGCTGTCGAATTCTCCCTAGCCTTTCTTGCCAAAATTCTTCCAAAAGTTCTCTGGGAAGCCATAGTCGATTGAAGGAAGCTTTCGGGGTTCGTTTTCCTAAAGGGTGACTCAAGTGATAAATTTGGGATTTCGGTAAGTGGGGACTATTCGGCCAAGGTTAATAAAGACTTGGGATCTAGGAATTTGGTAGAAAGCAGTGTGTACATACACACTTTATATAACTAATTAATGTCTTGAATCTATTGTGTATGCTAAACTATGTGGATTTAATACCCTAAAGGTATAAGCAAGGATTGTGTAAGTCCTTGGTAATATCTGAGGTTATTATTTGATGCTTATGGAGGCATGACATATTTGGTATATGTGATATGGTTGATGATAAATCCGGTGTATGATATTAATTAAACATGGTGGGCATAATTTCTATTAAATGCATATTATATATATATGTGGGTTAAACGAGTGGAGGAGGAAGTGATATTCGTGTCGACGAACACCAGTGGTTTGGTACCACATTTCGTGACTTGATCACGGAGGTTTGGCACCTCAGCAGGTTTGGCACCTCATAGCGTCTCGTCCCGGTGGCTTAGCACCCGGTGGGTTGGGCCCACGATTTACATTATGGGATTGATGCGGTGATTTGGTATCACACGATGGGTTGGCCCCATCACTTGATTTGTGACTTTAAGTCACCAGTGGTTTGGCACCACAGTATTGATGGATATTGTGACTTTAAGTCACCAGTGGTTTGGCACCACCAGTGGTTTGGTACCACACGGGGTAGAGAAAGGCGTTTGGATGGCTAGGTTGGGTGCATATTAAACTTGTGCATGTTAAATTAGTTATGATTTGTGTATGATGTTGTACTAAACTGGGGGAAGGGTGACACATTAAGTCTTGGTGACTCACCTTCTCCTTTAACATTTTTCAGGTGACTCGTAGCTGCGGATAAGGAGCCGGATGGACTCGAGGTGGCCATGCAGTGGAATTGTGGTTTAAATGAACTTGAGTTACTTTCATTTTATTTTCAGTTTTAAATGTTCAAATTGTAATAAGGCCTCCTAATGTTTCGTTTGACTATTTTCCATGTTTTTGGATGGATAGTTTTAACTGCTTAATGATTTTAAAATGACTACACAAGTTTTCTTAAACTTAACGTAAATGTTTTTCTTGTGCCATCGGGTACCTCGCTAAAAATTGGTAACAACATGACTTAATGAAATTTTTGACAACAAAGCTAAATGATGTTTTCTTCATGCACCTCAATCAAGTTTAAACAAGACAATACTTTATCAAAAATAAATGTTTTCTCAAAAACTATATCGTCAAAATAAATGGTTTCAAAAACTTTTTCCTCTGTGACATACCGAATTCGACCGTAATGTTTGGGCCGAGTTTGGGGTGTTACAAAATTGGTATCAGAGCCAGGTTCAAAACTCGGTTGTGGGGGCCCAAGGCTCAAAAATGTTTTCTTGATAAGTCTCTTTAAAATATTATGGAAAATGGTCTATTTTGAACATTATGGCATCGAGTCTCCGGCACCAATCCGCGCGGGTAAGTTTTTTTGTTATGGAATATCTTTTATTGTTTTGAGTTTTATAAGATTGGTTCATGCTTGTACTATTGGTGTAGTGCTTGAAACCCTGGATGTGAATTTTAAGACTGTGCCTAGAAGGTGAGATAGTTCGTGTTTGTATGCTAGTGGAGTATGGAACTGGAATGCAAATCTAGGGATAGTATCTAAGGAATGTGTTAGTTTTTTTGAGATCAGAGTGCGCAGCATAAGCGTAGTACGGTAAATCGCAATGCTCGGATGTTCCTTAGTAAGTAATTTCGAGGACGAAATTATTTTAAGGGGGTAGATTTGTAACATCCTAAATTAGGGGTTGTGCGTTTGGAGTATAACCCTAGTGTTGTAGCCCTTAAGAGTGGTTTGGATGTGTTTTTGAGATTTTTAAAACTCTAGGATTAAAAGGGGAAGCTTTGGAAAATTGTGAAAATTTCAAGTTAAAAGGGGAATTGGGCTAAGGAGGCCTTAAGGAAAATTTTTGGGAGTTATGGGACATGAAAGTCGGATGGGTAAAGTGGCTTGGGGCGCCATTTAAGGGCCTTGGTGGAAGGGACTCAAGTTCGAGTCACGCTGGGAGTGTTTTAAAATTTTTTTGGTTTCTGGCATTGAAGCGAAGGAATGTTTAAAAGGAATTTATTGCGAGTTTGTGTCACAAATGGAGGCCTTGGCCGAGTGGCTAAGGGCGCGTTAGGAGAACTGCGGCTCAAGGACCCGTGTTCGAGTCTTGGGGGTAGAGCATGTGTGCGTTTATTTTTATTTTGGCATTGGAAGCAAGGGAACCAGCGGGGAAGGGTTTAAAAGAAATTTCGATAAGACTATGTCACCAAAGGAGCTGTGGGTGGAGTGGCTGGAGGCGTGGGGAGCCTCCAGCAGGTCGGGGGTTCGAAACCCAGAAGTAGCGCATTAGTGCATTTTCTTTTTGGTTTGGCGCATAAGCCTATGGAATAAGGGCTTAAAAGAATGTTGCGATGCGTTTATAACATGAAATGCATAGAGGCCGAGTGGCTGGGGCGTGGAGATGTCTTCTCCAGGTCTCGAGTTCGAGACCCTGGAGCGCAGCATGATTTTGTTCTTTTTCTTGCTGGCGTGAAGGTGGCTGCATGGCACATGCAGCATGGGTGTTGTTTTTATTTATTTATTTATTCTCTGCTGCAGTATGGGGTTTTATTGTTGTTATTTTATGTTATTATTATTATTATTATTTTTATGTTATTGGAAGGTGTTAGGAGATGGGAGAATGGATTAATAATATTGTTGTGTATGGGGAGTTTAATTTTATGTATAGAATAATGGGGTAGTGATGGGAGAGTGATTAAATAATAGAGTTTTATTATTTTTGGTGATAGAAATTAGCAAAAGGGGAGAGCATGGCCGGTGGAAGCATGGGACCTTCATGGTTGGTTTTGGTTTTTGCAAGGGGGTGCCGATAGTGATTCTTTGGTTTGGATTTTCTCTCCATTTTTGTTGGCCAAATTTCTTGAATCTTTGTCTTTCTTTCCCCCCATTTTTGAGCATGGCCGAATGTGGATTTCTCTAGGGACCTTCAATTCGGTTTCCTAGTAGCAAGGAGGTGCCCAAACTTTTGATATTGTTTTCTTCCCTTCCCAAGCTATTCATGGCCAAATCTCCCTAGCTTGTTTTTGGTTCTTTTCCAATTTGTGCATGGCCGAAAGTGCTTCTTGGATTTTCTTTTCTTTCCATTTTTATGCTTGGCCGAATATGAAGCATTCTCTTGGGAGTAGGTAAGGGTTAAGTGATGTTTAGTTTATTTTATTTTTTTGAGAATAACAAGATAAATGTGGTCTTATTTTATTTATGTTAATGGGAGGATAAGAGATAATGGGATGGAGTATTGTTATTTTATTAATTAAGGGGATAAGTAGGAGAAGAAAGTGGAGTAGGTTAAGGGACATAGAGTTGGCCGAAGGTGGGATTGTAGGCAAGGTTAGCTATCGGTTTTGAGAGCATAAGCATAGCCGAATGTCCCTCTAAACTCATTCAAGGCTATTTTCTTTTCTCTTCTTTTTGCTGTCGAATTCTCCCTAGCCTTTCTTGCCAAAATTCTTCCAAAAGTTCTCTGGGAAGCCATAGTCGATTGAAGGAAGCTTTCGGGGTTCGTTTTCCTAAAGGGTGACTCAAGTGATAAATTCGGGATTTCGGTAAGTGGGGGACTATTCGGCCAAGGTTAATAAAGACTTCGGGATCTAGGAATTTCGGTAGAAACAGGTGTGTACATACACACTTTATAACTAATTAATGTGCTAAATCTATTGTGTATGCTAAACTATATGGATTTAATACCCTAAAGGTATAAGCAAGGATTCAGGTAAGTCCTTGGTAATACGAGGTTATTATTTGATGCTTATGGAGGCATGACATATTTGGGATATGTGATATGGTTGATGATAAATCCAGTGTATGATATTAATTAAACATGGTGGGCATAATTTCTGTTAAATGCATATTATATATATATGTGGGTTAAACGAGTGGAGGGGGAAGTGATATTCGTGTTGACGGACACCAGTGGTTTGGTACCACATTTCGTGACTTCGGTCACCAGAGGTTTGGCACCTCCAGAGGTTTGGCACCTCATAGCGTCGCGTCGGTGGCTTAGCACCACAATTGGGTTGGCCGCGATTTACATTATGGGATTGCGCGCGGTGATTTGGTATCACACGATGGGTTGGCCCCATCACTTGATTTGTGACTTTAAGTCACCAGTGGTTTGGCACCACAGTATTGATGGATATTGTGACTTTAAGTCACCAGTGGTTTGGCACCACCAGTGGTTTGGTACCACACGGGGTAGAGAAAGGCATTTGGATGGCTAGGTTGGGTGCATATTAAACTTGTGCATGTTAAATTAGTTATGATTTGTATATGATGTTGTACTAAACCGGGGGAAGGGTGACACATTGAGTCTTGGTGACTCACCTTCTCCTTTAACATTTTTCAGGTGACTCGTAGCTGCGGATAAGAAGCCGAATGGACTCGAAGTGGCCATGCAGTGGAATTGTGGTTTAAATGAACTTGAGTTACTTTCATTTTATTTTCGGTTTTAAATGTTCAAATTGTAATAAGGCCTCCTAATGTTTCGTTTGATTATTTTACATGTTTTTGGATGGATAGTTTTAACTACTTAATGATTTTAAAATGACTACACAAATTTTCTTAAACTTAACGTAAATGTTTTTCTTGTGCCATCGGGTACCACACTAAAAATTGGTAACAACATGACTTAATGAAATTTTTGACAACAAAGCTAAATGATGTTTTCTTCATGCACCTCAATCAAGTTTAAACAAGACAATACTTTATCAAAAATAAATGTTTTCTCAAAAACTATATCGGAAAAATAAATGGTTTCAAAAACTTTTTCCTCTGTGACATACCGAATTCGGCCGTAATGTTTGGGCCGGGTTTGGGGTGTTACAAAGAAACGGAGAAGGAAAAGGAATATTGTATTCTAAGATATGTTAATTTTAGTGAGACTGGTTTTGAATGACTTCGGGGTATTTCGTTCTGTCTTGAAAAAAGCGTATAACAGCTTTACCCATGACATTCTCATCCCTTGAAGTATCATCACTGACAAAAATGCAACATTCCGGATATTCGTAGGTTAGATGCATCTTAATTGAAGAGCCACTTCTGTGTCGACTAAACCATTTTGGGATTTCACTTCTTGGTATAATAATATCAAATATTTTTCTTGAATTCACAAATACCTGCAAAATAGAATGCCCATCATTGGTAACTAAAAACATGAATTCTCAAGCATATGAGATTTTGTATGTGCAAAAGGGATCAAATTAATCATTGACCTTAAGATGTTTTTTCAACAGTGTTAATGCATTGATGTTCTCACCAATTTGCGGCGAGTGAACAAAGCACAAAACCAAGCCCAACCAGTTTAATTGTGTACTTTTGATGGATTTGCAACTAATTCAAGTGAAGCACAACAATTGTCCACACATTTTCTATACTTGATAGAAGTTCAGGCAACGATTTAACCTCCTTGCAATTCGACAATCCAAGATATTGAAGCTTGGAAAGACGAGTAAGAGACGACGGTATGTTGATGAAGTTGTTACCACTAAGGTCAGGTTCTTTCAAAGAATATTGACAACAAATATCATTAGGAATATCAAAAAGATTGTAGTCCCTTAGATTCAGCTAACTCAAACCTAACAATGAAGGTAAAATCGAAGTCATGGAAATTATATTTCCTCTTTGAATTACCCTGAAAAGGGAAGGCAAAATTTGTAGCAACTTAGGTGAAGATCCCTTGCGCCCATTGAATGACAATACTTTTAAAATTTTTTAAATGAGAAATGAAGGATGGTGGTTTTCGTATGGCTGTTTTACTTAAGTCGAGCTCTTCCAAAAACTCCGATTCTTTCTGCAAATTCTCCGGCAAATATTCAACTTTATAACAACGAGAAAGATTAAGAGTTTTTAAACTTTTACATCCACTTATGCTCCTTGGGAGACTCACAAGGTTTCTCGCAATCTTTCAAATTTAACAAAACAAGATCGCTCAAATTTCCAATTGAAGAGGGAACTTGTTCAATGCTTGTCCCATCTAAATAAAGCCTTTGCAGACATTCCATCTTACCATCAATCTCTAGAAAGCTTTTAGCAACTTTGAATGAGTAAATATTTCAAAGGATTCCATTCCAATTTTGATTGGAAGAGACTCTAAGACTTTTATGATCTTTTAAATTCAAAAGTTTAAGTCTTCTCGAGATTTCCAATTGAAGAAGGTAGCTCTTTAATGTTGGTCCCATCAAAACAAAGCTCCAACAAACATTCCATTTTCCTATCAATTCCGAAAAGCTTTGAAGTTTTGAACAACCCGAAAGAATTAACATTTCAAAAGATTCCATTCCAATTTTGGTTGGAAAACTCCTTATACTTTTGCAGCCTCTTAAATTCAAAAGCTTAAGCCTCGTAAGAACTCCAACAGATGGATGAACATATACCAATCTAGTACAACCTTCCAAAACCAAAATTTCAAGATTTGGGGAAGTTGTGAAGTCCAATGCCTTGATCAGGTTCTCCGACTCTTTGAGGTTGTGCACTTTCTACTTATACAGGGGCTGTTAAAAACAATAATAGATTAGAGATAAAAGAAGAAAAAATATGGTAAAGGTTATTTTTATTTTTCTATGATAATAAAAAATTATTCATTATTCTCGAAATTAGTTAGAAAACAAAGGCAAAATGAATTAATTCTTACTATTTTTCCTTCCATAGTCGTTCAGTGTTGCTATAAGATAGGAGAAGTATAACAAGGTTTTCCGGTTGAAAAAATGTTCATGTCTAACACTTGTATCATAAGCATATTAGATACTGATATGAAGATATGATCCTTCAAGAAATCTGAAAAACAATGAATATAGATATATATATATATATAATGAATATGATCATACCAAACATATATGCATATATAGCACTACATCCATATTTTAATAACACAGCTTGAAAGAATTTAAGCTGATATTCACAAACTCACATAGCTAGAAACCATGTTATACACATAAGAAAATTGTTTTGCTAAAAAGAAAATGCAAGGAAATAGATACAACTGAATGCTGCGACGTTACATAAATAAGTGTGGATGTTTTTTTTCTTTTCGATACAACTAAAAGGAAAATTTTCTTTTTCTTTTTTCTTGAAATAATAAGCATTTAAGATTTTTGCCAATTTTTTTTATAAAAATAAAAAAATAACAACAACATCAACATCAACATTATACATAAATAAGTGTGTATGTTTTCTTACCTTTAATTGTCGATGATCATATTTTCAATTATTTCTGTAGCCTAAAAAAAAAGACTACTAAAACATAAGACAAAATCTCGTGAAAATATTTATGATTATCAAACATTTTTTCAACTAAAGTAATTCAATCAAACATTCTTATATACATTTATCATGTAGGATTTTTTTAATATTTATAATAAAAAAATTTACTGATACATTTTAGAAATATACAGGACACATGTACTCATTTTATTTTATCAATATTTAAATAAACATTATATTATTTTTTAAAAATAAACACTTTATAAATATAATAGGTTATATATATTTTTGTTAAAAACGTCATAGTTTTGTGTTGAATCGCAAATTTAATCTTGTTTGAATAATTAAGCTTAAGTAAAAAAATATATATAATTTCTATGCATGGGATAACTTATAGTTTTTATTGTTACCAATTACGCCTACCAACCAAGCATTTCTAGTGTATTATGTTATCAACATTGTCAAGAACAACAAGAACTTTTTTGTGAGACAAGCTATGGCTAATTATGGCTTTCCCTTCATGAATATTGAAAAAGATTAAAGCTTTCATCAAACAAGATCTGAGAAAATAGTTGTTTCTATAAAGAAACAAGTTCACATTTCTCTAAAACTTCTCCAACATCAACAAGAAAGCTTTTACCTACAAAATGAGGTAACATTTGATTGTAAACAACTTATTGGCTATAGCCCATCTTTGAAAAGTCAAAGATGGGGGCTATAGCAAGTGGAAAGAAAATGGCACCAAAATTAGGCACCAAAAGTTGATGTGAAAATTGGCATGGGATAATTGCAATTTTGGTCCCTATTTGAATAGGTACATTGCAAGATTGATCCCTAAACCTCAACTATAAATAGGTCTAACCATTTCTCATTTTCTTCATCCCAACATTTGCCATTCTCTACTTAAGGCATTGTTCTCTCTCCCTATTTGTAAATTTTCACTTTATTTTTGGAGTGAAATATATTTGGTAGTGCCCAGGGACGTAGGCGAAATTTGCGAACCTCCTTAAAATTCAGGTGTTCTTTATTATTTATTTTTCATATCTTGTGAGTGTGATTGTAGTTATTTATTGTGCTATTAAATTACGATAGAGGATATTCTGGCTAGGAAAGATCTGGTACTTAAGTGATCCTCGTGATCCACCTCTCTTTCCTGGGAATTGAACTCAGTGTGATTTTTCAGTACAATAATTATACTCTTTTACACACTTCCGCACAACAATTGGTATCAGAGCTAGATTCGCACTTTTGGGGAGTACGATCGTTTGTGGCACTATTCACGTATACACAGATCGTTCACGTATACGATGAGTTGGGATTGAGGAGAAAATGGCACGAGCATCGTCATCGATGAAGGACTACGGTGACCAATGTAAAATTTGAAGTAGAGAAATTTGATGGTACCAATAATTTTGGTATGTGGCAATGTGAGATCCTGGATGTCTTATGTCAGTAAGAGCTAGGTATAGCCCTTGAAGTAAAACTTGACAATATGGATGACAAGGAGTAGGCCAAGATTAATAGACAAGCTTGTGGTACAATCCGTCTATGTTTGGCCAAAGAGCAGAAGTACTCTGTCATGAGAGAGACATCAGCGAGGAAATTGTGGGATACATTGGAAGAAAAGTTTCTAATGAAAAGCCTTGAAAATAGGCTTTATATGAAAAAAAAACTTTTTCGATTCATGTATGCACCCGGTATGTCGATGAATGACCATGTGAACTCATTCAATAAAATTTTAGCAGACTTGCTAAATTTGGATGAGAAATTTGGAGATGAAGACAAGGCATTATTGTTGTTGAATTCCCTTCCTGATGAATATGATCATCTTACCACCACGTTACTTTATGGGAAGGATACAATCACATTTGATGCAGTCTGTAGTGCATTGTATAGATCTGAGACTCGAAAGAAAGATAAAAGAGATCACAGAGATACAACTGCAGAAGTCTTAACAGCAAGAGGTCGTTCAAGCAGCAGCAAACCTGGTAGAAGGGGAAAGTCCAAAGGGAGACCCGTCAAAGATGAGTGTGCCTTTTGTCGTGAGAAAGGGCATTGGAAAAAGAATTGTCCTAAGTTACAAAAGGGCAAGGCTATTTCTAATGCATGTGTAGCGGAGCATGATGAGGAGTCAGACTTTAGTTTCGTTGGTATGGCAATGGCATGTCATACCGATGAATGGATTTTAGATTTGGGATGTACTTACCATATGTGTCCTAATAAGGACTGGTTTTCTAGTCTTAAAGAACTAGAAGGTAGAGTTGTTCTTATGGGCAATGACAGTGCTTGTAAGATAATGGGAGTAGGTACAATCCAATTGAAGAATCACGATGGCTCAATCCAAGTCTTGACTGATGTTCGCTACATACCCGGCTTGAAGAAAAATCTCATCTCATTAGGGGCCTTAGAATCTAAAGGGCTCATAATCACTTTGAGAGATGGATTACTAAAGGTAGCAGCTGGGAATTTGACGGTGATGGAAGGCACAAGGAGAAATAACTTGTACTTTTTAAATGGAAGTACTTTTTAAATGGAAGTACAATTATTGGATCAACATCAACAGTTTCTGCGAAAGATGCAGATTTAGAGGTTACCAGGTTATGGCATATGCGATTGGGACATCTTTGGTAAAAAGCTTTATGGACTTTTGGCGAAGTAAGGCTTGTTGAAAGGTGCAAATTCTGCAAACCTGGAATTCTATGAACATTGTGTTTTGGGCAAGCGCACGAGGGTAAAGTTTGGTTCAACAATTCACAATACGAAAGGAATTCTGGACTACGTTCACAGTGATGTGTGGGGACCTTCCAAAGTGGCTTCTTTGGGAGGTATGCACTATTTTGTCACTTCTGTTGATGATTATTCAAGAAAAGTATGGGTGTATCTAATGAAAAGAAAAAGTAAAGTATTGGATGCATTTCTGAAATGGAAGAAGATGGTGTCAAACGACTTCAATCAGATAATGGTACTGAGTACAAAAATGATCCATTTCTACAAGTATGTCAAGATGAGGGCATCGTGCGTCACTTCACTGTTCGGGATACACCACAGCAGAATGGGATGGCAGAACGCATGAATCGAACTATACAGGAGAAAGTTCAATGTATGTTGTCCAATGCTGGATTGGGCAAGGAATTTTGGGCTGAGGCAGTTACATATGGGTGCCATCTAATTAACTGTTTGCCATCAGCTGCAATAAATGGAAAAACTCCTATGGAGATGTGGACTGGTAAATCTGCTACTGATTATGATTCTTTACATGTTTTTGGTTCCACTGCATATTATCATGTAAAAGAATAAAAGTTAGACCCAAGAGCAAAGAAAGCATTATTCTTAGGTATAACTAGTGGAGTAAAAGGATATCGTCTCTGGTGTCCTGATACAAGAAAGATTGTCTTTAGCAGAGATGTGACTTTTGATGAATCAACCATGTTAAAAGATTCATAAAAGGATGACAAAACCAGTAGTACTTTGCAGCAGGTGGAGCTTGAAAAGGTTAATAATGATCCAGTTAATATTGAAAGAACAGATGATGAAGAGGTTCCGACCTATGAACTTCTACAGCAACAAGATTCAATTGCATATAGGAGGCCAAGAAGAGAGATTCAAAAGCCTGCTCGCTGTGATGATATAGTGGCCTATGCACTTCCAATTGCAAATGATGATGCTCCTTCTACTTACACAGAAGCAATAAGTAACCCTGATGGTGTAAAGTGGAAGCAAGTAATGAATGAAGAAATGCAGTCTCTTCATCAAAATAGGACTTGGGAGTTGATGACACTGCCCAAGGGAGAAAAGGCAATTGGATGCAAATGGGTATATGCAAAGAAGGAAGGATTTCCTAGTAAAAATGAAATTCGGTACAAGGCTAGATTGGTAGCAAAAGGTTACGCTCAGAAAGAAGGAATAGACTACAATGAAGTGTTTTCTCCAGTTGTGAAGCATTCGTCTATTCAGATTTTACTAGCCTTGGTTGTGCAATATGATCTTGAACTAGTTCAGCTTGATGTGAAGACCGCATTTTTACACGATGATTTGGAAGAGGAAATTTATATGACTCAGCCAGATGGATTCAAGGTTGCTGGTAAAGAAAACTGGGTTTGCAAACTGACAAAGTCGCTTTATGGATTGAATCAATCTCCGAGGCAGTGGTACAAGCGATTTGATCAGTTCATGAAAGGGCAAAGGTACACAAGAAGTAAATTTCACCATTGCGTGTATTTCCAGAAGCTACAAGAAGGAACTTTCTTATACTTGCTCTTATATGTTGATGACATGCTAATAGCATCTAAGAGCAAAGTTGAGATTGAGAGATTGAAGACTCAACTCAATCTCGAGTTTGAGATGAAAGATCTTGGTGAAGCTAAGAAGATTCTTGGCATGGAAATATGTAGAGATACAGCCCATGGCAAAGTTAGCTTGTCCCAGAAGCAGTATTTGAAGAAGGTACTACAACAGTTTGGCATGAACGAGCAGACAAAACCTGTAAGTACCCCGTTAGCTTCTCATTTCAAGCTTTCTGCACAACTATCTCCTTCGGCGAATACGGAACGAGAATACATGTTGTAAGTTTCGTACTCCAATGCAGTGGGTAGCTTGATGTATGCAATGGTGTGTACAAGACCCGACAATTCACAAGTAGTTAGTATAGTGAGCAGGTATATGCATAATCCTGGAAAAGGACATTGGCAAGCTGTGAAATGGATTCTACGGTATATTCAAAAGACCGTGGATTTTGGATTACTGTTCGAGCAGGATAATACACTTGGTGAAGGTGTTATTGGGTACGTTGATTCTGACTATGCTGGTGATTTGGACAAACGAAGATCAACCACCGGTTACGTGTTTACACTTGATGGAGGACCAATCAGTTGGAAGTCTACTCTACAGTCTACTGTTGCATTGTCAACCACAGAAGCCGAGTACATGGCTGTAACAGAGGCTGTAAAGGAAGCAATTTGGTTACAAGGTATGGTTAAAACCTTGGGATTGGTTCAGGAGCATATTAATGTGTATTGTAATAGTCTAAGTGCTATTCATTTAGCAAAGAATCAAGTCTATCATGCACGTACAAAGCGTATCGACATACGATTCCATTTTGTGCTAGAAATTATTGATGAAGGGAAGATTCGCCTTTAGAAGATTAAGACTGCAGATAATCCCGCAGATATGATGACCAAGGTGGTAACAGCAACCAAGTTTGAACATTGCTTGAACTTGATTAATATCCTGCGAGTTTAACAGTTGAAGAAGGCACTATCAAGTATTGTTAGCAAACGCAGAAAGAATTTTGTGAAGATAAGATTATCCAAATCAAATCTTCAAGGTGGAGATTATTGGCTATAGCCCATCTTTGAAAAGTCAAAGATGGGGGCTATAGCAAGTGGGAAGAAAATGGCACCAAAATTAGGCACCGAAAGTTGATGTGAAAATTAGCATGGGATAATTGCAATTTTGGTCCCTATTTGAATAGGTACATTGCAAGATTGATCCCTAAACCTCAACTATAAATAGGCCTAACCATTTCTCATTTTCTTCATCCCAACATTTTCCATTCTCTACTTAAGGCATTGTTCTCTCTCCCTATTTGTAAATTTTCACTTGTATTTTTGGAGTGAAATATATTTGGTAGTGCCCGATGACGTAGGCGAAATTTGCCGAACCTCATTAAAATTCTGGTGTTCTTTATTATTTATTTTTCATATCTTGTGAGTGTGATTGTAGTTATTTATTGTGCTATTAAATTACGATAGAGGGATATTCTGGCTAGGAAAGATCGGGTACTTAAGTGATCCTCGTGATCCACCTCTCTTTCCTGGGAATTGAACTCAGTGTGAATTTTCAGTACAATAATTATACTCTTTACACGCTTCAAGACAACACAACTCTTGCGAGGGTCGTTTTGCCAATGCCACCCACACCACAAATTCCTATGATCTGAGACATCATCTTCCCCATTTTTATTTCCGAATGCAATTTGTCCAAGCTTGGGTCGATTCGAACTAAATCATCTTGGACAATTGTGTTATGAGTACTCCAATGTTTCATTGTTGTTGATTCAGATTAGTTAAAGTAGTTATGTTGTTAATATAGTTGTTGTTGTTATTTCGGTACAGTTACATTGCTATGTTAAATAGTCATAGCGTTCTATTCTATACACATTCTAAAATCAAAAGGAAAGTTTCTTCTTCTTGTTAATTTGTTATCTAACAAATTGGATATGTTTGACATAACTTTGCTGATATTTTGTTGTGATGTCTACGATAAATTCTAATTCATGCCTAGAAAGATATAAATTTTTAATTTTTAATTAAGAAACTTGTTGATATGTATATGAAGTTAAATGATCTAGGAAAGAAAATAAGAAGTGAAACGCATAGTACTTAATGGAACAAGTTTAGGATACACTTGGAGGACTTGAGTTTATAGTTGTTCTGGTGTTATTGCCTTATTTGCCTTATAACACTAGAAAATAACAATTTTCCAATTTTGTCCATATATATATATATATATAAAAAGTTGTAATCATTAAATTTAAAACTAAAAATAATAAAAACTACCTATAAAGTCACTTCAGTTAAAGCATTTCTCCACTTTTGGATCTTTGCTTCATCTTCCTTGTATCTCTCTTCATGTTTGGCAAAAGCTGCTTCAACTTTCTCTTTTAGTTTGCTTAAATCAGATGGACCCACACCATAGAAAATTGGAAATACTTTATTACCATTCTCCTTTTTATGTTTAACAATCTCAGCAAGTTCCTCCAAGCACCAACCTGAAAAGACATAGTTTTCCGAGAAAATGATAGTGGAGAATAAAATGCGTACTGCACAACTAAGTGAAACAAGCAAAAGGATAATCTAAAGATACAATTCAGATTGAAGCCGGTGGAAGTATAGAATGGAGTTCCTTGAGAAAACAGTAATTTATATATAAACGTATAAAACGTAAAGTCCCATAACAACAAAACAATTATTTCCTATGTTATTTATAAAGCCCAACATTACATGACCAGTTTGCCTTCTAAGTTGAGCCTTGCTGGAGATGACCCTAGCATGCTGCTTTGTCTTAGGCTGCCGAAGGCATCCCCGTTCACCACAAATGGGTAGCCAATTTCTTAATGGATTTGGCCTTGTTCCCTCCCAAACTGGTGTGGGTCTATCCTATCCTTCATGGTTAGGTAGCATTTACTTCTTTTTTTTCTGATTAATATCTTTCCATGTTTTTTGTTTCACCTTACAAAATGTTTCTGTTTCTGTTTTTGTTTTACTGATTTTTTTAATTGTGTTTGGCTTAATTTTGTATTAATAGTCAGTCTAGTGATACTCGATTGAGCCTCTATTAGAGTGGGCTTGGCATAATCATATATAGTCCGAGAAACTTACTCCGAATAGTTCCGACAAATGATGATTGAGACGAGATTTGGCGTTTTTGAACCACGAAACGCTCGGTTTCCATTTCGGTTGTAGGTGTAACCAACCCGCTATTAAGGATAGAGCAGAAAGAAATAAAAATAACTTGTAAGAATCAATCAAAATAAAAATAAAAATAAAAATCTAAAAATTAAATTAAAAACAAAAGTGTTAAAATTAAAATAAAAAATTGCTAAATCAATAGAAATAAAGTTTTACTAATATCCTAGTCCCCGGCAAGGGCGCCAAAAACTTAATGCGTCATGAGCTAACGAAGAATGAATCCAAGAAGAAGAAAGAGTAGATTGGAATTACATTGTTGACTATTCTTTATGAAAGCAATGGAAGTCTGCAATATGAACTAGTTTTTGAAATTAGAAATGTTGAAATAATGACCAGAATGGGGTTTATTTCTAAATTTGGGCAGCAGTTTAATTGATCAGTTAAAAGTAGTTTAAATTTGAGCAGAATGACTTTCATTCATGGGTCGCTTTCAGATAGTTTCGACATTGTTTATATATTTATCATTTTAAACATGGGGAGCTTTGAACCCTGACCTTTGACTTAGCAATGGAGATTTTGATATTCAATATTCTAATAGGATAAACTATATTACAAAGTCACCCTAAAATAGTAATGCTGGAAGTAGTTACTGTCGTTCAATTTATTCTTGTACTGGTTTTAGTATTGAGATTTCTTTTTCCTTTTTATTCTATGTTTGTTTTTCAAGAAACTAAGGGAAAAATGAAACTCGGATATTGAGTTCTAAACTTGTTATAGTCTTATCGGAAAGGGTGGTTGGTGGTGTTATGCTGGTAGCTGGGCTCATCGGAAAGGGTGGGTCATGGTCATGGTTCATTATTGACGTAGTTGGATTCCCTCTTCTTTAAAATGATACTAATATTGAAGTTTTCATGTTGTGAATAAACCAAAAAAATGTTTTGGATTAATTATAGGAAACCAATCATTGTTTCCTTCCAAACAGAGATACCAAGATACAGAAACACAGTAAAATTTTAACGGCACCTCCGAACACTCGAAATAATATGGGGTTGGAATAGTGTATGAGAAAGATTTGGAAGATATCCAATTTGAAAAAGAGCAGCACAGCAGTCAAGGTTCTGCAAAATTTGAAGATATGAACGAAGACTCTGCAAATGGTCCTCTTGTTAAGCGAACACGTAATGTTTATGAAGCGACAGAAGGAAAGCCACAACCTAAACGAATGGAAAATTTTTCAATTTTAATATTTAACTACACCTCTTAATACTCAAAAAAAAGAAAAGTCTTCTCTTAATTTTTATCAAAAAAAAGAAAAAAGAAAAGTCTTCTCTTAATATAATGGTTCAACTAGTAGAGACATGACTCTTCAATTAAGACACCTTTGCCTTCCAATATAGTGGATGATTGTCAATGGATGGGAGTCGCTCTTCGCTGCATTTTTGTCGGCGGTGTTGCTTCGATGGATTTGACAACCACCGTAAAGTTGTTAACCATGAATATGGATCTATAATCTGTTTTCCAGGGTAGAAATCCTCGAATAGTTGATTGAAGCGAGAAGCCCATGATGAAGGACAACCTTTTCTTTTGTTATTAGTCGCATGATAAATTATAG
Source organism: Gossypium bickii (assembly GCA_025503065.1). Taxonomy (NCBI): domain Eukaryota; kingdom Viridiplantae; phylum Streptophyta; class Magnoliopsida; order Malvales; family Malvaceae; genus Gossypium; species Gossypium bickii. The sequence continues at coordinate 126,346,805 of CP106711.1, forward strand.
GGTAAATTACATCAACAACCACTTAGCTTTGATGCAATTGACAAAATAGTTTGGTCACTCAATTTTTAAAAAATAACAAATTAGTCACTAATGTTATTGAAAAGCGACAAATCAGTCACCCATTAACATTTTCCGTTACAGACTTAACGGGACAGGTGACGTGACCAGTTAACTAGTTGAACTTGCCACGATGGATGAGGCAAAGTTTCAATTCAGTTACTCAACTTTCAAACAATAACAAATCAGTCACTAACATTATCGAAAGTGACAAATCAGTCACCCATTAACATCGTTATCGAAAAGTGACAAATCGGTCACTCATTAACATTTTTCGTTACTGTGCCTAACGGGGACGGTGGCGTGGGCAGTGAACTAGGTGATGTAACCAATTAACTTGCCACGTTAGATGAGACAAATTCGAGTTACTATTTTTTTCATCCTTATTTTCCCTTTTTAATAAATGACCCAATATTTTTACTTTTTGTGTAAATGATCTAATACACATTTATACTTTTTCTCCATCCCAATAATTTTGCTGTCGCCACCTCCACCACAACCATCTTTTGCGTCATTGTTGACCTCCAAACCACCACCCTATCCTTTTTTTTCTTTTTCAACCCCCCCAATAAAGGAGCCATTGCGATAGGGATCTGACTATCTTTTTTTGGTACCCAAAGTCATTAACTCTAAAAAAACTAGATTGAAATGGGATTGGAGGCAATTTTGGGTCAAATTATTAGTACCCATAACCAAACCGGTGCGGAGAAAACCCTTGAAAGCAACATTCAACTAATTCAAGAACCAAAACAACTCAGATTTGTCAAAACCTTCATGGGATATGATCATATAAACAAAAGGGTGGCTGAATTTCTATACTTCCTTAATATTAGCTTTATTCAAACATGGCAACTAACAGAGGTCTATTGTAGTATTAGTTATAGTAGCCACTAATGTTGGCACTTTGACTGTCACTTCAACACACTTGTCTCAACATTCTTTATTGTACAGTATCTGTACTTCTAAACTCTCTCTAAAAGATCTTTTTATGCCTTTTTATGTGCTCATCAATCTTTTTTTTTTGGACAAGTTAAATTTTTTTTATTAAAAGTAAAAAAAAAATACAAAGTCAAAATAACTTTGTGTTATTAGATTACGAAAACACTCAAGCTTCAAGGAAACAAGACAACTAGATAAGACACCAAAACAAGATTCCATGACACCTTTGATACAAAATAGATTCGTCAAAGAAAAGCATCGTACAAAAATCAACGATAAACCCAGAAAGCATTCCCACATTCATCAAATCAATTTTTTATATGTGCATCAAATTATTTCAAAGCTAACATTTATTTGCTATTAGCTTTTGTATTCCCCTTAATATATATTGTCGAGCTTGAGTACAAAAATTAATAAATGAGCTTAGTTGGGAGTTCCAAATTTTGAGTCAAACTCAACTTTGATGAAGATTCGAGCTCGACTCAACTTGATTACACCCCATGTATCTTTCTAATTTTGTGCTAATGGTCATGATGTCTTACCTTGTGTTGTAAGTAAAGTTGAATCTTACTGCGATTATGTGAATATTAATATGTCGTAAATTATAATTGTCCGGTGCTCATATAGAATTAATTTTGTTTAGTTTTTAATTGTAACCATGTAACACCCCTAACCATGTAAGTAGAGATGGTCGGCAACGAAAGTTGTGGTTGAGGTGAGGTAAGCCTATTCCTTGGAAAAGGATTTGAATCGGGTCACGGACCTAACGGGTACTCTAAAAATGATATTCGAAAAGGGTATTTCAGGGATAATGACAATGAGGAAGCCCTGGTTCTCAACTTTCTTCCTGAACAAGAAGAATTCATTCAAGGGTTTTATTTGTTCTTCTTTTTGGGTGTCTGGTTTTTTTGAAAGTTAGTATGACTAAGTTTGTTATTTTTTGAAAAATAAGTGACTGAATTAAAAGTTGAATGACTATTTTGTCATTGAGATCAAAGTTGAGTGACCGTTGGTGTAATTTACCCTTACACTACAACAAAACAGACTTTGGAAAAATGCCGCTAAAAGTTTGATCATTAGTGGCGCTTTTGGAAAAATGCCGCTAAAAGTCTGAGCATTAGCGGCGCTTTTGGAAAAACGCCGCTAAAGGTCAGACCTTTAGCGGCGTTTTTGGAAAACGCCGCAAATAATTTTAAAGTTTTTTTTGGATATATATGACTGATTGTTTTTAAATTTATATATTAAATAATTTCTTATATAATCATAAAAGAGGTATATTAATTTTAAAATATTTAATTAATTATCATTATAGTTTAGGGTTTATGGTTTAGCATATATAGTTTAGGGTGTAAGGTTTAGGAGTTACTATTTTAATGTTTAGGGATTATGGTTTATGATTTGCGGTTTAAGGTTTAAGAGGGATGTGTTAGGGTTTCATGGGTTAAAAGTTAGGGTTAATGGGGTAAATTCTTAAGGGTTTGGGGTTAATAGGTTAAGGGTTAAGGGTTAGGGTTTTATGATTTATGATTTAGGGTTTATGGGATAGGGGTTTAAGGTTTAGATTAATTAGTGTCTTTTAATTTATATATTAAATAATTTCTTATATAATTGTAAAAGAGATAACATTAATTTTAATATATTAAAATTATGATTCTAGCTTAAATTATTTAAGAGATAAATAGACAAACTTTACATATATTAAATGGTTTAGGATTTAAGGTTTACTTAGATTTGTTAAATGATGAATTTTTTTTAAAAATTCAAAAATAAAGAAAAAGTAAAAAATCAAAAAAAAGTTTATAAAATTAAAAAAAATGAAATACATGTAAATTGTCTCTTATGTTTAAAAACTTAAAAAGTTTTAGTCATTATTTCCGTTTAAAAAATATAAGTTCAACTTTGTTTTTTTTAAAGTAATAATTTAATCATATATCGCCCGAGGAGCAGGAGGTTGCCGATCACCCAGATTATTATCCATCTCCTCAGTAATGTCATTTTGCTCTGTATCATTTATTACAATCTGTTGACCTTGCCTCACTTCTCTGATCTCTCTATGATTTTTGTGACCTGTCCTTTCAATTTCATTGTAAAAAACTATTGGTTCCAACGAGTTGCCTCTAGTAATAAATCAAAAGAACTTGTAAGAATCAAATAAAATAAAAATAAAAATCTAAAAATTAAATTAAAAAAGTGTTAAAATTAAAATAAAAAATGGCTAAATCAATAGAAATAAAATTTTATTAATATTCTGGTCCCCGTCTATGACGCCAAAAACTTAATGCATCATGAACTAACTAAAAATTTGACTAAGGCAAGTGCACCTATCAATTAATAGTATAGCTATCACGAGGAAGATATCATTCCTAAGAATATTAGAAGAACTAGTAGCAAGTGCACCTATCAATTAATGGTATAGCTACAATGAACAAGAAATCATTCCCACGAATATTAGAAGAACTAGTACCGTTTTTCTATTATTTAACTGATAAATTAGAGTGATTGATTAAAACTAAAATTAGCTAAATTAATTAACTTATGAATACGACAAAGAACAAAACATGAAAACAAACAATTAACAACCAAGAAGCGAAACAATACCCAAGAAAGAACTCACCTAGATTTCATCTGTCACTATCAATCTAAATTTCACAATTTCTTTATTTAGTAACTTGATTTGTAGAAATCCCTAAATTATGTTAATATCTCTTTCCAAAGTAAAAGCAACTATCTCTAGATTGATTAATTGAAATTTCTTTCTAATTAAAACCTCTATTATCGCATTAACTCGTTCTATGGATTCCCCTATTAGTTTTGACTCTAATTCGATAGATTTATGTCGTCTTATTTCTAAGATTACATGCAACTCCGCTCAATTACGCAAAATCTACTCTTAAACAAGAACTATTTCTCTTGTAATTTAAGCACATCAAACATGGATCAATAATCAAGAAATATCAAACTAAGAATTAAGCACACATATTTGAGAACGATATCTAAGTATTTATTACATAAAATAAATATCAAATTAAAGACAAACTTCATCATAAGGTTCATCTCCACTAGGTATTTAAAAAAATTAGTTCATACTTGAAATTAAAAACATCCAAAAACAATATATCCAAAAGAAATAAAGAAACACATTACAAGCTTTCATAACATTTTTTATAAAGTGTTTAACAACTTTCATAACATTTTTTTATGTCAAAACTTGTTTACTCTCTTAAATGCACTCTCAAAAATACATTCCACAATGAACAAATAATAGCTGTTAGTGCTTAGTACAAAACCTATTCAAGTCTCTTAATTATATAAGAGTTTCGAGACTTGCTAAGTACTAGAGATTAATTGACAACCAATTCTCCTATTATACAACATCTAAAATAGAAAGATCAAATATAATAATAAAGACCAAAGTAATATAAACTCTTGGAGATATGCCTTTAATTCTATCCCAATCCAATCTCCACAATCTAAAGAATATGATTGCATGATTCAATTCCATCCAATCTTCAAGATAAGTATAGAATGGAGTTCCTTGAGAAAACAGTAATTTATATATAAATGTATAAAATGTAAAGTCCCATGTTAACAAAACAATTATTTCCTATGTTATTTATAAAGCGCCTATCAAACTAGGCTTGGCATAATCGTACATATTCCAAAGAGTAGGACATGCAGGAGGTTGCCGATTACTAAGATTATTATCCATCTCCACAGTAATGTCATTTTGCTCTTGATCATCTATTACAATATGTTGATATCGCCTCGGTTCTCTAACCTTTTCAATTTCACTGTAAAAAAATATAAGTTCCAACGAGTTGCCTCTACTCATAAACCAAAAAATCTTGTAAGAATCAAACAAAATAAAAACAATATAAAAAAATTTGTATTATAAAAAAATATATATAAATTGAATTAAAAACAAAAGTATTAAAATTAAAATAAAAAATGGCTAAATAAATAGAAATAAAGTTTTTTTTAATATTCTAGTCCCTGGCAAGGGCACCAAAAAATTAATGCGTAATGAACTAACTAAAAATTTGACTAAGGCAAGTGCAATTATCAATTAATAGTATAGCTACAATGAGCAAGATATCATTTTCATGAATACTAGAAGTACTAGTAATTACTGTCTTTCAATTATTTAACTGATAAATTAGAGTGATTGATTAAAACTAAAATTAACTAAATTAATTAACTTACAAACACAACAAAGAACAAAACAGGAAAACAAATGATTAACAATCAAGAAGCGAAACAATACCCAGGAAATAATTCACCTAGATTTCATCTGTCATTATCAAATTAAGAAGCGAAACAATACCCAGGAAATAATTCACCTAGATTTCATCTGTCATTATCAATCTAAATTACGTACTTTCTTTACTTAGTAACTTGATCTGTAGAAATCCCTAAATTATACTAATATCTCTTTTGAGAGTAAGAGCAACTGACTCTAGGTTTATTAATTGAAATTTCTTTCTAATTAAAACCCCTATTATTGCATTAACTCGTTTTATGGATTCTCGTATTAGTTTTGACTCTAATTTGATAGATTTATGTCATTTTATTTCTAAGATTGCATGCAAGTCCACTCAATTATACAAAATCTACTCTTAAACAGGGTCTATTTCTCCTCTAATTTAAGCACATTAACCATGGATCAATAATGTAACATCCCGAAATTGGGCCTAGTAGGATTAGACCCATTGGTCCTTGGGCAGAGGAGTGTTTAAAATTTTTGAGAACAAGAAAACGACATTATTTTAAGTTGGACTTATTAGGAAGATGATTTTAGAAAGTTACGGTGTTCTATGAAGTTTCAAGTTCAAGCCGTGCCTTAGTGAAAGTTTGTGTTTAAGCCTATTAAGGAGAGATAGTAAGAGGTATCAAAGCTTATGGAAATAAGTGAGTAAATTGTTAACTAATTGAGCTATTGGTAAAGAGGTTATGGCGTCAAGTGAAGGACTTTGTGGGAAGGGGTTCAAATCCCATCTTTTGCAAATTTTGGATTTATTGTTTGTTTTTTTTTGTTCTTTTCCAAGTGTCAACCATGACATTATTAAAGGAAAGAAATAAAAGAAAAATGAAATGATGACTAAAAAGATAAGGTAAGGGGGAAAATAAGGAAAAAAAAAGGAAAGAAATAAAAGAAAAATATAATGATGGGATTTGAAAAATAATGGGGTAGGTGAAAACAAAGAATAATGATGGGATTTGAAAGGTAATGGAGTAGGTGGATAAAAAAAAATAAAAGAATTTGGGGAGTGGAGTAGGTAGATAAAAAGGAAATAAAAGAATTTGGGGGTGGAATAGGTGGAAAAAAAAAGGTTATGAAAATAAAGAAAAGAGAAGTATCATCTTTTCTTTTCTTCATCACCATCAAAAATTGGCAGCAAATAAAGGTTGGAGAGCTCAAAAATTTCAGCAAACAAATCCTCTAGCAAGTAAGTGATTTTGGTGATCTTTCTTGATAAAAATTGTATTTTTGGGGTCCTCAAAGCTTAAGCTAGCTAATGAGGGGACTAATTTGTAACATGGTTAAGAGTCTAGGGACCTGCCATGAGAGAGTTTATACTGGTTGCAAGGTCTAGAAGTACTTTATCAAAGGGTCAATCGAAAACCTATCCCTCGTAAGAAGTGACTCGGATTTTTGGTGCCGCGGAGAGCATCGCGTTATAGATTCTGAATAAGGTGTGTAATCCCGTACCTTCGTATACATATCTAAAATGGTGTGTAATCTCACACTTCTCTAAAAGTTTGTATGAAATATTCTGTGAATCGGTCGAAATACCAAAGAAAACCAAAAACCGACATCCATGATCACTCGGGCGTGCGTATGATCGTAGTGGTAATCGTATTTTGTAATAAAACAATTTCGGTTAAAAGCAGTGACGTGTTTTTGAAAAAATCACTAAAAATAAGAGAAAAGGAATTACAAAGTGAATAATATTTCAAATTAAAGCTTACTGTGTATATTTTAATATGGAAGAAACGGAGAAGGAAAAGGAATATTATATTCTAAGATATGTTAATTTTAGTGAAACTGGTTTTGAATGACTTCGGGGTATTTTGTTCTGTCTTGAAAAAATCGTATAACAGCTTTACAGATGACATTCTCATCCCTTGAAGTATCGTCACTGACAAAAATGCAACATTCCGAATATTCGTAGGTTAGATGCATCTTAATTGAAGAGCCACCTCTGTGTTGGCTAAACCATTTTGGGATTTCACTTCCTGGTATAATAATATCAAATATTTTTCTTGAATTTGCAAATACCTGCAAAATAGAACGCCCATCATTGGTAACTAAAAACATGAATTCTCAAGCATATGAGATTTTGTATGTGCAAAAGGGATCAAATTAATCATTGACCTTAAGATGTTTTTTCAACAGTGTTAATGCATTGATGTTCTCAGCCAATCTGCAGCAGTGAACAGCATAAAACCAAGCCCAACCGGTTTAATTGTATACTTTTGATGGATTTGCAACTAATTCAAGTGAAGCACAACAATTGTCCACACATTTTCTATACTTGATAGAAGTTCAGGCAACGATTTAAGCTCCTTGCAATTCGACAATCCAAGATATTGAAGCTTGGAAAGACGAGTAAGAGACGACGGTATGCTGATGAAGTTGTTACCACTAAGGTCAAGTTCTTTCAAAGAATATTGACAACAAATATCATTAGGAATATCGAAAAGATTGTAGTCCCTCAGATTCAGCTAACTCAAACCTAACAATGAAGGTAAAATCAAAGTCATGGAAATTATACTTCCTCTTTGAATTACCATGAAAAGGGAAGGCAAATTTTGTAGTAACTTAGATGAAGATCCCTTGCGCCCATTGAATGACAAAACTTTTAAGATTTTTTAATTGAGAAATGAAGGATGGTGGTTTTCGTATGGCTGTTCTACTTAAGTCGAGCTCTTCCAAAAACTCCAGTTGCTGCAAATTCTCTGGCAAATATTCAACTTTATAACAACCAGAAAGATTAAGAGTTTTTAAACTTTTACATCCACTTATGCTCCTTGGGAGACTCACAAGGTTTCTGCAATCTTTCAAATTTAACAAAACAAGACTGCTCAAATTTCCAATTGAAGAGGGAAGTTGTTCAATGCTTGTCCCATCTAAATAAAGCCTTAGCAGACATTCCATCTTACCATCAATCTCTAGAAAGCTTTTAGCAACCTGAATGAGTAAATATTTCAAGGGATTCCATTCCAATTTTGATTGGAAGACTCCTAAGACTTTTGCAGTCTTTTAAATTCAAAAGTTTAAGTCTTCTGAGATTTCCAATTGAAGAAGGTAGCTCTTTAATGTTGGTCCCATCAAAACAAAGCTCCAACAAACATTCCATTTTCCTATCAATTCCGAAAAGCTTTGAAGTTTTGAACAACCCGAAAGAATTAACATTTCAAAAGATTCCATTCCAATTTTGGTTGGAAAACTCCTCATACTTTTGCAGCCTCTTAAATTCAAAAGCTTAAGCCTCGTAAGAACTCCAACAGATGGATGAACATATACCAATCTAGTACAACCTTCCAAAACCAAAATTTCAAGATTTGGGGAAGTTGTGAAGTCCAATGCCTTGATCAGGTTCTCCGACTCTTTGAGGTTGAGCACTTTCTACTTATACAGGGGCTGTTAAAAACAATAATAGATTAGAGATAAAAGAAGAAAAGATATGGTGAAGGTTATTTCTATTTTTCTATGATAATAAAAAAATTATTCATTCTTCTCGAAATTAGTTAGAAAACAAAGACAAAATGAATTAATTCTTACTTTTTTTCCTTCCATAGTTGTTCAGTGTTGCTATAAGATAGGAGAAGTATAACAAGGTTTTCCTGTTGAAACTTGAAGGCAATGATCTTAAAAGACATTCCATCTAATCTGAAAGTCGTAGCTCATTGAAAAGATATGCGAGATCACAACAAATTGACCAACAAAGGACTCTGAGCAGTCTTAATCTTTTCATCTTCAAGAAGACATCGGTGCTTAAAGTGAGAGTCTAGCTCATTTCCCTAAGTAGAATAGGAATATGATTATACAAATACAAAACATTTAGTATCTAAATTGTTATGTTGCTTCATCGTTTCTTTTTTGAAATGTTCATGTCTAACATTTGTATCATAAGCATATTAGATACTGATATGAAGATATGATCCTTCAAGAAATCTGAAAAACAATGAATATATATATATATATATATATATATATATATGATCATACCAAACATATATGCATATATAGCACTACATCCATATTTTAATAACACAGCTTGAAAGAATTTAAGCTGATATTCACAAACTCACACAGCTAGAAACCATGTTATACACACAAGAAAATTGTTTTGCTAAAAAGAAAATGCAAGCAAATAGATACAACTGAATGCTGCGACGTTACATAAATAAGTGTGCATGTTTTTTTGAATGCTGCGACGTTACATAAATAAGTGTGCATGTTTTTTTCTTTTAGATACAACTAAAAGGAAAATTTTCTTTTTCCTTTTTCTTGAAATAATAAGCATTTAAGATTTTTGCCAATTTTTTTATAAAAATAAAAAAATAACAACAACATCAACATCAACATTATACATAAATAAGTGTGTATGTTTTTTTACCTTTAATTTTCGATGATCATATTTTCAATTATTTCTGTAGCCTAAAAAAAAAAGACTACTAAAACATAAGACAAAATCTCGTGAAAATATTTATGATTATCAAACATTTTTTCAACTAAAGTAATTCAATCAAACATTCTTTTATACATTTATCATGTAGGATTTTTTTTAATATTTATAATAAAAAAATTTACTGATACATTTTAGAATATACAGGACACATGTACTCATTTTATTTTATCAATATTTAAATAAACACTTATTATTTTTTAAAAACAAACACTTTATAAATATAATAGGTTATATATATTTTTGTCAAAAACGTCATAGTTTTGTGTTGAATCGCAAATTTAATCTTGTTTGAATAATTAAGTTTAAGTAAAAAAAAAATATAATTTCTATGCATGGGATAACTTATAGTTTTTATTGTTAGGAATTTTTCTCTAACAATTTTTCTTCCCATTTCTTGTAGCAAGTCATGTATCCGCAATTGGTTGTATTCATTATAGGTTAGTAGAGACTTTTTAATGAGAACATCAATTTCAATATTTGGAAAAAAACTCACAACCATCCAGTACTTCCATTATAAAATCTTTCTCCTCCCCATTAAAAGAAGCATGCTATATCCAGAAATATATTCTTCTCCCTTTCTTCCAATCCATCAAAGCTTATTTGAAGTCTGTCAAGAATTTCTTTGTTAGAATCTCTTTTAAGTCTTTCTATTGTACTTCTCCATTGGCTTACATCTCTATCGCACAAAAAAGAACCCAAAACTTCAATAGCTAACGGGAGACCAGTAGCATGACCTACAACATATTCAACAAGCTCAATGAAATCCTCACTATCTCGCAACCGAAAGCTTTGAAATTGAAAAGATGAAGTGCATCATTGCCTTCCAATGTTGTAGGCTTATACACACGATCAACTCGATAGGATCGGAGCAAATGTTCATCTCTTGTTGTTACAATGATTCTACTCCCTAAACTGAACCAATTACGCCCACCAACCAAGCATTTCTAGTGTATTATGTTATCAACATTGTCAAGAACAACAAGAACCTTTTTGTGAGACAAGCTATGGCTAATTATGGCTTTCCCTTCATGAACATTGAAAAAGATTAAAGCTTTCATCAAACAAGATCTGAGAAAATAGTTGTTTCTGTAAAGAAACAAGTTCACATTTCTCAAACTTCTCCAACATGAGCAAGAAAGTTTTTACCCTTCAAAATGAGGTAACATTTGATTGTAAACAACTCTTGCGAGGGTCGTTTTGCCAATGCCACCCACACCACAAATTTCTATGATACAGACATCATCTTCCCCATTTTTTATTTCCGAATGCAATTTGTCCAAGCTTGGACTGATTCCAACTAAATCATCTTGGACAATTGTGTTATGAGTACTCCAATGTTTACTGTTGTTGATTCAGTTAGTTAAAGTAGTTATGTTGTTAATATAGTTGTTGTTGTTATTTCTGGTACAGTTACATTGCTATGTTAAATAGTCATAGCGTTCTATTCTATACACATTCTAAAATCAAAAGGAAAGTTTCTTCTTCTTGTTAATTTGTTATCTAACAAATTGGATATGTTTGACATAACTTTGCTGATATTTTGTTGACGATGTCTCTGATAAATTCTAATTCATGCCTACAAAGATATAAATTTTTAATTTTTAATTAAGAAGCTTATTGATACGTCTATGAAGTTAATTGATCTAGGAAAGAAAATAAGAAGTGAAACGCATAGTACTTAATGGAACAAGTTTAGGATACACTTGGAGGACTTGAGTTTATAGTTGTTCTGGTGTTATTGCCTTATTTGCCTTATAACACTAGAAAATAACAATTTTCCAATTTTGTCGATATATATATATATATATAAAAAGTTGTAATCATTAAATTTAAAACTAAAAATAATAAAAAAATACCTATAAAGTCACTTCAGTTAAAGCATTTCTCCACTTTTGGATCTTTGCTTCATCTTCCTTGTATCTCTCTTCATGTTTGGCAAAAGCTGCTTCAACTTTCTCTTTTAGTTTGCTTAAATCAGATGGATCCACACCATAGAAAATTGGAAATACTTTATTACCATTCTCCTTTTTCTGTTTAACAATCTCAGCAAGTTCCTCCAAGCACCAACCTGAAAAGACATAGTTTTCCGAGAAAACGATTCCTGAGCACCATGATTGTTGAATTGCTTTGAAGAGCTCAGATGCAATCTCTTCGCCGGCCTCCAACTTTAGATCATCCCTGAAAGTAACAATTCTGCTCCTTCTCAGAGCATCATAGAGATGATATCAAGAATACATCATATTTTTTTTGTCTAGGAATAGACGAGGAAGTTGAAGGTAACGACGACACGAGGAAGTATGATAAGGTGGCTCAGTATGCAGAAAGAAACTAGAAACAGTCCAAGTATAGGAGCATCAAGAAAGGGAAAGCAGATCAAAATATATCTTAAAAAAGATGGTTGACCAAATTAAAAAATAATTACAGTTGAGTAACTTGTGGTGTAATATACCCAAAAATTTTTATAATGTGTCCAATAACTTTCTTAACATGTTTATGCGGAAACTTTTTTACTCTCTTAAATGCACCATCAAAAATACATTACACAATGAACAAATAATTGCTCTCAAAGCTTATTCAAGTCTCTTAATTGTATAAGAGTTTTGAGACTTGTTAATAAGCTTGAGATTAATTACAATCAATTCTCCTATTAAATAAGCAAAATAAAAAAATACAAAATAATAGTAAAGACCAACGTAATGTAAAGTGTTGGAGATATGTCTTCAATTCTATCCCAATCCAATCTCCACAACCCAATGAATATGATTGCATGATCCAGTTCAATCCAATCTTCAAGGTAAGTTTCATCAAATGGATTGAACTTCATAAACGAATTTCTATACTTTCACAATATCGGCATTATTCAAACATGGCAATTAACAGAGGTCTATTGTAGTATTAGTTATAGTAGCCACTAATGTTGGCACTTTGACAGTCACTTCAACACACTTGTCTCGACATGCTTTATTGTACAGTATTTGTACTTCTAAACTCTCCCTGGAAGATCTTTTTATGCCCTTTTATGTGCTCATCAATCTTTGTTTTTTTGGACAAGTTAAAATTTTTTTATTAAAAGTAAAAAAAAAATACAAAGTCAAAATAACTTTGCGTCATTAGATTACGAAAACACTCAAGCTTCAAGGAAACAAGACAACTAGATAAGACACCAAAAAAAGATTCCATGACACCTTTGATACAAAACAGATTCGTCAAAGCAAAGCATCGTACAAAAATCAACGATAAACCCAGAAAGCATTCCCACATTCACCAAATCAATTTTTTATATGTGCATCAAATTATTTCAAAGTTAACGTTTATTTCCTATTAGCTTTTGTATTCCCCTTAATATATATTGTCGAGCTTGAGTACAAAAATTAATAAATGAGCTTAGTCGAGAGTTCCAACCTTTGAGTCAAACTCAACTTTGACAATATTCAGGCTTGACTTGACTTGATTACACCTCATGTATCTTTCTAATTTTGTGCTAATGGTCATGATGTCTTGTTGTAACTAGAGTTGAATCTTACTGTGATTATGTGAATATTAATATGACGTAAATTATAATTGTCTGGTGCTCATATAGAACTAATTTTGTTTAGTTTTTAATTGAAACCATGTAACACCCCTAACCATGTAATTAGAGATGGTCGGCAACGAAAGTTGGGGTCGAGGTGAGGTAAGCCTAGTCCTTGGAAAAGGATTTGAATCGGGTCACGGACCTAACGGGTACTCTAGAAATGATACTCGAAAAGGGTATTTCAGGGATAATGACAATGAGGAAGCCCTGGTTCTCAACTTTCTTCCTGAACAAGAAGAATTCATTCAAGGGTTTTATTTGTTCTTCTTGTTGGGTACGTGTTTGGTTTTTTGAAAGTTAGTATGACTGAATTTGTTATTTTTTGAAAGTTAAGTGACTGGGTTAAAAGTTGAATGATTGTTTTGTCATTAAGATCAAAGTTGAGTGACTGTTGGTGTAATTTACCCTTATATATATTTCGGGTTAAAAATAATGTGGTGGTCGGTTCAATTCCAGGTCACCTTTCTATCACATCTGTAACGGAAAATAGTTAGTAGGACTGATTTGTTATTTTTTTGAAAGTTGAATGACTTAATTCCAGAGTGACTATTTTGTCAATTGCATCAAAGTTGAGTGAATGTTGGTGTAATTTACCCTAAATTATATTTGCATTTGTTTTTGGATAAATATGGTGAAGGTGAAACCAAGAATATATCTAGTTCACTTAGATCAGGAATGTGATGAGCTTGAACTGTCTTTCAAATCCCCAAGTGAGTGGTGCAGGAACAAGCATGACTGGGGTAAACTATTTCACAAGCCGTGTCTTTAATTCTTCTTTTCAGACCTTTTTATATGCGTTTATTCACACAACCAATGTAATCAATTTATTAAAACAGTAGCGTAGAAATGAATGTATAAAATCTAAATCCCATATGGATAAAACAATTGTTCTATATATTATTTATAAAATCAAACATTACATGTTTTCAATGCTTTCCAAGTGTTGGGATGACGCGATTTACCTCACGAATGGGTAGCCACTCTCTTAATCGAAAACGGATTCGGCCTTGCCAACTATTTTTTTAATTCTCCTTTTCTCATTTTAAAAAGACAATTCTTTGGGAGGGGGACAGCAGGATTCAAAATATTGCATTCAAAATTACCAACATCGATGATAAGTCTTGCAGTCACTGCTCGCTCCAACATGGTGCTAGGAAGATCCATAGGATACAAATAAGGCTTGTATAACTGATCGACAATGGGAGAAGATCTGCGGAACCCGCCCCTCGTTTCGGAGCAGCTGCACATTTCAAAATATTACCATTGGATGCCTATAATGTTGTTTTGGGTGATTCAATGCTTGCTTCAATAGAATTCAAATTGCCTAAGTTCAGTGGAGAATAAAATGCAACTGCACAACTAAGTGAAACAAGCAAAAGGATAATCTAAAGATACAATTTAGATTGAAGCCGGTGGAAGTATAGAATGGAGTTCCTTGAGAAAACAGAAATTCATATATAAATGTATAAAATGTGAAGTCCCATATCAACAAAACAATTATTTCCTATGTTATTTATAGGCTGCCGAAGGCACCCCCGTTCACCACGAATGGGTAGCCAATTTCTTAATGGATTTGACATTGTTCCCTCCCAAACCGGTGTGGGTGTATCCTATCCCTCATGGTTAGGTAGCATTTACTTTTTTTTTTTCTGATCAATAATATCTTTCCATGTTTTCTGTTTTACCTTACAAAATGGAAAATGTTTCTGTTTTTGTTTTACTGATTTTTTAATTATGTTTGGCTTAATCTCAAAGTTGTTTGTATTAATAGTCAGTCTAATGATACTCGATTGAATTATCCATCTCCTCGGTAATGTCATTTTGCTCTGTATTATCTATTACAATCTATTGACCTTGCCTCACTTCTCTGATCTCTCTACGATTTTTGCGACCTGTCTTTTCAATTTCACTGTAAAAAACTATTGGTTCCAACGAGTTGCCTCTAGTAATAAATCAAAAGAACTTGTAAGAATCAAACAAAATAAAAATAAAAATAAAAATCTAAAAATTAAATTAAAAAAAGTATTAAAATTAAAATAAAAAATGGCTAAATCAATAGAAATAAAGTTTTACTAATATTCTAGTCCCCGGCTACGACGCCAAAAACTTAATGCATCATGAACTAACTAAAAATTTGACTAAGGCAAGTGCACCTATCAATTAATAGTATAGCTACGATGAACAAGAAATCATTCCCACGAATATATATTAGACGTACTAGTAATTGCCGTTTTTCTATTATTTAACTGATAAATTAGAGTGATTGATTAAAACTAAAATTAGCTAAATTAATTAACTTACGAACACAACAAAGGAGAAAACATGAAAACAAACGATTAACAACCAAGAAGCGAAACAATACCCAAGAAAGAGCTCACCTAGATTTCATCTGTCACTATCAATCTAAATTTTGCAATTTCTTTACTTAGTAACTTGATTTGTAGAAATCCCTAAATTATGTTAATATCTCTTTCCAAAGTAAAAGCAACTGCCTCTAGGTTAATTAATTGAAATTTCTTTCTAATTAAAACCTCTATTATCGCATTAACTCGTTCTATGGATTCCCCTATTAGTTTTGACTCTAATTCGATAGATTTATGTCGTCTTATTTCTAAGATTACATGCAGCTCCACTCAATTATGCAAAATCTACTCTTAAACAAGAACTATTTCTCCTGTAATTTAAGCACATCAAGCATAGATCAATAATCAAGAAATATTAAACTAAGAATTAAGCACACATATTTGATAACAATATCTAAGTATTTATTACATAAAATAAATATCAAAAGACAAACTTCATCATAAGGTTCATCTCCACTAGGTATTTAAAAAATTAGTTCATACTTGAAATTAAAAACATCCCAAAGACAATATATCCAAAAGAAATAAAGAAACACATTACAAGTTTTCATAACATTTTTTATAAAGTGTTTAACAACTTTCATAACATTTTTTATGTCAAAACTTGTTTACTCTCTTAAATGCACTCTCAAAAATACATTCCACAATGAACAAATAATAGCTCTTAGTGCTTAGTACAAAACCTATTCAAGTCTCTTAATTATATAAGAGTTTCGAGACTTGCTAAGTACTAGAGATTAATTGACAACCAATTCTCCTATTATACAACATCTAAAATAGAAAGATCAAATATAATAACAAAGACCAAAGTAATATAAACTCTTGGAGATATGCCTTTAATTCTATCCCAATCTAATCTCCACAATCTAAAGAATATGATTGCATGATCCAATTCCATCTAACCTTCAAGATAAGTTTCTTTTAATGGATTGAACTTTATAGACGAATTTTCATACTTGCGCAATATTAACATCATTCAACCATACCATCTAATAGAGGTCTACTGTAGTGTTGATCATAGTAGCCACAATCGTTGGCACTTTGGCAACCACTTCAAAACACTTGCCTCAACATGTTATATTCTACTGTCTTTGTACTTTTAAACTTTCTGCAAAACATCCTTTTTATGGCCTTTTATGTGCTCATGAATTTTTTTTTAGGCAAGCCAAAAGAAATTATTAAAAGTAAAAAAGAGTATAAAGTCAAAATATCTTTGCATCATTACATTACAAAAACACTCAAGCATCAAAGAAACAAGACTAGATAAAACACCAAAATAATAATCCATGACACCTTTGACACAAAACAGATTCGTCAAGGCAAAGCATCTTACAAAAATCAAAGATAAACCCAAAAAGCATTCCCACATCCATGAAATGATTTTTTTTATATATATGTTTTAAATTATTTCTAAGTTAACATTTCTTTGCCATTAGCGTTTGTATTACCACGTTCATCAAATCCACATCATTAGTGTTGCATGCAAATTAATCAACATCGATAAGCCTTATAGTCACTGCTCTTTCCAACATGGTGCTAGGAAGATCCAAAGGATACAAATAAGGCTTGTATAACAGATCGACAATGGGAGAGGATCTGCGGAACCCCATTCATGTTTCTTCTCTGAACTTTTAACCAACATGTCAAATTTATATCTGTGGAACGGCCATTCGGGTATCTTTGTCCCTTGTTTCGGAGCAGCTGCACATTTCTAATATATTTGGAAGATTAATTATATTCATATGTTTGTATCTAAAAAAATATTAAATAAGAACAATATAATATAATATACCACTGGATGCCTATAATGTTGTTTTGGGTGATTCAGTGCTTGCATCAATAGAATTCAATTTGCCTAAGATTCAGTGGAGAACAAAATGCAACTGCACAACAAAGTGAAACAAGCAAAAGGATAATCTAAAGATACAATTAGATTGAAGTCGGTGGAAGTATAGAATGGAGTTCCCTGAGAAAACAGTAATTTATATATTAATGTATAAAATGTAAAGTCCCATATTAACAAAACAATTGTTTCCTATGTTATTTATAAAGCCCAACATTACATGACTAGATTGCCTTCTAAGTTGAGCCTTGCTAGAGATGACCCTAGCATGTTGCTTTATCTTAGGCTGCCGAAGGCACCCCCGTTCACCACGAATGGGTAGCCAATTTCTTAATGGATTTGGCCTTGTTCCCTCCCAAGCCGGTGTGGGTCTATCCTAACCTCCATGGTTAGGTAGCATTTACTTCTTTTTCTTTTCCTCTTTTTCTGTTTATAATATCTTTCCATGTGTTTTTGTTTTACCTTACTAAATGGAAAATGTTTCGATTTTTGTTCTACTGATTTTTTAATTGTGTTCGGCTTAATCTCAAAATTGCTTGTAGTAACAGTAAATCTAATGATACTCGACTAAGCCCCTATCAAAGTGAGCTTGGCATAATCGTACATATTCCAAGGAGTAGGACATGCAGGAGGTTGCCGATTACTAAGATTATTATCCATCTCCTCAGTAATGTCATTTTGCTCTTGATCATCTATTACAATATGTTGACATCGCCTCGGTTCTCTAACCTTTTCAATTTCACTGTAAAAAACTATTAGTTCCAACGAGTTGCCTTTACTCATAAACCAAAAGATCTTGTAAGAATCAAACAAAATAAAATTATAAAAATTGAATTAAAAACAAAAGTATTAAAATAAAAATAAAAAATGGCTAAATAAATAGAAACAAAGTTTTTTTGTAATATTCTAGTCCCCGGCAAGGGCATCAAAAACTTAATGCATCATGAACTAACTAAAAATTTGACTAAGGCAAGTGCACTTATCAATTAATTGTATAGCTACAATGAGCAAGATATCATTTTCATGAATACTAGAAGTACTAGTAATTACTGTCTTTCAATTATTTAACTGATAAATTCGAGTGATTGATTAAAACTAAAATTAACTAAATTAATTAACTTACAAACACAACAAAGAACAAAACAGGAAAACAAACAATTAACAATCAAGAAACGAAACAATACCCAGGAAAGAATTCACTTAGATTTCATCTGTCATTATCAATCTAAATTACGGAATTACTTTACTTAGTAACTTGATCTGCAGAAATCCCTAAATTATACTAATATCTCTTTTGAGAGTAAGAGCAACTGACTCTAGGTTGATTAATTGAAATTTCTTTCTAATTAAAACCCCTATTATTGCATTAACTCATTTTATGGATTCTCCTATTAGTTTTGACTCTAATTTGATAGATTTATGTCGTTTTATTTCTAAGATTACATGCAAGTCCACTCAATTATGCAAAATCTACTCTTAAATAGGGTCTATTTCTCCTCTAATTTAAGCACATCAAACATGGATCAATAATCTAGAAATATCAAACCAAGAATTAAGCACACATAATTGAGAACAATATCTAAGTATTTATTACATAAAATAAAAAATCAAAAGATAAACTTCATCATAGGGTTCATCTCCCCTAAGTATTTAGAAAATTAGTTCATGCTTGAAAATAAAAGCATCCCAGAGACAGTATATCCAAAAAGAAATAAAGAAACACATTATAATCTCTTGAGAAATCAACTAGGAGTCTTCAATCTTGATGAAAATATGCTTCAAAATTGGCTTCAATAGTGTTTTCTGGGTTGTTTTCTTGAGTATTCTATAACGGCTCTCTCTCATCTTCTTATTTTTGTCATATATATGTCTTAAAATGCTCAAAAAACTTAAAAATCATGTTTTCCTATAGTTTAGAGTGCCAATTCATGGAATCGAAACGACTTACCACATGGTCATGTAACAGGCCATGTGGCTCCTGTTCCTTACTTTATTTTTTTTTATTTTTGCACATTTTTCGCTCGTTTTACTCCCAAATGATCTCTTAAATATAAAAATATTAATTTAAAAGATTAGGAGTATAAAATTCACCATTAGCATCAAATAATCACCTAAAATCGCATTAAGAATGGGATTAAAACATGTTACTTTTAGCAGTTATTAGCTATAAATCAATGAATGGAAGGGCAAGGAAGATTTTGAGGAAATCTATTTAGATGATTACGATTTTGTGTTTGGCTTAAACTTCCTTGATAGGATTAAGACGATTCTTTTTCCTTTTGCCAATCAAATTCATATTGTTGTTGGTCCGTTATCACAAACCATTGTGTCGATGAATCGAGATATAAAGGTTGGAACTAAGGTGTTGCTATCAATCTAGCTAATCAAGGATGTTCCATATGCTAGTGGAGCATCAAATTGATATGAAGTCTGTTGAGATATCAGTGGAGCTACCACCTAGGGGAAAGGTGGGTTGTGCATTAAACTTTAGGAATGTTGTAAGTAAGTATAACCCAATTTTGGCCCGGGCCTACTGAAACCCAAACAAATTAAATCCCAACCCAAAACAACCCAACAATCCATAAGACCCAAAACCAAACCTAAAAACTAAACCCAATTCAACCTAACCCAAACAGCCCAAATGACTAAAATCCAATTCAAGCCCAATCTAATCCTAGCCCACTACAAACCCAAATAAAAAAAAATAAGAAAATAGCAAACCCTAGGTGCGCCGCACCTAGGGTGTCTGACCCTCTAAGGACTGCCACCAACTGCCACGCTGCCACTGCCTCTGTCACGTCTCCACCGCCCACTTGCACCTGCAAGGATCAAAAAGCAGAAAAGACATCATAGAGTATAGATATAATCGTGTAAAAAAGGGGCTATATAAACCATGAAAAATCGAATGTAAAGCCTCCTTTTTTTTTTCTTCAGATTTTTATCAAATAAAAAAGATAGATTCAAACTCACCAAACAATCAAAAAAGGACAGTCAATAGTTGAAGAGAAAATCGAATCGTTTCTAAGGCTTCTTTTTCTTTTTTTTTTCCTATTTTCGAATTTATTTCTTTAAAAATAATAAAAAAGGGGGGAGCAATTTTACCTGAAGCGTCGTCGTGCACGTCGGTTGTCGGTGGCGGAGACACGGCGGTGGCTCGGCCGAAATCCCACCGGCTCTCGGGCCCTGCATAGAGAAAAGAGAGGGGGACCTTTTTTTTCAAGCAAAGTGAGGAAAAGATTTTTTTTTTTAAAAAAAATGGGCTTATATAGCCACTCAAAACGATGTCGTTTTGGCTGACATCCTAAAGCCCCAAAACGACGTCGTTTTGCCCCTCTGACCCGAGATCCGACCCGCTCCAGGCCTAGGATCCGCGTGTTTTTAACGGAAGGGCTAATTGCACTTTTAGCCCTTCCGCTTTTTTATTACCCTGCAATCAAGTTTTTCTTATATTTTAATTTTGCCCAGTAATTTACTTCGGTTTTCAATCTGGCCCCCCTGATGTTGTGCGTTTTGGAGGAGAAGGAAAAATTTCCCTTTTGATCCCTCCTTGTTATTCGCGCGTTCAATGGGGTCCTTTTCCTTTTATTTTTTTGTAGATTTGCCTTGAACTTCCGTTTTAAATTCAATTTAGTCCCTTTTTTTAAGTTATTTTGCAATTTTTATTATTACTATTATTTAATATTTATTATTATCATTATTAGTATTATTATTATTTAATATTTCTATTATTATTATTATCATCATCATCATCATCATCATCATCATCATCATTTATCTATTTTTATTTTTACTTTTATTTTTATTTTATTTTTTGTATTTTTACTATTTTTTGTTTATTATTATTACTATTATTACAATTATCATTATTTTATTTTTACTACTATCATTATTATTATATTTATTATTAGTATTATTATTACTATTACTATTATTTTTATTTTTATTCTTGTTACTAGCATCATTCTTCTTATTAGTACTATTACTATTGTTTATTTATTTTTATTTTTGCTATTATTATTATATTTTTTAAAATAGTTTTACCTAATATTTACTCATTTATTTATTTGTTCACTATTAGATTTTTAATTAATTTTTTAATTTTCATTTGTTTTCTTACTAATTTTTTTATATATAATTGGTTTATTATTATTATTATTATTATTTATTTGTCTTATTTTTATTTTTGCTCGTATTATTATCAGTTACATTAATGCATTTATTATTATTCTATTATGCATATTAGTACCGTAATTTATTTAACTTTTTTCTACGAAATCGTGTTACATTTTTCTGATACACTAAAAATGGTGTTTAAACAAACAATATATCGTAATTTTAAATTTGAAAGGTCGTTCCTTAACTTACGGGGTTTTGACTTTTTCGATAAATCCAAACAAACAAATGTTTTAAAATTTTTTTATCTCGAGAATTACGAAGAGCTCGTGTTCTAACTTACGGAATATGATTTCTTTATAAATCCAAGATAATCAAACATCTTTCAAAATAAAATTTTTCGGCATTTACTCTCGTATCGGGAATTTAAGACATTGTGTGCTAACTTACGGGACGTAATTCTTTTTCTAATATGCCCTGTTCTTAAAAAAATTTCAATTTCATGATAAAAGATCGTATTTAAAATTTCTTCAAATTTTCAATTTTCGACACTAAAGACATCAATTAATCAACTAGGTACCAACTTTTAGGTGTATCGAGGGTGCTAATCCTTCCTCGTGTGTAACCGACTCTCGAACCCGTTTTATGGATTTCGTAGACCTAAAAATCACCATTTTGATAAATTTAAACTTTTATTAAAATGATTAAATTACGAGGTGACCCGATCACACTTCATCAAGAATGATTGTTGGCGACTCCCGTTTTTTTCATTTTCATTTTCAAAATCAAAGTCGACCCTCGACTCCTTTTTCAAAAAAATGGTTTCAATAGTAAGGATCATTTTGAACACTTTAGTAGTGTTTTGCATTCTAACTTGTAGACTTGGCTAGAACGTAGGGGCCCTTTCAAAGTTTTGAAGCAAGGAAATCTAGGGGCTATGGCCAACCTGAAGTCTAGTTGTAAAAATCGAGAGGATTCCAATCGAGGCAAGTTAGAATATGGGCAAGTGAGAGTCGTGGCTTGTTGCCAACGAGATGTACCAACGAGATGAAGTAGATATGAAAAATTAAGCTACCTTGGTTAATAGGGAAACTAATCTTAAAAGATTGAGGGGAATCATATCTAATAAGATTAGATTTGGTTTGATTATGTAATCTTGTAAATCCTTTAATTTTAGGGATAAGTTTCATCTTGTCTATCGATGTAATTTGATCTATACCATCAATTTTGGGGAAGTTCAATTATAGATAGAAAGCTTCCCCCTCAGTTTTAAATCATCCATTGTTTTTGTATTTATTGAGAGTGAATACAATTGAAAGCATTTACTCAAACACCTCTCTGCATAGTTTTTCTATGGCTATTCTGTTCTTTAAGTACTTTTTGGCTTTGTGTTGCTTCTACTATATATATATTGGTTCCCTGGAGGAATTCTGTATGAATCCTTAATTGTTGGTGGTTAGGCAGACTTAGGTGTGCTTGAAATAAAGGAATTGCCTAAGGCCGCATAGATTGCGAGACTAAATCCTAGCCCCGTGACACAAGTAGTAGGGTGAAGTGCAAGCAGACCAAAATTCAAGTTACGAACTTAGCAAAAGTGCGAGTTGACAAATGTGCGATCTGTGCAAAGTGCATGTTGAATGAAATGTGAGCGGGAAAAATGCATGCTCACCAAAATGTGAGCTCATTAAAGTGCAAGCTTGCGAGCTGGCTAAGATGCAAGTTGGTTGATATACTGACCAAGGCACTTGAAAAGGTCATGTTTGAATATTTAAGGAAGATGGATGGTGTCAGCAGCATGGAGGCCAATGAGAGCGTTGAAAAGGACCATCTATGTAGCTGGTTGTTTTTTTGGTGTTTACAAGCAGTTGTTACTCTTTGGTGAATGAATACAACATTCTATTTTGGTTCATTTTTTGTTTAGTTGCAATATAATGTTGCTTAGTTGAGTATGATTGAGCTAAAAAGTCAGCTTATCTATGTGTGCAAGTAAAGTTTTACAAGTTTCAAGTTAGTGATGGCGGGTAGTATTTGGTGATGTTATTTGGCTTTAAATTGTATTGTTTTATGTTGAAAATATAGCATATCACTTTGCAAATTAGTTCAGGGTGTAATCTTTGGCTCAATTTTTTATCTCTCCTTTCTTTACTTAAGTATCTAAAGTGTTGTAGCTACTTTGAATCGATTGTTTGATGTTTAAATCGGTTCCTTGCAACTTTGAATTGAGTCATTCTTATTTAAATTGATTCTAAAATGTTTCATTTGATTCAAAACACAACAAAGTCGATCACTTTCTTAGTACAAGCTCTTAATATTTCCATTGATGTTACTTTCTTTCCTATCTGAGTTCAATAGAGGAAAATGAATATTCACAAGGAGCTCACAGTCCATTAAATGTCTTAAAGATACTTTGTTCTCCAACCTCAAATCCCTGCACCCAATCATGCACACCTCACTAGTTTTAGCACCATAAAACCCTTCAATAAAAATTTGGATTTTCTATTTCAGCATCAAATTAGATACCAAACTAAATCGCTTGAAGCTAATTTTATGGCTGATATTAAGCAAGCTAATGTTTGCATCAGATTCAAAGCTAGGATTTATAGGCCTTGAGCTTAAGAATGGTATTAGAAAGGGAAATCTCTAAAATGGCTAATTACCCACTGTAAAAGGATTTAAAGAACCCGATAAAGTTCTTCCTTTGGAACTTTTGATTAAGATATGAAAGTTCTTGTCTTTAGAATAGCCATTTGGATATTGTCCCCTTTTGTTCCTAGTGGGATTCTTCGTTGCATAAAACTTTTTTACTTTGTCCATTTCACTATACTCATTCTTCATACCTTGAAGTTGGAACTACCCCTGTTGTGGTGGTTGATATTTCAAAACAAGATCCCATCAAAGAAACCATGTTTGTTTCTAGGCTTCTCACTCTAGATTTCACCTACAACAATAATTGTGCTATGGATATACAAAATTACAAGGAAATATCAAGCTCAACCTTATTGTGTAGTCTCCAACATGAAACTTCTCTAAGAAGCTCGATGCATCATGGATTCGACAAGCAATGTCACAAAGCTGGTTTTTCTTAGTATCTTAATATTCTTCCCCAGGTAATGTTGTGTTGAAGTTCTAGAGAAGTAATATGTAACACCCCAAACCCGACCTAGATGTTATGGCCAAATCTGGTGATGTCACATGGAATGGGTTAGAAAACAAAGCTATCTCGATAAAACCCTTAGGCTTATAAACCCTTATTTGCTTTCATTTATTTCAAAACATTTATTCATTTTCCTTAAAAATCCTTTAGCGCGGAAGTTTATGAAAAATCGTGATGTTTAAGCAATACAGTTCGTGATTTAGAAAACCTTGTTTAGGTAAACTGTCATTTTAAGAGGAATCATTTTGTTAAAGCATGCATATAACAGGCAACAAAACCAAAACCACAATTAAAGTCCATACAGTCCCGAAAGTCAAAGAAATTACAAACTCTCTAAAAACAAATACCGAAACTTATATAAAATCATAAAGCAAAATAAAACTGTTCTATGGCGAGTGGTCACCATCGAGTCCTCCGCTGCACCGATCTACCTAACTCTGTGGGTTACCTGTACAGAATAGACAGATGAGGACTGAGTTTACGTAAACTCAGTGTGTAACCTAACAGAATTAAGTATGAACACACACAAAATTTCACAAGTTAGATAAATTCAGATTTAGGCCTGGGCCCATGTTAGATACAGATACATATTCGAGCCAAAGCCCATTTCAGATACATATACAAATACAGACATGCAAATCAAATATCAGAATCCTACCCCATCCTCTACACACCATCTTCGACCATCCCTACACACCATGTGGGGTTTAAAACACACATCCAGCCTTACACACCACATTGTACCGATGTGGCACATAACAGATTAAGTGTAACCACGCTGCCATAATATAGGCGATAAACGTCTTTTAGACCATTTCCTCCATATATATATATCATCCTAACCCCAATATCAGATATGAAATATTCAGTTTCAGACATACAGATTAACCATGCTCATATGCTTACATACAGATATAACAAGCATATATGGATACATTCAACAGATAAATCAGTCATGCTTATATACAAAGAACAGAAGAACAAATCTTCAGTTTTCAAGGTTAAGATAGGCCTTACCGATTGATATGTCTTTAACTAACTATGATCACAATAAAGGCAAACGCACCTATCATTTAATAGTATAGTTATGTAAGACCGGTAATATCGTATCCACAAGGACCAAGAGTACTAGTAATTACTATCTTTCTATTATCTAGCCTAAGAATTGGAGTGATTTCTTTTAAACTAAAACTTAATTAAGAGCACGACAGAGAATGAATTGGGAAAAATACTTTTTAGAGAACTATATGAGAGAGGCAATATCCAAGGAAGAATCCACCTAAACTTCACTTATTATTTCTTATTCATACGATTTATTCACTTGACTTAATCCGTAGAAATCCCTAATTTATGTTAATATCTCTTTCAAGACTAAAAACAACTAACTCTAGGCTGATTAATTAAAACCACTATTGTCGCATTAATTCGAT
This sequence comes from Gossypium bickii, assembly GCA_025503065.1. Lineage (NCBI taxonomy): Eukaryota > Viridiplantae > Streptophyta > Magnoliopsida > Malvales > Malvaceae > Gossypium > Gossypium bickii. The sequence continues at coordinate 126,372,974 of CP106711.1, forward strand.
ATATGGATTCCCTTATTAGATTTGACTCTAATCCGACAGACTTTTTTCGCCATATTTCTAGGGCTGCAATCGACTCCGCTTAATTATGTTGATCTACTCTTAAACAGGGACTTTTGCTCCACTGAATAATCACATTCGACTTGAATCAATAACCTAAATTATCAAAACAAGAATAAGAACTCACAATTAAGAATAAGAACAAGTATTTATCTTTTAAATCAAATAATAATAGGATCCATCTAGGTTTCATCCCCTTAGGTATTTAAGGGATTTAGTTCATACTGATAGAGGGAAACATCTTAAAATAAGGAAAACTACAAAACATAAGAAAACCCAAAAACTTCAAGAGAAATTGATAGGAGATCTTCAGTCTTGATGGAGATCCTTCCTCCAAGCTGTTCCCAATGGCTGTCTTCAAGTATTTTCTGCCTTCTCCTCTCTCCTCCTTTAGGTTGCCCCCTAGGGTGTTTATATAGGCTTTGGGACGTCTTTCTTGGTCCACAAGTAGCCTTTTTCGAATAGAATTAGACATGGGATCGGCAGGGACACACCCGTGTTCGATAGCCTTAGGCCGTGCTTGATTCTGCTTGTCACACACGACCGTGTGGTCTGCCCATATGCGACGTTCCAGGTCGTGTTCAATTCTGCTCGTAACCCACGGTCGTGTTCGATGGTCTAGGTCGTGTTGATTTCTTAAGTAGGCCCATTTTGCCCCTTTTTGGCCCGTTTCTCCTTTTTTTTACTCCCTAAGCTGTCTTGAGTGTAAAACATGAAAAATAAAGGATTAGGAGCATTGAATTCATCAAAAATAATGAAAATTCATCCAAAAATAAACCAAGCATGGAGTCAAAATATGTATAAATTATGGTTTATCATTGACCCTATAGTAGGCCCACAGACGTTTAGGACGACTCGTGTGACCTTACGAAAAATCTCAATATAATGTGCAAACATGCCCGTATGGGCCCTCACGCTCGTGTGGCCCACACAGCTTAGCCCAATAATCGACACGCTCGTGTGTCATGTTTGTGTGGGCCCACACACTCGTGTGACCCACATGCCCAACTTGGCCTAGCCTGTGTGGCCCACACGGCCACAGTCGAACCACTACACAGTCATTTGCTACGCACGACCATGCCTTTGTCGATCACACGACCGTGTCCTCTCACACGGCCTATGACACGGGTGACCACACGCCTGTGGGCGTTGAAAGTGGCCTTTTTCAGCTTTTTTCGAAGCCTCATTTTCTATATTTTGGGTACACACCTGGTAATGTTTCGATACGAAACCACTTTTGAGCCTTTCGAAACCTAAATACAGCATACAAAACACCTATTCAGAGACTACATTCACTAATTTGTCAACAACAATCTGGTTAAAAACTCGAACTACCGACAACGAAAAATACCGTTAACCCCGATCAACAACCGAATAAGAAATCATAGTTCGACGACTTCTCCTACACCACAAAAATTATAGCAATGTCTCAACCTTCAGAAAAATAAAGATAAGAAGAATACAAACGAAAGCCCCACTTACCGATTACACGGTAACCACCAGCTCGAAACACCCAAACGAAGGTTAGAGATAGAAACAAACTAAGGGAAAGGTTTAATTCTGATGGAGAGTTGGGAAAACAAAAATAGCAAAAATAGAAGTTTGCTAGAAGGAAGAGGAACGTCAAAATACAGAGAGAAATTTTGGGAAAAAGATTTAGAACAGAAAAAAAAACACAAAATTAAATCTAATTAGATATTCTCCAACCTCTCACTATGTACACAACCACAACTACCTCAGAATCCCAAGACCACTCAAACACTCTCACGTACCTGCGCAAAAATAATACCTACGCTCACGCAGGGGTTCGAACACAGGACTTCTAACACTCTAACTCCTTACCACTTGAACCAGCTGGCTCACGCTAATGTGATCTAACAGAGAAATTTATATAAGCCCACTGAACTAGAGTAAGGCTTGGGTGAAAAACAACAAAATTAGCAAAGGTGAGACTTGAACCAAAACCTCATACACACACCCAGAACACCTAACCACTGAAGCAGGTACTCATTTGTGTCACATTTTCACAGAAATAGAAATATAATATTCAGGGCGTTACATAATACCCCATATAACAATTTTATATTGTTAGAATTTTGATACTAAGGAATGACTTGTAGTGAATAAATGAGAAATTCAGCAACAAAATTGTCTGCTAAAGTTTTATATTTTTTTCACTATATATTTGAACAATGTAATAGGGGTATTTATAACAAGAAGAACTCCTAAATATAAAAATAAATAAGAAAGATTCTGTGCTAAAAAATATCAAATGTATTATACTAATAAATACTAAATCTTTTAAAAAATATGGAAAACATAACTTGCACGCAAACTCTTCAAATCCAGCTACTACTAGTTCGCCAAAGTAATAAGCTCGTCTATGTTTGTAAGAGCTCGCCACTTATTATGAGTTCGCCCAAAAGACTATCTACCAAATAATTTACTTTAGGTCAGTTCGACAAATGTTATGCCATTTAGACTGTCTGCCATGTTTTGTTTACCAATCTTGGTTAGTTCGCCAAACTTAGAGTGTGCCGAGTTTAGGGAGTTCGCCAGTCGTGCATGTTGCATGAATAGTCATTTCACAACATATATACGTAGTGAGTTTTGAAAACCAGAGCTCTCGATTTATATGCATAATATTGATATGAGCTACACTTCAGGACTTTAACCCCACCATTGTAATAACCTTTCTGAAGTCTGGTAAATGGGAAGACATTAAAATCATCATCAATTGTTTTCAGTTCATGAACAACTGAATCATAGTAAATACCATAACTAAATCGAGTTGGAGTGCTAGAGACCATATCTAGGAGGAAAAACAGAAATAAAGCTTTGAAAGATGAAAGTTTTAATGATGTATAGAATATGGAACAATCCATAACTATAGGCTTAACTTTCTTCACACAAGAAGATAGGGAGGAAAAACTTCTATAGAGAACTTTGAGAAACAGTTGAGTGCCTAGGGTGTATTGATATATGTGTCGGACATATGTATTGAACTTAATTAGTTTATAGAAAATGAAGAATTCGAATAACACAGAAAAGTAACTTCGACCTATCCATAGGTTGGACTATGGCTCAAGCCCTAAAAATTTCAAGCCCAAGTCTATTTTTGGCTAGCTCAATCACCCAAAAAGCTCATACTACTCAAAAATTAATAAAATATTAAAAATATTGTTTATATTTTATTTTTTATTTAAATTGAATTTGGGCGATCCAACCTAGGACATAAAAAACCTTGTCCAAGCCCAACCTAACTAGGCTTATTGGGTCGAGCGAGCTACTGGCCCTAAACAAGTTTATTAATTTACTCTATGAATAAAGTCTCTCCGAACTTTGAGCTATTTGTGTGGTTCATATTAAATCAAATTTGAACAATTTTGTATTTATTTTCAATTAGATTAATTATATATCAAAAATATTTTTATGTAAATTTAATTATAAAGTTTATAAAATATTAGTATAAAATAATTTTTAAAATAATGATACAAACACTCGGAATCGACCAAACTTAGGTCGAGCTTGGACAAGGATATTTATGCCTCGGGCCAGTCCTATTTCAATTTAAATATTAAAAAATATTTTTAAAATTAAATTTAATTGTAAAATATTAATATAACATTATATTTTTAATATTTTATTAATTTTTAGACAGTAAAATAGACTTTTTGGGAGAATCAAGTCAAAAACGAGCCTAAGCTTGAAATTTGTTTGGACCCAAGCAACGACACAACTCAGCATGACCCATGGATGTGTCAAAGTAAATAATACTACTTTTTTGAATTTGTGAAAAAAATATTTTTCATATATTTTTTTTTATTTTTTAAAATTACAACCAAATCAACTATTTTAACTGCAAAACTGATGGGTCACCAAAATTTTTAAATAGAAAAAGTATAGGAACTCAATGTCTCAAAAATAAAGTACATTGACTAAAATTTGAATTTAGAAGAGTACACAAATCTTTGACACATTTAAAACATGCATTTAAATTTAAAATTTAAAGCATAGTTTGGTGATTATTTTTGTACTTTACCCAAATTTAATTTAAGTTTAATTAAAATCAAATGTTAATCTTGGTTCACTCTAACACTAATTTTTCATGGGAAAAACTACATCCAAAGTAAAAACTAAACTATTAATAATTTCGTTTTGGCCACTCGACTTCATAAAGTTATAAAATGGTTATTGAATTATTCGAAATTTTTTATTTAAGTCATTAAATTGTTCGAAAGTTTTTTTTTTTTTTTTTGAATTCATTGGATATATATATATATATAAGAAATTAAATAGCAAGCGCCAAACAACAATTCGATAATCGATTTGATGGATCAATACCCATCAACGGATAGAGGAACATTCCTTAGATCCAAGTTCAGCTGACAGTCAGTGTTAGAGTTCGTAGATTCATAATGTTCAAAGTTGTTTCATAAAAAAAACTGAATTGAAGAAGAGAAAGAAAAAAAAAAAAAAACTTTCGATTAGTGTAGGTAGTGCGAACAAATAATGTCATACAACAACAATTTTTAACAGTCTATTGCCTTTAATCAAAACTTTTAAGTAGCTCAATAATAATTTTATAACATTTTAAAGTTAAATAATCAGAACATAAACTTATAAATAATATAGTAGTTAATATGAATTACCTATTTTTCATGGATAATAAAAGTCATTTTCATGTGTCAACAATCGAAGGCTGTTGAGTGCCGTACGTTACCCATTTTTCATAGATGATAGAAGTCATATGCATGATTAAGCAAATGGAGACTATGGTCTAGGTCAAAGGTAGCAGTTAAGGTCTTACTCTAATAAATTTCCTTGTTCGACATATTTATGACCTAACTCAAGTCCATCATCTTGATTCAGATTATTATATTGTTTTTCCTCTTTCTTTTTTATATCAAACTTGATATTAAATCCCTAAAATTACTCCAATCCACATATTAACTTAAGTTACTCCAATAACCATTATTTTTAGAGTTGGACTAGTCGGTCGAATGGGTTAGATCTATAACTAGTTGAGGTACCAGTTCAGAATAAAGGGTTAGATCAATTGTCCCATGAACCCATTAAACTATAGTTGAACTAACAATTGAACCTATTTTTTTCTATTTTTAAATATATATTTTTATTTTTTAATAATTTATTCAATAAACTGGTTGGACCAATTCGACCTCTGGTCCAACTCTATAATTTTAACCGATTACACTTATTTCAATAGGACATACTAATTACAATAGTTACTAAACATGTGTAATTAATTACACCTACGCTCAAAATCAATTATCGGGTGACGTTCGAATTGCATCACCCTCGCTATATTTGATAAACGATTTAGATAGAAAGAGTTGAAGATTGAATATCAAAATCCGTGTTGGTTTTGGTTGGGATAGTGTAGAATCGAATATGTTAGATTTTATTTGTACATGGCAGCCAGGGGCATATTATCAAAGTCAACACCATTATCTCGACTTTCAGGAGGCAAATAAGAAATTTCACGCAATCCTTGACTCCCAGTTCCGTAAATTCTTGGGCATACTCGATTTTTATCTTCCATTGCTTAGGTGAAAAATAGTCAACAAAGAAAAAATTCTTCACTGACTATGACTATGGATTTCCACCCTTACGCGCTTTCATTGGTATTATTACTGAAATTGCTGAGAAACCTTTGTTTTGTTTCCTTTTAAATTTCATCTGTTGTTCTCTTCTTAATTTTCAGATTTTGAATGCCATATTCTGATATATTTTCATTCTCACACTTCATGTTGTCATTACCTTAACATGTTGATACTCCTATACTCAGAAACCTCTGTTTGAAATTTCATCTATTCTTCTCATTCTTGATACTCCTGTACTTAAAAAGACTGTTTGTAGTTTGTTTCTGGTTGGCTATTAGGTGATCTGTTTTGTGATTTTCAACACAAGTGTCAGATATATATCTTTTTCTTCTCATCATGTTGTCCTTACCTTCAACATCTTCATCTATTTCTAGACAAAAATACGATGTTTTTTTGAGTTTTAGTGGTGAAGATACCCGCAACAACTTCACAGATCATCTCTATGATGCTCTAAAGAGGAGTGGAATTGTCACTTTCAGGGATGATCCAAAGCTGGAAGTCGGAGAAGAGATCGCACCCGAGCTCTTCAAAGCAATTCAACAATCATGGTGCTCAGTAATCATTTTCTCGAAAACCTATGCCTTTTCAGGTTGGTGCTTGGAGGAGCTTGCTGAGATTATTAAACAAAAGGACAACAAGGATCATAAAGTATTTCCAATTTTTTATGATGTGGATCCATCTAATTTGAGAAAACAAAAAGAAATAGTTGAAAAAGCCTTTGCTAAACACGAAGAGAGATATAAGGAAGACAAAGACAAAATCCGAAGATGGCGGAATGCTTTGACTCAAGTGGCTAACATCAAGGGATGGCATTTAAATAACAGGTAATTCTTTCTCTTCTTTCTTTTCTACTATCAAGCTTAATGATTACAGTTTTATTTTTTCTTTTTCTGTACTATCTATTATTTATGAAATTTTCAAAATTTTTATTTTATAGTGTTATCAGGCCTTAACAATTGGTAATAATAATAATAACATAATAATTTATTTCACCCTACAATTTTATTAAAAATTATTTTAACTTTCAATTTAATTTTGTGTTCTTGTTTCTCAAATCACTAAAATAATGAAAAAGTTAACCTCTGTTCATTTTATTGATGTGGCATACACGCAAGGGTGGAGCTAGAATAATCTTTTACAGGATCAAATGAAATTTTAATTTTTTATAGTTTATATCCTTATAATTTTTAAAGGATTAAATCGAATTTTTATAATTTTAAGGGGAGCAAAAATATAATTTTACCTTAATTAATTTAAATTTTTTTAAAAAATTTAAGAGTTTAAATAACAATTTTACATTTAAGGGATTATTTTAAAAATTATTAAAAATTATTAATATATATTTTTAATAGTTTTAAAAATAATTAATTGCTTATATAGAATATACATGAACTACCACGTAAGCAAAGTTAACAAATGTTAACAAGTAATTTATTCTCTTCTTTGTTTTCTAGTACTAAGCTCAATGATCAGAGGCGATCCTAGGGGAGCTGGCAGGGGCCCAACACCCTAAAATAAAAAATTGTTATTTAAATCCTTTAAAAATTTATAAAAAATTTAAATTATCAAAAGTAAAATTACACTTTAACCTACCTAAAATTATCAAAATTTGATTTAATTATAGACTATTAAAATTTTAAATTTTATTTCGACACTAAAAAGATTTCCTTTCTTCACTCTATTAATGATGTTGTTCTCCATTTTCAACTCACTAACATAAACAGCAAAAGACCAATACCAACAAGTAAAGCTTTCATTACGGAAAAATTTCAATCTCTGTTGAAAATCTACGCATCATTACCACTTGATGAAGAGACCATGAAGCCCAAAACTCCCGATATCAGACTCTTGACTCAAGGCCTTTCAGACAACACTACAAAACTGCTGCCACGACCCTCCGAATCAAGAAACAAAAATCCCATCTATCCCCACCAAAAGAACAAGAAAACCTAAAGAAATATAAACAACACAGACATCATACCCAAAGCAAAATGAAAATTTAAATTTAGCCAAGCAAACTTATATATATTAGAATACATGTTATATATATATATATATATATATATATGTATCCATGCCCATTAGCTGTCGATTTCTTGTTTAGAAACCAAATTTTGTTTGTGTTTGTGTTTATAGGCCTGAAACTGAATTTATTGGAGATATTGTTAAAAAAATATCAGCAAAATCATGTGAAACATTTCCAATTGTCCACGATGGGCTGGTTGGAATTAGTTCACGCTTGGAGGAGCTATATGCGAAAATAGACATCGGTGAAGATGATGTCCGCATTGTTGGAATTTGTGAAATGGGTGGCATTGGTAAAACGACTCTTGCAAGAGTTGCTTACACTCATATGTCACCTCATTTTGAAGGTAAAAGCTTTCTTGCTGATGTTCGAGAAGTTTCAAATAAATATGGGCTTGTTTCGTTACAGAAACAACTTCTTTCTCAAATTTTGTCCGAGGAATACTTTAATTTCTTTAATGTTCACGAAGGAAATGCCTTAATTAACCACAGGTTATCTAACAAAAAGGTTCTTGTTGTTCTTGATGATGTTGATAACCTACAGCACTTAAAATGCTTGGTTGGAAGGCGTGATTGGTTCGGTTTAGGGAGCAGAATCATTGTAACAACAAGAGACGAACATTTGCTCCGATCTTACCGAGTTGATGATGTGTATAAGCCTACAACACTGAATGCCAATGATGCACTTCGACTTTTCAATTTGAAAGCTTTTAACAGTGAGACAAGGCTACAAGATGATTTTAGTGAGCTTTCTAAACATGTTTTAAAATACGCCGGAGGTCTTCCCTTAGCTCTTGAAGTTTTGGGTTCCTTTTTGTGTGGTAGAGATGCAACCCAATGGAGAAGTGCAATAAAAAGACTTGAAAGAGATTCCAACAAAGAAATTATTGAGAGACTTCAAATAAGCTTTGATGGATTGGACCAAACTGAGCAAAACATATTTCTAGATATAGCATGCTTCTTTAATGGGGAGGAGAAAGATTTTGTAATGAAAGTATTAGATGGTTGTGAGTTTTTTCCAAATATTGGAATTGATGTTCTCATTAAGAAATCTCTACTAAAAGTTTATAAAGACAATAAATTGTGGATGCATGACTTGCTACAAGAAATGGGAAGAAAAATTGTTAGGGAAAAATCTATTGATGAACCTGGAAAACGTTGCAGATTGTGGGCAGAAAGAGATGTTTATCATGTGCTAACAGAAAACACTGTAAGTTATTCCATAGAAATTTTATATATATATATATATTGATTTTAGCTTAATTAATTAAATTTAGGATTCAATGCAAAACTATGATGTTACCAAAAACATATATAACCTATTATATTTATAAAGTGTCTATTATAAATATTGACAAAGTAAAATGAGTACACTTGTTGTCTACATTTCTAAAATACGTCCTTTAAATTTTTTATTATAAATGTTAAAAAAGACCTGCATGATATGTATATATACAAAAGAATGTTATTTCATTGAATTAGTTTGGTTGAAAAATGTTTTATTTTAATTTTAATTTGTTTATTAATTTCAACCAAAAATAATAATGCTTTTTTAAATTTTACGACTTTTTGTCTTATATTTTATTTTATTTTATTTAGGCTACAGAAATGATTGAAGGAATGATGGTCGACAATAAAAGGTAGGAAAATCTATGTGTAATATTAATGTTAAACTTTAATGCTTAACATTTCAAAAAACAAAAAAAGGAAAAAAGAATGGTATGTGTTAGTAAAAATGATATACATGTAAGCTCATCTTTATTGATCTGTAAGTTCAGTAATCTATACAGTAGTTAAGAGTATGTTTATTGTAGTTGTGAAAGTTTGTTGTATCTATTTTGGTGTAATCTATTCTCTTGCATTTTCTCTTTAGCAAAACACTTTTCTTATGTGTATATCATGGTTTCTAGCAATGTGAGATTGTGAATATCAGCTCCAATTCTTTCAAGTTATGTTATTCAAATTCGGATGTAGGTGTCGTAGAGCATATTCTTCTTCTTCTTCTTTTTTTTTTTTTTATATTTTCATTGTTTTTAAATTTTTTTGAAAGATCATATTTAAATACCTATGTTCGAATATGTGTCGGATATAAATTTTAGATATGAGCATTTCAAAAAAGAAGTAATGAAGGAACATAATTTTTAGATAATAAATGTTTTGTATATTTGTAATCATATTCTTATTCTTTCTAGGGAAATGAGCAAGACTCTTACTTTGAGTGCGGATGCCTTCTTGAAGATGAAAAGATTAAGACTACTCAGAGTTTTTTGCCAGTCAAATTGTTGTGATCTCACATATCTTTCTAATGAGTTACGACTTTTAGATTGGATGGGATGTCCTTTAAGGTCATTGCCTTCAAGTTTCCAACCAAAATACGTTGTTATGCTTCTCCTACCGTATAGCAACATTGAACAACTTTGGACAGAAAACATAGTAAGAATTAACTCATTTAGTCATTATTTTCTATCTTGTTTTGAGAAGGACTAAGTTTTTATTAACATTGAAGAATTACAATAAATATGAGCTTTCATATGTTATTCTCTTTTTATCTCTAATTTATTATTGTTTTCAACAGCCCCTGTATAAGTTGAAAGTGCTCAACCTTGAAGGGTCCAAAAACCTGATCAAGGCACCGGACTTCACAACTGCCCCAAATCTTGAAATTTTGGTTTTGGAAGGATGTACTAGATTAATATATGTTCATCCATCAGTTGGAGTCCTTACTAGGCTTAAGCTTTTGAATTTAAGAGGCTGCAAAAGTCTGAGGAGTTTTCCAACCAAAATTGGAATGGAATCTCTTGAAAAGTTAATTCTTTCAGATTGTTCAAAACTTCAAAGCTTTCCAGAGATTGATGGTAAGATGGAATGTCTGCTAAGGCTTTATTTAGATGGGACAAGCATTCAACAACTTCCCTCTTCAATTGGAAACCTGAGCAGTCTTCTTTTGTTAAATTTGGAAGATTGCAGGAACCTTGTGAGTCTCCCAGGGAGCATAGGTGGGTGTAAAAGTTTAAAAATTCTTAACCTTTCTGGTTGTCATAAAGTTGAAAGTTTGCCAGAGAATTTGCAGCAAGTAAAATTCTTAGAGGAGCTTGACTTAAGTGAAACATCCATGACAAAACCACCACCCTTCGTTTTTCAATTTAAAAATCTTAAAGTTCTGTCTTTTAATGGGATCAAGGGGCCTTCTTCCAAGTTACAAAAGATTCTGCCTTCTCTGTTAAAGGTAATCCAAAGAGGAAGGACAAATTCTATGGCTCTGATGTTGCCTTCGTTGTTAGGTTTGAGTTCATTAACAAGGCTGAATCTAAGTGACTGCAATCTTTGTGAAGGAGATATTCCTAGTGATATTTCTCGTCTATCCTGTTTGGAAGAACTTGATCTTGGTGGTAACAATTTCATCAGCATACCTTCGTGTCTTACTCAAATTTCCAAGCTTGAATTTCTTAGATTGTCAGATTGCAGGGCGCTTAAATCATTGCCTGAGCTTCCAACAAGTATAGAAGGTGTAACACTAAATAGTTGTACTTCTCTTGAAATGGTTGCATATCCATCAGAAGTTTGCAATTCAAAGTATTCTGCAGATATAGTAGGTGTTAATTGCTTCAGATTGGCTGAGAACATTGATGCCTTAACATTGCTGAGAAAACATCTAAAGGTTCGTTAATATCTCCGTTACTCTGAGTCTTATAATTATTCATGGTGTTAGTTACCAAACAACCAGAGGTTTATTTTGTAGGTATTTGGAAATTCAAGAAAATTGTTTGATGTTATTATGCCTGGAAGTGAAATCCCAGAATGGTTTAGTCAACAAAGAGGTGACTCTTGGATTAAGATAGATTTGCCTCTGGAAGTTCGGAATGATAGTCAATGGATGGGAGTTGCTTTGTGCTGCATTTTTGTCAGTGATGATGCTTCAAGGAATGAGCATCTTATTTGTAGAGCTGTTATCCATGATAGATATTCAAGACAAGCCAACAGCACTCAATCTAATTTCCAGGGTAGAAATCCTCGAGAGGTCATTCGTAGTGGCTGGAATGTAAATCGACATTTTGAACAGCCCGTAATGAAGGACCACATTTTCGTTCGTTATTTCTCGCGTGGCATGTTGTATCCAATTTCCTTGGAAGACAAATGCGATGAACGTGAAACCAATAATATATGGATAACGGATTGCTTAGATCAAGAATGCGATCAACTTGAATTGTCTTTCACAGGTCCCTACAGTGTTAACGCGAAGAAGTGTGGCGTTAGAATAGTGTATAAGAGAGATCTGGAAGAGATGGAACAAATAAAAGAGCTGCATAGTAGTCAGTGTTGTGCGAATTTTGAAGATATCCAGCAACACTCTGCTGATGATGGATCAATAGGTAACTGTTCCCTTAAAAAGCGAAAACGTAATATCTATGAGGAGATGGATGAAGGGCCACGACCAAAATCGATGCAAAACATTTTCAATTCTATAATGGGCAGATTAGGGAAGAAGCACTAATTGTGGTAAACTACTTCATTGGCCTTGTCCTATTAATTATTTCTTTTAAGACTTTTTTAATCTACTGTCTTATTTATAGTTTTTTATTTCATTTAAAGTATTCATTTTTGATATCTTTACTTCACACCAAATGAGATATAATTTTTCTATTGGGGATCAACCTGATTAAGTAATGAATAAGTAAAAATAGCGAAAGAAATTGAGAAATTAAATACACAAATTTAACGTGAAAAAACTCCTCCAAAAAGAATAAAAAACTACGGGCAAAGATAATTATACTATAATGACAAAAGAATGAATAGTATAAAAATTAAACCCAAAAATAAAGAAACAAATCAAAATTTTATACTATATATAATGCACTTTTATGTGCTCATCAAGAAAGTTTTTATTAAAAGTAAAAAAAAAAAATACAAAGTCAAAATAACTTTGCGTCATTAGATTACAAAAACACTCAAACATCAACGAAACAAGACAACTAGATAAAACACCAAAATAAGATTCCGTGACACCTTTGATACAAAACAGATTCATCAAAGCAAATCATCGTACAAAAATCAAAAGATAAACCCAGAAAGCATTCCCACATTCATCAAATCAATTTTTTATATGTGCATCAAATTATTTCAAAGTCAACATTTATTTGCTATTAGCGTTTGTGTTTCCCTTAATATATATTGTCGAGATTGAGTACAAAAATTGATAAACGAGATTAGTCGAGAGTTCCAAACGTAGAGTCAAACGCAACTTTGACAGTATTCTGGCTCGACTTGACTTGATTATGCCCATGTATTTTTCTAGTTTTGTGCTAATGGTCATGATATCTAACTTTGTATTGTAAATAGAGTTGAATCTTACTGTGATTATGTGAATATTAATATGAGGTAAATTATAATTGTTTGGTGCTCATATAGAATTAATGTTGTTTAGTTTTTAATTGAAACCAACTCATTTTATAAACAGGAATTCAACTTTCAGGGAATAAAGTGCATGAGTTACTTTTGTGTTAATATCCGTCATAATTGATGCAGAATTTGATATTATACAATGGATGATAATTTTTGTATAGAAAAATACCATACAAAATGTAGAGAACCCGGTTTTGGGAAATTATTGTGACCAAAATACCCTTCACAAAGCATGTATCTTTAACTGATAATGAATTTTTTTACTTTCTCAATTTCCTATCGTAAGCCCCTCATCTTCCTTATCTCCTCCTCGTCTCATCATTATCTGTTTTTAAGGGGAAAATTTTTCAAATATTTTTTTAGAAAAGCGAATAACAATCAAAATCAAAATCAAATAAAGAGGTATTATTTGGCTTTTCGTGAGGAGATCTTAAGCGTTTATAGTATATAGCATGAGTGTGCTTCTAATGTTATTGGTATGATTTGAATTATGGAGTAGTTAGTGATAAACCGTAAAATATACATATTTTAATCCCACATTTAGCACACTTTTTGGATGATTTAAGCCTTGAATTGTGGAATTTGGTACTCTTAATCCTTTAATTTCATGTTTTATACTCAGGAGAGCACCGGATGATGAAAAGAACGAGAAACGGGCCTAAAACGGAGTAAATGAGTCAACTTACGAAAAGCACACGGCCTGGCCCAACACCACACGACCGTGCCTCCTTAACAGACCCAACCACGGCCTGGCCATGATTCATACGGGCGTGTGTCATGGGCGTGTCCCTGCCATGACAAAGAGGAATTTCACTTGGATTAGGGTACTTAGAGGCAAAGAAAGCCATTCCAAAAACCTATATAAACACCCTAGAAGCCAACCTTCAAGGCGCGTCCAGTTAGGCCAAAGAGCCGAGCCAGAGAGGCCAGAATTGCGGGATTTACTCTAAGAAAGCTGGTTGATTCATCTCAAGAAGCCAGAATCATACTCAAGACAGAGGATCTTCTCTTCAATTCCTTCAGGGGGTTTTAGGGTTTTTCTTATGTTTTGTTTTATATTTTCTTCTGAGATGTATTCTTTTATAATTATGAACTAAACCCCTCAAATACCTGAGGGGGATGAAACCTAAGGCGGATCTTGTTATTGTTATCTGAACTTATGATAAATACTTGATTTGTTTTTAATTATGTGTTCTTAATTCTTACTTTGATATTTCAGGATATTGATTCAAGTATTGATGTGCTTTCAAGTATTGATGTGCTTAGGCAGAGGAGGAATAGACCCTGTCTAAGAGTAGATCTAGCATAATTAAGCGGAGTTGATCGCAACCCTAGAGATAGGATGACAAAAATCTGCCGGATTAGGGGTCAAACCTAATATGGGAGTCCATAGATTGAGTTAATGCAATCCTAGGGGTTTTAATTAGAAAGAGATTTCAATTAATCAACCTAGAGTTAGACGTTAGTAGCCTCGAGAGAGATATTAATATAAATTAGGGAATCCTACGAATAAGTCAAGTCAATAAATCGTCTAGTTTAGAGTTAAATAACAAGTGAAGTCTAGGTGGATTCTTCCTCGGGTATTGTCTTAATCAATTGGTTTTTCCCACAAGTATTTCCCCAATTCATTCTCTTTGTCTTAACATCTTTAGCTTAATAGTTAGTTAATTTTAGATTAAATAAACAATTCACTTTTATTTTAGGCTAAATAATAAATAGAAGGTTAGTATTAGTACTTTGGGTTCGACAATCCGGTCTTGCCACTAAACTATACTACTGTTCGATAGGTGCGCTTGCCTCAATTGTTGTCATAGGTAGTTTCTAGGCTCGAACACTCTTTATATAAATTTTTAAGACTCTGACACACGATCAGTTAGTAAGTTATTATCTAGCTTAACGCATTGTTGTTAAATGCATGGGTGAAAGATGGATTGAAACTCTCGATTGAAGTCACGACCTCAACTCATCACTATGGCTTGAAGTAGAGTATGAAATTAATCTTTTGATATAGAATATGACATGCACAAAAGTTCAATTGAAATATATGTTTAAGATTACTAGTGAAAATACTCGGTGAATCTTGATTATTTTGTTAGCTCTATGAACTTAGTTGAGCCTTATCTTGAGCTATATATATGATGATATATAATAATATTAATTTGATATGTTTTATGATTTCAATTGGTTAATGGAAGTTTGGGGATGAATTGGATTGATTATAGCATGAAAATTAGTGCTTTGGGCATGATTGAGGGTCCCCTGCTGTTAAGTATGACTCATATTTCAGTCAAATTTGAGAAGTAATATTTTGAGAAGTAATCTTCTAGTTAAACTCTATTTATTTGTTTCAATCAAACACTGATTAGTTTAGATTATTTTATTATTATTTGACCTATGAATTTAGCCTATAAATAGGCTCTTTTACAACCTTAGAAAACACACCCATTAGATATTAGAACTCATAGCACATTTGTAGAATTTTTGTGTTTACGTTTTGAGGGTTCTTTGTTTTCGGGTTTTCGGGGTTTAGTTTTTATCTCCATCTTTTGTACTATTCGTTTCTTTTGTCATTATAGTAAAATTATCTTTGCCCATGGTTTTTTATCCTCTTTGGAGGAGTTTTTCCACGTTAAATATGTGTTCAATTTCTCAATTTCTTCTACTATTTTTACTTGTTCGTTGTTTAATCGGGTTATTTCCTAACAAGTGGTATCAGAGCTAGTTCAATTTTCATAGATCAGCCCATTCAGATATGGCAGCAACAAGGTTTGAAATTGAAAAGTTCAATGGTGAGACAAATTTAATCTGTAGCAAATTCGAATGATGGCAATTCTAGTTCAATCCGATTTGAAAAAGGTTGTTACCGGGAAAAAGCCTAAGAATCTAAATAAAACAGAATGGGAAGAGCTTGATGAAAATGCTTTGTTTGCAATCAGTTGTGCCTCGCGAATACAATATTGTAGGAGGTATTGATGAAGAAGACCTCATCTGCCTTGTGGAAAAGGTTAGAAACTCTTTATGCGACTAAGTCTCTAGCTAACCGTTTAGTGTTAAAACAACGTCTATTTACATTTTGCATGAATGAAGGTGAGCTTCTTAGAGATCACATCAGTCAATTCATTACTCTTTTAAATGATTTAAAGAATGTTAAGGTTCATATTGACGATGAAGATCAGGCTATGCTATTATTATGCTCTTTACCCCCTTCATACAAGTCTTTCAGGGAGACCCTGATTTATGGTAGAGACGAACTCTC
This sequence comes from Gossypium bickii, assembly GCA_025503065.1. Classification (NCBI taxonomy): domain Eukaryota; kingdom Viridiplantae; phylum Streptophyta; class Magnoliopsida; order Malvales; family Malvaceae; genus Gossypium; species Gossypium bickii. Next base: position 126,389,336 of record CP106711.1, read on the forward strand.
GTTTGAAGATGTGAAGGGTCATTTGTTGAGTAGAGACAAACTCAACAGTGAGCTTAATTTGGATAGCAAGGTAGATAGGCAAGCTTTCATTTTGGTAGCATCAAAGAAACAAAGCAAAAGGTGTCGCAATTGTAAAAAGTTAGGTCACGTCAAAGCAGATTGTTATAAACTGCGAAATAAAAGAGTTGCTGAGAGTAACGAGGAAGATGTAGCTGGTGCTAATTTGGTCGATAAAAGCGGTGATGATTTCTTGTTAGTGTCAATGAGCGATAACTCCAAGCTCATGTCTGAGTGGATCCTAGATTCAGGATGTTCTTTCCACATGTGTTCCAATAAAAAATGGTTCTCCACATACAGTTCGGTTGAAGGTGGAGTTGTGTGCATGGGAAACAATTCATCTAGTAAGGTCATTGTTTTTGGCACTGCTAAAATTAGGTTACACGATGGGACGATTAAGACACTCTCAGATGTCAGGTATGTACCTGATTTACGAAAGAATCTCATCTCCTTGAGTATTTTAGACTTGAAAGGATGCAGAATCAACATCGAGTCGAGCGACATTAAAGTATCTCGTGGAGCTCTTGTTTTATTAAAAGGTAAAAGAACTGGCAGTCTTTATATTCTGGAAGGTTCTACAGTGACCGGTGAAATCGGACGTCCCTAAATGCATTCTGAGTCAAAGTCAACTCATTTAGAGCGGAGGCAACTTGGTCATAGGAGGGAAAAAGGTATGATCGTTTCGTTGAAGAGAGGTTCTCTTTTGGATGCAGGTTTTGAAAAGTTAGGGCACTATTTTCATGAAAATCAAACCCGGGTTGGTTTTGATTTTGCAGTGTACAAGTCGAAGGCTAGAAGTCTTCCAGTTTCTAAGCACAAATTCGACTCAGTTAATTCCCTACATTGTTCAAGATAGGCTCGTGGCGGGCTTTGGCAAAGATGGCATTGTGGAAATATGAGTCAAGGTGGAGATTTATTAAGTATGACTCCTATTTCAGTCAAATTTGAGAAGTAATCTTTTAGTTAAACTCTGTTTATTTGTTTCAATCAAACACTGATTAGTTTAGATTATTTTATTATTATTTGACCTATGAATTTAGCCTATAAATAGGCTCTTTTACAACCTTAGAAAACACACCCATTAGATATTAGAACCCATAACACATTTATAGAATTTTTATGTTTACATTTTGAGGGTTCTTTGTTTTCGGGTTTTCGGAGTTTAGTTTTTATTTCCATCTTTTGTACTCTTCGTTTCTTCTGCCATTATAGTAAAATTATCTTTGCCCGTGATTTTTTATCCTCTTTGGAGGAGTTTTTTCATGTTAAATTTGTGTGTTCAATTTCTCAATTTCTTCTACTATTTTTACTTGTTCGTTGCTTAATCGGGTCGTCTCCTAACACCTGCAAAGAAATATCGATATTTGTATAACTTGTATCGGTATAAGTACTCTAGAAAAAATGAACAGTGCCAAGGGAGTTGTGTCGATACATGGAATAGTGAGTACTAATACAAGTGCCAATACGGAAGATATTTGACTGTATCAAAGCATACGACGTACGATGTTGGAGAAAAAATGATACGTACGATGTTGGAGAAAAAATGATCTCACGTATAAGGATCATTCATAAGCTTCATTCATAATTTCATCAGCATACCTTCATTTTTTACCCGATTTCCCAAGCTTGAACGTCTTGGATTGTCAAAGTGCAGAAAGCTTAAATCAGTGCCTGGCCTTCTAACAAATATAAAAAGTGTGTAGTTAGAAGGTTGTGCTTGTATGGAAATAGTCGCAGGTCCATCAAAGGAATGCAATTAAATTAATATCCCTTTTGCTTTGCAAAATCTCATGAATTATTTCTTGCGTGACATGAATTATTGCACATAGCTTTTTATACTAGTTACAAATTTATTCATTTTATTATCTTTTTTAACATAATTGAAACATGTAGTGTTGAATGAATTCTTTATTTTTTATTGTATGTATATTTGTTATAGCTACATTGCAACCGTACCATCCATAAGAGATCTAACACGTGTCTTTCGGTAGGGTTGACACCCCAACGAACTACGCTTGTCTGACCTGTTGACTTGCAAACCTTAACCTAGCAAAAACCTCAGGTGTTATGCATCTTCACTAAGTGTATGTCAAGTCCACGTAGGAGTTTATCCTAGGACCTAACCTCATCGTCATTGTGAAGAATATTTGAGTTTGGACATAAATATTGTACAAGAATAGGACTGCAACTAGTCAAGTTTGCCACATAAACACTGGTAAAATTAGTAATAAATATCAATTTTTAAAAAAATTAAGAAAATAGACCTTCTATAACATTATTTAGGGAAATAGGGCTGACAGAGCAAATATATATATATATATATCCCATATTCACTTTAAAGTTCAAATAACAGATGAAGCTTTCTATTAACAAGGATAAAATTACGCCTCTCTGTTTTACCTTGATTTTTCCATGTGAACAAATATATTTATGATACACGTGAGTGAATAAATTATGTAACAAATATATTTATTAAAGTTTCACCTAATAATTTAAAATTGTTTTAGTTTAAATGGTAAAAATAATCCTTAAAAAATGGTAAAATTAAAAGATTCATATGCATAATGCATAATATCCTTGGTTTAAATCCGACAAATTTAAGTCTTTCAAGTCAAGAAGCATTGCTTGAGGAGAAGGGAGGGCACAAATGAATGCCTTTTAAGTAGAATTTTAGGTATAATGACAAATTTAGTCTTCAATGATTATATTTTTGTCAATTTGACTCTTATTCCTTATTTGTTTATTTAAATTTGGCCACCAATCTCTCAAAAGGAGTCAAACCACTTTTTTAATAAAAATATTGATTAAAACATTAATTTATTAATGATGATGGCGTCTCAATTTAGGGTCAGTTTGGCAATGCTTTTAAGAAGTGCTTTTGAGAAGTGCTTTTTAAAAATTTAAGTGTTTGGTATTGCTGTCAAAAAGTGCTTTTGAGAAGTAAAATATCTATTTTAGACATGATATTATAAAGTAATAAATATGTATTTAAATAATATTCAAATTAGTTAATATTATGATATTTTAACAAAAATATAAAAAATAATTTATTATAACTTATTGTTAATATTTTAATATATAATATTTTCATATTTTAGTATTTTAATATTTTGGGATGAGATTGTGAAGGAGAAAAAGTGTAAGGTTAAAAAGGTAAAAGACCAGCCAAAAGCACTTTTGGCTTGAGAAATGACAAAATTTTCTGCTTCCCCATCTGTAAAAAAGCACTTCAAAAAAGTGCTTAAATTTGCTCCACTGATATTTGTTCTTCATTGCTTTTCAGATAAAAGTACTTTTTTGTTGAAAAGTTCATTCCAAAAGCAATGAAGAACACACCCTTAGTCACTTTAATTAAGATAATTGCTCAAAATAGTTACTGTCGTTAAAAATTCTGTTAATTCACTAACAAATTGTTGATGTGACAATTTTTTTAACTTTTGATTAAAGTTAGGGGCTTACCCATAATTAGTCCAAAACTTTTTTTTCTGTTTGTTCACAACATAAAAATTCCAATGATAGCATCATCAACATTTGAATCCTCTTTAAAAAGATGGAATTCAACAAATTTAGAAATAAAACCCATTCTGGTCATGTTTTCAACATTTCTAATTTCAAAAACTAGTTCATAGTGCAGACTTCCATTGCTTTCATAAAGAATAGTGTTGAAACCATTTTCTAAAAAGTTCGTCGCCTTTTATTTAAAAACGAAAATAGAGTCGCCACCAATATTTTTTATTTAGATGTGATTGGATCACCTCATAAATTGATCGTTTAATAAATGACTAGATTTACAAAAACAACGATTTTGGTCTACGAAAATTCAGGAAATGGGTTTGGGAGTCAGTTATGTACAAGAAAGGATTTGCACCCTCGTAACGCCCAAAAATTGGTACCTAATTGATTAATTGATGTCTTAGTGTCGAAAATTGAAAACTTGAAAAGAATTTAAAATACGATCCCTTTTTTTATGAATGTTAATTTTAAAAAAAATTGCTTGAATAAATCGAAACAAATGTTAGAGACCCTCTCGTATCGAGATAATGAAATGTCACAGCCCGTAAGTTAGGACACGACATTTTGGACCCACGAGAATAAGCTTGTCTTGTGATTTTTATTTTACAACTTGTATATTTTAATTTCAAAAAGATATTCGCTTGTTTAGGTTCAACGAGAAAATCAAAACCCCGTAAGTTAGGGTACGATTTCTCAAATCTCCAAAAACGAAACATTACCTTATTTTGAAATTTTTATTTTTTGAATAATAGTGAGTACAATACTTAAACGATGTGTATTTATTTTATTTGGAATATAATATGAAAACAACCTGTTATGCTTGAATTAATGCATGGGGTAGTAATGACGAAATAATATAAAATAACTATACGAGAGAATGTGATAATATAACTAAACAACGGAGCATTATAATAAAATCATTATAATTATAACAATAAAATATTAAAATATAAATAAAAGAAATAAAATGAGAGATATCTCAGGAATAATATAAATATGACGTAAGAAATGATAAAGTAATAAAAGGAAATACGAAAGTATATAAAAATAAACAAATAACAAATAGATGGATAAAATAAGAAAATATTAGTAGTAAGAAAATAGCAAGAAATCAACAAATATTTAAATAAAGAAAATATAAACACAACAAATTTTAATATATATGTAAAGAATATAAAATAATAAATAAAAAAAACATAACATATAAAATATAAAAAAGGGTTGAGATTAATTAGCCAAGGGCTAAAATGTAACTTAAAGGGATTTTAGGGATAAATTTTAAAAATAAAGAAAAATAAAGGGGTAGATTGAAGGGCTTAATTAACGCGCACAAGAGTGTAGGGACTAGATGGGAAATTATTTCCAATCCCTATGCGCAGCGTTTCAATATGGGCCAAAGTGCAACAAAAATAAAATTATGCACTAAGATTAAAAAAGAAAAAAAATAAGGACCAAATTGCAAGGCGCCGCAAAAGCGGAGGGATTGCGCGTGCAAATAGCCCATTCACCGCAAAAACACGCGGATCCTTAAGGAAAACGGGTCAAAGTTCCGGTTAATATTAAAGTGACGTTGTTTCGGCGCCTGGAAATAGGGCTCAAAACGATGTCGTATGGCATACCCTATAAATGTCAAAGTTTTAACAAAAAATTTCATTTTCACCACTCTTTAAAAAAAAAATTCCTATCTCTTTTTTCTCTGGGTGTCAACCAAAATCCGGCCATGCCCGGTCACCGGACCACTGTGGCAGCCAACGGTCGCCAGCAACAACGTCGTCGTCCACGGTGGCTAGAGAAGCCTAAAAATGCCTCATTTCTTCCTTTCGACCTCTAGAACCCGGATCTAGGGTTAGTTTTTTTAGAAAATGGCTGAAAAATGCCGAAAGGGGAGAGGACTCTTCGGTGTCCGATGACGGAAAAGACGGAACTACTCTGGTAAGCCCCTATTCCCCTTTTTTATTTCGTGTTTTTTTTAAAGTAAAAATAAATATTAAAGCAAAAAAGGTAGAAAAGAACAATAATCTTAATATTCGGATTGCTTCTGTTTCTTTGTATTTAGAATTTTTCTTCTTTTTTTTTTTTGTATTGAAAATCCGTGCAAAATTACATTGTTTGGTCTAGGGCTTTATAGCCAAAAATACTATATTTTTATGCTTCCTTTTGCACTGTTTCTCCTCTGTTGCTTTCTTTTTTGCTTGCTTTCTTCTTTTTGCGTGTTTGCAGGTCAGGTAGGAGGTTAGGCCTCGGGACGAGGCTCCTAGGGATGAGGTGCGAGCGGTGCGCCTGAGGAGGAGCGGCGCACATGGGGAGCTGGGGTTAGCTTTTACTAAAAATAGGTTTAGGTTTGGGCCAACGGGCTAGGGTTGATTTGGGCTATATTGGGCCGTTGTAATTTGGGCTTTGGACTATTAATACTATTTGTTTTGGTTTTAATTTGTTTGGTTTGGTTTATTGGTTGGTTTGGGCTCCGGGTGAAAATGGGCCATTACAAATAGTCAACAATGTAATTCTAATCTACTCTTTCTTCGTCTTGGATTCATTCTTCTTTAAGAACATCATCGCTCATATATGACCCCAAATTTCCACCCTACGTGCTATCAATAAAAAAGGAAATGTATACTCAAATTGCTGAGAATCAATTGTTGTGACCAAACTTTCACCGCTACATGTTTTCATAGGTATTAATATGGAGATTCGTTTCGAAGAAAAAAAGGTACGAAATGTATAGAGAGATCGCCTAGAAACCTTTGTTCTGTTTCCTGCTTTCCCTTTCTTGATGCTCCTATACTTGGACTGTTTCTAGATTCTTTCTGCATACGGGGCCACCTTATTTTCTGGTTTTCAACATATGTTTTCTCTTTCAAAATGCAATAATTTTATCCCTCCACACTTATCATTGGTAATTTAATTTTAGAGAATTATGTTGTTTGAAAAATGTTTGGTAAGGGCCCATTTAAAACAACCATCCAAGACTTTTTATTACAATCTATGATTAAAGTAGTCTCCACTTGGTGGACAAAGCAACCAATACTGCCCTCACCTTCAAGGATTCTTCCTGGAAAAGAACACCATTTTCATTTGTCACCAAACTTCCACAGCTACACGTTTCATAGGTATTATGAAAAAGGATGGTATAAAACTGTGATTCCATATTATTCTTATCCCTTTCTAATAGAAGAATGACAGTTTGAAAGTTGATTTATATGATAAAAATAATAAAAACCAAGAGGAATAAGTTGATTTGTATGATAAAAATACTAAAAACCAAGAATGACAAATCAGATTGTATGATAAAAATATTGAATCAGTTTGAAAATTTATATGTATAATAAGTATAATTATATTAATGACTTCAATGGTCAGATCCATGAATCTCTCTCACATATATTTGTTTTACAGGTAATATACATTTCCACTTGCTAAAAAACACACAAAAGCACTAAAAGATTCTCAACATTGTTTATTTCCACTTGATTACAAAAAAGTATATAACGCTTTAGTTTGAAATTTTAGTAATGATATAATGTTAGAAATTTTGGCATAAACATTAAAAAATCTGATTTTTTTTTTTTTTCGCGAGAATGCAGTAGAACCATTAGAACAATTGACATAGTCTTTAAATAATAATTTCATAAATAATCTACAGAGAAATTGCCTAGAAACCTCTGTTTACTTTCCTTGCAAATTTGATCTAATCTTCTCATTCTTGACGCTCCTAGACTTAAGAGTACTGTTTGTAGTTTCTTTCTGGCTGGCTATTAGGTGATATACTGTTTTCTGATTTTGACACAAGTTTCAGATATCTTTTTCTTTTTTTTCTCATAATGTTGTCATTAGCTTCAACTTCTTCGTCCGTTTCTAGAAAGAAATATAACGTTTTCTTGAGCTTTAGAGGTGAAGATACCCGCAAAAACTTCACCGATCATCTCTATGATGCTCTAAAAAGGAGTGGGATTGTCACCTTCAGGGATGACCCACCCAAAGCTGGAAGCCGGTGAAGAGATCGCGCCAGAACTGTTTAAAGCCATTCAGCAATCATGGTGCTCCGTAATCGTATTTTCAGAAACTTATGCTTCTTCGGGTTGGTGCTTGGACGAACTTACTGAGATTGTTAAGCAGAAAAACGACATGGGTTATAAAGTGTTTCCAGTTTTCTATGACGTGGATCCATCTGATTTAAGAAAACAGAAAGGGAAAGTTGGAGAAGCCTTTGCGGAACATGAAAAGAGATATGATGAAGAAAAGGTCCAAAGGTGGCGAAATGCTTTAACTCAAGTCGCAAACATTAAGGGATGGCATTTAAATGACAGGTAATTCCTTGATATCTTCTCTCTTTTCATTTTTTAATGCTTACATGATGTTCTCTATTTTAGAATACATGCTATATCCATGTCCATTAGCTGTTAATTTCTTGTCGGAGACCAAATTCTTTTTTTGTTTGTGTTTATAGGCATGAAACCGAAATTATTGGAGACATAGTTAAAAAGACATCTGCAAAATTATGTGAAACATATCCAATTTTACATGATGAGTTGGTTGGAATTAGTTCACGCTTAGAGGAGTTGTATGAGAAAATAGAAATTGGTGAAGATGATGTCCGCATTATCGGAATTTGTGAAAAAGGTGGCATCGGTAAAACAGCTCTTGCAAGAGTTGCTTACACTCAAATGTCACCTCATTTTGAAGGTAAAAGCTTTCTTGCTGATGTTCGAGAAGTTTCAAACACATGTGGACTTGTTTCGTTACAAAAACAACTTCTTTCCCAAATCTTGTCTGGGGAATGCTTTAATTTCGTCAATATTCATGAAGGAAATGCCTTAATTAGCCACAAGTTATCTAACAAAAAGGTTCTTGTTGTTCTTGATGATGTTGATAACCTACAACACTTAAAATGCTTGGTTGGAAGGCGTGATTGGTTCGGTTTAGGGAGCAGAATCATTGTAACAACAAGAGACGAACATTTGCTCCGATCTTACCGAGTTGATGATGTGTATAAACCTACAACATTGAATGCAACTGAAGCACTACAACTTTTCAATTTGAAAGCTTTTAATGGTGTGACAAAGCTAGAAAATGCTTTTAGTGAGCTTTCTGAACATGTTTTAAAATATGCCGAAGGTCTTCCCTTAGCTCTTGAAGTTTTGGGTTCCTTTTTGTGTGGTAGAGATGTTGCTCAATGGAGAAGTGCAATAGAAAGACTCAAAAGAGATTCTAGCAAAGAAATTCTTGATAGACTTCAAATAGGCTTTGATGGATTGGAGCAAACTGAGCAAAACATATTTCTAGATATAGCGTGCTTCTTTAATGGGGAGGACAAAGATTTTGTAATGAAAGTATTGGATGGTTGCGAGTTTTTTCCGGATATTGGAATTGACGTTCTCGTTAAGAGATCTTTACTAATAGTTAACAAAGACAACAAACTAATAGTTAACAAAGACAACAAATTGTGGATGCATAACTTGCTACAAGAAATGGGAAGAAAAATTGTTAGGGCAAAATCTGTTGATGAACCTGGAAAACGTTGCAGATTGTGGGCGGAAAGAGATGTTTATCATGTGCTAACAAAAATCGCTGTAAGTCGTTCCATAGAAACTATATATATATATTCTGACTTTAGCTTAATTTATTTAAATTAACAATTAGTATTAAAAGGTGGCATTATTTAAATTTGGGATTCAATGTAAAACTATGACGTTTTGGTACATATTATACTTAGAAAGTGTTTATTTTTTAAAAATAATAATTTGTTTATTTAAAATACTGATAAAGTAAAATGAATACATTTATCCTATATATTTCTAAAATGTTATTATAAATTAAAAAAAAGACCTGCATGATATGTATAAAAAAGAATCTTAATGCATTCAATTACTTTATTTGAAAAATATTTTATTTGGTTTTTTTTTTCTTATTAATTTCAACTAAAAATAATAATGTTAAACATGTATTGATAATCATAAATGGAAATTTCATGAGTTTTTGTCTTATGTTTTATTTTTTATTTTTAGGTTACAGAAATGATTGAAGGTATGATCATCGACAATAAAATGTAAGAAAATATACACACATGTATCTATGTATAAGTATGATTTTTTTTAAATAATAAAAAAAGAAGTGGCAAAAATCTTGAATGCTTAATATTTCAAAAAAAGAAAAGAAAAGAAAAGAAAAAGAGTGGCATGTGTTAGAGAAATTGATATACATGTATACATTTATCATTGTTGAGAGGTAAGTTTAGTCATTTATACACTAGTTAAGAGTATGTTTATTGGAGTTGTGAAAGTTTCATTATATGTATTTTGGTATAATTGTAGTGTCGTTGCAGTTGTATCTATTTTCTTGCATTTTTTCTTTAGCCAAACAATTTTCTTTTGTGTATATCATGGTTTCTAACCGAGTGAGTTGTGTGTATATTATGTTATTCAAATTTGGATGTAGGTGTTATATATGCTTATATGTTTGGTATGAGCATATTCAATATTTTTTCTATCATTCATTTTTTTTAGATTTTTTGAAAGATCATATCTTTATATCTGTGTCTGAATATGTATCATTAGTGTTAAATATGAGCATTTGAAAAAAGAAGCCATGAAGCAACATAACTTTTAGATACTAAATGTTTTATATATATCTGTAACCATATTCTTGTTCTACCTAGGGAAATGAACAAGACTCTCACATTAAACGCGGATGTCTTCTTGAAGATGAAAAGATTAAGAGTGCTTAGAGTCATTTATCACTCAAATTGTCATGATTTCATATATCTTTCTAATGAGCTTTGACTTTTAGATTGGACGGGATTTCCTTTAAAAAACTTGCCTTAGAACTTTCAACCAGAAAACCTTGTTGCACTTCTCCTATCTCATAGCAACATTGAACAACCATGGAAGGAAAACAAAGTAAGAATGAACTCATTTCGTCTTTGTTTGCTAACTTATTTTGAGAAGAACGATTAAAATTTTATTAACAAGAAGAATAACAATAAATATGATCTTTCTTAAGCTTTTCTCTTTTTACCTCTAATTTATTATTATTTTTAACAGTCCATGCATAAGTTGAAAGTGCTCAATCTCTGAAGAAATATAAGGTATATAGCTAAACCTTGAACCCTTAGATTGAAGAAAAGAATTCTATAAAACTGAGGAAGAAACAATACAGATTTGTTTTTGTGAAAATGAACCTTAGCCTGATTTGTTTATTGTGCATTCTTTTATAGCACTCTCTGGTTAACAGACTTTGCTTAACAACCTAACGACTTTGCTTAACAACATAACTGCTTGTACAACTAATACTAACAGAATTACAACTCTATTATTTACTAACTCTATCAGCCTGAGTAAATGCTCTAACAATCTCGAAGGGTCTGAAAACCTGATCAAGGCGCCAGACTTCACAACTAGCCCAAATCTTGATACTCTGATTTTGAAAGATTGTACTAGATTAACACATGTTCATCCATCCATTGGAGTTCTTAAGAGGCTTAAGCTTTTGAATTTAAAAGACTGCAAAAGTCTTCGTAGTCTTCCAACCAAAATTGGAATGGAATCTCTTGAAGAATTAATTCTTTCAGGTTGCTCAAATCTTAAAAGATTTCCAGAGATTGATGGCAAAATGGAATGCCTGCTAAGGATGTATTTAGATGGAACAAGCATTGAACAACTTCCCTCTTCAATTGGAAATCTGAGCAGTCTTGTCTTGTTAAATTTGTAAGATTGCAGGAACCTTGTGAGTCTCCCAGGGAGCATAGGTGGGTGTACAAGTTTAAAAACTCTTAATCTTTCTGATTGTTATAAATTTGAAAATTTGCCAGAGAATTTGCAGCAACTAGAGTTTTTGGAAGTGCTTCGCTTAAGTAAAACAGCATTAGGAAAGCCACCATCCTTTATTTCTCAATTAAAAAATCTTAAACATTTTTCATTCAATGGGCACAAGGGACCTTCTTCCAAGTTACAAAAATATCTTCCTTCTCTGTTAAAGGTAACCCAAAGAGGAAGGACAAATTTCATTGCTCTGATGCTGCCTTCGTTGTTAGGTTTGAGTTCATTAACAAGGCTGAATCTACGGGACTGCAATCTTTTCAATCTTCCTAGTGATATTTCTCGCTTATCGTCTTTGGAAAGACTTGATCTTGGTGGTAATAATTTTATCAGCCTACCTTCGTGTCTTACTCAACTTCCCCAGCTTGGATGGCTTAGATTGACAGATTGCAAGGCGCTTAAATCAGTGTCTGAGCTTCCAACAAATAAATTATATGTAAATATAGATGGTTGTACTTCTCTTGAAATAGTTGCGTATCCATCAAAAGCTTTCATTTCAAGATACTCTGCAAATATTTGCAATTCAAAGATCTGGGCAGGGATGGTAGCTGTTAATTGCTTCAGATTGGCAGAGGACGTCGATGCCTTAACATTGCTGAAAAAAGAACTAAAGGTTCCTTAATATATCTGTGTCTCTCAGTCTTATAATTATTCATGGTGTTATTTACTAAAAAACCAGAGGTTTATTTTGCAGGTATTTGGTTCAAGAGCAATGTTTGATATTGTTTTACCTGGAAGTGAAATCCCAAAATGGTTTAGTCAACAGAGAGGTGACTCTTGGATTAAGATAGATTTGCCTCTGGAAGTTCAGAATGATAGTCAATGGATGGGAGCTGCTTTTTGCTGCATTTTTTGTCTGTGATGATGCTTCATGTGATGAGCGACTCAGGTGTAGGGCTGTTATCCATGATAGATATTTGTTGGAAATGGCCAACCATGCTGCTTTTGTGTTTTTGTTGAGTGCATACAGCTTGTATGCATGCTGCAGCAATTGTGCAAGTTGCAGCAACATATTTTCTGTTTTAGCTGCATTGCAACATTGCACCAGCAGCAGCAGCAGCTCATTCTGCATGCCACCAACGGACTGAACCAGAAGCAGCTTAGTCATTAAGCATATCAGTAGCTCAATGCAGATTGCTTCCTTGCTGCACGTTTGTGAGCAAGTAAATTTTTTCTTGCTTCCTTGTTCTTGTGTCCTATATTTCTTCCTCTGCTTTGTTTTCTTTTTGTTGCTGTCAAAAATCCCAACAATATTCTAGCCGAAAGGTCGATTGGAGTGGTTGGAGTTTCACAAGCGATGAACAGGTCATAATGAAGGACCACATTTTCGTTCGTTATTTCTCGCGTGACAAGTTGTATCCAATTTTCTTGGAAGACAAATATGGTGAACATGATGAAACCAAGAATTTATGGATGATAGATTGCTTAGATCAAGAATGCCATCAACTTGAGCTGTCTATGATATCCTTCAAGTATCGCTTGTTTAAGGTGAAGTGTGGGGTTCGAATTATGTATGAGAAAGATTTGGAAGAGATGGAACAAATACAAGAGCTGAATAGCAGTCAGTGTTGCGCAAATTGTGAAGATATCCAGCAACACTCTACGGATGATGGATCAATAGGTAACGGTTCCCTTGTAAAAAGAAAACGTAATATCTATGAGGAGACGGATGAAGCACCGCGACCAAAACGAATGCAAAAAGTTTTCAATTCAATAATGAGACTAGGGGAGAAGCACTAATTGTGGTAAACTACTTCATTTGTAGTATTCATTTTTGATATATTTACTCCACCATAGATAAGAAATTTTTTCAAAAATATGTAATTAACTTAAAATTTTTAAGCATATACATGTTAAACATGAACCCGTATTCTATACATTTCCTAAATTTTAAATTGTTCGAATTAAGTTAATCAAATCAATAGGGGCGTAGCCAGGGGGGCTGGCATGGGCCCCGGCCCCCCCTAAATGGTAAAATATCTCTTTAAGCCCTTCAAATTTTTTAAAAATTTTAAATTAGTAAAGGTAAAATTACACTTTGGCCGCCCTAAAATTAAAAAAATTTGATTTAATCCTTTACAAATTAGAAAGATATAAACTATAAAAAATTAAAATTTCATCCGGGCTCCCCTAAAAAATTGTCCTGGCTTCCCTACAAATGAACTCATATTTTTTTTAAAATTTTTTTTTGAATTTGAATAGAATTTAATTTTCTAACCCTTCTAAATTTTAAATTTATATTATTATTTAATATTTAATATTTAATCTAATTATTTTATATTCCCTCAACCCCTTTTTACTTTGTCCCCTCCCCCCACCAAAATCCTATTTCTATTTCCTATCCCAAACAATTTATCCAATTCAAACCCACAAATCAAAACCCCTAAAATCTAAATCAAACCCTCCATTCTTCTTCAGATCTTCATCAGTTCATCAAGCTTTCTGAGGTTAGGGAAATCCCTCACCCGTCTCCAGTCTCCGGTCCATCACCCGGTGGAATTGGTGGTGGAAGTTGCTGCTGATATGAGCCTTGAGGTTTGTAGTTGCTGCTGCTGCTGCTACAGATACTATTGCTGTTGAAAAAATTGTTGTTGCTGCAGTAGCTGTGGCTGCTGATAGGATAATTGTTGCTGTTGAAGATATTGCTGTTGCACTTGTAGCAGCTGTGGGTGTTGCTCTTGTTGAAGATAAAAGGTATACTTTATTTTGATTATTTCAGTTTTGGACAAACTAATTTTCATGCCAAGTTTTTAGATTTAACAACTTCGAGCAACATCAATATGACATTGCTTTGTTGGTTGAAGCCTATGAGAAGATACTTCCGTCGAAGATATTGTTGGCTGCATCTCCTTAACCCCAGACCCAGCAGTCCAGGTTTGATTCATGTCTTTGATGATGCTTCGGCTTTGTTTAATTCATTTTGAGTTTGTTATTAAAAGAAAAAAAGAAACGAGTACATTCTTGACATTAATGTTGATTTTGGGTAAAGGATTTACTTTTTATGTTTTGGGTTTGCATGGATGTGATTTAGATTGGATCGAATAAGGCCAGAAGATTAGTATTTTGGGTGTAATTGATTGTTCGTGTTCTGAATTTCATTTTGGAAGTTCAGTTTTTCTTTTTAGGTTCCTCATTAAAATGGAAGCAAGAATGGGACTGCTATACGATTAATTGAGGTTTCCTTTGCATGCTCATGTTTAAAAATTTTAAAGAAAAATATTTTCAAAATAAATTACATACAAATAAACATTAAAGTAATTTTTTTAAAATTTAATTCAAAAATAAATATATTCGATTTGAATTCCTCTTACTAGACTTAATTCGAGAAAATTTCAATTAAAATTAAAATGATAAAATAAGATTCATTAATTAATTCGAAATTTTTTTCATTCGATTCGATTGAATGTTCACCCCATCTTTCTTAGATTAAAAAAATGTAATTAATCAACTAGAGATAAAATGTGGAGGAAGTTTGATAACTCCATTAGGAAGTTTGATAATAAATGGTTGTGCTTCTCTAGAAATTGTTGCAAATCCATCAAAAGTTTGAAATTCAATGGTATTAGCAATAACCCATTCTCCACTTTCTATTATTGGCAACAACCCATTATCTTTCAAAAGTCAAAGATAATGGGTGACAAAAGGTTGGTTTAGGATAATTGATAATGGGTGGCACTAATTATGGTTTGGGATAATTGCAATTTTTAGTCCCTATTTGTATAAGTACTTTGCAAGTTGATCCCTGAACCACAACTATAAATAGGCCTAATCATTTCTCATTTTCTTGATCCCAACATTTGCCATTCTCTACTTAAGGCATTGTTCTCTCTCCCTATTTGTATATTTTCACTTGTAATTTTGGAGTGAAATATATTGGTAGTGCCCGAAGACGTAGGCAAAATTTGCCGAATCTCGTTAAAATTCTGGTGTTCTTTAATAGACAAGCCCTTGAAGAAAAACCTGACAAGATGGATGACAAGGAGTGGGCCAAGATTAATAGACAAGCTTGTGGTACAATCCGTCTATGTTTGGCCAAAGAGCAGAAGTACTCTGTCATGAGGGAGACATCAGCAAGGAAGTTGTGGGATACATTGGAAGAAAAGTTTCTAATGAAAAGCCTTGAAAATAGGCTTTATATGAAAAAGAAACTTTATCGATTCACGTATGCACCCGGTATGTCGATGAATGACCATGTGAACTCATTCAATAAAATTTTAGCAGACTTGCTAAATTTGGATGAGAAATTTGAAAACGAAGACAAGGCATTATTGTTGTTGAATTCCCTTCCTGATGAATATGATCATCTTACCACCACATTGCTTCATGGGAAGGATACAATCACATTTGATGCAGTCTGTAGTGCGTTGTATAGATCTGAGACTCGAAAGAAAGATAAAAGAGATCACAGAGATACAACTGCAGAAGTCTTAACAGTGAGAGGTCGTTCAAGCAGCAGCAAACCTGGTAGAAGGGGAAAGTCCAAAGGGAGACCCGCCAAAGATGAATGTGCCTTTTGTCGTGAGAAAGGGCATTGAAAAAGGAATTGTCCTAAGTTACAAAAGGGCAAGGCTATTTCTAATGCATGTGTAGCGGAGCATGATGAGGAGTCAGACTTTAGCTTGGTTGGCATGGCAATGGCATGTCATACTGATGAGTGGATTTTGGATTCGAGATGTACTTACCATATGTGTCCTAATAAGGACTGGTTTTCTAGTCTTCTTGAGAACTAGAAGGTGGAGTTGTTCTTATGGGCAATGGCGGTGCTTGTAAGACAATGGGAGTAGGTACAATCCAATTGAAGAATCACGACGGCTCAATCCAAGTCTTGGTGATGTTAGCTACATACCCGGCTTGAAGAAAAATCTCATCTCATTAGGGGCCTTAGAATCTAAAGGGCTCAAAATCACTTTGAGAGATGGATTACTAAAGGTAACAGCTGGGAATTTGACGGTGATGAAAGGCACAAGGAGAAATAACTTGTACTTTTTAAATGGAAGTACAATTATTGGATCAACATCAACAGTTTCTGTGAAAGATGCAGATTCAGAGGCTACCAGGTTATGGCATATGCGATTGGGACATGCTGGTGAAAAAGCTTTGCAGATTTTGGCGAAGCAAGGCTTGTTGAAAAGTGCAAATTCTTGCAAATTGGAATTCTATGAACATTGTGTTCTGGGCAAGCAGACGAGGATAAAATTTGGTTCAGCAATTCACAATACGAAAGGAACTCTGGACTATGTTCACAGTGATGTGTGGGGACCTACCAAAGTGGCTTCTTTGGGAGGTATGCACTATTTTGTTACTTTTGTTGATGATTATTCAATAAAAGTATGGGTGTATCTAATGAAAAGAAAAAGTGAAGTATTGGATGCATTTCTGAAATGGAAGAAAATGGTGGAAACTCAGACTGGTCGAAAGGTCAAACGACTTCGATCAGATAATGGTACTGAGTACAAAAATGATCCATTTCTACAAGTATGTCAAGATGAGGGCATAGTGCGACACTTCACTGTTCGGGATACACCACAACAGAATGGGGTGGCAGAACGCATGAATCGAACTATATTGGAGAAAGTTCGGTGTATGTTGTCCAATGCTGAATTGGGCAAGGAATTTTGGGCTGAGGCAGTTACATATGCATGCTATCTAATTAACCATTTGCCATCAGCTGCAATAAATGAAAAAACTCCTATGGAGATGTGGACTGGTAAATCTGCTACTAACTATGATTCTTTATATGTTTATGGTTCCACTGCATATTATCATGTAAAAGAATCGAAGTTAGACCCAAGAGCAAAGAAAGCATTATTTTTGGGTATAACTAGTGGAGTAAAAGGATACCGTCTCTGGTGTCCTGATACAAGGAAGATTGTCTTTAGCAGAGATGTGACTTTTAATGAATTAACCATGTTAAAGGATTCACAAAAGGATGACAAAACCAGTAGTACTTTGCAGCAGGTGGAGCTTGAAAAGGTTAATGATGATCCAGCTAATATTGGAAGAACAAATGATGAAGAAGTTCCAACCCAAGAACTTCTACAGCAACAAGATTCAATTGCATATAGGAGGCCAAGAAGAGAGAGTCGTAAGCCTGCTCGCTTTGATGATATAGTGGCCTATGCACTTCCAATTGCAGATGATGATGCTCCTTCTACTTACACAGAAGCAATAAGTAACCCTGATGGTGTAAAGTGGAAGCAAGCCATGAATGAAGAAATGTAGTCTGTTCATCAAAATAGGACTTGGGAGTTGATGACATGGCCTAAGGGAAAGAAGGCAATTGGATGCAAATGGGTATATACAAAGAAGGAAGGATTTCCTGGTAAAAATGAAATTCGGTACAAGGCTAGATTGGTAGCAAAGGGTTACGCTCAGAAAGAAGGAATAGACTACAATGAAGTGTTTTCTCCAGTTGTGAAGCATTCATCTATTCAGATTTGGCTAGCCTTGGTTGCGCAATATGATCTTGAACTAGTTCAGCTTGATGTGAAGACTGCATTTTTACACGGTGATTTGGAAGAGGAAACCTATACGACTCAGCCAAATGGATTCAAGGTTGCGGGTAAAGAAAACTGGGTTTGCAAACTAACAAAGTCGCTTTATGGATTGAGGCAATCTTCGAGGCAGTGGTACAAGCGATTTGATCAGTTCATGAAAGGGCAAAGGTACACAAGAAGTAAATTTGACCATTGCATGTATTTCCAGAAGCTACAAGAAGAAACTTTCATATACTTGCTCTTATATGTTGATGATATGCTAATAGCATCTAAGAGCAAAGTTGAGACTGAGAGATTGAAGACTCAACTCAATCTCGAGTTTGAGATGAAAGATCTAGGTAAAGCTAAGAAGATTCTTGGCATGGAAATATGTAGAGATAGAGCCCATGGCAGAGTTAGCTTGTCTCAGAAGCAGTATTTGAAGAAGGTACTATAGCAGTTTGGCATGAACGAGCAGACAAAACCTGTAAGTACCCCGTTGGCTTCTCATTTCAAGCTTTCTGCACAACTATCTCCTTCGACGAATACGGGACAAGAATACATGTTGCAAGTTCCATATTCTAATGCAGTGGGTAGCTTGATGTATGTGATGGTGTGTACAAGACCCGACATTTCACAGGCAGTTAGTATAGTGAGCAGGTATATACATAATCCTGGAAAAGGACATTGGCAAGCTGTGAAATGGATTCTACGGTATATTCAAAAGACCGTGGATTTTGGATTACTGTTCGAGCAGGATAATACACTTGGTGAAGGTGTTATTGGGTACGTTGATTCTGACTATGCCGGTGATTTGGACAAACGAAGATCAACCACCGGTTACGTGTTTACACTTGATGGAGGACCAATAAGTTGGAAGTCTACTCTACAGTCTACAGTTGCGTTGTCAACCACAGAAGCCGAGTACATGGCTGTAACAGAGGCTGTAAAGGAAGCTATTTGGTTACAAGGTATGGTTAAAACCTTAGAATTGGTTCAGGAGCATATTAACGTGAATTGTGATAGTCAAAGTGCTATTCATTTAGCAAAGAATCAAGTCAATCATGCACGTACAAAGCATATCGACGTACGATTCCATTTTGTGCGGGAAATTGTTAATGAGGGGAAAATTCGTCTTCAGAAGGTTAAGACTGCAGATAATCCCGCAGATATGATGACCAAGGTGGTAACAGCAACCAAGTTCGAACATTGTTTGAACTTGATAAATATCCTGCAAGTTTAACAGTTGAAGAAGGCACTATCAAGTATTGTTGGCAAAGGCAAAAAGAATTGTGTGAAGATAAGATTATCCTAATCAAATCTTCAAGGTGGAGATTATTAGCAATAACCCATTCTCCACTTTCTATTATTGGCAACAACCCATTATCTTTGAAAAGTCAAAGATAATGGGTGACAAAAGGTTGGTTTAGGATAATTGATAATGGGTGGCACTAATTATGGTTTGGGATAATTGTAATTTTTAATCCCTATTTGTATAAGTACTTTGCAAGTTGATCCCTGAACCACAACTATAAATAGGCCTAACCATTTCTCATTTTCTTAATCCCAACATTTGCCATTCTCTACTTAAGGCATTGTTCTCTCTCCCTATTTGTATATTTTCACTTGTAATTTTGGAGTGAAATATATTTGGTAGTGCAGAGGGACGTAGGCAAAATTTGCCGAACCTCGTTAAAATTCTGGTGTTCTTTATTATTTATTTTTCATATCTTGTGAGTGTGATTGTAGTTATTTATTGTGCTATTAAATTACGATAGAGGGATATTCTGGCTAGGAAAGACTTGGTACTTAAGTGATCCTCGTGATCCACCTCTCTTCCTTGGGAAATGAACTTAGTGTGATTTTTTAGTACAATAATTTTATTCTTTTACACGCTTTCGCACAACAAATGGATTTGGCAGATATAATAGGTGTGAATTGCTTCAGATTGGCGGAGAACATCGACGCGTTAACATTGCTGAAAAAACATCTAAAGGTTCGTTAATATCTTTATTTCTTTCAGTCTCATAATTATTCATGGTGTTACTGACCAAAGTTTTATTTTACAGGTATTTGGAAATTCAAGAAAATTGTTTAATTTTATTATACTTGGAAGTGAAATCCCAGAAGTGACACTTGACTCAAGATAGATTTGCCTCTGAATGTTAGGAATGATAGTCAATGGACGGGAGTTGCTTTGTGCTGCATTTTTGTCAGTGATGATGCTTCAAGGAATGAGCGACTCATGTGTAGAGCTGTTATCCAGGGTAGAAATCCTCAACTGGTCAATTGTAGTGGCTGGAATGTAAATTATCATTTTGAACAGCCCGTGATGAAGGACCACATTTTAATTTGTTATTTCTCGCGTGACATGTTCTATCCTCCAATTTCCTTGGAAGACAAATTTGGTGAACATGATGAAACCAATAATTTATGGACAACAGATTGCTTAGATCAGGAATGCCATCAAGTTGAGTTGTCTTTCGAAATACCTAACAGTGTTAAGGTGAAGAAGTGTGGTGTTAGAATAGTGAATGAGAGAGATTTGGAAGATATCCAGCAACACTCTGCTGATGATGGATCAATAGTTTACGGTTCCTTATAAAGCGAAAACGTAATATCTGCGAGCAACCGAATTGGATGCAAAGAAACACTAATTATGGTAAACTACTTCATTAGACTTGTCCTATTAATTCTTTCTTTTAAGACTTTCTTAATCTACAATATTATTTTTAATTATTTTTTATTTATTTTGGATATTTTACTCCATGAGATATAATCTTTCAACTATATAATTAACTTAAAAATTTTGAGCATATACATGTTGAAATTATTCATTTAATTTATTTATTTTTATATAATTAAATTTAATGATTATAGGAGAAATGTAATTAATTGGAAATTGAATGTGGAGGAAGTTGACTGCTCCATGAAGAAGTAGCTAATAAGTAAGGTGCAACTCCTTTGTCGATGTTTAGATTATAATCATCCTTTTACTTTGCTATTAGACTATTTTTGTCAAGTAAAATTGTCATTTCATTTTTGTTCGAAATTGATAAAGACCAAGTTATGTGTTAAATGTGATGTGTGTCTAATTTAATCTTTTAAAATTACTTTTACATATTTGAAAGAGTAATTATATTCATATGTTTATATATAACAAAGTGTAATTACATATGTTCATATGTAACCAGGCTAAATTTATATACATGAATGTAGAATGTCAAAACTATCTGTAAGCAACCTATGAATGAAAAGCAAAAATAACATTCCTCAACTACTTGTTAACAAATCAATTAAACTGCTGTGCATAATATATAAATAAAAACCATTGTGGCCAAGTTTTCAAAATTCCTGGTTTCAAAAGCTAGTTCATATTTGCAGCAGCCATGGCGTACTGTCAGCTCCATTATTTCGAGATTCGGGGGCAATAAGGAATTTCTCACAATCCTTGACCCCCAAAATCGTAAATTCTTTCGCGAGCATATTTATACATCCAGCCATGGAGACCTTAAACTTCGGTGAGCAGCTCTTCTCGCTTTCTTCGACATCTTGGACACCACCTTCATTTTTCAATTGAAAATATTAAAATTCTGTCATTTAATGGGCACAAGGGACCATCAAATCTGCCTCCTCTTTTCCAGGTGTTCCAAAGACGAAGGATAGAATCCATGCCTTTAATGTTGCATTCATTGTCAGGTTTGAGTTCATTAAGAAAGTTGAATCTAAGGTAGTGCAATCTTTGTGAAGGAGATATTTCTTGTCTATCCTCTTTGACATTTCTTGATCTTAGTAGTAACAATTTCATCAGCATACCTTCATCTCTTACTCAATTTTCCAAGTTCGAATGTCTTATATTGTCAAATTGCAAGGAGCTTAAATCATTGCCTGAGCTTCTGACAAGCATAGACAGCGTGAGAATAGATTGTTGTGCTTCTCTGGAACTAATTGCAAATCCATCTAAAGTATGCAATGTGATGGATTGGGCACGGTTTAATGGTATTCATTGCTACAGATTGGTTGAAACCGTCAGTGCATTAACATTGCTGAAAAAACATCTTGAGGTCGACTAATCTCTCTTTCTCACTTACAAAATCTCATACTCAATAATTTATGGTTTTAATTACCAACTTGGTTATTTTTCTTTTCCAGGTATTTGCAAATTCAAGAAAAGTATTTGATATCATTAAATCTGAGAGTGAAATCCCAGAATGGTTGGTGACTTGTCAATTAAGATACCTCTAACTCTTAATATTCGAAACGATGGTGAATGGATGGGAGTTGCTCATTGCTGCATTTTTGTCAATGAGGATATCAGTTGTGATGCTATTATCCATGGTAGAAATTGTCGAATAGTAGATATGAAGGACCACGTAAGCAATGTAACAATCAAAGTTGTGCAGAATTTGAACATGTTTATGAAGAAACAGAGGACGAAGCAGGGTCACAACCAAAACGGGTGAAAATATTTTTCAATTTGTACTGGTTAGAGTTTTATTCATTTTATTTTTTTCTTTTTTAACATAATTGAAACATGTAAAGTTCAATGAATTCTTCATTTTTTTTTATGTACTGCATTCTATATTTTTATATAAGAGAAAATCTTATATGTATATCCATAGGAGACCTACATTGTGAGTCTCCCAAGCGGCATACGTGGGTGTATAAGGTTACGTTTGGTTCACTGTAATAGAATACGGCTGTAATTGAATAGAGCTGTAATGGAATAGAACTGTAATAAGTAATTCAACTGTTTGGTTAAATGGAATGTAATAGAGCTGTAATAGAATTCTTGTGTTTGGTTGAATGGAATGATGTGGTAATAGCATAAGGAAGAAAACTAAAATGACCAGAATACCCTTAGCATAATTTTGTTAAGTAGATGATAATTGTTATTAAATTTTAATAGGATTATTATTAAATATAATTTAATAAAAATAAAAATAAAAATTTAATTATATTTTAATATAATTATTACAAAATAATTTAATAACATTTAATATATAATTTAATAACATTCTTAATATAATTATTTTATATTAAATTATATTAAAAGATTTTTTATTTTTTATATTAAATTATATTAAATTATTTAAAATGTTTTATATACTTCATTTTAAAATAATACAATATTATTTGAATCCATTACTTCTGAAGTTATTCATTATAGTTGACACACAATAAACCCATGGTTAGAGTAATGCATTTGCATGGTTTGTTGTGATATTTAAACCTTCAAATCGCAACCACTTGCACTGTAATTGCTAGAATATGAGGCCAAGTTTGTGGCATAAAATGTTGTTTCATTACAAATAAAAAATAAAAATTCAAATTCAAATTTAACATTCATTGTGGAATATGCATGATTTCCTTCTGCACTCACGTATGTTGAATACTCGAATATTGAGAAGTAGAGAGTTTGATATCATCCATTTCCTTACTAGTAAACAAAGGTAGAAAACTCCAAATTCAATCAGACAAGCATTTTTATGCCTATAGCCTTACAAAAAATAATGCAGTTAAGAGCACCAGAAGTGTGCCTAATCAAATACGCCTCGTCTGAAAGGGTCGAGTTACTTTTGATTCATAGCACTAAGGCGCAAGGCATAGGCGTGCCTAGGTGCAAAACTTGAGAACACCAATAAATCCAACTATGAAAAAGGCTGAGTAATGCCAAGAAGTGTATTTTTTTCTCATCAAGACATGATAATAACCTTAAGAACTTGAAATTGAATAAATAGCAATCAATGGTTTTAGATCACAACTCATGGGGAAAAAAAACAAAAAAACACCCGCATCCATTACTATATAAGGAGAGTAACATCTTTTCCTATTATTCGTATTGACTTAATGCTGCTCCCAATAACATAACCATCTGCAACAGGTAAGATATGATCTTCCTAGCACCATGTTAGAAAGAGCAGTGACTACAAGGCTTATCGATGTTGATAAATTTGAATGCACCACTAATGATGTGGATTTGATGAACGTGGTAATACAAACGCTAATGCCAAGGAAATGTTAACTTAGAAATAATTTAAAGCATATATATATAATAAAAAAAAAATCATTTGATGAATGTGGGAATACTTTCTGGGTTTATCTTTGATTTTTGTAAGATGCTTTGTCTTGACGAATCTGTTTTGTGTCGAAGCTGTCATGGATTTTTATTTTAGTGTTTTATCTATTTGTCTTGTTTCTTTGATGCTTGAGTGTTTCTGTAATATAATGATGCAAAGTTATTTTGACTTTGTACTCTTTTTACTTTTAATAATTTCTTTTGGCTTGCCTAAAAAGAAAAGGTTGATGAGCACATAAAAGGCATAAATAACAATCAATGGTTTTAGATCACAAGTCATGGAAAAAAAAAAAAAAAAAAACAAAAAATACCCGCATCCATTACTATATAAGGAGAGTAACATCTTTTCCTATTATTCGTATTGACTTAATGCTGCTCCCAATAACATAACCATCTGCAACAGGTAAGATATGCGTAGCTCCATCTCCAACATTCGTTACCAGCCCTATACTACAAAAAGTTGTAGGTCAAACGAAATGAAAATGATCAATATATAAGGATGATGATGGTTAGCAAGAAAGACAGCACCCAAAATGGTCTAAAGCTAAATAGAAGCTACAGCGATTCTGTAAACACTACAAGCATGAAGTATTCAACATAACCCACAGCTTACACCCACAAGATTAGCAACAACTATATGCCTCCATCATAGTTCTCTCTAAAATTTAAAGACAAAAAACAAATAAACAAAATTAGATGTATTGAAACAGTATAAGGCAGGCACCAGAGATTAATAACTATTGCGATCACTACATGTTTACTGCTATTGCAGATGTATCAGATGCTATCGTGGTCGTGAATTTTTCTCAAATTTTCACAGTTTCTTAGAAAACATAATAATTATCATTTTAAACATACAATTTTATTTTTAATGGAGAATTTAATGCAATAGATTAAGCAAAAAGTTCAACCTTTCTTAAGGAACAATGATATAATCTATATAACAATTCTTTCTCAATCACTAAATGGATTTAAATCAATTGCTAGTAGTCTGATGAATACCTAACCATCCTAGAACCAATATTCACACTCAAAATTCAACCTTAAAAATTTGTAGTTTATAAATAAAAATCATGTACAATCAAGGACCCTAATTAATTCATCCAACATACTAGTAAACAACTAACATGAAGATATATAATACTAGAAAACAGAACAATACAGAAACCAGTCATAAACCTAGATGTAGTGTACCCAATAGCTAAAGCAAGGACATGATTCTCAATAATATAAAGCCCTGGAACATTAAACGTCTCAAACATGATTTCACCCATATATTCTCAATTCTTAGGAGTAGAGTAAGTGGACTTTCAGTCAACAAAAAGTAATGATCCTCAAGATCACACTGTAAATAATTAAAAAGGTATCTTCACAAAAATTGTAAAAATGCAGAAGCAAATAGAAACATTTTGATTTTGCATAAAAATCATTACCGACAATGGTATCTTCACAACCTTACGCATTACATTTCTAAATATAAGCATGCGAAGAAATTGCTAATAAGAAACAACAAAGTTGAAGCTAAAGGAAAGAGGGAAAGCAGCACGAACCAGAGTCGATAACAATCCATTTTCCCGTCTCTTGCCCTTGCACGCTGGGTAATACCATCCTCTTAGCTCCTTTTTGCTTCTGCTTAACCTGTTCCAGCAAAATAAACAAATAATCGCAATCAGAAACTAGGGAACAAAATAGAAAAAGAAAACCCATGAAACCGCACCTTGTAAATTAGGGCTTGGGCGATGTTCTTGACGTGCCACGGGGACCTACCGGTGGCAATCACCATGAAATCTGCCCAATCGCATTGGTTACCAGCCGGAACCACTGCCACGTCGTCTGCTCTCACGTCACTTAGAACCTTCTCCACCTCTTGCAGGCTCAGCAACTCATTGCTTCTTCTCTCCACAGTGGATGAAGAGAACGTCTGATTTAAACCTGAAAACCCCAGCTTCCAGAGCCATTTGTGAGAGAGGAGGAAGGCAACGCTGTTTCTAAGTAGCCAATTTTCAAAGAGTTAAAAAAACAATTTTCGTTCCTGATAAAATGAAGAAAAGAAACGTAGGAGAAGATGAAGCTGAGGGCAGAAAAGCCTTTGCTTCAGTTTCTAGGTAGCCAAATGTAAGAAGGAAAAATCATAAAGAAGAAAAAAAAATTACCTCTGCAATCAAAGGAAAAAAAGGGAAACGTAAGAGAAGATGAAGCTGAGGGCAGAAAATGGGAAATAGGAAAAAGAAAATAGGAAGCTGCGGATGGAATACCTAATCAGTGCTGACGGCAGGGAATGGCTATTACAGTCAATGGGTGTAATAGCGCCTGAATGCAATCAGGCTGTAATGCCATTACAGCCAACCAAACTAATGTTTGGTGGTGGCTCACCGAATTGGGGGAATGTATTTCTATTCCCCAACTAAACATAGTGTAAGTTTAAAAATTTTGAATCTTTACGGTTTTTATATTAATATTAATATTAACATATATTTAAATTCTTACTCTATTTTTTTGAAAATATTTATGTATTTCTTTATATTTCTTTGAATTTCCTAAAATTAGGATCAAATTGAGGGCATTTGTAATTTTTGAGGGTTAATTTTTTTTAGATTATGGCTAAATTGATATAATATGTAAACGTTGAGGGCCAAATTTATTATTATATCGATTTTTTAACGTCAGCTCCCCATTTGTGGAGTGACCAAAATGATCGAATCATATAACGTGAGTACTTAAATTATAATTTTTTTTTATTTTGAGTGCTTAAAATAAATTTTCTTTATAGTTGGGTGACTATGTTTGTAGTTTATCCTACAAATATTAATAGGTTCACGTGTATATATATCATTTGGTCAAATTTTTCTATTAGTTTTTATATTTTGTGTAGGTTGTAGATATAATTCTATACTATAATTTGGTTAATTGTGGTCTTTTTACATTTTAAATTAGTCAATTTTAGTCCTTGTATTTTTTGAATTTTGAAATTTAAGATCCAAACAATAAATCTATGTTATTCATGTACATTGTTTAAAGTTGTAGATGTTCATCCATCCATTGGAGAGCTTGAGAGGCTAAAAGTCTTGAATTCAAGGGGCTGCAAAAGCCTTGGGACTCTTCCAATCAAAATTACAATGGAATCTGTTGAAACATTCATTTTGTCAGGCTGCCTAAAACTGCTAAATTTTCCAGAGATTGATGGCAAAATGGAAGGTTTGTTGGAGCACTATTTAGATGAGACAGGCATTCAAGAACTTCCTTCTTCAATTCGAAACCTCTCGAGAAACTTGTTTCCTTAAATCTGAAAGATTGCAGTACCCTCGCGAGTCTCCCAGGGAGCATAGGGACAAATTCTAAGTAGAATTCTTGGAGGAGCTTAAGTGAAACAACCATATCGAAACCACCACCCTTTTTTTTTTTCAATTTAAAAATCTTAAAAGTTTTGTCTTTTAATGGGAGCAAGGGACCTTCATCTAAGTTACAACAACATCTGCGTTCCATTTTCAAGGTAAGCCAAAGAGGAAGGACAGATTCTATGGCTTTGATGTTGCCTTCGTTTTTTGGTTTGACTTCATTAACAAGGCTAAGTTGAAGGGACTGCAATCTTTATGAGGAGATATTCCTAGTGATATTTCTTGTCTATCCCCTTTTAAAAAACTTGCCCTTAGGACTGTCCGCCACTGCTGCATGGTTGGTCAACTTTCAACAACTGCATTAACAAATTTGAATCTAAGGAGTTGCAATCTTTGTGAAGGGGATATTCCTACAGATATTTCTTCTCTATCCTCTTCGGCACATCTTGATCTTGGTCGTAACAATCTCATCACCATACCTTTGTCTCTTAATAGATTTTTCCAAGCTTTCTTTTCTTGGATTGTCAAATTGCAAGGAGCTTAAATCATTGCCTGACCTTTTAACAAGTGTAGAAATGGTGAACATAAATGGTTGTGCATCTCCGGAAATAGTTGCAAATCCATCAAAAGTTTGCAATTCAATGGTACAACTTGTATTTTTGCTGTTAACAGCTACAGACTGGCTGAGAATATCAATTCTTTAACTTTGTCGAAATAACATCTGAAGGTCGAATAATTTGGTCTCTTTTCCACTTGCAAAATCTCATACTTAAAGAATTTATGGTTTTAGTTATCGAACGGCAGGTGTCTTATTTTGCAGTTATATATCTGCAAATTCAAGATAAGTATTTGATATTTTTATACCTGGAGGTGAAATACTTGAATGGTTCAACCATCTGAGAGTTGTCTCTTTAGTCAACTTACCACTGCCTCTCAAAACTCGTAATGATAGCCAATGGATGGGAGTTGCTTTCTGCTGCATTTTGTGAATGATGATGCTTCAAGGGATGAGAATGTCGAGCCTAAAGCTTATATCCATCCAGGATGTTAATCTCCTTGGGGCAAAGCAAAAATTAGACGTGCTACGTAACAATCGATTCAAAAGAAGTAATATTCTAATATAACAATCGATTTAAATATATAAACAATCTATTAAAAACTAAAAGAAACGGTATTCTACCATAATAATTGATTTAAACATATAAGCAATATACATATTAGTAGTGAGGAATCTGTTTTTGACTATTTGTTGTGCGGAAGCGTGTAAAAGAGTATAATTATTGTACTGAAAAATCACACTGAGTTCAATTCCCAGGAAAGAGAGGTGGATCACGAGGATCACTTAAGTACCAGATCTTTCCTAGCCAGAATATCCCTCTATCGTAATTTAATAGCACAATAAATAACTACAATCACACTCACAAGATATGAAAAATAAATAATAAAGAACACCAGAATTTTAACGAGGTTCGGCAAATTTTGCCTACGTCCTCGGGCACTACCAAATATATTTCACTCCAAAATTACAAGTGAAAATATACAAATAGGGAGAGAGAACAATGCCTTAAGTAGAGAATGGCAAATGTTGGGATGAAGAAAATGAGAAATGGTTAGGCCTATTTATAGTTGAGGTCCAGGGATCAATCTTGCTCTTGGGTCTAACTTCGATTCTTTTACATGATAATATGCAGTGGAACCAAAAACATGTAAAGAATCATAGTCAGTAGCAGATTTACCAGTCCACATCTCCATAGGAGTTTTGCCATTTATTGCGGTGATGGCAAGCGGTTAATTAGATGGCACGCATATGTAATGGCCTCAGCCCAAAATTCCTTGCCCAATCCAGCATTGGACAACATACATCGAACTTTCTCCAGTATAGTTCGATTCATGCGTTCTGCCACCTCATTCTGCTGTGGTGTATCCCGAACAGTGAAGTGTCGCACGATGCCCTCATCTTGACATACTTGAAGAAATGGATCGTTTTTGTACTCAGTACCATTATCTGATCGAAGTCGTTTAACCTTTCGACCGATCCGAGTTTCCACCATCTTCATCCATTTTAAATGCATCCAATACTTCACTTTTTCTTTTCATTAGATACACCTATACTTTTCTTGAATAATCATCAACAAAAGTAACAAAATAGTGCATACCTCCCAAAGAAGCCACTTTGGTAGGTCCCCACACATCAACGTGAACGTAGTCGAATTCCTTTTCGTATTGTGAATTGTTTGAACCAAACTTTAACCTTGTCTGCTTGCCCAGAACACAATGTTCACAGAATTCCAATTTGCAAGAATTTGCACCTTTCAACAAGCCTTGCTTCGCCAAAGTCTGCATTGCTTTTTCACCAGCATGTCCCAATCGCATATGCCATAACTGGTAGCCTCTGAATCTACATCTTTCACGAAGCGTTGATGTTGATCCAATAACTGTACTTCCATTTAAAAAGTACAAGTTATTTCTTCTTGTGCCTTTCATCACCGTCAAATTCCTAGCTGCTACCTTCAGTAATCCATCTCTCAAAGTGATTTTGAGCCCTTTAGATTCTAAGGCCCCTAATGAGATGAGATTTTTCTTCAGGCTGGGTACGTAGCGAACATCAGTCAAGACTTGGATTGAGCCGTCGTGATTCTTCAATTGGATTGTACCTACTCCCATTGTCTTACAAGCACTGTCATTGCCCATAAGAACAACTCCACCTTCTAGTTCTGTAAGACTAGAAAACCGATCCTTATTAGGACACATATGGTAAGTACATCCCGAATCCAAAATCCACTCATCAGTACGACATGCCATTGCCATGCCAACCAAGCTAAAGTCTGACTCCTCATCATGTTCTGCTACACATGCATTAGAAATAGCCTTGCCTTTTTGTAACTTAGGACAATTCTTTTTCCAATGCCCTTTCTCACGACAAAAGGCACACTCATCTTTGGCGGGTCTCCCTTTGGACTTTCCCCTTCTACCAGGCTTGCTGCTGCTTGAACGACCTCTTGCTGTTAAGACTTCTGCAGTTGTATCTCTGTGATCTCTTTTATCTTTCTCTCGAGTCTCAGATCTATACAACGCACTGCAGACTGCATCAAATGTGATTGTATCCTTCCCATGAAGCAATGTGGTGGTAAGATGATCATATTCATCAGGAAGGGAATTCAACAATAATAATGCCTTGTCTTCGTCTTCAAATTTCTCATCCAAATTTAGCAAATCTACTAAAATTTTATTGAATGAGTTCACATGGTCATTCATCGACATACCGGGTGCATACGTGAATCGATAAAGTTTCTTTTTCATATAAAGCCTATTTTCAAGGCTTTTCGTAAGAAACTTTTCTTCCAATGTATCCCACAATTTCCTCATTGATGTCTCCTCATGACAGAGTACTTACGCTCTTTGGCCAAACATAGACGGATTGTACCACAAGCTTGTCTATTAATCTTGGCCCACTCCTTGTCATCCATATTGTCAGGTTTTACTTCAAGGGCTATATCTAGCTCTTGTTGACATAAGACATCCAGGATCTCACATTGCCACATACCAAAATTATTGGTACCATCAAATTTCTCTACTTTAAATTTTGCATTGGTCACCGTAGTCCTGGCGATGGCGATGCTCGTGCCATTTTTTTTCAATCCCAACTCATCGTATATGTAAACAAGATCAGATATCGTGAATAGTGCGCAAGCGATCGTACTCCTCAAGTACGAATCTAGCTCGTACCAATTGTTGTGCGGAGCGTGTAAAGAGTATAATTATTATCTTGAAAAATCTGCTGAGTTCAATTCCCAGGAAAGAGAGGTGGATCACGAGGATCACTTAAGTACCAGATCTTTCCTAGCCAGAATATCCCTCTATCGTAATTTAATAGCACAATAAATAACTACAATCACACTCACAAGATATGAAAAATAAATAATAAAGAACACCCAGAATTTTAACGAGGTTCGGCAAATTTTGCCTACGTCCTCGGGCACTACCAAATATATTTCACTCCAAAATTACAAGTGAAAATATACAAATAGGGAGAGAGAACAATGCCTTAAGTAGAGAATGGCAAATGTTGGGATGAAGAAAATGAGAAATGGTTAGGCCTATTTATAGTTAGGTCTAGGGATCAATCTTGCAAAGTACCTATTCAAATAGGGACCAAAATTGCAATTATCTCATTCCAAAAAAAAAAACTTTGGGTGCCTAACCAACCAAGGCCATTTGCTTCCCACTTACAGCCAACTATCTTTGACTTTTCAAAGATAGTGGCTGCCAATACTATTCGAACTCTCGAAATGTTCGTGATTCATTCTATATTTTATGTAAAAAGGTATTAATATTAATATAAAATTTTGTTTTTTTATATTTTTAAATTATTTATTTATTTTTATACAATTCTTTGAATTTTTTAGAATTAGGATAAAATTGAGAATATTTGTAACTTTTGAGGGTTAATTTTTTAAAATTATGGCTAAATCGATATAATATGTAAAAGTTGAGGGCTAAATATGTTATTATACTGATTTTTTTAACGGCCACATCAACTTATTACTTGTAATTTAGCGGAGGTAACCAGAATGGCCGAGCTACTTAATGTGGATCCTTAAATTGCAAACATTTTTTTTTGGGTGCCTAAAATGAAAATTTTTTATAATTAGGTGTCTATATATATGTGTAGTTTACCCTACAAATTTTAATAGGTTCACATCTATATATATCATTTGGTCAAATTCTGCTATTAGCAACTACATTTTGTGTAAGTTGCGGATATAATCCATATATTTTAATTTGGTTAACTTTAATCTTTTTATTTTTTAAATTAGGCAATTTTAGTCCCTATATTTATTTTGTCTCTTTCTTGATTCTCCTATACAAAGAGAAGAGTATGAATTTAGGCATTCCAAGAAAAAAGTCACTAAGTGCTTAGGATAGCGGTGAGCAAAACTTGATTCGACTAAGAAAAAATAAAAACAAAATTTGAATTTCGAGTTAAACGAATTGAGTTATTTGAGTCAACTCAAACTTTTTTTCGAATTTTGAGTTTGAATCTAGTTGAGTTTTCGAATTCGAATAAATCAAATACCAATTTATAATATTTTACATTTTTACCCTAAACCCTCAAACCATTTTACTTTCCCCTCAAAATTTTTATTTCCTATAACACTTTCCCCCAAAACTTTTACTCCGCCCATCCCAACCCCCTTCCTCTACCCAAACCCATTCCCCTCAAATTTTTTTTAATATCTTACCCCCCAAAGTTTACTCTTCTATTTATTTTTTCCCCCAAAATTTTTACTCCCTCCCACTATCCCTCAAAACTTTTATTCATCTCTCCTCCCAACCCCTCCTCTACCCCAAACTCATTTTCTCCACAATTTCTTTTAATATTTTCTCCCCAAAATTTACTCCCCAATTTAATTTCTCCAAAAAATTTTTACTTTCTCTCCACAAATTCATCACTCTTTTCCTTAATTTTTCATTTTATGGAACTTCGAGGTTGTTAGTGAAAGTAGGATAACGTCTTGTCCTTTATTTTTTACTTCTTGGAAGTGTATGTGTTTATTGTTTACTATTTTCTATACAAATTAATAATTTGGGGATGGCCGGCTTCTGGTTTTAGTCTATTCTTAATATTATGTAAAACTTTTATATTTTTGAATAACCTCAAATGTTTACCTTTAGCATTAGGAAGTAATCAATGAAAAATATATATATATATTTTATAAGACCACTGTTTAAAAAATTTATAATAATATTGGATTCTTCCTTTTCCGATATGTGACCCGATTTCTACCACTACACGCTTCGATATCTACACAGAAATTGCCTACAAACCTCTGTTTACTTTCCTTGCAAATTTGATCTATTCTTCTCTTTCTTCAGGCTCCTATATTTAAAAGACTCTTTCTAGTTTGTTTCTGATATCTGACATCTGTTTTCATCATGTTGTCGTTGCCTTCAACTTCATCCTCCATTTCTAGAAAGAAATATGATGTTTTCTTAAGTTTTAGAGGTGAAGATACCCGCAAAAACTTCACCGATCATCTCTATGATGCTCTAAAAAGGAGTGGGATTGTCACCTTCAGGGATGACCCAAAGCTGGAGGCCGGCGAAGAGATCGCGCCAGAACTGTTTAAAGCCATTCAGCAATCATGGTGCTCCGTAATCGTACTTTCAGAATCTTATGCTTCTTCGGGTTGTTGCTTGGACGAACTTACTGAGATTGTTAGGCAGAAAAAGGACAATGGTTATAAAGTGTTTCCAGTTTTCTATGGCGTGGATCCATCTGATTTAAGAAAACAGAAAGGAAAAGTTGAAGAAGCCTTTGCGGAACATGAAAAGAGATATGATGAAGATAAGGTCCAAAGGTGGCGAAATGCTTTAACTCAAGTCGCAAACATTAAGGGATGGCATTTAAATCACAGGTAATTCCTTGATATCTTCTCTCTTTTCTTTTTTTAATGCTTACATGATGTTCTTCTCTATTTTAGAATACATGTTATATCCATGTCCATTAGCTGTTGATTTCTTGTTTGGAGACCAAATTCCTTTTTTGTTTGTGTTTATAGGCATGAAATCGAATTTATTGGAGACATTGTTAAAAAGATATCTGCAAAATTATGTGAAACATGTCCAATTTTACATGATGAGTTCGTTGGAATTACTTCACGCTTAGAGGAGTTGTATGCTAAAATAGAAATTGGTGAAGATGATGTCCGCATTATCGGAATTTGTGAAATGGGTGGCATCGGTAAAACAACTCTTGCAAGAGTTGCTTACAGTCAAATGTCACCTCATTTTGAAGGTAAAAGCTTTCTTGCTGATGTTCGAGAAGTTTCAAACACATGTGGACTTGTTTCGTTACAGAAACAACTTCTTTCCCAAATTTTGTCTGAGGAATGCTTTAATTTCTTCAATGTTTATGAAGGAAATGCCATAATTAGCCACAGGTTATCTAAAAAAAAGGTTCTTGTTGTTCTTGATGATGTTGATAACCTACAACACTTAAAATGCTTGGTTGGAAGGCGTGATTGGTTCGGTTTAGGGAGCAGAATCATTGTAACAACAAGAGACGAACATTTGCTCCGATCATACCTAGTTGATGATGTGTATAAGCCTACAACATTGAATGACAATGATGCACTTCGACTTTTCAATTTAAAAGCTTTTAATGGTGAGACAGGGCTAGAAAATGATTTTAATGAGCTTTCTAAACGTGTTTTAGAATATGCAGGAGGTCTTCCCTTAGCACTTGAAGTTTTGAGTTCCTTTTTATGTGGTAGAGATGCAGCCCAATGGAGAAATGCAATAGAAAGACTACAAAGAGATTCTAGTAAAGAAATTATTGACAGACTTCAAATAAGCTTTGATGGATTGGAGCAAACCGAGCAAGACATATTTCTAGATATAGCATGCTTCTTTAATCGGAAGGATAAAAATTTTGTAATGAAAGTAATGGAGGGTTGTGAGTTTTTTCCAGATATTGGAATTGATGTTCTCATTAAAAAATCTCTACTAAGAGTTAATAAAGACAACAAATTGTGGATGCATGACTTGCTACAAGAAATGGGAAGAAAAATTGTTAAGGAAAAATCTGTTGATGAACCTGGAAAACGTTGCAGATTGTGGGCAGAAAAAGACATTTATCATGTGCTAACAAAAAACACAGTAAGTCATTCCATACAAATTATATATATTCTAACTTTAGCTTAATTGGTTCAAACTGTCAGTATTAAGATGCGACTTTAATTGAATTTAAGAGTCAACGCAAAACTATGATCTTTTGTACCAAAAACATATATAACATATTATATTTTTTAAGTGTTTATTTTTAAAAAAATAATAAAGTGTTTATTTTAAATATTCATGAAGTAAAATGAGTACATTTGTCCTGTATATTCTAAAATTTCTCATTTAATTTTTTATTATAAATATTAAAAAAAAACCTCCACCATAGGTATAAAAAATAATTTTAATTCATTGAATTACTTTTGTTGAAAAATATTTTATTTAGTTAGTTTTTATTTATTAATTTTAACCAATAATAATAATGCTAAACATGCATTGATAATTATAAATATAAAATTCATGAGTTTTTGTCTTATGTTTTATTTTTTTTTATTTTTTAGACCACAGAAATGATTGAAGGCATGATCGTTGACAATAAAAGGTACGAAAATATACATATATGTATCTATGTATAATGTTAATGATGTTGTTATTTAAAAAAAAAAAGGAAATGGAAAAAATCTTCAACACTTGGTATTTAGAGAAAAATAAAAAAGGAAAAAGAGTGGTATGTATGCATACATGTATGCATTTGGTTGTATCTACTTTATTGCATTTTCTCTTTAGCCAAGCACTTGTGTGTATATCATAGTTTCTAGCTGTCAGGAGCGAAGTCAGAACAATTATTTAGGAGGGGCGAATAAAATTTTAATTTTTTAGAGTCAATATCTTTATATTTTTAAAAGATTAAATCAAATTTTTATAATTTTAAGGGGACAAAGTACAATTTTACATTTACTAATTTAATATTTTAAAAATTTTTAAAGGGCTTAAATAGTAATATTTTATTTTAGGGGAAGCAAGGACCCTGCCAGCCCCTTAGATTCGCCTCTACTAGCAGTGTGAGTTTGTGAATATCAACTCCAATTCTTTCAAGCTATGCTATTCAAATTTGATATAGGTGTTATATATGTGTGTTTGGTACTATTCTTTTTTTCTTTTTTTACATTTTCATTGTTTTTGAGATTTCTTGGAACATCATATCTTCATAACTGTGTCTGAATATGCATCAAATATAAGTGTTAGTCATGAGCATTTCAAAAAAGAAGGGATGAAGCAACATAACTTTTAGATACTAATGGTTTGTATATCTATAATCATATTTTTGTCCTACTTAGGGAAATGAACAAGGTTCTCACTTTGAGCGCTGATGCCTTCTTGAAGATGAAAAGATTAAGATTACTCATAATCCTTTGTCGATCAAATTGCCGTGATCTTACGTATCTTTCTAATGAGCTAAGGCTTTTAGATTGGATGGGATGTCCTTTAAGATCATTGCCTTCAAGTTTCCAACCGGAAAACCTTGTTATACTTCTCCTATCTTATAGCAACATTGAACAACTATGGAAGGAAAACATAGTAAGAATTAACTCATTTGGTCATTGTTTTCTATCTTGTTTTGAGAAGAAAGATAAAATATTTTATTATCATTAAAGAATAACAAGAAAAATGAGCTTTCCTATGTTATTCTCTTTTTATCTCTGATTTATTATTTTTTTTAACAGCCTCTGTATAAGTTGAAAGTGCTCAACCTCAAAGGGTCCGAAAACCTGATGAAGACACCAAACTTCACAACTACTCCAAATCTTGAAATTTTGGTTTTGAAAGGTTGTACTAGATTAGCAAATGTTCATCCATCCCTTGGAGTTCTCAAGAGGCTAAAGCTTTTGAATTTAAGAGGCTGCAAAAGTCTTAGGAGTTTTCCAACCAAAATTGGAATGGAATCTCTTGAAAAGTTAATTCTTTCAGGTTGCTCAAATCTTGAAAGCTTTTCAGAGATTGATGGCAAAATGGAATGTCTGCTAGAGCTTTATTTAGATGGGACACGCATTAAAGAGCTACCTTTTTCAATTGGAAATCTGAGCAGTCTTGTTTTGTTAAATTTGAAAGGTTGTAGGAACCTTGTGAGTCTCCCAAGCAGCATAGGTGGGTGTAAAAGTTTAAAAATTATTAATCTTTCTGGTTGTTATAAAGCTCTATCTTTTAATGGGAGCAAGGGACCTTCTTCCAAGTTACAAAAATATCTGCTTTCTCTGTTAAAGGTAATCCAAAGAGGAAGGACAAATTCCATGGCTCCGATCTTTCCTTCGTTGTTAGGTTTGAGTTCATTAACAAAGCTGAATTTAAGGGACTGCAATCTTTGTGAAGGAGATATTCCTAGTGATATTTGTCACCTATCCTCTTTGGAGGAACTTGATCTTCGTGGAAACAATTTCATCAGCATACCATCGTCTCTTATTCGTCTTTCCAAGCTTAAAAATCTTGAATTGTCAGGTTGCACGGCGCTTAAATCGTTGCCTGAGCTTCCAACAAGTATAGGAAGTGTAAGTATAAATGGTTGTACTTCTCTGGAAATAATTGCAAATCCATCAAAAGTTTGCAATTCAAAAGGTTGGAGACAGATTTTAGGTATTAACTGCTACAAATTGGCTGAGAACATCAATGCATTAACACTGTTGAAAGAACATCTTAAGGTTCGTTAATATCTTTGTTTCTTTCAGTCTCATAATTATTCATGGTAATAGTTACCAAACAACCAGAGATTTATTTTGCAGGTATTTGGAAATTCAAGAGAAATGTTTAATGTTATTATACCTGGAAGTGAAATCCCAGAATGGTTTAGTCAACAAACAGGTGGCTCTACGATTACGATCGATTTGCCTCTGGAAGTTCAGAGTGATAATCAATGGATGGGAGTTGCGTTGTGCTGCATTTTTGTCAGTGATGAATATGCTTCAGTGGATGAGGTACTCATGTGTAATGCTGTTATCCTTGATAGATATTCTAGATATGCCAATTGGACTGAATATATGTTCGAGGGTAGAAATATTCGAAAAGTCAATCACTGTGGCTGGGTTGTAAATGAGCATTTTGAACAGCCTGTAATGAAGGACCACATTTTAATTCGTTATTTTTCGCGTGACATTTTGTTTCCAATTTCCTTGGAAGACAAATGTGGTGAACATGATGAAACCAAGAATTTATGGAGCTTCGATCATGAATTCCATCAACTTTTTCTATCTTTCGGAAGTAAACGTAGTGTTTGGGTGAAGAAATGCGGTGTTAGAATAGTGTATGAGAGAGATTTGGAACAGATACAAGAAATGCGGTGTTGTGCAAATTTTGAAGATATCCAGCAATACTCTGATGATGATGGGTCAATAGCTAACAGTTTTGATGACGATGGATCAATAACTAACAGTTCTGATGATGATGGATCAATAACTAACAGTTCCCTTATCTATGAGGAGACGGATGAAGGGCGGCAACAAAATTGGATGCAAAAGATTTTCAATTCTATAATGAGCAGACTGGGAAGATGCATTAATTGTGGTAAATTACTTCATTAGCCTTATCATATTAATTATTTCTTTAAAAAAAAATTAATTTACGGTATTATTTATAATTTTTTATTTCACAAGAAATGAGATATAATCTTTCAAATATATGTAATTAACTTAATATTTTTGAACATATATATGTTGAACACAAACTTGTATTCTACGCATACCCCAAATTTGGATAACATAGTCTTCTGTACCCTTCAAAATATTATTCATTTTGTTTCTTATAGAATTGAATTTTATCATCGCAGATTGAAGAAATATAATTAGCTTGAGACAAAAGGTGGAGGAAGTTTGATTGCTCCATGAAGAAGCAGCTAATAAGCTGCAAATCCTTTCACAAGGTTTGGATCATAATTGTCTTTTACCTTTTCCATCAGACTGCTAAGTAAAACTCCATTTCATTTTTGTTTGAGATTGTCAAACACCAAGTTATGTGTTAAATGCGATATTTAAACTTTTAAAATTGTTGTTTATGTATTTGGAGGATTAATTATATTCATATGTTTATATAACAAATATTAAATAAGAATAATATAAGACATATTGGATATCATATACCATTAGATGCCTATAATGTTGTTTTGGGTGATTCAATGCTTGCTTCAATGGTATTCAGATTGCGTTGTTTTGTAGTTAAAAGGGAAAAAATCATGGCCAAAGTTTTATGGAGTATTTGTCCCCACATTTATTTCCTGCAAACTTCATTAAGAAAACAGTACCTTAAAACTATAATGAATATCGGAATATTTTTAAATATTTCTAGAACAAGTATAAATGAAGGGGTGTAATCTCACTTGATTTTTTTGTAAACAATTATAATTATACAACTAATATTACTTGAATAATTATTAGATAATAGTTGAATAATTATGTATTCTTAACAATGTGATTTTTCAGAAAAGACATATTTTGAAAGTTATAACTCTATGAAAAGACACGAGAGTTCCTTTAAAAAAGTATTGTACAAGTTCTTTATAAAAATTGATTTTCTTGTTATACTTTACTCAATGTTTAGTGAACTATTTTCGTTAGTGCAAAACGAAATAGTCATCGGGCTTCATTGTATCATCGAGGTTTATTTGCTTGAAACTCATTTGCACACAAAGCATAGGTGGAGGCGTGTAGAATCTTAAAGATAGTAGTTTGATACATGCCTTGGAGCCTTATCTTATTGTTTCTTTTCTTTTTGTTTAAATTGTTATTTGTGTTTTGTTTGTGTATTCGAGATTTTCCTCACCAAAATTCCGCATTAACTATAAAATAAAGTAATTCTCATATTAACAAAACAATTATTTTGTATATTATGATAGCATAAACCCGAACATTACGTGGTTATATTGCCTTCCAAGTTGAGCATGTTGCTCGGTCTTGGGCTGCTGAGGGTAGCTAATTTCTCAAATTCAAAGATAAATATAGCGTTAAGGTGAAGAAGTACGGTGTTAAAATAGTGTATGAGAGAGATTTGGAAGAGATGGAACAAATACAAGAGTACAAAATAGTAGTCAGTGCTGTCCAAATTTTTTTTATTAAAAATAAAGAGTACAAAGTCAAAATAACTTTGCATCATTAGATTACAAAAAACACCCAAGCATAAAAGAAACAAGACAACTAGATAAAACACCAAAATAAGATTCCATGACACCTTTGACACAAAATAGATTCGTCAAAGCAAAGCAAAATCAAATATCAACCCAGAAAGCATTCCCACATTCATCAAATCAATTTTTTTTATATGTGCATCAAATTATTTCTAAGTTAAGATTTCTTTGTTATTAGCGGTTGTGTTCCCCTTAATATATATTATCAACTTTAAGCTTAATTATTGAGTCAAATTTGAGTATAAGATTTAATAAACAAGTTTAATTGAGAGTTCCAAATTTTGAGTTTTGACTCAATTCGATTACACCCATGTATTTTTCCAATTTTGTGCTAATGATCATGATGTCTTACTTTGTGTTGCAAGTAGAGTTGAATCTTATTTTGATTATGTGAATAGTAATATGAGCTAAATTATAATTGTTTGGTGCTAATTAATGTTGTTTAGTTTTAAAGTGCAACCAATTCATTTTATAAAAAGAAATTCAACTTCCATGGAATAAAGTGCATTACTTTTATGTCAATATCCATAATAATTGATGCAGAATTTGATATTATGCAACGGAAAATAATTTTTGTACAAAATATAGAGAATCCGGTTTTGGAGAATTATTGTGACCAAAATACTGTTGATTAGAATTTAAAATTTAAATTAATAAAATATATCTGTGATCAAAGTAAGTTCTTCCACTAGTTTACTCTCTTTGAACGTGCAAAAACTTATTTACAGTTTAACCCTTCACAAAGCATATATATCTAACTGAGCATTAAATTTTTTCCTTTCCAAATTTCCTATCGTTAGCCCCTCATCTTCCTCATCTATTTTTAAGGGGAAAATTTTTCAAATAAGTAAAATGACCAATCCAAATCAAATGAAGCAGTATTATGTAGTTTTGGCGAGGAGATATTAAGCACTTTTAGTTTATAGCATGAGTGTGCTTCTAATGTCATTGATAAGATTTGAATTATGGAGTAGTTACTAAGCTATAATGTAGCTTAACGCATTGTTGTTTAATGCATAGGTGAAAGATGGATTAAAACTCTCGATTGAAGTCACGACCTCGACGTGTCACTATGGCTTGAAGGAGAGTATGAAATTAATCTTTTGGTATAGAAAATGACATGAACAAAAGTTTAACTGAAGTATATGTTTAAGATTGTTAGTGAAAATACTTGGTTGAGCTTAGTTGAGCAATATATGAACTTAGTTGAGCTTTGTCTTGAGCAATATATATGATGATATATATATATATGTATGTATATATATAATTTGATATGTTTTATGGTTTAAATTGGTTAATGGAAGTTTGGGGATGAATTGGATTGATTATAGCTTGAAGATTAGTGTTTTGGGCATGATTTAGGGAATATGATTGCATGATCTAATTCCATCCAATCCTCAAGATAAGTTTCTTCAAATGGATTGAACTTCATAGACGAATTGTCATACTTCCACAATATATTAGCATCATTCAACCATACCATCTAACAGAGGTCTACTGTAGTGTTATTCATAGTAGCCGCTACCATTGGCCCTTTGACAACCACTTCAAAACAATTGCCTCAACATGCGATATTCTACTGTATTTGTACTTTTAAATTCTCTTCAAAACATCCTTTTTATGCCTTTTATGTGCTCATCAACCTTTTCTTTTTAGGCAAGCCAAAAGAAATTATTAAAAGTAAAAAGAGTACAAAGTCAAAATAACTTTGCATCATTATATTACAAAAGCACTCAAGCATCAAAGAAGCAAGACAAATAGATAAAACACTAAAATAAGAATCCATGACACCTTCGACACAAAACAGATTCGTCAAGACAAAGCATCTTACAAAAATCAAAGATAAACCCAGAAAGTATTCCCACATTCATCAAATGATTTATATATATATATATATATGCTTTAAATTATTTCTAAGTTATCATTTCCTTGGCATTAGCGTTTGTATTACCACGTTCATCAAATCCACATCATTAGTGGTGCATTCAAATTTATCAACATCGATAAGCCTTGTAGTCACTGCTCTTTCCAACATGGTGCTAGGAAGATCCATAGGATACGAATAAGGCTTGTATAACTGATCGACAATGGGAGAGGATCAGCGGAACCCCATTCATGTTTCTTCTCTGAACTTTTAACCAACATGTCAAATTTATGTCTGTGGAATGGCCACTTAGGTATCTTTGTCCCTTGTTTCGGAGCAGCTGCACATTTCTAATATATTTGGAAGATTAATTATATTCATATGTTTGTATCTGAAAAAATATTAAATAAGAACAATATAATATAATATACCATTGGACGCCTATAATGTTGTTTTGGGTGATTCAATGCTTGCTTCAATAGAATTCAAATTGCCTAAGATTC
Organism: Gossypium bickii; assembly: GCA_025503065.1. Taxonomy (NCBI): domain Eukaryota; kingdom Viridiplantae; phylum Streptophyta; class Magnoliopsida; order Malvales; family Malvaceae; genus Gossypium; species Gossypium bickii. The sequence continues at coordinate 126,431,704 of CP106711.1, forward strand.
AGTGGAGAATAAAATGCAGCTGCACAACAAAGTGAAACAAGCAAAAGGACAATCTAAAGATACAATTTAGCTTGAAGTCGGTGGAAGTATAGAATGGAGTTCCTTGAGAAAACAGTACGTAATTTATATATAAATGTATAAAATGTAAAGTCCCATATCAACAAAACAATTATTTCCTATGTTATTTATAGAGACCAACATTACACGACTGGATTGCCTTCTAAGTTGAGCCTTGCTAGAGATATGACCCTAGCATGTTGCTTTGTCTTAGGCTGCCGAAGGCACCCCCGTTCACCACGAATGGGTAGCCAATTTCTTAATGGATTTGGCCTTGTTCCCTCCCAAACTGGTGTGGGTCTATCCTAACCTCTATGGTTAGGTAGCATTTACTTCTTTTTCTCTCTCTTTTTCTGTTTATAATATCTATCCATGTTTTTGTTTTACCATACAAAATGGAAAATGTTTCGGTTTTTGTTTTGCTGATTTTTTAATTGTATTTGGCTTAATCCCATTAATAGTCAGTCTAATGATACTCGATTCAGCCCCATGTATTTTTCTAATTTTGTGCTACTGGTCATGATGTCTTTGTGTTGTAAGTAGAGTTGAATCTTATTGTGATTATGTGAATATTAATATATATGAGGTAGGTTATGGCTCTGTTTGTTTGCCAGTAAAATATTTTTCGGAAAATGATTTCTAGAAAATAATTTACTTTCCTGGAAATGATTTACTTTTCTAGTGTTTAGTTGAATCTGTGTAAAATATTTTCAAGATATTTTCTGTTGTTTGGTAGATTCTCTGAAAATATTTCAAAAAAGCTATTTTAAACAAAACAAACATACATTCGAATTTTTCTTGTCCTTTAATTGTTCAGCTAAATTCACTTTCTTGAAAATATTTCAAAAAAACTACTTTTAAAAAAGCTATTTTAAATGAAACAAATATATATTTAACTTTTTCTTTTCATTTAATTGTTTAGCTAAATTCACTAAACAAAATATGTAAACCAAACTACAACATTATGACTGAATTCACAAATTTTTTTACATGTACATATACATACATAAATATAACCATGTTACACAAGGCAAGGAAAAGGGGAAAAAAAATTACAAAAATACTCATTTCTTATTATAATTGCCTTCCAAGAAAAAGACCCAAGTTCGAATCCCAGCAAATGCAAGCAATTTTTTTTTAAAATCACTTTAAAAAAAACACTTACAGGAGCTTAGTTGAACAAAGCTAATAATTCCATTTTACAACGAACTTCAATATACTTGTATCTTTACAAAACAATACAACTTGTTTGATATCATAATATGAGAACACAACCCAATCAAATACTAAGTACTAGCTTTGTGATCTAAACCAAGTTTTTTACACATTAATAACACCCATTTCATGCTATATATAGCTCAACAAACCATGAAATACATTATTTACCAAAATTTATAAAGAACTTAAGGTGGTTTTATTATGTTTTTTTCTAGAGATGAAGCTGATGAAATCTCAAAGTAAGTTGGCCTTGGGGTTGAGAGGCAACCTACGGATCGGATTAGATCTTCCACAGCTAGCACTTGAAACTTAGGGGGTGAATTCAGTGCGATGTTGTCAACTCGGTGCTCATTTATTTTACCCTTCTTGTCGAGTTTGTATTTAGAAGTGCCATTAAATCGACCACGACTCTCCCATGGGACTCGTGGAATGCCATGGATGGTCCAGCAAACCATTACGACATTCTCCATTGGCTGCCATACACTGACAATGTAGAGCTAAAGAGCTTTGAAAAATATCCTCCCATGGAATCGCAGTGCCCGGAAGATTGACTTATAATTGTCGATTCCGATGAAAGTATTGAGAGGATCTTTGAATACAATTGTACGAGCCCATTTGCCCGGCCCATTTCACAATCCCACTTAGCCCAATTAAAAAACCCCTCAACCCAATTACAAAAAATACAATAACACCTACAGACCCAATTAAATGACCCCTAACCCGGAGCCCAAACCAGTGGCCCACCAGCAACCCTAACCCAACAAATTTTTCAGAATTTTCAAACCCTAGGTGCGCCGCACCTAGGGCTTCTGCCTTCAGCCCTTTGACGGCCACCTGCCTCTGACACCGCGATCTTGTCCACAGCCCAGCACCGTCCAAAGTTCCTACAAGCATTAAACAAGACAGGACAGAACGGAGACCAATTTGTAGAATACAGGGCTATATAAGCCGATTCAAACCATTGTACTCGGGGCTTTTTTTTCGATCAATAGAAACAGATTCTAGAAATTTCAAACACAAATACAGAGATCCAAACACGAAAGTGCTGAGAAAATACTAAAAACTACTAAAAAACCGAAACAGAGGCCAAAGAAAAGGTGATCTTTTTTTCGTGGTATTTTCAAAACTTTCCATTTTCCTTTTGTTATACATATACATATATATACATATATTATTTCTCTAAAAAATAGTAAAAAAAAAAATTTACCTTTTCCGCCCATGCAGTGTGGTGTGAGCGACAACTGCCCCTTCGGCTGACGTCGCGGCGAATTCCGGCCGAGCTCACCCCACCTGCAGAGAAAAAAGGAAAAAAGATTAGATTTTTTTTAAAGAAAGCAGCTCAAATGATTTTTTTTCTAATTTTAGGGCCTTATATAGCCCTTCAAAACAACGTCGTTTTGAGGCTGGCCATTTATGCCCAAAACGACGTCGTTTCACCCCTAACCGACCCGATCCGACCTGACCCGCCTCAGGATCCGCGTGTTTTTATGCCAAAGGGGGAATTGCGCGTTTGGTCCTTCCGCATTTTTAGTTTGTTCAAAATCAAACTTTTAATTATTGCAACATTGGCCCAATATTTTTTCGCGGTTTGCGACTCGGTCCCCCATCAAACGCTGTGTTTAACTTACCTGGAGAAATTACCTTTTTGGTCCCCCACCTTTTACGCGCGTGTTATTCAGCCCTCAAACCTCTGTTTTATTTACAATTTGACCCGAAACTTCCGTTTTTAATGCGATTTAACCCATTTTTCGATTATTTTACAATTTTTACCACTTTTACTATTATTTAACATTTTTATTTTTATTTTTGATTATCTTATTATTGTTATTTGTTATTTCCAGTATATTTCACTACTATTTGCTTGTTCTTATTTATTGCATGTGTGTTATTTTATTTTTATTACTAACATCATTATTTTATTTATTAATATTTATTTTGTCTTCATTATTATTATTATTATCCTTTTTTATTTATTATCGTTATTATCGCAATTATTATACTATTATTTTTCCATATATGTATATATCTATTCGTTTTTTTACTCATTATTTTTTGTATATATCATCATTATCATCACTAGTATTATTATTATCACTATTAATGTATCTTTATATGTATATTGCTATTACTACTATTTTATTTTTCTTTTCTTTAAAATTATTACTCTTATTTTACTCCCATTATTACTATTATTATTATTGTTATTATTATCATGTCACTATCATTTCATCATTATTCCTATTACGGTTAATATACGTAATACTTTCAATATATTATCCTTACTTATACGTATATATGTATGTGTCTTTCATTATTCTTTTCACGTGTAGCACCTCATCATTTGTCGCACTATCTTTCTCGATACATCAGGTTTTTTTAAAAAAAAATATAAGCTAGTATTTTCGTATTAGCAATTCGGGAGAATCGAGCCCTAACTTACTGGGTTCTAATTTTTCTCGTTTAAGCTAAACAACGGAATATCCCTTAAAAAATTTGCAATTTTTAACAAAACACTTAATCTCAAAAATTCTAAACGTCACGCCCTAACTTACTGGACTCGACGCCTAGATACTTCGAGATAAGTTTCTTTCTCTTTTAAAATAGAGCCAATATTCCTAATTTGGATTTTCGGGAAAACGAGCCCTAACTTCTACTGGTTACGGTTTCTCTCGCTCGACAAATGACTGGGAGATCCTCTTCAAAAATAAAACCAAGTTTTAAAAAAGGGAGCTTAGTTTCGGGAGTCTAAAGTATTACGCCCTAACTTACTGGACATGATGCTTTATCTCTTCGAAAATAAGAGAGTCTTAACGTCCCTTCCAATTCCTTCAAGTTTTGGAAATAAAAAGTATCTATTTTCAAACCAATTCAAAGTTTTCAACATTAGGACATCGATCAATCGGTTTGGTACCGATTTTTAAGTGACGAGGTGCTAATCCTTCCTCGCACGCGAACTTGACTCTCGAGCCCATTTTTTCAAAATTCGTAGACCAAAAATATCGTTTTAGTAAATCGAAATGTTTATTAAAACAAAGGTGATCCGATCTTACCCAAATAAAGATCGGTGGCGACTCCCTTCCTTTTCATTTTCAAAAATCGAGTCGACCGCGTCGTTTACTGTTTTATCAAAAAATATGGTTACGACAGCTTGGCGACTCCACTGGGGACCTCGAGAGTCAGGCCATAGATTGATTGATTCTTGTCCTTTTGATTAAAATTGGAAAATGGTTTCAAGAAAATCATGCTTCTTTTAGTACACTTTCAATATTGGATCTCGTAAATACATTGGCATTGCATTGCATGACCGTTGTGGTCGCACCCTTAAGTGGGAGCAAGAAGCTACGCTTTTGTGAGGTTTTCACCTCTGCATGGGCTAATGGACTACTTTCGGGATACATCCGTACCTATGTCTTCGTGAAGTTTTCACTTCTGCATGACCATAGGAAAATGTATTCCCCTGAATCGAACTCGGTCCGTATGAGCCTATAATGGGTGAGGATCGAGGAATCTGCTGGTTCAGGTTCCTTAAACTTTAGAACTCAACCACACGTAAAGAGCCTAAGAACCCACCCTGAGCTAAACTATGCCAGACCTTAGTGGTTACCCAGATAGGTGTTTGTTTATTTCGCTTTATATTCCATGGTACTAACTTTTTGTGTTTTATTCTTTTGTGCATATCATTTTATATTTTAAGAGGCATCGATTCACGGTCAGTTTCTGAGTTAGAAAGTTGGTTATGGAAAGCGAATTCCTTGATAAAGTGGAAGACAATGCGGCCGCTCGCATATGGTCAGAGCAAAGCCAATTAGAAAAAGGGGACAGCTTAGCTGAGGGGTATGTGTCGGAATTACGCGATTTCACCAACATCAGTGTCACGCAGAATGAACTCCAAGAGTTGAGAGAAATATGGACCCAGTGGGATGACGAGGCAAAGCAGTTGTTCTATAGTACCTACGGCGATCTACCATACCTGCTTGATGTCAAAATAGATAAGCATCTATTCCGAGCAATGACTCAGTTCTGGAATGCCGCTTATAGCTGTTTCTCTTTCGGAAAAGTAGATTTGGTTCCTACGATAGAGGAGTACACGACCTTGGTACGTTGTTCGAGAATTCAAGTTGATAAAATTTATTCCAAAGCAGTTAATAGCCCAACTTTTGTGAAGAAATTGATGAATATCACGGGAACGAGCGAACAATAGGTCTCGGCTAGAATGCAGAAAAAAGGCGAGGGTAAATGCGTGCCTTGGACATGTTTGAGGGACCTGATCAAATGAAGCAGTATTATGTAGTTTTGGCGAGGAGATATTAAGCACTTTTAGTTTATAGCATGAGTGTGCTTCTAATGTCATTGATAAGATTTGAATTATGAAGTAGTTACTAAGCTATAATGTAGCTTAACGCATTGTTGTTTAATGCATAGGTGAAAGATGGATTAAAACTCTCGATTGAAGTCACGACCTCAACGTGTCACTATGGCTTGAAGGAGAGTATGAAATTAATCTTTTGGTATAGAAAATGACATGAACAAAAGTTTAACTGAAGTATATGTTTAAGATTGTTAGTGAAAATACTTGGTGAATCTTGATTATTTTCTTATGTCTATGAACTTAGTTGAGCTTTGTCTTGAGCAATATATATGATGATATATATATATATGTATGTATATATATGTATGTATATATATAAGTTGAGCCTTGCTAGAGATATGACCCTAGCATGTTGCTTTGTCTTAGGCTGCCGAAGGCACCCCCGTTCACCACGAATGGGTAGCCAATTTCTTAATGGATTTGGCCTTGTTCCCTCCCAAACTGGTGTGGGTCTATCCTAACCTCTATGGTTAGGTAGCATTTACTTCTTTTTCTCTCTCTTTTTCTGTTTATAATATCTTTCCATGTTTTTGTTTTACCATACAAAATGGAAAATGTTTCGGGTTTTGTTTTGCTGATTTTTTAATTGTATTTGGCTTAATCCCATTAATAGTCAGTCTAATGATACTCGATTCAGCCCATGTATTTTTCTAATTTTGTGCTACTGGTCAAGATGTCTTTGTGTTGTAAGTAGAGTTGATTATGTGAATATTAATATATATGAGGTAAGTTATGGCTCTGTTTGTTTGCCAGTAAAATATTTTTCGGAAAATGATTTCTAGAAAATAATTTACTTTCCTGGAAATGATTTACTTTTCTAGTGTTTAGTTGCATCTGTGTAAAATATTTTCAAGATATTTTCTGTTGTTTGGTAGATTCTCTGAAAATATTTCAAAAAAGCTATTTTAAACAAAACAAACATACATTCGAATTTTTCTTGTCGTTTAATTGTTTAGCTAAATTCACTTTCTTGAAAATATTTCAAAAAAACTACTTTTAAAAAAGCTATTTTAAATGAAACAAATATATATTTGACTTTTTCTTTTCATTTAATTGTTTAGCTAAATTCACTAAACAAAATATGTAAACCAAACTACAACATTATGACTGAATTCACAAATTTTTTACATGTACATATACATACATAAATATAACATGTTACACAAGGCACTTGCACAAGGAAAAGGGAAAAAAATTACAAAAATACTCATTTCTTATTATAATTGCCTTCCAAGCAAAAGACCCAAGTTCGAATCCCAGCAAATGCAAGCAATTTTTTTTTTTAAAATCACTTTAAAAAAACACTTATAGGAGCTTAGTTGAACAAAGCTAATAATTCCATTTTACAACGAACTTCAATATACTTGTATCTTTACAAAACAATACAACTTGTTTGATATCATAATATGAGAACACAACCCAATCAAATACTAAGTACTAGCTTTGTGATCTAAACCAAGTTTTTTACACATTAATAACACCCATTTCATGCTATATATAGCTCAACAAACCATGAAGCACATTATTTACCAAAATTTATAAAGAACTTAAGGTGGTTTTATTATGTTTTTTTTTCCAGAGATGAAGTTGATGAAATCTCAAAGTAAGTTGGCCTTGGGGTTGAGGGGCAACCTATGGATCGGATTAGATCTTCCACAGCTAGCACTTGAAACTTAGGGGGTGAATTCAGTGCGATGTTGTCAACTCGGTGCTCATTTATTTTACCCTTCTTGTCGAGTTTGTTTTTAAAAGTGCCATCAAATCGACCATGACTCTCCCATGGGACTCGTGGAATGCCATGGATGGTCTAGCAAACCATTACGACATTCTCCATTGGCTGCCATACACCGACAATGTAGAGCTAAAGAGCTTTGATAAATATCCTCCCATGGAATCGCAGTGCCCGGAAGATTGACTTATAATTGTCGGTTCCGATGAAAGTATTGAGAGGATCTTTGAATACAATGTCATCCCTAAATAGAGAGAAGTAACTTTGTCAGAATATGGAGTATAAAGATGGACAGTATATGAGGAAATTAATCCTCCTGCATTTATAGAGGTGTCACATAGAAAAGCCCATAATCTATTTACACGAGGAAGGCAACAGCATGCATCAACCTAGTGGCATATGCTATTTATGCACATACGGCATAACATTATCCAGCATTGTTAAGAAAAGCACCTAGGCATTGTGCCTTAGCATCAAACAAAAGCACTTGACCCCGCCGGGCAAAGCGCATTCGAAGAGGCACAAGCTCGGCGGCACCCTAGGCATGCACTTTTGTAAGGCAACACACACACAAAAAGAAAAACCATTTTGAAAAGGGATCCTTCTCAATATTTAAATATACGACGACAGGCACAGGACCAAAAAAAATCATGCACACCGGCCAACAAAATTAAAAGAAAATTTAGCTTGTCAATAAACAAATTCGACCAACTTTCAGAGTTTATTATCATAAGTAAAATATCAAAAAAAATTGTTGGGGTTTTTTTTTTACAGCAGAGGACGAAAACAGAACATAGAACAAGGCAGTGTTATATTTTTCTTGCTCACAAATGTGCAGCAAGGGAGCTTATGGCTTTTAGCTCATGTTTGCTCATTCATTCAATAAGAAAACAATACATTTATAGTCAAATACTTCACCAAATACTACCTGCTACCACTAATCATACTTTGAAACAAGTAAAACTTAACTTGCACACAAGCTGATTATGTCAATCAACACCTAAAAACATCAAAACAATACCAGCTTAGTTCATTTTCAACTTACTTTGCAAAGTAACTAAATAGCATTGCTGTTACAGAAAGCATTAGTGCTGCAGCAAAAATGTGCAACCTGCATTCACTTAACCAAAATATAACAGTAGCATGGTTGGCCATTTCCAACAAGTATAAATCTTAAGCTTATTATACACACAAGCACGTACTCATCAAGACTAATAGATATACAAAAATGCACACACATGTATGTTGCACCTTATTTCACTCGAGCAAAAGCGCTTTTCTTTAGCGCTTCGTGCCTTAGTCAATGCAAGGGTTCGAACGCTTAGAGTGCACACCTTGCCCTTAACAAAACCACCTTTGCCATCCATGAATTTGTAAAACCAATCAAACATGGATACTATTAACAGAGTTCTCTATGTTCTAAGCTAAGAGCCAATACTTTCTTCCTTATACACACACAAAAACAATCAACATTCAAGCAAAAGATCAACATTCAAAAACATCTAATTACATCAAAAACATAAGCTTGGAATGAATTAGTACGCGTTATTCAAACAAATGTCATCACCTTTCTCTTTTTTTTCCTTTTTTTTTTGAATTTAATGATGAGAATCCAAAGTCAGTAGATGAACAAGGAAGAATTTGAAAAATCGAATTTATTTTACAGAATTCTCAATTATTTACTCCATTTCAAAGAAATCAAATGCGGGAAAATTGAATCCGAACCTGTAAATATCAAAACTGAGCTCTTTGGAGAAGATGTTCGGGAACCCCTCTCTCAAGGTCCGAATAGCGTAACCTATATTCACGTAACAATACTGCTTCTCCTCTTCCTCTTTGCTGGCCTTCGATCCTCACTTCACCGGAGCAGAAAATTGTACATATTGGCTATAGCCCATATTTGACTTTTCAAAGATGGTGGCTATAGCAAGTTGAAGCAAATGGCCTTGGTTAGGCACCGAAAGTTTTTTTGGAATGAGATAATTGCAATTTTGGTCCCTATTTGAATAGGTACTTTGCAAGATTGATCCCTGAACCTCAACTATAAATAGGCCTAACCATTTCTCATTTTCTTCATCCCACAATTTGCCATTCTCTACTTAAGGCATTGTTCTCTCTCCCTATTTGTAAATTTTCACTTGTAATTTTGGAGTGAAATATATTTGTTAGTGCCCGAGGACGTAGGCGAACCTCGTTAAAATTCTGGTGTTCTTTATTATTTATTTTTCAAATCTTGTAAGTATGATTGTAGTTATTTATTGTGCTATTAAATTACGATAGAGGGATATTCTGGCTAGGAAAGATCTGGCACTTAAGTGATCCTCGTGATCCACCTCTCTTTCCTGGGAATTGAACTTAGTGTGATTTTTTAGTACAATAATTTTACTCTTTTACACGCTTCCGCACAACAATTGGTACCAGAGCTAGATTCGTACTTGGGGAGTACAATTGTTTGTGGCACTATTCACGATATCACAGTCATCATTTACGTATCTGATGAGTTGGGATTGAGGAGAAAAATGGCACAGGCATCGTCATCAGCAAGGACTACGATGACTAATGCAAAATTTGAAGTAGAGAAATTTGATAGTACCAATAATTTTGGTATGTGGCAATGTGAGATCCTGGATGTCTTATGTCAACAAGAGCTGGATATAGCCCTTGAAGTAAAACCTGACAATATGGATGACAAGGAGTGGGCCAAGATTAATAGACAAGCGTGTGGTACAATCCGTCTATGTTTGGCCAAAGAGCAGAAGTACTTTGTCATGAGGGAGACATCAACAAGGAAATTGTGGGATACATTGGAAGAAAAGTTTCTAACAAAAAGCCTTGAAAATAGGCTTTATATGAAAAAGAAACTTTTTCGATTCACGTATGCACCCGGTATGTCGATGAATGACCATGTAAACTCATTCAATAAAATTTTAGCAGACTTGCTAAATTTGGATGAGAAATTTGGAGACGAAGACAAGGCATTATTATTGTTGAATTCCTTTCCTGATGAATATGATCATCTTACCACCACATTGCTTCATGGGAAGGACACAATCACATTTGATGCAGTCTGCAGTGCGTTGTATAGATCTGAGACTCGAAAGAAAGATAAAAGAGATCACAGAGATACAAGCTGCAGAAGTCTTTATGAGAAGAGGTCGTTTAAGCAAAGCAACAAACCTGGTAGAAGGGGAAAGTCAAAGGGAGACCCGCCAAAGATGAGTGTGCCTTTTGTCGTGAGAAAGGGCATTGGAAAAAGAATTGTCCTAAGTTACAAAAAGGCAAGGCTATTTCTAATGCATGTGTAGCGGAGCATGATGAGGAGTCAGACTTTAGCTTGGTTGGCATGGCAATGGCATGTCATACTGATGAATAAATTTTAGATTCGGGATGTACTTACCATATGTGTCCTAATAAGGACTGGTTTTCTAGTCTTAAAGAACTAGAAGGTGGAGTTGTTCTTATGGGCAATGACAGTGCTTGTAAGACAATGGGAGTAGGTACAATCAAATTAAAGAATCACGACGGCTCAATCCAAGTCTTGACTGATGTTCGCTACGTACCCAGCTTGAAGAAAAATCTCATCTCATTAGGGGCATTAGAATCTAAAGGGCTCATAATCACTTTGAGAGATGGATTACTAAAGGTAGCAGCTGGGAATTTGACGGTGATGAAAGGCACAAGAAGAAATAACTTGTACTTTTTAAATGGAAGTACCGTTATTGGATCAACATCAACAGTTTCTGTGAAAGATGCAGATTCAGAGGCTACCAGGTTATGGCATATGCGATTGGGACATGCTGGTGAAAAAGCTTTGCAGACTTTGGCGAAGCAAGGCTTGTTGAAATGTGCAAATTCTTGCAAATTGGAATTCTGTGAACATTGTGTTTTGGGCAAGCAGACGAGGGTAAAGTTTGGTTTAGCAATTCACAATACGAAAGGAATTCTGGACTATGTTCACAGTGATGTGTGGGGACCTACCAAAGTGGCTTCTCTAGGAGGTATGCACTATTTTGTTACTTTTGTTGATGATTATTCAAGAAAAGTATGGGTATATCTAATGAAAAGAAAAAGTGAAGTATTGGATGCATTTCTGAAATGGAAGAAGATGGTGGAAACTCAGACTGGTCGAAAGGTCAAATGACTTCGTTCAGATAATGGTACTGAGTACAAAAACGATCCATTTCTTCAAGTATGTCAAGATGAGGGCATCGTGCGACACTTTACTATTCGGGATACACCACAGCAGAATGGGGTGGCAGAACGCATGAATCGAACTATACTAGATAAAGTTCGATGTATGTTGTCCAATGCTGGATTGGGCAAGGAATTTTGAAATTTGAAGCATTACATATGCGTGCCATCTAATTAACCGTTTGCCATCAGCTGCAATAAATGGCAAAACTCCTATGGAGATGTGGACTGGTAAATCTGCTACTGACTATGATTCTTTACATGTTTTTGGTTCCACTACATATTATCATGTAAAAGAATTGAAGTTAGACCTAAGAGCAAAGAAAGCATTATTCTTGGGTATAACTAGTGGAGTAAAAGGATACCGTCTCTGGTGTACTGATACAAGGAAGATTGTCTTTAGCAGAGATGTGACTTTTGATGAATCAACCATGTTAAAGGATTCACAAAAGGATGACAAAACTGATAGTACTTACTTTGCAGCATGGAGCTTGAAAAGGTTAATAATGATCCAGCTAATATTGAAAAAACAAATGATGAAGAGGTTCCGACCCAAAAACTTCTACAGTAACAAGATTCAATTGCATATAGGAGGCCAAGAAGAGAGATTTGAAAGCCTGCTCGCTTTGATGATATAGTGGCCTATGCACTTTCAATTGCAGATGATGATGCTCCTTCTACTTACACAGAAGCAATAAAGTAACCTTGATGGTGTAAAGTGGAAGCAAGCCATGAATGAAGAAATGCAGTCTCTTCATCAAAATAGGACTTGGGAGTTGATGACACTGCCCAAGGGAAAGAAGGCAATTGGATGCAAATGGGTATATGTAAAGAAGGAAGGATTTCCTGGTAAAAATGAAATTCGGTACAAGGCTAGATTGGTAGCAAAGGGTTATGCTCAGAAAGAAGGAATAGACTACAATGAAGTGTTTTCTCCAGTTGTGAAGCATTCGTCTATTCGAATTTTGCTAGCCTTGGTTGCGCAATATGATCTTGAACTAGTTCAGCTTGATGTGAAGATCGCATTTTTACACGGTGATTTGGAAGAGGAAATCTATATGACTCAGCCAGATGGATTCGAGGTTGCTGGTAAAGAGAATTGGGTTTGCAAACTGACAAAGTCACTTTATGGATTGAAGCAATCCTCGAGGCAGTGGTACAAGCGATTTGATCAGTTCATGAAAGAGCAAAGGTACACAAGAAGTAAATTTGACCATTGCGTGTATTTCCAGAAGCTACAAGAAGGAACTTTCATATACTTGCTCTTATATGTTGATGATATGCTAATAGCATCTAAGAGCAAAGTTGAGATTGAGAGATTGAAGAATCAAATCAATCTTGAGTTTGAGATGAAAGATCTTGATGAAGCTAAGAAGATTCTTGGCATAGAAATATGTAGAGATAGAGCCCATGGCAGAGTTAGCTTGTCTCAGAAGCAGTATTTGAAGAAGGTACTACAAACAATCGGCATGAGCGAGCAAAAAAACACGTAAGTACCCCATTGGCTTCTCATTTCAAGCTTTACGCACAACTATCTCCTCGACAAATACTGAGCGAGAATACATGTTGCAAGTTCCGTACTCCAATGCAGTGGGTAGCTTGATGTATGCAATGACATTTCACAGGCAGTTAGTATAGTTGGCAGGGATATGCATAATCCTGGAAAAGAACATTGGCAAGCTGTGAAATGGATTCTACGGTATATTCAAAAGACCGTGGATTTTGGATTCTTGTTCGAAAGCGAGGATAATACACTTGGTGAAGGTGTTATTGGGTACGTTGATTCTGACTATGCCGGTGATTTGGATAAACGAAGATCAACCACTGGTTACGTGTTTACACTTGCTAGAGGACCAATCAGTTGGAAGTCTACTCTACAGTCTACTATTGCATTGTCAACCACAGAAGCCGAGTACATGGCTATAACAGAGGCTGTAAAGGAAGCAATTTGGTTACAAGGTATGGTTAAAACCTTGGGATTGGTTCAGGAGCATATTAACGTGTATTGTGATAGTCAAAGTGCTATTCATTTAGCAAAGAATCAAGTCTATCATGCACGTACAAAGCATATCGACGTACGGTTCCATTTTGCGCGGGAAATTATTGATGAAGGGAAGATTCGCCTTCAAAAGATTAAGACTACAGATAATCCCGCAGATATGATGACCAGTGGTAACAACAACCAAGTTCGAACATTGTTTGAACTTGATCAATATCCTGCAAGCTTAACAGTTGAAGAAGGCACTATCAAGTATTGTTGACAAAGACAGAAAGAATTGTGTGAAGATAAGATTATCCTAATCAAATCTTCAAGGTGGAGATTATTGGCTATAGCCCATCTTTGACTTTTCAAAGATGGTGGCTATAGCAAGTTGAAGCAAATAGCCTTGGTTAGGCACCGAAAATTTTTTGGAATAGGATAATTGCAATTTTGGTCCCTATTTGAATAGGTATTTTGCAAGATTGATCCTTGAACCTCAACTATAACTAGGCCTAACCATTTCTCATTTTCTTCATCCTACAATTTGCCATTCTCTACTTAAGGCATTGTTCTCTCTCCCTATTTGTAAATTTTCACTTGAATTTTTGGAGTGAAATATATTTGTTAGTGCCCGAGGACGTAGGAGAAATTTGCCGAACCTCATTAAAATTCTGGTGTTCTTTATTATTTATTTTTTATATCTTGTGAGTGTGATTGTAGTTATTTATTGTGCTATTAAATTATGATAGAGGGATATTCTGGCTGGGAAAGATCTGGTATTTAAGTGATCCTCGTGATCCACCTCTCTTTCCTGGGAATTGAACTTAGTGTGATTTTTTAGTACAATAATTTTACTCTTTTACACGCTTCCGCACAACAGTACATACAACCTCAAGTTTTGGCTCAAACCCGAAACCGTACTGTCGGCATCTTTAACACCGACCCTAGCGTTGGTCCTTGACCAAACTTTCTCGTTGTCGTTTTTCGAAATCATGCAGTTCTTGAGGAATTTAGGGCGGGGGGTAGGGTACCTGGCAAATTTGCTAAGAGATTGAAAAAAAAAAGATACATGGATAACAAAAAATCAGAATGATCGAAGAGATAAAAATGGGTAGACTAGAGAGAATATAAAGTAGGGTAGCTAGCAATGGCACTGATTTGCAACCCAAGGGGAAGCGGAAGGGGAAAGGGAAGAGGAAGAGGAAAGGGGAGAAGATTTAGCAGAGTGTTGGGATGTAAAGGGAAATTGATTGGAAAATATCCAAACTAATGGTGGAAAATGATGAAAATATTTTCCAGAAAGGCTTTTACAAGCAAACAAACTGAGCCTATAATTGTTTGGTGCTCATATAGAATTAATGTTGTTTAGTTTTTAATTGAAACCAACTCATTTTAGAAACAGAAATTCAAATTTCAGGGAATAAAGTGCATGGTTTATTTTTGTATCAATATCCGTCATAATTGATTCAGAATTTTATACTATTCAATGGATGATAGTTTTTGTACAAAAAAAAAACTGTAGAAAATATAGATAATCCGGTTTGGGGGAATTATTTTGACCAAAATACCCTTTCACAATCCTCCTCATCTCCTCCTCCCCTCATCATTATCTATTTTTAAGGGGGAAATTTTTCAAATTTTATTTTTAGAAAAGCCAATAAAATGATCGATCAAAATCAAAATCAAATTAAGAAGTATTATGTGGTTTTTCGTGAGGAGAAATTAAGCATTTATAGTTTATAGCATGAGTGTGCTTCTAATGTAAAAAAATATTAATATTAATATAATATTTTATTTTATTTGAAATTATTTATGTATTTTTATATAATTATTTTAATTTTTTTAGAATTAGGATTGAATTGAGAACATCTATAAATATTGAGAGTTAATATTTTTAAAATTATGACTAAATTGATATAATATATAAAAATTGAGGGCTAAGTTTGTCATTATATTGAATTTTTAACTGTTACGTCAACTAACCGTTTGTGATTTTAGCGAGAGTGACCAAAATGACCGGACCATGTAATGTTGGTACTTAAATTATAAACTTTTTATTTTGGGTGCTTAAAATAAAATAGTTGAGAGACTATCTGTGTAGTTTACCCTACTAATAGGTTCAAGTGTGTGTATATCATTTGGTCAAATTCTACTATTAGTCACTATATTTTGTGTAAGTTGCGGATATAATCAGTATACTTTAATTTGGTCAATTTTAATTCTTTTACTTTTTAAATTAGTCCCCTATACTTTTTGATTTTTGAAATTTAAGTTCTGCTCCAAACAATAGCAATTAATTTATTTGATTAAATCCTGCTATTAGTCCTTTATAATATGTAAAGTAGTAGATTTAGCTCATATTCTCCAATTGGATCATTCTTTTTTTTTTAGGGTTATCATATTTAAAAATGTGATACTTTAATCAATATTTTCATTAAAAAAACAATTCGACTATTTCTGAAAGGGCATTAAAAATTTATTTTTGAAAGGTTAATGGTTAAATTTGATGACCAGATTTAGTTTAGGAAAAGTTATTTTTAAAAGTTTGATGACCAGATTTAGTTTAGGAAAAGAATTTAAAAGGTTGATGACCAAATTTAGTTTAGAAAAAGAATAAAGGTCAAATTGACAAAAGATATATATGTTAAAAGCTAAGTTTATCATTATGCCTAGATTTTATAAGATTTTTTTTACCTTTAGTGTAGGTTTTGTTCTACCATCCTAGAATTAAAAATTCTATTATTAGAATTAGAGATATTTATAATTTATTAAGTGGGGTAGGGTGCAATGATAAGACACATTGCACTCTTAAAGGAAGAATACCAGTTCAAACATTAGACAATGTTGTTGGAAGAGGCAACCATGATTCTTAAACATGGACCATAAAACGAATATGAAAATACTAAAAAAATAATTTTAGTCCTCTAATGTTTACTCATTCTATCAATTTGATCCTAAATATAAAAAATTCAATAAATTTAGACATCAATGTTTAATAAATTCAATAAATTTAGCCTTAAATATAAATTTTAATTTTTAAAAATTATGTAAATTTTGCAGACTCGAATTTTAGAAGCTCACCATCGAGAGATCTGCAGGAGCGAAACTCTCATAGCTTAGACTCGGCTAATGAAAATTTGGATGGAGATGCAAGCATGTATCGTTGCATTTCTTCTGCAACTCTCGGGTCTTCTGCATCCAGATCATATCTTGATTCTTGATCCTTAGCCTTTTTATAACACGACATCATAAAAACAAAGCTTCGATTAAGGGGAAAAAAAACAAAGATTTTCCTCTGCAAATATTCAACGTAGAACACACACACAAAAAGGAATCTAATAAGCTTGTTACCTTTGCCTGATCTACAGTTTTGATATCACTATCAAGGGCCTTAGCTTCTGCAACCATTGTGGCAATGCTGACCGAGTTGACTTTGATTTAAATCAGAGGAGCGTTGCTCAAGTTCCTTGACCGCTAATAGTTTAGCAAGATATTGTTTATAATTTTGCTTGGGCAACAACCTATTTTCTTAGCAACTGAAGTTGCAAAACCCTTCAATGGCAATAGTGACTCAACAGAGGTGCCAAGTATCCCATTGCTCCCAAGCCTGAAAGATAAGAAGCATAATACAAGTTAATCAATCATATACAAAATTATAATCCCAAGCCCACAGTTCATATTGCAGCATCTAAGTTCAGACTTAGCAAACAAATCAAATAAAGAGCAAGTAACACAAAGTAAAACTGAAGGAACCCTTTTTTGCATTAAGCAAGTCTTAAATCTGACAGGTAAGAAATATTAAATTTTTAGATCAGAATCAAGCTTTTTTCCCCAAAATAAAATCTGTTAGAGCAAATACACCATGGATATATGATTCTATTAGAAGAAATTTCCTGATACCCATTAATATTCCATATTCAATCAAAATGAACTCAACTTTTCCCCAGCATAATCTGGTAGAATTAAAAAAAAAAATTCAAAATTTACAAAATCTTTAAAAATCAAAATGTGTCGAGAGGTATATTTATTAAATCTTTTACAATTTTAATTAAAATGACAAATTTTGTAAATTTGTGGTCTAAATTTGTTGAATTCTTTATATTTAGGATCAAGTTGATGAAATTTAGTAAACATTAAATGGTTAAAATTGTTACTAGACTAATAAAAAAGACCCACGTTAGCGCTTTTGTCAAATTTTAAACTATTGTTATTATTTAGGGACAAAAAAAAAAATAATTTTGAATAATTTAATGATCAAAATAAAATATAGATAATAATTTGATGAATATACTTACCCATTCCTTGTTTATTTGATTGAACTTCGAGGTTTCTAGTGACACTAGGAGAACGTCTTCTACTTTGTTTTATTTCATGGAAGCGTATGCGTTCATAATTTACTATTTTCTATAAAAATTAAAAATTTGGGGATGGTTGGCGAGTCTTTTTTCTAATATTTTTGAATAACCTAACATGTTACCTTTAGGAAATATTATATATATTTTGTTTATTTCCACTTTGAATAAAAAGAATTGACATAATCATAATTTGGTGGCATAGGGCTTCGGGATTTGCCCTGTTTTAATATTGCCATGTTGGGTAAGCAAGCTGTCATGTTTTTGTTGGATCCGTCTGCTTTTGTCGGTCACTTTTTCAAATCAAAATACTTTCCGAACGGGTCTTTCCTTGATGCTTTTGAGGGTGGTAACCCCTCGTTTGTTTGGCGAAGCATTTTGGCATCGAAGCGATGTCGAGTTGGGAATGGCAATGATATTTCTGTATTCCGCTATCCATGGCTAGTTGATGATCTGAATTTTTATCTTAAGTCACTTCCATTAGCAGAGCTTTCAAGATTTGAGGGTTGTTGATTTATTTAGTGTTGATGGTTGTGCATGGAACAGGGACTTGGTGGAAGGCATTTTAGCTCCTGATGATGCAATGCGCATCCTTCGTATTCCGGTTAGTTACACTCTGACCATGGATCAACTGGTTTGGCATTTTAATCCGGACGAAAGGTATAGTATGTGGTCGGCATGCCGTGTTGCACTTAACATGCGATTGGATCAGACTTTGTTGGATGAGAATATTTGGGCGAAGGTATGGCGATCTAAGCTCCCATTGAAGGTAAAGGACTTTGTTTGGTACTGTTGTATTCGACACTTTATACCGACACGAGTTCGTTTGAATATGAGAAGGGTATTTCGTTGTCCCCCTCATGTAGTCGTTGTAGTGAGTCGGAATGTATGGATCATGTTTTGCTGTATTGTCTGTATGCACAGGCCATTTGGAGTGCTGCTGAGTGTGTTCGCTGCGGCTGGTGAAGGTGGTGACCGAGCAGGAGTGGCGCGTGGTGGGGGAAGGGCTGCTTGGGAACCTTCGGTTCGTGGCACGCTAAAATGCAATGTAGATTCTGCCTGGTTCGAGTAAAAGAGGGGCTATGGGGGATGCAACTGTCATCATGGATTATACAGGTCGTGAGCTTAATACAAGACCGAAATGAAAATTAATAAATCTTTAAGGATTTTAATGAAAATTTTAAAATTTTGAGTAAAAGTTCTATTTTTTTTAGTATTTTATAATAAGAGTAAATTACACCAACAGTCACTCAACTTTTGAAAAATAACAAAACAGTCGCTAACGTTATCAAAAAGCGACAAATCAGTCACCCATTAACATTTTCTGTTACAAGCCTAACGGGACAGGTGACATGGCCGGTTAACTGGCTGATGTGGCCAATTAACTTGCCATGTTGGACGAGACAAAGTTTCAATTCAGTCACTCAACTTTAAAAAAATAACAAATCAGTCACTAACGTTATCGAAAAGTGACAAATCAGTCACCCATTAACATTTTTCGTTACAAGCCTAACGAGACAAGTGACGTGGCTAGTAAATTAGCTAATGCTGTTAATTAACTTGCCACGTTAGACGAGGCAAAGTTGAGTGACTATTTTTTTGTCCTTCCTTTTTCATTTTTCATAAATGGCCCACTATTTTTACTTTTTATGTAAATGACCCAATATGTTTATACTTCTTCTTCTTCATCCCAACAATCTTGTTGTTACCGTCTCCACCACAACCATCTTTAGCGTCACCATCGTTGACCTCCAAACCACCACCCTATCTTTTTTTCTTTTTCAACCCCTCAATAGAGGAGCCACACGATTGGGATCCAGCTATCTTTTTCTATTGCCCAAAGCCATTAACTCTGAAAAACTAGATCGAAATGGGATTAAAGACAATTTTGGGTCAAACTATAGTACCCACAACCAAACCGGTGAGGAGAAAATCCTCCATAGCAACATTCAAAAACCAAAACGACTCGGATTTGTCGAGATCTTCATGGGATATGATGATATAGACAAAAGGGTCCTTGATTAAGCTAAACAACACTAACTCTATTGACAACATTATCAAGTTGCATAAAAAAATAAAAAATAAAAAAAAACAAGGGGAACATTCAGACAAACCAAACAATCAATTGAATCCATGATTTTTGGGAACAAAGGAAGTAGTTCCTCCAAAGGGACAACCAAATGTCGATAAGTGAAATTCTGGGTCAGGTTAGTGATTAACAAGATCCCGAAGTCGAAATCGGACTAGGTTTTGTAGCAAAGGAGGATAAGAGATGGATTAGAAGAAGAGCGACGGAGATGGTTGACAATGAAAGTTGGGGTCAAGGTGAGGTAAGCCTAGTCATTAGAAAGGGATTTGAATCAAGTCACAAACCTAAGGGTTAATGACAATGAGAAAGCCATGGTTCTCTGCTTTCTTCCTGAACAAGAAGAATTCATTTAAGGGTTTTATTTGTTCTTCTTTTTGGGTGTTAGGTTTTTTAAATTTAGTAAGACCGATTTGTTATTTTTTAAAAGTTGAGTGACTGAATTGAAAGTTGAGTGATTGTCTTGTCATTTACCTTTATATATTTTTGGGTTATAAATAACGTGGTGGTCGGTTAACTACCATGTCAATTTTCCATTACGTTTGTAACGGAAAATGGTTAAAAAGACTGTTTTGTTATTTTCCGAAAGTTGAGTGATTGAATTGAAACTAAAATTACTGTTTTGTCAATTACCTTAAAGTTAAGTGACTATTGGTGTAATTTACCTTTATAGTAATACTGGTTAAAAAATTTATTAATAATATCTCGTCCATAATAAAACCAACCGTCCAACATTTTTTATTTATTAAAGTTTATAATTAAACTTTGTCAACCTTCTTGCATTCTTCCTTTTCGGATCTGTGACCCAACTTGTGTTCTACCACTACACCCTCTCACATTTCCACAGAAATTGCTTAGAAACCTCTGTTTCATGGATAAATTTGTCTCTTCCTTCTCATTTTATGGAACTACAAGGTTGTTAGTGAGATTAGGATATAAGGTGTTGTCCTTTGTTTTTTTATTTCTTGGAAGTGTATGTGTTTATAATTTACTATTTTCTATGCAAATTAATGGCTGGCTACTCTTTTCTTAATATTTTTGAATAATACTCGTCCATAATAATACCAACCGTCCAACTCTTTTTATTTATTAAAGTTTACAATTAAATTTTCCCAACCTTATTGGATTCTTCCTTTTTCTGATCTGTGACCAACTTGTCTTCTACCACTACACCCTTTCATATTTCCACACAAATTGCTTAGAAACCACAGAAATTTCCTCATACCCATTGAATATTCCATATTCAATCAAAATGAATTCAACTTTTCCCATTGAATTTAAAAGAAAAAATCAAAATTTACAAAAATTTTATAAATAAAAATATGTTGTTTTGTAAATGTTGAGAGGTGAATTTATTGGTTTTTTAGAATTTAAACTAAAATTTACAGGACTAATTTTGTTGAATTTTTTTATACTTAGGATCAAATTGATAGAATTTTATAAATATTAAAAGGCTAAATTTGTTACTAAATCAATAAATAAAAAAGTTCACTTCAGCACTTCTGTCAAATTTCAAGCGGTTGTTAATGTTTGGTAACCAAGAAAATTTAATTTCAAATAATTCAATGATCAAAATAAAATACAAACAATAATTTAATGATGATTTCTGTACTTACCCTTTCCTTTTTTTATTTTATTTTATGGAACTTCAAGGTTGTTAGTGACACTAGGAGTGTTCTACTTTGTTTTATTTCTTGGAAGTGTATGTGATTATAATTTACAAATTAATAAATTGGGGGTGGCGGTCTTAGTCTTTCTTCTTCTTTTATATGGAATAACCTAACACGTTACCTTTAGGATTAGGAAGCAATCAATGAAATATTGTTTTGAAGGTATTATATATTTTCACTTGTTTTAAAACAGTACAAAAGCAGTAAAGAATTCTTCGACATTGTTTATTTCCACTATATTTGTTTTGCCATTAGAGAGGCTTTATCATGGTTCAAATTGTTGGCCTTCGACAGTATAATTATTGAGTCGAATTGTTTGCTATGACTTAATGAATTTTAAATAATGAGTTAACGTGTTTATATATTTTTCCAATTAAAAATAAGATTTTAAGGTTATTAAAAGTGATAAATTAGTACAAGCTTTCATATCTACAGGGAAATTGCCTAGAAACCTCTGTTTACTTTCCTTGCAACTTTGATCTATTCTTCTCATTCTTCATGCTCCTATATTTAAAAGACTGTTTCTAGTTTCTTTCTGATATCTGACATCTGTTTTCTGATTTTGAACACAAGTGTTGGATATCTTTTTCTTCTCATCATGTTGTCATTGCCTTCAACTTCATCCTCCATTTCTAGAAAGAAATATGATGTTTTCTTAAGTTTTAGAGGTGAAGATACTCGCAAAAACTTCACTGATCATCTTTATGATGCTCTGAAAAGGAGCGGAATAATCACCTTCAGGGATGATCCAAAGCTGGAGGCCGGCGAAGAGATCGCGCCAGAACTGTTTAAAGCCATTCAGCAATCATGGTGCTCCGTGATCGTATTTTCAGAATCTTATGCTTCTTCGGGTTGGTGCTTGGACGAACTTAGTGAGATTGTTAAGCAGAAAAAGGACAAGGGTTATAAAGTGTTTCCAGTTTTCTATGACGTGGATCCATCTGATTTGAGAAAACAGAAAGGAAAAGTTGAAGAAGCCTTTGCGGAACATGAAAAGAGATATGATGAAGATAAGGTCCAAAGGTGGCGAAATGCTTTGACTCAAGTCGCAAACATTAAGGGATGGCATTTAAATCACAGGTAACTCCTTCATATCTTCTCTGTTTTCCAATTTTACTGCTTACATGATGTTCTTCTCTATTTTCATAGTAAAATTTCTATCTCTGTTGAAAATCATTACCACTTGATGAAGAGACCATGAAACCCAAAACTCCTGATATCAGACTCTTGACTCAAGGCTTTTCAGACAACACTACAAACCTGCTGCCCCGACCCTCCGAATCAAGAATCAAAAAACCCATCTCTCCCCACCAAAAGAACAAGAAAGTCCAAAGAAATATAAACAACACAGACATCATACCCAAAGCAAAATGAAAATTTAGATTTAGCCGAGCAAACTCAAAAAAAAAATATATATATTAGAATACATGTTATATCAATATATACAGTACACCCATGTCCATTAGCTGTTGATTTCTTGTTTAGAGACCAAATTCCTTTTTTGTTTGTGTTTATAGGCATGAAACCGAATTTATTGGAGACATCATTAGAAAGATATCAGCAAAATTATGTGAAACATATCCAATTGTCCATGATGAGTTGGTTGGAATTAGTTCACGCTTAGAGGAGTTGTATGCAAAAATAGATATTGGTGAAGATGATGTCCGTATTATTGGAATTTGTGAAATGGGTGGCATTGGTAAAACAACTCTTGCAAGAGTTGCTTCCACTCAAATGTCACCTCATTTTGAAGGTAAAAGCTTTCTTGCTGATGTTAGAGAAGTTTCAAACACACGTGGACTTGTTTCGTTACAGAAACAACTTCTTTCTCAAATCTTGCCTGAGGAACGCTTTAATTTCTTCAATGTTCATGAAGGGAATGCCATAATTAACCACAGGTTATCTAACAAAAAGGTTCTTGTTGTTCTTGATGATGTTGATAACCTACAACACTTAAAATGCTTGGTTGGGAGGCGTGACTGGTTCGGTTTAGGGAGCAGAATCATTGTAACAACAAGAGATGAACATTTGCTCCGATCTTACGGAGTTGATGACGTGTATAAGCCTACAACATTGAATGCACATGAAGCACTCCGACTTTTCAATTTGAAAGCTTTTAATGGTGAGACTAGGCTAGAAAATGATTTTAGTGATCTTTCTAAACGTGTTTTAAAATATGCTGGAGGTCTTCCCTTAGCTCTTGAAGTTTTGGGTTCCTTTTTGTGTGGCCGAGATGCAACCCAATGGAGAAGTGCAATAGAAAGACTTGAAAGAGATTCTAACAAAGAAATTCTTGACACACTTCAAATAAGCTTTGATGAATTGGACCAAACTGAGCAAAATATATTTTTAGATATAGCATGCTTCTTTAATAGGGAGGAGAAAGATTTTGTAATGAAAGTATTAGATGGCTGTGAATTTTTTCCCGATATTAGAATTGATGTTCTCATTAAAAAATCTCTACTAAAAGTTAATGAACACAAAAAATTGTGGATGCATGACTTGCTACAAGAAATGGGAAGAAAAATTGTTAGGGAAAAGTATGTTGCTGAACCTGGAAAACGTTGCAGATTGTGGGCAGAAAGTGATGTTTATCATGTGCTAACAAAAAACACAGTAAGTCATTACACAAAAACTATATATTCTAGTATTAAAAGGTCTATTATATTTATAAAGTGTTTAAGTGTTTATTTTAAATATCAATAAAATAAAATGAGTACATTTATCCTCTATATTTCTAGCAAGTATTATTTTATTTTAAAAAAAAGACATGACTATAAAATAGAATGTTATTTCATTGAATTACTTTAGTTGAAAACTGTTTTATTTAGTTTGTTTTTGTTTATTAATTTCAACACAAGCTTTGATAATCATAAATGTAAATTTCAAGAGTTTTTGTCTTATGTTTAATTTTTTATTTTTAGGCTACAGAGATGATTGAAGGCATGATCATCGACAATAAAAGGTAAAAAAACATACAAACATGTATTTATGTATAATGTCAATTTTTTTGTAAAAACAAAAAGAAGTGGCAAAAATCTTCCATGCTTAATATTTCAAAAAAAAAAAAAGGGAAAAGAGTGGTATGTGTTAGCGAAAATGATATAAATGTATGCATTCATCATTAAGGGTGAGCATTCGATCAAATCTAGTAAAAAATTTGAGTTAATTGAGTTGACGAATCCTATCTTATCATCCTAACTTGATTTAATTTTTTTCCGGATCGAGTCAAGTGAAATGAAATTTGAATTGAGTCGAATCGAATTGTGTAAATTTTTTCAAGTTAAATTAAAAAATTAAACATGTTAAATATTAAAATCTTATTATAATATAAGTAATTTCATGTTAGAGAACATAAATTTAAAATCATATATATTTGAAAAAATTTCCAAAGCAAAATAAGAAAAAAAAAAGATAGTTTAGTATGATAAACTTGAATTGTTAATTAGTTTATTTAGGTCTCCAAAATTATTATTTTAGAAAAATTTTGAATTTTTAACTTTTTTATAAATTCTTTAGATTTTTTTAAAAATTTTATAATTTTTCAAAAAATATAAATTTTTGAATTTTTTAAATATTTTTAATTTTAAAATTTATTTTTGAATCAAATTTTACTCATCTCTATTCATTCGATATAGTAGTTAAGAGTATGTTCATTGAAGTTGTGAAAGTTCGTTGTATGTATTTTGGTGTAATTGTAATGTCATTGCATTTGGTTGTATCTATTTCTTGCATTTTCTCTTTAGTCAAACACTTTTCTTGTGTGTATATCATGGTTTTTAGCTGTATGACTTTGTGAATATCAACTCCAATTCTTTGAAGCTGTGTTATTCAAATTTGGATATAGGTGTTACAACATAACTTTTTAGGTACTAAATGTTTTATATATCTATAATCATATTTTTGTTTTACCTAGGGAAATGAACAAGATTCTCACTTTGAGTGCGGATGCCTTCTTAAAGATGAAAAGATTAAGACTACTTAAAGTCCTTTGTTGTTCAAATTGTTATGATTTCACGTATCTTTCTAATGAGCTACGGCTTTTAGATTGGAAGGGATATCCTTTAAAATCTTTGCCTTCAAGCTTCCAACCAGAAAATCTTGTTGCACTTCTCCTATCTTATAGCAACATTGAACAACTATGGAAAGAAAACATAGTAAGAATTAACTCATTTGGTCATTGTTTTCTATCTTATTTTGAGAAGAAAGATGAAATTTTTATTTACATTGAAGAATAACAATTGTAAATGGCCTAATTCGTCCGGGCCCGAGTAAGAAACAGTAAAACAAATAACAGTCCAACTTACAAAGCCCAAAAGGCCCAAAAAAATTAAAACCCTTTTTCAGAAAAGCTAAGGTTTGTAAAACCTAGCGCAAGCAACCACATCATCGTGCCGCGAACCCCCACCGCGCCTTGTCGGCCATCACCCTCTCCACTATTGCCGATGCCTCCACTTCCGATTGTCCCCATGCTACTGCGAAAGAAGACAAAAAGACAAGCAGACACCACAATACAAAATAGATCGCACTTTATTTGTTTATTGATCGTGATTGGCTATAAAGCCTTGAAAATAGAATGTAAGAAGACCTTTTTTTGATCAATAAGAAACAAAAAAAAAAAGCAGATTCAAAAAACAAGCGAAAGCAACAAAAGATATTCGGAGGTATTTTATTTCTTATTTTTTTATTATTCTTTTCTTTTTAAGTAAATACACATATATAAAATAAAAAAATAAAAAAGAGAAGAATCTTACCTCGGCGCGCCAGATATCTGTGTGTCGCCGACGACTGACGGCGACGGAAGACCGCCAGTGTGCCCCCCCTTTTTTCGTACCTGCAGAGAGGGAGAGAGAGAGAGTGAAGTTTTTTTTTTTTAAATCTGTTAACAAATGAATTTTTTTTGCTTGATCTTCTATATATATACACACCAAAACGGCGTCGTTTTGGTCCTTGCATTTCAACACCAAAACGACGTCGTTTCACGGCGACCCGCGTGCGCGACCCGACCCGGTCTAAGGGTCCGCGCGTTTTTCGTCAAATGGGTTAATTTCCCTTTTGGTCCTTTCCGTTTTCTCCCCTCTCCAATCAAGTTTTTGTTATTTTTAAATTTGTCCCAGTATGTTTGTTTATGTTTTAATTTGGTCCTGAATCAGTTATAGCGCATGGGGGTAGGGGATAATTACCCTTTTGGACCTCCTCCTTTTGTGCGCAATTCCAATAGGCCCCCGCCTTTCTTATTTTATTTCGAATTAACCCCATACTTTCATTTTAGATGCAATTAGGTTCTCTTTTGTTTATTTTTGCAATCTTTTATTATCTTTATTATTATTATTACCATATTAGTATATTATACATTGTGTATTATTATTATTACTACTATACTACTACTACTATTATTATTATTAGTCACTATTATTATTATTAGTTATTATTAGTAATATTATTAGTTGTATACTACTACTATTATTATTATTAGTCACTATTATTACTATTAGTTATTATTAGTAATATTATTAGTTGTATATTATACTATTATTATTATTATTATTATTATTATTACTATATATTGTACATATTTCGTATTATTATTATATTGTATACATTTTATATTATATTATTATTACTATTATTACACTATTATGATTATTGTTACTACTACTACTATTATTATTATTATTATTATTATTATTATTATTATCACTACTATATATTGTACATATTTCGTATTATTATTATTTTGTTATATATTTTATATTATCTTATTATTACTATTATTATACTATTATTATACTATTATTATTATTATTATTATTATTATTATTATTTATTATTACTATACTATTATTTTATTATTATACTATTATGTTATTATTCTTCCTATATTACTATTATAGTACTATTGCTTGTATATACATACTACTATTATTTGTTTATTATCCCTTTTAGTATATCAGTTTTGCTCATCGTATTTCTATTTTCGCCTTATCATCATCGTTGTATTTAACACATGCGTTCTGTAGGCTTGCTAGCATTGTACCCCATTTCCTACATTTTGTCACCAATTCGTGCTCCGTTTCATCCAAGGCAAAATTGATTTATTTTCAAAACAAAGCAACATTTCGTATTTAGAAATTCGAGAAGATCGTGCCTTAACTTACTAGGTTTTGATTTTACTCGTTTAATCTAAATTGCGAAATATCTTTTAAAACAATTTTTGAATAAAATAAAAGTTTATTTTCGAGAATTCGATAGGCCGTGTCCTAACTTACTGGATGTGGCATTTCGTTATTCCGAGATAAGATTTTCTAAATAAGACGATATTCATCTCGGATCCGAAGATTTGGATTATCATGTCCTAAAGTGTTGGATGTGATGTTTTATTTCTTCGGAACAAGAAGTTTTCATATTTAATCTAAGGAAATTTTCTGTGTTTTTAAAAAGGATCATATTTGAAAAATCCATCTTCACAATTTTCAACTTTTGACATAAGGACATTAATTGATCAATTTGGTACCAATTTTGGGCGTGACGAGGGCGCTAACCCTTCCTCGCACGTAACCGACTCCCGAGCCCATTTTCTCAAAACCCGTAGACCAAAATAATTTATAGGTGGCCCGATCGCACCTAATAAAAGATCGGTGGCGACTCCCATTTTTATTTTCAAAACCCAAGTTCGATTCCCGCCTTTTCAAAAAGGGATGGTTTCGACAGCTTGGCGACTCCACTGGGGATGTTATAAGAGAGTCAGGCCATGAAATTGATTACTTTTTGTCCTTTTGTCAAAAATTTGGAAAATCGTTTTCAAAAATTATTCTTCTCTTAATTTAAAATAAAAAACCTAACTTCGAGAGTACGAAGTGTTGCGCCCTAACTTACTGGGTGTGACGTCTCGTTACTTTGAGGTAAGAATTTTCAAAATAGCAATGATCCGAATCATATCCTATCTCACTCTCAAGAATTTGGCGTGCTGTGTCCTAACTTACTGGATATGGCATCCCGATACTTCGAGATGAGAAGGCTTTTTATTCCAATTCACTTGAGTTTTTTTTTTTTTAAAAAAAATCATTAAAAATGACCTTTCTCCTCCATTTTCAATTCTATGGGTGCCAAGGTGGCGATAATGTTGATATTTCTGCATTCATATTTGCATGACCATTGCGGTCACACCTTTAAGTGGGAGCGAGAAGCTATGCTTTCGTGAGGTTTTCACCTCCGCATGGGCTAGTGGATCGCCGGGATACATCCGTACCTATGTCTTCGTGAAGTTTTCACTTCCGCATGGCCATAGGGAAATGTATTCCCCTGAATCGAACTCGGTCTATATGAGCCTATAATGGGTGAGGATCGAGGAATCTGCTGATTCGGGTACCTTGAACTTCAGAACTCAACCACATGTAAAGAACCTAGGAACCCACCCCAAGATAAACTATGTCAAACTTTAGTAGTTACCCATATAGGTGTTTTATTATTTCACTCGTTTGGTATTCCGGGGTACTGACCTTTTTGTGTTTTGCTCTCTTTGTGCATATCATTTCATATTTTAAGAGGCATCGATTCTCGGTCAGTTTCTGAGTTAGAAAGCTGGTTATGGAAAGCAAATTCCTTGATAAAGTGGAAGACAATGCGGCCGTCCGCGTGTGGTCAGAGCAATGCCAAATAGAAAAAGGGGATAGCTTGGTCAAGGGGTATGTGTCGGAACTACGAGATTTTACCAATATCAGTGTCACACAGAACGAGCTCCAAGAGTTGAAGGAAATCTGGACTCAGTGGGATAACGAGGCGAAGCAGTTGTTCTATGGTACTTACGGTGACTTGCCTTACCTGCTTGACATCAAAATAGATAAGCACCTATTCTGAGCAATGACCCAGTTTTGGAATGTTGCTTATAGCTGTTTTTCCTTTGAGAAGGTGGATTTAGTCCCCACGGTAGAAGAATATACGACCTTGTTACGTTGCCCGAGAATTCAAGTTGACAAAGCCTATTCCAAAGCAGTTAACGGCCCAACCTTCGTGAAGAAATTAATGAACATCACCGGAATGAGCGAACAATGGGTCTCAGCTAGAATGCAAAAGAAAGGCGAAGGTAAGTGCATACCTTGGACATGTTTGAGAGACTTAATCTTGGCGCATCCCGACGCAAAGAAAAGGATTGACGTCTTTGCCTGTGTGTTCTTACGCCCGATAATCTTCCCAAAAGCTCTAAGGCACGCGCGTCGCGAAGCGATCATTGATCTATTCAAACCGACTAGACAAAGGGGTCACGCCTGCTCTCGCCATCTTAATTAAACGCTCGTGTCCCTAAATGCATGTAGGAGAATGGGTGAAAGCGGAGTTTATCGGATGCGCGCGACTATTATTGGCTTGGTTCCATAGTCACTTCTGGAGGGTGGAGAAAGTGTCCTGTCGGTTCATAACAGAGAATTACTCCCCGCTAGAAGAAATAGCTGCTACACCTAGAAGAGAGGATGTGTCCGAAGAAAGTTGGATCGCGCTCTTCCAAAACCTTCAAGAAGGTGATATTGGGTGGAAGGTCCCGTGGTTGATTACCGACCAAATCCTTTATCGTTGTGGAAGCTTCGACTGGGTTCCCTTACTAGGAATTTGGGGCGCCACTGCATATGCCCCCTGCTGGTCCTGAGACAATATAATTCAAGACAGTTCGTGCCAACAACATATGGGTTGGCTCAATGTGAGTTCTCATACGAAGGAGGGAGCTATAAGAAAAAGGTTAAAGAGATCTCTAGTGCATGGAATCAGATTCATAGAATGAAGAGACTGTCCAGAGGCCCAATGACGACATCGGAATATAGAGAATGGAGGGCTAGGCGGATCAATGACAACATCCTCGAGCCAAACCGAGAATGTCCGGTCAAGAGAGGAACATTTGCGAGTAGTCCCATCAGAACTGGAGATTGTGAAACGAGATTTTGATAAGATGAGTGCAGAACTTGAAAGAAAAATAGAGAGGTTGGAAGAAGAGAAGATGCTCCTCAAGTTAGACGTGGATGGGCAAAAGTCGGAAACCGAGAAGTTAAGAAGAGAAAAGGAGAAAGTAGAGGAAGACCGGGATGACCTAAAAATGGAATATAAGAAAATGCGTTTGACAATAAAAACGCTGGATTAAGAAAAACTCGGAACAATGGCGACGCGAGATCCAAGAGGAAAAAGCCAAAGCTAGTAGCTGGGAGGAAAAGTTTCGGGGAATGCAAACACAAAATGATATTCTGAGAAAGGATGTGGCCGAAAGCCACAAAGAAAAGAAAGAGTTAAGAGCTAAGGTGGCAGAACTTGGGCGGTCCCTACATCACTACCAAAGTCGCAATGCGGAAGATGAACCGAAGTTGAGTCCGGACAAAATCAAGAAATGAAAGGAAAGATTGAAGGATTAGAGGCAACATTACATGGCTGCGAGCTTCGAATTGAACTTTTAGAGGCAAGAGAAGGGCAATGGAAGGAGGAACTTCACCTTTCCCACAAGCAAGTTAGAGATCGAGACTACTTCATGGGCGAAGCGATAATTCAGATTCGGGAAGTAGCGGATCACCTGCAGGCCCTGGCATCTCAAGCTGAGATTGTAAGCATGAAATACGAGCTACAAGTAGGTCGTAACCAGGAGCTGATTTCTCTACTTAGAAAAATCAAAACTTTGGGCTTAAAGGCCAAAGCATATTTGTAATCCGTTTTATGTAAAGGATCTTGCCTTCTAATAAAGTCTTCTAAAATGAAGTTGATCAGAATCGATGCCTTCTTTTTATATTCATGCATTTGCATCACATCACATTACATGCATTTAAGTTTATAAAAAAGAACCTAATTGGTTAAACTTATCGGATAATAAGGAGAAAAGTGAAACACGGAGAAATTCGAACACCCATACTAACACGCGAGCTAAGTCTAAGAAAATGGATCAAAGATATGAGCAACTCCAAAAAGAAATGGCACAAACACAAGAACAGTTGGCACAAATCAAGCAGGACATGACGAACAAGATGGCGGAATCCGAGAAAAACTTGATGGTCCAAATGGCCCAAATGACCCAACTACTGAATGGACTTGTGGAGAAAGGAAAAGGCCCTATGGCTATTACCGGGGAAGAAAATGAAGGAACTCCTTCGGGTTTTACCCCACCACACGCACCTGTATTGCCTGAAGAATATCTTCCGAGGCCGCCTGTCACGATTAGGCCCCGACAAGGTCAAAATAATATCAGACCACCCGCGAATCTCCAAGCGGGTTCCGGATCCAACCTAGGGGATAACGCGGTTAACTTGGTTGTCCCTGATTTCGACATGATAGAGAAGGAAGAGACAAGAGCCGAATCCTCAAGACAGTTAGAGGATCGTTGTAAATGGTTGGAGGAGGAAGTCAAAGCTTTGAAAAACGCCAGCCATCGCCCGGGTGTTAAGGCAAAAGAGAGGAGTTTAGTCCCAGGTCTAATCCTCCCGCCAAAGTTCAAAACTCCGGAGTTTGAAAAATATAACGGGACTAGTTGCCCAGAAGCTCACATAACGATGTTCTGTCGGAAGATGGCAGGATACGCTGAGAATGATCAACTGTTGATTCACTGCTTTCAAGACAGTCTAGTCGGATCGGTGGCCAAATGGTATAACCAGCTAACCCGTGCTCAAGTTAATTCATGGGAAGATTTGGCACAAGCTTTTACTAAGCAATATGGTCATGTAACGGACATAGCGCCAGATAGAATAACATTGCAAAACATAGAAAAGAAACCAAATGAGGACTTCAGGCAGTACGCCCAGAGGTGGAGAGAAGTAGCTACACAAGTCCAACCACCCCTCTCGGAGAAAGAAACCGTTAAGCTATTTATCAGTACGCTGAGGGCCCCATTTATCACCCACATGGTGGGAAGCACAACTCAAAACTTCACAGATATAGTCCTGGCAGGGGAGATGATTGAGAATGCCATAAAAGGCGGAAGGATCGAAGCAGGTGAGGCTACAAGGAGATCCATCCCCAGAAAAAAGGATAATGAAGTAAACAACATGAGTACGTACGATAAGGGATACCCGAAGGCAGTTACTGTTAATCCACCAAAAGTCATGGCTGTTAAGCAGCAAGGGACGACGGGGCAAGAGCCAGGCCCAAGACCAAATTTCGAGAGGCCCCAGTTTACGCCAATCCCGATAACATACAGAGAGATGTATCGACGCCTATTCGACGCACACATCGTAGCCCCATATTATCTAAAACCATTGCAGCCCCCATTCCCCAAGTGGTACGACCCAAATGCTGAATGCGAATACCATGCAGGAGTAACGGGACATTCGATAGAGAATTGCACTGCCTTCAAAAAGGTAGTCGAAAGATTCATCAAGATGGGGATTATAGAGCTCGATGATCTACCTGGTTCAAAAAACCCATTACCCAACCATGGGGATGGGGCGGTAAACATGATCGGAAAAAATAGAGCAAGAAAGATCAAAGAAGATGTCTCGGATGTGAAGACCCCACTAATAATCGTATGGGGAGATGATAAAAGAGGGTGATAAAGTCAAGTTTCGAAGGAAGGAGCGAAGCAGGAAAAGTGCGCATTGCGTTCCACTGAGCGAAGGGCATAAGATCCAAGACTGCACAGAATTTAGACTATTGGTGCAAGGCTTCATGAACAATAAAGAATTAGAGTTCTATGAAGAAAGCTCAGAGGAAGGGGATATACATGCGACAGAAGGAGAATCGACCCGTCAAAAGGCTAAATTTCCAAAGATCATTATTTCCTGCCCGAGAAACCCAGAAAGTGGAGCTCAAACAATACCTAAGATTATAATCAGGAAGACCGCATCCTTCCCTTATGAGGATGACAAGAAGGTACCGTGGAACTATAATTGTAACGTGACAGCACCTCAGGCAGAAAGTTCAAACGGCACTGTAAACGAAAACCAA
Source organism: Gossypium bickii (assembly GCA_025503065.1). Taxonomy (NCBI): domain Eukaryota; kingdom Viridiplantae; phylum Streptophyta; class Magnoliopsida; order Malvales; family Malvaceae; genus Gossypium; species Gossypium bickii. Next base: position 126,465,258 of record CP106711.1, read on the forward strand.
AAGGAAGGGTTCCACACGCGAAGCGGAAGACGCTATGACCCAACAGGCGTCAGAATAAACACGGTAAAATCAAAGGCTATGGCAGTCGAACTAGAAGAAGAACCTAGTACCCTCGTTAATATACCCGTTAGAGAGGAAGAGGCGAGAGAATTCTTGAAGTTCTTAAAGCATAGTGAGTACAGCGTGGTGGAGCAACTGCATAAGCAACCGGCTCGCATCTCGGTGCTAGCCTTACTGTTGAGTTCGGAGGTACATCGCAAGGCATTGATGAAAGTACTAAACGAAACTTACGTTACCAAAGATATATCTGTCAATAAGCTTGACCGATTAGTGGGCAACATAAGTGCTGATAACTTTATCTCCTTTAGCGACGATGAGATTCCATCTGGGGGCATGGGATCTACCAAGGCCCTGCATATAACTACTCATTGTAAGGGATCCATCCTACCTAGCGTGTTAATTGACAATGGGTCGGCCTTAAATGTCTTACCATTGTCAACTTTGAAAAGGTTGCCAATAGACAGTTCTCATATGAAGACATGCCAAAACATAGTGAGAGCGTTTGATGGCACCGAAAGAAGAGTGATGGGGAGGATAGACATACCATTACAAATCGGGCCGAATACATATGAAGTAGATTTTCTGGTGATGGATATCAATCCCTCATACACTTGCTTATTGGGAAGACCCTGGATTCATTCAGCAGGGGCAGTACCTTCATCCCTCCATCAAAAACTAAAGTTGGTGGCAAATGGTCGATTGGTCACTATCAATGCGGAAGAAGACATCATCGCAACAGTTACCAATGACGCGCCATATGTAGAGGCGGACGAGGAGGCCGTTGAATGCTCTTTTCGATCTTTAGAGTTCGTTAACGCGACATTTGTTCGTGAGGGGGCTAAAATTCCGGTACCCAAGATATCCCGGACCACGAAGATGGGCCTACAAATGATGATCAGTAAGGGGGCTTTGCTAGGAAGAGGGTTAGGCAGATGCCTCCAGGGTGAAGTTCAAGTGCTATCTCAGAAAGAAAAGAGAGACCATTTTGGCTTGGGTTTTAAACCAAATGCCAGCGAGATGAGAAGGGAAATAGAGAAGAAACAGGAGAGGAGAAGAGCACGACTGAATGGGGAAGAGGCCATGTGGGAACCAATGACATTCCCTCATATATCCCAAACCTTCGTGTCTGGAGGAATAATTCACTTCGAGAGAGGGTCGTCAAATGGTGGTCCTCACGTCAACGCCATAGATGATGAAGAAAAATCGACCAAGGAACCGCGTCGGCATTCGTCCTTATGAACTTGGGAGCATTTTGAACAATTGGACTGCAGAGGAATTGCCTGTAATTTTTAGAAATTCCACAGAGTAATGTTCGAGAACGCGTTTGTTGTTTTAAGCCTAAGAACAATAAATTCTCTTTTGTGAAACGGGCTAATGTTCAAGAATCTTTATTTGAATGAAATGCATTTTGGTTCATTATCAAAAATATTTCATGTTTCCCTCTAGCGAATTTTTTTGTTTTCCTTTTTTCCTCATTCATTGCATAAATAATTGTCCACAAATTCATTCTTCATGCATTTTGGCACCCATTACAGGTCCCTAGATATCAATGATGTAAGCGACGATATTACAGACCTAGAGGCCCATTTTGAGCATGACGTATGTTTAGAAGGATCTCAAGATTTTGAAGGTGACAAAGAATGTGACGTATCCCCGGATCTGTTGAGAATGGTACAGCAAGAAAAGAAACAAATCCTTTCCCATGACGAGGAAGTAGAGAACATATCTTTAGAAGAAGGAAAGATGGTGAGAATCGGAGCACACATAACCGAGGAAACGAAACAAGGCCTGGTGCAGTTACTGCAAGAATTTAAAGATGTCTTTGCGTGGTCATATCAGGATATGCCGGGTTTGAGTACTGATATTGTAGTGCATCGCCTCCCTATAAAGGAAGAATGTAAGCCAGTGCAGCAAAAGCTACAGAGGATGAGGCCTGACGTAGTTTTGAAGATAAAAGAGGAAGTGAAGAAACAGTTTGATGCTGGTTTTCTACAGGTGGTCAAATACTCAGAGTGGGTGGCCAATATCGTTCCTGTCCCAAAAAAGGATGGAAAGGTCCGGATGTGCGTAGACTATAGAGACCTAAATAAAGCCAATTAAAAGATAATTTCCCTTTGCCCCATATATAGACACGTTAGTGGATAATCTGGCAGGTACTCATGGTTCTCTTTTATGGATGGATTTTCCGGATATAATCAGATCAGGATGCACCCTGAGGACATGGTGAAAACCACCTTCATAACATTATGGGGCACCTTCTGTTATAAAGTAATGCCATTCGGACTAAAGAATGCAGGGGCAACATACCAAAGGGCCATGGTAACCTTATTCCACGACATGATGCACAAAGAGATCGAAGTGTACGTTGACGATATGATCGCTAAATCTCAAACAGAGGAGGAACACGTCGAAGTCCTGAAGAAATTGTTCCTAAGATTAAGGAAGTTCCAATTAAAGCTCAACCCAACCAAGTGTACTTTTGGAGTTAGGTCAGGGAAACTGCTGGGTTTCGTGGTCAGTGAGAAAGGGATCGAAGTGGACTCAGATAAAGTCAAAGCCATACAAGATTTACCCCCACCACGCACTCAAAAAGAAGTCCGAGGCTTTCTTGGGAGATTAAACTACATTGCTCGGTTCATTTCACAATTAACCGAGAAATGCGACCCTATATTCCGTCTTCTCAAGAAACACAACCAAGGTGTATGGGACGAAGAATGCCAGAGAGCTTTTGACAAAGTCAAACAATACTTGTCAACGGCCCCGGTGCTATCTCCACCAAATCCAGATAGACCACTAATACTGTATCTGTCGGTGTTCGATAATTCCATGGGATGTGTACTTGGTCAACATGACGAGTCAGGAAGAAAAGAAAAGGCGATATACTATCTCAGCAAAAAATTCACCGAGTGTGAAATGAGATATTCGTCGATTGAAAAACTATGTTGCGCCTTGATATGGGCAACCCGGAGGTTAAGGCAGTATATGTTATACCATACGACCTGGTTAATTTCGAAGCTTGACCCATTGAAATATATGATGGAGTCAACTGCTCTGAATGGGAGGATGGCAAGGTGGCAGATTTTGCTATCTGAATTTGACATAGTCTACGTGAATCAAAAGGCTATAAAAGGGAGCGCAATAGCAGAATTTCTAGCTAGCAGAGCCTCAGAAGATTACGAGCCTTTGAGCTTCGAATTCCCCAACGAAGAGTTAATGTATGTGGCAAATGCTGAAGAAATACCATGGAAGTTAAACTTTGATGGAGCATCTAATGTCAGAGGAAACGGAATTGGGGCAATCTTGGTGTCTCCTAGTGGTGATCATCATCCGTTCACGTAGATTGGATTTCGATTGCACGAATAACATGGCGTAATATGAAGCTTGTATCATGGGAATTCGGGCGCCATGGAGCGGAAGATCGAGTGTTAGAAGTGTACGGAGATTCTCGCACTAGTGGTTTATCAACTCAAAGGTGAATGGGAAACTCGGGACCCTAAACTAATCGAATACCGGAAGATAGTTTTGGGATTGATTGAGGAGTTTGACGACATCACTTTTAATTATCTCCCACGTGATGAAAACCAGATGGCAGATGCCTTGGCAACCCTGGCTTCTATGATCAAGGTAAACAGGCCAGAGGATATGAGACCCCGCCCGGATGAGTATTCTCGAAGTCCCCGCCTACTGTTGTAATCTAGAAAATGAGGAAAGAGATGATTACCCTTGGTATCAGAATGTGCTGCGATATATAAAAAACCACGAATACCCGGAGCATGCAACGGAGAATGAGAAAAGGACGCTCAGAAGATTGGCTTCCGACTATGTCTTAGATGGGGACATCCTATACAAAAAGAGAAAAGATCAAGTGCTACTTAGATGTGTGGATGCTATTGAGGCTAAGCAAATCTTGGAGGAAGTCCATGAGGGCATTTGTGGGACGCATGCTAATGGTTCCACAATGGCCAGACAGATTATGAGGTTCGGGTATTATTGGTCTACCATGGAAGGAGATTGCATCAAATATGCCAAGAAATGCCATAAATGTCAGATTTACGGAGATAAGATTCATGTACCCCCGTCACCTTTACACGTGATGACATCCCCATGGCCCTTTTCCATGTGGGGCATGGATGTTATTGGACCTATCTCGCCGAAGGCTTCCAACGGGCATCGATTTATCTTTGTAGTTATTGATTATTTCACCAAGTGGGTAGAGACTGCGTCATATGCCAATGTCACAAAATCAGCAGTCAGTAAATTCCTAAAAAAGGAGATCATATGTCGTTATGGAATGCCCGAGAGGATTATATCTCGACAACGCATTGAACCCGAACAACAAAGACTATATAGCAGATGTTTGCGGCCGGATTCGGTATCAAACACCACAACTCGTCTCCCTACCGCCCAAAAATGAAGCAGTGCGATGGGAAGCAAACCAATAAAAATATCAAAAAGATAATAGGAAGATGACCGAGACTTATAAAGATTGGCATGAGAAACTACCATTTGCGCTCTCACGCTACCGAACGTCGGTCGAAACCTCACTGGGCAACACCTTTCTCGTTAGTTTATGGGATGGAAGCAGTCCTACCTATCGAAGTGAAAATACCTTCTCTTCGGGTCTTGTCGGAAATAAAACTGAATGAAGCCGAATGGATCTAGGCTCGATACGACCAGCTGAACTTAATTGAAGAAAAGAGGCTAAGGGCTATCCGTCATGGTCAGATGTACCAAAAACGAATGATGCGAGCTTATGATAAAAAGATTCGCCCAAGAGAGTTTAAAGAAGGAGATCTTGTGCTAAAAAAGATCCTTCCCATACAAAAGGACTTCAGGGGAAAATGGATGCCGAACTGGGAGGGACCATATGTGGTAAAAGAAGCTTTCTCTGGAGGTGCATTAATTCTGGCAGAAATGGATGGAAAAGTCTTACCTAATCCAGTGAACTCAGATTCAGTCAAAAAATACTACGCCTAGAGACCAAGGTAAAAACCCGCAAAGGGCGCTTTGGGATTCAAAAAAAAAAAATGAAAAAAAAGCGCCGCGGATTCAAATGACCTTGCGATACCGGAATTGGCAAGAAGCGAAGTTGGGGGCATCAGCAAAACCCTTTGAGTCATCTAAACACATGCTAAAGCTCAAAATAGTCTTCATAAAGTTTGTATGTAGAAGCCCAATCAACGATATCAGGGCATTTGACTTTTGTTATCTTTGACATTTTCCTTCGAGACTTGTTCTCCGACATTTTTTCTTGTATTTTCGGACAGTTAATTCGAGTTTCTTTCGAAATCAATTTATTGCCACATGTTGCATTTAAATAATGAGCGCTGAACAAATAACTTCACAAAAGAAGTTCCATACATTACTTTGGAAATTTCTAAATAAAACAGGAAACCAAAATATGACAGTTGTTCAAAATCCCCCAAGCAGGTAACAGGACTGAATTCTTTGAGCGGTTCAGTAATTGTGATTAAAACATATCTTTGGGATCATTTAGGGGATGATTTGTTATGCGACTTACACTCATGAGCCCCAAAATTACCACAAGGGCCAAGTGTTCAAGAAAATGATACTTCGAGATAAATAAGCGATAACGCCCTGAAAAGAAATCAAACTCATAACATGTTTTGCATCATAGCATGACTAAATAGGAGCATCTGACTCACCATTGATCATGACATCCTAATTATTAAGCATAAGCGTACACCCATCCTACTGTGTCATGCCTCGAGGAGACAAAGTAGTAATGAGGTCAAAGATAGCAGATCGGCATTCCCGGTTGCAGGAAACAAGGTCAAAGATATCGGTCTGGCCGGTCTCTAAATTTTGTAGAGATCAGTGTAGAGACAGGGAGACTGGCGTTCGAGAGCTTTGCGGAAGCAGATTGAAGACGAAAGATCGGCCGTTCCGAGCTTTGTAGGAAGCAGATTGAAGACAGAAGATTTGGCATTCCTGAGCTTTGCAGAAGCGTAAAACTGCACTCTCGAGCTTTGCGGGAGGCGATTGAAGACAAAAGATCGGCATTCCCGAGCTTTGGAGAGGCGATTGAAGATAAAAGATCGGCATTCCCGAGCTTTGCAGAAGCGATTGAAGACAAAAGATCTGGCATTCTTGAGCTTTGCAAGAAGCAGATTGAAGACTACAAATCTGGCATTCCTGAGCTTTGCAGGAAGCAGATTGAAAACAGAGGATCTGGCATTCCTGAGCCTTGCGGGAAGCAGATTGAAGACAGAAGATCTGGCATTCTTGAGCTTTGCAAGAAGCAGATTGAAGACAACAAATCTGGCATTCCTGAGCTTTGCAGGAAGCAGATTGAAAACAGAGGATCTGGCGTTCCTGAGCTTTGCAGGAAGCAGATTGAAAACAGAGAATCTGGCATTCCTGAGCTTTGCAGGAAGCAGATTGAAGACAGAGGATCTGGCATTCTTGAGCTTTGCAGGAAGCAGATTGAAGACAGAGGATTTGACATTCCTGAGCTTTGCAGGAAGCAAATTTGGCAATACGAAACAGATCGAAGTTGCAGTAGAGTGGATCAGAATAAAACTCACTGAAGTTGTGTTGAAGCAGTTGCGGTGGGTCAGAATGAGACTACCGGGGATAAAAAGCATCAAAGAAGTCAAGACTCAGTGCGTCCCGACGAACTTGGGCCTTCTTTATGTCTTTGCTCTATTATCGTTACACGACAATGAGCAAAGAGGGGCAGCTGTAAATGGCCTAATTCGTCCGGGCCCGAGTAAGAAACAGTAAAACAAATAACAGTCCAACTTACAAAGCCCAAAAGGCCCAAAAAAATTAAAACCCTTTTTCAGAAAAGCTAAGGTTTCAGAAACCCTAGCGCCGCAACCACATCTGTGCCGCGAACCCCCCCACCGCGCCTTATCGGCCATCACCCTCTCCACTATTGCCGATGCCTCCACTTCCAGTTGTCCCCCATGCCTGCGAAAGAAGACAAAAAAGACAGCAGACACCACAATACAAAATAGATCGCACTTTATTTGTTTATTGACTGTGATTCGGCTATAAAGCCTTGAAAATAGAATGTAAGAAGACCTTTTTTTTGATCAATAAGAAAAAAAAAAGAAACAGATTCAAAAAAAAACAAGCGAAAGCAACAAAAGATATTCGGAGGTATTTTATTTCTTATTTTTTTTTTTATTATTCTTTTCTTTTTCGTAAATACACATATATAAAATAAAAAAAAATAAAAAAAGAGAAGAATCTTACCTCGGCGCCGCCAGATATCTGTGATCGCCGACGATCGACGGCGACGACGAAAGACCGCGCGGTGTGCCCCCCCTTTTTTCGTACCTGCAGAGAGGGTGAGAGAGAGAGTGAAGTTTTTTTTTTTTAAATCTGTTAACAAATGAATTTTTTTTGCTTGATCTTCTATATATATACACACCAAAACGGCGTCGTTTTGGTCCTTGCATTTCAACACCAAAACGACGTCGTTTCACGGCGACCCGCGTGCGCGACCCGACCCGGTCTAAGGGTCCGCGTTTTTAAATCAAATGGGTTAATTTCCTTTTGGTCCTTTCCGTTTCTCCCTCTCCAATCAAGTTTTTGTTATTTTTAAATTTGTCCCAAGTATGTTTGTTTATGTTTTAATTTGGTCTCGAATCGGTTATAGCGCATGGGGTAGGGGATAATTACCCTTTTGGACCTCCTCCTTTTGTGCGCAATTCCAATAGGCCCCCGCCTTTCTTATTTTATTTCGAATTAACCCCATACTTTCATTTTAGATGCAATTAGGTTCTCTTTTGTTTATTTTTGCAATCTTTTATTATCTTTATTATTATTATTACCATATTAGTATATTATACATTGTGTATTATTATTATTACTACTATACTACTACTACTATTATTATTATTAGTCACTATTATTATTATTAGTTATTATTAGTAATATTATTAGTTGTATACTACTACTATTATTATTATTAGTCACTATTATTACTATTAGTTATTATTAGTAATATTATTAGTTGTATATTATATTATTATTATTATTATTATTATTATTATTACTATATATTGTACATATTTCAGTATTATTATTATATTGTATACATTTTATATTATATTATTATTACTATTATTACACTATTATGATTATTGTTACTACTACTACTATTATTATTATTATTATTATTATTATTATTATTATCACTACTATATATTGTACATATTTCAGTATTATTATTATTTTGTTATATATTTTATATTATCTTATTATTACTATTATTATACTATTATTATACTATTATTATTATTATTATTATTATTTATTTATTATTACTATACTATTATTTTATTATTATACTATTATGTTATTATTCTTCCTATATTACTATTATAGTACTATTGCTTGTATATACATACTACTATTATTTGTTTATTATCCCTTTTAGTATATCGTTTTGCTCATCGTATTTCTATTTTACTTTATATCATCATCGTTGTATTTAACACATGCGTTCTGTAGGCTTGCTAGCATTGTACCCCATTTCCTACATTTTGTCACCAATTCGTGCTCCGTTTCATCCAAGGCAAAATTGATTTATTTTCAAAACAAAGCAACATTTCGTATTTAGAAATTCGAGAAGATCGTGCCTTAACTTACTAGGTTTCGATTTTACTCGTTTAATCTAAATTGCGAAATATCTTTTAAAACAATTTTTGAATAAAATAAAAGTTTATTTTCGAGAATTCGATAGGCCGTGTCCTAACTTACTGGATGTGGCATTTCGTTATTCCGAGATAAGATTTTCTAAATAAGACGATATTCATCTCGGATCCGAAGATTTGGATTATCATGTCCTAAAGTGTTGGATGTGATGTTTTATTTCTTCGGAACAAGAAGTTTTCATATTTAATCCAAGGAAATTTTCTGTGTTTTTAAAAAGGATCATATTTGAAAAATCCATCTTCACAATTTTCAACTTTTGACATAAGGACATTAATTGATCAATTTGGTATCAATTTTGGGCGTGACGAGGGCGCTAACCCTTCCTCGCACGTAACCGACTCCCGAGCCCATTTTCTCAAAACCCGTAGACCAAAATAATTTATAGGTGGCCCGATCGCACCTAATAAAAGATCGGTGGCGACTCCCGTTTTTATTTTCAAAACCCAAGTTCGATTCCCGCCTTTTCAAAAAGGGATGGTTTCGACAACAATAAAAATGAGCTTTCCTATGCTATTCTCTTTTTTATCTCTAATTTATTATTGTTTTCAACAGCCCCTGTATAAGTTGAAAGTGCTCGACCTCAAAGGGTCCAAAAACCTGATCAAGGCACCGGACTTAACAACTGCCCCAAATCTTGAAATTTTGGTTTTGAAGGGTTGTACTAGATTAGTATATGTTCATCCCTCTGTTGGAAATCTGAGCAGTCTTGTTTTGTTAAATTTGAAAGATTGCAGGAACCTTGTGAGTGTCCCAGGGAGCATAGGTGGGTGTAAAAGTTTAAAAACTCTTAATCTTTCTGGTTGTTATAAAGTTGAATATTTGCCAGAGAATTTGCAGCAACTAGAGTTTTTGAAAGAGCTTGACTTAAGTAAAACAGCGTTACAAAAACCACCATCCTTCATTTCTCAATTAAAAAATCTTCAAGTTTTGTCATTCAATGGGAGCAAGGCAATTCAAAGAGGAAGGATAAATTCCATGACATCAATGTTACCTTCATTGTTAGGTTTGAGTTCATTACAAAGGCTTGATCTTAGTCACTGCAATCTTTTCGACATTCCTAGTGATATTTGTTGTCTATATTCATTGGAAGAACTTGATCTTGGTGGTAACAACTTCATCAGCCTACCTTCGTCTCTTACTCTTCCTTCCAATCTTCAACATCTTATATTGTCGAATTGCAAGGAGCTTAAATCGTTGCCTGAACGTCTAACAAGTATAAATCATGTGTGGATAGATGGTTGTGCTTCACTTGAATTAGTTGCAAATCCATCAAAAGTACACGATTCAATCAGATGGTCTTCTTCATTTGCTGGTATTCACTGCTACAGATTGGCTGAGAACATCGATGCCTTAACATTGCTGAAAAACCATCTAAAGGTTCGTTAATATATTTGTTTCTTTCACGTCTCATAATTATTCATTGTGTTAGTTACCAAACAACCAGAGGTTTATTTTGCAGGTATTTGGAAATTCTAGAAAAAGGGTTAATATTATTCTACCTGGAAGTGAAATCCCAGAATGGTTTAGTCAACAAAGAGGTGACTATTCGATTAAGATAGATTTGCCTCTGGAAGTTTGGAATGATAATCAATGGATGGGAGTTGCTTTGTGCTGCATTTTTGTCAGTGATGATGCTTCAAGGGTTGAGGAAATCTACTTTAGTGCTGCATCTGGACTTTCTAATTTCAAGGGTAGAAATCCTCGAAAGTTCAAGGTAGGTCTCTGGACTTTCCCGCCTAATGAACACGTAATGAAGGACCACATTTGCATTTATTATATGTCGCGTGACCAGATATATCGATATTTATGGACAACAGATTGGTTAGATCAGGAATACAATGAACTTGAGTTGTTTTTCGAAGGAGGGGTTTACATAGACAGTGTTAAGGTGAAGAAGTGTGGTGTTAGATTAGTGTATGAGAGAGATTTGGAAGAGATGGAACAAATACAAGAGCTGCATAGTAGTCAATGTTGTGAAAATTTTGAAGATATCCAGCAACACCCTGCCAATGATGGATCAATAGGTAACGGTTCCCTTATAAAGCGAAAACGTAATATCTATGAGGAGATGGATGAAGGGCTGCAAGCCTGCAACCAAAACAGATGCAAAAAGTTTTCAATTCTATAATGGGCAACTGTGGTAAACTACTTCATTACTATTAATTATTTCTTTTTAGACTTTTTTAATCTACTGTATTATTTACAGTTTTTTATTTCATTTAAAGTATTCAATTATGATATTTTACTCCATATCAAATTAGATATAATCTTTCAAATATATGTAATTAATTTAAAAATTTTAAGCATAGACATATTCAACATCAACTCATATTTTATGCATATCCCAAATTTGGATAACATTCTTTTTTTTTTTTTTTTTTTTCCATAACATTCAAAATATTATTCATTTAATTTATTCATTTCTATATAGTTAGATTTTCTGATCACAGATTGAAGAAATATAATCAGCGGGAGATAAGATGTGGAAGAAGTTTGATTGCTCCATGAAGAATCAATTAATAAGGTGCAAATCCTTTAAAAATATTTAGATTATAATCATCCTTTTGTCTTTGTTGTTAGACTAGTTTCGTCAAGTAAAATTGTGGTTTCATTTTTGTTCGAAATTGTTAGATACCAAACTATATGTTAAATGTGATGTGTCTAGTTTCATCGTTAAAATTGTTTTTAAATATTTAAAAGATGTAAAAAATATTAAATAAGAATAATATAGGTATAATGTTAAATTTAGTTCTCAACGATCATATTTTTTGACACTTTGGCCCTTCTTTTTTTTTTTTGCTAGATTTGGCCATCAATCTTTTAAAAAGAGTCAAATTTGACTATCAACCTTTTAAAAAAGAGTTGAAATTATATATTTTTAACAAGAATAATAACTAAAATGTTAAAATTTTAAGCACAACATGCATGACAATTCATGTGCACTCCATGCTAAACTTTTTTAATTCTTATGAAAATTTTATATATTTTTTAATTTTTGTTGTTTTTGAATTATTTATTGGCATGAAATATAAAACAAATCATGTTATATTAGCATGATGTGCACATGAACTGCCATGTTAGTTGTCATGCCAACAATGTAAAAAAATAATGTTTTAGTCATCATTTCCATTAAAAAAACTATTTGACTCTTTTTTGAAAGGTTAAAGACTAAATTTAGCTCAAAAAAATATTAAGGGCCTAAATGACAAAAAATGTCAACATTGAGAACTAAATTTATCATTATGTCAACAATATAAAACGTTGTGGATACAATTGTTAAATCTAGTGCCCTGAGTGTAGTATATTCATTTGTAAACTTATAACTTTTTCGAATAGATTGATTAATAAAACAAATTTATTGATTACATTAATATATTTTGTATGATTGTCCTAATATGGTTTTTGCACACAAAGCAAAATAGAAGTAAATACTAGCTCATTGGTTGTCTAACGATTAGATTAATACTAAGCGGTATTACATGATCAAATCATAATACGGAAAGACATTTTGTATTAGTAAACGGATCTAAACATATCCTTAGTCTAATCGGAAATTAGAAAATCAATTGAAAGACTAATATGTCATCTATCAAGTCCAATTGGGAAGATATTTTGTCTTAGGAAATGAAGCAACATAACTTTTTAGATACTAAATTGTTTGTATATCTATAATCATATTCTTGTTCTACCTAGGAAAATGAACAAGACTCTCATTTTGAGTATGAATGTCTTCTTGAAGATGAAAAGATTAAGACTACTCAAAGTCCTTTGTCAGTCAAGTTGTTGTGATCTCACATGTCTTTCTAATGAGCTACGGCTTTTAGATTAGATGGGATGTCTTTTAAAGTTATTGTTTTCAAGTTTCCAACTGAAAAACCTTGTTATGCATAGTAGGAATTAGCTCATTTGGTATTTTTTTCCATCTTTTTTTGATAAGAAAGATCAAAATTTTATTAACATTGGAGAATAACAATAAAAATGAGCTTTCCTTTGCTGTTCTCTTTTTACTCTAATTTATTATTGTTTTCAACAGGCCCTATATAAGTTGAAAGTACTCAACCTCGAAGGGTCCAAAAACCTGATCAAGGCACTAGACTTCCCAACTGCCACAAATCTTGGTTTTGAAAGGTTGTACTCAATTAGTATATGTCCATCCATCTGTTGGAAATCTGAGCATTGTTTCGTTAAATTTGACAGATTTGTTGGAAGCGTAATAAAAATAACTCAAATACTAATTTTTTTATTATGCATAAATAAACACAATACAAATATGAACTCTTTTTCTCTCTATACTAGTTGCTGCTAGTTTTACCTTTTTATAATTCACAACACTTTTCTTTCTTCTGTTTTTTCTCTCAAGCTCACTAACGTTTTCACACACCCTCATTTACTTTAATTTCATAAGACTCTACTTACATATTTATAAGCATAGTAAACCGACTTAAACTTTACAAGCCTTGCCGTCTAAGACTATTTAAGAGGCTGCCATCATTATCCTTTGTCCTTGATTTTTCATGATCTTCCAACATGATAATGCTTTATCATTGGGTTTTTTACCCAAATAATACAAAAAAATTAAAAAATATCCAAATTGGTATACAATCTCAATTATTTACCAAAATGGGTTAAATGGGTGGTGCCGCCTCCGCCGCCACCGGCCGGCACCTCGACATCGGCACCTTTGGGTGCCGCTTTGTGTGCACCATCAACCCCAAATTTTGGTTTTTTTTCAGCAGTTTCTTGAGGGACCAATTAAGCAATTTTTTCAATTTTTAGAAAAGGGAGGGGAAAGGTGCGGCTGCCATGCCTAACTTTAAATTTGAATAATTGCCTTCTAAGCCCTCCTATTTATTATTTTCTTTTATTCCCTTCAACTCAATTATATTGTGTTTAAACAAACAATTAATCTATTTTTATAGTTAAATAAACCCCTTACTTATGGTTTTTACTTATAAAATTTAAAAACTTGTTGATTAAATTAAATATATATTTTTTATTTAATAAATTATTCTCATCAAATTTACAACAATATAAGATGTAAATTAGTTTATATTTTTTAAATAGCTTTATTTTAACTTTACTTTACACAATTAACAATACTTTACTCTTAGGGCACATGTTTGGAAATCGTAAACATTATGATATACATTTTTGCACTCTTCAAATTTCATATATGCATAGATTTAATAGTTATTATTATATTACTAAGAGTAATTGATATTATATTATTAATAATATCTATTTATATATTTAAATTAAATATTACAAATAATTTAGATATTTAAAATTTATATGTCATATATCATTATATTAAATTATTTACTGTTTTTACTTCCCATCATTATGTCTAAAATAGATATTTTAACTTTCAACCGTAATTTTACGATAATAATATTAAACACTTGAAATTAACATATTACACTTTTTTACAACATTTTTTCAAAATGATAAGTATCATTTCTTTTTTTTTTGTCTTTTATGATTTAAAGCTTTATTTGTTTTTAACGTTGAATATCTTATACTACAACTATTATTATATTTTTTTTTCTTGCATAGATGAAGTCGAAAATTGTATATCGTGGGATTGAGATAAATTTATAAAATATTAGAAGGGTGCAAAGCTAAAAAATTTATGATAAATTTCTTAAAATTATTTATTAAATTTTAGGAGGATTAAAATATTATTTTACTACAAAATTTTATAAGTAAAAATCATAAGTAATGGGCTTAGAAGGCAATTATTCAAATTTAAAGTTGGCAGTGGCAGCCGCACCTTTCCCTTCCTTTTCTAAAAATTGGAAAAATTGCTTAATTGGTCCCTCAAGAAACTGCTGAAAAAAAACATAAATTGGGGTTGATGGTACACATACAGCGGCACCCAAAGGTGCGATGTCGAGAGAGCGCTGCGGTGGTGCAGGCGGCACCACCCATTTAACCCATTTTAGTAAATAATTGAGATTGTATATCAATTTGGATATTTTTTAATTTTTTTGTATTATTTGGGTAAAAAACCCTTTATCATTTGGGCAGGCCACTTTGCAATTCAATTTCAAGCCACGTTTCCATGAGGTTGAAAGTCAATTCAGATAGAAATTCTTTGGCTACAATTTTTATGCCAACTTTGAAAGTCGGTTTGTTTTCTAACACTCCCCCTCAAATTGAACTTTTCATTCCAAGCTTTTCTTTGAGTTTATGGAATATGTTCGCCTTTAATGATTTCGTAAAAATATCTGCCAATAGATCTTCTGTTCTGAAGTAAACTAAATCCACAATTTTATTTTTTATTTATTCTCGAATAAAATGATACTTTGTATCGATATGCTTACTTTGACTATGAGACACTGGATCCTTTGCAAGAGATATTGTGGACTTGTTCTCGAATAAAGTGTTTAAGTGTTTATTTTAAATATCAATAAAATAAAATGTGTACATTTGTCCTCTATATTTCTAGAAAGTGTTATTTTATTTTTTTATTATAAATATTAAAAAAAGACATGCACGATATGTATAAAATAGAATGTTATTTCATTGAATTACTTTAGTTGAAAACTGTTTTATTTAGTTTGTTTTTGTTTATTAATTTCAACAGATAATAAATGATGCTAAACAAGCTTTGATAATCATAAACGTAAATTTCAAGAGTTTTTGTCTTATCTTTAACTTTTAATTTTTAGGCTACGAAGATGATTGAAGGCATGATCATCTACAATAAAAGGTAAGAAAACATATAAACATATATTTATATGTAATGTTGATTTTTTTTAAAATAATAATGAAAAAAGAAGTGGCAAAAATCTTCCATGCTTAATATTTCAAAAAAAATAATAAGGGAAAAGAGTGGTATGTGTTAGTGAAAATGATATAAACGTATCCATTCATTATTAAGGGTGAACATTCAATTAAATCTAGTAAAAAAATTGAGTTAATTGAGTTGACGAATTTTTTTTATCATCCTAACTTGATTTGATTTTTTTTAATCGAGTTAAGTGAAATGAAATTTGAGTCAAGTCGAATCGAGTAAAATTGTTCAAGTTAAATTAAAAAAATTAAACATGTCAAATTAAAATCTTTTTATAATATAAGTAATTTTATGTTAGAGAATATAAATTTGAAACCATATAATTTAAAAAAAAATTCTAAAGCAAAATAAGAAGAAAAAAAAAGATTGTTTAGTATGATAAACTTGATTGGTTAATTAATTTATCTAGGTCTCCAAAATTATTGTTTTAGAAAATTTTTGAATTTTGAAATTTTTTTTATATACTCTTTAGCTTTTTAAAAAAAATTATAATTTTTCAAAAAATATAAATTTTTGAATTTTTTAAATATTTTTAATTTTAAAATTTGTTTTCAAATCTAATTTTTCTCATCTCTATTCATTCTATAAAGTAGTTAAGAGTATGTTTATTGTAGTTGTGAAAGTTTGTTGTATGTATTTTGGTGTAATTGTAATGTCATTGCATTTGGTTATATCTACTTCTTGCATTTTCTCTTTAGCCAAACACTTTTCTTGTGTGTATATCATGGTTTCTAGCTGTGTGAGTTTGTAAAAATCAACTCCAATTCTTTGAAGCTATGTTATTTAAATTTGGATATACTTGTTACGACATAACTTTTTAGATACCGAATTTTTGTATATCTATAATCATATTTTTGTTTTACCCAGGGAAAAAAAACAAAACTCTCACTTTGAGTGCGGATGCCTTCTTAAAGATGAAAAGATTAAGACTACTTAAAATCCTTTGTTGTTCAAATTGTTATGAATCTACGTATCTTTCTAATGAGTTACGGCTTTTAGATTGGATGGGATATCCTTTAAAATCCTTGCCTTCAAGCTTCCAACCAGAAAATCTTGTTGCACTTCTCCTATCTTATAGCAACATTAAACAACTATGGAAAGAAAACATAGTAAGAGTTAACTCATTTCGTCATTGTTTTCTATCTTATTTTGAGAAGAAAGATGAAATTTTTATTTACATTGAAGAATAACAATGAAAATGAGCTTTCCTATATTATTCTCCTTTTTATCTCTAATTTATTATTGTTTTCAACAGCCCCTTTATAAGTTGAAAGTGCTCAACCTCAAAGGGTCAGAAAACCTGATCAAGGTGCCAAACTTAACAACTGCCCCAAATCTTGAAATTTTGGTTTTGAAAGGTTGTACTAGATTAGTAGATGTTCATCCATCTGTTGGAAGTCTGAGCAGTCTTGTTTTGTTAAATTTGAAAGATTGCAGGAACCTTGTGGTAAAGGTTAATGTAGAAATTATTTACTGATTGAATAAGTTAGTTGTTGAGTCAGTCAAAGTCTGTTTCAAACAGACCTAGTCTTTGTTTAGTGCCAGTAGTGTTCCTTTTATTTAGGAGATTTAGTTGTTAGCTATTTTAGTATTTATAGTACTCTCCATGGAATAAAGAAACTCACTTCACCGTTTCTAATCTTCTGAATTTCTATTGCTTAAATTTTAAGTTCTTTGTTATGTTTTTACCCATATATTTTGCAGCTTTTGTTTGAGATCTGGTATCCGAGCTACTCGAGGCCTGTGTTCCAGCTTATGATGGCAAGCAATCAGAACAGAGTGAACCTTTCACAGCCGTTGGTTCCAAATTTTCAAGGCAGCAACTATGGAGTTTGGAGCACTAAGATGAAGACTTTGTTTTTATCCCAAGACCTGTGGGACTTGGTGGAAAATGGATACGGTGAAGAGGAGGTTGCAGCTGAGACTCTCAAAGATATCAGACAGAGAGATGCTAAAGCTTTGTTTTTCATCCAACAAGCTATGGATGAATCAATTTTTCCTCGCATTGAAGCTGTGACGCATTCAAAAGAAGCATGGGACACGCTGCAAACGGCATATCAAGGTACTGCAAAGGTGATGACTGTCAAACTTCAAACTCTGTGTAGGAAGTTTGATAATTTTATTATGGAAGATGATGATGTTCTTGATGATTATGTGTCAAAAGTAATTGATGTTGTGAATCAAATTCGAAAATATGGTGAGGATTTAAGTGGGCAAAGGGTAGTTGAGAAAATTCTTAGGAGTTTACCTAGGAAGTATGATCATGTAGTTGCAGCTATAGAAGAGTCAAAAGATTTAAGTGTGTTAACTGTTGATGAGTTGCAAGGCTCTCTTTATTCTTATGATGATAGGATGACAAGGTATGATAATGCGTCTGTTGAGAATGCCTTTTGTAGTAGGGCGCAATACTCTCGTGGTGGAAAGGGCATCAGCGAAACAAACTTCAATGACTGGCGTGGAGGAAATTCATCTCGTGGGAGAAGAAAAGGTAAAGCTGGTGGCCGATTCAATGGACAGAACCAACGTTATAGAAATGGCGATAAAGGAGAAAATAGTAGTCCAAAAACAATGCTACTATTGCAAAAGGTACGGGCATATTGAGAGGTTTTGCAGGCTTAAAGAGAAGCAGGCCAACTTGGCTCATGAAGATAGTGAAGAAGATGAGACAGAGAGCCTGTTTGTTGCATGCTTCAGTGCTAAGGAGTGTTCTCCTGAAGTTTGGTACATAGACAGTGGCTGTAGCAATCATATGACAAGTGAATTAAGTCTCTTCAGCAACATAAATAAGTTGGTAACTAGCCGAATTACGCTTGGTGATGGAACTATTCGTATAGCAAAGGGAAAAGGTACTGTGCAGTTGAATTCCCTAGGTCTTAATTGCATTCATAATGTTTTGTATGTTCCAGATTTAAATTCTAATTTGCTAAGTGCTGGGCAATTTATAGTGGATGGGTATTCTCTTGTCTTTGAAGAATTCAATTGCTGCATTTTTAAGGATAAATAAAAAAAGCATCTGTTAGCTAGGGTTCCGATGGCAAAAAAATAAGATTTTTCCTTATAATCTCGCAACTGATGATAAGCTTGCATTGAAGGCAGAATCATTTGATGAAAATTGGTTGTGGCATCATAGATATGGGCACTTAAATTTTGGTAGTTTAAAACTCATGTCTGAAGAGAATCTAGTTGATGGTTTACCTCTAATAAAAAATGTTGGTCATGTGTGTGAGAGCTGTATATTTGGGAAACAACGTCAAGATTTATTTCCAAAGGGCAACGCAAGGAGAGCTTCCCAACTTGCTGAACTTATTCATGCTGATCTTTGCGGACCGATGAGAACACTTTCTCTCAATAACAACAGGTACTTTTTAGTCTTTGTTGATGACTACAGTAGAATAACGTGGGTGTACTTTGTCAAAGAAAAATCAGAGGCTCTTTCAGTTTTCAAGAAGTTTAAAGCAAGTGTTGAAAAACAAAGTGGCCAGCCCATAAAGACCTTGCGGGCAGATCGTGGCGAAGAATTTCTCTCTACTGAATTCAACAAATTCTATGAAGAATCTGGTATTCAATGCCAGCTAACAGCAAGCTACACTCCCCAACAAAACGGAGTAGATAAGAGAAAGAATCGGAGTCTTGTTGAGATGGGAAAATGCTTACTAAAAGCTAAAGATCTTCCAAAAAGTTTCTAGGCAGAAGCAATTCACACAGCAGTGTACACCCTCAATCGATCTCCAACAGCAGCTCTAAAACAAAAAACACCATTTGAAGCATGGCATGGGTGGAAACCTAAAGTAACTCATATGAGAGTTTTTGGTTGCATTGCATTTGTGCATATTCCATCTCAAAAGAGAGGAAAGTTAGATGATAACAGCACTAAATGTATCTTTGTTGGGTATAGTTCTGAAACTAAAGGATATCGATTTTATAACCCTTTATCTAAAAAGCTATTAATTAGTCGTGATGTTGTTTTTGATGAGAAAAACTCTTGGAATTGGAAGGAATTACAAGCAGGTTCAGAAGCATTACTAGAAGATGGTGAATGTCTCGACACTCATCCTAGTCACGAAAATGGAGATGGAAGTTCTTGCTCATCGGCACCAAGCAGTCCTTCAGTAGTTCCAAATACCACTTCATCAAGCTCGTCTACATCAGAATCACCACCTAGAAAATGGATATCGTTGGCAGAAATTTATGAAAACACTAAACAATGCCAATTCACCTAAATTGAAGATCCAATCATCTTTGAAGAAGCAATCAAATCCAAGGAATGGCGAGATGCAATGGATGATGAAATGAAAGCCTTGGAAAGGAACAAGACGTGGGAATTAGTAGACCTTCCAAATGGAAAAGAAGCTGTTGGGTTAAAATGGATTTTCAAAACTAAATTCCAAGTTGATGGTTCCTTTCAAAAGCATAAAGCAAGACTGGTTGCACGAGGGTACATGCAGCGTGAAGGGTTAGATTTCCAAGAAACTTTCTCTCCGGTAGCAAGATTTGACACCATACGTGTTATTTTGTCAATTGCAGCTCAATTAAGTTGGGAGGTTTATCAGTTCGATGTCAAGTCAGCTTTTTTAAATGGGATCCTCGAAGAAGAAGTATATGTGCAGCAACCAAAAGGCTACGAGATTGCAAATCAAGAAGAGAAAGTGTATAGGTTGAAAAAGGCTCATATGGCTTAAAGCAAGCGTCGCGAGCCTGGTATGGAAGAATTGATGGGCATTTCAGTAATAATGGTTTTCAAAGAAGTCCCAGTGAGCCAAATCTATATGTGAAAAATAGAGGTACTTCTGAGATTCTCATTATTTGCCTTTATGTTGATGATTTGATTTATACTAGCAATAGTAGTGCTTTGTTGAATGAGTTTAAAAAGCTGATGACAGATGAATTTGAAATGACTAATTTGTGGTTGATGAGTTTCTTTCTAGGACTAGAAATTAAACAATGTGCAGAGGGTATTTTTATGTCTCAAGAAAAATATGTGAATGATCTTCTTGAAAAGTTCAACTTGAAGGATTGCAATCTTGTAATGATCTTCTTGAAAAGTTCAACTTGAAGGATTGCAATCTTGTAAGTACTCCAATGTGCACCAATCAAAAATTTTGTTTAGATGATGGGGGAGAGAAAATTGATTACCAATTGTTTCGAAGTTTGATTGGGAGTCTGTTGTATCTAACAAATAGTAGACCTGATATTTTGCAAGCAACAAGTCTTTTGTCTAGATATATGCAGAGTCCAAGCAAGCATCACTTTGGAGTTTATAAGTTTAATTTTTGCGCTATTTGAAGGGGACAAGCTCATTTGGAATATGGTATAAGTTCTCTAACAATCTAAGGCTGTATGGTTTTTCAGATAGTGATTTAGGTGGCTGCATTGAAGATCGCAAGAGTACAACTGGTTACGTTTTTACTATGGGTAGCGGAGCTATTTCATGGAGCTCAAAGAAGCAACCATCAACTGCGTTATCATCTTCAGAGGCAGAATATATGGTCATTCTTATCGCCGCTTGTCAAGCTGTCTGGATACGAAGAATTCTAGATGATTTAAAGCAAACACAAGTGGAGGCAACTATCATCTATTGTGATAATCAGTCAACAATTGCAATGACAAAAAAACCCTATTTATCACAGTAGAACAAGACACATTGAAACACGTCATCATTTTATAAGAGAGCTGATTGCAAAGGGAGATATCAAGATGGAGTACTGTTGCACTGAAGAACAAGTTGCTGATTTGTTCACAAAGCCACTTCCACCGAAGAAATTCGTGTATTTGAGAGAATTGTTGGGTGTTGGAGAATGTCTACATTAAGGGGGAGTGTTAAAGGTTAATGTAGAAATTATGTAGAAATTATTTACTGATTTATTAAGTTAGTTGTTGAGTCAGTCAAAGTCTGTTTCAAACAGACCTAGTCTTTGTTTAGTGCCAGTAGTGTTTCTTTCATTTAGGAGATTTAGTTGTTAGCTATTTTAGTATTTATAGTACTCTCCATGGAATAAAGAAACGCACTTCACCGTTTCTAATCTTCTGAATTTCTATTCCTTAAATTTTAAGTTCTTTGTTCTGTTTTTACCCATATATTCTGCAGCTTTTGTTTGACACCTTGTGAGTGTCCCAGGGAGCATAGGTGGGTGTAAAAGTTTAAAAACTCTTAATCTCTCTGGTTGTTATAAAGTTGAATATTTGCCAGAGAATTTGCAGCAACTAGAGTTTTTGAAAGAGCTTGACTTAAGTAAAACTGCCTTACGAAAACCACCATCCTTCATTTCTTAATTAAAAAATCTTCATGTTTTGTCATTCAATGGGAGCAAGGCAATTCAAAGAGGAAGGATAAATTCCATGGCTTCGATGTTAACTTCATTTTTAGGTTGAGTTCATTAAAAAAGCTGACTCTAAGCGACTGCAATCTTTTCGATATTCCTAGTGATATTTGTTGTCTATATTCTTTGGAAAAACTTGATCTTGGTGGTAACAACTTCATCAACATACCTTCGTCTCTTACTCTTCCTTCCAATCTTCAACATATTATATTGTCGAATTGCAAGGAGCTTAAATCGTTGCTTGAACTTACAACAAGTATAAGTTATGTAGAGACAGCTGGTTGTGCTTCACTTGAATTACTTACAAATCCATCAAAAGTAAACGATTCAATCAGTTGGTCTTCGTTTAGTGGTATTCACTGCTACAGATTGGCTGAGAACATCGATGCCTTAACATATCTGAAATACCATCTAAAGGTTCGTTAATATCTTTGTTTCTTTCACGTCTCATAATTATTAATTGTGTTAGTTACCAAACAACCAGAGGTTAAATTTGCAGGTATGTGGAAATTCTACAAAATTGTTCAATATTTATTTACCTGGAAGTGAAATCCCAGAATGGTTTAGTCAACAAAGAGGTGACTCGATTAAGATAGATTTGCCTCCGGAAGTTTGGAATGATAGTCAATGGATGGGAGTTGCTTCGTGCTGCATTTTTGTCAAACGTGATGCTTCAAGGTATGAGGAAATCTACTTTAGAGCTGGACTTTCTAATTTCAAGGGTAGAAATCCTCGAGTGCTCGACTGGGTTCTCTGGACTTTCCAGCCTGATGAACACCTAATGAAGGACCACATTTGCATTTTTTATATGTCGCGTGACGAGATAAATCTGAACTTATGGACAACAGATTGGTTAGATCAGGAATGCAATGAACTTGAGTTGTCTTTCGTAGAAGAGATAAATAGTGTTAAGGTGAAGAAGATTGGTGTTAGGTTGGTGTATGAGAGAGATTTGGAAGAGATGGAACAAATACAAGAGCTGCATGGTAGTCAGTGTTGTGAAAATTTTGAAGATATCCAGCAACACTCTGCCGATGATGGATCAATAGGTAATGGTTCCATTATAAAGCGAAAACGTAATATGTATGAGGAGATGGATGAAGGCTGCAACCAAAACGGACGCAAAAAGTTTTCAAGTCTATAATGGGCAGACTGTGGTAAACTACTTCATTACTATTAATTCTTTCTTTTAGACATTTTTTAATTATTTACAGTTTTTTATTTCGTATTCAATTATGATATTTTATTCCATAACAAATGAGATATAATCTTTGAAATATATGTATTTAATTTAAAAATTTTAAGCATATACATATTCAACACCAACTCATATTTTATGCATATCCCAAATTTGGATAACATTCTTTTTTTTCTTTTTCGTAACATTCAAAATATTATTCATTTAATTTATTCATTTTTATAAAGTTAGATTTTCTGATCACAGATTGAAGAAATATAATCAGCGGACCGGGAGATAAGATGTGGAAAAAAGCAACTAGTAAGTAAGGTGCAAATCCTTTAAAGATATTTAGATTATAATCATCCTTTTGTCTTTGTTATTAGACTAGTTTCGTCAAGTAAAATTGTGGTTCCATTTTTGTTCGAAATTGTTAGAGACCGAAGTATGTGTTAAATGTGATGTGTCTAGTTTCATCGTTTAAAATTGTTTTTATATATTTAAAAGATATAACAAATATTAAATAAGAATAATATAGGTATAATGTTAAATTTAGTTCTCAACAATCATATTTTTTGTCACTTTGGCCCTTCTTTTTTTCTAAGTTAGATTTGGCCATCAGTTTTTTAAAAAAAGTCAAATTTGACTATCAACCTTTTAAAATAGAATTGAAATTATATATTTTTAACAACAATACTAACTAATATGTTAAAATTTTAAACACAACATGCATGACAATTCATATGCACTCCATGCTAAACTTTTTTAATTCTTATGAAAATTTTATATATTTTTTAGTTTTCAAATTTTTGTAGTTTTTGAATTATATATTGGCATGACATATAAAATAAATCATGTTATATTAACATGATGTGCACATGAACTGCTATGTGAGTTGCCACACCAACAATGTTAAAAAAATAATGTTTTAGTCATCATTTCCGTTAAAAAAACAATTTGACTCTTTTCTGAGAGTTTAAAGGCTAAATTTAGCTCAAAAAAATAATAAGGGCCTAAATGACAAAAAATGTCAACGTTGAGAATTAAATTTATCATTATGTCAATAATATAACACGTTGTGGATATAATTGTTGGATCTAGTGTCCTGAGTGTAGTATATTCATTTGTAAACTTATAACTTTTTCAAGTAGATTGATTAATAAAACAAATTCATTTATTACATTAATATATTTTTATGCTACAGAGATGATTGAAGGTATGATCATCGACAATAAAAGGTAAGAAAACATACAAACATATATTTATATGATAAACCATAATTTATACCTATTTTAACCCCATGCTTAGCTTACTTTTGGATGAATTCTCATCAGATTTGATGAATTCAATGCTCCTAATCCCTTAATTTCATGTTTTATACTCAGGAGAGCTTAGGGAGTCGAAAAGATCGAGAAACGGGCCAAAAAGGGGCAAAATGGGCCTACCTTAGAAAACAACACGGCCTGGGATCAAACACGGCCGTGTTTTGCGAGCAGAATCGAGCACGGCCTAAGGAGTACACCACAAGCAGACCACACGGCCGTGTGTGGCAAGCAGAAGTGAGCACGACCGAAGGAGTTCACAACGGACGTGTCACACGGGCGTGTCCCTGCCGACCCCAAGACGAATTCTATTCAGAATAAGACACTTGTACGCTAAGAAAGGCATTCCAAATCCTGTATAAACCCCCTAGGGGACAACCTAGAAAGGGGTCGTGGAGAGGACGCCAAGTAGAAGGCAGAAAATACTCTAAGACAGCCGTCGAGAACAGCTTAAGAGAAGGATCTCCATCAAGATTAAGGATCTCTCATCAAGTTCTTTAGAAGTTTTTGGGTTTTCTTATGTTTTGTTGTTTTCCCTATGTAACACCCATAATTTGCCGGGCCCAATATCAAAACCAATAATAATAAAAATAACCTTTAAATAGTCCAAATGTCCCTTTTACAAGCCCAAATCCGAATTACAGCCCAAACAAAACAAAAGTCTAAAATAGTCCTAAACCCTAACCCAATACCAGACCAAAACTGGTAATCGGCCCAAAAGGCCCAATATAACTAAAAACTTCAGGAAAACCTAGGGTTCCAGGAACCCTAGGCGCCGTAACCCACTCAGCCACCAACACCACGCCCATGTGCACCGCAGCATGCTACCTCCACTACGCGCACCAACTGACGACCTTCGCACGCCTCTGCCATCGCCCATACCTGCGAAAAAGACAAAGAACAATAACAACACAAGCAAAAGATTATTTTTTTTTATTTTTTATTGCTATTATCCGGCTATAAAGCCACAAAAAATCATGTAACGGGGATCGGCCTTTTTTTTCAATCAATCAAGAAAACAGATTCAAAAAAAACACAAAGATAGTAGTAGAAATAAAATAAAAAAACAAAAGGCAGAAACTAAAGAAGAAATTTTCGAAGGTATTTTTAATTTCCTTTTTTTGTTTTTTCTTTTTCATTTTCTTTTATTCGAATATATATATATATAAGGTATAAAAACAAAAAGGGGAGAAAGTCTACCTTTTTTCGCGGTGGCCGGCGACGGGGCCTCGCCGGAATCCCCCCTCTTTTAAGACCTGCAGAGAGTGAGAGAGGGAGAAAGGATGAGTTTTTCTAAAACAGATGATGGAAATGAATTTTACAAAAAAAATTTGGCCTTATATAGATGCACGAAACAACGTCGTTTTGGCCGGCGCCCAATGACCCCAAAACGACGCCGTTTCGCTTAGCTGACCCGGATCCGACCCGCACTGGACAAGGTCCGCGTGTCTCTTCTGTGAATGGGCTATTTATGCGCGCCGTCCTTCCTCTGTTATGGTTCTTTGCAATTTGATCCCTTTTTCTATTTGTGTTCTTTTTAAATTTACCCTGTAATTTCATTTGTGCGCCACTTCGATCTTAGCCGAAAACGCCGCGCAGAAGGCTGGGGATATTTTCCCTTTGGCCCCCTAGTATTTTCAGCGCATTACGTATTAATCCCTTTTTTTTCTCTTATTTATTTTAGATTTGCCCTGGATATCTTGCTTTCAATTCAACTTAGTCCCTTTTTGTTACTTTCACTACTTTTGTTATATAATTGTTATTATTATACTATTATATTATATATATTGTGTATTATTATTACTATTATTACCTTATTATTATTACTATACTATTATTTTATTATTATACTATTATATTATTATTCTTTCTATATTACTATTATTGTACTATTGCTTGTATATACTTACTACTATTATTACTATTATTAATCGTTATTATTATTATTATTATTATATTTATATTATTATATTGTACATTCTAATTCCTTTTTGACACCATTTTAAAATTGCTTCGCATATACTACCTGCCCTTTTATTTAGGTATTCTTGACCTAAAGTTGTTTTGTCAATACTTTTGAATTGTTTTATATGCCATGTGTTTTAAAGTCGTTTTGGTCATTATTTTCTTGATTATAGATATTGATGTTTAAATTGTGTAAGCTATGTGATTATCACTCTTGCTTGAATGGTGATTAGTTCGTTCGTATTTTCACGTCATTGACATCATCGTCAGCGTTATTATTGTTTATATTATCGTTCCACTATTACTGTTATTACGCAGGTATGTTAATATTTTAGATTAGCTGTTCCGGCGTTACGTATTACATGTATTATGCCAAATTCGTGTTACATTGCCTTTGTTTCGTCGCATAATCCCATTCATGCTTTGAATAATGTTTCTTTAAAACGTAACCTAATTCTCTATGAATTTCATCCCAAATTAGAAAGTTTTCAAATAAGGCAATATTCTATATTTGGAAATTCGAGAGATCGTACCCTATGTGTTGGGTTTCGGTTCTCTCGCTTCGCCAAAGTTCGAATATCCTTTTGATAGTCTTATGCATGAGTCTCGGGGATTAAGAGATGACCTTGGATTCGAGGATTAAAATTGTTGTGTCCTACGTACTGGATGTGATATTTTACTCTCTCGGAACGAGAAAATCTTGTTATTCAATTCGAGAAAATCCAAATAATTTTAAAGGGATCATATTTTTTTAAAAAAACAAAATCTTTTTACAATTTCTAACTTTCGACATAAGGACATTAATTAATCAATTTGGTACCAGTTTTGGGCGTGACGAGGGTGCTAGCCCTTCCTCACACGTAACCGACTCCCGAACCCGTTTTCTTAAATTTCGTGGACCAAAAACACTGTTTTAGTAAATCAAAACGTTTTATTAAAACAAAGGTGATCCAATCACACCAAATAAAGATCGGTGGCGACTCCCGTTTTTATTTTCAAAACCCAAGTTCGATTCCCATTTTTTTGTTTTACAAAAAAATGGTTTCGACAGCTTGGCGACTCCACTGGGGAACCAATAAGAGAGTCAGGCCGTAAAATTGATTATTCTTTGTCCTTTTGTCAAAATGTGGAAATTTATTTTGAAAAATCATGTTTCTTTCAAAGCATTTACTGATATTATGGTTCCAATAATGTTGAGTCTTATAAAATACTTTGGCATGGCACTGCATGACCATTGCGGTCACACCCTTAAGTGGGAGTGAGAAGCTACTCTTTCGTGAGGTTTTTACCTCCGTGTAAGATAGTGGATCGCTTCCGGGATACATCCGTACCTATGTCTTCGTGAGATCTTTATCTCCGTGCAGCCATAGGGAAATGTATTCCCCTGAACTAAACTCGGTCCATATGAGCCTATAATGGGTGAGGATCGAGGAGTCTGCTAGTTCAAGTACCCTTCTTTAGAACTGAACCTCATATTGTGAGCCTCAGGAGCCCACCTTAGGAAGAGTCATACCAAGCCCCTAACGGTCACCCGGATAGGTGTTCTGTGTTTATTTATTTTTCTTGCACTAACGTGTTCTCCTTTGAGATTGTTTATTGTGCTAATGTGTTACCCCCTGACTTGATTGCATTGCATCGCATCCTCTTGGAAAGGAGGTGTTGATTCATATCCGGTTCCTAAATAGAGGAGTTTTGTCATAAGGGAATATGTCACTTGATAAAGTGGATTACAATACGGTCGTCCAAACATAGTCTAAGCAAACAACGAGACAAGACATCACCTGAAGATTCAAGCTGACAAGGGCTGTTCGGGAGTCGTCAGAAAATTATGAGTATCGCGGAGGATGAGTAAGTGACGAGGCACGAACTGGACCAAGCGACAATGAGCTAGAAAAGGCGTCTATTAAAGAAATTCATAGGACACAATCATAACATCCGCATCCGAACACTAAGAAGAAGATTGGTGTTTTCACCTGGACTATGAGGACATGGCCGTATATGTAATCCGTTTTATGTAAAGAAACGTATTCTCTAGAAAAGTTCTTCTAATGGAATTGAGTTCATGATCAACATCTCCCTTTCTTTTTACATCCATTCCATGCATTTACATTATATCTCATACACTTTCATCGCATCATATCATATACATTTAAGACCATAGAGAGAGCCTAACGAGTTGAAAACATATAGAAGACAAAAAGAGAACCTGGAAGACGAACATCCATACAGTACTCGCGCTAAATCGAGAAAAATGGATCAAAGGCTAGAGCAATTCCAGAAAGAGGTGCAGGACCAGGTGCAAGCACTGGTGCAAGAGCAGCTAGTCAAAGTCCAGCAAGATATGATGGATAAGATGATGGAGTCTCAAAGAAACATGACGGCTCAGATAGCTCAAATGGCCTAATTATTGAATGGATTTATGGAAAAAGGAAAAAGCCCCATAGTCATTACTGGAGGGGAGAATGAGGGTATCCCCTCAGGTTCTACCTGCCGCATGTGTCCACACCGCACGAAGAGTATCCCCAGAGGCCATCCATCACAATTAGGCCTCCACAAGGACAAGCTAACGTTGGATCCCCCATGAATTTCCAAGTAGGCTCAGGATCCAACCCGGGAGATGACCCTATTAACCCTATGGTGCCGGATTTTGATGAAATGGAGAAAAAAAGAATGAAAGTTGAACCCTCAATGCAGATGGAAGATCGCTACAAATGGTTGGAGGAGAGAGTCAAAGAAATAGAAAAGACTGAAACTCGTTACGGGATTGATATCAAGGACCTAAGTCTGGTCCCAAACTTAGTGCTTCCACCAAAATTTAAAACTCCAGATTTTGAAAAATACAACGGGACTAGCTGCCCTGAAGCACATTTGAAGATGTTCAGTCGACGAATGGCGGGACACGCTGAGAACGAAAAATTATTGATTCACTACTTCCAGGATAGTCTAGTTGGGTCTGCGGCCAAATGGTATGATCGGCTCAGTAGTACCCAAATCAAGACATGGAGGGACCTGGCTCAGGCCTTTATGAAACATTACGGCCACATAGCAGACATAGCTTCCGACAGAGTCACTCTCCAAACTATGGAGAAAAGGCCAAGCGAAATCTTCGGTAGTATGCTCAACGATGGAGAGAGGTAGCCACACAGGTTCAACCGCCTCTTTTAAAGGAAGAAGCAGCCACACTCTTCATCCATACTCTGAAAGCTCCATTCATCAATCACATGTTGGGAAGTTCTATGACAGATTTTTCAGAAATTGTGAGGTGCGAAGAAAGGATAGAACACGCGGTTAGGTGTGGCAAGATAGAAGCAGGGGAAGGTTCCAGAAAGACGGCCATGAAGAAAAGAGAGGGTGACGTAAACAACGTGAGTGCCCATGACAAGTCAGTTACCCTGAATCAACCTGGTACCGTGATTACCGACCGTCCAAGATCACATAGACAAGAACCTAATACAAAGTCGAATGTGGAGAAACTCCAGTTCACTCTAATCTACATAACGTATGGGCAACTGTACCAAAAGTTATACGACAAACATGTTGTCGCCCCCCATTGGTATGATGCAAATGCACAATGCGAATACCATGCGGGGGTTGTCGGACATTCAATAGAAAACTATCTCGCCTTCAAGAAGTTGGTAGAAAAGCTCATTCAAATAGGTGTTGTGAAGGTTAATGATACAAAACACTCGTTACCCAATCACGCTAATAACGGGGTAAACATGATGGATGAAAATGTAAGAAAAAGAATAAAGACGAACGTGATAGAGATAAAAACCCCATTAAGATGGGTCTGGAAGCAAATGACAAACAGAGGCTTAACCATGCAAGAATCGAGAGAGGAGCTTAAGGGAACTGGAAGGTACTGCGAGTTTCATGCTGAAATAGGTCAAGATATTCAAGAATGCCCCAAATTCAGGGCCATGGTCCAACACCTCATGGATAACAAAGAGATGGAATTCTATGAAGAGATTGGAGGGCTAGAAGAAGGAGAGGTCCATGCATCGGAGGAAGGACCATCTAGAAAAGTCTATGGGGGCAATCACCCCGCGGTAATCATATCACGGCCAAGAACGGGTGGAGTCAGAACGCCGATTATACCAAAGGTCATAATTCAAAGACCCGTAGCCCCTCCCTACAAAGACAACAAAAGGGTTCCATGGAGTTATGATTGCAAAGTAATAATCCCAGGAAAAGAGAATCCAGTCAATGCTGCAGAGGAAGACCGGGATGAGGGTTTCTTCATACGTAGTGGAAGACGTTACACCCCAAACACGAGAGTAGAAGTGGCCAAAGGGAAAGCGGTGGCGATTGAGCAAAGGGAAAAAAGAATAACTGAACCTGGAACATTTATCAATGAGCCGATAATGGAAAACGAGGCTAGGGAATTCTTAAAATTCCTTAAACACAGCGAGTTTAGTGTTGTCGAGCAGTTGCACAAACAGCCGGCCCGCGTGTCGATACTGGATTTGCTCAGAAGCTCAGAAACCCATCGAAATGCGTTGATGAAGGCATTAAATGAAACATATATCGCAAGGGATATATCTGTCATCAAGCTGGACCGTCTGGTCGGTAATATAACTGCGGACAATTTTATATTCTTCAATGATGATGAGATACCTTCAGGGGGTATGGGATCTACAAAGACCCTACACATAACCACGCGCTGCAAAGGGTATATGTTGCCAAGGGTGTTAGTCGATAATGGATCAGCCCTGAATGTATTGCCTTTATCTACATTGAATAGGTTGCCAGTGGATAGCTCCCACATGAAAACATGCCATAATGTTGTGAGAGCATTCGACAGAACGGAAAGGAAGGTCATGGGGAGAATTGATATACCTCTTCAAATCGGCCCAAATACGTATGAGGTAGACTTTTTGGTGATGGACATTAAATTTCCTACAATTGCCTGCTGGGAAGACCTTGGATCCACTCAGCAGGGGCAGTACCGTCATCACTGCACCAGAAGTTGAAATTGGTAACTGAAGGAAGATTGGTCACGATCAACGCTGAAGAAGATATCATAGCTTCCGTTACCAGCAGCACTCCGTACATTGAGGTAGATGAAGAGGCAATAGAGTGTTCTTTTCGATCACTGGAATTCATCAACGCAGCCTTCATTGTCGAGGGCAGCAAGATCCCTATGCTTAAAATATCTAAGTCTACAATAATGGGCCTCCAAATGACAATGGGGAAGGGAGCTTTACCCGGGAGAGGACTCGGGAGAAACCTGTAAGGAAAGACCGAAGTGCCGATGCAAAGAGAAAAACGGGACCGCTTCGACTTAGGGTTCAAACTAGACACGAAACAAAAAAAGAGAGAAGAAGAAAAAAGAAGAGAGAGAAGAAGGGTGCGCCTAGGCGAGGAAGAGATCAAGCGGGAGCCAATGACCTTTCCTCCTTTATCCAAAACATTTGTCTCAGGGGGAATCTTATACCCTGACCAAGGCATGGCAGCAAGAGAAGAAGCAAAAGAAATGTTGGGAGACTTGTACATCAACGCTGTATCTGAGGAAAGGGCCGAAGAAAGAGATTTATTGGGGATCCGTCCTTATGCTCCTGGAAGTGTTTTGAACAATTGGACAATAGAAGAGATTCCTGTAGCTTTTAGGAGTAATTCAGAGTAATGTTCGAAACACCCTTATTACTCTAAGCCTGGGAGCAATGAGAGATCTTTTGTTGAATAGGCATATGTCCAAGCATCTTTATTTCAATAAAATGCATATTTTGAGCAAACATCCTTTTTACTCTCCATCCATGGTCACTCACATAAATATTCATTCTTAGATTTTTGTTTTTGTGCCTCTCTTTGCCCCTTTAACAGGTCCCCAGATATCAATGACGTGAGCGACATGCTATTAACTCCGAATCCCCTTTTGAACGAGATACGGGCATGGAAGATTCCCAGGATTTCGAAGATGACCAAGACCATAACATATCTCCTGATTTGTTAAGGATGGTAGAGCAAGGCGAAAAACAAATCTTACCCTACAAGGAGTCAGTAGAAATGGTGAGCTTCGGAGAAGGAAAAGAGTTGAAAATTGGGGCTGGCATTACCGCAAGAACGAAGCAAGACCTCGTCGAGTTACTTGAAGAATTCAGAGACATCTTTGCTTGGTCATATCAAGACATGCCCGGGTTAAATACGGACATAGTGGTGCACCGCCTCCCCATAAAGGAAGAATGTAGACCCCTTTAGCAAAAACTTCGAAGAATGAGGCCCGATGTTTTGTTGAAGATAAAAGAAGAAGTTAGGAAGCAGTTTGATGCCGGTTTCTTGCAAGTGGTTAAATACTCAGAATGGGTAGCAAACATAGTACCTGTCCCTAAGAAAGATGGAAAGGTACGAATGTGCGTGGACTATAGGGATTTGAACAAGGCCAGTCCAAAAGATAACTTTTCGTTACCTCATATCGATACCTTAGTGGATAACACGGCTGGTTATTCACTTTTCTCTTTCATGGATGGCTTCTCGGGGTATAACCAGATTAAAATGCACCCTGAGGATATGGAGAAAACCACATTCGTGACCATGTGGGGGACATTTTGTTATAAGGTAATGCCTTTTGGACTAAAGAACGCGGGGGCAACATATCAAAGGGCCATGGTGACTCTCTTTCATGACATGATGCACAAGGAGATCGAAGTTTATGTGGACGACATGATTGCAAAGTCCAAGACTGAGGAAGAACATGTACAAGTCTTGAGGAAACTGTTCCTAAGGTTGAGAAAATTCCAGCTTAAACTCAACCCTGCAAAATGTACCTTCGGGGCTAGGTCGGGAAAGTTGTTAGGATTTGTAGTCAGTGAAAAAAGAATCGAGGTTGATCCAAATAAGGTGAAAGCTATCCAAAAGTTGTCCCTACCACGTACTAAAAAGGAAGTTCGAGGATTCCTGGGGAGATTAAACTATATTACTCGGTTCAGTGCACAATTAACGGAGAAATGTGACCCTATGTTCCGTCTTCTTAGGAAACACAACTCAGGTGTACGGAATGAGGAGTGCCAGAAAGCTTTTGATAAGGTCAAGCGTTACCTGTCTAAAACCCCGGTATTGGTACCACCTTGCCCAAATAAGCCGCTGATATTGTATTTGTCAGTATTTGAAAATTCTATGGGATGCGTGCTAGGACAGCATGACGAGTCAGGAAGAAAAAAAGAGTGATATACTATCTCAGTAAGAAGTTTACAGAATGCGAGACAAGATATTCGCCAATCAAGAAGTTGTGTTGCGCTTTGGTTTGGACGACCCGGAGATTGAGACAGTACATGCTATATCACACCACTTGGCTTATCTCCAAGCTAGATCCTCTTAAGTTCATGATGGAATCACCAGCACTGAATGGGAGAATGGCCCGATGGTAGATTCTACTTTCTGAATTCGATATAGTCTATGTAAACCAGAAGGCTATAAAAGGGAGTGCAATAGTAGACTTTCTAGCCAGCAGAGCGTTAGAAGATTACGAGCCGTTGGACTTTGATTTCCCAAATGAAGACGTAATGTATGTGGCAGCCACTGAAGAAGAGGTCCAAAAGAAGGGTCATCCTTGGAAACTAAATTTCGACGGAGCTTCAAACGCAGTAGGGAATGAAATTAGGGCAGTCCTAGTGTCTCCCAACGGAGATCACTACCCTCTTACTAGCAAATTGGATTTTGATTGCACGAACAACATGGCCAAATACAAGGCGTGCATCCTGGGAATCCGTGCAGCCATTGAACGGAAAATTAAAACACTGGAGGTATATGGCGATTCTGCACTAGTAATCTATCAACTGAAAGGCGAATAGGAAATGAGAGATCCCAAGTTGATCAGTTATAGAAGGCTGGTTTTGAAATTAATCGAGGAGTTTGACAACGTCACTTTCTGCTACCTCCCGCGAGAAGAGAATCAGATGGCCGACGCCTTAGCTACCTTAGCTTCTATGATCAAAATGAACAAAGAAGAAGAAGTGAAGCCTATCCAAATGAGCATTTACGGGCTCCGGCACATTGCTGCAACATCGGCGAAGAAGAAAAAGATAGTCACCCATGGTATCATGATATATTACGATACGTGAAGAATCGTGAATACCCTGACCAAACAACTGAGAACGATAAGAGGACGTTGAGAAGACTGGCCAACGATTATGTCTTGGATGGAGAAGTCCTATACAAGAGAAGGAAGGATCAGGTACTTCTAAGATGCGTGGACGCGGTCAAAGCCAAGAAAATCCTCGAAGAAGTTCATTGAGGTGTCTGTGGGATGCATGCCAATGGTTTTACAATGGCGAGAAAAATTATGAGGTTCGGGTATTATTGGTCCACTATGGAAGGAGACTGCATCAGCTATGCCAAGAAATGCCACAAATGTCAAATCTATGGAGACAAGATTCACGTGCCTCATTCACCTCTCCAAGTCATGACCTCTCCATGGCCTTTCTCTATATGGGGGATGGACGTAATTGGGCCGATCTCACCAAAAGCTTCAAACGGGCACCGATTTATCTTTGTGATAATTGAATATTTCACAAAATGGGTAGAGACCACTTCGTACGCAAATGTCACGAAATCAGCGGTCAGCAAGTTCTTAAAGAAAGAGATCATATGTTGATATGGGATGCCTGAAAGGATCATATCTGATAATGCACTAAATTTGAACAATAACACGATAGCAGAGGTCTGCAGTCAATTCAAGATCAAACATCACAACTCGTCGCTGTATCGTCCAAAAATAAATGGTGCAGTCGAGGCAGCTAACAAGAACATCAAAAAAATCGTGGGGAAGATGATGGAGACTTACAAAGATTGGCACGAGAAGCTACCATTCGCTCTTTACGCTTATCAAACATCAGTTAGAACTCTACCGAGGCAACTCCTTTCTCTTTAGTTTATGGAATGGAGGCAGTACTCCCGATCGAAGTGGAGATCCCTTCCCTTCGGGTCTTGTCGGAACTAAAATTGGATGAAGCAGAATGGATTCAATCTCGGTATGACCAGTTGAACCTAATTGAGGTAAAGAGGTTAAGAGCCCTTTGCCATGGACAAATGTATCAAAAGCAAATGATACGGGCTTATAACAAAAAGGTTCGCCCTAAAGAATTCTATGAAGCTGACCTAGTCCTGAAAAAGATTCTTCCTATACAAAAAGACTTTAGGGGAAAATGGGTGCCAAATTGGGAAGGACCTTATGTAGTAAAGAAGGCCTTCTCCGGTGGAGCTCTAGTCTTAACAGAGATGGATGGTAAAAGTTTACCGACTCCTGTGAACTCAGATTCAGTCAAGAAATACTTCGCTTAAAAAAAAATTGGAGAGGCCAAAGTGAAAACCCGCCAAGGGCGCTTTGTGACCAAGGGGGCTTTGAATTGAAAACCTAAAAATGGGCAATTCAAATTGTTGATTGGAGGGAAGGCATGTAGTAGTCTCGCTATAACCCGAATTAACAAGAAGAAGAATTGTCACGACTTGGGGCATCAATGAAGTCCTCTTATTCTACCAGACACCTATCAAGTACAAAAGGGTTCCTCAAGAAGTTTTGTGCAGAAAAACTCATGTTGTGGTATCTGGACACTTGTTCTTATCTTCATAACATTTTAGCAAATTTACCTTGTCAAAATCTTATCGTTTGTCAATCTATTCACTTTGAGCCTTACTCCCAATATTTCTTGTGATGATATTTTCCAAGCACTTTTCATTGAAATAACGACTAATGGATAATTAATATTCAAATAAAGAGAGTTTCGCATACTACTCTGAAAACTTCTAATTATTACAAGAACCTGAGATGAGATCAATATTCAGAACTAGCCAGGTTCATGGGGGGAATTGAGGCCCGAAATGGTAACCCCTAAAGATACCAGCCGAAGAAGAAGACAGGGTGACATGTCACAAAGGAATCATTCTGCATTCATACAAATAGTTAGGAGCATTCGATTTATTAATGGTCATTGCATCCTAAATCATTATGAAAAATCATCATTCTCACGACATTTTGCATGTAAGTAAATGGCATCCATAGCGCATGTCATCAGGGGGCATTTGAGTCTTTCTGATCATAGCATCCTTGTCACTTATTTAAGCATAAGCACATTCCGCAGGATAGGTTCCTCAAAGAACAGTGCAGCAAGTTCAGATCTTGTTCCCTAGAGATGATAGTGGAGCAGATTGAAGATTGAAGTCTTCCTAGAGATAGTAAGAAAGCAAATTGAAAAGTTCAGATCTTGTTCCCTAGATATGATAGTAGAGCAGGCTGAAAATCGAAGTCTTCCTGAAGGAAGCAAGTTAAAGATTGTCCTGTTGCCACTAAACAACGGTGGAACGGGTTGAAGACTATCCTATTGCCATCGAACAGCAGTGGAATGGTTGAAGATTATCCTGTTGTCATCGAACAGCGGTGGAACGGGTTGAAGATTATCCTATTGCCAGCGAACAGCGGTGGAATGGGTTAAGGATTATCCTGTTGCCACTAAATAGCAGTGAAACAGGTTGAAGATTATCCTATTGCCAACGAATAGCGGTGGAATGGGTTGAAGATTATCCTGTTGCTACTAAACAGCGGTGGAATGGGTTGAAGATTGTCCTGTTGCCACTAAACAGCAGTGGAACGGGTTAAAGATCATCCTGTTGCCATCGAATAGCGGTGGAACGGGTTGAAGATTATCCTATTACCGTCGAACAACGGTGGAATGGGTTGAAGATCATTATATTACCACTAACCAACAGTGAAGAGGTCGAAGATCGTCCTATTGTCACCGATCAACGGTGGGAGAGGTTAAAGATTGTAGATTTTGTCACCACAAACAGTGGTGAGATGAGGTCGGAGGTGAACATTATGTCTCTAAACAATAGAGGAATTTGATTTAAGCCATAGTCATGTTGCCCTGACCAGCAGTGGAATAGGCCAAAGATCCCAAAAATGACGAAACAATAAAGCAGATTGAGGCCACAGGCCCTATCCCTCGGAAGTAGCAGTGGGGTAGAGCAAAGTAATAAGTCACAATGGAGCTTGAAGCTACCTGACAAAGAAGAATACCGATAGGAATCAAGGCTCGACGAGACCGGGCAAATTTAGGGTCTTTTAAGGTCTTTGCTCTATTTTCATCTCACGACAATAAGCAAAGAGGGGCAGGTGTAACACCCATGATTTGCCCGGCCAATATCAAAACCAATAATAATAAAAATAACCCTTAAATAGTCTAAATGTCCCTTTTACAAGCCCAAATCCGAATTACAGCCCAAACAAAACAAAAGTCTAAAATAGTCCTAAACCCTAACCCAATACTAGACCAAAACTGGTAATCGGCCCAAAAGGCCCAATATAACTAAAAACTTCAGGAAAACCTAGGGTTCCAGGAACCCTAGGCGCCGCAACCCACTCAGGCACCAATACCACGCCCATGTGCACTGCAGCATGCTACCTCCACTACGCGCACCAACTGACGACCTTCCCACGCCTCTGCCATCGCCCATACCTGTGAAAAAAGACAAAGAACAACAGCAACACAAGCAAAAGATTATTTTTTTAATTTTTTATTGCTATTATCCGGTATAAAGCCACAAAAAATCATGTAACGGGGATCGGCCTTTTTTTTCAATCAATCAAGAAAACAGATCCAAAAAAAACACAAAGATAGTAGTAGAAATAAAAAAAAAACAAAAGGCAGAAACTAAAGAAGAAATTTTC
Organism: Gossypium bickii; assembly: GCA_025503065.1. Classification (NCBI taxonomy): domain Eukaryota; kingdom Viridiplantae; phylum Streptophyta; class Magnoliopsida; order Malvales; family Malvaceae; genus Gossypium; species Gossypium bickii. The sequence continues at coordinate 126,503,248 of CP106711.1, forward strand.
GAAGGTATTTTTAATTTCCTTTTTTTGTTTTTTCTTTTTCATTTTCTTTTATTCGAATATATATATAAGGTATAAAAACAAAAAGGGGAGAAAGTCTACCTTTTTTCACGAAATCCGGCCACCGCGCGACGGGGCCTCGCCGGAATCCCCCCTCTTTTAGGACCTGCAGAGAGTGAGAGAGGGAGAGAGGATGAGTTTTTCTAAAACAGATGATGGAAATGAATTTTACAAAAAAAATTTGGCCTTATATAGATGCACGAAACGACGCCGTTTTGGCCGGCGCCCAAAGGCCCCAAAACGACGCCGTTTCGCTTAGCCGACCCGGATCCGACCTGCACTGGACAAGGTCCGCATGTCTCTTCTGTGAATGGGCTATTTATACGCGCAGCCCTTCCTCTGTTATGGTTCTTTGCAATTTGATCCCTTTTTCTATTTGTGTTCTTTTTAAATTTACCCTGTAATTACATTTGTGCGCCACTTCGATCTTAGCCGAAAACGCCACGCAGAAGGCTGGGGATATTTTCCCTTTGGCCCCCTAATATTTTCAGCGCATTACGTATTAATCCTTTTTTTTTTCTCTTATTTATTTTAGATTTGCCCTGGATATCTTACTTTCAATTCAACTTAGTCCCTTTTTGTTACTTTCACTACTTTTGTTATATTATTATACTATTATATTATATATATTGTGTATTATTATTACTATTATTACCTTATTATTATTACTATACTATTATTATTATTACTATACTATTATTTTATTATTATACTATTATATTATTATTCTTTCTATATTACTATTATTGTACTATTGCTTGTATATACTTACTACTATTATTACTATTATTAATCGTTATTATTATTATATATATATTATTATATTGTACATTCTAATTCCTTTTTGACACCATTTTAAAATTGCTTCGCATATACTACCTGCCCTTTTATTTAGGTATTCTTGACCTAAAGTTATTTTGTCAATACTTTTGAATTGTTTTATACGCCATGTCTTTTAAAGTCGTTTAGGTCATTATTTTTTTGACTATAAATATTGATGTTTAAATTGTGTAAGCTATGTGATTATCACTCTTGCTTGAATCGTGATTAGTTCGTTCGTATTTTCACGTCATTGACATCATCGTCAGCGTTATGATTGTTTATATTATCGTTCCGCTATTACTGTTATTACGCAGGTATGTTAATATTTTAGATTAGCTGTTCCGGCGTTACGTATTACATGTATTATGCCAAATTCGTTTTACATTGCCTTTGTTTCGTCGCATAATCCCATTCATGCTTTGAATAATGTTTCTTTAAAACGTAATCTAATTCTCTATGAATTTCATCCAAAATTAGAAAGTTTTCATATAAGGCAATATTCTATATTTGAAAATTCGAGAGATCGTACCCTATGTGTTGGGTTTCGGTTCTCTCGCTTCGCCAAAGTTCGAATATCCTTTTGATAGTCTTATGCATGAGTCTCGGGGATTAAGAGATGACCTTGGATTCGAGGATTAAAATTGTTGTGTCCTACGTACTGGATGTGATATTTTACTCTCTCGGAACGAGAAAATCTTGTTATTCAATTCGAGAAAATCCAAATAATTTTAAAGGGATCATATTTTTTTAAAAAAACAAAATCTTTTTACAATTTCCAACTTTCGACATAAGGACATTAATTAATCAATTTGGTACCAATTTTGGGCGTGACGAGGGTGCTAGCCCTTCCTCGCACGTAACCAACTCCCGAACCCGTTTTCTTAAATTTCGTGGACCAAAAACACTGTTTTAGTAAATCAAAACATTTTATTAAAACAAAGGTGATCCGATCACACCAAATAAAGATCGGTGGCGACTCCCGTTTTTATTTTCAAAACCCAAGTTCGATTCACGTTTTTTCGTTTTACAAAAAAATGGTTTCGACACCCTATTCTAATATTTTTTTTATGGATTATAATAATTTTTTTATTTACTTCCTTTCATGTAAGAGTAGTATCACTCAACGCATTCAAATTTATGTCTTCTTGTATTGACAACCATAATAAAATTTTAAGGTTATTAAAAGTGATTCAAATTACTACACGCTTCCATATCTATGGGGAAATTGCCTAGAAACCTCTGTTTACTTTCCTTGCAAATTTGATCTATTCTTCATGCTCCTATATTTAAAAGACTGTTTGTAGTTTCTTTCTGATATCTGATATCTGTTATCTGATTTTGAACACAAGTGTCAGATATCTTTTTCTTCTCATCATGTTGTCATTGCCTTCAACTTCATTCTCCGTTTCTAGAAAGAAATATGATGTTTTCTTAAGTTTTAGAGGTGAAGATACTCGCAAAAACTTCACTGGTCATCTTTATGATGCTCTGAAAAAGAGCGGAATAATCACCTTCAGGGATGATCCAAAGCTGGAGGCCGGCGAAGAGATCGCGCCAGAACTGTTTAAAGCCATTCAGCAATCATGGTGCTCCGTAATCGTATTTTCAGAATCTTATGCTTCTTCGGGTTGGTGCTTGGATGAACTTAGTGTTTAAGTGTTTTTTTTTTTTAAATATAGATAAAGTAAAATGAGTACATTTGTCCTCTATATTTCTGGAAAGTGTTATTTTATTTTTTATTATAAATATTAAAAAAGACATGCACGATATGTATAAAATAGAGTGTTATTTCATTGAATTACTTTAGTTGAATTATTTGAAAAATGTTTTATTTAGTTTATTTTATTAATTTCAACCAATAATAATAAATAATGCTAAACATGCTTTGATAATCATAAACGTAAATTTCATGAGTTTTTGTCTTATGTTTAAATTTTTATTTTTAGGCTACAGAAATGATTGAATGCATGATTATCGACAATAAAAGGTAAGAAAATATATACACATGTATTTATGTATAATGTTGATGTTGTTGTTCTGTGGCAAAAATCTTCCTTACTCAATATTTAAAAAAAAAAGGGGGGGGGGAAAAGAATGTTATGTGTCAGTGAAAATGATATAAATGTATGCATTCATCATTGGGGGTGAGTATTCGATCGAATCGAGTCGAATCGAATTTAGTAAAAAAATTTGAGTTAATTGAGTTGATGAGTACTATTTTATCATCATAACTCGATTTGAATTTTTCCAAGTCAAGTCGAATGAAATTGTTCGAGTTAAATTAAAAAATTAAACATGTTAAATTAAAATCTTGCTACAATATAATTAATTCCATCTTAAAGAACATAAATTTGAAACCATATATATTTGAAAACTTCTTCAAAGCAAAATAAGAAGAAAAAAAAGATAGTTTAGTATGGTAAATTTGAACCGTTAATTAACTTATTTAGGCATCTAAAATTATTCTTTTAGAAAATTTTAAATATTTTTAATTTTAAAATTTATTTTTGAATTGAGTTTTGTTGACACATATTCATCCTTGTTGAGCTGTAAGCTTAATTATCTATATAGTGGTTAAGAGTATCTTTATTGTAGTTGTGAAATTTCATTATATGAATTTTGGTGTAATTGTAATATCTTTGCATTCGGTTGTATTTATTTCTTGCATTTTCTCTTTAGCCGAACACATTTCTTGTGTGTATATCATGGTTTCTGGCTGTGTGAATTTGTGAATATCAACTCCAATTATGTTATTCAAATTTGGATGTCGGTGTTATATATGTGCACGTGTTTGGTATGAGCATATTCATTTTCTTTTACATTTTCATTGTTGTTGAGATTCCTTGAAGTATAAGTGTTAGACACGAGCATTTCAAAAGAGAAGCGATGAAGCAACATAACTTTTTAGATACTAAATGTTTTGTATATTTGTAATCATATTCTTGTTCTACCTAGGGAAATGAACAAGACTCTCACTTTGAGTGCAGACGCTTTCTTAAAGATGAAAAGATTAAGACTACTCAGAGTCCTTTGTCGATCAAACTGTTGTGATCTCACATATCTTTCTAATGAGATACGACTTTTAGATTGGATGGGATGTCCTTTAAGATTATTGCCTTCAAGTTTTCAACCGGAAAACCTTGTTATACTTCTCCTATCTTATAGCAACATTGAACAACTATGGGAGGAAAACATAGTAAGAACTAACTCCTTTGGTCATTGTTTTCTATCTTGTTTTGAGAAGAAAGATGAAATTGTTATTTACATTGAAGAATAACAATAAAAATGAGCTTTCCTATGTTATTCTCTTTTTATCTCTAATTTATTATTGTTTTTAACAGCCCCTGTATAAGTTGAAAGTGCTCAACCTCAAAGGGCCTGAAAACCTGATCAAGGCACCTGACTTCACAACTGCCCCAAATCTTGAAATTTTGGTTTTGGAAGGATGTATTAGATTAGTATTTGTTCATCCATCTGTTGGAAATCTGAGCAGTCTTGTTTGGTTAAATTTGAAAGATTGCAGGAACCTTGTGAGTCTCCTAGGGAGTATAGGTGAGTGTAAAAGTTTAAAAGCTCTTAATCTTTCTGGTTGTTATAAAGTTAAACATTTGCCAGAGAATTTGCAGTAACTAGAGTTTTTGGAAGAGCTTGAATTAAGTAAAACAGCCTTACGAAAACCACCATCCTTCATTTCTCAATTAAAAAATCTTAAAGTTTTGTCATTCAATGGGCGCAAGGCAAGTCAAAAAGGAAGGATAAATTCCATGACTTCGATGTTACCTTCATTATTAGGTTTGAGTTCATTAAAAAAGCTGAATCTAAGGAACTCCAATCTTTTCGGTATTCCTAATTATATTTGTTGCCTATATTCTTTGGAAGTACTTGATCTTGGTGGTAACAACTTTATCAGCATACCTTCGTCTCTTACTCTCCCAATTCCAATATTCAACATCTTATATTGTCGAATTGCAAGGAGCTTAAATTGTTGCCTGAACCTCTAACAAGTATAAATAATGTGTGGACAGATGGTTGTGCTTCACTTGAATTAGTTGCAAATCCATCAAAAGTACACGATTCAATCAGTTGGTCTTCATTTAGTGGTATTCACTGCTACAGATTGGCTGAGAACATCGATGCCTTAACATTGCTGAAAAACCATCTAAAGGTTCGTTAATATCTTTGTTTCTTTTACGTCTCATAATTATTCATTGTGTTAGTTACCAAACAACCAGAGGTTTATTTTGCAGGTATTTGGAAATTCTAGAAAAAGGGTTAATATTATTTTACCTGGAAGTGAAATCCCAGAATGGTTTAGTCAACAAAGTGATGACTCTTCGATTAAGATAGATTTGCCTTTGGAAGTTTGGAAAGATAGTCAATGGATGGGAGTTGCTTTGTGCTGCATTTTTGTCAATGATGATGCTTTAAGGGTTAAGGAACTCCCGTTTACAACTGTTATCCATGATAGATATTCTAGACAAGGCAATTGCACTCAATCTAATTTCCAGGGTAGAATTCCTCGACAGGCCAGGTGGGGTATCTGGACTTTCTCGTTTGACGAACAGCCCGTAATGAAGGACCACATTTTCATTGGTTATTTCTCGCGTGACGAGTTGTATCTACTTTCCTTGAAAGAAAAATGTGGTGAATGTGAAACCGATAATTTATGGGCAATAGATTACTTAGATCAGGAACTTGAGTTGTCTTTTGAAAGAGGGATTTGCTTAGACAGTGTTAAGGTGAAGAAGTGTGGTGTTAGATTAGTGTATGAGAGAGATTTGGAAGAGATGGAACAAATACAAGAGCTGCATAGTAGTCAATGTTGTGAAAATTTTGAAGATATCCAGCAACACTCTGCTGATGATGGATCAATAGGTAACGATTCTGTTATAAAGCGAAAGCTTAATATCTATGAAGAGATGGATGAAAGGCCGCAACCAAAATGGATGCAAAAAGCTCAACAAATGCTAGACAAAATTCTGAATATAATTGCAAATACTCGAGCCTAATTGCAGTCTACCAGATTATTGTAATGGCTGGGGTGTGAAGTATAATCTTAAACTGCCTGTAATGAAGGACACCATTTTCATTCAGTATGCCTCACGTAAGGAGTTGTGTTATGAAAATGAATGTGGTGATCAGGAATGCAATCAACTTGAGCCATCTTTCGACATACATAACAGTGTTAAGGTGAAGAAGTGTGGTGTTTGAATAGTGTATGTTAGGATCGACCCGATTAAGCAACGAACAAGTAAAAATAACAGAGGAAATTGAGAAATTGAACACACAAATTTAACGTGGAAAAACTCATCCAAAGAGGATAAAAAACCACGAGCAAAGATAATTTTACTATAATGGCAAAAGAACGAAGAGTAAAAAAGATGGAGATAAAAAAACTAAACCCCGAAAACCTAAAAACAAAGAACCCTCAAAACGTAAACACAAAATTTACTAAATGTGTTATGAGTTCCAATCTCTAATGGGTGTCTTTTATAAGGTTGTAAAAGAGCCTATTTATAGGCTAAATTCATAGGTCAAATAGTAATAAAATAATCTAAACTAATCAGTGTTTGATTGAAACAAATAAACAGAGTTTAACTAGAAGATTACTTCTCAAATTTGACTGAAATAGGAGTCATAATTAACAAATCTCCACCTTGACTCATATTTCCACAATGCCATCTTTGTCAAAGCCTGCCACGAGCCTATCTTGAACCATGCAAGGAATTAACTGAGTCGAATCTGTGCTCAGAAACTGGAAGACTTCTAGCCTTCGACTTGTACACTGCCAAATTAAAACTAACTCGGGTTTGATTTTCACAAACACAGTGCCCTAACTTTTCAAAATCTGCATCCAAAAGAGAACCTCTCTTCAACGAAACGGTCATACATTTTTCCCTCCTATGACCAAGTTGCCTCCGCTCTAAATGAGTTGACTTCAACTCTGTAACGGATGAGGGACGTCTGATTTCACAGGTCACTGTAGAACCTTCCAGAATATAAAGACTGCCAGTTCTCTTACCTTTTAACAAAACGAGAGCTCCACGAGATATTTTAATGCCGCTCGACTCGATGTTGATTCTGCATCCTTTCAAGTCCAAAATACTCAATGAGATGAGATTCTTTCGTAAATCAGGTACATACCTGACATCTGAAAGTATCCTAATCGTCCCATCGTGTATCCTAATTTTAACAGTACCAATACCAATTATCTTACTAGATGAATTGTTTTCCATGCACACAACTCCACCTTCAACCGAACTGTATGTAGAGAACCATTCTCTATTGGGACATATGTGGAAAGAACATCCCGAATCTAGGACCCACTCAGACGTGAGCTTGGAGCTATCGCTCGTTGACACTAACAAGAAATCATCACCGCTTTCATCAGCCAAATTAGCACCAGCTACATCTTCCTCGTTACTCTCAGCAGCTGTTTTCTTTCACAGTTTATAACAATCTACTTTGACGTGACTTAACTTTTTACAATAGTGACATTTTGTCTCGTTTCTTTAATGCTATCAAAACGGAAGCTTGCCTATCTGCCTTGCTATCCAAATGAAGCTCATTGTTGAGTTTGTCTCTACTCAACAAATGACCCTTCACATCTTCGAATGAGAGTTTGTCTCTGCCATAAATCAGGGTCTCCCTGAAAGACTTGTATGAAGGGGGTAAAGAGCACAATAATAGCATAGCCTGATCTACATCGTCAATATGAATCTTAACATTCTTTAAACTATTTAAAAGAGTAATGAATTGACTGATGTGATCTCCAAGAAGCTCACCTTCGTTCATGCAAAACGTAAATAGACGTTGTTTCAACACTAAACGATTAGCCAGAGACTTAGTCGCATAAAGAGTTTATAACCTTTTCCATAAGGCAGATGCGGTCTTCTCCATCAATACCTACTGTAATACCATATTTGCGAGGCACAACTGGATTGCAGACAAAGCCTTTTCATCAAGCTCTTCCCATTCGATTTTATTTAGATTCTCAGGCTTTTTCCCGTTAAAAACCTTTTTCAAACCTAATTGAACTAAAATTGTCATCATCCGAACTTGCCACAGATTGAAATTTGTCTCACCATCAAACTTCTCAATTTTAAACCTTGTTGCTGCCATATCTGAATGGGCTGATCTATGAAAATTGAAATAGCTCTAATACCACTTGTTAGGATTGACCCGATTAAGCAACGAACAAGTAAAAATAGCAGAAGAAATTGAGAAATTGAACACACAAATTTAACGTGGAAAAACTCCTCCAAAGAGGATAAAAAACCACGGGCAAAGATAATTTTACTATAATGGCAAAAGAACGAAGAGTACAAAAGATGGAGATAAAAAAACTAACCCCGAAAACCCGAAAATAAAGAACCCTCAAAACGTAAACACAAAATTCACTAAATATGTTATGAGTTCTAATCTCTAATGGGTGTCTTTTATAAGGTTGTAAAAGAGCCTATTTATAGGCTAAATTCATAGGTCAAATAGTAGTAAAATAATCTAAACTAATCAGTGTTTGATTGAAACAAATAAATAGAGTTTAACTAGAAGATTACTTTTCAAATTTGACTGAAATAGAAGTCATAATTAACAGTGTATAAGAGAGAATTGGAAGAAACATAAGAGCTGCATGGTAGTCAGTGTTATGCAAATTTTAAAGATATCTAGCAATACTCTGCTGATGACGGATCAATAGGTAATTGTTCCCTTATAAAGCGAAAACGTAATATCTATGAGGGGATGGATGAAGGGCTGCAACCAAAACGGATGCAAAAAGTTTTCAATTCTATAATACGCAGACCGTGGTAAACTACTTCATTACTATTGATTCTTTCTTTTAGTCTTTTTTTAATCTACGGTATTATTTACAGTTTTTTTATTTCATTTAAAGTATTCAATTGTGATATTTTACTCCATAATAAATGAGATATAATCTTTCAAATATATGTAATTAATTTAAAATTTTTAAACATATACATATTCAACACGAACTCATATTTTATGCATATCCCAAATTTGGGTAAAATTCTTTTTTTTTAATAACATTTAAAATACTATGCATTTAATTTATTCATTTTTATATAGTTAGATTTTCTGATCGCAGATTGAAGAAATATAATCAGCGGGAGATAAGATGTGGAAGAAGTTTGATTTCTCCATGAAGAAGCAATTAATAAGTAAGGTGCAAATCCTTTAAAGATATTTAGATTATTATCTTTGTTATTAGACTAGTTTCGTCAAGTAAAATTGTGGTTTCATTTTTGTTCAAAATTGTTAGACACCAAAGTATGTGTTAAATGCGATGTGTCAAGTTTCGTCGTTTAAAATTGTTTTTATATATTTAAAAGATATAACAAATATTAAATAAGAATAATATAGGCATAATGTTAAGTTTAGTTCTCAACGATCATATTTTTTGTCACATTGGCCCTTCTTTCTTTTTTTTTTTAGCTAGATTTGGCCATCAACTTTTTAAAAAGAGTCAAATTTGACTATCAACCTTTTAAAACAGAATTGAAATGATATATTTTTTAACAAGAATACTAACTAAAATGTTAAAATTTTAAACACGACCTGCATGACAATTCACGTGCACTCCATGCTAAACTTTTTTTAATTCTTATGAAAATTTTATACATTTTTAAATTTTTGTAGTTTTTGAACTATTTATTTGTGTGACATATAAAACAAATCATGTTATATTAGCATGATGTGCACATGGACTGCTATGCCAATTGCCACACCAACAATGTTAAAAAATAATGTTTTAGTCATCATTTCAGTTAAAAAAACAATTTGACTCTTTTTTGAAAGGCCTGTACATCTGGCCTAAACCAACAATTTGCTTCTGGATGGCCAGGTCTTTTGTAATGCATACAAGGTTGATCCCTTCTTCTAACAGCATCTGACTTAGGCTTGTCTCTCCAGGCCTTTTTGCCTTTGAAGGTAGTGATGCTCGAGGCAGATTTGGTTTTGGCTTGGAAAGCACCTTCTTGGTGCTCCTCCAGTCTGCTAGCTCCCCTTTGTTCTTGTGCATAGAGAGCATTGATCAGCTCTATTAATGAGATGCTGGCCCTTGAGTCTTCGAGGGAAGATATTTTTGCCTCATACCTCTCAGGTAAGGTAGAGATCACTTTCTCCACTATTCTAGCTTCACTAAATTGCTCTCCAATGAGCCTTATGCTGTTTACCACAGCCATGTTCCTGTCTGAATACTGCTTAACAGTTTCTTCCTCTTTCATCTTCAAATTCTCGAAATCCCTTCTCAAATTCAGTAGCTGTTGCTGCCTCGTTCTCTTAATTCCTTGGAACTTCTCTTTCAATTTTTCCCAAGCCTACTTTGGTGTCTCACAGGCCATGATCCTTGTGAAGATCACATCTGACACACAGTTTTGTATGCAAGACATGGCCTTATGCCTCTTTGTTCTTTCATCAGCATGCTGCCTGATTTGAGCCACTGTTGGGTTGGCTCTAAGAGTTGCTGGTTCAACATCTGAGTTGACCACCTCCCATAGATCGAATGCCTATAGGTAGGTCTTCATTTTGACCACCCAAATGTGAAAGCCCTCTCCATTGAAGCCTGGTGGTGCAGCTGGTGAAAAACCTAATGAAGTCATGGTTTTAAGTGTTGAACTATAACAGGTCCACTAAGATTACAGCTCTAGATACCAATTGTTGTGTTATGAACAATGAGCAAACAAGCTCAGCTAAAACTTGAGCAGCAAGGCTCGAGACTTGCAGAAGAAACAAAGCAGAAAATCAAACAGAAAACAAAAGCAAAGCTAAGAAGAGTAGCATATGGAAGTAAAACTTAACAAGATTTTCATTCAAAAATGAATAATGGCATAATGCCGATACATAAACCAAGCTTTCAGCTTGTCAAAATCAGTATGGTAACCTAACCAATACCTACTACCACTTAACACGTTGAAACTTGAAGAAATTAAATTGTACACATGAACAAAGCTGAATTAATCAACTCAATCACTATCAAAATTGCATCAAATATAAACATAACATAGTTCAAAATGAACCAAACTACATTACATTAACTAAAGGTTACAAAATGAACAAAACATCAATAGCTGCACTTGCATTCTCAGCTTCTGCATGGCTTGGACTTGATGGCATGTCTCTTGGCTGCCTTTGGTGCTGCGTGCTGACCAACCTTCAACAAAGAGTGCATAGCAGTCAGTGCTGTGCAAATTTTGAAGATATCCAGCAACACTCTGCTGATGATGGATCAATAGGTAACGGTTCCCTTAGAAAGCGAAAATGGAATATCTATGAGGAGATTGATGAAGGGTCGCAACCAAAAGGGATGGAAAAAAAATCAATTCTAAAATGAACACACTGAGGAAGAAGCACTAATTGTGATAAACTACTTCATTAACCTTGTCCTATTAATTGTGATATTATTTACAGTTTTTTATTTTATTTAAAGTATTCATTTTCGATATTGTTACTGCACAATAAATGAGATATAATCTTTTAAATATATCTAATTAACTTAAAAATTTTGAGCATATACATGTTGAACACAAACTGTTACCTTTAGGATTGGGAAGCAATCAATGAAATATTTTATATATATTTGTTTTGAAGGTATTATATATTTCCACTTGCTTTAAAACAGTACAAAAGCACTAAAGAATTCTCGACTATAGATATAGATATAGATTTGTCTTGCCATTAGGGAGGTTTTGTCATGGTTAAAATTGTTGAGTCGAATTGTCAGTCTGTTATTTCGGTTTTATCACACCCATTATCTAATATTTCTGAGTTAGGTGTGTGAAGAGACAGAGGCAGAGCCACAACGTAAACGGATGGAAAAAATATTCGATTTTATAATGGGCCAACTGGGAGAGAAGCATTAATTAGGAACAAAAATGTGGAGAAAGTTGGATTGCTGAATGAATCGCCAAATCCTCAGTCACCAGCCTTCCTTGAACGCTCAAACACCTTATTTGCTAACCATTTTTTGTTTGGCATTTATTTCCAACATATATTCTGACATGAATACAAAGTACGGTATTTCAATTGATGTTAGAAAATCTACCAGAAAAATTCAAGCTTCTAAAAGATGTATCTACGCAACAAAGGGTAAGCTCCTAAAGGATACAATTTAGAATCAGTTTGGTGGAAGAATATATCTCTTTGTTTTAGATTGATTTTTCCATTAGAAAACATTATATATAGAGAATATCTAAGGAAGAAAGAACCAGTAACATGTGAATGTATAGAAACTAAATCCCATATTCTACCATTGTATTTAATTTATTATTTAGTTATATAAATTTTAATAGATTAAAAAATTGATATTATTCAAATTTGGATAAACTATATAGATAGTCACTTAACTGTCAAAAATTTCAATTTAGGTGCCCAAAATAAAATGTTTGTAATTTAGTCATAATTTTAAAAAATAATAATAATAACCCTCAAGATTTACAAGTCACAAATGGTCGTAGTTCAATCATTTTGGTCACTCTCGTTAAAATCATAAACGGTAAGCTAGCGTGGCAGTTAAAAAATCCGTATAATAATAAATTTAGCCCTCAACTTTTACATATCATATCGATTTAGTCATAATTTTTTTAAATATATATGTACTTTTATATATTTCTTTGAATTTCTTAGAATTTGATCAAATTGAGAATATTTGTAAATTTTGAGTGTTAATATTTTTACGACTAAATCGATATAATATGTAAAAATTGAGAGTTAATTTTGAAGGCAAATTTTGAGTTTTTTCTTTAATCTTTACCTTAGGTTTTGTTTTACCATACTAGAATTAAAGATTGATCAATAACAACCAGAAGAGGATTATGTTATGATGCATGGGAAGTAGTATGAATTTAGGCATTCCAAGAGAAAAGCCATTAAGGTTGCCTTGGATTGTTTCAGTTTCCACAAATTCATCACTCTTTTCATTCATTTTCCATTTTAAGGAACTTCAAGGTTGTTCGTGAGACTAGGATAACGTCTTGTCCTTTGTTTTTTATTTCTTGGAATTATATGTGTTAATAATTTACTACTGGTCTTAGTCTTTTCTTAATATTTTTGAATAACCTAAAATGTTTAGGAAGTAATCAAAGAAATATATGTATTTTATAATAATACTGGTCCAAAAAAATTATAATAATATCTCGTCCATAATAAAACCAACCGTCCAACTTTTTTTATTTATTAAACTTTGTCAACCTTCTTGGATTCTTCCTTTTCTGATATTTGACCCGATTTCTACCACTACACGCTTTCATATCTACATAGAAATTGCCTACAAACCTGTGTCTACTTTCCTTGCAAATTTGATCTATTCTTCTCATTCTTGATGCTCCTATACTTACTAGACTGTTTCTAGTTTGTTTCTGGCTGGCTATTAGGTCATCTGTTTTCTGATTTTCAACACAAGTGTCAGATATCTTTGTTTTCTCATCCTGTTGTCTTTACCTCCAACTTCTTCGTCCGTTTCTAGAAAGAAATATGATGTTTTCTTGAGATTTAGAGGTGAAGATACCCGCACAAACTTCACCGATCATCTCTATGATGCTCTAAAAAGGAGTGGGATTGTCACCTTCAGAGATGATCCAAAGCTGGAGGCCGGCGAAGAGATCGCGCCAGAACTGTTTAAAGCCATTCAGCAATCATGGTGCTCCGTAATCGTATTTTCCGAATCTTATGCTTCTTCGGGTTGGTGCTTGGACGAACTTACTGAGATTGTTAAGCAGAAAAACGACAAGGGTTATAAAGTGTTTCCAGTTTTCTATGACGTGGATCCATCTGATTTAAGAAAACAGAAAGGAAAAGTTGAAGAAGCCTTTGCGGAACATGGAAAGAGATACGATGAAGATAAGGTCCAAAGGTGGCGAAATGCTTTGACTCAAGTCGCAAACATTAAGGGATGGGATTTAAATCACAGGTAATTCCTTCATATCTTCTCTCTTTTCTATTTTTAATGCTTACATGATGTTTTTCTCAATTTTAGAATGCATGTTACCTTTTTAATAATTTTTAAAAAATTAAATCAAAATTTTATACTTTTAGGGAGCGAAAATGTAATTTTACTTTTACTACTTTAAAATTCTAAAAACTTTAAAGGTCTTAAATGAAAAAATTTCTATTTTAGGGGGGCGGGACATTACCACCCCTAGTTTCGCCCCTGCATATATATATATATATCCATGTCCATTAGCTGTTGATTTCTTGTTTAGAAACCAAATTTTGTCTTTGTTTGTGTTTATAGGCATGAAACCGAATTTATTGGAGACATTGTTAAAAAAATATCAGCAAAATTATGTGAAACATATCCAATTGTCCATGATGAGTTGTTTGGAATTAGTTCACGCTTAGAGGAGTTGTATGCGAAAATAGACATTGGTGAAGATGATGTCCGCGTTATCGGAATTTGTCAAATGGGTGGCATCGGTAAAACAACTCTTGCAAGAGTTGCTTACACTCAAATGTCACCTCATTTTGAAGGTAAAAGCTTTCTTGCTGATGTTCGAGAAGTTTCAAACACATGTGGACTTGTTTCGTTACAAAAACAACTTCTTTCCCAAATCTTGTCTGGGGAATGCTTTAATTTCTTCAATGTTCATGAAGGAAATGCCTTAATTAGCCACAAGTTAACTAACAAAAAGGTTCTTGTTGTTCTTGATGATGTTATTAACCTACAACACTTAAAATGCTTGGTTGGAAGGCGTGATTGGTTCGGTTTAGGGAGCAGAATCATTGTAACAACAAGAGACGAACATTTGCTCCGATCTTACCGAGTTGATGATGTGTATAAAACTACAACATTGAATGCCAATGAAGCACTCCAACTTTTCAATTTGAAAGCTTTTAATAGTGAGACAATGCTAGAAAATGATTTTAGTGAGCTTTCTAAACATGTTTTAAAATATGCCGGAGGTTTTCCCTTAGCTCTTGAAGTTTTGGGTTCTTTCTTGTGTGGTAGAGATGTAAACCAATGGAGAAGTGCAATAGAAAGATTCAAAAGTGATTCTAATAAAGAAATTATTGAGAGACTTCAAATAAGCTTTGATGGATTGGAAGAAAGGGAGAAGAATATATTTCTAGATATAGCATGCTTCTTTAATTGGGAGGAGAAAGATTTTGTAATGAAAGTACTAGATGGTTGTGAGTTTTTTCCAGATATTGGAATTGATGTTCTCATTAAAAAATCTCTACTAATCGTTAATGAATGCAACCAATTCCGGATGCATGACTTGCTACAAGAAATGGGCAAAAGAATTGTTAGAGAAAAATCTATTGATGAACCTGGAAAACGTTGCAGATTGTGGGAGGAAAGAGATATCTACCATATTCTTACAAAAGAACTATAAGTCATTCAGTAGAAATTATATAGATTCTAACTTCAGCTTAATTGATTCAAGTATTTAGTATTAAGAGGCAGCGTTAATTAAATTTGGGATTCAATGCAAAACTATGACCATTTTGGTACAAAACATATATAACCTTTTATATTTATAAAGTGTTTATTTTAAATATTGATAAAGTAAAATGAATACATTTGTCCTGTATATTTTTAAAATGGTGCAATTTAATTTTTTTATTATAAATATTAAAAAAGACCCTATATTTATAATAAAGAATATTATTTCATTAAATTACTTTAGTTGAAAAATGTTTTATTTAGTTTGTCTTTTTTTTATTAATTTCAACAAATAATAATAATAATGCTAAGCATGCATTGGTAATCAGAAATGTAAATTTCACAATTCTTTGTCTTATGTTTTACTTTTTTTTATTTTTAGGCTACAGAAATGATTGAAGGTATGATCATTGACAATAAAAGGTAAAAAAATATATGTACATGTATTTATGTATAATATTGATGTTGTTTTTTTTTTTGTAAAAAAAAATTGGTAAAAATCTTCAATGCGTAATATTTTTAAAAAAAAAAAAAACAGACAGAAAACAAGAGTGGTATGTGTTGGTGAAAATGATATACATGTATGCATTCATCATTGTTTAGTTGTAAGCTTAGTTATATATGAAGTAGTTAAGGGTATGTTTATTGTAATTGTGAAAGTTTGTTGTACTATTTTGGTGTAATTGTAATGTTGTTGCATTCAGTTGTATCTATTTTCTTGCATTTTCTCTTTAGCAAAACACTTGTGTGTATATCATGGTTTCTAGCAGTGTAAGTTAGTGAATATCAACTCCAATTCATTCAACCTATATTATTCATATTCGCATGTAGGTTTTATATATGCGTATGTGTTTGTATGAGCATAATCTTTTCTTTTTTCTTTTACATTTTCATTATTTTTGAAATTCTTTGAAAGATTATATCTTCATATTTATTTCCGCATATGCGTATGATATAAGTATTAGACATGACCCTTTAAAACAAAACAAAAAAAAAGCAATGAAGCAACATAACTTTCAGATACCAAATATTTTGTATACATGTAATCATATTCCTGTTCTACCTAGGGAAATGAACAAGACTCTCACTTTGAGCGCAGATGCCTTCTTGAAGATGAAAAGATTAAGACTACTCAAAGTTCATTGTCCATTAAATTGTTGTGAACTCACGTATTTTTTTAATGAGTTACGGCTTTTAGATTGGATGGAATATCCTTTAAGATCATTGCCTTCAAATTTCCACCCGAAAAACCTTGTTATACTTCTCCTATCTTATAGCAACATTGAACAACTATGGAAGAGAAACACAGTAAGAATGAACACATTTGGTCATTGTTTTCTATCTTATTTTGAGAAGAAGGATTAAATTTTTATTAACATTGAAGAATAACAAGAAAAATGATCTTTCCTATGTTATTCTCATTTTATCTCTAATTTATTATTTTTTTCAACAGCCTCTGTATAAGCTGAAAGTGCTCAACCTCGAAGGATCCGAAAATCTGATCAAGTCACCAGACTTTACAACTGCCCCAAATCTTGAAAGTTTGGTTTTGGAAGGTTGTACTAGATTAGCATAAGTTCATCCATCTATCGGAGTTCTTAAGAAGCTTAAGCTTTTGAATTTAAGAGGTTGCAAAAGTCTTAGGAGTCTTCCAACCAAAATTGGAATGGAATCTCTTGAAGAATTCATTCTTTCAGATTGCTCAAATCTTAAAAGTTTTCCTAAGATTGATGGCAAAATGGAAGGCCTGCTAGAGCTTTATTTAGATGGGACGGACATTAAAGAGCTACCTTTTTCAATTGGAAATCTGAGAAGCCTTGTTTTGTTAAATTTGAAAGATTGCAGTAACCTTGTGAGTCTCCCAAGCGGCATAGGTGGGTGTAAACGTTTAAAAATTCTTAATCTTTCTGGCTGTTATAAGGTTGAAAATTTGCCAGAGAATTTGCAGCAAGTGGAATTCTTGGAGGAGCTTGACTTAAGTGAAACATCCATGACAAAAACCACCATCCTTCATTTTTCAATTTAAAACTCTTAAAGTTCTGTCTTTTAATGGGAGCAAGGGACCTTCTTCCAAGTTACAAAAAAATCTGCCCTCTCTGTTAAAGGTAATCCAAAGAGGAAGGACAAATTCCATGGCACTGATGTTGCCTTCGTTGTTAGGTTTGAGTTCATTAAAAAGGCTGAATCTAAGGGACTGCAATCTTTGTGAAGGAGATATTCCTACTGATATATCTCGTCTATCGTCTTTGAAACACCTAGCTTGATCTTGGTGGTAACAATTTCATCAGCATACCTTCGTGTGTTACTCGAATTTCCAAGCTCGATTTCCTTAGATTGTCAGATTGCAGGGCGCTTAAATAGTTGCCTGAGCTTCTAACAAGTATAGAAGGTGTACTGATAAATGGTTGTACTTCTCTTGAAATAGTTTCATATCCTTCAAAAGTTTCAATTCAATGGATTGGGCAGATATATTAGGTGTTAATTGCTTCAGATTTGGCTGTGAACATCGGTGCCTTCACATTGTTTAAAAAACGTCTTAAGGTATTTGCGAATTTATGTTTTTAGTTGCCAATGATGAGTGTTTTATTTTGCGCATACAAAATCTCATACTTGAGAATTTATGTTTTCAGTTACCATTGATGGGTGTTTTATTTTGCAGGTATTTGTGAATTCAAGAAAAATATTTGATATTATTATATCAGGAAATGAAATCCCAAAATGGTTTTGTCAACATAGAGGTGACTCTTTGATTAAGATAGATTTGCCTCTAGAAGTTCGTGTTGGAACATTGGCAGCAACATAGCAAAACAAAATTGAACTTGGTATGTGATCAAAGAAGCAAAACAAGAAAGCAAAAACTTAAAACAACACAAAGACAAAAGTTGAAGCAAAGATGACTGAAAAAGAACTCTTCTCAGCTTCTATTTTCATTCAAACTTGATAATATATAACAACTACACAAGCAAATTTTTGACGGTTACAAAAGGCTAACTACTCCCACTAGTACATTGACTAGAACTTAGATTAAAATATACAAAGTAGCTAGCTGACATACTAGCTATTAAATCAATATAAATCAAACTACTTATCCTACTAAGCTATTTGAACAAAGCAAATCATATCCTACAAACTTAGCTATCTTATTACAAAAGAACTAGACTAAGTTGCATAGAAATAAAATACACAAAACATGCTGCTTCATTCAGACCAGCTTCCTTTCTTCACTTCAAAACAGTGTTGCAGCATAGTTGAGCTAAATTTGCAGCTTGTATTTTGTTGCAATGCAGGCCAAATCTTAACACTCCTCCTTGGACTGTATGCAACAAACACCAACTTTTCCTTTCAAGGTTTCAAACCTGGTAACTCCTTTCAAAAGATCTGTTGAAAATGATGCATTTGTATTGCTTGAAACTTCAGCGATTGCAGTAGAGTTTGCTTTCAACATTTCTGCAACTTGACCATGCATGCCATTTTCTTGGCCATGAAATATCATATTACTTGCTAGAGCCGTAAATGCATTTTCAACCAAATGGAAAACAGGGCCCTGCATGCTGACAAGCTCATCAAAAGGTACATCCTCAGCACCATCCGCATCATCCAGACCATCAAACATCTGTTCAACATGAGCTTCAAGACAAGCTGCCTGCACTTCCCAATGTGCAGCCACATTTTCTGCATCCCTTCTGATCACTTGACCGGCTCCACCAATAGTTTGTGCTCCACCAGCATCTTCACCATTTCCATCACTAGCTAAATTCCTATTAACTTGTCCTAAGGGTCGTCTAGCAGCATGAGCACCATTCCTATCCACTTCATCTTTTCTCTCAACATCTCCTCCAAGCTCTTGCAAATGCTGAAAATAATCCCTCAAAGAAATGGCTCCAAGAAAAATAAACACAATGCTAGCAGATAGTAGGATCCCATGCAAACAATCAGTAAGAATGATTGTGGTTGAAATATGGCTCAAGAATAATCTCTGAGCTTCACCAAAACTCCTCACAAAAGCCAACTGCCATATCCAAAAAATAATGAAAGGTATAATGAGGAGACAAATTGAAAATACAAAACTAAGACACATAAGGAAAGGTAGAACATGACAAGCTTTCATAGCTTCTTGCCAGCAAATTTCTTTTACAGCTTCATCATAGCAAGAAGGCTTCAACAAATTCATTTTTTGCCACTGACTAGGAGAATTGTAGTTCACATGCCCCAGCCTCCTATGCCATAAGGTTGTATCATCAATTTGACTTGCATTTGCCTTAGCTTGCAGCTGATTCACATCCACAATAAAGGTTCTGTTTTGTATAGCTACCGTTGTTAACACTTGACCAGTAGCACATTTGATCACACAAGTTTTGCCTTCAAAAACTAAGGAATAGCCCTTCTCCAATAGCTGACCAACACTCAGCAAATTTTGGTCAATGTTAGGAACATAAAGAACCTCAGAAATGGTTTGTTACCTGACTTGGTGCTTATCAAAGCCTTACCCTTTCCTTTTGCCTCCAAAAATTGGCCATTGCCTATTCTGACTTTGAACTTAAAGGTGGTGTCCAACTCCTTGAACATGCTCTTATCAGAAGCCATGTGATGAGTACACCCACTGTCAACTAGCCAGATTTTGCTCACCTTGCTCGAGCTTGCAAAGCAGGATGCTGAGAAAACATACTCTTCCTGCACTTCAACATCTTCAACAGCTTGAGCTTGGTTTTGCTGCTGAGCTGGTGCCATCTCTTTGTTTTTGCATACTTTTTCAATATGGCCAAATAGCTTACAGCTTTTGCATTGGATGTCTGGCCTATACCAACAGTACCTTTCCAAATGAGTGGTTTTCTTGCAATGAATGCATGGTGGAAACCTCCTCTTGCTTGAGTCTTCCCTTGGTTTCTCCCTTTTATCGAGCCAAGGCTTTTTTTCTTTCTGACTTGAGCCTCCACTGGTCTTTGCTTGGAAAGCTCCCTCAGGATGCTTTTCCTGCCCATTGGCCCTTCTTTGCTCAAGTGCATACAATGAGTTTATCAGCTCAGACAATGAAATGGCTGACAAATCCCTTGAGTCCTCAAGTGATGAGATTTTAGACTCAAACTTCTCAGGAAGGGTGGTGATGACCTTTTCAACAACTCTGCTCTCACTGAACTCATCCCCAAGCAATCTTATATTGTTAACAGTAGCCATGATTCTGTCAGCATATTGCTTAATGGTTTCTGAGTCTTTCATTCTTAAATTCTCAAAGTCCCTTCTTAGGTTGATTAGTTCTTTTTTGTATCTGGTCTTATCGACCCTTGAAACTCCTCCTTGAGTTTATCCCAAGCCTCCTTCGGTGTAGCACAGGCCATTATCCTAGTGAAGATAGCATCCGAGACTCCACTTTGAAGGCATGACATGACATTATACTTCTTAGCACTGTCTTCACTATGCTGCCTTATTTGAGCTATAGTGGGGTTGGCTCTCAAAGGTGGTGGATCAGTGTCATTTAGAACAACATTCCACAAGTTATTTGCCTGCAGGTATGTTCTCATTTTCACTGCCCAAATATTGTAATTTTCACCAACAAAAATAGGTGGAGGAGGTGGTGAGAAATTCATATGTTACAGCAACCAAAAACTGCCAACAAAAAAATAGCTTCTGCTTCTTGTTTCACACTCGATCAGCTTAGAAACAATGCACAGCCAAGGCCCTCAAAGACAACAGGCTCTTGATACCATTTGTTGGAACATTGGCAGCAACATAGCAAAACAAAATTGAACTTGCTATGTGATCAAAGAAGCAAAACGAGAAAGCAAAAACTTAAAACAACAGAAAGACAAAAGTTGAAGCAAAGATGGCTGAAAAAGAACTCTTCTCAGCTTCTATTTTCATTCAAACTTGATAATATATAACAACTACACAAGCAAATTTTTGACGGTTACAAAAGGCTAACTACTCCCACTAGTACATTGACTAGAACTTAGATTAAAATATACAAAGTAGCTAGCTGACATACTGGCTATTAAATCAATATAAATCAAACTACTTATCCTACTAAGCTATTTGAACAAAGCAAATCATATCCTACAAACTTAGCTATCTCATTACAAAACAACTAGACTAAGTTGCATAGGAACAAAATACACAAAACATGCTACTTCATTCAGACCAGCTTTCTTTCTTCACTTCAAAACAGTGTTGCAGCATAGTTGAGCTAAATTTGCAGCTGGTATTTTGTTGCAATGCAGGCCAAATCTTAAAAGTTCGGAATGATAGTCAATGGATGGGAGTTGCTTTGTGCTGCATTTTTGTCAGTGATGATGCTTCAAGGGATGAGGAACTCATATGTACTGCCATTATCCATGATAGATATTCTAGACAAGCCGATTGCCCTCAACCTAATCTCGAGGGTAGAAATCGTCGACAGATCATTTGTAGTGGCTAGAATGTAAATCGACATTTTGAACAGGCCGTGATGAAGGACCACATTTTAATTCGTTATTTCTCGCGTGACATCCTGTATCCAATTTCCTTGGAAGACAAATGTGGCGAACATGATGAAACCAAGAATTTAGGGACAACAGATTGCTTAGAACAGGAATGCGATCAACTTGAGTTATCTTTCGAAAGAGATGACAGTGTTAAGGTAAAGAAGTGAGGTGTTAGAATAGTGTATGAGAGAGATTTGGAAGAAACGCAAAAGCTGCATAGTAGTCAGTGTTCTGCAAATTTTGAAGATATCCAGAGACACTCTGCTGATGGGCCGATAGGTAACGGTTCCCTTATAAAGCGAAAACGTAATATCCATCAGGAGATGAATGAAGGGCCGCAACCAAAACGGATGCAAAATATTTCCAATTCTATAATAGACAGATTGGGGAAGAAGCACTAATTGTACTAAACTACTTCATATTTTAGGCATAACCCGAATTTGGATAACATTATTTTTTATAACATTCAAAATATATTTCATTTAATTTGTCCATTTTATATAATTAGATATAATAATATAGTTTCATAAAAAATAAGAATAATACATAACAAATATTAAATACCATCTTATTGTAAATACCAGCCAATTCATCACGAATGGGTAGCCAATTTTTCAATGAGAAATTATTTGGCTTTCTATCCTATCCTCCATTGAAAATAATTAATCACTAATTGCATGATTTAGAGTCTTCTTTCGTGTTGTCCCTTAAATCAATTTTTTCTTTCTTTTTTTTCTTATGAAAAATTATTTAAAGCTTAATTAAATTAATAATTTTTATTTATATTATCTGCATCTAATTCAAATCAAATCAAATGTTAATTAACATCATGATTATAAATTAAGAACACAATTAAATGGAAAAAGAAAAAATACAAGATATCAAGAACTGCTCTGTAGTAAAATACACAAAGAAAATTCTTTGGGAGGGAGAGGATTCAAAATTACCCAAAATAAACATTGATTCTTATAAAATAATGTATTGCATTCCTACCAATAAGTTACATGGATGGATCTTTCCTTAATTCTTAAAAAATAATGACCCAACTTAAATACTTTTTTCTCGTGCAAATACATGAATCTTTCCTTTTTTTTCTTTTTTTTTTTTATAACTCATAATTATTTCAAAGCTTTAATAACTAGAAACACTATATTCATATTTGGGTTAAGATTCATTCCATTACTTTCTACATATTCATTATTTACCATTCATGCGTACGAATCACTCGTTTTGAAACAAATAATCAATAATGTATTGAGAAGCAAGGGAAGAGAGACGCACTCGGCTTCTCTTAGACTTCACGATTCGGTTACGAGTGGACCTCCTCAGAATATTATTCTAATTAAGTCTGGATGTAAGAATGCAATGACCACCAAATTTTTGCTGCAAGTACATGATTGCCGAAAGCAGCAGAGACAAAACACCGGTCAAGATTCGCGGAAACCTGCAACATGCTATAATAAATATAGTTGAGATTGCAATGAGATCGTATGCATGTGACAGCAATCGAGCAAAAGTGGTCCCTATCTAGAATGAACAACTGAGAGCCTTCTGTTTGGAGTTGGAGAACATGTTGAGAAGTATCTGAGGCAAAAGAAAGTCGTCCAAGATTAAACTTGCATATGATTTGAAGTCATTGTAGATGGAACGATGCCAGTATTCGACGGATGAAGAGAAAAGCAATGAAACATTCGGTCTACGCTTCTCCCTGGCAACAAGCAGCGTAAATTTGGCCCCAGCAGCATATAGAAATGCAATCACGATTAGGGTCATTTCTTCCGCAAACCGCAAGGACTTCTGATTGCAGTCACGTGAATTAGCTGAGGCTGTTAATTGGAGAAGGCGAAGTAGTAGTAAGAAAGCAACCACCATAACTACCGTCACAATCACTTCATTTAATTCAATCAACCCACCATTGTGCGGCGAAACCATGTTCCGATGTTGCTTGTTTGAGCGCAAGGTTTCATAGTCTAGTGCAAGAGGAACCATGTGGCCCAGTGTAAGAATCACAAGCATAACAATGTTAAAAATAATATTTTAGTAATCATTTTTGTTAAAAAAATAATTTGCCTATTTTCTGAAAAATTAAAAGCTAAATTTAGCTCAGAAAAAATAATGGTCAAATAGAAAAAAAAATTTAATATTGAAAGCTAAATTTATCATTATGTCAATAATATAAGATGTGGATTCACTCTAAAATCCAAATAACATGAGAAGATTTCTATTAAAAAAGAAAGAAGAAGATAAGGTTACAATATATGTCTCTTCGTTTCATCTCAATTTTTCCATGCCAACAAAACTATATAGATAGAAAATTAGGAAGAAAGAAATGAGGATTTCTGTACGCGCACGTGCGTGTGAATGTATAAAAATAAATCTCAACAAGAGAGGGCATGAATGAACGCATTTCAAGTCAAATTTTAGGATTAACTATAAATTTAACTCATAATATTTATATTTTTTATTAATTTGATTTTTATATTTTACCTAAATTTGGTCATTAGTCTCTCAAAAAGAGTTAAATTATTTTTTTAACGAAAATGCTAACTAATACTTAATTTATTGATGATATTGGCGTGACAGTCTATGTGTATTTCATGTTGACATGATACTATTTATTTTATATGTCAGGTCAAGAAATAATTTAAAAATTATAAAAATTAAAAAGTTCATAAAAAATAAAAAATAAAAAAGCATGAAGTACACTTATATTGTTATGTGAGCTACTATGTTTAAAATTTTTATATTTTAGTTAATATTTTCATTAAAAATATTAATTATAACATTTTTGAAAGTTTGAGTATTACTATAATTAAGGATTGTATTAGTAAGAAACAGAGGAGGATTATGTTATGTAGCATAGTAGTATGAACCTAGGCATTCCAAGAGAAAAGCGATTAAGGGTGCCTTGGATTGTTTCAGTGTTCCACAAATTCATCACTCTTTTCCTTAATTTTTCATTTTATGGAACTTGTGACAGTAGGATAATGTCTTGTCCTTTGTTTTTCACTTCTTGGAATTGTATGTGTTTACTAATTCTCTATACAAATTAATAATATGAGGATGGCTGGCTACTGTTCTTAGGCTTTTCTTAATATTTTTTGAATAATTAGGGTTAGGAAGTATCACTGAAGTTAAAAAATTTATAATAATATCTCGTCCATAAAAAGAACCAACCGTCCAACATTTTTTATTTATTAAAGTTTGTCAACCTTCTTGGATTCTTCCTTTTTCTGATCTGTGACCCAACTTGTCTTCTCATATTTGCACAGAAATTGCTTACAAACCTCTGTTTGAAATTTGATCTATTCTTCTCATTCTTGACTGCTAACAGTTTAGCAAGATCTTGTTTATAATTCTGCATGATTTTCCGAGCAGGACCAATATTCTCAGAGGGTTGCCTAAGTTGAGCAAAACCCTTCAATGGAGATAGTGACTCAACAAAGCTGCCAAGTATCCCATTGCTCCCAAGCCTGACAAGTTAATCATTAATATCCAGCAAATACGAAATTATAGTCCCCAGCCCAAGTTCATATTGCAGCATCTAAGATCAGACTTAGCAAACAAACCAAAATAAAATCTATTAGAGCAAATACACCGTGGATGATTCTATTAGCATAAATTTCCTGATAGCCATTAATATTCCATATTCAATCAAATGAATTCAACCTTTCCCACCATAATCTGATAGAATTTGAAAAAAGAAAATCAAAATTTACAAAAAATTTAAAAATCAAAATGCGTCATTTCGTGAATGTTGAAAGGTACTTTCCCTTTCCTTTTTTTTATTTTATGGAACTTCAAGGTTGTTAGTGACACTAGGAGAAGTGTTGTCCTTTTGTTTTATTTCTTGGAAGTGTATGTGTTTATAATTTACTATTTTCTATAAAAATTAATAATTTGGGGATTGCTGGCTGGTGGTCTTAGTCTTTTTCTAATATTTTTGAATAACCTAACATGTTAACATTCTCGACATTGTTTAACATTATAATTTTATAATAATAAACTTATTACATTTATAAACTTATTACATAATTTTATAATATAAATATATAATGTTTAATATTTAAAATCAGCGCATTCTTACCACATGATGATGACAACATGAATCTCAAAACCCAGACAAAAAACCATACTGGCGATAGACCTATCTCTCCTCACCAATCACCAATAAAAACAACACCAACATCAACCCTCCATTAAGCAAAATAAAAATTTAGAGTTAGCCAAGTAAAACCAACTCAAATACCATTTATATGTAATTCCATGTTCGTTAGCTGTTGGTTTATTGTTTAGAAACCATTTCTTTTTGTTTGTGTTTATAGGAATGAATCCGAATTTATTAGAAACATTGCTAAAAACATATCAACAAAAAAATTGTTAGGGAAAATCTGTTGATGAACTTAAAAAACATTACAAATTACGAATGGAAAGAGACGTTTATCATGTGCTAACAAAAAACAATGTACGTTTTTCCATGAAAATTGCATAACTTTTATTTGTTTATCTTCGTATTCGTTTTATGATTTATGTTCGAAATTCATGATTGCCCCTCTCAAATAATTTCTTTTTAATTACAAATATTAACAAGAGTTAAACTATATTTCTTAAAAAAAAAAAAAGAGTTATACTATATGTATAAAAAAGTATTCGATTTCATTGAACCACTATAGTTTGAAATACTATGATATATCATCTATTGAAAAAAACAGAAATACTTTACTCAAGTTGCTCTGTTTACTATATTCTGACCAAAAGATATAACATGGTTGAAAATAAGAATGATAAACATTCATCTAAATTTTTACACGTTTTGTTATATAGTTTATCCCCATTTATATTTCGTTTTCTTATGTCTATTCTCGATTTGTTTTAGGGTATCAAAATGTTAAAGGCATAATTATTGACAATAAAAAATAAGAAAACATACGTACACATGTATCACTAAATAGTATTATTAGTTTTTCTTTAATTTGAAAGTTTTTGAATAATCAAAAACTGTCCAGGCTTTTGTATATTTTGAAGTTTATTTTTGTTGTGACTATGGTTTTTAGGGAATCGAAGGAAACACTCAATTTAATTGTTGATATATGTTCGAAGATGAAAATTTTGAGATTATTCAAAGATTTTTACTTTTTATATTGCTGTGATCTTTTAAGTAAACTATGATTTTTAGGTTGGATAGAATATCTTTTAAAATCTCCGCATTCAAACTTCCAATCGCATAATCTTATTGTACTTCTATCTTCTTCTACTATCTTATAGTTGCATTAAACAGCTATGGAAAGGAAATGAAGTAAGAATGATTTCATCTCATCTTTGTCATTTAGCTTTTCTTTAAGATGAAAGATCAAAAATTGATAAAGATAGAATAATAATAATAATAATAATAATAATAAAAGAGAGCTTTATTATGTTTTCACTCTAATTTATTGTTGTTTTCAACAGCCCCTCTATAAATTGAAAGTGCACAACCTCAGAGAGTCTGAAAACTTGATCAAGACACCGTACTTCACAACAGCCCTAAATCTTAAAATTTTGATTTTAGAAGATTGTATTAGATTAGTAGATGTTCATCCATTATTGGACTGCTTAAGAGGCTAAAACTTCTGAATTTAAGAGGTTGCAAAAGTCTTAACAACCTTCATAAGTTTTCAGAGATTGATTGCAAAATGGAGAACCTGTTGGAACTTTCTGGTTGTTATAAAGTTGAACATTTGCCAGAGAATTTGCAGCAACTAGAGTTTTTGGAAGAGCTTGACTTAAGTGAAACAGCCTTACGAAAACCACCATCCTTCATTTCTCAATTAAAAAATCTTAAAGCTCTGTCATTCAATGGGCGCAAGGCAAGTAAAAAAGGAAGGATAAATCCCATGACTTCGATGTTACCTTCATTATTAGGTTTGAGTTCATTAAAAGAGCTGAATTTTTATATTTCTTGGAAGTGTATGTGATCACAATTTATAAATTGGGAGGGCTGGCTGGAGGTCTTAGTCTTTTTTTTAAATATATTTGAATAACCTATCACGTTACCTTTAGGATTAGGATTAGGATTATATATTTTCACTTGCTTTAAAACAGTACAAAAGCACTAAAGAATTCTTCGACATTGTTTATTTCCACTATATTTGTTTTGCCATTAGGGAGGCTTTATCATGGTTCAAATTGTTGGCCTTCGACGGTATAATTTATTGAGTCTAATTGTTTGCTCGACTTTATGTAATATTTGTGAGTAAGGTGTGTGAGGAGACAGGCAGAGGCACAACCTAAAGGGATGAAAAACTTTCGATTTTATAGTGGGCCGTCTGGGAGAGTAACATTAATTAGGGACAAAAATTGTGGAGAAAGTTGGATTGCTGAATGAATCGCTAAATCCTCAGCCACCATCCTTCCTTTAAAGCTCAAACACCTTATTTGCTAACCATTTTTATTTTTTATTAAGTGTTTGGGTTTGGCATTTAGTTCCAACTTCATGAATACAAGCAGGGCGAAGCCAGAATAATTTTTTAGGGGACGAATGAATTTAACTTTTTATAGTTTAGATCTTTATAATTTTTAAAAGATTAAATCGAATATTTATAATTTTAGAGGGGCCAAAGTGTAATTTTATCTTTATTAATTTAAAATTTTTAAAAAATCTCAAAGATGTAAATAGTAATTTTACATTTTAGAGGGGCCGGGGCCCCTGCCAACCCCCAAGATTCGCCACTGAATACAAACTATGGTATTTCAAAAACTTTTTTAATAAATTAAGTTTCAAGTTTTACATATTATATCGATTTAGTTAAAATTTACAAATATATTCAAATTGATCCTTATTCTAAAAAATTCAAAGAAATATATAAAAGTACATAAATATTTTCAAAAAATAATAATAAATTTAACTTTTCTTTGAATTTCTTAGAATTAGGATCAAATAGAGAATATATGTGATTTCTGAAGATTAATTTTTAAAAATTATGACTAAATTGATATAATATATAAAACTTGAAACTTAAGTTTGATTTTTTTTTCCTTAAATCTTTACCTTAGGTTTTGTTTTACCATACTAGAATTAAAGATTGTATATTATTCCACGAGAAAAGCAATTAAGGTTGCCTTTCCACAAATTCATCACCCTTTTCCTTCATTTTAATTTCATTTTACGCAACTTTTAGTAATGCTTTGTTTGAAATTTTAGTAATGGTATAGCGTTCAAAATTTTGGCTTTTTTTTTTTTTTCGTGAGAATACAGTAGAACCGCTCGAATAATTGACATAAGCTTTAAATAATAATTTTATAAACAATTTATTATATTTAATATAAAAATTTAATATAGCTTAATGGTAAAAATGCATTTTGTCTCTAAAATAATCTCTTTAAAATTATAAACTAACAAGTATATATGTAATTTAATGTATGCATTATGCAGCATATATTGTATTCCAAAAATACAAAAAAGATAAAAGATCTAAATATAGTTTGATATTAAAAATAGTTTGAAAAGTTAATATCTTACCAACCTTTATAGTCTATTAATTAATTTTTTTTCTATGAAACAATATTTGAATGATTTAATAAATAAAAATAATTTAATTTAATTTTTAAAGAATCTATAAACAATTTAATATTTATTTGATATGAATATAGAGCATTTAATATAGTTGAACCAATTATTAAAATCTCGGTTTGCTTTTAGTTTATGCCAATTTGATTTTTGTGTATTTGATAAAAAGAATTTAAAACTATGTACATTTACTTTGACTATTTTTGAAGATATTGTTTTGGTGGTAAATAATTTAACTATTTTATTTATTTCTTTTCATATAAGTGTTGTATCACTCAAAGTATTTAAATTTATGTCGACAATAATAATATTAATACCAACTTAATTACTGACAATAATAATATTGATACCAACTGAACTAAGACTCGATGAATTTTAAAAAATGAGTTAACGCCTGTTTGTATATTTTTCCAATTAAAAATAAGATTTTAAGGTTGTTAAAAGTGATTCAAATTACAACACGCTTTCATATCTACAGGGAAATTGCGTAGAAACCTCTGCTTACTTTCCTTGCAACTTTGATCTATTCTTCTCATTCTTCATGCTCCTATATTTAAAAGACTGTTTGTAGTTTCTTTCTGATATCTGACATCTGTTCTGATTTTGAACACTAGTGTCAGATATCTTTTTCTTCTCACCATGTTGTCATTGCCTTCAACTTCATCCTCCATTTCTGGAAAGAAATATGATGTTTTCTTAAGTTTTAGAGGTGAAGATACTCGCAAAAACTTCACTGATCATCTTTATGATGCTCTGAAAAGGAGCGAAATAAACACCTTCAGGGATGATCCAAAGCTGGAGGCCGGCGAAGAGATCGCGCCAGAACTGTTTAAAGCCATTCAGCAATCATGGTGCTCCGTAATCGTATTTTCAGAATCTTATGCTTCTTCGGGTTGGTGCTTGGACGAACTTAGTGCGATTGTTAAGCAGAAAAAGGACAAGGGTTATAAAGTGTTTCAAGTTTTCTATGACGTGGATCCATCTGATTTGAGAAACCAGAAAGGAAAAGTTGAAGAAGCCTTTGTGGAACATGAAAAGAGATATGAAGATAAGGTCCAAAGGTGGCGAAATGCTTTGACTCAAGTCGCAAACATTGAGGGATGGCATTTAAATCACAGGTAACTCCTTCATATCTTCTCTGTTTTCCAATTTTACTGCTTACATGATGTTCTTCTCTATTTTCATAGTAAAATTTCAATCTCTGTTGAAAATCATTACCACTTGATGAAGAGACCATGAAACCCAAAACTCCCGATATCAGACTCTTGACTCAAGGCCTTTCAGACAACACTACAAAACTGCTGCCCCGACCCTCTGAATCAAGAAACAAAAAACCCATCTCTCCCCACCAAAAGAACAAGAAAACCCAAAGAAATATAAACAACACAGTCATCATACCCAAAGCAAATTGAAAATTTAGACTTAGCCTAGCAACCACCCCCCCAACAAAAAAAAAAAAAAAAAAAACCATATATATTAGAATACATGTTATAAGAGCCCAATTTTGACCGGGCTAAAATAAAACCAAAACAAAAAAATAAAATTAAAGTCCCTTTTCAGTCCATTTACAAAACCAAGACCCATTACCAAATTAACCGAACAAATTAAACCCAAAGCTAACTACACCCTTGACCCAGACCTAAAACTTAAACAGACCCAATACCCCATTACACCGAGGCCCAAACGGACGACCCAAACCAAAAGGCCCAGACACTAAGCCAGAGTCAGGAAACCTAGGGTTTCCTGACTACTGTCGTGCCGCAAACCAGTATCCCAAACGTCGCGCCTTAACCGTCGCCTCCATCAGCCCTCAGTCACTCCGTCATCAACGCAGTTAGCCCCTCGCGCTTTCGTCTCTCACCTGCAAACATGGAAAGGAAACAGACAGCAAGCAAATAGGCAAAAACAGAGATTTATTTCCTTTTTATTTTCATTTTTGGGTTATAAAAACCCCTAGATTATTTTGAGCCGAAGGTGATTTTCTTATTATTTTGTTTATCTTCATATTTATATTATTCTCTGCACAAATACTAAAAAAGGGAAAAGGCAAGAAGGTTACCTGCTTTTTGGTTTCAAAACGGAGGGGTTTGGCTCCCCGACCACCGTCCACGACGGCGCGTGGAGCACGTGGCCTGTGAAGATCAATGGTCGTTCCATACAGAAACGAGAGGAGCGTCACAGCATTTTCAAAACTTTTTTTTTCAAAACAGAGTAAAAGTGAATTTTTTTTCTGGTTTAAATTGGATTATATATCAATAATAAAACGATGCCGTTTTTGTCTAAACCAATAGGCATTGAAACGACGTCGTTTAAAGGAGAAGATCCGCGCGTTGACCCGACCCAGCCCTCAGGATCCGCGCGTTTTATATAAATGGAATATTTGACATTTTGGTCCTTTTGAAATTTAATTAATTTTAATTTAGCCCAATTTGCACTCTTATGTATTTTAAAATTAGCCCTAAAGCTTTGTTCTGGTTCCAATTTAGTCCCTCGGTCCGTTTTGATGGTAAAATCGGAACGACGCCGTTTCGTAAAAAGGCTTAATTTTCGTATTAGCCCCTGGGATTTAACGTGTATTTTTAATTTAGTCCTATTAATCTATTTTAATTAGTATTTGACCCCTAATTCTTTTTTATTTTTTTTCCTTTTACTATATTTTTTATCATTATATAATATATTAAACTATTTTGTTATATTATATATTTTATATTATTTTCCTATATTTTATATGTATTGTTTTATTATATATTTAATTATTACTATAAATATTATTTTACTTGTTTAATAATTTATGTATATTATATTTTTTTACATATATATATTATTTCTAAAACGTTATTTATTTATATTTTCTAACCCATTTTATTTATATAGTTTATATTAATGTGCTACATATATTCATATATTATTATTTTTATTTAGCTCAAAATTATTTTCATTACATTTTATTTTTATATACTATATTATATTTTTTTATTACACAGTGTTATATTATATCGCATATTATTTTCTAAAATTTTTATTTTTGTATAAAGAGTATTTATATTTTATAACATGTTTTCACATATATTTTATATATTAAATTATATATTTATTATCTAGTTTTTTTTTTTTTTACATATATTGCTTTATATATTTTATTTATCTATATAATGCCCTTTTATTTATTTATTATTTTATGATTGCTATAGTGTAGTTATTTTAGTTGTATGCTATTGTCTTATAATCTTTTTTTTTAATATTTGTGTATGATAGTTTATAGATGCGATATTATTACATGGATTAGTGCTTAGAACAAAAATTCATTTTTACAAGCTTACTATATTTTAAAATAAGGCAATGTTTTGGTATTTAGAAATTTGGGAAATAGTGCCCTAACGTACTGGGTTGCGATTTTCCGTTTGGCTAAATAACTAAATATCCTTTTAACAAGTTTTGTGAATCATGAGATGACTTTAATTATGAGGGTTTAAAAAAATGCCGCGTCCTAACGTACTGGATGTGATGTTTATATTCCTCCGGAATAAAAGAAATCTCAAGTTTCAAAATAAAAAACCAATTCTTGGAAATTCAAAATGTTTTGCCTTAACTTATTGGGTTCGACATTTTGTGTCTCGAGGTAGGAATTTCTCAAAATAAAGACGAGTTTAATTTCAAAGTCATGAGGTGCTATACCCTAACTTATTGGGTAAAGTACTCTATTTCTTTGGGATAGGTAAGTCTTGGTTTTCTTTCTAATAAAAGGATCATATTTCGTAATTTTCTTTATTTTCAACATTGGGACATGATCTTATCGATTCGGTACCAATTTTTGGGCGTTATGAGGGTGCTAACCCTTCCTCATACGTAATCGACTCCCGAACTCGTTTTCTTGTTTTTTCGGACCAAAAAATGTTTTAATATAAACACATTTTACAAGGCGATCCAACCACACCTAAGTAAAAAAAGATTGGTGGCGACTCCCGTTTTTGTTTTTAAAGTCGATCCCTATTTTTCTAAAACCGCGACTCCGCTGGGGACACAAGAGAGTTAGGCCGTAAAATTGATAATTTCATGTCCTATTGTTTGAATTTAAAATTCTTATTTTAAAAATATGATCCTTTTATTGCATGTGGTCTTAAATATATTGCTCTGCATTGCACTGCATGACCGTTGTGGTCACACCCTTAAGTGGGAGCGAGAAGCCACTCCTTCGTGAGGTTTTCACCTCCGTGCAGATAGTGAAACGCTTTCGGGATACATCCGTACCTATGTCTTCGTGGGATTTTCTTCTTCGTGCAGCCATAGGGAAATGTATTCCCCTGAACTGAACTAGGTCCGTATGAGCCTATAATGGGTGAGGATCGAGGAATCTGCTGGTTCGGGTACCTTAACTTTAGAACGAAACCACATATAGTAAACCCTAAGAACCCACCTTAGGTAGAGCTATGCCAAATTTTAGTAGTCACCCGGATAGGTGTACTTTATTTCACTTGCCTTGTATTTTATTCTGTGGTACTAACTAGTTGTATTTCATTTTTTGGGCATATCATATTTTAAGAGGTACCGATTCACGATCAGTTTCTAAGTTAGAAAGCTGGTTATGGAGAACGGATTCCTTGATAAAGTGGAATACAATGCAATCGTTAGTATATAGTCAAAGGCAGTTAGAAAAGGGGTAACGTTAGAATCCCTGCCACTTGTGACCCTTGATGTTGTTCTGATCAAAGCAGAATTGGATGCGAAAAAGATTGTACGACACCCTATGGCAAGGTATGGTGTTGGAACTAAAGGGCAAAAGGTTAACTATACTTACCAATCACTTCAAAGAGAGTATGGGGAATGCAGATGGGCACTTCTACCATTACAATGTTTCTCTTTCATATGAAGATGGCTGCTCAGTTGATGGCAAGTGTGTTGTAAGAAAAGTGATAGAGAGGGTGCAAGAGACCTATGGCAATGAATGGACTGGGAAAGGACTTTACTTGTGATGGGGAGAAAAGTTTATTTATTGTTAGTGTTCTTCCAAATAACAAGCATGAGTTTACAATTGTATTTGAGGATGTTACATCTAACAGAAACAACGGGAATGTAAGACCTGATGTCCATGATGACTCAAATAGGAAAGACAGGAAGAGAATTAAACAACCTTATCAGTCAAAGACCTTTAAAGTGGAGATCAGCTTTGCTGTGAGGATAGCCATGCAAGCAATTCAAAATGCTAGGCGCGGACATGAATCTGAAAACTCTCAAGAAGCACTGAGGGTGCTGGATATCATTTTAAGGTAGCATGCTGCAAAACAGGGATGCCTACTTGTTTGCCAATCTTTCAAGATAATCAGAACAACTTCACAGACATTGGAAGAGGTGCCCTTGGCTATAGGGGTTTCCATTCAAGTTTCATAGCCACTTTCACTAAATATTGATGTATCAATTATCATGATAATTCAACCTGGTCAAGTAGTTGATCAACTTCCCAAAGAGCTCCTCTGGTTGGAAAATTGAGGCAGATGCCTCAAGAAAGGATGAATGTTTTGTCTAAAATATGATGTTGAACCAATGCTGAAATCTTGAGGTGTTAATATCAACTTTAATTTTACCTAAGTGGACGGGCGCACTCTGCCAGCATCAAGGTTAAGAAGAGACAATGGTGGAAATTTCTTTTCGAGGAGTGGGCGTTGGAATTTTAACAACAAGAAATATGTGGAGCCATCTAGGATTCAAAGATGGGATGTTGTGAACTCCTCGGCTCTTCGTTGTGGTCCAAACAACATTGCAAGGGATTTGATTTGTTTCGAGATAAACCAGAAAAGAAGATTTTCACCTGTGGTTAGAGTTGAAAAATGTTTGAACAGATACAATCTAAACTTCCTGGAGCTCCGCAGTTCCTTCTTGGTTTGCTTCTAGATAGGAACAATTCTGATCTTTATAAGACATGGAAGCGGAAGAATATTTCTGAATATGGTATTGTGACTCAGTGTATAGTACCAGCTAGGGTATGATCAATACCTTACAAATTTGCTATTGAAGATCAATGCTAAGCTTGGATGGTTACCTTCATTCCGCGATCGAGTTAAAGTCAAGCTTAAACAAGAGCAAGGAAATGAAGGGTAAGATTAAAATGTTAGAATCAGCATTGCACAACTATGAGCTCCGGATGATCTTCTTGAAACAAATAAAGGGCGTTGGAAAGAAGAACTTCACCATTCTCACGATCGAGTCAGAAGTCAGAATCATCTCATGAGTGAAGCAATAGTCCAGATTCGACTTGGGTAATATAGGCGGATACATTGAACGTAAAATATGAGCTACGATCAGATCGTGGCCAAGAGTTGGCTTTGTTGTATAGGGAAGTCAGAATAATGGGACCTAGAGCGAAAGCATATAGTTGTTCGTTTTATGTAAAGGATTTTGTTTTCTAATAAAGTTTTCTAAAATGAAGTTGATCAGAATCGATACTTCTTTACATTCATGCATTTGCATTACATAACATCATATGCATTCAAGTCCATAGAGAGAGTCTAATTAGTTTAAATTATAGGAGAGGGAGAAAAAGAAAATCTGGAAGTTGAACACCCTTATGGTACACGAGCTAAGTCAAGAAAAATGGACCATAGAATGGAGCAATTCCAAAGGGATATGCAAAATCAGATGCAAGAGCAGATGGCAAAACTCCAACAAGAGATGAGAGACCAGATGTTGAAAGCCCAGAGAAACATGATGGCCCAAATGGCCCAGATGATGAATGGAATAATAGATAAGGTAAAGGATCCTATAATCAATGTTGAGGACAATGAGGATTTACCTAGAGAGTTCACTTCAACCCATGTGCAAGCTCAACATGAAGAATATCCCAGAAGGCCACCTGTCATAATAAGGCCTCAGCAAGGGCAAGCTGACACCGGATTGCCTGCAAATTTTCAAGTGGGTGTAGGATCCAACCCAGGAGATTACCCTGCTAATCCCGTTGTCCTTGATTTAAACGTAGTAGAGGGAGAGGGGGCCAAAACTGAATTTGCAAAACTGTTAGAGGATCGTTGCAGGTGGTTGGAGGAAAAATTCAAGGCTTTGGAAAACGTCGACCATCATCATGGTATAGATGCTAAGGATTTAAGTCTGGTCCCAGATTTGATACTTCTTCACAATTCAAGATGCCAGAATTTGAGAAGTACAATGGAACTACCTGTCCCGAAGCCCATATAACGATGTTCTGCAGACGTATGATGGGTTATGTGAACAATGATCAACTTCTAATTCATTGTTTCCAAGATAGTTTGACGAGAGCAGCGTCTAGGTGGTATAACCAACTTAGCCGCACTAACATTAGCTCATGGAGGGACTTGGCTCAAGCTTTCATGAGACAGTACAACCATGTTACAGATATGACGCCTGACCGAATCATGTTACAAAACATGGAAAATAAATCAAACGAGAGTTTCAGGCAATACGTACAAAGATGGAGGGAAATGGCCATGCAAGTCCAACCACCTCTCCTGGAAAAGGAAACCACCATGTTGTTTATCAACACTCTAAAGGCACATTTTATCACCCATATGATAGGAAGCACCACTAAAAGCTTTGCGGATATAGTCATGGCGGGTGAAATGATAGAAAATGCCATAAAGGGTGGCAAGATTGAAGCGGGAGAAACTACTAGAAGATCCACTCCTAGGAAAAAAGATGATGAGGTGAATAATGCGAGTACATACAATAAAGGGTACTCAAAGGCAGTGGTTACGACTGGACAACAAGGGTCGACGAGAGAA
Organism: Gossypium bickii; assembly: GCA_025503065.1. Taxonomy (NCBI): domain Eukaryota; kingdom Viridiplantae; phylum Streptophyta; class Magnoliopsida; order Malvales; family Malvaceae; genus Gossypium; species Gossypium bickii. The sequence goes on from CP106711.1 coordinate 126,540,274, forward strand.
GAATCAGGCCCTAGACAAAATTTCGAAAAGTTTCAATTCACACCAATTCCAATAACATATAAGGAGCTATATGATACTTTATTAGAGGCACGTGTAGTGTCCCCATATTATCTGCATCTGTTACAACCCCCATATCCTAAATGGTATGACTCTAACGTTCAATGCGATTACCACGTAGGAGTAACGAGACATTCAATAGAGAATTGTACTGCCTTCAAAAAGGTAGTAGAGAGACTTCTTAAGATGGGAGTTTTCAAGATTGATGATACACCCAGTGTGGAGAACCCATTATCTAATCATGGAGACAAGAAAGTTGTGATCCTTTGAAAAAATCGAAGGCGAAGAGGAAATCAGAGAACAAAGTTTACAAGCCCTTGTGTACTTGGGAGTGTTTTGAATAATAAGACTGTGGAAGAAGTCTTTGTACTTTTAGGGCTAATCTAGAGTAATGTCCAAAACAGGCTTGTTGTTTTGTGCCTAGAGGCAACAAGAATTCTTTTGTGAAATAGGCTTATGTTCAAAATTTTATTTCAATAAAATGCATCGGTTTGAGCACATATTCTTTTCTTTCTATTTTAAACTGTACATTCTTTGGTTTTTTATTCTTTCATTCTTTATTCATGACCATATCAATAATCATCCTTAGAATCATTTATTCTTTGGATTTGCTCGTCTTCGTACCTAGGTATCCAGATATCAATGTCATGAGCAACGTTGTTATTAACTCCCTTTTTGAACAAGATATGAGTCTAGGGGATCTCAGGATTTTGAAGATGACAGAGATAGCGACATCTCTTCTGACTTGTTAAGAATGGTTTGACAAGATGAAAAAAGACCTTACTCTACAAAGGGACATTGGATATTGTGGGCCTAGAAAAGGGGTGAAGATCGAAGCTCATCTTACCATAGAAATAATGCGGATGTTATTGAGTTATTTTCAAAAAAGACTCAAAGACGTTTTGCATGATCATATCAGTACATGCTTGGGCTAATAAGAAGCGCCCTAAATATGAGGGTTGGGTACTACCCAATTTGCAGAGAAAGAGATGGTATGAACTATACCGTATCTAAGGAGACAATATTCAAGGGCTTACTCCAGTTCTTCACAAACTTTTCATATGTGGGGCATGGATATTATGGGGCCAATCTTGTCAAATGCTTCAAGTTGACATCGATTCACTGTCATGGTCATTGTCTATTTCACTAAGAGGGTGAATGTTGCTTCATATGCTAATATTGCAAAGTCGACAGTCATCAAAAACAAATCAAAAAAATAAAATAAAAAATAAAAAAATGATGAATAAAGGAAAGGATGAGACACCGGCCACAGAATGTATAACTGTATAAAGTTAAAGTTTACTGATTTGTCAGAGATCCCAGTAGCATATCACCGCATGAGAAAAAGCTGCCAAAAGAAAATAAAAAAAGAGAAAAACAAAAATTATGAAAGGTGACTTAGACTTATAAGGATTGGCATAAGAAGCTACCGTTACCTTCTGTCTTATTGAACATCGGCCAGAACCTTCGTTAGGGTAACATGTTACCCATTGGTTTATGGATTTGAAGCGTTTTGTCATTTGAACCCAATGGAAGAAAAGGTTAAAAGTTATCTACCACGGTCATATGATACGAGCTTACGTTAAAGAAGTTCATTTTAGGGAATTCGAAACTTGATGTTGAAAAAGATTTTTCCTTTACAAAGTGATTTTAGAGGAAAGCATATTCTGAATTGGGAAATACCTTATGTTGAAAAGGCCTATTTTGGATGAGTATTGATATTGATCGAGATGAATGGCAAAGACATGCCTAATCCGGTGAATTCAGGTTTAGTCAAGAAGGATTTTACCTGAAAGGGAAAATGGTCAAGGTGAAAACCCGCAAAGGGTGCCTTGAGTCCAAAAAAAAAAAAAGGGAGAGGCCAAGGCAAAAACCCGCAAAGGGCGCTTTGAGACCAAAGGGGCTTTGAGTTGAAAACCTGAAAAGGGCGACTCAAATTTTGAATAAAAGTGGGGCATAGAGTAGTCTTGCTACGTCTGAATTAGCAATGAGGAAGTACGTTACGCCCTGGGGCATCGACAAAGTACTCAGGATCCCTTAAACACCTATTGATTTTAAAATGGTCCTTAAAGAAGTTGGAACAAAGAAGCTTAGGCTGCGATATCTGGGGCACCTAACTTCCATCTTACCCATTTTTGAATTCCTTATCTTTGATTGCTTTATTCTTTTTTGAGATACACCCAAATCAATTTTCTTTTATTGCCTGGATTAAATTATTTTTCTGAGCAATGCTCCTGACTAATCTCTTTCTCGTCCATTTTTGTGTTCTTTTTCAAGCATTTTATATTGAAATAACGGTTAATGGACTAATAACACTTTCATAAAAGGAGTTTCGCATATTACTCTAGAAGTTTCTAAATAATATGGGAATCTGAAACATGACTATTACTCAGAATTCACCAAGCCTAAGGGATTGGGAACATTGAAAAATGATTATCTCTTCAAATTCTTACCGGATAAGACAATTTCGTTGGTGATACTATATCGACAAATGACGAACAAGGTCAAGCCAAGTGTAAAAGGGGGATCATTGCCAAGATACCCTGCATCTATGCAATCACACACATCTGGTCATTACACCCAGGGGAAGGTGTAACAGATTGATAAGGATACAAGTTCTGTACCTCTAAGTGGTAACAGAAATATGAATGAAACTAAATGTCAGTCCCCTGAAGCTGCAGTGGGAGATACCAACTTCATGTCCCAAAGTTCGAGTGAGGCTGACTCAAAAATTACATTGGGACAAGTTGGTTGAGTAGAATATGATTGATGAACAAGAATGGAAAAACAAATGGGTGATAATACCCAGGATAGGAATTATACTCATAGCATTTTTTCAAGGAGCATTTGATTCATTCCGGTCATTGCATCCTAATCCTTGAAATAGGAGTCATTTTCGTTTCACAACAGATCTAATTAGGAGTATTTGATGCATCATTAGACATAAACATATACCCATTCTATAGGTTATGTAGTAAAATTGAAGACATCAGTCTGGTGATCCCTGAGCTTGCAAGGATCAGATTGAAGATAGCAGATTTGACATTCCTGAAGTTGCAGGAAGCAGATCGAAGACATCAGTCTAGTGATCCCTGAGTTTGCAGGGATCAGATTGAAGATAGTAGATCAAATACATCAGTCTGGTGATCCCTGAGTTTGCAGGGATCAAATTGAAGATAGTAGATCGAAGACATCATTCTGGTGATCCCTAAATTTGCAAGGATCAGATTGAAGACATCAGATCGAATACATCAGTCTGGTGATCCCTGAGTTTGCAGGGATCAGATTGAAGACAACAGATCGGATACGTCAGTATGGTGATCCCTGAGTTTGCAGGGATTAGATTGAAGATAGTAGATCGAATACGTCAGTCTGGTGATCCCTGAGTTTGCAGGGATCAGATTGAAGATAGTAGATCGAAGACATCAGTCTGGTGATCTCTGAGTTTGCAGGGATCAGATTGAAGATAATAGATCGAAGACATCAGTCTAGTGATCCCTGAGTTTGCAGGGATTAGATTGAAGATAGCAGATCGAAGATTTGATCCGTGATCCACGAGTTTGAAGGGATCAGATTGAAGATATCAGATCGAATACATCGACCTGGTGATCCCCGAGTTTTGGGGATCAGATTGAAGACAAAGCGGTCGAAGACATCGATGCGGTGATCCCGAACTTGCAAATGATCGATTGAAAATAGCGATTTGACATTCACGAAGTTGCAGGAAGCGATCGAAGACATCGATCCGTGATCCCTGAGCTTGCAGGGATCAGATTGAAAATAGTAGATTTAACGTTCCTGAAGTTGCAGGAAGCAGATCGAAGACATCAGTCTGGTGATTCCTGAGTTTGCAGGGAGCAGATTGAGGATAGCAGATCGAATACATCAGTCTGGTGATCCCTGAGTTTGCAGGGATCAGATTGAAAATATTAGATCTGGTCTCCCTGAGTGCAGCAGAGTAGATTAAAAGATAGTGGATACTACCTTCATGAAGTTGAAGCTATCAAACTTACTAAAATCAAGATAAAGCTCCAATACCGTTGTAGTTGTAGCGGAGTTGGAGCCATTTGAAGAAGACAATGATCAAGAGGTCGAGGTTTGGCTAAACCGGTCAAAATTGGACCTTTTATAGTCTTTGCTCTATTCTCGTTACACAACAATGAGCAAAGAAGGGCAGCTGTAAGAGCCCAATTTTGACCGGGCTGGAATAAAACCAAAACAAAAAATAAAATTAAAGTCCCTTTTCAGTCCATTTACAAAACCAAGACCCATTACCAAATTAGCCCAACAAATTAAACCCAAAGCTAACTACACCCTTGACCCAGACCTAAAACTTAAACAGACCCAATACCCCATTACACCGAGGCCCAAACGGACGACCCAAACCAAAAGGCCCAGACACTAAGCCAGAGTCAGGAAACCTAGGGTTTCCTGACTACCTTCGCGCCGCAAACCAGTATCCCAAACATCGCGCCTTAACCGTCGCCTCCATCAGCCCTTAGTCACTCCGTCATCAACGCAGTTAGCCCCTCGCGCTTTCGTCTCTCACCTGCAAACATGGAAAGGAAACAGGCAGCAAGCAAATAGGCAAAAATAGAGATTTATTTCCTTTTTATTTTTATTTTTGGGTTATAAAAACCCCTAGATTAAACTTGTAAAAGGGGGATACAAAAGAGTCGGAGATATATCGAGATAAAAAAGACAAAAATTTTGAGCCGAAGGTGATTTTCTTATTATCTTGTTTATCTTCATATTTATATTATTCTCTGCACAAATACTAAAAAAAGGAAAAGGCAAGAAGGTTACCTGCTTTTTGGTTTCAAAATGGAGGGGTTTGGCTCCTCGACCGCCGTCCACGACGGCGCGTGGAGCACGTGGTCTGTGAAGATCAATGGTCGTTCCATACAGAAACGAGAGGAGCGTCAGAGCATTTTCAAAACTTTTTTTTTCAAAACAGAGTAAAAATGAATTTTTTCTGGTTTAAATTGGATTATATATCAATAATAAAACGATGCCGTTTTTGTCTAAACCAATAGGCATTGAAACGACGTCGTTTAAAGGAGAAGATCCGCGCGTTAACCCGACCCGGCCCTTAGGATCCGCGCGCTTTATATAAATGGAATATTTGACATTTTGGTCCTTTTGAAATTTAATTAATTTTAATTTAGCCCAATTCGCATTCTTATGTATTTTAAAATTAGCCCTAAAGCTTTGTTCTGGTTCCAATTTAGTCCCTCAGTCCGTTTTGATGGTAAAATCGGAACGACGCCGTTTCGTAAAAAGGCTTAATTTCCGTATTAGCCCCTGGGATTTAACGTGTATTTTTAATTTAGTCCTATTAATCTGTTTTAATTAGTATTTGACCCCTAATTCTTTTTTTTTTCCTTTTACTATATTTTTTATCATTATATAGTATATTAAATTATTTTATTATATTATATATTTTATATTATTTTCCTATATTTTATGTGTATTATTTTATTATATATTTAATTATTACTATAAATATTATTTTACTTGTTTAATAATTTATGTATATTATATTTTTTTACATATATATTATTTCTAAAACTTTATTTATTTATATTATCTAACCCATTTTATTTATATAGTTTATATTAATGTGCTACATATATTCATATATTATTATTTTTATTTAGCTCAAAATTATTTTCATTGCATTTTATTTTTATATACTATATTATATTTTTTTATTACAGAGTGTTATATTATATCGCATATTATTTTCTAAAATTTTTATTTTTGTATAAAGAGTATTTATATTTTATAACATGTTTTCACATATATTTTATATATTAAATTATATATTTATTGTCTAGTTTTTTTTTTTTGTTTTACATATATTGCTTTATATATTTTATTTATTTATATAATGCTCTTTTATTTATTTATTATTTTATGATTGCTATAGTGTAGTTATTTTAGTTGTATGCTATTGTCTTATAATCGTTTTTTTTAATATTTGTGTATGATAGTTTATAGATGCGATATTATTACATGGATTAGTGCTTAGAACAAAATACATTTTTACAAGCTTACTATATTTTAAAATAAGGCAATGTTTTGGTATTTAGAAATTTGGGAAATAGTGCCCTAACGTACTGGGTTGCGATTTTCCGTTTGGCTAAATAACTAAATATCCTTTTAACAAGTTTTGTGAATCATGAGATGACTTTAATTATGAGGGTTTAAAAAAATACCGCGTCCTAACGTACTGGATGTGATGTTTATATTCCTCCGGAATAAAAGAAATCTCAAGTTTCAAAATAAAAAACCTATTCTTGGGAATTCAAAATGTTTTGCCTTAACTTATTGGGTTCGACATTTTGTGTCTCGAGGTAGGAATTCCTCAAAATAAAGACGAGTTTAATTTCAAAGTCATGAGGTGCTATACCCTAACTTATTGGGTAAAGTGCTCTATTTCTTTGGGATAGGTAAGTCTTGGTTTTCTTTCTAATAAAAGGATCATATTTCGTAATTTTCTTTATTTTCAACATTGGGACATGATCTTATCGATTCGGTACCAATTTTTGGGCGTTATGAGGGTGCTAACCCTTCCTCATACGTAATCGAGTCCCGAACTCGTTTTCTTGTTTTTGCAGACCAAAAAATGTTTTAATATAAACACATTTTACAAGGTGATCCAATCACACCTAAGTAAAAAAAGATTGGTGGTGACTCCCTTTTTTTTTTTTAAAGTCGATCCCCATTTTTCTAAAACCCGATTTTTAAAATGGTTTCGACACATGTTATATCAATATGTACACCCATGTCCATTAGCTGTTGATTTCTTGTTTAGAGACCAAATTCCTTTTTTGTTTGTGTTTATAGGCATGAAACCGAATTTATTGGAGACATCATTAGAAAGATATCAGCAAAATTATGTGAAACATATCCAATTGTCCATGATGAGTTAGTTGGAATTAGTTCACGCTTAGAGGAGTTGTATGCAAAAATAGATATTGGTGAAGATGATGTCCGTATTATTGGAATTTGTGAAATGGGTGGCATCGGTAAAACAACTCTTGCAAGAGTTGCTTCCACTCAAATGTCACGTCACTTTGAAGGTAAAAGCTTTCTTGCTAATGTTAGAGAAGTTTCAAACACATGTGGACTTGTTTCGTTACAGAAACAACTTCTTTCCCAAATCTTGCCTGAGGAATGCTTTAATTTCTTCGATGTTCATCATGGGAATGCCATAATTAACAACAGGTTATCTAACAAAAAGGTTCTTGTTGTTCTTGATGATGTTGATAACCTACAACACTTAAAATGCTTGGTTGGGAGGCATGACTGGTTCGGTTTAGGGAGCAGAATCATTGTAACAACAAAAGATGAACATTTGCTCCGATCTTACGAAGTTGATGACGTGTATAAGCCTACAACATTGAATGCACATGAAGCACTCCGACTTTTCAATTTGAAAGCTTTTCATGGTGAGACTAGGCTAGAAAATGATTTTAGTGATCTTTCTAAACGTGTTTTAAAATATGCTGGAGGTCATCCCTTAGCTCTTGAAGTTTTGGGTTCCTTTTTGTGTGACCGAGATGCAGCCCAATGGAGAAGTGCAATAGAAAGACTTGAAAGAAATTCTAAGAAAGAAATTCTTGACACACTTCAAATAAGCTTTGATGGATTGTACCAAACTGAGCAAAACATATTTTTAGATATAGCATGCTTCTTTAACAGGGAAGAGAAAGATTTTGTAACGAAATGTTCTCATTGAAAAATCTCTGCTAAAAGTTAATGAACACAACAAATTGTGGATGCATGACTTACTACAAGAAATGGGAAGAAAAATTGTTAGGGAAAAATCTGTTGCTGAACCTGGAAAACGTTGCAGATTGTGGGCAAAAAGAGATGTTTATCATGTGCTAACAAAAAACACAGTAAGTCATTACACAAAAACTTGTTTAGCATCATTTATTATATAGTTTTTGTCTTATTTTTAATTTTTTATTTTTAGGCTACAGAGATGATTGAAGGCATGATCATTGACAATAAAAGGTAAAAAAATATGCAAACATATATTTATATAAGTAATTTCATGTTAGAGAACATAAATTTGAAATTATATATATTAAAAAAATTCTAAAGCAAAATAAGAAAAAAAAAGATAGTTTAGTATGATAAACTTGATTCGTTAATTAATTTATTTAAGTCTCCAAAAGTATTATTTTAGAAACTTTTTTGAATTTTGAAATTTTTTTATATACTCTTTAGCTTTTTATAATTTTTATACTTTTTCAAAAAAATATAAATTTTTGAATTTTTTTAAATATTTTTAATTTTAAAATTTGTTTTTCAAATCCAATTTTGCTCATCTCTATTCATTTTATAAAATAGTTAAGAGTATATTTATTGTAGTTGTGAAAGTTCATTGTTTGTATTTTGGTGTAATTGTAATGTCACTGCATTTGGTTGTATCTATTTCTTGCATTTTCTCTTTAGCCAAACACTTTTCTTGTGTATATCATGGTTTCTAGCTGTGTGAGTTTGTGAATATCAACTCCAATTCTTTGAAGCTATGTAATTAAATTTTAGATATAGGTGTTACGAGATAACTTTTTAGATACTGAATGTTTTGTATATATGTAATCATATTTTTGTTTTACCTAGGGAAATGAACAAGACTCTCCCTTTGAGTGCGGATGCCTTCTTAAAGATGAAAAGATTAAGATTACTTAAAGTCCTTTGTTGTTCAAATTGTTATGATTCTACGTATCTTTCTAATGAGTTACGGCTTTTAGATTGGACGGGATATCCTTTAAAATCCTTGCCTTCAAGCTTCCAACCAGAAAATCTTGTTTCACTTCTCCTATCTTATAGCAACATTGAACAACTATGGGAGGAAAACATTGTAAGAACTAACTCATTTGGTCATTGTTTTCTATCTAGTTTTGAGAAGAAAGGTGAAATTGTTATTTACATTGAAGAATAACAATAAAAATGAGCTTTCCTATGGTATTCTCTTTTTATCTCTAATTTATTATTGTTTTTAACAGCCGCTGTATAAGTTGAAAGTGCTCAACCTCAAAGGGTCCGAAAACCTGATCAAGGCACCCTACTTCACAACTGCCCTAAATCTTGAAATTTTGGTTTTGGAAGGATGTATTAGATTGGTATATGTTCATCCATCTGTTGGAAATCTGAGCAGTCTTGTTTCGTTAAATTTGAAAGGTTGCAGGAACCTTGAGAGTCTCCCAGGGAGCATAGGTGAGTGTAAAAGATTAAAAGCTCTTAATCTTTCTGGTTGTTATAAAGTTGAACATTTGCCGGAGAATTTGCAGCAACTAGAGGTTTTGGAAGAGCTTGACTTAAGTAAAACAGCCTTACGAAAACCACCATCCTTCATTTCTCAATTAAAAAAGCTTCAAGTTTTGTCATTCAATGGGAGCAAGGCACTTCAAAGGGGAAGTATAAATTCCATGGCTTCGATGTTACCTTCATTTTTAGGTTTGAGTTCTTTAAAACGGCTGAATCTAAGCGACTGTAATCTTTTCAATATTCCTAGTGATATTTGTTTCCTATATTCTTTGGAAGAGCTTGATCTTGGTGGTAACAACTTCATCAGCATACCTTCGCCTCTTACTTTTCCTTCCAATCTTCAAAGTCTTGTGTTGTCGAATTGCAAGGAGCTTAAATCGTTGCCTGAACTTATAACAAGTTTTGTGCATACAGTTGGCTGTGCTTCACTTGAATTAGTTGCAAATCCAGCAAAAGTAAACGATTCAAACATTTGGACTTCGTTTCATGGTATTCACTGCTACAGATTGGCTGAGAACATCGATGCCTTAACATTGCTGAAAAACCGTCTAAAGGTTCGTTAATATCTTTGTTTCTTTCACAATCTCATAATTATTCATGGTGTTAGTTACCAAACAATTAACAACTAGAGTTTTATTTTGCAGAAATTTGGAAATTCAAAAGAAGAAATTGCTATTGTTATGCTGGAAGTGAAATCCCGGAATGGTTTAATCAACAAAGTGGTGACTCTTCGATTAAGATAGATTTACCTCAGGAAGTTTGGAAAGATAGTCAATGGATGGGAGTTGCTTTTTGCTGCATTTTTGCCCAAGATGCTTCAAGGGACGAGGAACTCGCGGTTAGAACTGTTATCCATGATAGATATTCTAGATAAGGCAATTACACTCATTCTAATTTCCAGGGTAGAATTCCTCGAGAGGACACGTGGTATATCTATACTTTTTTGCATGATGAACAGCCCGTAATGAAGGACCACATTTTCATTGGTTATTTCTCGCCTAACAAGGTGTATCGACTTTCCTTGAAAGACATATGTGGTGAATGTTTACGGGCAACAGCTTGCTTAGATCAGGAACTTGAGTTGTTTTTCAACAAAGGGAATTGTTATTTAGATATTATTAAGGCGAAGAAGTGTGGTGTTAGATTTGTGTATGAGAGAGATTTGGAAGAGATGGAACAAATACAAGAGCTGCATGGTAGTCAGTGTTGTGAAAATTTTGAAGATATCCAGCAACACTCTGCTGATGATGGATCAATAGGTAATGGTTCGGTTATAAAGCGAAAAACGTAATATCTATGAGGAGATGGATGAAGGGCCGCAACCAAAACCGACGTAAAAACCTCTGTTTACTTTCCTATATTTAAAAGTCTATTTGTAGTTAGTTTAATTTCGAATAATTTAATAATCAGAATAAAATAAAAATGATAATTTAATCATCATTTCTGTACCTACCCTTTCCTTTTTTTATTTCTTGGAAGTGTATGCGATCATAATTTATAAATTGGGATGGCTGGCTGGAGGTCTTAGTCTTCTTTTTTTAATATATTTGAATAACCTAACCCGTTACCTTTAGGATTAGGATTAGGATTAGGGTTATATATTTTCACTTGCTTTAAAACAGTACAAAAGCACTAAAGAATTCTTCGACATTGTTTATTTCCACTATATTTGTTTTGCCATTAGGGAGGCTTTATAATGGTTCAAATTGTTGGCCTTCGACAGTATAATTATTGAGTCTAATTGTTTGCTCGACTTTATGTAATTTTTTTTTTATTTTATGCAACTTTTAGTAATGCTTTGTTTGAAATTTTAGTAATGGTATAGCGTTAAAAATTTTGGCATTTTTTTTTTCGTGAGAATACAGTAGAACCGCTCGAACAATTGACATAGGCTTTAAATAATAATTTTATAAACAATTTATTATATTTAATATAAATATATAAAAATTTAATATGGTTTAATGGTAAAAATGCATTTTGTCTCTAAAATAATCTCTTTAAAATTATCAACTAACAGGTATATATATAATTTAATGTATGCATATATTGTATGCCAAAAATAAGAAAAGATAAAAGATCTAAATATAGTTTGATATTAAAAATAGTTTGAAAAGTTAATCTCTTACCAACCTTTATAATCTATTAATTAATTTTTTTTTCTATGAAACAATATTTAAATGATTTAATAATAAAAATAAAAATAATTTAATTTAATTTTTAAAGAATCTATAAACAATTTAATATTTATTTGATATGAATATATAGCATTTAATATAGTTGAACCAATTATTAAAATTCGGTTTGCTTTTAGTTTATGCCAATTTGATTTTTGTGTAGTTGATAAAAAGAATTTAAAACTATGTATCATTTACTTAGACTATTTTTGAAGATATTGTTTTGGTGGTAAATAATTTAACTATTTTATTTACTTGTGTAGCATCACTCAAAGCATTCAAATTTATATTTTCTTGTATTGACAATAATAATATTGATACCAACTGAGCTAAGACAATGAGTTAAGGCGTGTTTATATATTTTTCCAATTAAAAATAAGATTTTAAGGTTATTAAAAGTGATTCAAATTACTACACGCTTTCATATCTACAGGGAAATTGCCTAGAAACCTCTGTTTACTTTCCTTGCAACTTTGATCTATTCTTTTCATTCTTCATGCTCCTATATTTAAAAGACTGCTTGTAGTTTCTTTCTGATATTTGACATCTATTTTCTGATTTTGAACACAAGTGTCATGTAACAACCCAAACCCGGCCCAAACACTATGGTCGAATCTGGATCGTTACGGGGAAAAGCTTTTCGAAAACCATTTTGGAAACCCATTAAACTTTGTTGAAAAACTTCTCGGATTTGATTATCTTGATAACAAAGAAAGAAAAATTCATACTTAGTGTTTATTTAAAAAAAAAACATTTTTAAGTCGAGTTATAAAACAAATTCCAAATGTGCCCGATGGCACGTTAAAAACAATTTTCGTTTTAACTTGGAATACATGTGATTTTAATTTAATTTTAATAATATAGTTTTAAACAAAATATCCAACATATGAGAAAGATAACAAAAATAAAGTTTGAGGAGGCCTTATTACATCCAAAATAAAATAAGCCAATAATAAAATAAAATAACTAAATTTGAAGTTCATTTAGTTCAAGTCCACTGCATGGCCACCTCGAGTCCATCCGGCTCCACATCGCGTCTATGTATCACTGAAAAATAAAGGAGAAGGTGAGTCACCAAGACTCAGTATGTAACCCTTCCCCCGGTTTAAACATATTCATACACAACATATAACAAATTAATTATGCAAGTTATCATGTGTCCCAACCTAGCCAGCCATACGCCACTGTCTACCCCGTTGTGGTACCAAACCACTGGTGGTGCCAAACCATGGTGACATATAGTCACGATGTGCTACCAAAGCACCGGTGTCCGTAGACACAAATCGGGTGATGGGGCCAACCCATCGTGTGATACCAAATCACCGCGGGCGATCCCATATCTCAAGTGGGGCCAACCCACGGTGGTATTAACCACGAGGATAAGTCGCTCATCGAGGTGCCAAACCTGCGGAGGTACCAAACCTCTGGTGACCGTAGTCACGGTGTGTTACCAAAACATTGGTGCCCGTCGGCACATTATCACTTTGCCCCTCCACTCATCAACCCATATCGCAACCATAACGAGTTTATACATTTATCATATGTATTAAAATAAAACATGCTTCCCAAAAGCATCACAAAGTAATCTCATATAAACAGAGACTTACCAAGGTTCTCGCTTGTACCATTTAAGGTACCAAATCCATATCTACACCAAGCGAGTTACAAACAACAAATATTTATCACACATATTAACCTCGCTATAAGTGTGTATGTACACACCTGATACCAATGAGGAGTCTAAATCCCGAAAACAACCAATCGGCCACACTTAATGTCCTTGCCCCTATATTCGGCCATTCACAGGGGTTAGTATCCTAGGCCATTCGGCCAAAACCATAATACCAAAAGGGTTAAGATTTAACCCGAAAGCCTTACCTAGCGTCCTTGAGTACTAGCCACCAAACTATGTATTTCGTTCCCCCCTACAATCGGCCATTGCCACACTCACATTCAGTAGTCTTCAATTTAAAGGACAACCAAATAACTAACTAAAAGAGATCTTACCCTCACTTACCAAAAACCGAACACTTTAGGAATTAGAGGCTTGAATCAACTGCTTGCGAATTTGGAGTACCTTCTTGATCGCTTGCTAAGGAAGATTCAAGGAAATCTATCCTGCTCAAAAATTCGGCTTAGATGGGTTCAAAGAAGAAAGAGAGATTCAGCACCCAAGTTAAAAATAGATTCGGCTATAACTTGAAAGAAAGGAAAAATAATGGCAAAGAGAGAGTAGGTGTTTTGGTCAGAAATCAAAAGTAGAAGAAGAGAAAGATGGTGATGTAGAAATCGGTTTTGGGAAAATGAAAGAAAGAAAATGTAATAGGTGATTGCTAGACGAAAATTGAGAAGAAGAGACTTAGCAAATTCGGCACTTAGCAAAAATTGGAGAAAAGAAAAACAAGGGGTCAACTAATGTATTTATAGACTTGCCGTCCACCCCTTCTAATTAATTCAAATAAATTTTGAATTAATCCCATAAATCCTTTGATAATCCAACCAATATCCAATAACCTTTTTAATCTAATAATCCCCTCAATTATCCTACATTTATCACATTATCAAAATGATAATAGTAATATCCTTAATTTATCTTCTTAATATTAAGGAATTAAAAACCAATTAAAATGCTCACAATATCTTATTATCCAAGTAAAAATCTAATTAATAAACCCTTTATACATAATAATAATATCCTCATTATTATCTCTATTATCTAAATAGATAATAAAAGAATTAAGGAGAGAAAATCTCTCTCCCTTGTGCCATCCAAACAAAGAACAAAAGAGGGATTTCCGCGACTCGAACACAAGCTCTCCCTTGCTCCTTGGTGGCGTCACATGTAGCTCTTAAGTGGGCTTACTTTGCCACTTAGTCTAGGCTCACTTTATGTCCAAATTATCCCCATTTATTCTTATAACACCCTCCTGCTAAGGCTCCCTATCTTAAAAGTTAAAAACTAAAATTTCCTACCAAATCGAGCCAACATAAAGCCTTAAATTGATCATTATTATTCCATAAATAATGACACAGCAGTTCATACATAAGAAAAATAATTTATTTCCAAATAGCCCCGTTTTTGGGATGTTACAGTTCTACCCCCCTTAAAATAAATTTCGTCCCGAAATTCCTTGATCAAAACAGGTGAGGGTATTGCTGCCGCATCACATCCTCGGGCTCCCACGTGGCTTCCTCTGAACCATGGTTCCGCCACAGCACCTTCACCAAGGGCACTGACTTCCTACGTAGAACCTTCACGTCTCGGTCTAAGATCTGAACTGGTTCCTCCTCAAACGATAAATCTGAATTCACCTCGATTTCTGCCACTGGCACCACGTGCGATGGGTCTGACCGATACCGTCTCAGCATTGATACGTGAAAAACATCATGGATCTGGTTCAGTTCGGCCGGTAACTCAAGCTGGTACGCCACTGGTCCAACACGCTTAATCACCGTATATGGCCCGATGAACCTTGGGCTTAGCTTCCCTTTCCGTCCAAATCTTAACACCTTTTTCCAAGGCGACACCTTCAGGAAAACCTTGTCTCCTACCGCATACTCCATTTCCTTGCGTTTAAATCGGCGATAGGATTTACTGCTGTCCGATGCTTCCTTCGGGACGAGACCGAATCACTTTAACTTTATCCTCTCTCTCTGTCACCATTGCGGACCCAAAATCGCCGTTCGCCTAATTTAGTCCAACACGTCGAGGTACGACATTTCCGCCATACAATGCTTCGTATGGTGCCATCTCGGATACTTGCACGATAAATTTGTTGTTGTAGGCGAATCTCGCTAACGGTGAAATTCCTCCCAACTACCACGGAAATCCAAGACACAACCTCTTAACATATCCTCCAAGATCTGTATCACCCTTTCCGATTGTCCGTCGATTGTGGATGGAAAGCGGTACTAAAATCCAACCGTGTGCCCATAGCTTAATGCAAGGCTTTCCAAAACCTTGACGTGAACACGGGATCCCTATCCGAGATGATTGATGTTGGAACCCCATGCAATCTTACTATCTCAGAGACGTCTGACTTAGCTAGCTTCGAGAGAGAAATCCATCCTCACAGGTATGAAGTGAGCCGACTTAGTTAACCGGTCTACTATTACCCAAACCGCGTCTTTCTTCATCGGGCGTAAGGGTAGCCCACTAACAAAATCCATAGTGACCGTTCCCACTTCCATTGGGGAATCTTCTTTGGTGAAGAAACCCCGACGGAGGCGATGTTCGACTTTGACCTGGCGACAAGTCGGACACTTACCAACAAACTCTGTCACTTCACGTTTTAACCGGGCCACCAAAATCGCTCTCTAAGATCCCTATACATCTTGCTTCCTCCGGATGCATAGCGTAGAGGCTGCTATGTGCATCATGGAGAATCTTTTGCCTCAACTCCACATCCTTCGCATACACGCCGCCTCTTGAAAGCATAATACTCCATCACTCGACAAAGTTATATCCTTCCAAACCACCATCCCGAACTTGTGCTCTCTTAGCGTTCAACCCTTCATCCACCGATTGCTTTTTCCTTAACCTCCTCGATCCATGTTGGCTTAACTTTGAAGTTCCGCCAATAGACTTCCATCATCATATAGACTTAACCGAGCAAACATTGCTCTTAAGTCCGTCACTACCTTCCGGCTCAACGCGCGTCGGCTACCACGTTGGCCTTGCTCGGATGATACTCGATTGAACAATCGTAATCCTTCAAAAGTTCGATCCACCGACGCTGTCTCAAGTTAAGATCCTACGAGTCAAGAGATACCTCGGACTCTTGTGATCTCTGTATAAACTATCGACTTCTCCCCATAAAGGTAGTGTCTCCATATTTTTGAGTGAAGACAAGCGCCGCTAACTCTAAGTCGTGCGTTGGATAGTTCGGTTCATGTGGCCTTAAGCGCCGTGATGCATAGGCTACTACCTTCCTCCTCGCATCAAAGACACATCCCAAACAAAGATGAGACGCATCACAATAAGCGGTGAACAACTTCCCCGCTTACTCGTCGCACCAAAATCGGAGCTTAGTCAAAATTTTCCTTAGCTTATCGAAGCTTTCCTGCGCTTCTCCGACCATACAAATGGGACTCCTTTTCTTAGTAGCTTCGTCAGCGGTCTTTGCGATCGAGAAAACCCTTCCACAAACCTCAGATAGTACCCGCTAGACCCCAGAAAACTTGGATCTCCGCCACCGACCTAGGCGGTTTCCAATCCAATACCGCTTCAATCTTACGGTCTACTCTAATTCCTTCCGCCGATACTACATGTCCTAAGAAAGCTACTTCCTTAGCCAAAATTCACACTTACCGAATTTGGCATATAATCGCTTCTCCCTTAGTACTTGCAACACTATTCGCAAATGCTCGTCATGCTCCTCCTCCCGTCTTAGAGTACACCAAGATGTCGTCAATGAATACTACGACGAACCCGGTGCAAATCTTCTTTGAAATACTCTATTCATCAAGTCCATAAATGCCGCCGGTGCGTTGGTCAACCGAATGGCATTACGTAAACTCGTAATGTCCATATCGAGTTCGAATGCCGTCTTGTGGACATCAACTTCCTTCACCTTTAGTTGATGGTAGCCCGACCTAAGGTCTATCTTTTGAAAACACCGCGGCACCTTCGGGTTGGTCAAACAAGTCATCGATCCGAGGCAGCGGATACTTGTTTTTGATCGTTAACTTGTTTAATCGAGCGGCGGTAGTCGATGCACATCCGCATTGAACCGTCCTTCTTCTTGACGAACAACACAGGCGCTCCCCACGGAGATATGCTTGGTCGAATGAACCCTCTATCCAAGAGCTCCTGAATTTGGGCCTTCAGCTCCACCAATTCCTTTGGTGCCATTCGGTATGGTGCTATAGACACAGGTGCCGTTCCGGGTAGCAAGTCAATACCGAATTCAACTTCCCGATCTGGAGGCAGACCTGGAAGTTCTTCCGGGAATACGTCAGCAAATTCCCCAACCGTTCGAACCTCAACTACTGACTCCTTAGCTTCCAAAGCACAGATCCGAACCAAATATGCCTCGCAACCTTTCTTAACCATCCTTTCGGCCTTCAAGGCCGACACCACATTGGATAGGTAATTCCTTCTATCACCTATCATAACCACTTCATCACCCTCGGTAGTCTTTAGCACCATGCGCTTAGCGCAATCCAAATCGCCGATACTTAACCAACGGTCCATTCCAAGGATCAAATCGAACTCTCCGAAAGGTAGTTCCATCAGATCGGCTACAAATACGACCCCTTGGAGTTCTAGGGGTACACCTCTATAAAGTTTATCTACTACTACAGAGTGTCCTAGGGGGCTTAGCACAGTCATCTTCCTAAGAGTAGTCTCAGAGTCTAGGTTCATAGTTCCTACCACACTACTAGCAATGTATGAAAGTGCGTCGAACCCACATCAATTAATGCAACATAAGGTAAACCAAATATTAGAAGCGCATCGGTTATGACGTCCAGGTGCGTCTCTCTCTCCTCGCGCGCGCCTCATTGATAGACTAAGCCAGGCCGCCTAGCCTCTGTGTTACCCGAACCTCGCCACGAGTTCCACGACCTCGGTTGAAACCATTGTTTCTCCGCCATTACCCCGACCCTCCGTGGTGGTCCAACATTTCGCCCGAGCGCGATTCGACCTTACGGTGATCTTAGGCGCCTTTTGAGGGCGATCCTTACTTACGATGCTCCAAAGACCCACACTCAAAACAACCTTTGTTACCTGGTCCAACAACCTCCCCAATGGGTTTTTCCACACGTGGTTGCACTTTGAGTCGGCCTTTGATTAGTAGTCGTGGGCCTACCGGTCCGATTTGGCCCCACTGCCTAGCCCGCTCACGAGCATTAGTGCTACCCGATCCGGTGACCCAAATCCTCTTTTCACGGTTATTCTTGCTATAGTTTTGCCTTCTGACCTCCTTAACCCCTTCGGCCACCTTGGCTTTCTCCACAAGAGATGAGAACTCCCGAACTGCTGCATGGGCAATTAGTAATCTCAGATCATCTCGAGGCGGTCCTCAAAGCGGACACGGCGTTCATGTTCGGTGGCTACGATTCCTCCGGCATACCTACTTAGCCTTAAAAACTTCTCACCTCATACTCTCGCCACCGACTTAGTTCCTTGCACTAGACCTAGGAAGGCTTTCCTTTGAGCACCGGTGTAACTAGTGCCCACATACTTCTTCTGAAAGGCCGTCTTAAAGTAGTCCCACGTGAGATCATCAGCCGCGGCTCCATCCCGGACTGTCAGCCACCACTGGTACGCTTCATCCTTTAGAAGCGACACCGCACCTTTCAGCTTCTCCTCCTCAGTCAGGTCGAGATCATCCATAACCCTTTCCGTAGATTCCAACCAATATTCTGCGAGACGCTGGCGCCACTCCCGAGACACCACGGAATACCTCGGCCCGTTAGGCCGAATTCGCCGGGAGCGACTTCCGAGCTCCCAAATTCCCACCAGCCCCGCCACCATCTCCAAAACTCGCAAAATAGCTTGCGACCACGACCTCACCACCGATGCGGTCTGCTCGCCGCCTCACGAAAGTAGGAGGTGGTGGTGGCGGTGGTACCTCGTTTTCCGAACCTTGACCTGTCCTGCCGGGTTCGGACACCGTCATCCTACCCCTACCGCGTCCACGACGTCCACGTCCTCTAGAACTCATTCTATCTATCGCGCTTTTAAATCGATTAAGAAAATTTTATGTGTTAGCATTTGTTTCACTTTCTTATTCGCGAAGAAGAAATTTTATGAGCAGAATTTAATTAGGGATTCTTTCGAGCAAACAAGGTTTGAGTCTTCTATCCTAGTTCACACAAAGAGTTCATGCATCCATTCCTTAATGCTTTCCATACCTATTCACTCTCTTGGACATTTACGCCATTCCCAACCAGAGGGTATTTTTGTCATTTTCCTACAGGGGTATTTTAAGTAAATAAAGAAATTTTAAAACTTTAGTAGAGTAGATCATTTTGACATTCCCAAAACTGGAGGATATTTATAAAAATTTGTAAAATCGTAATCGTTTTGAAACCGTGGGTATTTTGGTAATTTTGTCAATCGAGGGCAATTTTGTCATTTTGATAAATCGAGGATATTTTCGCGGTTGTAAAACTTCGAGGGTCCTTTTGAAAGTTTTCCTTTTCAAATAGTGATGTTGGTAAAGTTTTCCAAAGATCGAGTCGTTTGGTAATTTTCACAAATTAAAGCGCGTTTCGTAATTTTCTAAAACCAAAATATTTCGGTGTTGATTTTCAAAACTAAGTTGTTGGATGTTTGGAAAGTAGTTGAAATTTTTGAGCAAAACCATTGAACTGATATTTTATGAGTCGTGGCGTTTTAGTAATTTTACCCTAAGGGTATTTTTGTAATTTTAGAAAATTTGAGTTTTTCTAGGAAAACGTTGTAAATATGGGATTTTCGATTCAAAAGAGTTGTTGCAAGAGTTTTGAAAACATTTGAGTTGTTGTTGTTTCGATTCTGTTTGAAAACATGGCTAATTCCCTTTTCGGGTTTTAGTCATTAGGTTTAGCCTATGGCCGAGCCCTCTTGGTCGGGGTGAACCAAAGCTACGCACCAGCGGGATTCGAGTGAAGAAGAGGAGGTGGGTCACGCGGACCGCTTAAATACCAAGCTCTCACCGAACCTTTCTAGACATGCGCATTGAGGTTGCCACACCACCGAGCCCTCTCGAGTTAGGGTGAACCGAAGCTACGCACTGCAGGTAGGATACTGCGAAGAGGAGGTGAGTCACACTGATCGCTTAAATACCGAGGCTCTTAGGATCCAATCCTCGACATGCATCTGTGGGTTACCACACCCTAGCTCACTTGGCTAAGTCATAGATTGGTTTAGTTCTTTAATGTCTTATGTTCGGTTCATGTGTTTGAGTAATCTAATCCTAGGGTTCAAGTCCTATAAGTCTATCTACGTTCCATACTTCCTACCCTTCTACGTAATATAATTCACCAAGAGGTTGAAGTACTTACAGGCGGATCGGGTGTTTGGGAGACTCGGGCCATGTTGTCCAAAATCCAAAAATTAGTTCATAAGGCCTTTTAAAACATTTTTTGGGCCTTGGCCCCCATTGGTAGAGCTTTGAACTGGCTCTCGATACCAATTTTTAACAACCCAAACCCGGCCCAAACACTATGGTCGAATACGGATCGTTACGGGGAAAAGCTTTTGAAAACCATTTTGGAAACCCATTAAACTTTGTTGAAAAACTTCGGATTTGATTATCTTGATAACAAAGAAAGAAAAATTCATACTTAGTGTTTATTTAAAAAAACATTTTTAAGTCGAGTTATAAAACAAATTCCAAATGTGCCCGATGGCACGTTAAAAACAATTTTCGTTTTAACTTGGAATACATGTGATTTTAATTTAATTTTAATAATATAGTTTTAAACAAAATATCCAACATATGAGAAAGATAACAAAAATAAAGTTTGAGGAGGCCTTATTACATCCAAAATAAAATAAGCCAATAATAAAATAAAATAACTAAATTTGAAGTTCATTTAGTTCAAGTCCACTTTGCATGGCCACCTCGAGTCCATCCGGCTCCACATCCGCGTCTATGTATCACACCGAAAAATAAAGGAGAAGGTGAGTCACCAAGACTCAGTGATGTAACCCTTCCCCAGTTTAAACATATTCATACACAACATATAACAAATTAATTATGCAAGTTATCATGTGTCCCAACCTAGCCTTGACCATACGCCATCTGTCTACCCCGTTGTGGTACCAAACCACTTTGGTGGTGCCAAACCACTGGTGACATATAGTCACGATGTGCTACCAAAGCACGGTGTCCAGAGACACAAATCGGGTGATGGGGCCAACCCATCGTGTGATACCAAATCACCGCGCGGGCGATCCCATATCTCAAGTGGGGCCAACCCACGGTGGTATTAACCACGAGGATAAGTCGCATCGAGGTGCCAAACCTCTGGAGGTACCAAACCTCACGGTGACCGTAGTCACGGTGTGTTACCAAAACACGGTGCCCGTCGGCACATTATCACCGCCCCCTCCACTCATCAACCCATATCGCAACCATAACAGAGTTTATACATTTATCATATGTATTAAAATAAAACATGCTTCCCAAAAGCATCACAGTAATCTCATATAAACAGAGACTTACCAAGGTTCTCGCTTGTACCATTTAAGGTACCAAATCCATATCTACACCAAGCAGAGTTACAAACAACAAATATTTATCACACATATTAACTGCTATAAGTGTGTATGTACACACCTGATACCAATGAGGAGTCTAAATCCCGAAAACAACCAATCGGCCACACTTAATGTCCTTGCCCCTATATTCGGCCATTCACAAGGGTTAGTATCCTAGGCCATTCGGCCAAAACCATAATACCAAAAGGGTTAAGATTTAACCCGAAAGCCTTACCTAGCGTCCTTGAGTACTAGCCACCAAACTATGTATTTCGTCCCCCCCTACAATCGGCCATTGCCACACTCACATTCAGTAGTCTTCAATTTAAAGGACAACCAAATAACTAACTAAAAGAGATCTTACCCTCACTTACCAAAAACCGAACACTTTAGGAATTAGAGGCTTGAATCAACTGCTTGCGAATTTGGAGTACCTTCTTGATCGCTTGCTAAGGAAGATTCAAGGAAATCTATCCTGCTCAAAAATTCGGCTTAGATGGGTTCAAAGAAGAAAGAGAGATTCAGCACCCAAGTTAAAAATAGATTCGGCTATAACTTGAAAGAAAGGAAAAATAATGGCAAAGAGAGAGTAGGTGTTTTGGTCAGAAATCAAAAGTAGAAGAAGAGAAAGATGGTGATGTAGAAATCGGTTTTGGGAAAATGAAAGAAAGAAAATGTAATAGGTGATTGCTAGCCGAAAATTGAGAAGAAGAGACTTAGCAAATTCGGCACTTAGCAAAAATTGGAGAAAAGAAAAACAAGGGGTCAACTAATGTATTTATAGACTTGCCGTCCACCCCTTCTAATTAATTCAAATAAATTTTGAATTAATCCCATAAATCCTTTGATAATCCAACCAATATCCAATAACCTTCTTAATCTAATAATCCCCTCAATTATCCTACATTTATCACATTATCAAAATGATAATAGTAATATCCTTAATTTATCTTCTTAATATTAAGGAATTAAAAACCAATTAAAATGCTCACAATATCTTATTATCCAAGTAAAAATCTAATTAATAAACCCTTTATACATAATAATAATATCCTCATTATTATCTCTATTATCTAAATAGATAATAAAAAGAATTAAGGAGAAAATCTCTCTCCTTTGTGTAATCCAAACAAAGAACAAAAAGAGGATTTCCACGACTCGAACACAAGCTCTCCCTTGCTCCTTGGTGGCGTCACATATAGCTCTTAAGTGGGCTTACTTTGCCACTTAGTCTAGGCTCACTTTATGTCCAAATTATCCCCATTTATTCTTATAACACCCTCCTGCTAAGGCTCCCTATCTTAAAAGTTAAAAACTAAAATTTCCTACCAAATCGAGCCAACATAAAGCCTTAAATTGATCATTATTATTCCATAAATAATGACACAGCAGTTCATACATAAGAAAAATAATTTATTTCCAAATAGCCCCGTTTTTGGGATGTTACATGTCAGATATCTTTTTCTTCTCATCATGTTGTCATTGCCTTCAACTTCATCCTGTTGGAGTTACAAGCAACTAGCAGCTAGCATAAGGATGAAGCTTAAGCACCAAGTCTCGAGACTTGCAGCAGAAGAAAGAAAGAAGAATAACATAAATTGAAGTAAGAAGAAGAAGCAAAAGAAAATGGAGCTTAGAACTAAATGAAATCTGATGATTTTTATTACATTTGAGATTGGCATACTGCCATTACATATATTGGATGTTGACAAAGGAAATCAAACCAAGTTTCTACCTAATATCAACCTAATCCCACTAAGTTACTTGGAAACTTGAAATAATGACTTGTACACTTTGTATAGCTGATATAATCAGCTTAATCACCATCAAAATGACATAAAATCATAACCTAACATAGTTCAAAATAAACCAAACTAAGTTACACTGTCATTGGATCACAAAACAACAAAATGAGAACTTGGTTCACATAAAATAATGGTTCCAGCATAGCTAGGCTTCATGAGTTGCTTTTGGACGTTGCATGGGCTACATGGGAGGCCATACTTCAACACTCCTCCTTGGTCTCCATGCTGCATACTCCTAGCTTCTTTCTCAGTTGAATTAACCTTGTAGGATTGAGGGCTTTTGTGAAAATATCAGCAGTTTGTTCTTCAGAATTGCAATGAATCAGCTCCACTTCTCGAGCTTGTTCCATCTCCCTTACCACATGTAATTTGATAATGAAATTTGTTCTACCATGGAAGACAGGGTTCTTTGCAATTGCAACAACAGACTTGTTGTCACAGAAGATCTCTGTTGCTGCCCCTTGATATAGATTTAGATCAGCTAAGATTTTTCTTAGCCAAACATCTTGATTAACAGCATTTGCGATAGCAACATACTCAGCTTCTACTGTTGACTAAGCCACAAGATTTTGCTTCTTTGAGCACCAGCAAAACATTGCTGATCCAATGGTGTATGCATATCCAGATGTGCTCCTCATGTCATCACTTGATCCGGCCCAATCACTATCAGTGTAGCCTATCAGCTTTATGTTTTCAGCTTTGCCAAACTGCAATCCATAGCTCAGGGTTCCTTTGATGACCTGAGCACTCTTTTTGCTGCTTGTAGGTGCTGCTCATTGGAGCAATGCCTGAATCTTGATAACATACTAACAGCAAACATAATGTCAGGCCTAATGGCTGTTAAATACAACAAGCAGCCAACTAAACTTCTGTATGAGGTTTCATCAACTTGTTCATAAGCCCCTTGGCTCGATAGCTTCACTCCAACAGCCATTGGTGTGCTTGTTGGCTTGCAATTCTCCATGGAAAACTTCTTTAAGATTTTCAGGGAAAATGTTTGTTGATTTAGGAAGATTCCACTTCCTGTCTGAAACACCTCCATTCCTAGAAAATATGTCATCTGCCCCAAGTCAGACATTTCGAGCATTCTCATCATTTTGTCTTTGAAGTCACCAAGAGATCATCAACATATAGTGACAATGAGTTGTGTTTTAGCTTCATCATTCTTCATAACATACAGTGTTGGCTCACTGATGCTTCTTTGAAATCCCAAACTGATAAGGTAGCTATCAATTCGAGCATACCAAGCTCGGGGAGCTTATTTCAGGCCATATAGGGCCTTTTAAAGCTTGTAGACCATATGTTCCTTGCCTGGCACAATTAAGCCTTGAGGCTGGTCAATATAAATCTCCTCTTCAAGGAGTCCATTTAGGAATGCTGACTTAACATCAAGTTGGTGTATGCACCATTGGTTTTGTGCTGCTAAAGCAACTAACAGTCTTATAGTATCAAGTCTAGCTACTGGAGCAAAGGTTTCCAAGTAGTCTAGGCCATATTTTTGACTGAAGCCCTTGACAACTAACCTTGCCTTCAACTTGTTTAGACTCCCACCAGCATTTTGTTTGGCTCGATAGACCCATTTAACACCTATAATCTTTCTGTTTGAAGGCCTATCAACTAGATCCCAGGTTTGGTTCTTTTCAATCATTTTCATCTCTTCAACCATTGTAGCCTTCCAGCCCTAGTGTGCTTCTACTTCTTCAAAACTTGTTGGCTCCACTATGGCCACTTGGAATCATAAACATCAGCCAAGGATCTAGTTCCTCTGACTGAGACATCATCAATGTCCATTTCTAGACTAGCATGATCAGGTTCTATCTGGCCTGTTATAAGTGCTTCTGAAGTGGCCATTAGCTGATTCTTTTCCCAGTTCCAGTATGCATTCTCATCAAAGACCACATCTCTGCTCACTTGTATTTTCTTTGTTGAAGGGTCTAAGATCCTATAGCCCTTTTTGACCGAGCTGTACCCTACCAAAACACCATGTTGTGCCCTCTTTGACAACTTGTCTCTCTTAACAGATGGGACTTGAGCATGACAAAGGCATCCAAAGACCTTCAAGTGAGCCAATGATGGCTTGAATCCACACCATACCTCAAAAGGTGTTTTGTGAGCCAAAGCCTTTGTTGGAAGCCTGTTCTGAAGGTAAACAGCAGTGTTGACTACTTCGGGCCACATTACTTTGGGCATATTTTTCTGAAACAATAGGCACCTGGCCATATCGAGCAAGCTCCTATTCTTTCTTTAACTCACCCCATTTTGTTGAGGTGTGTACACATTGGTCAGCTGGTGTTTGATGCCTGCATCAATGTAAATTGTTTGGAACTGAGCTTAAATGTACTCAGCTCCATTATCTGACCTAATAGTCTTGAGCTTGCAACCTGTTTCTGTTTCAACTTCAACTTTAAACTTTAAGAACACTTGTGCAACTTCTGATTTCTACTTTAAGAAATAAATCCAACAGAACCTTGAATAGTCATCAATGAAGAGTATGAAGTACTTGTTTCCACTGAGTGATTCAATCTTCATAGGACCACATACATCTGAGTGCACAAGCTGAAGCTTTTCTGAGGCTCTCCAGGCTTGGTTCGAGGGAAATGGCTGTCTAGCCTATTTTCCAAGCTGACATACTTTATAAACATCTTCTTGCTTGATTGTGTCTGTGAAGTTTTCAACCAAGCTGTCACTTATCATCTTGGCCATTGACTTGAAGTTAGCATGCCCAAGCCTTTGATGCCAAAGCTTGGAGTCTTCTGCTGAGGCAGTGTAGGCTGTGTTTGAGCCTCTTGACCAGTTAACTTCAAAACATTTATCAGTCATGGTGACTGACATGAAGTTTGATCCATTTGGATCAGCAATTTGGCACTCCTTGCCTTTGAATACCACTGAGTATCCTTTGTCTAGGAGTTGAGCTATGCTGAGCAAGTTTATGTCTATTTCAGGTACAAGGATCACATTAGAGATAAGCTTGTTGCCGGCTGGAGTGGATATCAACACATCCCCTTTGCCTTCAGCCTTGATAAACTGTCCATTTCCAACCTTAACCTTGGTTTGAAAGCTCCTATCCAAGGTCTTGAAGATGGTTGCATCAGGTGACATGTGGTTAGTGCAACCACTGTCTAGGAGCCATCCTTCTGAACCTT
Source organism: Gossypium bickii (assembly GCA_025503065.1). NCBI lineage: Eukaryota > Viridiplantae > Streptophyta > Magnoliopsida > Malvales > Malvaceae > Gossypium > Gossypium bickii. Next base: position 126,566,936 of record CP106711.1, read on the forward strand.
TCTTTTGGCCACTAGAACATGACACAGCAAAGACTTACTCCTCACGGTCACTGCTTTCTTCAGCTACTCGAGCTTCAGCTTTTGGCTGTTGTTGTTGAGCCTGCCTTGGTTTGCCTTTATTTTTGCAAACCTTTTCAACATGGCCCTTCTTCTTGCAATATTGGCATGTTGCATCTGGCCTAAACCAGCATCTTTCTTCTGGATGACCAGGCTTCTTGCAAAATCTGCAAAGCTGGTCACTGCTCCTTGAAGCATAAGGCTTAGGCCTATTTTTCCAGGTCCTCTTGCCTCTGTAGGAAGGAGTGCTCGAGGAAGCCATGGCCTTGGCTTGGAAAGCACCTTCTTGGTGCTTCTCATTCCTACTTGCCCTCCTTTGCTCTTGTGCATAGAAAGCATTAATCAACTCAGTTAGGTAGATGCTGGAAAGGTCCCTTGAGTCCTCAAAGGAAGATATTTTTACTTCATACCTTTTAGGTAAGGTAGATAGCACTTTCTCCACTATCCTTGCTTCACTGAAATGCTCACCTAGGAGCCTTATGCTGTTTACAACAGCCATTATTCTATCTGAGTACTGTTTTACAGTCTCCTCTTCTTTCATCTTCAAGTTCTCGAAGTCCCTTCTCAAGTTTAAGAGCTGCTGCTGCCTGGTTCTATTAGACCCTTGGAACTCTTCTTTCAACTTGTCCCAAGCTTGCTTTGGTGTCTCACAAGCCATTATCCTTGTGAAGATTACCTTTGACACACAATTCTGAATGCATGACACAGCCCTATGCCTCTTGGTCCTTTCATCAGAATGTTGCCTTATCTGAGCCACAGTTGGATTTGCTCGAAGGGGTGCTGGCTCAACATCAGAAGTCACCACTTCCCACAAATCGAAGGCCTATAGGTAAGTCCTCATCTTAACCTGCCATATGTGGAAACTGTCACCATTAAAGACTGGTGGTGCAGGTAGTGTATAACTCGGTGTAGCCATTCGATTTTGAGTTTAGTAGCAACAGGTCCTCTAAGAATGAAGCTCTGATACCAATTATTAGAGTTATAAGTACCTAGCTACTAAACTGTTTAAAGCTATTCAGCAATCATGGTGCTCCGTAATCGTATTTTCAGAATCTTATGCTTCTTCGGGGTTGGTGCTTGGACGAACTTAGTGAAATTGTTAAGCAGAACAAGGACAAAGGTTATAAAGTGTTTCCAGTTTTCTATGATGTGGATCCATCTAATTTGAAAAAACAGAAAGGAAAAGTTGAAGAAGCCTTTGCGGAACATGAAAAGAGATATGATGAAGATAAGGTCCAAAGGCGGCGAAATGCTTTGACTCAAGTCGCAAACATTAAGGGATGGCATTTAAATCACAGGTAACTCCTCCATATCTTCTCTAGTTTCCAATTTTACTGCTTACATGATGTTCTTCTCTATTTTCATAGTAAAATTTCAATCTCTGTTGAAAATCCTTACTACTTGATGAAGAGACCATGAAACCCAAAACTCCCGATATCAGACTCTTGACTCAAGGCCTTTCAGACAACACTACAAAACTGCTGCCGACCCTCTTAATCAAGAAACAAAAAACCCATCTCTCCCTACCAAAAGAACAAGAAATCCCAAAGAAATATAAACAACACAGACATCATACCCAAAGTAAAATGAAAATTTAGATTTAACCGAGCAAACCCAAAAAACCATATATATTAGAATACATATTATATCAATATATCGACCCATGTCTTAGTGTTGATTTCTTGTTTAGAGACTAAATTCCCTTTTTGTTTGTGTTTATAGGCATGAAACAGAATTTATTGGAGACATCATTAGAAAGATATCAGCAAAATTATGTGAAACATATCCAATTGTCCATGATGAGTTGGTTGGAATTAGTTCACGCTTAGAGGAGTTGTGTGCAAAAATAGATATTGGTGAAGATGATGTCCGAATTATTGGAATTTGTGAAATGGGTGGCGTCGGTAAAACAACCCTTGCAAGAGTTGCTTCCACTCAAATGTCACCTCATTTTGAAGGTAAAAGCTTTCTTGCTGATGTTAGAGAAGTTTCAAACACACATGGACTTGTTTCATTATAGAAACAACTTCTTTCCCAAATCTTGCCTGAGGAATGCTTTAATTTCTTCAATGTTCATGAAGGGAATGCCATAATTAACCAAAGATTATCTAACAAAAAGGTTCTTGCTGTTCTTGATGATGTTGATAACCTACAACACTTAAAATGCTTGGTTGGGAGACGTGACTAGTTCGGTTTAGGGAGCAAAATCATTGTAACAACAAGAGATGAACATTTGCTCCGATCTTACGGAGTTGATGACGTGTATAAGCCTACAACATTGAATGCACATAAAGCACTCCGACTTTTCAATTTGAAAGCTTTTCATGGTAAGACAAGGCTAGAAAATGATTTTAGTGATCTTTCTAAATGTGTTTTAAAATATGCTGGAGGTCTTCCCTTAGCTCTTGAAATTTTGGGTTCCTTTTTGTGTGGCCGAGATGCAACCCAATGGAGAAGTGCAATAGAAAGACTTGAAAGAAATTCTAACAAAGAAATTCTTGACAGGCTTCAAATAAGCTTTGATGGATTGGACCAAACTGAGCAGAGCTTATTTTTAGATATAGCATGCTTCTTTAACGGGAAGGAGAAAGATTTTGTAATGAAAGTATTAGATGGTTGTGAGTTTTTTCCCGATATTGGAATTGATGTTCCCATTAAAAAATCTCTACTAACAGTTAATGAACACAACAAATTGTGGATGCGTGACTTACTACAAGAAATGGGAAGAAAAATTGTTAGGGAAAAATCTATTGCTGAACCTGGAAAATGTTGCAGATTGTGGGCAGAAAAAGATGTTTATCATGTGCTAACAAAAAACACAGTAAGTCATTCCATAAAAACTATATATTCTAGTATTAAAAGGTCTATTATATTTATAAAGTGTTTAAGTGTTTATTTTAAATATTGATAAAGTAAAATGAGTACATTTGTCCTTTATAGTTCTAGAAAGTGTTATTTTTTTTTTTATAAATATTCAAAAAGACATGCACGATATGTATAAAATAGAATGTTGAATAACTTTAGTTGAAAATTGTTTTATTTAGTTTGTTTTTGTTTTATTAATTTCAACAGACAATAAATGATGTTAAACAAGCTTTGATAATCATAAATGTAAATTTCAAGAGTTTGTCTTATGTTTAATTTTTTATTTTTAGGCTACAGAGATGATTGAAGGCATGATCATTGACAATAAAAGGTAAGAAAACATATAAACATGTATTTATGTATAATGTTGATTTTTTTTTGTAAGAATAATAATAATAATAAATCTTCCATGCTTAATATTTCAAAAAAAAATGGGAAAAAGAGTGGTATGTGTTAGTGAAAATGATATAAAAGTATGCATTCATCATTAAGGGTGAGCATTCGATCAAATCTAGTATTCGAGTTAATTGAGTTGACGGTTCCTATCTTATTATCCTAACTTGATTTAATTTTTTTCCGAATCTAGTCAAGTGAAATGAAATTTGAGTCGAGTTGAATCGAGTAAAATTTTTCAAGTTAAATTAAAAAATTAAACATGTCAAATATTAAAATCTTATTATAATATAAGTAATTTCATGTTAGAGAACAGAAATTTAAAATCATATATATTTGAAAAATTTTCTAAAGCAAAATAAGGAAAAAAAAGGATACTTTAGTATAAAAAACTTGAATCGATAATTAATTTATTTAGAGATCCAAAATTATTATTTTAGAAACATTTTTAATTTTTAATTTTTTATAAATTCTTTAGATTTTTTTTAAAAATTTTATAATTTTTCAAAAAATTTAAATTTTTTAAATTTTTTAAATATTTTTAATTTTAAAATTTATTTTTGGATCGAATTTTGTTCATCTCTATCCATTCCATACAGTAGTTAAGGTATGTTTATTGTGGTTTTGAAAGTTCGTTTTATGTATTTTGGTCTAATTGTAATGTCATTTCATTTGGTTATATCTATTTCTTGCATTTTCTGTTTAGTCAAACACTTTTCTTGTGTGTATATCATGGTTTCTAGTTGTGTGAGTTTGTGAATATCAACTCCAATTCTTTGAAGCTGTGTTAATCATATTTGGATATAGGTGTTACAACATAACTTTTTAGATACTAAATGGTTTATATATATAATCATATTTTTGTTTTACCTAGGGAACTGAACAAGACTCTCACTTTGAGTGCGGATGCCTTCTTAAAGATGAAAAGATTAAGACTACTTAAAGTCCTTTGTTGTACAAATTGTTATGACTTCACGTATCTTTCTAATGAGCTACGCTTTTAGATTGGACGGGATATCCTTTAAAATCCTTGCCTTCAAGCTTCCAACCAGAAAATCTTGTTGCACTTCTCCTATCTTATAGCAACATTGAACAACTATGGGAGGAAAACATAGTAAGAACTAACTCATTTGGTCATTGTTTTCTATCTTGTTTTGAGAAGAAAGATGAAATTGTTATTTACATTGAAGAATAACAATAAAAATGAGCTTTCCTATGGTATTCTCTTTTTATCTCTAATTTATTATTGTTTTTAACAGCCGCTGTATAAGTTGAAAGTGTTCAACCTCAAAGGGTTCGAAAACCTGATCAAGGCACCCGACTTCACAACTGCCCCAAATCTTGAAATTTTGGTTTTGAAAGGTTGTACTAGATTAGTATATGTTCATCCATCTATTGGAAATCTGAGCAGTCTTGTTTTGTTAAATTTGAAAGATTGCAGGAACTTTGTAAGTGTCCCAGGGAGCATAGGTGGGTGTAAAAGTTTAAAAACTCTTAATCTTTCTGGTTGTTATAAAGTTGAATATTTTCCAGAGAATTTGCAGCAACTAAAGTTTTTGGAAGAGCTTGACTTAAGTAAAACAGCCTTACAAAAACCACCATCCTTCATTTCTCAATTAAAAAGTCTTCAAGTTTTGTCATTCAGTGGGAGCAAGGTAATTCAAAGAGGAAGGATAAATTCCATGACATCAATGTTACCTTCATTGTTAGGTTTGAGTTCAATACAAAGGCTTAATCTTAGTGACTGCAATCTTTTCGACATTCCTAGTGATATTTGTTGTCTATAATCATTAGAAGAACTTGAACTTAGTGGTAACAACTTCACCAGCATACATTCGTCTTTTTTCAATCTTGATTATCTTGCATTGTCGAATTGCAAGGAGCTTAAATCGTTGCCTGAACTACCAAAAGTATACAATTCAGTCGGTTGGTCTACGTTTAAGGGTATTCACTGCTATAGATTGGCTGAGAACATCGATGCCTTAACATTACTGAAAAAGCATCTAAAGGTAATTCTGTTGAGGTTTTGACAGCACTTAACAGCAGTAAGCAACTATGACTTGAGCAATAAGGCTCAAAGCTTACGATTGAAGAAAGAAACAAAGAACAGAAATTTGCAAGGAGAGAAGAACAAGTAGCAAGAATGGAGAATAAATTGGAATGAAATTCAAATTTTTTTCATACCAACATCATTGGCATACAGCCATTACATATAATGGATGATGACAAAAGAGATTAGAGTAAGTTTCTACCTAATGTCAACCTAGTCCCACTAATTTCCATAGAAACTTAAAATACTTGACTTGCACACATTATATTGCTGATATAGTCAGCTCAACCACCATCAAATCACATAAAATATTAACCTAACATAATTCAAAATGAACTAGACTAAGTTACATTGTCATTGGATTACAAAATATCAAAATGAGAACCTAGTTCACATGAAATAATGGTCACAACACAGCTAAGCTGCTCAAGCTGCTTTTGGATGTTGCATGGGCTGCATGGAGTGCCATATTCGAACACTTCTCCTTGGACTCTATGCAGCAAACTCCTATTAGATCTCTCAATTTGCAAAACCTTAACTTATTGAAAGCTTTTGTTAAAATATCAACAGCTTAATCTTCAGAGTTGCAATGTATCAATTTGATTTCTTTAGCTTGCTCCATTTCTCGAACAACATGGAGTTTAATGTTAAAATGCTTGGTTCTTCCATGAAAGACAGGATTTTTGGCAATTGCAACTGCTGATTTGTTATCACAATAAATCTTTGTAGCACCATTTTGATTGAGGTTTAAATTAGTCAAGATTTTTCTAAGCCACTTGGCTTGATTTACTGTAGCAGCAGCAGCAGCAATATACTCAGCCTCTGCAATTGATTGTGCTACCAAGCTTTGCTTCCTTGAACTCCAACAAAACATGCTTGAACCAAGAGTGAAGGCATATCTGGAGGTACTTCTCATGTCATCACTTGAACCAGCCCAGTCACTGTCAGTGTAGCCAACCAAATTCAAATGGTCGGCTCTTTCAAATAGCATAACATAGTTCAGGGTCCCTTTGATGTATCTAAGGACTTTTTTAGCAGCTTTATGACGGCTTTCATTACAGCAATGCATGAAACAAGAGAATAAACTCACAGCATACATTATGTCTGGTCTAGTGGATCTTAAGTACAATAAACACCCTACTAGACTTCTGTAAGATGATTCACATACCTCCTTAAAATCACCTTGGCTCGATAGCTTTTCACCAATAGCCACTGGAATGCTTATTGCTTTGCAATTTTCCATTGGAAACTTACTTAAAATCTTTGTAGCAAAGGCTTTCTGACTTAGACATATTCCCTTCTGAGTTTGAGAGACTTCCATGCCTAGGAAGTAGGTCATCAGCCTCAAGTCAGACATTTCAAACATCTGTTTCATTTTTGTCTTGAAATCAGCAAGTGTAGCTTCATCTCCTCCTGTCACCAGTAGGTCATCTACATACAATGAGACAATGAGCTGTGTTTGAAGTCTTTTCCTATGAACATACAGTGTAGGCTCACTAATGCTCCTATTGAACCCCAGGCTGATCAAGTATCCATCAATTCTACTATACCATGCTCTTGGGGCTTGCTTCAAGCCATACAAGGCTTTGTTCAGCTTGTACACCATATCTTCTTTTCCTGTCACCTGAAACCCTTGTGGTTGATTAACATAGATCTCTTGTTCGAGGTAGCCATTAAGAAAGGCTGATTTCACATCAAGCTGGTGGATTTTCCAGTTCATTTGAGCTGCCAAGGCAATTAGCAGTCTTATTGTATCGAGCCTAGCCACTGGAGCAAATGTCTCCATGTAATCTAGCCCATATCTTTGGCTGAATCCTTTCACAACCAGCCTAGCTTTTAGTTTATTCAGACTTCCATCTGCATTTAGTTTAGCTCGATAAACCCATTTAACTTCTATGACCTTTCTATTTGAAGCCTTTCAACCAGCTCCCAGGTTTTACTCTTCTCAATCATGTGCATTTCATCAACCATGGCCTGTTGCCAACCTTGATGTCCTTAAGCTTCTTCAAAGCAGGTTGGTTCTACAATGGCTACTTGTGCCCTCTCATAAACATCTGCTAGTGACCTTGTTCCCCTCACTGGGACATCATCATAATCAATTTCAACACCTTCTCTGTAACAGCCCGAATATGACCCTAATCGGAACGGTGGTTTCGGGACCACGAATCCGAATTAGAAAAGTATTTTAATTATTAATTTGATATTTATGTTATGTGGTCAAGCATGTGCTAAATTATTATATATTAATTTGTGTGTTTGAGTGACTAATTTAGATGAAAGGATTAAATTGCATAATTAGTGAAATAGTTGGTCATTATAAAGGGGTGACTAAATTGAATTGTTGCTTGAATTAAGGGACTTGCATGTCAAATTGCCCTAAAATAATTCTAGTGGACGGCAACATGATGAGAAATCATTAAAATTGTTTATTTTATAATTATATGAAGTTAGTGGGATGATAATTTATTCATTGATATTAGTAAATAAGAAAAGAAAAATTTTATTATCTCTTTCTCTCCATCTTCTTCTTCACGAAAACACAAAGAAAAAGGGAAGCTAACATCTTTGTTTCATTCGGCCATTTCATGTCAAATTGAGGTAAGAATTAAGCTTGATTCTTTGTAAATTTTAGCACTTTTAAGCTAGTCATCTTGAACACTATCAAGCCCATGTGAAAATTTTGGAACATTCACCATGATCTAGGTTCGGCCATGGGAGGATATTTTGATTTTCTTTTGTTTGATGATAGAATGTTAAACATAGGTTAGGAATCAACATGTTTGAGTATGAAAATTTATATGAAATGGATGAGTGATGGTTTAGCTTATATGAAAATTTTATGAATGAAGGTCTAAATGCTAAACATACGGTTTGTTTAGTCTAGTATAGTGAAGAGGAAGATTCGGCCCTCATGTAATAAATTCAAATTTTATATGAATTGAGTGTTCTTTGCTTTGGGAATTAAATTGCAAAAAGGTTAAAATTGTGGGGACATAATGGTAATTTAGGAATTATATGTTATGATAGAATTTAAGAATATATGATGACTTGAATAAGAAAAAGAAGCATTCGACTTTAGTTTAATAAAGTATAAATTGTTATATTTTCGAATGATTGGGAAATTGGAAAATTTTCCAATTGTGTATTTTGAGCTAGAATGAATGAAACCTTATTTGAATGAGCTCTTTTTGAAACTATATTAGATCAAGGACGGAAAGAACCGGAATCGGATCGGGGGAAGGCTAAATTAAACGAGTAGCCGGAAAATCTTAACTCATCCATCACCAAAGTAAGTTTATAAGCAATTAGTTGTAAATAAATAAATATTAAATTGAAATGTATGTTTCCAAATGAAATTTTATCTAAAGTCTTGATGGCCGAATGTGATATGTGATTTTAAATATGATTGCTGAATGCGATAATATATGATCATGGACATGTAATTATTATATAAATTTCTTGGTTAGTTGAATTATGTATAAGTGTATATAAATTTTATAAATGTGATAGGATATGAGATTATACATGGATATCAACAGAATGTGGGTTGGATTATGTATGGAATGTATATATATATTTTCGGGGTTGAATGAATGGTTATAAATTGAGTAGAGGTTTAAATGTAGGCTTTAAGTTAGTGAGTATTAGTTAATTGTGTATCATGAAATGGATGATTGTGGCGATTGAATACATAATTATGTGTTTAATTGAGTGTGGCCGAATGTGATGTTATGTTAAAGAAAGAAAGATCGGGTTGAGTGTGTGTCTTTATGTGTGTTTATATTTATAATATGTGAATATATATATATGTTATGTATAAGGGGAGAATTGTTAATGAGCACTGTGTGTGCGAAAATGTTAAGTAACGGCTCTATGTGAGCGATACGTTACGGGATGAAGGCACTGTGTATATGGAAATGTTAAGTAACGGCTCTATGTGAGTGATACGTTACGGGATGAAGGCACTGTGTGTGCGGAAATGTTAAGTAACGGCTCTATGTGAGCAATACGTTACGGGATGTTGGCACTAAGTGTGCGGAAATATAAAGTAATGGCTCTATGTGAGCGATACGTTATGGGAGTAGTACTATGTGTACGGTTCTCGGATTCCCTAACGACGAAAACACTTAGTGAAGGTAAACAAGAGGGTCAAGTATGTACGTGTTATATGATAGTTCCTTCTTGGTATAAATTGGTAAGTTATTTTGGTATGGAAATTGAATATGTGATATTCGGTTTTATTTGGAGACCAAATAGATATGATATTGGTTATTGGCAACATATTATAGGTGTTGATGTTGCAATCAAATTAATGGTTAAGTTGAGTTGAGTAGAAACTTTATAATGTTTGGTTATATTTACTTCCTTGTTTATAACTTACTAAGCTATTTAAGCTTACATGTTGTGTTTGTTACATTGTTTTATAGATCTTTAAATTTGAAGCTCGAGCTCGGGGATCCTTGTCGAAATCAAACACACTATCAACTATCTTTGGTACCCTTTGAACTTTTGGAACTATGGCATGTATAGGCTATATTACTCTTTTGAGTTTATTTTGAATATGATGTATACATTTGTATAAGCCATGCGAAAATGACTTGTCCATCTTGTAACCCTTGGAAATTTATATTTTGGCTTGATAATTATGTTTAGTTGTGATTTTGGTTGATTTATTCTTAGTATATATATAAGTATGGTTGATGTATAGAGTTTAAATGAAAAGGAGTAAGGATGTTATACACTAGTTAACCATATTTTGCAATGAAACAGTTTTTGGTTAACAGCAGTGATGTAATTTTGAAAAATCACCAAAAATAGGATAAATTGAATTAAAGAGTGAATAATATATATAATTAAATATTATTATGTCTATTTTCATATGGAAGAAACAAAGTAGGCAAAGGAATTTTATATTATGAGATATTTAAATTTTAGTGAGACTGGTTCTGAATGACTTTGTGAATCCCTGTTCTGTCTTGGAAAAATTGTTAAAAATTGTACGAAACTAATCATGGAGAATATTTTATATACATAAAATCCTTAATGAGTCTATTTTTTATTGAAATAAACAAGAACATTATTGAAATTTTGTACAATGAGATAACTAAGTTTTTGTAAAGATAGGTCAGAATCATCAAATAGTGAAATAGGGAAAACTTTGATGAATAAACTGTACTAATTGGCCATATTAAAAATTCTATAAAAATTATAGTAAGAAGATATATGAGTCTGGTTTAAATTAAAATTTACGGATCTAAATTTAGAGTTTTGTAACTCGAGTTATGGTCAATTTAGTTAACATGACACAGTTGGACAGTTTTAATTTTTATGCTCCGAATTAGTAGTCAAGTCTAGTAATGTCTCATACTCGACTCCGGCAACGGTCTCGGGTAAAGGGGTGTTACATTCTCGATCAGCTTCAATCTGACTTATTGTGATTTCTTCAGAAGTAGCAACTAGCACATTCTTTTCCCAGTCCCAACATGCCTTCTCATTGAAGATCATTAAGGGATTAAGAACTCTATAGCCCTTTTTGATCGAGCTGTAGCCCACCAATATACCTGGTTGAGACCTTCCATCAAGTTTGCCTCTTCTGACTGCTGGAATTTGTGAGTAACATAGACAACCAAAGATTCCAAGATGAGCCAGTGATGGTTTGAACCCGAACCATGCCTCAAATGGAGTTCTATGAGCCAGGGCTTTGGTTGGGAGTCTGTTTTGTAGATAGGCTGCAGTGTTTACTGCTTCTACCCACAAAGTCTTTGGTACATTCTTCTCAAACATGAGACATCTGGCCATATCAAGCAAGCTCCTATTCTTCCTCTCACTGACCCCATTCTGTTGAGGAGTATAAACATTTGTCAACTGGTGTTTGATGCCAACATCAGTACAAATGGCTTGGAACTAAGTTGAGGTGTATTCAGCTCCATTGTCTGATCTAAGTGTTTTCAGCTTACAACCAGTTTCTGTTTCAGCCTGTGCTTTAAACTTCAACAATACATGAGCCACTTCTGATTTTTGTTTTAAAAAATAAATCCAGCAATATCTTCAATAATCGTTAATGAACAAGACAAAGTACCTGCTTGTACTGAGTGACTCAGTCTTCATAGGACCACACACATCAGTGTGCATGAGTTGGAGCTTGTCTGATGCTCTCCACGCTTGATCCAAAGGAAATGGATGCCTGGCCTGCTTTCCAAGCTGACATACTTCACAAACTCCTTCATGGATCACTGTGTTAGTAAAGTTTTCAACCAGACTTTCATTTGCCATCTTGGACATGGATTTAAAGTTGACATGTCCAAGTCTTTGATGCCAGAGCTTGGAGTCTTCAGTTGAAGCAGCATATGCTGAGTCCATGTGGTTTGTCCAATCAACAACAAAGCTTTTATCAGCCATTGTGACTGACATAAGCTTGGATCCATAAGGGTCATTGATTTTGCACTCCTTGCCCTCGAACACAACAGTGTAGCCCTTGTCTAGCAACTGTGCAATGCTTAATAGGTTTCTATCTATTTTAGGCACTAACAACACATTGGAAACTAGTTTATTGCATGTAGGTGTGTATATCAATACATCACCTTTACCTATTGCCTCAATAAAATGACCATTTCCCACCTTGACCTTGGCCTTGAAGCTTCTGTCTATTGACTTAAATATAGTAGCATCAGGTGTCATATGATTGGTGCAACCACTGTCCAGAAGCCATCCCTTGGTAGCTTTCTCTTTTGCAGCTGAGCATGAGACTGCAAAGACTTATTCTTCATGGTCACTGCCCTCTTCAGCTACTCGAGCCTCAGCCTTCAGTTTTTGATATGGTGCCTGCCTTGGCTTGCCTTTAGACTTGCAAACCTTCTCAACATGGCCTCTCTTCTTACAATGCTGGCATACAGCATCTGGCCTGAACCAGCATTTATCCTCAGGATGACCTGGTCTTTTGCAAAACTTGCAAAGTTGTTCTCCATCCTTTGCAACATCAGGCTTAGGCCTGTTCTTTCAAATCTTTTTGCCTTTGTAGGAAATATTGCTCGGGGATGATTTAGTTTTGGCCTGGAAGGCACCTTCTTGGTGTGTTTCCCGTCTACTGACCCTCCTTTGTTCCTGAGCATACAATGCATTGATAAGCTCAGTCAAGCAAATGGTAGCTAGGTCCCTCGAGTCCTCAAGGGATGAGATTTTTGCCTCATATCTCTCAGGCAGTGTTGAGAGCACTCTCTCCATGATTCTGGCCTCACTAAACTCTTCTCCTAGCAACCTTATGCTGTTAACCACAACTATAATCCTGTCTGAATACTACTTCACTGTTTCTTCTTTCTTCATTTTGAAATTCTCAAAATCTCTTCTCAAGTTTAGGAGCTGCTATTGCCTGGTTCTTTCACTGCCTTGGAACTCCTCCTTGAGTTTGTCCCAGGCCTGCCTTGGTGTTTCACAAGCCATGATCCTGGTAAAAATTACATCTGATACACAGTTTTGGCTGCATGACATGGCCTTGTGCCTTTTGGTCTTTTCTTTAGCATGTTGCCTCATCTGAGCCACTGTTGTTTTGGCTCGAAGGGGTGCTGGCTCAATGTCTGAGGTCACAACTTCCCACAGATCGAAGGCCTGCATGTAAGTCCTCATCTTAACCTGCCATATGTGGAAGCCTTCTCCGGTGAAGACTGGTGGTGCAGCAGGTGAAAAATTAGCAGCCATTTGTTTTTAAGTTTTCAATGTAACAGGTCCACTGAGAATAAGGCTCTAGATACCAATTGTTGGGGTTTTGACAGCACTTAACAGCAGCAAGCAACTGTGACTTGAGCAACAAGGCTCAAGGCTTACGATTGAAGAAAGAAACAAAGAACAGAAATTTGCAAGGAGAGAAGAACAAGTAGCAAGAATAGAGCATAAATTGGAATGAAATTCAAATGTTTTTCACTACCAACACCATTGGCATACAGCCATTACATATAATGGATGATGACAAAAGAGATTAGAGCAAGTTTCTACCTAATGTCAACCTAATCCCACTAATTTGCATAGAAACTTAAAATACTTGGCTTGCACACATTATATTGCTGATATAATCAGCTCAATCACCATCAAATCACATAAAAATTAACCTAAAATAATTCAAAATGAACTAGACTAAGTTACATTATCATTGGATTACAAAATATCAAAATAAGAACCTAGTTCACATGAAATAATGGTCACAGCACAGCTAAGCTGCTCGAGCTGCTTCTGGATGTTGCATGGGCTGCATGGAGTGCCATATTCGAACAAATTCGTTAATATCTTTGTTTCTTTCATAGTCTCATAATTAGTCATAGTGATAGTTACAAACAACTAGAGGTTTATTTTGCAGGTATTTGGAAATTCAGCAGAAATGTTTAGTTTTACTCTACCTGGAAGTGAAATCCCAGAATGGTTTAGTCAACAAAAAGGTGACTCTTCGATTAAGATAGATTTGCCTCTGGAAGTTTGGAATGATGATTAATGGATAGGAGTTGCTTTGTGCTGCATTTTTGTCAGTGATGATGCTTCAAGGGTTGAGGAACTCGTGTTTAAAGTTGTATCTGGACTTTCTAATTTCAAGGGTAGAAATCCTCGAGAGTTCATGAGGGGTATCTGCACTTTTGGGCCTGTTGAACCCGTAATGAAGGACCACATTTACATTCGTTATTTCTCACGTGACCAGATGTATTGAAATTTATGGACATCAGATTGGTTAGATCAGGAATGCGGTGAACTTGAGTTGTCTTTCGTAAGAGGGATTTGCTTTGACAGTGTTAAAGTGAAGAAGTGTGGTGTTAGATTAGTGTATGAGAGAGATTTGGAAGAGATGGAACAAATACAAGAGCTGCATAGTAGTCAATGTTGTGAAAAGATATCCAGCAACACTCTACCGGTGATGGATCAATAGGTAACGGTTCCTTATAAAGCGAAAACGAAATATCTATGAGGAGATGGATGAAGGGCTGCAACCAAAAAGGATGCAAAAAGTTTTCAATTCTATAATGGGCAGACTGTGGTAAACTACTTCATTACTATTAATTCTTTCTTTTAGACATTTTTTAATCTAAGGTATTATTTACAGTTTTTTATTTCATTTAAAGTATTCAATTATGATATTTTACTCCATAACAAATGAGATATAATCTTTCAAATATATGTAATTAATTTAAAATTTTTAAACATATACACGAACTCATATTTTATGCATATCCCAAATTTGGATAACATTTTTTTTTTCATAACATTCAAAATATTATTCATTTAATTTATTATTTTTATATAGTTAAATTTTCTAATCACAGATGGAAGAAATATAATCAGTGGGAGATAAGATGTGGAAGAAATTTGATTGCTCCATGAAGAAGCAATTAATAAGTAAGCTGCAAATCCTTTAAAGATACTTAGATTATAACCATCCTTTTATCTTTGTTATTAACTAGTTTCGTCAAGTAAAATTGTGGTTTCATTTTTGTTCAAAATTATTAGAGACCAAAGTATGTGTTAGATGTGATGTGTATGTCTAGTTTCATCGTTTAAAATTTTTTTTATATATTTAAAAGGTACGACAAATATTAAACATGAATAATATAGGCATAATGTTAAATTTAGTTCTCAACGATCATATTTTTTTGTCACTTTAGCCCTTCTTCTTTTTTAGCTAGATTTGGCCATCAAATTTTTAAAAAGAGTCAAATTTGAGTATCAACCTTTTAAAACAGAATTGAAATGATATACTTTTTAACAAGAATACTAACTAAAACATTAAAATTTTAAACACGACCTGCATGACAATTTACGTGCACTCCAAGCTAAACTTTTTTAATTCTTATGAAAATTTTATATATTTTTAAATTTTTAAATTTTTGTTGTTTTTGAATTATTTATTGGTGTGACATATAAAAGAAATCATGTTATATTAGCATGATGTGCACATGGACTATCATGCCAGTTGCCACACCAACAATGTTAAAAAATAATGTTTTAGTCATCATTTCCGTTAAAAAAACAATTTGAATCTTTTTTGAAAGGTTAAAGGCTAAAATTAGCTCAGAAAAATAATAAGGGCCTAAATGACAAAAAAATGTAAATGTTGAGAACTAAATTTATCATTATACCAATAATATAAAATGTTTTGGATATAATTGTTGGATCTGGTGCCCTAAGTGTAGCATATTCGTTTGTAAACTTATAATTTTTTCGAATAGATTGATTAATAAATCAAATTCATTGATTACATTAATAAATTTTGTATGATTGTCCTAATATGGTTTTTGCAAGCAAAGCAAAATATAAGTAAATATTAGCTCATTGGTTGTCTAATGATTAAACTAATACTAAGCGGTATTACCTGGTCAAATCATAATATAGAAAGACAACTTGTATTAGTAGATGAATCTAAACATGTCTTTAGTCTAATCGAAAATGAGCAAATCAATTGAAAGACTAATATATCATCTATCAAGTCCAATTGGGAAGATGTTTTGTCTTGGGAACCGGAGCAGATGACTCCTAGAAGATAGAGACATAGATGTGACTGATTGGACTGGCAGTACATCAAACTGGACCCAAAAAGAATAGATCCTGAATCCATTGATGGATTTATTCACTTGTGATGTTCATAGTGAGGCATACCTAAATCCTGAGTGGATGACAGACTATGTATGCGTGACTTGTATACTTTGATGTAAGTAAAAGCCTAAGTTCAAATAGATAAGGAACCGAAAGCTAGTACGTTGAGTATACGACTTCTGTAGTATGTAGCGTCATTCAGAATAATGGAATTCATAGCCCGACACATGAGTAAATGATATCCTCTCATTGGCATTACGTGGTTGATGAAAAGTAAACGTGGCACAATGGATTCCAAAATAAGAAAAAGAAAATATTTTAGTATGATAAACTTGAATTGTTAATTAACTTAGCTAGGTTTCCAAAATTATTCTTTAAAATTCATTTACGAATACAATTTTGCTGACCCCTAATAGGTTAGGAGTATTTTTATTGTAGTTGTGAAAGTTCATTATATGTATTTTGGTGTAATTGTAATGTCGTTGCATTTGGTTGTATCTATTTTCTTGCATTTTTTTTTTCTTTAGCCAAGTACTTTTCTTGTGTGTATATCATGGTTTCTAGCAGTGTGAGTTTGTGAATATCAACTCCTATTCTTTCAAGCTATGTTATTCAAATTTGGATATAGGTGTTATATATGCGTATGCTTTTAGCATGAGCATATTCATTTTACTTTTTTACTTTTTCATTGTTCTTGAGATTCCTTAGAAAATCATATCTTCACATCTATATCTGAATACATGTTGGATATAAGAGTTAGACATAAACATTTTTAAAAAAAAAGGCGATGAAGCAACATAGCTTTTTAGATACTAATTTTTTTTGTATATCTATAATCATATTCTTGTTCTACCTAGGAAAATGAACAAGACTCTCACTTTGAGTGTGGATGCTTTCTTGAATATGAAAAGATTAAGACTACTCAAGAGTCCTTTGTCAGTCAAATTGTTGTGATCTCACATATCTTTCTAATGAGCTACGACTTTTAGATTGGATGGGATGTCCTTTAAGATCATTGTCTTCAAATTTCCAATCAAAAAACCTTGTTATACTTCTCTTATCTTATAGGAACATTAAACAACTATTGAAGGAAAGCATAGTAAGAATTAACTCATTTGGTCATTTTTTTCCATCTTTTTTTTTATAAGAAAGATCAAATTTTTATTAACATTGAAGAATAACAATAAAAATGAGCTTTCCTTTGTTGTTCTCTTTTTTTCTCTAATTTGTTATTGTTTTCAACATGCCTATATAAGCTGAAAGTGCTCAGCCTTGAAGGGTCCAAAAACTTGACCAAGGTACCAGACTTCACAACTACCCCAAATCTTGAAATTTTGGTTTTGGAAGGTTGTACTCGATTAGTATGTCCATCCATCTGTTGGAAATCTGAGCAGTCTTGTTTTGTTAAATTTGAAACATTTTTTGGAAGCGTAATAAAATATCTGAAATATTAATTTTTTATTACACACAAATAAACACAATACAAATATAAACTCTTTTTCTCTCTATACTAGTTGCTGCTAGCTAGTTTTTCCTTTTTATAACTCATAACACTTTTCTTTCTTCTTTTTTTCTTTCAAGCTCACTAACGTTTTCACAGAAACTCATTTAATTTAATTTCATAAGGCTCTATTTACATATTTATAAGCATAGTAAACAGACTTAAACTTTATCAAGCCTTGTCGTTTAAAACTATTCAAGATGCTACCATCATTATCCTTTGTCCTTGATTTTTCATGAAACTTCTAACATGATAATCCTTTATCATTTGTGTATGCCAATTTGCAAAGTTGCAGGCCACTTTGCAATTCAATTTCTTTGCCACGTTTCCATGAGGTTGAAAGTCAATTCAGATAGAAATTCTTTGGTTGCAATTTTTATGCCAACTTTGAAAGTCGGTTTGTTTTCTAACACTCCCCTTCAAACCGAACTTTTCATTCCAAGCTTTTCTTTGAGTTTATGGAATATGTCTGCTTTCAATGGCTCCGTAAAAATGTCTGCCAATTGATCTTCTGTTCTATAGTAAATTAACTCCACATTTTATTTTTCACTTGCTCTCGAATAAAATGATACATTTTATCGATATGCTTGCTTCGACTATGAGACACTGGGTTCTTTGCAAGAGATATTGTGGAATTGTCAACATAAATTGTAATTGGACCTTCTTGTATAATAGATAATTCACCCAAAATATTCTTCAACCAAATTTCTTGACACGTGCATGTTGCAACAGCCATGTATTCTACTTTACATGTTGAGAGGGCTACTGTTTGTTACTTTTTCGATGACCATGAAAATGTCACAGAGCCAATATGGAATAAATATTTGGATGTGCTTTTGTGATCATCCAAGTCACCACCATAATCACTATCTGAATAACCAACCAATTTTGAACTCTGTGAGTGTGTATAAAATAAACCATGATCCATCGTACCTTTGATGTATCTCAAAATTCTCTTTGTTGCAATCAGGTGATCTTGTTTTGGCTTCTCCATGTATCTGCTAACTATTCCCACTACATACATACATGATGTCTGCCTGCATGATAATCAAATATCTTAAACTTCCAACGATACTTTTAAAAAATGTTGGATTTACTGACTCTCTGGATGAATCAACACTTAATTTCTTGCATGGTTCTACTAACACTTAATTTAATGGCTTGCAATCTTTCATTCTGAATTTTCTTAAAATCTGTTTCGCATTCTTCTTTTGAGACACAAATGTTTCATCTTTCATTTGTTTTACTTCGACTCCAAAAAAGTATGACATTTCACCAATATATTTCATTTCAAATTCTTTAGTCATATCTTTCTTAAAGTCATTGAATATACTTGGATTGTTTCCCGTGAAAATCATATCATCCACATATAAGCACACGATCATGATGTCACCAACTTTATTTTTCTTCATATATAGAGCTTGGTCGTATGGGCTTTTCATGAACCCGTTCTTCTGAAAGTATTCTTCTATTCTTGTGTTCCATGCTCTTGAGGCTTGCTTCAGTCCATATAAAGCTTTTTTCAAGCGATAAACTTTGCCTTCTTATCCTTGTTTGCTATATCCATATGGTTGTTCAATGTAGACTTCTTCTTTCAGGTAGCCATTAAGGAACGCTGACTTCACATCCATCTGATAAATTTTCCATTATTTTATGCTGCAATTTCCATGAGAAGCCTTATAGTAACAATTCTGGCGACAGGAGCAAATATTTCATCATAGTCCACACCATATCTTTGCTTGTAGCCTATTGCATCTAGTCTTGCTTTGTATTTCTCCACTTTTCCCTCTTTGTTGGTCTTCATTTTGTACACCCATTTGACTCCAATTAGACTATGTCCTTCTGGTACACTTGTTAGCTCCCATAGGTAACAACCCATTCTTTAGTGGGGTCAAAAATAGTGGTTTCGGGGCCACAAATCCGATGAGTAAGTTCGTAAATATTATTTAATGAATATTTACGAATCGAATATGGTTTTAAAAATATTTTTATTGTAATTTATGTGATATGAATGATTAATTAAGTTCAAGTGGTAAGACCCTATGGTCAAATGGTTTTTGAAAATGAGGCATTAGGACCTCGTTTTTATAAACTGAGTCGTAAATATTTATAAATTTTATTAATGTGGTATTAAAGTTTAGTTGAAAAATTTAAACATTTTGATAGTTAATTAAGCGAAAAGGATTAAATCATAAAAGTTGAAAAATTCAATCGCTCTTAGTTTAAAGGTGTTAATTGATTAAAAAATTTTAATTGGATGGCCTTATTGAGTAAATTAGCCATCCTAAAGATAGTGGGACAGCAAGGTAACTTTAAAGTTTTGTTTTATTTATGTATAGAGGTTGAAATAATTAAAAATAAGTATTATAATTAAAATAAAGATGAAAATTATGATTTGTTTTCTTCATTCTTCTTTAAACACCAAATGTCACCATGGATAAAGAAAGAGAGAAGCTCCAAGCTTCAGCCAAACAAAAATGGATGCATGTAAGTGATTCATTTATCAGTTTTTTGTAATTTTTATGTTTTTGATATTGTTGCAACTAGGTCTAGCTAGCTCGTACCTTTAATTATGAAAATGTTAAAGATTTTGAATGTTTTCATTGATGAACCTTGTGATTTTAGATGTTAAATGATGAATTTGAGGTATTAGTTGTTATTTAATAGTATTTTATTAAGTGATTTTTGATAAATTTACTGATTAGGGACTAAATTGTTAAAATAGTAAAAATACAAGGATTTGATGTGAAATTGTTGCAATAATGGGCTGTATTAGATGCCATAAGTATTCATCTAGGCTCAATTTTGGGTAAAAATGGGTAATTTGCCTGTTTTAAGCTCAAGGACTAAATTGAATAAAAGTAAAATTTTAGGGGCAATATTGTAAAAATGTCAAAATTGACTAAATTGCATAAAATAATTTTTTTTACTATCTAAATTAATAAATTGAATTAAATTATCAATTTAGATCAAGATGGGGTGGAAAATTGAGGAGAACGGAAAATTACCAAAATGCCCCTATACTTTAACATTTCTGTAATTTAGCCAGGTAAGTTCGTATGAACTAAATTTTGTATAATTCTGATTAATTGAATGTTATTATGTGATTCTATGTTGATTGAATCAATATATATGTTATTATAAAATTTATTGAGTGAGAAAACGATGAAAATTCAACGATGGACGACGATTATCGAGCCTCATTTAAACCTTAGGAATATATAGGATACAAATGACATGTCATTAGGGTTACCATGTTTCGGGTGCTGGTCTTAAATGTCCTATCGGTGGCTGAGTTTCGGCATGTGTTGCGGATACTTGACAACTTGTGTGAGCAGCACCGTGTAGCTACGTTCCGATTAACAACTTGTGTGAGTAGACCAGGTTACCATGTTTCAGGTGTTTGTCTTGAATTTCCTACCGATGGCTGAGGCCCAGCATTAGTTGCGGATACTCAATAGCTTGTGTGAGCAACATCGTGTAGCTTACATTCCGACCGACAGCTTGTATAAGTAGACCCATTTTACAGCTTGTGTGAGCTACGACTATATGTTTAGCACACTTTGTGTGAGCTTTCCCGCGTACCCGGTATTATTCTAAGTGGTTCAATAGGCATGAAAAGGGATGAACCAGTAAGGGTTCCAAATGATTTCACTATGACAATTATAGAAGGGTATAATGTATCTATGATCAAGTAAGAACATCCATGATTATGAAAAGTATGATTTAAATGATGCTATGTTTATGTACCATATCTTACCAAGTTATGATATAGCTAAGTTATATATTTAATCACTAACTTGTGACTATGATTAATGCTATGTTTATGTCTTATATGTTATGCAAATGAAATGGTAAGTGTTCAATATGAATTAAGATATGTATGCACGAAACTCATTGAAATGGTGATACATGGAAAGCATGATATGTTTTGAGATGGATGATAAATCGTAATATACACATATTTTAACCTCGCATTTAGCATACATTTGGATGAATTATCCCTTTAATTATGGAATTTGATGCTCCTAATCCTTTGTTTTCATGTTTTATACTCAGGAAAGCATAGGAGAATGAAAAGAACGAGAAACGGGCCAAAAATAGAGAAAATGGGCCAAACTGAGAAATCAACACGGCCTAGAATTCACCACACGGCCGTGTCTCTTTAACAGGCTCGACCAAGGGCCTGGCCCCGAATCACACGGGCGTGTCCCTACCGTAGCAAAAAAGAATTTCACTCGGATTAGGATACTTAGAAGTAAAGAAACACATTCTGAAGTCTATATAAACACCCTAAGTATGACCTAAGGGAGGAGGTGGCCCAAGGCAGCCAGAGAGGGCTGAATACAGGGAATTACTCGAAGGAAGCCAGTTGATCCATCCCAGAAGTCGGAATCACATTCGAGACTGAAGACTTCTCCTTCAATTCTTTCAGGGGGTTTTAAGGTTTTCTTTATGTTTTGTTATTTTTCTTCTGAGATGTATCCTTTTATGAATATGAACTAAACCCCTCAAATACCTGAGGGGGATGAAACCTGAGACGGATCTTGTTATTATTTTTTGAACTATATGATATATATTTGATTTGTTCTTAATTATGTGTTCTTAATTCTTGCTTTGATATCCCAAGATATTGATTCAAGTATTGATGTGCTTATTCAGTGGAGCAAAAATCCCTATTTAAGAGTAGATCTAGCATAGTTAAGTGGAGTTGATCGCACTCCTAGAAATAGGACGACAAAATCTGTCGGATTAGGGTCAAACCTGATATGGGAGTCCATAGCTCGAGTTAATGCAATTCTAGGGGTTTTAATGAGAAAGAAATTTCAATTAATCAACCTAGGGTTAGACGTTAGTAGCCTCGAAAGAGGTATTAATATAAATTAGGGAATCTTACAGATCAAGTCAAATAAATAAATTGTCTGGTTCAGAGTTAGATAACAAGTGAAGTCTAGGTGGATTCTTCCTCGAGTATTGTCTTAATCAATTGATTTTCCCCAAAAGTATTTTTCCTCATTCATTCTTTGTGCCTTGGCATCCTTAGCTTAGCAATTAGCTAAATAAACATCAATCCTCTTTAATTTAGGCTAGATAATAAAAAGAAAGTCAGTACTAGTACTTTTGGTTCCTTTGGGTTTGACATTCCGGTCTTGCCACTAAGCTATACTACTTCTCGATAGGTGCGTTTGCCTCAATCGTGGTGATAGTTAGTTTCTAGGTTAGATCATTCATTATATAAATTTTAAGACTTTCAGACACGATCAATGGATGATAATTCCAATTTAATTATGCTTGAGTATAATGGTTATCCATGTCAAATTCATATGAATCATGTTTAAATGAACTAACATGTGTTGTTGATGTGCTTAGGCTTATGCCAAGCTTGTGATGCTTATGAATATACTTGTACTATACATATGAAACGCATAAGAAAAGGGAATGAAATGGTAAGTACGTAATTGGAATGTATTATGATGTTATAAGAGGTTTAATGTGATAAATGATGTATTTATAAGTGAGAAATTTTACGTATACTATGAATGAATATACCTATAACATGGATAAATACACTAAGTCGGGAATTGATATTGTTGTTTAAACTTATGATAAGCATTGGGAATGGAATGGAAAGTAATTAAATTGAAAGGTGTTTAATCTTATAGAAAGGTTGATGGTTATACATTACGTCCCATAAAATCCTTTCATGTTACGAATTATAAATGACATCAATGAATTTACTCATTTGTGAGTCAATGATCATATAGATTTATGAATTTTAGCATTGGCATAGGTTATATCTATTAATAAGTTTTTTATCGAAATAGAATTTTATGCTTAAAGTTTATACGAGCTTACTAAGCATACATTGCTTACATAGTTATTTTTCTTTACTTTACAGATTATCGAAAGCTTGATTGGGTTGGAAGCTAGTCAGAGATTGATGGGTGTCGAAACCACCAAAAATAATTCCTACAAAAAACAACTCTAAATAGTAGTAAAGAGTGGTAGTAAGCTCGAGTCCACAAGGATTGTGATTGTTGTTTTGTCGAGTCTTAAAATTTATAAAGAGAATGATCGAACCTGGAAACTAATTTTGACAACGATTTAAGCAAGTGCACCTATTGAACAGTATTATAGCTTAGGCAAGACCGGATTGTCGAACCCAAAGGAACTAAAAGTACTAATACTAACTTTCTTTTTATTATCTAGCCTAAAATAAGTGAAGTTGTCGTTTAATCTAAATTTAACTAACTACTAAGCTAAAGAATCCACCTAGATTTCACTTGTTATCTAACATTGAACCAGACGATTTATTCACTTGACTTGATCCGTAAGATTCCCTAATTTATATTAAACCCTCTCTCGAGGCGAATAACGTCTAACCCTAGGTTGATTAATTGAAATCTCTTTCTAATTAAAACTCCTAGAATCGCATTAACTCTATCTATGGACTCCCATATTAGGTTTCACCCTAATCCGGCAAAATCTCGTCACCTTATCTCTAGGCGCGCGATCAACTCCGCTTAATTATGCTAGATCTACTCTTAAGCAGGGACTTTTGCTCCTCCACCTAAGCACATCCAACTTGAATTAATATCCCAGAAATATTAACACAAGAATTAAGCACACATAATTAAGAACAAATCATATTTATCATATAGTTCAGAAAACAATAACAAGATCCTTCTTAGGTTTCATCCCCTTTAGGTATCTGAAGGATTTAATTCATAATAATAAAGGAAAACATCTCAGAAGAAAAGATAAAACAAAACATAAGAAATCCATAAAACCCCCTGAAGGAATTGAAGGAGAGATCCGTCGTCTTGAGTAGAATTCTAGCTTCTTGAGATAGATCAACTGGCTATCTTTGAGTGATTCTTACAAATCTGACCTTTTCAACTTGGCTCCTTGTCCTAGTTAACCACCCTGACAAAAGCCCTGGTAGAAGGCTTCTGCCGAACTCCCCGCTTAAGTTGCCCCCTTAGGTGTTTATATAGACTGTGAAATGCCTTACTTGGCCCCTAAGTATCCTAATTCAAGTAGAATTCCTACTAGGGTGTTTGAATAGGCTTTAGAATGTGTTTCTTTGCCTCCAAGTATCCTATTCCAAGTAAAACTCCTCTTGGCCACGGTAGGGACTCGCCCATGGCACATGCCCGTGTAGGTCGTGGCCAAGCCGTGTTTGAGACTGTTGAATGGGGCACGGTCGTGTGGTCTTAGGCCCAGGCTGTGTTTGATACTGTTGAATGGGGCACGGCCGTGTGGATTTCGTGATATGGCCTATTTACTCTGTTTTGGGCCCGTTTTCTGTTCTTTTCATCCTCTGGTGCTCTCTTGGGTACAAAACATGAAAAAAAAGGATTAAGAGCACTAAATTACACAATTCAAGGTTTAAATCATCCAAAAACATGCTAAATGTGGGCCTAAAATATGTTACTTTTACGGTTTATCACATACCCCCACACTTAAGCTTTTGCTTATCCTCAAGCAAAATTCTCAACTTACAATTAAAATGAACTTTCCATAATTCATAATTCCTATCAACAATGTTTCATCATAATTCATAGATAATTTATACATGATAATTCAACTCAAAGAGTCCTAAAGATTCAAACAATATAAGTCATACATTTATATCATGAAAACGTAGGTGTCTCCCCTTATCTAAATAATTACCATTAATTCAAAATCAACAAGGATTGACATCCTCATAAAAGATTCACTCAAATCACTTGAAGTGTTTAAGGTTCAAGAAAAGAGCACTCATAAGTCGAACCTGAAAAGTTAATCCCATAAGCTTGCCTGAAAATCAAATCTCCACCACTATAATATGAGATGATACACAAATCAAAAGGTCTTTAACAGGGTTGTAATAGGGCTAGGGTTAAAGGTGTGGATAAAGGCTGAAATAGAAGGTTAGAATCAATATTGAATTGACAAGTTACCTATCTAGAAACACTGATACGATAAATAATTACATCAACTGAAAAATAATAATCCCTAATAATACGAGCTTTTCTTTCGATAAATAGACTTTAACTGTATAAGCTCACTTTTCATAATACTAATATTGAATATACTTCGATTTTTTTTAGAATAAATCAAGTAATATCAGATAAATTCAACTACTAAAATAATATAATTAGGTAACTAATCAAATCAAATCTCGATATAAGGGTGGTCAAAAGGAATGGTGATAACATATACAAAGGGTTTTGGGTAAATATTAGCTGGTGAGTCAATTAAAAAAGGTTGTCAGGATCAACGAGGTTCACTAGGGGTTAATTATGAAGGTAGGCTTTTAGTGAAGTGGGTTAAAACCTAGGTGCCTTTATCATCTCTGTATATCAAATCAAAGGTGTGGTCTCGACATGTATAATCAAGCACATTCTAGAATAACAAATCAGTGTTGACACACTCATAATAATAATAATAATAATAAAGTGAGCACGAAAGAATGTATGCTCTATAGGGCTCAAAATCTCACAAAACATTATGGGTTTTTAATGTCAACCTCATAAATTTCAAAGTTCATGGTAACATTCAGATTTAGCTAGACAAAAAAAAATTTAATTCTGGAAAAATATACCTATCATGCTTAATTCTCTAGTATCCTTCAAATTAAATCATCAATGCACAATTATCAATGACTTAATTCAAAACATATCAATAAAAATCATAAATCAGGGAAATTTCATTCTAATCATAATATGAGAAACTTACTTCAGAACAAGCATAATTCAGGGATTTTCAAATAATACTATGGGTAAACCCCCCACACTTAAGATGTACATTGCCCTCAATGTACAAAGATAGATAATAGCAAAATAATTATAAAATCATAAGATGGGGAGAGAAGTGAAACTTCCTGAATTTTAGATGAAGTCAATGAAAAGAAACCAGATAGGATTAGAGGTAAACGTGGGGAAGTGTCTTGAACCATTTGAAATTGAATCCTCGAAGCAGCCATCCTAATTTTATTGTATCCTAAGCTAAATCTAAATGGCATGAAGAATAAGAAGAAAATAATAAAGAAAATAAAAATAAAAATAAAAATAAAAGTAAATAATGGAAAATGAAAGAAGAAAGATATCGGGAAAAGGAAAGGAAGAAAGGGGTTTAAATAGAGATGCATCCCACGCCTGTGTTCCTTCCTATGGTGCCCACAAGGCCAAGGCCACGGCCATGTGCAAGGCCGTGTGGGTATGAAAACCTACGCCTAAATACGAAAAGAAATAAAACCAAATTAATTAGTACAGTTAGTACTCGGGTTGCCCCCCGAGAAGAACTCGTTTAAAGTCTTGAGCTAGACTTACCTGTTATTCGCACAATCATGGTGGTTTGAGGAGGTGGAAATCCTTTCTCATGCGATCAATTCG
Source organism: Gossypium bickii (assembly GCA_025503065.1). Lineage (NCBI taxonomy): Eukaryota > Viridiplantae > Streptophyta > Magnoliopsida > Malvales > Malvaceae > Gossypium > Gossypium bickii. The sequence continues at coordinate 126,593,745 of CP106711.1, forward strand.
GTTATGGATATAAAGCTTAAGTCGATAAGTATTTACCTTAAAGGTGCTGATTTTAGGACTAGTTACCTCGACTGTTCCATCTGGGGAGATTTTGAGTACCTGATCTCCTATCTTAAGTTGGGTTGTCCCATCATTAAGTTCATCGTGGAGTTGCCTCATTTTTGCTTCGTGTGTTTTTAGTCTCTCCTTAAAGTGTGTCTTCCATTCGTCGAGTTTATCGATACAACGTCTTCGTTCCTTATGAATTTATTCTTTATCGACACGAGGTCTAGGATCTGGCATCTACGAACAAGAAACGGCAATTTAATATGTAATTTCTTTAAAAGTTTAGAAGACTTGCCGAATTCTTCCTCTGTGTAGTCTTTTTTGATCGCATTGGTGTATGGCACACGAGCTTGGTACTCTATATTTACTGGGTTTGGCAAATCCTGGCTTACCTCAACCTTACCTTCACCTACCACAGTTTCTTGTATTGAATTGGGTTCATCTAACCATATACTATCATGAGCTATGATGGCTTGGATTTGCTCCTTTGGGTTAATCTTAGTGTTGCTTGGTAGACGCCCTTGCGGTCGTTCGGAAATTAACTTTGCAAGTTGTCCAACTGACTTAGTGATTTCCCCAACTGACTTAGTAAGTTCCCCAACTTGGCTCTTGATCCCTTCAATCGATGTGTGTTGGTTTTTAAGTGTTGTATCAGTGTCTTGGAAACGGTTTAGGTGGCTGCCATGAATTTTGTCAACATCTCTTCAAGGTTCGGCTCCTCTTCCTGTTGGTGAGGTGGTTGTTGAAAATCTGAAGGAAGTTTCGGTCTTTGGTTATTTGATCATCCCACGAGAAATTGAGATGGTACCTTCAACCTGCATTATAAGTGTCATTATAAAAATTATTTTGTGGTCTAGAATAGTTACCCGTATAGTGAGCTTGCTCATTTTCCATGCCATATCCGTAGGGTGGGTACTCAGGATTCGCCACGCCTCCTAAATTCGAATCATATTATATTTCTGGGTGTACCTGCCAGAGACTATACAAACTATCAATCTTTTTATTCATCATCTCTAACTGATTAGATAACCTGGTGACCACGTCGAGGTTGAAGACACTGGCTGCTTTAGTAGGAATTGTCCTCATTACTTGCCACTAATAATTATTCAGTGCCATGTTTTCTATAAACTAAAATTATCTGCCAAAAGCAAAATAGAGGAAAAATTAGCAAAGTAAAAAAATAATAATAATAAAAATAAAAATAAATTGCAGAAAAAGAAAAAAATGGCTAAAGTAATAAAAATAGAGCTTTCATAATATTTTAGTTCTCCGGCAACGGCACTAAAAACTTGATCGTTGTTTTGTCGAGTCTTAAAATTTATAAAGAGAATGATCGAACCTGGAAACTAACTCTGACAACGATTTAAGGCAAGTAGACCTATCGAATAGTAGTATAGCTTAGGCAAGACCGGATTGTCGAACCCAAAGGAACTAAAAGTACTAATACTAACTTTCTTTTTATTATCTAGCCTAAAATAAGTGAAGTTGTCGTTTAATCTAAATTTAACTAACTACTAAGCTAAAGATGCAAAGGCAAAAAGAATGAATTAGGGAAATACTGTTGGGAAAACTCAGTTGATTAAGACAATACCCTTAGGAAGAATCCACCTAGATTTCACTTGTTATCTAATACTGAACCAGAAGATTTATTCACTTGACTTGATTCGTAAGATTCCCTCATTTATATTAAACCCTCTCTCGAGGCGAATAACGTCTAACCCTAGGTTGATTAATTGAAATCTCTTTCTAATTAAAACCCCTAGAATCGCATTAACTCGATCTATGGACTCCCATATTAGGTTTCACCCTAATCCGGTAAAATCTTGTCACCCTATCTCTAGGCACGTGATCAACTCCGCTTAATTATGTTAGATCTACTCTTAAGCAGGGACTTTTGCTCCTCCACCTAAGCATATCCAACTTGAATTAATATCCCAAAAATATTAACACAAGAATTAAGCACACATAATTAAGAATAAATCAAATATTTATCATATAGTTTAGAAAACAATAACAAGATCCGTCTTAGGTTTCATCCCCTTCAGGTATCTGAAGGGTTTAGTTCATAATAATAAAGGAAAACATCTCAGAAGAAAAGATAACACAAAACATAAGAAATCCCTAAAACCCCCTGAAGGAATTGAAGGAGAGATCCACCGTCTTGAGTAGAATTCTGGCTTCTTGAGATGGATCAACTGGCTATCTTCGAGTGATTCCCACAAATCTGACCTTTTCGGCTTGGATCCTTGGCATAGTTAACCGCCCTGACAAAAGCCCTAGCAGAAGGCTTCCGCCAAACTCCCCGCTTAAGTTGCCCCCTTGGGTGTTTATATTAGGGGTGAGCAAAACTCGATTCAACTCAAAAAAATCGAAAAAATTTTGAATTTCGAGTTAAACGAATCGAGTTATTCGAGTTAATCGAGTTATTCGAGTCAACTCGATTTTTTTCGAATTTCGAGTTCGAATCGAGTTGAGTTTTCGAATTTGAATAACTCGAATAATTCGAATAACTCGAATAATTCGAATACCAAACTATAATATTTTACATTTTTACCCTAAACTCCTAAACCTTTTTACTTTTCCCTCAAAACTTTTACTCATTCTCACTTTCCCCCTAAAACCTTTACTCCCCTCCCATCCCAACCCCCCAATCTACCCAAAATTCATTTCCCACCAAAATTTTACTCTCCCATTTACTTTTTCTCAAAATTTTACTCCCAAAAACCCTCAAAACTTTTTATTTTCCTCCAAAATTTTTACTCCCTCCCACTTTTCCCCTAAAACTTTTACTCCCAATCTCACCTCCCATCTACCCCAAACCTATCCCCTCTCCAATTTTTTTTTAATATTTTCCCTTCAAAATTTTACTCCCCCTATTTATTTTCCCTCAAACTTTTATTCTCCAAAACTTTTTATTTTCCCCCTAAACTTTTACTTCTCACCATTTACTCTCAAATAAAAAATCAAAATTATCCAAAAAAATCACTAAACATAAATATTAATAATTTTATTTATATCTACTATTTATATTATTAAATTAAATTTCACATTTTATATTATTTATATTGTTGAATTGTTTAGTCATATTGAATATTAATATTAAAATTAAATTATTAATTATGCCATAAAATATTCGTGTTAAAATTTTATATTGATATCAATTTCACATTTTATCTTTAAAATAACTTTTATTAAAAAATCACATTTTACATTTAATATATTTCTTAATTCCAAAATACATAGTGACAAGAATCTGAAGATAACTGAAAGAACTAAACAAGAAAAGAAGCTAACTCGTATATAAAAGATTAATAAATAAATTATTTGGTGATGAAAGTTAATAAAAAAATTTGGTTAAGGTGGACAAATTTTATTACGATGGGTGACAATGGTTACAAGAACCCAAAATTATTTTTTAAAATTTAACTCGAACAAATATATTCGATTCGATTCGATTCGATTCGAATTCCATCTCACTCGACTCGATTCGAGAAAATTGCAAATCAAATTAGGATGATAAAATATGATTCGTCAACTCGATTAACTCGAAATTTTTTCATTCGATTCGATCGAACGCTCACCCCTAGTTTATATAAACTGTGAGATGCCTTACTTGGCCCCTAAGTATCCTAATTCAAGTAGAATTCCTACTAGGGTGTTTGAATAGGCTTTGGAATGTGTTTTTTTGCCTCCAAGTATCCTATTCCGAGTAAAACTCCTCTTGGCCGCGGTAGGGACACAACCATGGCACACGCCCGTGCACGTCGTGGCCAGGCCTGTCCGAGACTGTTGAATGGGGCACGGCCGTGTGGTCTTGGGCCCAGGCCGTGTGGATTTCGTGATATGGCCCATTTACTCTGTTTTGGGCCCGTCTTTCATTCTTTTCATCCTCTGGTGCTCTCCTGTGTACAAAACATGAAAACAAAGGATTAAGAGCACCAAATTACACAATTGAAGGCTTAAATCATCCAAAAGCATGCTAAATGTAGGCCTAAAATATGTTACTTTTACGGTTTATCAGATTGGATGTTATAATCAACTTCTGTGTTTATCTTGTGAAAAGAACGTTTTTGATGTCGAAGGTCGTGGCAAAGGTCATGCCCACGACTCCAAACGGACCAGCAAAAAAAATAACAAATAAATTTGGGGGTTTTGAAAATGTTTAGAAAGTAAATAATCGAATCAATGTAAATAAACAATTAATTAATATTAGAAATAAATTTAGATCGGGAAATAAATTCAGACTTTTGCAAAATAGAGATAATAAGCATTAGCCTTAGACTCGGTAGATTCCGTATTAAGAATCGATCCTCGAAAATTAAGCTTCTCCTCCAACGATAAATTGGTTATAGCAGTTAAGAACGTCCTAACCCCCAATTCTTCCTCTTTTACTGGTCCCAGTACGACCTGCAAACCAACCCTTATCCATTATCTAACTGAGATACACGTGTTCCCGATTCTAAAGTTCGGCAGCCTTGCGCTCTGAAGAACCCAACTTGAATTAACGGCCTCAACCGCTTGGGTCGTTTAAACCTGATCACTTTTTCCTTGATTTGTTCTTAGAGATCTGAATACAGCACGTCCAACTCATTTCTCCAACTGTCAGCAAACATGACTCCAACCCAACATGCACTTCGACTTGAAAACTAATTTAACTTTAAGAGATGAGTTGTCTATCCCGATACTTAGGAAAAAATGAATACCGATTGGAATGATTTTTAGCACAAATACATATCTCAGGATTCCCGTCTGGAAAGAACACCGGCCTCAAGCTAAGATGGAATTTAGTAAAGCATGAAATTATTCATGCTTTATAGATTTTGAAAGGTGATTTGGTGATGGTGGTGAAGAATGGGAAAGAAAAGTACTTGGAAAGAAATTACACCAATTTTGAAAGAACAAACAAGAATTGGAAACAAGCAACAGAATGCTTACGCAAAAATTGAAAAAAAAAATAATTCTATTCAATTCCAAATTGAAATCGGAATGTAGAATTAGATTTGTCTTTCCTAAATGCATTAAGGACCTATTTATATACATGGAATTTACTAATATTTGCCTAAACCACTTAACATAAAATTAAATAAAAATAAAAAAAGATTCTTTTTCTATTTTTGGCTTTTACAAAGTCAAAAAAAATCTGATGAGTCCTTAGCTTTCTCCACTTTTTTATTCGACCTCATTTCATTGATTGTGTGTCAATTTGGTCCTTTTTTTTTGCTCGTTTTTTACTCTTAGCGTCCCAATTGCATCCCTGACAAGATTAAAATATAAAATCACTAATTTAGCATGGATCAACTCAGAAATAAACTGAATTAAACACAAAATGTCATGCAAATTAACATGTTATCAGAGATCCATCACACTATCCAACGATTTTATCGGTAGATTTTGATGCTTTGGTTGTGGTTATAATGGCATGTATAGGTGGACTTATGGTCGATGTTAGTTGAATGTTTACTGATGAGTTTGACATGTATACGTCATTTTGGTTGATGTTAATGGCATAAAATGTTGCCTTGGATTTGAGGTGCTTATGGTACTATTGATGTCTTGTTGGTTGTGGTTAATATGGTCAAATTGATGCATGTTTGAATTGACCAATTTTGGTATGTGTTAATGTATCTTTAAATGGCCAAATGGTATGTGATAAATTGATCCCAACATGGTCAAGATATAGTTTACTTTGGAAAGGTTTTGAACTAGATGTGCATGATGTAAATATGGTATATAAATGTCAGTTGTTTGGTACCATTTGGAAATGGTTGGTTTGTGTCATTTAGGTGGATATGATGCTTGTGAGAAATGGTCCAAATGGTAAGGTTATTTTGATATGGTGTGAATCTAATATGGTATGGTTGATTTGTATTAATTGTGGTATGTTTTGGTGTGGAAACAAGTCAATTGATAAATGGTTAAATATGCACAAGTTTAGGTATGTTTAATGCATGTGTTTGAGGTGCCTTTATGGCATATTAGTTTAATGGAATTTGGTCATTTTATGCATGGTTGAACATGTTTTGATACCTTGATCATATATGCAAATGGCTTGTTTAGATGTGCTTGAATTGGGTGAAAGAAATGGCTTGAATTTGGCCTATATCTTGTCCACAAGGACTAAGACACGGGCATATGTCTTAGATGTATGTGACACACAGCCATACGACACGGCCGTGTATCCCCTGTAGGTTTTTAAAGGTTACATTTCGAGAGTTGCAAGGCTTGGCACACGGGCGTGTGGCTTGGCCGTGTAACCTAAGTCAGAGAGTTACACGGGCACAGATACGAGCTGGGACACGACCGTGTGTCCCTACTTCAAATACCCACACGGCCTGAGACATGAGTGTGTGTCTCAACCGTGTGAGTCACATGGTCTGGCCACACGCCCGTGTGACCCCTGCAGTGTGAATTTTTCCATCTATCTCCATGAACTTTTAAATGTTCCCTATTTAGTCTCGAATCATTCCTAAAGTGTTTTTAAGGCCTCAAGGGCTTGAATTAGGATCTAGCATAATTGAGTAGAGTTGCATGCAATCTTAGAAATAGGATGACATAAATCTACCAGATTAGAGTCAAATCTAATAAAGGACCCAATAGATCAAATTAATGCGACGATAAGGATTTTAATTAGAAAAAGATTTCAATTATTTAATCTAGAGTCAGTTGTTCTTACTCTCGAAAAAAATATTACTATAATTTAGGGATTTCTACTAATCAAGACACAAGTGAATAAATCGTTTAATTCAGATTCATAATAATAGGTGAAGTCTAGGTGGATTCTTTCCTAGGTATTGTCTATCTCATTAGTTAATATTCGATTATTTCCTTGATTCATTCTCTGTTGTGTTATTAGTTTAGTAATTTAAGATTAAAACACATCACTCCAAATTGTCGGCTAGATAATAAGAAAACGGTATTACTAATACTTTTAGTCCTCGTGGATACGATATCTTTACTCACCATAGCTATACTATTGTTCAATAGATGCATTTGCCATTGTCGTATTTATAGTTAATTTAGTGACCATCAGTCGGTTTGTTTTCTAACATGATTTGCAGGAACCTAGTAAGTGTTCCAAGGAGCATAGGTGGGTGTAAAAAGTTTAAAAACTCTTAATCTTTCTGTTTGTTACAAAGTTGAATATTTGCATGAGAATTTGCAGCAACTAGAGTTTTTGGAAGAACTTAAGTAAGATAGCCTTACGAAGACCGCCATCATTCATTTCTCAATTAAAAAATCTTTATGTTTTGTCATTCAATGGCCGCAAGGCAATTCAAAAAGGAAGGATAAATTCCATTACTTCGATGTTACCTTCATTGTTAGGTTTGAGTTCATTAAAAGAGCTGAATCTAAGGGACTGCAATATTTTCGATATTCCTAGTGGTATTTGTTGTCTATATTCATTAGAAGAACTTGATCTTAGTGGTAACAACTTCATCAGCATACCTTCTTTTCTTACTCGTCTTTCCAATCTTGAAGTTCTTGGATTCTCGAATTGCAAAGAGCTTAAATCGTTGCCTGAACTTCTAACAAGTATACGATCTATATGGACAGATGGTTGTACTTCACTTGAATTAATTGCAAATCCATCAAAATTATACAATTCGATCCATTGGTCTAAGTTTAATGGTATTTACTGGTACAGATTGGCTGAGAACATCGATGCCTTAACATTGCTGAAAAACCATCTAAAGGTTCGTTAATATCTTTGGTTCTTTCACAATCTCATAATTATTCATAGTGTTAGTTACCAAACAATTAACAACTAGAGTTTTATTTTGCAGGTATTTGGAAATTCAAAAGAAGTATTTGTTAGTATCTCAAGGCTGCAACTATTTTTTAAAAAAATAAGACTAAGTCCTAGGGAGATTTGTTAGCTTGTTAGTAGGAGTAAGTGTTGTTAGCTTGTTAATAGGAGTAGCAATTTGAATCTTTGTTGAGGTTGTTACTTGAGACTTGTATATAAGGGCTGGATTGATAATGAATTAATTGATCCCTTCATTTCATCTGTTGTTCCATAATTCAATTAAGTCTTTGCTACACCAACAACTAGTATCAGAGCCATTTTTCTTGAGGGACTTGTGAGAAAAGTTTTGTGAGGAAATTTGAGAGATACACTTGTGAGGTTTTGAGGAAAATGGAATTGGGATCGAGTAACCTGTCCATCTTAGCCCCACCTATGTTTGATGAAGAGAATTATCAAGCATGGATCGTGAGAATGCAAGCATACATGGAGGGTTGTGATTATTGGGAAGCTATCGAGGAATATTATGAGGTGACTCCACTTCCCAACAATCCAACTATGAACCAGATCAAAATTCACAATGAGAGAACCACCAGGAAGGCTAAGGCAAAGTCTTGTTTTTATGCTTCGATTTCACCAGCCATATTCAATAGAATTATGGCTTTTGGATTAGCGAAGGAGATATGGGACTACCTCAAAGCTGAGTATCAAGGAGATGAGAGGATCAAGAGCATGAAGGTGTTGAACTTGATCAGAGAATTCGAGAGGCTACAAATGAAGGAGTCTGAGTCAATCAAAGAATACTCAGACAAGCTAATAGATATTGCCAACAAGGTAAGAGTTCTTGGGACTGATCTTTCTGACTCTAGACTAGTGTAGAAAATACTTGTCTATGTGCCTGAGAAATATGAAGCAACTATTGCCTCTTTTGAGAACACTAAGGACTTGACTCAATTGAGAGTAGTCGAATTGATCAGTGCTTTACAAGCACAAGAGCAGAGGAGGCTAATGAGGCAGGAATGAAGGATAGAAAAAAGCATAGAAGGAGCTTTGAAGGCTAAGATACAGGAAGGCAAAAAAGGAGAGGAACTGAAGTGGAATGAGAAGAAGAGTGATTGCAATAGTGGTTCAAAAACTGTTGCAAAAGGTAACAGTACTAAAAATTATAATAAGTATTCTTCATGTAAGTATTATGGAAAACAGAACCATCCCCATTTCAGGTGTTAGAGAAGGCCAGATGTGAAATGCATAAGGTGTAACTTGATCGGGCACATTAAGAGGTTCTGCAAGGAACTGAGAAATCAACAACAAGGTGAAGCACTTGCTGTAGTTAAAGAAGAAGAGGACCATTTGTTTGTCGTCTCTTGCTTCTCATCAAGCATTTTATGTGACAATTGGTTAGTTGATAGTGGTTGTACCAATCACATGACTTATGATGAGAAGCTGTTTAAAGACCTTGACAGGTCATTGACGTTGAAAGTAAGGATAGGAAATGGAGAATACCTAGAAGTGAAGGGAAGAGGCACAGTAGCAATAGAAAGTTGTGCTGGAATTAAGTTGATTTCAAATGTTCTGTTTGTACCTGAGATTGATCAAAACTTGTTGAGTGTGGGGCAATTGGTAGAGAAGAAATTTAAGGTGATGTTTGAAGAGGGAATGTGTCTAATCCTTGACTCTAGTGGCAATGAATTGTTTAGAATCAAGATGCAGAAGAAGACTTTCTCATTGAATCCATTTGAGGAGGAGCAAGTGGCATCCAAGTGTCAGGAACGAATGATATCAATACAACAAACAATTATGAAATTGATGGCACAATGTAATGAAAAGTGTTTTGAGAATAAGGAGTTGCATGCAAAGGTAACTCTCTTGGAGCAGCAGTTGACATCTCTCTCTGATAAACTATCATTTTTTGCACTTGAAATATTTGAAGAACATACTAATGAGCCATGAAAAAAGAATATATCTCAGGAGATCAAGAGTGATGTGCAACTTTTAGAAGAGAATAGTGGGTTATGCTTCCAAAATCAAAAGCCGACTGAAGAAGCTTCATATGCGAAAGAATTGACATCTATAGATGTTGTTGAGTTTAAAAATTTAGTTCGTAAGGTGATCAAGCTTTCAGTGCAAAATACAAAATTGAAAAAGGAATTATTATCTGCAGGAAGATTTGTTAATCAAACTATAAATGGTATTAATCGCAAGTATAGTGACTACACAAGACCTTGGAAGAAGGGAAAGCACTCTGGCCACTCTTATGACTTTTCTGGAGCAGCTTGTGATGATTTTGAATTATGGAATTTTGATTTAGATGGAATTTCATGCTAGAAAACTATTAGAGGCAATTATAAGAATAAACTTGGTGGCTGCAGCACTTGAGTTAGGAGGAGAATGTTAGTATCTCAAGGCTGCAACTATTTTTTTAAAAAATAAGACTAAGTCCTAGGGAGATTTGTTAGCTTGTTAGTAGGAGTAAGAGTTGTTAGCTTGTTAATAGGAGTAGCAATTTGAATCTTTGTTGAGGTTGTTACTTGAGACTTGTATATAAAAATTTGGATTGATAATGAATTAATTGATCCCTTCATTTCATCTATTGTTCCATAATTCAATTAATTCTTTGCTACACCAACAGTATTTGATATTGTTATGCCTGGAAGTGAAATCCCGGAATGCTTTCGTCAACAAAGAGGTGACTCTTCGATTAAGATAGATTTGTCTCTGGAAGTTTGGAATGATAGTCAATGGATGGGAGTTGTTTCGTGCTGCGTTTTTGTTAGTGATGATGCTTCAAGGGCTGAGGAACTCATGTGTGCAGCTGTCATTCATGATAGATATTCTAGACAAGCCAATTGCACTCAATCTAATTTCCAGGGTAGAAATCCTCGAGAGGCTAGGTGGGGTATTTGTAGTTTCCCGCCTGGTAAACAACCTCTAATGAAGGACCACATTTTCATTCGTTATTTCTCACGTGACAAGTTGTATCTGATTTCTCACAATTTTTTTACATTTCTTTTAATTTTAATTTTGATTTTTTTATTTTTTATTTTTTATTTTATGGTTTTTGAATTATTTGTTAGCATGATATATAAAACAAATTATATTATGTTACATGATATGCACATGAACTCCCTATGATTTGCAACGCCAACAATGTTAAAAAATAATAATGTTTTAGTCATTGTTTCCATTAAAAAAACAATTTGACTCTTTTTTGAACGCTAAAGACTAAATTTAACTCAGAAAAAGAATAAAAGTCAAATTGACAGAAAATGTAAACGTTGAGGGTTAAATTTATCATTCTGTCAATAATATAAGATGTTATGTATATATAATAAATAAAGGGTAAATTGTAAAAGTAGTCACTTTTGTTTGCATCAAATTACTTTTTTCTTGTACAAATTCATATATCTTTCCAGTCTTTTCTACTTCAAAATTATTTCAAAACAGTAATTAGGAAACACTATTATTCAGGATGAGTTAAGATCCATTCCATTACCTTTCTACACATTCATTATTTACCATTCACACCTATGAATCACTCGTTAAGAGTAAAATTCTGACTTGAAAATAGTAATCAATAATGTATTGAGAAGTAAGGGAAGAGAGCCGCACCCAGTTTCTCTCAGACTTCACGATTCGGTTACGAATGGAACTCCTCAGAATATGATTCCAACTGTCTAAGTCTGGATGGAAGAATACAATGACCATCAAAATTTTGCTGCAAGTAAATGATTGCAGCAAGCAGGAGGAGCCCCCAAAATATTGTAACATCCCAAGCAGCAGAGACAAAACACCGGTCAGGACTCACGGAAACTTGTAACATGCTGTAATAAACAGAGTTGAGATTGCAATAAAGATCATATGCATGTGGCAGCAATCGAACAAAAGTGGTCCCGATATAGAATGTACAACTGAGTGCCTTCTGTTTGGAGTTTGAGAACATGTTGAGAAGTATCTGAGGCAAAAGAAAGCCGTCCAAGATTAAACCTGCATATGATTTGAAGTCATTGTAGATGGAATGATACCAGGATTCGACGGATGAAGAGTAAAGCAATGCAACATCCGGTCTACGCTTCTCCCCGGCAACAAACAGTGTAAATTTGGCCCCAGCAGCATATAGAAATGCAATCACAATTAGGGTCATTTCTTCCGCAAACCGCAAGGACTTCCGGTTGCTGTCACGTGATCTAGCTGAGGCTGTTAATTGGAGAAGGCGAAGTAGTAGTAAGAAAGCAACCACCATAACTACCGTCACAATCACTTCATTTAATTCAATCAATCCACCATTGTGCAGCGAAACCATGTTCCGATGTTGCTTGTTTGAGCCCAAGGTTTCATAGTCTAGTGCAAGAGGAACCATGTGGCCCAAGGTAAGAATCACAAGCATAACAAGTGAAATGGAAGGGAGTACGTTTGGGTTATTCTGCACATAATAAAGCTGCAATCCTACAAAGATGCACATTAGTGTGTTAGATAATAGAACCTTTGTAGTCTCATGATCCATTGTCCAAATCGAACTTTTTCGTTGATCGGTCTTGTAGATAGCAGAATACACTTCTAGACGATCAAACTTAAGAAGATCAGAACTTTTCCGGGTGCTTTCGATGCTTCCCGTGATATATCCTCCAATTTGATTTGGTTTTAATGGAGAAAACTCAAAGTTCAAAAGAATTTCACAGTCCACAGAAGCATTTTCGAACACTTGGTTATCAAATCCCAACTTTCTGCAACCAACCATACACAACTTTCCAGTTTCAGAATCATAAATCCCTTCAGCTGTAATCTCCACTTTCTCTTCAATGTAAGAAACATAAACTCCATTCGCTGCATCTATAGGAGTTTTCAATGTGATGCTCACTTCATAGCTAACATTCATAAGCCTTGCAGGCACTGCTCTTTCCAGCATGGTGCCAGGAAGATCCATCAGAAACAAATAAGGCTTGTATAACTGATAGCCGATGGCGAGAGGATCTGCAGAACCCCATCCATGTTTATTCTCTGAAATTTTAACCAACATGTCAAATTTCAAGTCTGTGGAATGGCCACTTGGGTAACTTTGTCCCTTGTTCCGGAGCAGCTGCACCTTTCTCAGGCATAGATTTTTTACCCTGTTAAATTCGGTGTATTCATACTTCAAACCAGGAACTCCCACCATATGGTTCCCGGTACTTCTGAATATAGTCCTATCAAAGTAACCAGAATCATTTGCGGTTTTTGTGGTCCATATTTGCCCCATTGCACTGCTAGTCTCTCTGATAGACAAGATTGCTGGGAATCTAAAGCTCAACCTTGTTGTGCAGTCACCAATATGAGCGTTAGACCAAGATTCTCCAATGTCTAAAAACCGACAAACAAGAACGAACAGCTGGTTTTCCCTATCATCCCATGTTCCTTCTCCAATCAATGTTGTGTTGGGATTGAAAGAAGGGTATTTTCCGACATGGCTAGTGTTTCTAAATTCTATCAAGACCCGAATTCTCCTTTCAACCTCTGAACACCTAATGCTTGAAAATGACAGAAAATGAGGCAAATAGCCATTCAACCGAACAAATGGAAGGCAAGTTTGCTTTCCAGAACTGCAGTCCCTTGTGTACTGCAGCTTAAATTCATTTACATGGCCCATTATCATTGAACAAAATCTTCTACTTGGAAGTTCATTGAATGCCAAATTCTTCTGGCCATCTCTTTCACCAGAAAACTGGTGTGTAAACTCTCTGAAGTCAAAAGTGTACTCATAATTCAACAAAGGAAACATGACTACAGAAATGGGTTCAAAGTAGTTCACCCCATCACTAGAACTTAGACTCTCTAATGTTCCAGTAATCAAAGTAGTGATGTTACTCGAATTCCTGAGATTTCTAAGCCTGAAAACTGCTGCAGGAGTTAGCAGATTACCCTGTTTGGAGTAAGCAGAACCTATTCCAACCATACAGAGATTCCCAGAAAATTCAGACCAGAATCCATGGAGTTTCAAATGAAATGGACTTGGTATCGCATCATATGATTCGTAGAACATCAAGCTTCCCTCTATCTTCCACACACCATCTGCAACAGTTTTAGACACATATCCGGTTTCAAATGAGAAGGAATTCGAGATTGTGTTGATCTTTGGGTTGAGAATTCCATTTCCGCCAATGTAATAACCAGTTTCATATCCATCAAATGCTCCAAAACTCTCAGTGTAAGCTTTAGAGTTGGTGACTGATTCAGGAACAACTGAAGAGCAGTAATCAGAGTAAGCGACTTCACTTTCACTCTCACTGTATACATTCACTTCAGTCATGGCAGATTGGAAAGCTTTACTCTCATCATCATTGGGTTCTTCAAATACAATCTCAGCAAATGACACAGATTTTGCAGAAAAACTAATGAACAAGAAGAAGACTGTGAGCTTACAAATCTGTATCATTATTGAAGGTTTCATAGACATTGTAGCATCAAAGATGAAGAAACAATCAGCCATGCTATTGTGAAGCTCTAATTTATTATTGAAATTTGGCTTTAAGTGATTGAATCTGTCCTATTAAGTATTTTGCCGGCAGGACTGGAATTTTTGCATGGAGCAGTCCGCCCCATCTTGCATTCAAAACAAAACCCCCAAAAAAAAAACTCCTCTATTCTCATCATATTTGTATGATATCCAAACTCAAACAGATGTCAATACGTATTCATATCTGAACATATCTGAACAAAGTGTCTAACACAAATGTCGAATACGGCATATTATGACAGCATGAAGATCAAGGTAGACTTCGATACAAACTCCTTCCACTTTGGTTTTTACAGAAACCTGCAAAAGATACGCCAACAATGTGAAAGCATTGATCCAAAAACTACATATGAAATGGTAATAAAATATTTGTTTTTCTAAAGATATATCATTAAAACTTTAGAAGGATTGAGAAATCTGTACTGATTTTGGTTCAGAGAGTATCAAATCCATTCTATTTTCAAAATAACAGGTTCAAATATCCAAATCCAATATTTATTTACATATTTAGTTTTTTTAAATTTTATTTATATTTTTATCTTTAACAAAAAAAAATAAAAAAGATTATTTGACAGTATATTTACTGCATAACCCCATCGTTATATACATCAATGTACAATGTAAAAACTATCTCTAAGCAGCCTATGAATGAAAGCAGAAGTTACATTCCTCAACTACTTGATAACAAATCAATTAAACTTCTGTGCAAAATTTATAAATAAAAACCATTCTGGCCAAGTTTTCAGAATTTTTGGTTTCAAAAGCTAGTTCATATTTGCAGCAGCCATGGGCATACTATCGACTCCATTATTTCGAGATTCAGGGGCAACAAGGAATTTCTCACAATCCTTGACTCCCAAAACCGTAAATTCTTTCACGAGCATATTTACGCATCCAGCCATGGAGACCTTAAACTTCGGTGAGCAACTCTTCTCACCTTCTTCGACATCTTGGATACCACCTTTTACCGGGCAACCTACCTGAGCCCCGTCCATATATGCTTTGCATGCCACAAGAATATCATGAGCACGCGTGTAGAAATGGCCGACAACAAAGTCCTCAAAATGCTGCAGCCAAACAGGATTTTCATAAGAATTTTAAGCCAAAGAGAAGCAAGGGTAATTAATTACATTCCAACTCCCATATGTTATCATTGAAATTGACATCAATAATTCTTTCAGCTTACCTTCGGAGGCCTCCTCATTGAATAGATCATTGTCTTTAGTGACAAGATAAATGTCTCTTCATTGTATTGCCTGGACATTAATTCACCTTTTGGTGTGCCACTAAGACGTTCCCAACCTGGCTCATTAAAGTAAGGCTTCTGATTCAAGATTAGAGCTTGAATAGATACCAGAACTTGGAGCATAGTTGACATGCCAGGTATCCATCTCTCATTCTTTTTACCAGACCAGGTGTTAAGAAGACTAAGGCAAACTTTCCCACAGTCATACAAATTTGGGTTGAGTCGAAGTCCACCAGAGTAATAGTAAACATGCTGAAACAAGCAATTTCCTAGTCATCGGACCAAACACGTACACCAGATATCATATTAAGATGCAAGTTAATATTTCAAATTCATAACCCTCAATTACATACTGGTGGTTCTTTAGGATAGCTAGCAGGGAAGAAAACATCAAAGAAGAAGAGACCATCATGGTAAGGAGTGCCCTCTGCTCCAATAATTACAGCCCTTAGGAGATCCATTCTTGATTCATAAACCCTAACAAAAATAGTATCTGTTGAAACAATAAAAATAAGATAAAATAAGAAAAACAAAGTATTATTTATACATTTCATCAGCAGAATAGAAAATTGTTAAAATCACAGTCAAAGGTCTGAACTGTTTAATTTTGCATCAAAAACTTAATATGCATTTTGAGTCACAATCCAAGTTTGCAGGACTACTAAACCACAGATTTATTGAAACAGGATTGAGAAAAGAAATAACAAGAAATCAAATGAAAATTCTCCCAGAGAAGAATATAATGCTAAAACTCACCTGGCAAATCCTTCTCAAGTATTTTCCACTCCTCCTGAATCTTCTTTGACCAATTCTTCGGTGGCTGTCAAAAATAGAATAAACAGAAACCAAGTTTATCAGATGAAAAATTAAGAATATAAAAATAGAGGAACAGAAGACCCGAGTATATCTAGAAAAGCTAGTCACCTGCTTTGTTGAAGCACCACTGGAAGCATAGTGATGATCTGAAAAATCTTCAACAGTATCAAACTGTTTAAAAAGTCGGAGCTTACTAAGGATAGCTTCTTCATCTACATTTTTCTGATTTCTGATGTCAGCCACTTCTTCAGGAGTTATATATGCGCCATGAACTAGATCAGGAAAACTTGAATAGATACTATGCTTATTGAAAAATTGTTCCGGAGTCACCATGGGTAACCAAAAAGATGAGGATGGTTCTGCAACTGTGTGATTTGGTGCTTCTACAGGGGACATGATTGCATGAGATAATATCATTTCTATGTGGTGACTCGCATTATTACCATTAGTTAAATCAGGCAGATGCACAACTGGAAGATCTTGAATACTAGATATAGTTTGTGAAGTAGCAGAATTCTGACACTGAAGAATTTGAGAAAATAACGAAGGTGAAGATAGATTTGCTACACCAGGAGAATGACTCAAAGGATCATCCGGGGTCAGGGAACTTGAATTACTAACTGAAGCTGCATTCATATTGATATAAGCAGGATCTTGTAACCACAAGAAATGTAAATTGTCATTTGCATTAGTAGTCGATGAGATGGTTCCATGAGAAGTTTTCTTTTTACTCTCTGAAATATTTTCAAACCATGGGATGGATGCCTCTAATCCACCAGGAACCTCAATGGTCATATTTTCAAACCATGGGATGGATGTATCTTCTCCAGCAGGAAGCTCAACACCATCAAAATGTTCTTGCAACATGGCATATTTACCGGCATCCATGAAATCATTAATGTAATTTGTATAAAAAAGCTCATCACTAGAGGCCAAATTGCAATCAAGGTTAGATGTATTTTGTGATCCTTGGATAGAATGCTTAGGAGGTTTAACCTTGTTTATCAAACCAAGAGATTTAGCCACAAAATCCTGTAGAGAAAAAATAGGGAAAAAGTAAATAACAAAATGATAAGTCCAAATGTGCATCATTAAATTTAATACCAGGCACGATAAACAGCAACAACTGCAAGAACAATCCAATCTTTCACATACTTCAGCTTTAATAACAGGGCAAACACCAGAGCTACTTTTTATAGCCTTCCCTTTGCTCCGTATATCAACTACCTCATCAAGGATCATTGTGTCGGTTGAATCTTCATTGTTATCACCATCAATTACTTCATGAGTAGCAACCTGCCAAGATATGTAACAGAAAGGTTTTAGTAACCCTGAGATACAGAAGATATTTCTCAAAGATGAGGAAGACTTTTTTTGTATAATATGTTAGATGTTTCTTTGTGCTGAGTAACTAGATTTGTGGTTTTGTTTATCTAAAAAAGTTAATTTATATCAAAGCCAACCTTAAACCTTGAAATAATAAAGTCATCAACCGGAATGCTTTTCCAAAATTTTGTACAATCTATGTCAATGCTTCATGATAAAATAACCACCTGGTGTGCTCTCTTTCCCACTTTCAGATAAAGGCGTAAGATCATATCCAACATTAAGCTCATTACACAATCAACCAAGGTAATGCACGTACCAATTACATACATTATCAGTATCAGAACTTAATTCGTACCTAATTAAATACCAAATACCATCTTCAGAATTTTATTAGTGATTGATCTCGGTTAGCTGAAACTAAAAATGTAAAGAAGCCCTAAGAAGCTGCCTGATTATATACCAATCCACAATTGAGCATTAACAAATGAGCTTGAAGCCAATTATATTGACTTCAAACATCTACTCTAGTATACATCTGTGTTGATTATCGTCTTCTGGTTATTAAAAGAACATATAGTACTACTACAAATGTGGTCATTCTATAACCCCCACTAAAAAGAGTAACTAATCCACAAAATTCCACGTTAAAACGAAATTAAATTTCCAATAGTTTTACATACCAATGGGTATGGCTTAAGTGATAAACAAGTGAACTCATAAGTTTTCACTGTAAATACTAAAAAAATGATCCAAAACAAAAATAAAATCAATCAGAAGTTGAAAATGAACCGATCAAACAAAATTCCAATAAAAAAAGTAACAAACGAAGCGATCACTGTGTCTATTCGAATTCAAAATTCCAAAAAAAAAAAATTATAGAATTTAGTTCAAAAAATGGGAGCGAAATTAAAAATGAAAAACAGACGAGTTTGCTTGGGGTGACCTGTTTATTTTTAGACTTAACAGAGAGAGGAATCGGAGGAGGAATCTTGATCACTTCGGGGTCCATTAAGGAACTGGAATTCAGAGAAACACAAAAAGAAGCAGCCGTGCCCAACCTGTTTGGACAGTGAGAAAATGAAAGAAAGTGCAGGAGAAAATCATCATAGAAATGCTTTTTTAATTAATCAAACAAAACAAAATAAAAAATTAAGAAATAATTATAATTTGTTAGCCGAGTCGACGGCGGCGACGGCGGCTTCTTACCTGCTCCCTTCTCAGTGATTATTCAAATAAAACAATATATTTTTTCCCTTTAGGCCTTTATCTTCTTAAAGAGACATTACGGCTTAGCGCCTAGCTAATATATAATCAGCTCCTTCCTTTGGTTACCATTTTGGTACTGAATGTTCTTACGTGTCACGTAAACTTATTTTTTGAATGACGTGTCGCGTGAGCTTGAGTCTTAAGTGAAATTAGAAAACTATCCCATTAGAATTAAATATCAAATTACTAATTAAAAATTCCAACAATTTGAAATTAAGTCAAAATTTCAAACCAAATTAACATTAAACTAGAACAAATTTATTATATTAAAGATTGACATGGCCAAGGTACTGATTGTTGCTCCCAATTTTAGTGTTGAATTTGTTGATAGAAAATCCAAATAATTCTAATATTATTTTGTCTTAATTGCTTTTAATATTGTTTCTTTACTACCAAAAAATAAGATAACATCAAACTAAACTAACCTTGTAAAAACATAATTCCCCCATAGTAAAATCAGGAATTGAAGTTAAAAAGAATAATTAAAACTAGATTATGTAGAATGAGTCTTAACTCGATTCGTATTGATATTATTGCTAGTGCAGAAGGACGTGGGTTCGAGTGTGCTAAAGCGAGTTCTCCTCCTATTTAAGAATTGGAGATGCGTTATAAGTAATTATAGGTATTGTATCAAAAAGAGACGGAACTTTGGAAGAGTCAAAGTTTTCTTTCATTTTTTCATTATATTAATTCGACATTTACAAATAATTATAATATAATAATGAGGTCATAGCGTGGTTGGTAAAAGCAGAAAACTTAGGTCCTAAATACTAAAATTCAAAATTTACCATGTACAATTATATGTTATTGTCATATCATTTGATTTTACCATTTGTAATTGCTCAAACATATATATATATATCTATACAATGAAATAATAGATTAAAAACCCTCACTCTCAAATCTCAACATAGAAAACCCTAGTTGCTTGCCCATCTCCCCCATTTCCATGCTCAAATTTCTTAAATCCATATCCACAAAATTTAACTCATCAAATGATATAAAATGGTTGAAAACAGCTCAGGTGCTTGGCTTCCAACCAGTAGTAAATTTCTTAAAAGTTGATATCAACATGCATATATGCTTTGAAAACTATGTATCATAACAATAAGATTATTTTGCCTGTTTGGAGGGTTACTTATTGATGCCAAGAACCCTAATTTGAAAACTAATTTATTTATATTTTAGATATGATTTAAATTAATTTTCACTTCATTTTCATGATTCATGTAAGTGGTTTTAGATTTATTCACACTATTTTAAGCTTTTTTTCTCAAATTTGTAATATTAATTTGATAGTTATCTGAAAACAAAATGTTAAATCATACCAAAAGTTAAACAAGATCAATAATATGATATATACAAATAATAAAAATAATATATGATGAGAAGGATTCATTTACATTAGTATAAAATTAAAGTGGTTTTATACTTTTTCGTAATTTTTATATTATTAATATTTTAATAATTTAACCATTGAATTTCATGCTTCATTTATATAAATTATGTATATCAAGTTTGACATAAATTAAAATTTTCTAACTACCCATTTTATGAAAAAAAATTTCAACCGTTAAATATATATTAATATAGACAATATTTTAGATCAATATGATAAAGATATCAGATCGACTCAAAAATTTACATGCATGTCAAGTATAAATATCTTCATAATTTCAACTGTTGGATTTCTAAAATATTGATTGTATAAAAAGTTAAAGGAAACGTGTAAAATCACTTTAATTTTATATCATTGCAAGTGAATCTCTCCTCGTATATGATTATATAATTTCAGTCAAGCTTTCAAGTTAAATATTGAAGTGTTTCATGTTTTCTCTAAACTTATTTAATAGATTTAACATTTTATCTAAACTCACTCAAAATATTCACAAATGAAAAGTGTTTATGCACAGGCTGCGGCATGGTTGCATATGTTGGCACATCTCTTTCCATACATATAAGGCAGATTTGCGCTGCTTTGAAAGGTTGGAAATTCTGACATTGGATATCATTCAATTTAGTTGACAGCAACATTACAATGAATTATCTGATAATTCTCAAGATGTAATTCGAGGAAATTAAACACTCCAATGCACACAGTCCTAACAGGTTAAACCTACTCTGATGGATTATGATAAGCATATAAAAAGTGTCATGGCTAATAAGATAGAGAATTTTTCCGCTAAACATTATTTGAAGAGTATTTGGTGATTAAATTGTGATTAATTGAAAATTATTTTGGTGACAAATCAAGGGTATCTTATTGATAATTAATATGGTAAAAATCAAGAACGAAATTATATGTTCATCTCATTTATTTCTTGTTTGGAGCTGAAGTCTTGTAAGCCTGTAAATAAGCAATGTAGTCGTAAGATTGAGAGAAATCTAGAAGCACAACAATTGAGTTCGAGCATTTTATGTGTTTTATTCACCTTTAAGTGATTTGTTTTCAAGTACTGGAAGAGTTATTTTTAGCGAGGATGAGTTTATACTAAATGTACTTTGATGAGGCTGTAATTATCCAAAGATTAGGATAGATTAGCTTAAATCAATTCTTGTAGCATGAGATTTAGTAATGAAATTCTTCTCTAGACAAAGCCTTGAAAATGTAGATTAGATTAAAACCAAACTACATAAACACCTTCCCATATTTAGAATTTTCATTCTTTTTGTGTTTGTGTGCCACTCAATGTACCTATAACTTTTTACACAACTCTCTATAATGTTGCATTTTTAATTGGTATCATGAAAGCCATACTCATAAAGCATTTTATGAGATCTTACATATGATAATCATGCAATGAAATGTTTGAAGGAAAGTGGTTCGATTGTACGTCCATCACTCTTGGATGGATCTAATTACAGTTGTTGGAAAGCAAAAATAAGGGTTCTTCTGAAATCCATTGGTGAGAAAGCATGATGATCAATTCTAATTGGATGAGAGCCACATTACACTCAAAAAACAAAAAAAAAAATAGTGTACGCACCCCAAAACCTGAAGCCACCTGGATATCTCTAAAGAAGATAAAGTAGTGAATTTCAATTCAAAAGCATTGTATGCTATTTCAATAGGGTGAGCAACATGATTTTAGAAGGACTTCAAAAATATATTTTGGCTCGTATAGTATGGAATATCTTTAAACCACCTATGAAGGAATTCTTAGAGTCAAGTTATCAAAACTTCAGATGCTTACCACCAGGTTTGAATCTTTACAAATGTTTGATTATGAGACCATCTCTAAATTTTATGCTAAATTTTGTTACATAATTAATTATAGACAATGAATATTTTTAAGTGAAATAATTCGAAAGATATTATGTTTGTTGCTCAAGAAGTTTGCAATTAAGGTGACACCATTAAAGAGGCCACAGCTATGAAGCATGGACACGGACACGCAATACGGGTACGACACGATACGGATATGACGACACGGTAATTTTTTAAAAAATGAGGACACGGGTATGGTAGGATACGGCAATAAAAAATATTTTTATTATATATTTATACATATATTTATGTTAAAATACTCAATGTAAAATATATTATACTAATAAATACTAAATCTTCTAGAAAGAAAATATATTTTGTTTAACTTGACCTGCAAACAATGTCTTATTTTATTTAACAAGAATTTAGGTCACACATATATTTACTAATTTATAATTAAAATTAATTTTTTAATTATTTTAAATCTAATTTATATGAGTCTCACGTATTTTTATTATATTTACTTTAACTATTTTTATATTACTATAATTTATTTTTAGTTTTACTTTCTTACCCCATTATAAATTTATAATTATATAAAACAATACATTAACTAATTTTTTTCACAGCATTAATTTTTTTCTTTCTTTTTTACACAGCATTAATTTTAGGCATTAACTTTTTTTTTTCAACATTAAGCATTAACTTTTTTTTTCAGCATTAACTCTCTTTTTTATCTTTTTTATACAGCCCATTTTTTTTCTTCCCCATCTACCCCTTTTTTCTTTTCTCATTTACCATCTTTACCTTTGCCTTGCTCTGTTTTTCATTCTCTGCAAAGACTCCGGCAGTGTCATTTTTTGACACGCTTCAAGGCGTGTCCGGTACGTATCCGGCTGTGTCGGCGGCGTGTCCGTGTCGGACACCAGTACGACACCGGTACGAGAGGATTTTTGCCGTGTCGGTGCTTCCTAGGGCCACAGTTGACAGCACTATGCGTGCAAATGAACCAATAGGTTCATTACAGACTTTTGAAATAAACCTAGTGGAAGCTCGAAAAGCCAAAGTCATGTAGAATAAGAGCATTGCTTTTAATGTGAAAGTTGGCGTTGACACATTTGATGGCACAACTGCCTCTATTGACGAGTTTCAAGAACAATTATCTCTTCTTATAATGAACTTCAATAAAATTGTTCAAAAGTATAATGATAAAGAAAAAGGAGTTATGGTAGAAAACAGAAATAAGAAGAAAGAAATTCAATGCCATGAATGTAGATGTTATGAGCATGCTAAGCTTGAGTGTGCCAACACCGGTAAAAATAAATTCATTTACGTCACATGGAGTGATGATTCAGAAATTGAAGGAACTGAGGATGAAGAATAGCAATTATATGACTTTTACTGCCAAATCAAGAATGCTAGGATTTTGTGTTCTTCTACTTGTAATTTTTAAATTAATTAAATAAATAAAATTTCATCATTAATCTTTGTATAATTGTCCTCACTTATTGATTACCTAAAGGTTTAACTAATATTAAGTTGCATTATATGGTAGGATTATGATGCGAGAAGACAATTTATATTAGTAATCCATGAGAATCATAATGAGAAATAGATTTATAGGGACTATGATTTTGTCTATAAATTCAATTGGGGAGACACTTTATCATGAGTATCGAAGAAGTTGACTCCCATAAATAGCGACATAGATGTGATTGTTTAAATTGACAATACATTGGACTGGACCCAGTAGTAGAATTTATATTGGATCTATTTATGGATTTATCCACTTGTAACGCTTATGGTGTGACTTACCTTGATGCTGAGTAAGTAACTGACCATGTGTACCTAATAAGGGTGAGCAAAATCCAATTTGATTCGAAAAACTCGATAAAAAATTTAATTTTGAATTAAATAGTTCGAGTTATTTGAGTTAATCAAGTTATTCGGATCAACTCGAATAAAAAAAATGAGTTTTTCAGTTTAACTTAAATATGAATTACACAATTCGAGTTATCCGAAAATCCGAATAAGAAAAGGCAAAACTACGTCATTTTGACAAATGTTTACTTTTTAAAAAGTTAAAAGTCAAAATCATTAAGTTAAAAAGTAAAACTACGTTATTTTGATAAATGTTGACCCATTAAATTAAAAGACAAAACAATTGTATTGTTTATGTAGTTAAATAATCTTGTACTTCGTCTACTAGTTAAATAACTGATCCATATAAACGCAACATTGAGTATAAATAATAGGATTCGTTAACTCGATTCGAGTTTACTCAAACTTTTTTGACTAGATTAGATTCGATTTGAAAAAAAAAATTCAGATTGAGTTTGGTTGCTAAAATAGGATTCGTCAACTCAACAAACTTGAATTTTTTTTTTACTTGATTCGACTCGACTCGATCGAATACTCACCCCTAGTACCTAACTCATGTACTTCGATGTATTGAAAGTCAATGCTCCATTGATATCGAAGCCAAAAGTTAGTACATTGGGTGCATGACTTATGTATGACATGACTTAACCTACAATAGTGGAATTCATAGCTCGATTAAAAGAGTAAATGGTATTCTCTCATTGGTATTACATGAATTAAGAAAAAGGAACTTAGTCGTAGGTCATTCGTCTAGAATGAATAATTATCATTACTATTTGTTAGCATTTTTTTTTTCATCATGAAAGATGCAATGGTAACCATGAGACAAAATAAGATCGAATTGGGTCAACGGATTTTAACCCAAAGGGATTAAGGATATCATATAAGAGTAAGCATACAAGTGACAAGGTCATTGGAAAAAAAGCATAACTCTAAGTTACTTTCAATGGTTTATAATGGGAGATCAGTCATGGTACTTTTAGTGGATTGATTTCATAATTAAATAATTTGTGATTAATAGACGAAGAATCGAAGCTTACTTACAAATTATTTAAACGCTAATTATATATGTTTGATTGGTCTCTCCGTTAGCTCAATATAATTTATATGGATTGCATGATAAGAGCCACTTTGATGAATGGATGAAAATGATGTAGGAAAAATAGATTGCATGAATTAATGTTCACGGTAGATGCATTTGTTCGAAGTAAATAAGACAATTAAATTTATTTACTCATAGAATCTAATATGGTAAAGTTATCATGACTTTGATGGAATTAGAATTAAGTTGAGAAAATTTTTTATTAATATTAATTAATATTTTGAGAATAATATTTATACAAGCTTATTTTAATTTTAAAATAAATTTTGATTGAACTTACAATTGTACCTCAGTTTTGACACAATATATCATTCGCTTTATATATATTTGATAATTATCGAGCAAAGTAAAAACTTTGAGTTATACAAAGGAACTTCAATGCACACAATTTGGTAATAATTGAAGGTTATTTTGTTGATAATTAATATGGTGAAAATCAACAAATAAATCTTATAATCTTCTCACTTTAGCTCTTATTTAGAGTTGAAGTTTTGTAAATATATAAATAAGTATTCTACCTTTCTTTTCTTGAGAGTTTATAAATATAAAAATAATATAATAATAAATACAAATCAATACAAAATACAAACGAATCATCGTACTATCAAAAAATTGATTTTTTTCACACGATCCAACAAAATTTTGATATGGGCATGTAATGTGAGAAAGAGAAAGGAAAGTTATTAGTGAGGAAGGCAACCCCATATCTGAAAAGAAAAAATTATCCAAATGTAACATTGGCAAATTGAAGAAGCAATTGCCATAACCCACTATCAACAAGGTCTTTGGTTTGTAATTATTGGCAATCCACTTCAAAATATAAACTTATAAGAGAAATTGGAGTAACTTACACTGCTACCTATTTCTTTCATCATTGGTTTTATTCTCTCTTTTTTTTTTTTATTTCCTTTTTTTTTTTCATTTTTCTCATAAATATGAATGATTTAGACACCTTCCAAACTTAATATCACCAGCCCAAAAAACCCATTTTGCTGTTCAAAATTTTAAAAAAATATTAAAAAATATTTTTAATTAATATTTTATATATTTTATAATTAAATTTTAATTTTTTAAAAAATATTTTTATTATTTAAATTAAATTCGGATCAACCCAAGATACATCATCATTATAAAATTGTTTAGTATCATGATTCAATCTATTTTGTAAGATATGGGTTGTGTCACAAAAACATAAATCAAAATTATTTTTTTGAAAATTCGAATTTAGATAAAAATATGCATGTAAGTATAATTTTATTACAACCGATACAAATGATTTAATGTGTTAAATTAAAACAAATTTTAGATGATAAGTCTAAAAAATTAATGGGACTCAATTCTAGCCTAGCATCAACAAATCTTATCAAGATATATATATACACATTCTCTTTCAGTGTTTCAAAGGGAGATGCCTTAAATTTGGATGGTGAATATTTAAGGTCCTTTATGCCAAATAATTTTCGTGGGGGAATAGAGATACCAATGACCTACACTTTTAGAGGCATATGGAAAGTGGGAGAAAAATGCATGATCTTGATAGGGAATTTTTTTTAAAAATTTATCTTTATTTTATTTATTTATTTATTTAAAAAATTATTTCATCAAGAACAAGGGAAAATATATCTTTTATGTATTAAATTAGTATCATTTTACTTTTTACTTTTTCTTTTTGTAATTTAAAGAAGCCAAAAAAAACAAAAAGTTGTAGGGACTTGAATACTCATCTTCAAAGATTTTTTCTCTTGATTTTTAATATTTTTAGTTGGATTTGATCAATTTTTTCAGGAAGAAAAAGTTAAAAAGAAAAAAAAAAGAAAAATCTAATTTGTCATTCTCTTATTGGAAAGAGATAAAAATGACGTGGAATCACCGTTTTATACAATTCATTCTCTATTTTTTTATTTTAAATTATTCACTTGATGAAGCAACTAGACATATATATATATATATATATATATATATAATATAAAAATGAAATTATTCTTATTTTTGACATTGCAAACCAAAGTGTTATCCAACATATGGGAAATTCTGAAAAATATGTAAATGTTCAGTCAACTTTATTCCACTAAAAAGTAAAAAGAAATTTAAACAAATTTGCTCTAAAAAAGCAAAATAAAATAGAGCTGATGAGATATAAGATTCTCAACCCACAAATATTTTTTATCAAAGCATGTAATCATGAATGATTTAACTGCCACTTACATTATGCTTATATATATATATATATATGCTCAAAATAAATAAAATTTTAAATGCAGTGACAAACTAATATTGAAAGCTTTTTCCTTTTTCATACATTACCATTTTCTTTCTTACAACTTTTTGTCAATAGCATCAACAAATTTCCTATCAATCTTGAAAAGAAATACATAACAATCTTGACATATATCTCCAATTTCTCTATCAAAGGACCATTAAGATTTTGATGTTGATGGTTGGAGGCAAAGGCAAAGTCAGAACAAATTTTTAGAGGGGTCGAATGAAATTTTATTTTTTTATAGTCTATATTTTTATAATTTTTAAAAGATTAAATCAAATTTTTATAATTTTAGGGGGGCAAAGTGCAATTTTATCTTTACTAATTTTAAAATTTTTAAAAAAATATAAAAACTTAAATAAAAATTTTACATTTTAGGCCCCGCCCCCCTAAATCCTCCTCTAGTTAGAGGTGTCCATTTTTATTTTGGTTTTAAATAATCATTTATCCTGTTAAGTAATTTATTATCTCGTCTATTTTTTATATTTTTTTCTTATTTCGTATATATTAAAAAAAACTAAAAAAACCATCAATTTGAATATTAAAAAAATAAGTATACACTTAATTGAGCTTTAGTTTATTTGACATATTTATTGATTGTTATAACATGCAGGAGAACGTAGATTTTAACGCGGTTTAAATGCATATTATACTTAAACCCATAATTTTTCTCAAAACTTTAAATTGGAAGATGATACCCATTTAAACGTACTTAAAACCTAGGTCCTCTTGCATGTTGCAATAACAACTATGGCAACAGATAATTTTTTTGTAAAATTATATTTTAGTCCTTCAAACAATCATCTAAAATGGTAAATTATGTTTGACCACCAAAAGTTTTTAGTTTGATTTTTTTTGTTAAATGGTATAAGAAATTTAGTAACTTTTTAGTTTAAATATCATTGATTTTATTAGATAATATATTTATTACCTTCTTAATCAATTAAATAAATTTATTTACATTAATTGTGGTATTACTTTTTATCATTATATGTTTAAAATAAGAATAAAATAAATAAATCATTACAATATCTAATACAAGTTTTGCAATTTTTTAATGCATGTAATGTTAAGGTTTTTTATAGCATAAAATAATTATATGCCTATTTTAGTTATTTTACTAATATTATAGATCTTTTAATTAACTATAAAACTTTAAAATTCATATTTTATTATGAAAAAATTATATATTATTTGCAATATTAATATTAAATTTAATATTTCTTACACTTAGATTGTTCATCATCAAATTAAATCAAGATTAGGAGGAAAAAGAATTGTTAGCTAAAGTCAATCTAATTCATAACACTTGATTTTTTTAAATATTCTTATAATAGTCACGCTAGTCGTATTGCTGTTAGGGCTTTGTTCTCCTCTTGTAACTCACCAAAAACATAAAATAAAATATATTTTATAATTATTTTATAAAAAAGAAATTTACTTTAAACATTTATATATACTTACAATGGAAATAAAAAACTTCATGTTACAAATTCAGATGTTTTGGGTTCAAATCTCATCATGTGCATATATTTTTCTTGATTGTATATATAAATAAAAAAATAATAATACATTTTTTATAATTTCACAACTAAATTGAAACTCAATTAACGGGAAACATCAACTCAATAAAAACTTTAAATAATAGTGTAAATATTCTTTGGTCTCTGAAAATATTTTCAGCTTCACCTAACAATTTTTTTTGAAAGTTTTACAAGTAGTACAAATACAAGATATGTATAAATTATAAGTATAACATAAATACAAATATATGTCTAACCAATTATAACATAGTTTTTAACTGATACAATACTCAGCAGAAAAAGAATCAAACAAAAACTGACCTAATTTAAAAATAATCGAATAAAATCCACACAAAATATATAAAGATCCACACACTCCAATTATAAATGGTGGGATACAATGTCGAGATTTCAAAATTTGGGACCTTAGCCAAGAATAACATCTACCAAGAATTCATTGACCTTCACCTAACAATTTTTAATTTAACCTAAACTGAATTAAAGGAGATAAATACATATAAAAGAAAGAAATAGAAATGAGATGGACATGAGAGGAGGATAGGAAACCAAGCCCTCCATTATGAAGATTCCCTATGCCTTTTCCTCGAGAGGCGTGTGCTTTTCTCATGCCTATGTGGGCCTTACTTACATATCCACTATCCTATTCCTCCCTCTGCACTGCCCCCATTTCACCATCTATAAATACATCACCATGCTCTTAAACCCATTCCATTGCAATCTTATAAGCTACCTTACACAAGTTACAAACTCAAAAACCCCAAGTTTTCAGTTTCAAAAAACTTCCCACATTCACCATGTCTGACAGGTGCGGCAACTGTGACTGCGCTGACCGCAGCCAATGCACGTAAGTAATCCATGATAGTCTTACCCTTACCCTTGTGTTGTTGCTTGAAACTATGTCTTAAACGAGCTGAAACAATGTCTTGTTGTGTATGTTATATTGTTTTTTTCATGTTTATTGTATGTTAAAGTTGTGAGGTATTAAAACAAAGGCCTTTTTTTGCTGCTTTTTCTATGCCTACAGGAAGGGAAACAGCAACACCGTGATCATTGAGACTGAGAAGAGGTATATACTTTTGCTTTTCAAGCACTCTGAATCTCTAACATCTGCAAATTTTATATATGAACCATCCATAACTATGTTACTCGAGCTCGGGTTGATGGTTGGATGTTGGTTTATATGTGTCAAGATACAAGTTTCTTAAATATGATATATGCTTTTGGAAAAATAGAGGCTATATAGATCCAAATTATAATCGGAGAATCAAGAAACTTAAATATGGGAAATGATATGTTAATGATATAAACTGTTTTGTTGTTCTAATTGCAGCTACATCAACACTGTTGTGATGGATGCTCCAGCTGAGAACGATGGCAAGTGCAAGTGCGGTACTGGCTGCAGCTGCACAGACTGCACCTGTGGCCACTAAGCCAACATAAGATCATGGCATATATAGGGATCTAAATAATGAACTTAAGGTTGAATAATTTGTGTCTGTTGTGGTTTGTGTGGTGACTTATATCAGTTAACCTTTGTCTCCTTTACTATGATGTAATGGCTATGCTTATGGCCTTATCTGGTTAATGAAGTATCCTTACTAAATATCTCTCTCTCTCTTCGATGAAACAACATATACATGAAGCTTTTTTATCACCATTAATGTCTGAACTAAAACCAGTTACAAATGAAAGTATTGTGGCTGTTCCAAGAGATTATATAAGGCTAAACAGCCTCAAAACAAAGGAAAATACATGAAAATTTGACAGTTGGGATGACTCCAACACCAATAGGGCAAGAAAATGTATCTGTCCTTTATTTCCTAGATTTTTCAAATAATATATGTGTAAATGGTTTTCTAACTAAATGTTTTCACTCTATAAGCTTTGTGTATCAAATCTCAAACATTGAAGCCCTCTGCGCGAAGGCATATACGATGAGCTTCTATCCATTTTGCACAAGCTTCTTCACCGTGCTGTACAATGCATTCATCTCTGAGCTTCTTTGTCTCCGGGCAAGCGCAGCAAATTTTCTTCTTTGGCTTTGATTCTGCACCGGTTGTTGGTTTTGCTGATTCCTGATTTTGCTGCAAGCCGGGCAAAGCTAAGGTAGATGTATTTTGTGTAGGCAATCCACCCATTTTCTCCGGAAGTAAGTGATTCCCAGGTACTGTGAAACAGAATCAAAGTTTTATGCGCAAGGAAAATGAAGAAATTTCATCACAAAGTCGAAGAAATCAACATTGGCCGTGATAACAGGAATGAGGAATCATATTACAACAACAAACTGCAGCTAATGTCAATTATTTTTCCTTTTTGGCCATTCAAGTACCAATACATCTGCAAATTTACATTGTAGGCTGTCCAATTAATCAATATTGTGAAAGCAAAAGCACAACCAACATAACAATTGCCTATCTAGCATGACTATAACTGCACTGGGCTATATTACTTGGACTAGGGAATGAGTATAGTATATGGGTATATATCCAACAAGAGCATGCTCAATTAAGTTTTTTTCACATGTTGGTGTATACCTACATCCAGATATGTATCAAACATGAGTGTCGGACATATATACCTTAACAAAAATGAAGAGTTTAAGTAATGTATGCATTGGGTAGAAACAACAGGTTTGTGTATAAAAATACTGAAAACAGCTTGTCAAGTGAATAATATTGGTACCGCGGTATTATCACCCAAAAAAGAAAGCTTGAAATGTTCAAAATAGAAATACCATTTTATGCTTCTCCAACATTCTCTCTTACATGTCAAAAAAACTTCACAAAGACTTAAAACATAAGTATGGATTCGTTATATACTGAAAGCAAAATATAAGAACCTGAAACTAAACCAATTCTCTGAAGCAGTGTATCTGATGACCACTAGGTCGTATAAGAATCGATCATACAATTTGACTGAATACTAATACTAATAACATAAAAGTCCAGCAAAGTAACAGTTCCAAAGCAAATCAAATTTGTGTAATTTATTCCTTGAGTAATTTAGAAGTACATAACAATGAGTAATTGAAACAAAAATGCAAGTTTTCCTCTTTGTATCTAAGCATTTCAACATTGCTATCGAGTGATGGTATATAATTTCATCTTCACCTAAAGCTAAATAACCTTTTTCCAGGATCCAAACTCCAAAACAAAAGGCCAAAGATCTTCAGCTGCAGTCACATACCCTCACATCCATTTATTCTAAAAAATAAGTCAAGAACAAATCTATATTTCACCATTTTATTTCTTTACCTTTTAGCTTTCCACCATCCAAAAGAAAACAAATACCATGAAAATGAAATAAAATTTTCTCCCCTATCAGTTTAGTCCAAATTCAAAAAAAAAAAAAAAAAAAAAAGCAGCCATAATTCAACAGAACAAGAAAAACCCAGATAGATAAAAACAATAATCAATCAAATTAGTACTTTGAAAGGATAAAAATTGAATCTTTGTTCTTACAATACAAGCTTTTTGCCTCGAAAACACTTTTTTTTTCCCTTCTCGTTGGTTTCCTACGTATACTAAAACCTTCTTCTTCTAGGAATCAAGGAATAGATAGAAAAAGAAGAGGAACAATATATAAACAAAGAAATAAATATACAATTAATGAAAAGAAAACTTACGCTGAATTTTAAGCAAAGGAAGATTCGGATCCGGCAACTGGTGGTCGCCGCTGGGTTTTCTAGAGGTTTATTGAAATAAATAGCACTTTTTCACTGGAGTGAAATTGGACTAGCCTTTTATGGTTCAAATAGTATATAGAAAATGAAGCCCAAGAAGCAACATGGGTTCCTTCATATAAAAATTAGATTTCTTAATTCAATCCATTTAATAATAATTAAATAAAATTTATCTACTTTATATTCACTTATATATCATCAATTAAATCGATTAAATCATTAGTTCAATCGACATATATTGATGAATTATAAGATGAAGGTAAAACCCTAACATCATTGCAACTAGCGCGACTTAACCTGAAGCCACACTTGAAACGATGAACACTTTGACTATAACGTCAACACACGAAATTTTAAAATATGATATATTTTAATTATCAATCCAATCATATTTTTAATAATTATTGTTTGTTATAATTATAACTTCTTAAAAACACATTAATTAAAGTTTGAGTTAGATAGAATCATAACAAAGGCATAATAATTTTTAAATCATATTTATTCTATTGCATGAACAAAGCTAAAAACATAATTAGTTCTAATTATATCATATCTTTACTATATTATTATACAACAAATTAATATGAAGATAAATCATGAAATATTTAGTTCTTGACACATTTTTAGTTGTATTTTTTTAACTAATCACCAAAAACAACATATATATATATGTGTGTATGTTGATTCACATTAGTCAACATAGACAAAAATATATAAATTTGTTAAAACTTCAATTAAAATATTAAGTACAGGAAGTTGAAGTTCATTTGAAAAGACATGGTAGAATATTTGGTTGTTTGACAATTAGAAAGGTTGGATGCAAAAAATTAAAGTAAAAGTGAGAATTAAATAATGGATTAATTAGGGATAGGTAGTTTTAGAGGGGTTCAAACGTCTCATCAAGTTTTTAGTAGAAATTTAGGTCTGATTGATAAGTCTAGATTTGGTCCGGTGACTTAAATTTTAATCCAAATTCAATCCATGCTAATTTTTTTAAATATTTATTTTATAAAAAAATTAAAAATATATAATATTAAATACACTAATAACATTAAAACAAATTTTCTCAACAAATTGAAAATACATTAAAAAGTCTTTATACTAAAATAGTTGCAACTAAAATAGTAGCAAAATAAACGATAAAACAAAAGTTCTACAATAGCAAAATACCATGGAACTAGGTATGCAATTCGAGCTGGGCCTAGCCAAAAAAATCTTGCCACATGCCCGGTTCATTTAGAAAATAAGTTTAAATTTTTTGAGCTTATATTTTTATCCAAACCCTCTCATTTTTCGAATGTATTTTTGAGTTGTCAGATCATTTTTGGTATAAGTAATCCAGTATGTTAACTAATATTTCAATTTATGATTATGAAACAAAAGTACTCACAATAAATCTTTGGGTCCAATAAATATGGTTGTCATCCCCTTACCTACAACACCTATTTTCTTTTATATTATTACTAGAAAATTTTTAGGTCAAAAATCCAGAAAATACCAATTTTTAAAAAAATTTACGAAAAAGGGTCGAAAATTTTAAAATTTATAAAAAAGGGCCGACATCAGCCCGTTTTGTGAGGATAAAATGCCACATCAGCTAAAAACGCGTCCTTGAGGGCGCACTTTGCTGACGTGGAAAAAAAGCTCCCCCAAGGACGCGTTTTAGCTCGTGTTTTTAAAAAAAAACTATTCTCAATTTTTTTAAAAATTTACGAGAATAAACCTTTATAAATCTTCAAAGTGACAACACTATTTTTTTAAGGTGTCATCAATTAATAAAAAAATATAACTTACAAAGGAAATCTTTATATAGACCCAAAGTCTCATTTCCCTTGTTTTCTTGTGCAAAGTGAGATATAAGATATGTGTATATATAGACTCATAAATAGTTTTGCAGCTTATTCCTAAACAATGTGGAATTCCTTCCTCTTTTAACTGACAACATGAGATTAAAGGCTACACTATATTTGATTTTTTTACAAAACAATTTCTTTTTTATATATGTTTTGTTAACATTTCCTTATATTATAAAATTATCTTGAGATCTTTAATCTTGTTGCATTTTAGAATTGTTAACATATACAAAAAAAACTATTAAAAAAAGAGAACAAATTGCTCATATGAAACTTGTACATGCAATAATCTTCTATTCAATTTTAAATGTTTGAAGTTAATATCAATACAATTCTAATTTTTAAAATAATTTTTCATTATTTAAATTTAGAAGTTATACTTTTAATTTTTTTATTATTTATTTTATTTTATATTATGAATGTTTGATTAATAAATAAATGGTGAGTATTTGGTACTCAAATAGTATTTTTTTTGTAATTTTAAAAAATTGATATATCTTTTTAAATATTTATTTATTTTTAATATTTTACTATACTAATTAATTTTTTTAATTCTAATTTAATTTAATTTTCATCACCTAATGAATACCGATAAATTTATTTCAGATATATTTTGACTAGATAGATAATATATTTAAACATAGTATATAATTATGTTAAATAAGTTTTTTATAGAAATATATAATATACATAAAATATAATAATTATTTTTCATATTTTATATCTAGATTAAATTACATTAGTAGTCACTTAACTATATTTTTAGCTATCGAATTATAAAAGCTTACAAAATGATCACTCAACTATTAGTAATTTTTTAAATATTTATTTTTAATATTTTACCATACTCATTTTATATTTTATATTTTTTTACTTATAGAGTTTAAAAGTTTTATTTATAATGTAACAAATGTTAACTTTTTGTAAACAAATTTAAACTCTAAGTAAAAAATATCAAATATAGTGTAGCATTTCATCTCATGTTGTTAGTTAAAAGAGAAAGGAATCCCACATTGTTTAGGAACAAGCTGCAAAACTATTCATGAGTCTATATGTACACATATCTCATATCTCACTTCGCTCAAGAAAATAAGAGAAATAAGACTTTGAGTCTATATAAAGATTTTCTTTGTAAGTCATCTTTCCTTATTAATTGATGATACCTTAAAAAAAATAGTGTTGTCACTTTGAGCCTTTATAAAGGTTTATTCTCGTAAATTTTTAAAAAATTTGAGAATAGTTTTTTTTTTTAAAAACACGGGCTAAAACGCGTCCTTGGGGAGCGTTTTTGCCATGTCAGCAAAGTGCACCCTCAAGGACACGTTTTTGGCTGATGTGGCATTTTATCCCCACAAAACGCGCTGATGTGGATGTGTTTTGTGGGGAAATGACTATTTTCTGTAAATTTTAAAATTTTTGGCCCTTTTCCGTAAATTTTTTTTTTTGGTATTTTTGGGTATATTGCCCAAATTTTTATTCATTTTTTAACTTTTAATTTTTAACATTAAAAAAATTATCACAGAACTTACTTGTTGCTCATAAAAACTCTACTAATAATATATAAGATATTAAATCTAATTCATATACATAAGCATAAATTTTATATTATCGTACATTAATTTAATTATCATTTACGAATTTGATCTTGAAAATTAATGAATAAACCATCTACATTTAAATAAGGAATAAAAAATATTAAATAGTATCCCAACTCAATTTACATGCCATAATTAGGTTTGAGAGAATAATATTTTATGATGTAAAAAATAAATATTTTATATTTAAAATAGTGAAATTAATTAAAAAGTATTGTAATTTTTTTATTAACTTGAAAAATATTTTTTTTTAAACATTTATGAAAAACTTTGAAACTTTATTAAATAAGATGTAAAAATCATAAAGAATCAATTTTATAAAAAAAAACCCAAACTCATAATTAGTATATAAAAAAATAAGAATCAAATTGAACTGAATTATCGCGAATTTGTCTACGTCTAATTGAACTTAGCCTCAATCACCATTTCCTCTCTCATTATCACAAGTGTTATTGCTGCACTTTATAACCGGAATCATTCTTTTTAGGCAAAATCAATATTGTTTGAATTGGATTAGATTAATCAATTAAATGGGGAAAAGTATTAATTTGGGAACTTGTATGAATTGATTGAATCAAGTATAATGTCGATTGAATTAAAATTTTAATATTTTTTATTTTAATAATTTATGTAATCAAATCAAATGAACCGATCGAATGAGTTAAGTGAATCGCTTTAACCCCTAATTATGAAAAATAAATAAATTTAAACAATAGAAGTGAATTCCTATAAAATTACCCATAAAATAATGGAGTGAGGTAATAAAAGCAAAGATACAAAATAGAAAGGAAACAAAAGAAAAGGCCATAATCATGAGAAGCTTTACCAAAGGTTGAATTGAATTGGGAAGACGCAAAAGGGTCATTGAACACCGCCTCAATTATTCACCATTCAACTGTTAGTTTCTTTGTTTTTTTAATAAAGCTCCAAGTGTTTGTTTTCCCTTTTTCTTCTCTTTTTCAATAAGCCCTAATTGTTTGTTCACTTGTCTAACAAGTAGAAGACTTGACACAGTAAAGAGTAAATTAAGGTAGAAGTCACTCCACTATGATTTTTTTTTACCTAATTATGATAAATTATAAAATGATCATTTAATTATTAATATTTTTTTTGTCATTCAATTATGAAAAATTATAAAATGGTCATTTAACTATTTAATTTTGTTTTTTTTAGTCACCAATTGATTAATGTAATAATGAAAACACCAAAAAATTCAATATAGTCGGGTGATCAAGAAAGACAAAATTGAATAGTTGAGTGATTATTTTGTAACTTTTCATAATTAGGTGACTAAAAAAGAAATTTACTAATAGTTGGATGATTATTTTGTAATTTTTTTGTATTCGGGTGAAAAGAAAAACCATAGTTGAATGACTATTAATGTAGTTTCCGTATAGTAAATACAATATAAAATATTAAGAATATGTGTCACATTTAAAAAATATATATTTGATCGTGTGTTAGTTTAGTTGATACTATTATTATTATAACACTAAAAAACATGAGCGCGCTTTTTCTTCATTTTATAGGTTCGAAGAGTTATGAGTAGAAATAAGTATTATATAAAAAATTAAAAATTTCGTCGACATTCAAAAGATTATTTGATTATATATTTATTTTAAAAAGTTAAATAATTTATCAAAATTAAGGAGAAGTAGTACAAGACTTTAAACATGACTATTT
Organism: Gossypium bickii; assembly: GCA_025503065.1. Classification (NCBI taxonomy): domain Eukaryota; kingdom Viridiplantae; phylum Streptophyta; class Magnoliopsida; order Malvales; family Malvaceae; genus Gossypium; species Gossypium bickii. The sequence goes on from CP106711.1 coordinate 126,631,486, forward strand.
AAATGTGTAGCTGAGTTGGTGTTATGAATTAACTTGATATAACTCAGACAATGAAATTACCCAAATGATATTACATACTTTAAATAAGTTATATTATTACAATGATACTCTTGATTTTTTATTTTTATTTTTTATGTTTTGAATAAAACCAATAAAAATTCAATAATAAGATTTAAACTCGTGTCACTAGCATTTACAAAACTTTACATTTACCACTTCAACTAAAATTTTATTTTAATTATTTTGTAAATTTTAATGTTATTACATAAACTTTTTAAGTGAGTTACCCACTCTCTCCATGATTTAATTGTTAAATAAATATTTTATAAATATGTTTTTAATGTTGATTTTTTCTTTTGCCAACATGATAACATTTTGACACTACGTTAAATAATGCAACTTAACATAATGACATTTCAACATGCTATAGGAAAATGACAATACGAGCTACAATGTAAATTAAGTGCATTTAATATTCTTACTCACATGTCGATTGAGTTTTAGTTTAATTGGCATTAACATTGTTTCTAATGCAGGAGAATGTGGGTTCGAATGCGTTGAAGTACATTATTCTCTTATTTAAGAGTTAGGGAGGGGTAATGAATAGTTTTAGGCTTTGTTAATAAAAGAGTAGGTACTTTCGAGATAAGCAGAGCATGCAAAGTCGTACTAATTACTTTACTCTTTTTACCTATCAGGAGAATACAATATCTCCTTTGTTTCAGTCTCTTTTTTTTTTTTTTTTCAGTTTTCAATAAAAGTAAATAGCAGAATCGTGGCTAGGGAACTATACTAGTGACCTACCTAATTTTATTGTAGAAATTTTCGGGTTCAATGATTGGACCATGCAAACTAGAAGTACTTTTTCTTGGATAAAAAGGAGACTACTCGTTCCATTTCTATATCATGTTGTTATTATTATTAGTTTCAAAGTATATATTTCATTCTCGAATAGAGAATACAATACAATGTGAAATTTTTCATGAAATAAAAAATCTTGAAATGTTTTTCCTTTCCGCCTTGTACATGTCATCAATAACTTTCAAACTTGGGCAGTGCAAGTATGTTGATAAAATGACCAAAGTCCCAAAACAATAGGTGTTGAACTAAACCAAGGGAGATAACTTTGTCATTTCCACATCCCACTGGGATGTCCAACTTCATCTCTCTAATACTTGTCAATCTATTTCATGTTCATTCCTTTTTGAATCATTTGATATATTTTTCTCTTTTTTTGGTATTTTCTAATACATATTATTTGGTTTTTTATTTATAATTTATTTATTCTTTTTAGATTTTTAAATATTTTTAAATTTTTTAATCCAAAAATGATTTTTAAATAAAAGATATTTTTCCTTTTTTTTAACTTTTAGAATTACAACTAAATTAAAAAAATATAAATATTGTGGGTTAAATCTATTGAACTAGTTAGAATTAGAACTAAAATGACCAATTTTATAAATATTAAGCGCTAAATTTGTTAATTTTTTAGATTTAAGATCAAATTAATAGAGTGTATAAACATTGAAGAGCTAAATTTATTATTAGGTCAATAAAAAAGACTCGTGTCAATTTTTATCACTAATCTAATAGCAACTAATAAAAAATCGATTAATATATTTGATTTTGAAAAGTTAATAACTAAAAAAAAAAGTTGAGTGGTCAAAATTGACATAAAGGCATAATTAAATGACTTTTTTTGTACTCTAAAAAATAATTATTTTTATAATTTACCGTAACTTTTAACGACGATATATAAAATGAAAACAATTTTTTACCATAATGCTTAAATTAAATAAATTTATTTTTATTTTTTTTGACTCGAAATGAAAACTTGTGAAAATTAAGTCCCTAGTGGTGTAATTTATCATCTTTAGTAATAATCGTGAATAAATATGCAAATTTTGAGCACATGATGAAGAATGGACGATGGTGATGGAATTGAAAATTTGTTTTTTCAAAAAGTGGGACCCAATGTAACACATAAAAAAGGTAAGGAAAAGCCAACGACCTTCTTCTCCTCACTTTCTTCCTACCCGTCTCAATCCTGCGAGGTCTCAACAATTTCTCACGCTCCATCTAAGCGAGTGAAACGTACGGTCCGATCTTTGTAAAGCCTTTTTTTTTAATAAGAGAAACGAGATTAGTTTTTTAAAACAAAAAAAAAATAATTATTTAACATGTTTTATGTTTAAATTTAAGAATTTATTATTAACTCATAATTCGATAAGGGATGTTAGAATTAAAAAAAAAACTAAAAATATAATTGATTAAAATAATTTATATAATAATAAAAATTATGCATTGATTTATGACTTTCGCTCATACCTAATTTTAAGTTTAATTAAAAATAAAACCATAGGATTAAAAAGAAGACCAAAAAAAAAAAAAAAACTAAAATGTCATTTTCTAAACGCTATAAAATCAATATAATTAATATTTAATACAGTACAAAAGTGACAATACGGCCAAGTCTCTTTTTTTAATAATAATAAAAATACTTATTTATTATTCTTTTATTATGCTCTAGAAGGATACACATCCCTCTTAAAACTATTGTATAATAACAAAAATTACTCTTAAAGTTTATTCTTTTCGGCAATTTGGTACTTATTTTTTTAAGTAATTTTAACGGAGAATGATGTGGCATAATTATATGGATAATTTTAATTGACATGATTTCAATAATCTTATTTTCGAGATTGAAATTTTTACCAATTAATAAATAATATTGAATTAATGTTAATAATAATAATAATAATAATAATAATAATAATAATAATAATAATAACATTGAAATTAGGGGAATGTTCGTTGAGGAGTGTAGTTTTATTGGGTTGAAGGTTTTTGCCATTTATTTTTCTTTTTGTTATTTTTTAATTTCATGTCAGATATTAATTTGTAAAAAAAATAAAAATTTCTAAAACGATGTCGATTCAGTCACGTCAATTAAAAATTCCCATATAATCATCACACGTCATTTATCGTTATTCTTTTTTCATTAAAAAACAAGTAAATTGATTCAGAGTAAAAAGTTGAGGGTGAAATTGCTAAAAAAAGAATAAGTTCAATTTGCTCAAAAGAATACGCATCACGGGTATTTTGTTCATTATAACATATTATATTCTCGTTAATATTAAGGTATAATAATTTATTTAGTTCTTCAATTTTATAAAAAAATTCATTTTAGTCTTCTATTTAATTTTTCACTTATTTTAATATTTAAACTTGCATTGTTTGTTAAATCATCTCAAAACAGATGAAAAATTTAACGTCAGCAACTTGTAAGTCACATTAGCAATTAATTATATTTCACGCGATAATTCACGTGTATATTATGTTAGCACAGTGACAAACTGTATAAATTTAAAGATTAAATGAGGTTAAAAGTTAAATAAAAAACTAAAAATTATTTTTATAAAAATTAGAGGATGAAATAAATAATTATGCCTTAAATTATTGATAGGATGATTGTTATAGAGTAGAAAGACAAAAGTTTTTGTTACACTAAAAAAGAAATAAAAATTTTCTCAATAAAAAATCAAACAACAGAAACAAAAGCTTCCATTTAAAGAGCGCGTGAGATGATGAAGTACATCAAGAATGTCTTTTTACACATTGGGTTTCAAAAAACATTTAAATCCAATATAAAAATAGAAGAAATTAAACTTATTAAATATCATTAATTTCATCTTTTTCCACACTCAACCAAAAAAACCTTTTCTCTGTAAAAAAAAAAAAAAAAAACACTCACAAAGTCCAAGAGAAAAGCTTTATGTTAGATCCGGTCCGCTTCTCTCTTTTTTCCGTTTTTACTTGCAAGCCCTTTGATCACTTATCTATCTCTCTAGGGTTTTCACTTTTTAGAGTTGTCAAGCCTTTTTTCTTTAACTGCAATGTAGCAAGCTTTTCTTTTCTTAAAGGTACTTGAAAAAGGTGAAGATTTTCTGTTCTTTTTTTCTGAGGGGTGGGGGAGGGGGCTTTTGTGTAGTTTAGACTTTAGAATTTCTGGGTTTTCGAGTAGTTTGATTGGATGAGAGTGGAGGAAAATTGGAGTGTATAAAGAAATGTCATTTTCAAGGGTGGTATTGAATATGTATTAGTTTTTTTTTTTTTTTGGAACTTGTTTTGGAAGTGTTACTTTTATGAAGGTTGTGATTTTGTTGAGTTTTATAGGGAAATAGACTCCTTTTCATATGTTAATTTTGCTGAAATGTTGTTGAAGAAATGGGGTTTTGATTAGATTGGAAATTTGCATTTAATGTTGGGTTAGTACCTTGTTTTTTGTAGTACAATTGCAGCTTTGTTGGTTCTTGGTTTTATTAATTTGGTAGAATACTGTTGAAGAAATGGGAATTTTTTCATTAAATTGGAATTTGGATATTGGAATTTTTAGTTTTAGCTGAGCTTTTAAGCTTTTTTGAGGATGATAAGAATGGGTGAGGAGATAATTTTGGAAAAGAAATGTATAATTCTTGAAGGAATGAAGGGTAGTTAGTGACTCTAAGAAACACTGAAATTAGCTTTTGTTAGGAGTGGTTTTGCTGTATGATGGGTTGCATTTGTTGCAAGCCTTCTGCCTTTGAAGATAGTAAGGATTGTCCAAGAGAGAGGCCTTCGAGTAAAGCCTCGTCAGATGTTAGGGTACCAAGGGCTACTTCTTCAAGGAGGGACGAAGCGTACAGAGCCAAGGATCGACATGAAAACACGATGTTGATTGATAAACAAGTGACTGATTCGGTTCGATTGCACAGTGAGAATTTGGATAGGAAAAGGGAGAAGATGGAGTATGTTGTTGTTCAACATCCAGGGATGGGAAGTGTTCCAAAAGCTACACAAGGGGAACAGGTGGCAGCAGGGTGGCCTGCTTGGTTAGCTGCAGTGGCTGGGGAAGCAATCCAGGGATGGCTACCGCGGCGTGCGGACTCATTCGAGAAGCTGGATAAAGTAATTATGCTTTAACTTTAACAGTATATCTTGTTGTATCTTCATGTTGCAAATATTATTCATAATTTCCTTATTTGACTCATCAATTGATATAGTTCTCTGCTAGTCTTGGCATTAACTGCTGAAATTCACCTCTGTGCTATTAAATTTGGAATCATAATTGGAATCCATTTTGACATCTGTTACTGAAATTCACCTCTGTGCTATTAAATTTGGAATCATAATTGGAATCCATTTTGACATCTGTTAAGGATTGTAAGATATGTTGTAATTCATAATTCCTAAACCGCTTGCATATCAGTTTTTTCAGTAGTTTGCATTATAAAGATATCTTCGTTCTAAGGTGTGGCAATTACTTACTTGGAGATCTGTATTTGGATCTCTGTTCTTGAATACAAAGTTTTCTCCACTTTGTTGGGTACTTCTGCAGTGGTTTGATCATATTGTTAATCTGTATTGATTTTTCTTTTATTGTTTGACCCTTAGTTATGAAAAACTCTATGAGCTATTGCGAGATATAATGTTTAGTTTCATTTAGTCAATCAAAATGGATGTATGAGCTGTTATAAATGCTTTAATGGAGCAAACTTTTTACACTAAAATGAAGAAAAGATTGATATGGATAGATACATACTTGCTGAGACAAGCTCACCTTGCACTAAATCTAAACACTAGATATTTATGATTGGAGTAAATGTTCTCTCTGATTGGACTAAATCTAAACACTAAATCAAGATTAAGGCATCTTAACATATTTGTCATTCTTCTTTACTCGTGCCCTGTTTCTATGCCACGGATGTTAAGCATGGTTTCTCTTATCTTATAACCTAACTCTATGCTTAAGTTGACAGTTTCTTGTGACCTATAATCACATCTGTTACCTGAACTTATATTTTCTATGCAGATTGGTCAGGGAACTTATAGTAATGTTTATAGGGCTCGTGATTTAGATCAGAAAAAATTTGTTGCTCTAAAGAAAGTAAGATTTGATAACCTAGAGCCTGAGAGTGTTCGATTTATGGCTCGGGAAATTCACATTTTACGTAGACTTGATCATCAGAATGTTATAAAGCTGGAAGGTCTGGTTACCTCTAGGATGTCTTGCAGCTTGTATCTTGTATTCGAGTACATGGAACATGACTTGGCTGGTCTTGCATCACACCCTGGTCTGAAGTTTTCAGAATCACAGGTACTTCAAATTGTTTTGCCTTATTATTTTTCTTAGCTGCAATTTGGCTCCTTTCCCAAGTTTACTTGTTATTAGTACTAATTAGTAACTGTGGTTCTGCAAATACAGAAATCTGCACTTTGCATTGAAAGGTTATCCTGAAGTTTAATTTATTGATCTATTGTGCAGGTGAAGTGTTACATACAACAACTTTTGTGTGGTCTTGATCATTGTCACAGCCGTGGTGTCCTACATCGTGACATAAAGGGTTCAAACCTTCTAATCGACAATAATGGCATCTTGAAGATTGCAGACTTTGGCCTGGCTAGCTTTTATGATCCCCATCAAAGTCAACCCATGACAAGCCGTGTCGTAACCCTTTGGTATAGACCACCAGAACTTTTACTTGGAGCCACTTACTATGGTACTGCTGTGGATCTATGGAGTACAGGTTGCATACTTGCTGAGTTATATGCTGGCAAGCCTATTATGCCGGGAAGAACTGAGGTGTGTTTTTATCATTTAAATGAAAGATTTCCTACAAAGCATGTAGAATTTTAGAGTTCTAAGCCAAAACTCATATACATATTTGTGCAAATAAATTTAGTAATGACATGTCCATGCATAAAACATGGCTTTAAGACCCTTAAAATACATATTTGTTGCAAAAATGAAATGATTGACATCTGCTTTCTATTTTGTAGGTGGAGCAGTTGCATAAAATTTTCAAACTTTGTGGCTCTCCTTCTGAGGACTATTGGAGTAAATCAAAGTTGCCCCATGCAACCATTTTTAAACCCCAACGGCCTTATAGACGCTGTGTTGCGGAAACATTTAACGAATTCCCTGCACCAGCTTTAGCTCTCATGGAGACCTTACTTTCCATTGACCCTGCTGGTCGTGGATCTACAGCTTCTGCACTCGAGAGTGAGGTACAATTATTTTGTGAAATTATGTTTGTGTCCTAGTTTAAATATAAAAAAAGAAAGCCATAACTCTTGGCTTGTGTAACCACCCGGGTTATATTATATTTCCTGGTGTCTTGGGATACAAGAACAGCAGTACTTTATTATCATCTCATCTAAGCCACGGTTACTTTGGAATCTTAATCTGGAACACATACTTTAGATTAGTGCCGGCAATTCTTTATTCTAACTGGTAAGATGTTATTCTTTTATTCCAAAGTCACGTTGTTATACTTTTCCATCACAATGATTTATCAGGACTATTTAGTGTCCTTAACTTGTTTTTATTTGTGTTTTTCAGTTCTTTACAACGGAACCTCTTCCCTGTGATCCTTTAAGCTTGCCAAAGTATCCTCCAAGCAAAGAGTTAGATGCAAAATTAAGGGATGAGGAAGCTAGAAGGTGCATATTATATTTTTAATTACAATGAAATATACATCTTCTTTATTTTTTTCCGAAGATACTTATGCTATGTGGAAGATCACATGCTTCTTAGGGAAAATATTCTTTTTTGGTCTCTTTTTTGTACTTGTGAGGATTTACTTCTAGAAAGAAAGGAGTGCTTCAAAAGGATAATCCAAAAACTTTTAACTGCACATCAGTTCACAATTAAATAATTTGATTTCTTTGATCTTAAGCCTGTGCTGGACTACTGCAAATGTGGTGTTTTCTTATACTGGATAAGCTATTATCGTCTTCTTTCTCCCACTGTGGTTGTAATGACCTCAAATCTTGAGTGGTTGGTATAAGTGCTGATAAACTTTTATTTTGTATTGTAAGACGAGTGGCTGGAACCAAAGGCCTGAGACCTGATCTTGACAGGAGAGCAACAAGAGAATCTCGAGCTGTTCCAGCACCTGATGCGAATGCTGAATTAGTCATGTCAATGCAGGTAACTGGTTAATAATTCCCATTTCCTTCTTTTCGTTCTAAATGTTTGGTGATGGGCATCCTTAACTAGTTTATACAGTAAGAAATTAGTTTGTTGACTAATGTTACAACTTACTTGATCTTTAAACTTAATAACTTGGAAAAACAGCAAGTTTAGCCGTTTCTGCTATATCTAGTTAGTTTTTAAGTTTACACACGGTATTATAATTTGTTTTATGAAGTTCATTATGATATTGATTTGAGTGAGTATTTAGAGATTGATTAGATTTAAATATCTAGCTAGATGATATGGCACTGCTTGATTTGCTCTTGCTTCTATCCTTAGTGGGAAAGCACAGAAAAGGAAAATTTGAATCTAGTTTTCGGTTATAAGCTAATAATTTCATTTAGCTTCTCATTTCTTTTTAATCAAAATTTTGTTTTTTAGGGCAGTTACCTTAGTTTAACATTTCTAACATTGTTTTGACATTCCAGAAAAGACAATCAAATTCAAAGAGCCGCAGTGAGAAGTTTAATCCTCATCCCGAAGAAGCTGCCTCAGGCTTTCCTATAGACCCGCCTAGACCATCACAAGCAATAGAATCAAATGCAGATTCACAGGGAAATCATCCCAAGAGAGCCTCACATTCGGGGCCACTGGCTCATCGTGCTGCTTGGGCGAAGTCTGGGAAAAACCTGGATGATGCTCCGAAAATTTCTACCGGGGCTGACTTGTCAATGATGTCCGGTTTAGTGGCACCAAGGACTAGTCTTGCATCTGATGATTGTACAGAAAAATCTGGTTTTCCACAATCAAAAGCTCCAAAAATGATTGCAAGATTTCCAGGGTCCTTTAAAGAGTCCTCAGAATCTGGCATCCAACAGGATCCGAAAAACAATGAGCAGGAAAAAGAAGATGGAAGAAATAACAACAAAGATCCAGTTCTGGTGAGTAGCTAACCCCTTTTTTTTTTTTTTTGCAACTATGTGCAAGCCTCATTTAGTAAAGTGGGTTATGTGTCATATAATTCATAGATTCTTTTTAGGTTTTTGGTCCGTTTCAAGTATCTGATACGTGCTTCTCAATGATGTTTGTTTCCAGCTTGGTTATGGTTCAAAGGGCCACAAAATTCACTATTCTGGTCCTTTATTAGTCCCATCAGGCAACATGGATCAGATGCTCAAGGATCATGATCGCCAAATCCAAGAAGCTGTTCGGCGAGCACGTGTTGACAAGGCAAAGATGAGAAAAAATCTGTTAGAAGGGAACCAAATATCAACCAAATCATTAGTTGTTTCCGGTCGTTGAGGTAAACTCTGTAAACAGCAAATCTGTATGAACATTGTCAAGATGATCCCACAAGCAAATCAGTAGAGTGGATTTTCTTGTATAGGTTGATGCTTTTAGGAAAATGGCTAGTGGGGGGCATATTTAGCTAAGCTTATGGTTTTATTGAGAAATCATTCTATGATTTAATCATTGTGTATTTCTTTCCACTCGGCAACTGTAATGTGCTTAAGCTAAGTCCCTATTCTTGTAGAGCTTCTTATTGTTATTATTAGCCATAAAATGCAAAGATATGAGATTATTAAATGTAATGAAAGAATCAAAATCTAGCTTGTTTATCATTGCCTCTTGTCAAGTAAATTGCTACTCTTTGTTGTTATACTGTGATTTTGGACATGATAATAATATGATGGGTAAATGAGGGTTAGAAGTACCATGGAAGTTCTTGTATTAGGAGTAAGAATGTATTCTGCCTTATTATTATTATTATTAAAAATGGGTAATTAATTCATGCATGTTAGATTGAAGAACAATCCAGTCCTTTTACTAAATATTTCATTTATTTTTATTGTTAAAGATTAGTCTATGTACGTCAGTATAAGATATACATGTGCATCATGTGTAATTGTTTAGTTATTTTGTCAATTACACTTGTTTTTTAAGAGTAAAAATAGATGAAATTTTGAAAAAAAAATCAGTTTATTTTTCGATTTAAGATACAAAAATTAATTTATTTAATTTTTAAATAAAAAAAGCAAATATATAATTTTACATAGGTTCATAAGATTTTCACCAATAGGTTTCTCTCTTTACTGCGAAGGCTATGGTTCATTACTTCTATCTAAGCAACATTACAAAGAAGAATCACTAAACCCTATGTTTTAACTCTTATCTATATGTATGTGATATTGAATACGACATATTTGGCAGCACCCTTCAATTATTATGGTATAAGGAGGATGTTTATCATTCAACAATTTATCCTTTTTATAGTAATATATTTTGAATTTAATGCTAAATTATCCATAAAAATGGTTATCAAAATTCAATCTTGTTTAATCTTTACTAGGGTTAAATACAAATAATGTTGATTTTTATATCATACATTACATGATACAATATAAAAAATAATCAAAATATCACCCAATGTCTAAACTAATACACAAAACACAAATATATCAAAATTATGTTTATTTCATAAAAAATATTTTCTATATTTTTTAGTGTCCGTTTCATGGAAAATAATTTGATCCAACGAAAAATAAGATATTTTTAGAAAACAATTTCTGCTTTTGAAGAGCACAAATAATTTTTTTTTTTTTTTTGGAAAAGAGACCTTTTTGAACAACTTGATTTTTATATAAAAATTAACTTAAACAAATTGAAATATTAACATTTTATAGCATAAAATATGAATATTTTAATACTATAAAATAAGTATTTGTTTATATCATATTTAGTTTCATTTATCCCTTTCAACTTCAAAATTCTACTATCCATTTTCATTATGTAACTTCAAATTAAGTTACCATTGATTATTATTAAGACTATAAGATATTATTTATCGTAAAAATCATCTTATTATAAAAAAATTTCGATTGTAAAAATAATTTATAGTGTATTTATTTTACTAAAAGTATTTTCAAATCTTTTCAAATAACGAAAAATATTTTATATAAAATTATTTGAAAAAAAATTACCAATCTTTTAAAAAAAAATCAATTCATTTTTTAAAATTCATTTTGACTGAAAGAAGGAAAAACTATTTACCTCTTGACCACACCATTCATGCATGTGATCAGTAGGGTAAAACAATAGTTGGGATTGGAAATTAATTAATAATGAAGAAGATGAAATTGTTAGGGTTGGATGTACAACCACCAAATTAAATGTACATTGCATGTAACCAATAAATCAAGAAAAATGTACATTTTCTTACTTAATGATTTTGTAAAGACAAAAGCTTTTCTCAAATTGGAGAAATTTTAGTGGTTGAAGTTTCATAATAGTTTACAAAATGAAACCCCAAAGGGAAAGTTTTCAAATAACCCCTCAAAATTTGTGGCCCAAATTTTAAAATTTATAAATAAAATTAATCAAAATAAAATAAATGTGTGGTAGAGCCCTAACCTTGAAAAAAAATTATACTTGTTTTGGTTCAAGGTTAGATCGATGCATTAAATTTTAGGACCATCTACATGACAATTTGACAATATGTTACACACCAATGTTTTTGTCTGAAAATCAAAATTAGTGTACTAAATTTTCCTTTTCATATAGGTGGGTAGGGAAATCTCATTTATTGCAAAAGTGTATATTTCTTGTATTCTTTTGGGGAGGTATATATAATTGAAGAATCTCATGGGGTGTCACATGAACTTAACATAGTAATATTTTGTCTTAAAGTAGTGATATTAGAAATTGAATTTAAATTTTATTTGAACAATTTGGGTTCAACTTGTAAACTGTGATGAATTATTATTTAGCCATTTTATATATGTTGTTGTTTGTTTGTGTAGGGACCTTAATGTTAAATTTTAAATTTGAAATGATTAAAATGATTAATCATGAAAAATGTAAGGGTTAAAAAGCTAATTTATGTTTACCTTTAGAATCAAACTGTTCTAAATTTGACTCAACACCAAGTCAGATTTATAGTTGAGAAGGAAATTCTTTTTTTGGGATTTTCTTTATCAAAACATGATTTTTGAATAAAATGGCCGAAAGGGTATCTTCAAGTTCATCCTTTTTTCACAAACTAGCAAATTTCCCTTTTTTATTTTTTTAATCTTTTTGTCTAAGGTTTTCAGGTTTGTTTTCAAGCTTTCAACTCATTTTATTCTTTGTTTTTTTTCCCCTTTTCTGTTATGGATTTTAATCAAATTGTTAGAAATCAAAGTTTAATTCTTGAACATATAAAGTTACATCATTTAGGGTTCTTTTTAAGATTAAAAATAAAAAAAATTGGAACTTTGGGTTAATTTGTCTAGTTTCAATGATCTAAAAAGTTTTCCTCTTTGGGAAACTGAAGTAACCAAGATTCTCTTTTTCAACACCAAGATAGTGATTTTTTAATAATAAAAAGTAACTCAGAGTCCCAAGTATTTTCCTTTTGTAAAATTTTTAATTGCAAAATGGACCCACAAGATATTCAAATTTTACTTTTTTGTCCTGCTGTCTTGGTGTTACAAAAAGGCTTTGAGGTCAAAGCGACGCCACGTAGTCCAATTGGAATAAAGCTAGAAGATAATGAAGTCCTCAAAAGAGTGGCCTATGTTTAAAAAAAAGAAGAAGAAGAAAGAAACATTAAATAGAGTTACAATTCTTTTTTATTTCTTTAATGTTGATATCCTAATACCCTGTGTTTTTTTTGGGAAGATTGTATTTATTTATTTCTGAGAAAAACTTGTGGGAATTTTGTGAGGTTGAGAATGTTTAGTGTCAACTAAAAAAAGAACCTTTTTTCCGTGTGGTTCATTTTACAGGTTGGTCTAGCAAGAACAGTAGATCCTTTCATGGTGTTAGCTGGTACCCTTCTCTCTCTCTCTCTCTCTCTCTTTCTCTATGAAATCAAATATACACTAAATATATATACATATCGGTTGTTTTTATTTGTTTCTTTGATGTGATATGTGTAGTTGATCATATGTTTAGTAGTGGGTATTTTGTGTTTTTGGCTATTGGCGGTGTTAGTGGTGGCGAGGTTTCCTAATAGTTTGTAAATGATAAATTTGGTGTTTAAAGGTTATTAATTTTGATTCCTTTTGTTTACAGTGAATTGAGGTAAAAAAAATGAGTTTATGATTCAATATGATAATGGTAGAAGTGAGAGGTTGGGGAATTTTTTCGATTATTGGATGTTTATATGGTGGTCTTCATGCAATTCTTGGAGGATAACAATGGAGGGTTCATCTGAGTCTGCTTGGCAGCAGGAGTGTGATAGTTCTAGGGCATTGGATACTTCTCGTGTCTCAGATAGGGGTCCAAGTTTGTTTCGTGCAGAAAGGACCGGCATTTCAGGTGATTTTGGGTTTACGGAAGAGGATGGTAGGGACGTGTTGACTCACAATGATAACCTTAGAAGCCAAATTGGTGTTTCCGGGGTTTGTGAGACGGCAGTAAACCCTTTTGTTCGTTCTATTGAATGGGGTGATGTTAGCTTGAGACAATGGTTGGATAAACCAGAAAGATCGGTTGATGTCTTTGAATGTTTGCACATTTTTAGACAAATAGTTGAGATTGTAAATATAGCACATTCACAAGGGATTGTTGTTCATAATGTTCGACCTTCGTGCTTTGTTATGTCCTCGTTTAATCACATTTCCTTCATTGAATCTGCATCTTCTTCGGATTCGGGATCAGATTCTGTCGAGGATGCATTAAATAGCCAAAATATGGAAGAAGTTAAGGGTTTGTCCTCTACTTTGCCCCTTGACATGCATCAACAATGTAGGCTGATAAAAGATTATGTACAAACTCCAACAAATGCTTTATCTGAAGCTAGTTGCATGCAGTCGGGCTCAGTTTGTCCAAGGAATGCTCAATTAGAGGAGAGTGAAGAAAATAAAATCGACTATCGAAATTCTGAGCAAGTAGAAGAGAAAAAGCAACCATTCCCTATGAAACAGATGTTGCTCATGGAGACCAGTTGGTACACCAGTCCTGAAGAGGTTGCTGGGTCTCCCAGTACATGTGCTTCTGACATCTATAGGTTGGGAGTTCTCCTTTTCGAGGTTAGTTTCAAGAATGCTGGATACTATCATCATTTTTCAAACTTTTAATGAGTTTAGTATTGTTAGTTTACCCATTTTGTTATTAGTTAATGCTGGATTAAATTCCAAGATGTCTATTTTTTATTAAATACTTTCCGTCACTTTATACAAGTATTTTTTCGTGTCCGCAGTTATTCTGCCCTTTCAGTTCAAGAGAAGAGAAGACTAGAACTATGTCTAGTTTAAGACATCGAGTTCTTCCTCCACAGTTGCTACTAAGGTGGCCGAAGGAAGCTTCGTTTTGTTTGTGGTTGTTGCTTCCTGAGCCAAATAGTCGTCCAAAAATGGGGTAATCTCTCGGTTTTTAATTCACCATTATTTATATAATTTCTGTTCTTGGTTCTCACTATCCCTTGCTGTTTGAATATGTTTTCTTTTCATTAACATTATGGAGCATTTTCTTTATTAATAAGATTGAAGTACATAATCGGATTAATGTTTTAATATGCTGGAAAGTCAAAAAAAGAGAGGAAAGAATTGCCCTTTTTCGAATCTTATGGTCTGGCTTCACGGAATTAGGTTATAAGTTTTGTGAATAAAGTGTAAGCCATGGTGTGCATATTAAAGCAGTCTTATCATAATATTGATAATAATTTTGTATTAATGTGTGAATTTATGCCTTTAACAGTGTATTTATTAGGCAAGTTGAATCGAGGTATACTTTGAAAGAATAAGACACTTTGAAGATTTAGTCCATCACATGGAAAATTTTGCCTGGGGTTTTCTCGAGGAATTTCATTTAATACTGGAATGAAGAATGCGGTGTAATCCCTTGATTAGAGACACGATATTCAGAACACACGTCTAATAGGTGTAACCGTGTAATCCCTTGATCACATGGAAAACGTTAGAACCCTATCGTATTTTCTTGTAGTGTTTCTTATGGATAATGGTGTGTCTCATTTTTTGTCTCCCCGAAATAAATCTCATTCGCACTACCTTTAATTACTTTTATGTCATCATTGCTGTTTTGGAAGTACTAATATTGTTTCATTGTGTAACAGTGAGTTGTTACAGAGCGAGTTTCTTAATGAACCAAGGGATAATCTGGAAGAACGTGAAGCGGCAATTGAGCTCCGGGAGAGAATAGAGGAGGAGGAGTTACTGGTGGAATTCCTTTTGCTTGTACAACGAAGGAAACAGGAAGTCGCTGATAGGTTGCAAGATACTATTTCTTTTCTATCTTCCGACATTGCAGAAGTGATGAAGCAGCAAGCAATCTTAAAGGAAAAGGGAAACTCATGCATGGAACCAGGGAAAGATGACAATTCTGCATCAAATCTTCCCTCAATAAATATTGTCGATATTGATGATTCTTCTAGCTTGGGGTCTAGAAAACGATTTAGACCAGGATTTAGGGTTCCAAATGTTGAAGAATGTGGTGATAATCTAGAAACTCGTCAAAAGTCTGATACACAGACTGAAAATCGAGAAAGTTTTCTCCAGAAAAGTTCTCGGTTGATGAAAAACTTTAAGAAACTCGAGTCAGCATATTTTTTAACAAGGTGCAGACCAGTGAAGCAATCCGGAAAGCCATCGAGTAGACAAACACCATTGAATAGTGATGGCCGAGGATCGATTGTTATGACCGAAAGAAGTTCTGTCAATAATTTAACATCGAAAGAGAGCTGTAGCGAGAGCTTGGAAAGCGGATGGATAAACCCATTCCTTGAGGGCTTGTGCAAGTATCTATCTTACAGCAAGTTAAAAGTTAAGGCAAATTTGAAACAAGGAGATTTATTAAATTCTTCCAATCTGGTATGTTCTCTCGGGTTTGATCGCGATGCAGAATTTTTTGCTACAGCTGGTGTAAATAAGAAGATTAAAGTATTTGAATGTGATGCGGTCATAAATCAAAATCGTGACATCCACTATCCTGTGGTTGAAATGGCTAGTCGTTCAAAGCTAAGCAGTATATGTTGGAATAGTTATATTAAAAGTCAGATTGCATCGAGTAACTTTGAAGGAGTGGTGCAGGTACATAAAACATTCAATTACCATTCATCGTTTGGTTGTCTTTTTGCTGTATCTAAATCCGTATTTTGACCATTTTTCAGGTGTGGGATGTCACAAGAAGTCAAGTACTCACTGAAATGAGAGAACACGAGAAACGCGTATGGTCCATCGACTTTTCATCAGCAGATCCAACAGTTTTGGCTAGTGGGAGCGATGACGGCTCTGTAAAGCTATGGAGTATCAATCAGGCAATTCTACTTTTGCACTTGATGGATGTCAGCTTTGAAAATAAACGTACTACAGTCATCTAATTTCTTGTCGTGTATAGTTTATTCTCGATGTATGATAAGTTTTTCTCTTACATGGGCTGCTACTGCAGGGAGCAAGTATTTGTACCATCAAGACGAAGGCCAATGTTTGCTGCGTCCAGTTTCCTTCCGAATCTGGTCGTTCTCTTGCATTCGGATCAGCTGATCATAAAATTTATTACTATGATCTTCGAAACTCTAGGATTCCTCTATGCACACTAGTTGGACACAATAAAACCGTGAGTTATGTCAAGTTTGTTGATGCAAATACTCTCGTGTCTTCTTCCACGGATAATACTTTGAAGCTTTGGGATTTGTCAGTGAGCAATTCTCGGGTTATTGATACTCCCCTTCAGTCCTTTACCGGCCACATGAATGTAAAGGTATATTAACTCATGCAATGTCAAAATTTGTTTCGACTTGATTAAATATGCTAAGTACATTTTGTTCTTGTTATAGTTTTTTCTGTTTGCTCGAGTTTGTTTTTATTCTCATGATTGTTGCAGAACTTTGTGGGCTTGTCGGTATCCGATGGTTACATTGCTACTGGCTCCGAGACTAATGAGGTGATTCATATCTTCTCACATTTGTTTTAATAGTCTTAAAAGCTTTTTCGAATCTTACATGGAATCTCTACCTTGTCCGACGAGGCATTCATTCCGTCGGATAGGGATTTATGTTTTAGCACTCACTGGCAACTCTATTTTATAGGTATTCATATACCATAAAGCTTTCCCGATGCCAGCGTTGACATTCAAGTTCAACAACATGGATCCACTTTCCGGACAAGAAATGGATGATGCCGCGCAGTTTATCTCGTCTGTTTGTTGGCGTGGCCGGTCTTCTACCCTAGTAGCTGCAAATTCCACGGGGAATATCAAAATTCTGGAGATGGTTTAGTTTGGCCTACTTCTCTTGGATTCATCATCCATGGTTGAAGCAAGAACACAAACAAAATCCGTGCTCCGTGCCGGCACAAAAACTTCGATCGAATAAAGACAGGTATCAGACATTGGAGAGTATTAAAAAGAGTATAGCATTTGAGCAAAAAACAAAAACATTTTTGGCTGTAGATGATAACAGATGCAATTAACATGAAGATTGAGAATGATTTAATCAAAATATATGTAGATAAAACTCAAAAAGGAAAACAAAAAGACAGCAATTGAATCCTCTTGTATATTTTGTAATGCTTATATAGTTCATAGTCATTTTTTAGCAATTATATTTAATTTATGAAGCTATTCATAAATATTTTGATGTTGATCAAGTTCATGGGGAAGCAGAGCAGGCAAAGATGATGACCCGGATTTGAGAATCCACCCAAAACTATCCAAACTGTAAATCTGAACCCGAACTTGAACAGGATCTAATGACAATCAAGATTAGGTCAAATGAGCAGTGTTATTATTGAAGTTTTCCTATTAGATACAATTGTTTTTTTTACTGATGTTTGTATGCCTCGTTGATTCAATTTCTCCATATAATTAAATCTATCTACACTGATCTTGACCATTATTAGCTTTCATAGCTAACCTAGCTATGAGTTGGCAAAGCCTTTGAGCTCCTGGACCTGGCTTGATCTTGTTCGAGTCCCCAACTTCTGAACATGTTGGTTTGCCGGAACACCAAGCGCCAGGAGTGAAACTCCCCTTTGCCCTGCCAAGCAAATCTGCATCAATCTTGTCCAAGATGGGATCATCGTGTTTAAATTTCCGGGCAAATGCTGCGTTGCTCTGTATCATCTTATCTGTGTCATTAATGTTAAGGATGTGCGGGTGTTGTTTCGGGGGGTTATCCCACGAAATATAATGCAAATCATGGTTGACAACTGTCTTGGCAAACTCGGGAACGTTGCATACGACTGTCTGGAAGTAGCCTTCAGGGGAGGAGACGAAGTTTGTGTAATACATGAGAAGTGTTCTTGGTAGATTATCCCAACCCCAAACACAGAACTCTACAAACGGACGAGATAAAACTGTCCATGCCGAACCTGCAATCAAAGGTGTTCCGAAACAGTTAACCGCAAATCTTGTAAGCTGAAACAAATGTACCGTTTATGTTCTGAACACGAGTATTAACCAGTAAACAGTTTAAATGCTGTAGGCAATGTTCTCCTTGGTGTGGCCAAATATATATCAGACTTGGTTGACATGTAAAGTCCAGGATCTACAATCAAAGGCTTAGCTCTTTCATTCCTGCAGAAACAACAGGCAAAACATTTTGGCCTTTTAGGCATACGTAAAGATCTTCCGATTGAGAACGAACAAGGGAGACAACTTACGCTTTCCAACCAAGATTGCTCGTGTGCTCTATAAAGTTAAGGTTCCGGTTTAAAGCCGAAAATGTATAAACAAGATCTGCAGATCACAAACTAATAGATCAACAGGTGCCAATGTAGAATCGAAAAACTCAAAACTTAGGCATATGATTAGAGACTAACCATCTTGAGTCACTAGAGGATAATCTGATGCACTGAGATTTATAAACCAATCCCAATCTTTATTTCTCTTAAGAAGAACAGCACAAGCATGGAGTGTATTAGCAACCATTGTAGGCCCTCTATAAGTAACCATATTAGCCTTACTGATCATATAAACATTCCCAACTTTGTTGAAAACTGTATGGTTATCGATGCGGGACGCAAGCGCCAATCTTTCCTCAGGTGGTGCCTCGAGGTCCAAATGAACTACGTATTCGTTCCGCGGATGGTACAACGCATGAAGCGTCCTCCAAAGCTTTTCCAAATCACCTTTCGATCCCGAAACCAAATAAGCAAAACGAGGTAACGTCGGACCAGGAGGTGGCGGTGTACCTAACTCAATCTTCGATTCAGCATATTCCGACATCCTTTGATGAGCCGAAAAAATGGGGAAAATCGAGTTGAATTTGTGAACCGAAGATACAAGCCCCATATTTAAGGAAGTAACAAAAACAAACGCACATACAAGTGAACTAAGCACAACAGGGCACACACATTTCTTCTCCATTTTCGAGGACGCCATTGTTAGACCTTAAATCTTCAGCTTATCATCAACATAAAATATAGAATTCAATTGCAAATGGTACCCAAAAAGTACCATAAATCTTCAAATCAAGACCTTTCCTCTTATATACATATTCCAAAATATACCTCTGTATAGCTGTTTAAATGCACAAACAAGAATCATATCAGTTTATAATAAAATAGAACATAGCTTGTAATGCTAATTCCCTTATCATAAAGAAACTGAAAACTTTTCAAAGAATTATAAAAGAGTATGAAGTATAGAACAAACAAAGAAAAAGGTGAACGATATAATATGAACAATTAGTTAAACATGCAGTGTCATTAAGCTACTCTATGGTATCTGGTTTCTGAAGAAAAGTTATTATAAGGCAAATGATTTTATTCAACTTTTATATTGCATAAAAAATAAAATAAAATAAAATATGAATTAAAATTTGTATACATTAAGAAAAACCCAGAAAATCAACTCTTTGACAAAATAAACAAAACCCAAATCTTTAAATATATATATATCAGAATCATAAAGCTATAAAGCTCAGTGCAAGCAAAGTAAAAGTAAATATTTAATGGATAAAAAATCACAAAGTTCAATGAATATAGGACTGATTACATAGCATTTGTAGCAGAATCAGAATTAAAATTTTTTTTAAAGTTCACTGAATATAAACTGAATATAAACTGAAATCTAAAATTAATAAAACTTTAAAAGAATATGAAAATTTAAGGAACAAACCTGATATTTTGAAGTGGTAAACAGAAAAATAAAAGTACGAAGTTGGAAGAAAAAGAAGTCCCAAAGTTTTATTTTTTATGAAATGATGTGATAAAGAGCAGAGTTTTTAAGTTAGTAAAAAAATTCTTCTTCTTTTTTTTTTTTCTCCCTTTAATCTGTATCTAAGGCTTTGGAGTTTCCGGTAATCCACAAGAGTTCTTTGGATTGACCATGGACTGCAAAAATTTGCAAAAAAAAATAAAAATTGAAGCAGACTTTGAACACGACAAGTTGCACAGACTCTTTTATTTTATTTGCCTAACGTAGGAGTCGTATATTCATATTTATTGGCAAGTCAGATTTGTTTGAACGTTTATTATTAGGTTAAAATATGGTTCAAGTCCCTGTACTCTTTTATATTTGAAATTTAATCTTTTTACTTTTCAAGTTTTAAAATTTAAGTTCAATTGTCAAACCGGTTAAATTTTTTTTTATAAAGTCCTGGGTGAGACATTTTAAAATTAAAAAAGAAGAAGAAAATACTCCATTGATAGTCATATAATGAAAAATTAACGTTGTAATGAACATGAATTTAACAAGATTAATAATTAAACTTATATTTTTAAATCTGAAATGTACATATTTTTTTATTTTGTTGAAGATAATGCAATGCTTGTAAATTATATATATATTAATGTAAAAAGTCGTGAGCAAAAATAATAAAAGAAGAATTAAGATTAAAACGATAAAAAAATAAATAGTTGGAATTAAATTTATTGCTATATTAATTTTTTTATCTAATTAAACTCGACTTTGAGTGGTTTGGCAAGAAAAGAAATATAATTATAATGTATTATTGTTGTAGATTTAAAAATAAATTCCAAACTTAAAACATTCATTATTTTTGAGGCTTGAATTTAGAAAGTTAAAGTTTATTATATGTTTTGTACCACGTTAAAAAGTTTATTTTAGCCTCTCTACAGGAAAATTTTATTTTATGCAAATTTGAAAAACTGATATTTTTGTCCTTACATATTAATTTTACCATTAATGGAATAATATTGTTTAAAATATTACATCAAATTAAGAGTTTAGTGGTATTGAAAATAAATGGAATTATGTGGCTTAACGTGACTATGATAGCCCAAACCACAATAATTTAAACATAACAATTATGTAAAAAAAAAAAAAATTTGGGGCAAAAGAAAAATCAATTTCTTAACTTTTTAATTTGATTTAATTTTATTTAGTGCTAAGTTAGCCACCATTAAATTATATTATTCCATTAACGATAAGTTAACATGTAAGAACTAAAATATTAACTTTTCATATGTACAAAAATTAAAATGTTCTTTTTGATAATATAAGGACTAAAATAAAATTTATAAAATATTAGACTAAAATCGAAAAAAAAAAAACTAAATCTACATATAATAGTTTAAAAGTCATGCATTAATTTCCAACAAAAACGCATTAATCAATTTATAAAAATGCTTTCATTAAATAATAAAAAGAAAACTCCCCTATTTTGTTATTAAATTTAAATCATTATAATCAAAGCCAACAGATTATGATGGAAATTTATATGTTTTATCCATTCTTCTATCATTTTCATCGCCAAACAAATATAAAGAACAAAAATAATATAAATTTTAATCATTGAATTATGTCTAATTTTATCATTATAAAATTGCTATATTTAATTAATAAATACATTATTGTTTTTAATTTATTAGAAATCATCAAATTAAGTTATTAATTACTATATTTAATTGAAAAAATCTTTTTTTTGTGCACGTAGCATAGTTTTATCTAAAATTTAGTGTCTTATTAAACTTTAAATTTTACTTGTTATTTGTAAAAGATGATTTTTGGATTGTGATGAAAATACGATTACAATTTGGTATATATGAATTAAGCATATTTAATATACATGTCATATTCAAATGTAATTTTTTTCTTAAAATTTGTAAAATAATTAATAATTGATATTACATTTATATTGAAAAATTGGGAAAGTGACATCACAATTGTAATTAAGATATATGATTTATCCAACCCTTAAATTAAACACTTTCAATGTAATACGCCACTTAGGTATAATATGACACATGTTACCTCCAAACTATTGATAATTTATTAAAAAAAACCCTGAATTTATGTACCTTAATGGAGAAACTTAAACATGCTTAAATTAAGGGTTGTAATGCTGGTATATTTTTGCTTCTGTCTGAGTATTTCACACTACTCTCCACGTTTCAACTTTCTTCTTTCTGTAAAAAAATACAATAAAGATGGGGAAATCCATGGGATGATGATGATGATGATGGGATCTGTTTCCCAATCATTAAGCCACGTATCATCGTTGATTGGCAGGCGTCCGATTCTGATTTGGAGTCGGAGAAAAGGGAATTTCATGTTG
The DNA here is from genome assembly GCA_025503065.1 of Gossypium bickii. Taxonomy (NCBI): domain Eukaryota; kingdom Viridiplantae; phylum Streptophyta; class Magnoliopsida; order Malvales; family Malvaceae; genus Gossypium; species Gossypium bickii. Next base: position 126,653,904 of record CP106711.1, read on the forward strand.
ACTGGTAACCGGCTTCCACTGCCAGTCCACCCAGATTTAATGCGGATTGATCCAACATTTGTTGACTTCTTCACCTTTAAGTTCGTGGGCTTTATCTTCATTCCTAATCATGTTTATCAACCTTTTCCTACATGTCACAATTTCAGATAATTTGAGTCCTGTGTAAAATTTGTCCAAGTTTTGACTAAAAATATCAAATAAAAAATAGGTTGTTTCAAAATATGGATTAGGCTTAAATCTTGAATTTAAACTTGAGTCTGATCTGTTTTTAAAATTTTAATATATTATACAATATTACTTTTATATATATTATATAATTTATAACACATATACAAATTTAATTTATAGTAATATATAATATTACAATATTATATAAAAACTTTAACTACTACTCCATATAACTTAAGACTTATATATTATCATATAATTTATATTATATGATAATTAAAAGGTTGTTAAATTGTTTATATTTATAAGAGATAAATCTCAAAACTATATATGAAATTTGATTTTATGTAATTTTATAAATGAGATTTTGATTTGATCAAATTCTCACAAATTATTAACATAATTATTAATATAACATTTTTTTATGTTTATATATTGCATGTACAAATAATTATATTTATACAATAGAAAAATAAATTGATGTATTTATTTCTTTAAATGTGTATGACTGAATAAAAATTAAAATTTCTTATATACATTTGAACCACAATTAAAATTTAATGTATCTAAATGCACCAAATTAAAATTCATATATAATTTTAAAATTTATTTCTTATTATAAAAATAGATATACACATGAGCTGGGCTCCAAACAGATATATGAGGTTGAAATGATACATAAATCCAATCCTGTGGATAAACATGGCTTATTAGATATATTATATTGATATAATTATAACTACAAAGAAAACATCTTCTTTTATTTCGTTTATTATTGTCAAGGAGAAAACTTCATTTTCTATAAATTTTATAGGGTAATATGTGCATTAACTCTTAATTTAAAATTTTCATATTATTTATAGTTATTTTTATAGAACATCTGTTAAGAAGAAATGTCAACTCTTTTTAGAGAAATCTTTGAAATATTACTTGCTTGGGGTTGAACCAACCTTCGATAAAAAAATTTTATTCTTAAATCGAGTTGAAATCAAAATACAAATTCTGAATACGCTCAACATACTTTTTCAAGCTATATCCCTTAAAATCAATTGCATCTCTCAATCTAATATTATTTTAAACTTCTCACACATTTACCAAATATCATTTGGAATCATAAATGCATCACCAAAAGTAAAATCAAACCTGTAACACACAAATATGAAAGATCAACTCACAAACTAACTCTAGGTTGAAATGTAAGATCAACCAACAATTTTACAATAAGTGAATATTTATATTGTAATCAACAAAGCGAAGTTTTTCAGCAGCGGAATCTTGAAAACCTCTAGAACTGGAAAGCGAAGAACAACACAACCTCCTCCTCCTCCATCTTCTTCTTCCATTGCATGCATGTATCAATGAAAAATGAAATAAAAAGAAAGAAAAAAAGGAAAGAAACTCGCTAGATTTGCAATTGTATGATAAAAGACTTACCTACATTATTATGGTTTTAAACAAGGCACCCCACTCCGTATTCTGTCATCCCAGATCTTGACCAAGGGTCGAAGAACATTCTGAACATCGAAAATAGGGTGATCCCACTCCATTGATTTCCACCAATCTCTTGAATCCACACGGATTTCTTCGAGAGGAGACGGAGATGGTTTTCCTTCTTCATCAATCTCAAGCTGTGGAAGATATAGAGGAATCTGCTTTACTTTAGGACAATGTTCTATTTCAATGAATTCGAGGGAATCACAATCTATCACCCCATTTTCACTGCAATGCCCCTCAATAGTTTGGGAAAAGCAAATTTGATGGTACTTGTTCCTTCTTTTTAAGGGAAGAAAAATGTGCCACCTGATGAATCTCCGACACTAGTTCTAACTACGACATTCAGATTTATTAAAGGTCCTAGTCTAAAGGACTCGAGCGTTTGAAGCAGATGGCATTTGGATGAAAATACATTCCTTCAAATCAGTTGCATCCTTCAATCCAGTATCGTTTGAACTTCTCACACCCTTGCAATGCTTTGGAAGTACAACTGCATATCCAGGATTAATTTCAATACTATCAAATTTGACCATTTTCCTAAAATTCAAGCGGCCATACCATAGGACCGTTCTGGATTGAAGGAATTGAAACCTTTTAGCTGAACAATAAGCAATACTGTTCTTCGTCAACCTTTTTCTTTTCTGAGTCAATACTCAGCAGTCCAATAGTTGTAGAGGTGGTGGGGGAGGGGGTTGATGGGTCAATTCAAACGTTATGTTGATTGACGTCATTTCCGTAAAATTTATTGGAAGACAAATAATAATAATACGTTTATGACTATTTTTTAAACTAAAAGGCTTTTGTTTAATGTTTAGGGTAATTATTATCAAATAAAAAAACTTTAACTCACTTAAGCTATACCTTTTTCTCATACTTAGTTTTTTTTTATCACAAATATTACCTATGTTATCATTTTCCAAATTGGTACCCCGTTAATAAAATCAGTAAGTTTATTTTAAAAAAAATTCTTAACTCATAAATTAATATTTAAATTATTTAGAACCTTAATATTTTTTTGTCATAAATGGTACCTAAACTATATTTTTTCCCAATAGATGTCCTTGATAGTTTCATCATTAGTCAAGCTATTAAATTTATTTAAAAAATAGATAATCAATTAAAAATAGTCATGTAATGGGAAAAAAGTATTATTTTCTTTATATATATGATAATTAATTTTTTATAAAAATTAAAAAATAGAGAAAACCGATTTAATTAGTTCAATCATATCGATTTATGAATCAACTAGTTCAACACCTATTTTTGGACTGATGCCACTTGTGATAAAAAATTTAAAAACTAAGATGAAAAAAAATATAATTTAAATATTAATTTATGAGTTAAACCAATAAAAAGATACATATATAAATTGCTAAGTTTTATAAAAAAAAAATCAGTTTTAAACATTTAAATCGAATTTTAAATCTCATGCACGTAAATTTATTATCGAGTCACAGACATGTTTGGCTTATGAACGTCAACTTGCTGCTATGAAAACGGTGGGAAATATGGTCAAGACAAAATAGTTACTTGAAAATTTAAGCAGATTGTTGATATATATTGCAGAGGAGGCAATGATGGATTTATTTGGTTTTTGGCGAGTGTTTGTAAAATATAATTTTTTTTTTAAGACTTTTTATTTTAAGTAAGAGTAATACTAAAGTTTTATTTGTTAAACTGAAAAAGTTAAAGTGTTAAAAATAAGTATTAAAGAATCTCATGTGATGGTATGATGGTTAAGGGTGCTCACCGTTTCAAGTATGATTTGGGTTTGAAACGCACTAGTCGCATTTGTTGTTTGGACTTTTCTCTGTTATTATAATTTACAAAGAAAAAAGTATTAAAAAATTAATTGTTAAATTTAAGTTATAAAAATAATTGGATGTGCCACCAGATGAATCTCCGACTCTAGCTCCAACTACGACATTCAGATTAGTATCGTTCTGTGGGCACTCCAAAATGGAATATTTATAAAGCATTTTTCTCTGAGCTGCATACGTGCTCAAGTCGCCCACGTACGTCACAGAACCAGCCTTCAAAAACCTCCAACTTGAATTCTCTCATCTCTTCTGAGTTTTTTAATATTGAATGTATTACAAAATATTGAAGCCGACATAATTTTGACAACAATCCAGCAGATATCTTTTTAAATAGCTTGGTACATCCAAGATTGAGATATCTAAGATTCACCAACATTTCCAAACCTTGAGGTATTTCTTTGGAGTCCAGTTCTTTCAAGATTCAGTTTCTTCAAAGCTTGAAGCTTCAATACAGGAGAAAAACTCTTTAATTCCCTACATGCAATAAGCAAGGCAAACTCTTTAGAGGATTATCAGAAAGATCAAGAATCTTAAGGTTAGGGAAGTGATCAAAGAAAGATTCTGCAATTTCTTTCAATGAATTATGTAAGAGCAACAATGTTGAGTTTTGGAAATTTCGGAAAATTCATAGTTAGAGGAATTATTGAGATGAAATTGTAAATTAAAGAAACCTTCTCTAAATCTTCACTCCATTCTTCCCCATTTGGTAACTCTTTCAACTGCATATGAGCTTTTACCATAAATCTTTTCCATGTTACATGCAATGCCATATCCCTAACAACATCATGCATATCCACACTATTCTTATCAATAAAAGGGGAACCATTATAAACCCTTTGAACCCTTTCTAGCTGTTACGGGCTAGAAAATTAAGAAAGAAATGGGAGAATAATAAAAGAGTTAGTTATAAACAATTAGTTTCATTTAAGTAAAACGGTGAGTTTTAATCCTAAGGATAAAACAGCAAAACGGGGCGTAGTGCTTTACTTAAACGGTGCGTTTGATTATAACAGAAATTGCCACGTCGTTTTCTTGTTATTTTTTCTTTTTAAGCATGAGTTGTATAGGAAACAATTATGAAAATACTGAAGGAAAACCAGAATTCTTCTATTTTCTCTGTTCTTTGTTTCTCTCAAATTTCTTCTACTTCAAGTTCAAGAGTGCATCAAAGGTATCAGAGCTTTTACGATCCTTATGATGGCCGATAGCGGTGTTTCAACACAATTGCAGAAGGAAATTCGCGGCATGCAGCAGGAAATCTCCAAAATACAGGAGGAGATGGTTCGTTTAGAGGCCAAGATGGAGACCTGGTTCTAGGAGTTAAAAGATGAGTTTCATGGGGACTTATAGGCTTTGCTAGGTCAGTATTTCGGACCTCCACCAAATGGGCCTTCAGTAAAAGAAACCACGGATAAAGGGAAGGGGGTCTTAGGAGCTCCACCCGATTTTCTTCCTAAAGATACGGAGGTACCACATGCTCCAATTGGACCAAATTTGGCTGATGCGAGTAACGTGCATCTGAGGAATCAATCATATGCTGTGAGTGCGTCTGAGAAGCCAAGTAGACTTGAATGTTCCAAGTTTGATGGCAGTGATTTTCGAGGATGGTGGACCAAATTGGAACAATATTTTGAGGCTTAGGGAACTCCAAAATCTAGCAAGGTTTGCAGAGTAATGCTGAATCTGGAGGGTCGAGCTTTGGAATGGCACTATTTTTATTCCGAACGAAATGGTGGTCTTTAGATGTTATCTTGGCCAGCTTACATGAAGAGTCTGCAAGACCGTTTTGGATTTGGGCACTTCGAGAATTCTATGAAAGAGCTGGTAAATCTGAAGCAACAAGGTACAGTAGAATAGTATCAGGATATGTTTGTTGGCTTATTAAATCAATTGCATCTTCCTGAACCATATGCCCTTAGCATTTTCCTTAGTAATTTGAAAACTGAAATTGGTCATTACCTTGATCTATTCAACCTTCTACCTTGATGGAGGTTTTTCAACTAGCTAGGAAGATTGAGGTGCTCCTATCTTATTCGACAAAGAAGTCCACAAAATTTGTGATTAGTTCGCTTATAAATCTACTCAACCTTGCTGTTATATTGGGATATTCTTCAGCTCTTATACGGGTTATTTCAGCTTCACAGTCTGTAAGTAGTGCACCAGTCAACAAATCATGTTCTCAGTCCATTTCACCAGCATTAATGGCAGAACGACAACAGAAGGGCCTATGTTTTTGGTGTGGAGCCAAATATCATGTGGGACACAAATATGTAAAGTCTTAACTATATCAGTTTTTGTTGGAACCTCTTTTTGATAGTGAAGTAGAGGAATTCCAAGAATGTTCTGATAAACTTGAGGAGAGTGGTTTAAAAGAGGAGTCATCCAAATCCCCTGTGATTTTGTTACATGCCCTCACTGGTTTACCAGGGCATAATACCATGAGGGTGGCTACTCGGGTAGGATCTAGTCGGGCTATCATTTTGGTAGATTCAGGTAGCACACATAATTTCATTGATGCAAGGTTGGTCAGTAGGTTATCGTTACCAGTAATAAACCAAGAGCAGCTGAAGGTTTTGGTAGCAAATGGGAGCTGTCTGTTTACCAGGGGAATGTGCAAAGGAGTTTTATGGGAAGTTCAAAACTACCTGTTTGAAACAGATTTTATGGTCTTGCCTCTGAAGGGTTGTGACATGGTATTGGGGGTCCAATGGTTATTAGCCTTGAGAGATATTGTTTAGAACTTTAGCTCTTTAACCATGCAATTTATGATTAAAGGTAAACCATGTATTAATCATGGTATTGTTCCTGGTTCATTAGCAGTAGAAAATAGTGGGTCGAATTCAAGATGCTTTGTGAATGTAGGGTAAGATTTGGGACCTTAAACAGTAGTAATGAGCTCACCTGATCAAGTGACTCTCTCGGCTATAGGAGTTAATGAGTCTGAAGGTCAGCTTCAAGGGTTACTAGCAGATATTAATGACATTTTTCAAGTACCAAAAGGGTTACCACCACCTCGACTACAAAATCTGTAACACCCCAAACCCGGCCTAGATGTTATGGCCGAATCTGGCGATGTCACATGAAATGAGATTTGAAATCGAATTTATCAAGTTTAAACCGTTTCTATTTACTAGCTTATATTTATCTCTCGTCAATTTCAAAAGTATTTTCTCGTTAATTTGATTCGTTTAAAAACATATTCTGTAGCGGAAGCTTTTAAAACCATGATATTTAAAAAAAACCGTTTACGTTTAGAAAAAACGTTGTTTATAATTAAACTGAGTTTTCATTGAGTTTTGCATTTTAGAAATCCTTGAAAACAGTTAAAATCCAAAATAAAGGCAAACAGACCAAAAGTTTCAAATTACATAAAAAACACCCCAAAAGAATAATAGGAAATTAAAGCAGTTCAATAGACATGTGGTCATCGTTGAGTCCTCCGCCGCACCGATCTGCCTAAGGCTGGGGATTACCTGTACAGATAAAATAAAAAAGGGGCGAGTTTACATAAACTCAGTGTGTAATCCCTCACAAAACACATGCATACAGTCAAACAATAGTTATCAGTCAAATACAGTCTGGGCCTAAGCTTATTACAGATTCAGACACAGTTTAGGCCTTAGCCCATTCAGATACAGTTTCAAATATAAATTAGGGCCTTAGCCCATTTTAGATATAGTATGCATACAGTAACATAAATCAGTATCCTACCCACCAGCCTCTACACACCATCTGCGACCATCTCTACACACTATGTGGGGTTTAAAACACCCACTTAGCCCTACACACCAAGTTGTACTGAATGCGACACATATCAGTAATATTGCAACTGAGCTGCTAGATAATAGGCATGAAAGCCTTTCAGTACACTTCCTCCAATAATCAATCATCCCACCCCATTGCAGATGCAACTAAACATGCCAATGTAGACATACAGAGTTACATGCTTACATGCTAAAATCCAGTTATCAGTCATATATACGGATCAGTAAACATGCATAAATTTGACGTGCTCCATACATACATTATATATTCAGGTTACACGATTTAGGGTCTAAGTAGGCTTACCGACCCTACAGTAGGTTCACAGTCGACTTGAGCGACCCGTGCAACCCTAGGAAACATTTTAGCTAAATAAGCCCACACGCCCATGTAGTTTGCCTGTGGCCCACACGCCCAGATTGGCCTTGGCCAGTGTGGATCACACGGCCTGACTCAATTTCTCACACGCTCATATGGACTACCTGTGTGGGCCCACATGCCCGTATGGCTCACACGGCCCAATTCGATCAAACCCGTGTGTTGCACACGGCCTACCTGGCCACACGGCCGTGTCTAACGCACGACCTAGCCTTTGTCGACCATACAAACGTGTCATTCACACACGACCTACCACATGGGAGACCACACGCCTGTGTGGCGTCGACAGTTTGTAATTTTAGCTTTCATCGAATCCCCTTTTTTGCACTTTTGGGTACACACCTGGTATCGTTTTGATGCGAAATAACCCTTGAGCCTCCAGAAATTGCCAACGACAGCCACCGTTATCTTGCTCTAAGTCGTTGGAGTAGTAACGAAAGATTCCTCTTCAATTCCAAAACCAAGCGAAGAGCCACAAAGTACCAAGGACGTAATCGTTAAACTGAGAGTGACAAGCGTATTGAAAATAAAAGATGAAGAAGCCAAAATTTTGCCAAAAGGGAAAAGAACGTCAAAAGAAAACTAAAGAAAAGGTTTTTAGGGGATAAAAACAAAAACAAAACGGATATGATAGCATATCCCTAACTTTCCTCCCACTAACACCTAACTTCCTTAGAATTTTTGTTTGACCGAAACTCTCTCTCGATCAAACAAGCAAAAATAGACTCCTACGCTCTCGTAGGGATTCGAACACAAGACCTTTACATAACACACGAATTCCCTTACCACCAGACCAGTAGGCCCATTCTGTTATGATTTCACCAACAATTAGTCTTAAACCTACTGAGTAAGAGTAAAGCTTAAATCAAAAAAATTCTAAAATTTTCCAAAGACAAGGCTTGAACTTGGGACCTCACACACACACACCCAGAAACTTAACCACTGAAGTAGATATATAACTGTGTCAAATTTACAAAAGCTAAAAATAAAATTTTTGGGGTGTTACAACTCTACCCCCTAAAAGAAAATTTTGGCCTCGAAATTTAACTGATTAGAACGGATGAGGAGACTGCTGAAGCATCGAATCCTCAGGTTTCCACGTGGCCTCCTCAGTCCTATGATTTCACCACAGAACCTTTACTAGTAGAATGAACTTATTCCTCAGAACTTTAACATCGCGATCTAGAATCTGAACCGACTCCTTGTCAAAATTCAAATCCGGCCTAACATCGATCTCCTCAACCGAGACAACATGAGAAGGATCAGACCGATACAGCCTCAACATCAAAACGTGAAAGACATCATGGATGCAGTCCAATTTTGGAGGTAGCTCTAACTGATAAGCAACCGACCCCATACGTTTCAGAATCTGATATGGCCCGATGAACCTAGGGCTCAACTTGCCCTTGTAACCGAATTTCAGAACTTTTTTCCATGGGAAAACCTTGAGAAAAATGAAGTTCCCCACAGAATACGCAATATCACGCTTCTTCAGATCTGCATAAAACTTCTACCTATCAGAAGCCGCTTCAGACGATCCCGAATCAGTCGAACCTTATCCTTAGTCTCAAAAACCAACTTAGGACCCAAAACTCGACATTCACCCAACTTAGTCCAACACAAAGGAGTACGACACTTACAACCATACAGAGCCTCGTAGGGTGCCATCTGAATGCTCGACTGAAAACTGTTATTGTAGGCAAACTCGTCTAACGGCAGATAATCCTCCCAACTATCTCGAAAATTGATAACACAACTCCTTAACATATCTTTCAGTATCTGAATCACCCTCTCAGACTGACCATCGGTCTAAGGATGGAACGTAATACTGAAATCTAATCTTGAACCCAAAGCCTCATGTAACTTTTTCCAAAACCAAGACGTGAAGCGAAGATCTCTGTTAGAAATAATAGACACTGGAACCCCATGCAGTCTCACTATTTCAGAAATGTAAAGCTTTGCCTACTTCTTAAGAGAATAGTTGATCCTAACTGGAATAAAGCGCAGAGACTTGGTCAATCGATCCACGATAACCTAAACAGAATCCTTCTTTGTAAGTGTTAGAGGCAACCCACTAACGAAGTCCATCATTACTCGCTCCTACTTTCATAGCGGAATCTTAACAGGCTGCAACAAACTCGAAGGTAACTGATGCTCAGCCTTAACCTGCTGGCATGTCAGACTCCGTGCCACAAAATCACTAACCTCTCGTTCAATCTCGGCCATCAGTATAGTTCTCAAAGATCTCGGTACATCTTATTCCCACTGGGATGTATAGCATAAGGGCTACTATGCGCCTCTCTCAGAATAGATTGCCTTAGATCAGTATCATTTGGTACACAAATTCGACAATAGAAATAGAGTACCCCATCATTATTCAGCCCAAAGTCCGTAGTGCTGCCACTCTCAATCTGACAGAATCGAAGGCCCAATGATTCATCCTCTAACTGCCTGTCCTAAATCTATTCTATCCAAGTCGATTTAACCTGTAGCTCAGCCAACAAACTTCCGTCGTCGAACAAACTAAGTCGAGCGAACATCGTTTTTAGATCAGTCATCGCCCTACGGCTCAACGCATCGGCCACCACATTGGTCTTGCCAGGATGGTACTTAATAGTACAGTCATAGTCCTTAAGCAGCTCAATCCATCGACGTTGCCTAAGATTTAACTCCTTCTGAGTCTGGAGGTACTTGAGGTTTTTGTGATCAGTGTAGATAATACACCTCTCATCGTAAGATAGTGCCTCCAATTTTCAAAGTAAAAATTACGGCGGCCAATTCCAAATCATATGTTGGATAGTTTGCTTCATGCGTGTAACACCCCAAACCCGGTCTAGAAGTTAGGCCCGAATCTGGAATGTCACATTAAAGGCATAATTCAAAAATGAGTTTGCTAATTAACAATTTAAGGCCCAAAAGCCCTTTCATCCTTGAGTCTTGTTAAGTAATAATAAAAACCCATTTTTATAGTTTTAAGTACTTCAGAAACCAAGTTTAAACATACGAAATTTACATAGGCTTAATATTTAAGTGAATAGTTGAAAACAACAACCCAAAATCTACAGTCAAATCAGAGTACAAGGCCTTACTACATCCAACTAAGATAAAGCAATTAAAAACCATGTTTTTAATATTGAAACAAAAAATAAAATAAAATTTAAACATCTCGTAGTGTGGCCATCTCTGAGTCCCCTTCCACGTCGAGCCGTCTATTAAGGATCACCTGAAACATTAAATAAAGGGTGTGAGTTTCGAAACTCAGTGTGTACAACCCTTGGCAATCAAATCAACATACAAATATTCACATTGGGCCTGAGGCCTATCAAAATCGGTGGTCTTGGCCTTAGCCCACAATGACCTCATCTCATATCATGTTATATCATATCATATGCAAAACAAGGTAATGCAAAACCCTCCCTAAAAATCCATCCACTACACACACCATTTCCCTTCCAACCCTACACACCTGTGGGGATTTCTAAATCGACCCACCCATCCTCTACACACCAAAGGTAACACTCACAGCGACACTACTCAACGTTGCAACAAAGCTGCTAATCAGATAATGGGTTTAAAGCTACCGGTGGATCCATAGTCGTCGAGCAACTATGCGATCCTCAAATCTTCCTCCGTACCACAATTCCCACCCATATGCATCCTAAGCAGAATATCATATGAATGCAACATGCACATAGGTAACATCCATAAAACTCATACTCATCACATAGGGGTATTTTCGTCATTTCACAACTCAAGGGTATTTTCGTAAATTTACTCTACAGGGGTATTTAGGTAATTTTGCAAAATAGAGGTACTTTGGAAATTTTGTAAATCAGGAATGTTTTGGTAATTCTACAAACCAAGGGTATTCTGGTAATTTCATAATTCCGGGCTATTTTAGTGATTTTGCAAATCTAAGGATGTTTTGGAAATTTTTCAACTAAGGGTATTTTGGTTATTTTCAAATCAGGGGTATTTTAATAATTTTACCAATCTAGGTGTATTTGGTCCCTCTCGGGTTTTAGTTATGAACTTTGGCCCATTAACAAGTCTTTGCAGCTAAAGTGAACAGACACTATGCACCAGGTAGGATTCTAGAGAAGAGGAGGTGGGTCGCTAGGGCCGCTTAAGTACCAAGCTCTCCCTAGATCCAATCCTAGACATGCACATACCCGTTACCACACTCTAACCTAGTGACTTGTCCATAGATATGTTTAATTATTAGAAAGTCTTATGCGATTTAAGAGTTGTTCAGTACTAAGCCTAAAGTCCATAAAACCCTAGCATACTAGTCTACGTCCCCATAAAGCCTATCAACCTATTTCACGTTCATATAACCCATAATGGCCACATCACATTTTTATGGCCCACTAAGCTTAAATCTCAGTCATATGACCCATTAGGCCCAAAATAAATCCAGATCATGTAACATGCATGCTTAATCCAATTCATATAATCAAATTAATCCATTTCATCAAATTTAGCCTCAGGGCCCACCGGGCCCACTTAGCCACTTTCGACTTTTCGGCGTTGCCGATTTCATGTGTGCATAGTGTTTGTACACACCTGGTAACTACGCGTGTTGCAAACCCCTTAATCACAAACCTACAATCGACATCACCTAACGATTAATCATAACTTAATATACACTTAATCAGAAGCCGAAACCTCACAGTAACCTTACCGTGTGCCACACGTTCTAGTAGCCATTCCTTAGCTACTATTTGAGATTATCCTCTAGATCTGCACCCAAACATATATCGTCAAAATCAAATGACCCATATTCTACATAAGTCACCCCTATGAGCCATAATACATTCGGCTATTTACTAAACCACCATCGGGACGTGTGCACTTACCTCTTGCTAACGATCCTTACCTACCACGCTTGTGATTGTTGAACCTTACCCTTGTTAATACAAAGTTAATGACAAGAAGAGGTTAGATAGCCCTTCGACTTTTAACAAAACTCATTAAGAAGATTGACTAAATACTTACCGAAATTCTCCTTTGATCCTGTGGCTTAAATTCGACTTTTGAGATTAGTATGGTGACAGAGACAATTTGGCACCACTAGGGAGAAGAAGAGGAGAAGTGATTGGCTAGAACTAAAGGTGAACAAGAAAAAGAATTTAAGAAGAGAAGGTATGAGAAATTCGGCTAGAGAGGAAACCAAAATTTCAGCAAAGGAATGATGGGTTTTTTTCGGCAATTAAAGAATTCGACATGGGAGAAACAGAATGAGGGGGAGAAAAGAAAAGTAATGGAAAACCCAAGGAACCTTTCAAAGGAATTCGGTAAAGAAAATAAAAAATGACCTATTTGCAAAACTCTCCAAATGCCGAAAGCCACAATGAAAATTCGTAATACCCCCTAAAAGACCCAAAAACGACACTCATCTACCCTCCTAAGCTGAATTTATACATTCTCCACTTCCCAAAACGGTACCAACTCTTCACACTTCTCAGCTCCTAACTTTTCTTCCTGATAACACCTTAGCCTTATCCTAATTTCCCAAAACGGCACCTTGCTTTTTTATGTCACTCCATAACACAAAAATAACATTTAAAAATTTATTTTATCGGTAAAGTTTACATAAGTTAATTTTTTCATTTATTTTGGAATGATTTGATAAATAATACAATTTAAGAATTAAAAGAGATAAAAATATAAGTAGACGGTAAGAATTAAATAAAATATTTTTAAAAGTTTATATGACGTGACAATCTATTGTTAGTTGGAATTTTTTTAACGGATATAAAATTTTGATGGAAAATGTGCTAGAAGAATAGTTTAGGTACCACTTGTAACAAAAAAAAAAATTTAGGTACCAACTTGAAAAAAATGCGTAGTTTATGTACCAATTTGTGGGTTAAGCCTTTTTATATATATAAAAAATAAACGCAACGATTTAACTAACAGTGGTACCAACTTGAGAAAAAAAAGAAGTTTAGGTACCACTTATTACCCCCAAAAAAGATTAGGTATTAAGACGAGAAAAAAGATATAGTTTAGGTACCAATTTTTGGGTTAAGCCTAATATAATATAAATACTATTAATATATTAAACCTAATTTTTATTAAAGTTTTTACATTAGACCTATTCAAAGGTTAAGTTATTCGTTTAAATTTGAATGTCGTCCAATTTTCGAAAGATTTTGAATAGGCCTGAGCAAGAAAATAAAACCAAAAACGAGATATTTGGGCAATTGATGGAATGTAAGTTCAAAAATTGTAGTTACAGGAAACAACTAGAGAGCAAGCAAATTAACTAGAAGAAGCAACCATAGGATAAAGATCTCCCTTAAGTAGCTCCCTTAATAAGTTTGGGTCCTCCTCATATATCTGCAGCTACTCTTTTATGTTCTCTGGGGATGTGTTGAAGAACCTTTCAATCTCGACATAAAAGTTGACTAATCAAGCGGAACTTGGATAATATACTAGTCCCCGCACCACCACTAAAATAGTTTCCACAACTAAAGCATTATCACAATCCAACTCCAATTGCCTAAAACCAAACTCTCATGCTGAATTGAGACCTTCAAAAATAGCTCTTACCTCAGTTTTGAAGATTGAATCTTTTCCAATCCGCATAGTAAACCCGCACTTCCAAATGCCATCATGGTCTCTAAACACACCTTCTACTACAACAGTATTATTACTTTTCGAGAATGCATCATTTGTATTCAGTTTAACCCATCCTTTCTCTAGCTCCCTCCAATGATCACCCAACACCATTTGAATACGATGTAGCTCACGTGATTTTGAGTTTACAAAGCTCTTAGTCTAAGCTAAGCATGTACCTACAACAACATCAACATTACTATGACTATTATTGAAAATGAAATTATTTCGACATTTCCATAACAACCAACATAGAATTGCAAACAAAGTCGACCAATTTTCTTCCTTCACTATCAACACTTATTGAGATAATAAGTTCTTGGTTAACCACAAATTTAGGTTTGCTGAGAAGAACATAGTCCTTACTGAACTAGAGATCACCGTCTTCCAAACTGCTTTTGAGAACTTACAATCTCATATGACATGTAAGCTAGTCTTAATGGGAAGTCCACATCAAACACAATGGCCTTCATTAGATATATGTCGTCGAGCCCGCTCTCCATTAGTCAGAATCCTATCTTGCCACAATATTCATTGGAATACACAAACTCTTTGTGGAGCCTTACAATTCCAAATCAACTTCCAATTAATAGATGGATTAACATTACCATGACATATCAGATTCTTGTAAGTTTCAACTGAGGAGAAAAGGCCACTCTTTGACAACTTCCCTGAAATGTGGTCTGGTCCTTTAGTCATACAAGGTGGAAGCAGAACTGCAATATGCCTGATCACAAGGTTAGGTAATAACGAGATAAGACAAGGTCAATCCCATTTACCTGAACCATCCCTCATGTCGCAGACTCTCAATGTTTCATCTGGAGCACCAAATCCCTCGAAAAGCTCCTTAAGAGGCCCAATCTGCCTAAGCCATGTATTATTCTAGAAATCTACCACTTGTCCATTACCTATCAATCAGAAAGTATTAGTAATGACCTCTGGCGAAATTTTCATGATTGACCGTCAAATAAAAGAACAACCAATTCTTGAAATTGTTTGAGGTAATATTCCTTGAACATTATATTTGTTTCTCAAGACTTACACCTACAATTTTCTAGGATTAGAAACAATGTAACCCAATTTAAGAAAGAAGACTTTATTCTGATTTGCTAAATTCCTAATTCCAAATCTACTAATGGCCAACCACTTGAAACAATCCTACTATTTATTTCTTTTATTATTGTCAATGAAATCTTTATTTTGTACAAAATTTACGGTATAATATGTGAATTGGATCTTTATTTCAATTATCCATATTAATTATAATTATTTTTATAGAATATTAGTGTTGAAAGAAGGTTGATACCTTCTGAAAAATCTTTAAAATGCCATCTATTTAGAATCCATCAAACCTTTAATGAGTAGATATTATCTCTGAATCGAGTCACAGTTTTCAATGTGCTGCAAACAAAATTTCGACTTCATTTAGGTCACAACTAGAGGTGTTTATGGGCCGGGTCGGGCTGGGTTTAACTAAAAATTTACGCCTATTTACTATGCCTAGGCCCGGCTCGAAAAATGGCCTAAAATTTTACCCAAGCTCGGCCCAAATAAAAATGATAAAACTCGAGTCTGACCCAGCCCGCTCGTATTAATTTTTATATTATTTTTATATAATTTTTAAATATATATAATACATCAAAAATACTAAAAACATCAAAATAAATATTTTCCAACAAATTGAAGTAAATTTTAAAAAATATGTAAATTTAAATAACACTAAGATAAATGCTACTTAACAAACAAATGCCTCTAAAATAAAAACAAAATTAACAAATGCCTTTAAAATAATAACAAAATTAATAATAAAATAAGTTTTATACAATATGCAAACAATAACAACAAAATAGCAGCAATATAATAGTAAAATGGTAGCAAAATAGGGAGAAAACAATAAGAAAATAACATAAAAAATAGATTTTTTGTCATTTAGTGAATTCGGGCCAGGCCTGAGCCAAAAATGCCTTACCCGAGGCTCGGCCCGTTTTTTAAACGAGTCTTATTTTATTGTCCAAGTCTATTTTCGGAGCCTATATTTTTACCTAAACCCTCTTACATTTTAAGCGGTCCTTCTAGTCATAACCTTCTTTACCCATTAGACTGATAATAGCTAAATGAGGCCCCATAAATGTATTACACATTGTGGAGGAAGGTCGCACTTTCTCTTTTTTATTTTAGGTCAAATTTTTCTCTTACTCCTTAGGGTAAGTTATGGATTTAGTTTTTACACTTTAATTTAGTCAATTTTAATTTTTATATTTTTTACATTGGTCAATTTAGTCCTTATACTTGAAATTTTAGTCTTGACCAAATAGTAACAATTAAATATGTTTGGTTGAATTCTCCTATTAGTATTTAGATTTAGTACATGTTCTTCAATTTGATCATTCTTAATCATTATACTTTTTTAATTCAAAAAGGTCAGTTTTGACAAAAATGGTAGTCATTAAATTCATTAATTGACTTTTTTTGTGAGTAATATGAGAAAATAACAAATTGACATGGCACTACACATATGATAATATGTTTGTCACATTAGATTTTGGAAATGGTAAAATTTAACAATACTATCGTTTGGTTGATTAGGAATGGAATTTTAAAATCAGAAAAGTATAGAAGGGCTAAATTTATAACTTCCACATGTTACAATGACAAATAGCAACATTTAACCCTCTAGTTATGCAGCTGAATTATATGAACGTATTTCCATAAAGAAGAAAAACCATAAGGCAAAGACACTTCCTTAGAACGATTTCTTTTAGGGATGCAAAATTTGCCAAGTAATGGTGACTATTTTCTCAATGCCTGTCAATCCAATATTGTTTAAACTTTTTAAACTCAAACAAGCAGTAAGTAAAAATATAAGATAATTAAAGTCATCAAGCAACAATTTAATTTACAGTGCATTAAGTGAATATTCATTCAAACCGGCTACTTTAATTTAATCAACAAAGTAAATTTTCCAGCAGTGGAATCTTGAATTACAAACTGATGTTAAGAAAATAAGATACCTCTAGAATTGCAAAGCAAACAACAGCATAACCTCCTCCTCCTTCCATTGTATGTATGCATCTAGCAAAATAGATAGACCACAAGCAATACTAGTACTAATTAAATTTATATTGTTATTAACACACAAACAAAAAAATGAAACTACATAATCACGCAAACATCTGCTTGTTCTCCAGTAAAATACGTATGGATAGCGGAACTTGGGCCAACAGCTGCACTCCACACCAGTCCGTAGGGATTGAGCAAAGATTGAACAACATTCTTAACATTGAGACTAGGGTGCTTCCACTCCACTGATTCCCACCAATCTTTTGTTTGCATGCGGATTTCCTGGAGAGTATTAGAAGGATATAGTTTTCCCTCACCATCAACCTTAAGCTGTGGAAGGAGGAGAGGAATCCGCTTTACCTTGGAACAGTTACTTATTTCAATGACTTGGAGAGAATTGCAAACCATCACTGCATTTTCACTACAAATACCCTTCAATTTTGGTAGATTGGACAAAATTAAACTCGTCAGTTTGGGAAATTTGAACTCGATGGAGTCATTAGTTGTACCCATTCCTTCTCCTTCGGGTTCTGTTATTATTTCTTCCAATTCCAGACAACCGCTAACCTCGATCTTTTCCAAGTTGTGTAGAAGCCAATCAGCTGCAAACAATTTCTTTATTTTAGGAGAACGACATAGAGAAATCTCTTTGAGGGAGGAAAATGTGCCTAATGATGATTCTCTAACTCCAACTCCAACTAGGACTTCCAAATTTGCTAAATTTCGTAGTGTCAGAGATTCAAGTTCTTTGAGCTGATCACACTTGGATGAAAATATGGACACCAAATCAAAACAATCCTCCACTGTACATCCCTTCAAATCAATTGCATCCCCCAATCTAATATCATTTAAACTCCTTGCACCATAGCAATGCTTCAGATGTAATTGTTGAATATCATAGGGAAGCATAATTGCATCTCCAGAATTTATTTCAATCCTCTCAAATAGAACCAGCTTACTAGAAGCCCAAGGAATATCTATACTTGGGTCCAGGGGACACACGAAGATGGAGTATTTATAAAGCTCTTTTCTCTGGCCCGCATACATGTTCCAGTCACCCATGTTACAGAACCAGCCTTCAAAAACTTCCAACTTGTTAAATTCACTCATTAGTTCTGGATTTCTTAATATTGGATGCTTTGCTAAAAGATCAAGATATCTAAGATTTACCAACATTTCCAAACCTTGAGGGATTTTCTTGATTCCACTTCCTCCAAGACGCAATTTCTTTAAAGCTTGTAGCTTCAATACAGAAGGCAAACTCTCCAAATTATTACATCCATTAAGCAACAATACCTTGAGTTCCTCCAAAGCAGAAATAGAGCTAGGCAAACTCTCAAAAGGATTATGAGAAAGATCAAGAATCTTAAGGTTAGGAAAGTGCTCAAAGAAAGATTCTGGAATTTCTTTCAAAGAATTATGTGAGAGCAACAATGTTGTGAGTTTTGGAAATTTCGGACACTTCATATGTCGAGGAATTGCTGAGATGGAATTGTACATCAAAGAAACCTTCTCCAAATCTTCACCCCATTCTTCCTCATTTGGTAGCTCTTTCAACTGCTTACCAGCTTTTACCATAAATATTTTTGTAGTGATATTCAACGCCATCTTTCTGACAACATCATGCATCTTTACACATGCACCGTTCTCAACCCTTTCAAGCAAATAGTTTTCTCTAAAATGGAGTGACCGTTATCCTCCATTGCTTTTCGACTTCCCATTTCGGCTATAAGTCCTTCTTCCATCCAATATTGAATTATATCCTCTTTTTCGAATTGATGACCCTTAGGATATAATGCACAATAAAAGAAGCAATCTTGGTCTACTTTTTCTAGACGATCACAGCTGTATTTTAAGGACCTAAACACCTTATCTTTCACACCCTGAATGTTTCTAATGTGAATGTCACTTCTCAGTTCATTTACAGCATTTTCCCACTCACGAGGATCTGATATTCCCTTCATAGAAGCAGCTAGTGTGACAAGTGCAAGAGGAAGTCTATTACATTCCCTCACTAGAAGTTTAATAGATGATTTTAAAGTTGGATTTGCCGACACTTCTTGTCCAACTTTGCTCAAGAATAAGTTCGTCGCCTCATGCTTAGAAAGACAAGCCACTTGAACTTTCTTACATCCCATTGAGCGAATAACCTCTTCTGAACGTGTTGTCAACACAACTTTGCATCCATTGTCTTTTGTCGGCTCTTCGATTCCAATCTCCCCAAGATCAAAACTGCTCCACACATCATCCAGTATTAGCGCATATCTCCCTCCTTTCCTTAACATTTCACTTAACATTGTTGATAATTTTCCTCCCCTGACAGTTGTGTTCTCATGACCCGGCAATGCCCTTTTTAGTTGGCTTACAATGTCCTGCTGTATCTTTCGAATGTCGAAGTTTCCAGATACTGTTATCCATATCAAGTTCTTAAACTTACCTTCTTGGATTAACCTATTATGCACATCCTTCATTATGGTCGTTTTGCCTATCCCTCCCATCCCGCACACACCAATCATTCCAACTTCACCTCCCATTAGATACCCATAAATTTCATCTCTAACACGGACCTGATGACCTACTAATGTCTGTGTAGGTAGTTTAACCGCTACAAGAGAAGGATCATTAACAGCCAATTTACCAGAGAAATTGCCTTCAGCATGTACTTCTTTCAATGCTTGAGTCGTTTCATCAACAAGCTTTCCCAAGCAAGAACGAAAGAGACATTTTCCTTTACTGACTTTGTCTTCAACATGCTGAGCATTAGCAAGCTTGTCCTCTACCTTCTTGAACCATCTTTCGACTTCTTGCGTTGGAATTTTCCCATAGTGACACTCATCGTCCACTTGCTGTTGAATATCTGCCCTCTTGGCTAGCAAATCATCTTGTGCTTGCTTGAAATCATCAACGTATTCAGTGAATTTCCTGTGGTATTTTAGATATTTTCTAGCTGGACGGCCGATGAACTTAATAACCTCAAGGATTGGCCCAAAGAGTTCAGCCATTAAAAAGCTCTTCTTTCCCTGATTAAATTCAAGAACCAGAAAATCAAACTACAATTATAATAATTCAAATACAGCTAGTCGAGCTATTCTAAGTGGCTGAATCCTTTTTTCAGAACTTGTAAATCCTCCAAATAAATTCACAAAAAAGGACAAGACACACCACAAATCTGATCGTTGACACTAGATCTGAGTCATCAACTGCTAAATCTTTCTTTACACACACAATAGTGCAACACTCACTGACATATATATAAGATCCACATAAAATGACGAAATTAAATGATATAATATAGACATATAGCATACTTAAGATGAAATAAGATTTGGGTGCATATATGTGTGTCAATATAACTTGTTTTTCACATTTTGTTGTGAGTTTAAATGTAAGAGAAGAATACAGCCAGCACAAGATTTGGGTACACATTTTGTTGTAGGGGCAGTCTCTTGAAGCTTACCTGAATCTGATGGTTTGGATTGAAGCTGTAAATGCTAATGCTTAGCTCTGTCAGCCACTTCAACAGATCCAATTGAAACCTTTTTGCTTAACAATATGCAGTACTGTTCGTCGTCAACCTTTTTATTTTTTGAGTCAATACTCAGCAGTTCAATAGTTGTAGAAGTGGTTTTTTTTTTTTTTTTTTTGGGGGCGGGGACGGGGTTGATGGGTCAATTCTAACGTTATTTGTTGACTTTATTTCATTAAAATTTATTGGAAGACAAATAAATATTGACGCATCTAAAAATGCTTTTGTTTAAAGTTTCATCGAAGGTTTAACACATGAATTGGTATTTAAATTATTTTTTTATATTAATATTTAAATTTTTTTTATTACAAGTATTACTTAAATTATTTTTTTTAAATTGTTACTTTTATTAGTAAAATTATTAAGTCTATTATTAAAAAAGTTTCTTAATTCACAAATTGAGACGTAAACTATTTTTAGTATTGAAGCATTTTCTGTTATAAGTGGTACCTAAACTTATACTTTTTTTCAAGTAGATATCGCTGTGAGTTTAAATGCTAGTTAAGCTGTTAAGTTTATTTTAAAAAATAGATAGTCAATTAAAAATATCCATGTAGAAAAAAATATTATTTTCTTTATATATATAATGATTAAAAAATTATAAAAATTAATAAAATAAAAATAGAGAAAATTAATTCAATTGATTCAACCAATTTTTTAAATATAGTTCAATTGATCTATATCAGTTTATGTGTAAACTGGTTCAACCCTTATCTTCGAACTGGTACCTTGACCAATTCTTGGTCTAACTTTTTATATCCCATCAGGTCGAGCAAATACATGGTGAAATTGAAAACAAATTAATTGCTAATGTCTCGACCTTGGGCGAGTTAATTTCAAGCATTGTTGGTATTCTCACATTGTAAAAGAAAAAAAAAAGGTAAAAAAAAGAAAAAAATGTAAAAATAAAATAAAATAATAAAAAAATTATTATTTTTAATTTTATGTGAAGTAGTAATCTATTATTAACTAGAATTTTTTTAACTAATATAATATTTCAGTATAAAATAGGTAACGAAATAGTTTAGATAACAACTTAGAAAAAATATGTAATTTAAGTATTAATAATATAAATATGTTACCAATTTAGTAAAAAAGGTAATCATAACCTAAATATTAATTTATGGATTAAGCAAATAAAACACAAGTTTTATAATAAAAGGAATTCAGCTTTAAACTTTGAAAAGGTTATGGTGGTATGAATTATTGTATGATGAAGGGCCCTACATAAAGCTGCTCATGCGCCAGTATAAAGTTAAACTGGTGTAGGGCTAAGTTTCATAAAGCTGAAGAAAACAGTTGTACTGGCTTGAATCTCTTTAGCAAAAAAAATAATAAAAAAATAGGACTGATGGAACCCGCCTCTCCTTTTATGGAGTTTTTTTTTAATAAATTATATCAACAATTATTTAATTTTGTGATAATTGATAAAATAGTTATCTAAATTTTATTTTAATCACTGAATTTTTGAAAAGTTATAAAACAGTCATTAATATTATAAAAATATGACAAAATAATCACTAATTAATAATTATTATTAGGGTGTTAACGGACTGCTGATGTGACAAGTTGACCAACTAATGTGACAACTAAATAAGGCTACTCTTTTTTTTTTTTTTTTTCAATTCAAGAGATCCAACTAAACAACGAATGAAAACCCTTTGCTTAACAACAGCTGAAAATCAGCAATGCTAACAACAATCTTCGGTACTGTTCTTCGTTAACTTTTTTTTTTAGTCAGTAGTCCAATAATGGGGTCCAATCTTAGGTAAAATAGTGCGCATTGTAGCTGGATATCAACAATGGACCCAATTCATATATTAAGAAAGAGTTTAGATAGAGGGTATATCAGTATATAAATAATAATAGTAAAATTAAATATTATAGTAATATGTATTATAGTAAGTTAAATATATAGTACCTCATTATCCATTCGAACTTAGCCTAAAATAATTATTAGGATGCACTATAAAATAAAATAGGTATTGGTTAAATTTATTAATTAATTTTTAAAATAATATATAAAAATAACATAGGAAAATGGGATTCTAGTCGCATTTAACCTTCTAGTTATGCGGCTGAATTATATGAAGGTTTTTCCGTAAAGAAGAAAAACCATAAAGCAAAGACAGTTCAAATTGAAGTTGAGGGAATCATTATTTGTACCCATTCCTTCTCCTCCGGATTCTGTTATGATTTCTTCCAATTTTTGTAGAACCCTACCAGCTGCATTTCATTAAAATTTATTGGAAGACAAATGCATTTAAATATATATATATTTTATAAATAAAACATTTATAATTATTTTTTTAATTACAATTGGTACTTAAATTATTTTTTTCTAAATTATTACGTCTATTGATAAAATCATTAAGTCTATTAAAAAAAAGTCTTTAACTCATAAATTGATACTTAAGTTATGTGTAACACACCGTATCTGACCCAAATGTTACAGCTGGATCATGAAGATTACATCGTGCCACCATAAAATCAAATGTTTAGTTTTGAAGAAAAACCAAAACCATTTTTACTTTGAAACGTTTAGGTGATAAGACATTTTAGAGATTTTAAGTAGTCCAAAAAACCTAATAGTTTAACGGATATGATGTGACAATCTATTATTAGTTAGAACTTTTTCAATAGATATGACATTTCAATGTAAAATGGATAGCATAATAGTTTAGGTACCAACTTGGAAATAATGGTGTAATTTAAGTATTAATTTGCGGGTTAATTTTTTTTAAAAAAATAGACTTAATAGTTTAATAATGATGATACCGATTTTGAAAAAAAAAATAGTTTAAGAGTCACTAGTAATAAAATATTTAAATACTAAATGAAATAAAAAACATATAATTTAGATATTAATTTATATATTAAACCAATAAAAAAATACATATATCTAATTTGCTAAGTTTTATAATAAAAGAAATTCAGCTTTAAACTTTGAAAATGTTATGGCGGTATGAATTATTGTAAGATGAAGGGCCCTACATAAAGCTGCTCATGCGGCAGTATAATTAAACTGGTGTAGGGCTCAGTCTCATAAAGGTTAAGAAAATAATGGTAGTGGGTTGAATCTCTTTAACAGAAAAACCGAAGTAAAAGCAAATAAACCATATCACTTGATGTTGGACAGATGGAACTAGAGGTGTGCATGGGCCGGGGTCGGTCCGGGCCTAACTAAAAATTTAGGTCCATTTAATGGGCTCGGGCCGGGCCGGGCCTAAAAAATAGGCCTAAGAATTTTGCTTAAGCCCGGCTCATATAAAAATACTAAAACTCGGGCCCGGTCCAACCCGACCCGTCCGTATTAATTTTTTATATTATTTTATATAATTTTTAAATATATATAATACATCAAAAATATTAAAAAAATCAAAATAAATATTTTTCAACAAATTGAAAATAAATTTTAAAAAATATGTAGACTTAAATAACACTAAAATAGATGCAATTTAACAAGCAAATGCCTCTAAAATAATAACAAAATTAATAATAAAATAAGTTTTATATAATATCTAAACAATAACAACAAATTAATAGAAACATAATAGTAAAATGGTAGCAAAATAAGGAGAAAAATAATAAGAAAATAATATTAAAAAAATAGTTTTTTTTCCTTTAATGAATTAGTAGGGCCAGGGCAAAAATGCCTTACAGAGAGCTGGCCCATTTTTTAAACGGGCC
Organism: Gossypium bickii; assembly: GCA_025503065.1. NCBI lineage: Eukaryota > Viridiplantae > Streptophyta > Magnoliopsida > Malvales > Malvaceae > Gossypium > Gossypium bickii. The sequence goes on from CP106711.1 coordinate 126,678,426, forward strand.
TTATTTTTTTGTCCAAGCCCATTTTTTGGGCCTATATTTTTGCCCAAACCCTCCCACATTTCGGGCGGGCCGCCCAGCCCATGCACACCTCTAGATGGAACCCAACTCTACTTTTATGAAGTTAATTTTTTTATATAATAAGGGAAAGGGGAAAGAATTCATAAATATAAGTATTTTATTCTCAACTTCATATCAATTAATTTGAAATTCACCGTAAGAAATATCGTTAAAACAAAATAGTTACTAGAAAATTTAAATAGAGTATTAATTATATTGCAGAGGAAGAAATGATGGGTTTATTTACCTGGCCTAGACGATAAGGTTAAACTTGGAGAGTTACGATGAACTACAATCAAAACACATTCTATAATTTAGAATAACACTCTTTTAAAGTTTGATAAAGTTTCAACAAAGACAAACCAGTATCCCGAGATTATCTTCCAACTAACTGAAACTACGAAAATAACTAGCATGGCTAATAATACTAAACGGTATAAACACATAACCGAGCTCTCCATCCACCGACCCGTTCAAGTCTATGATTTACCTTAAATTCATTCAATAATAATTGAATTAATATATCAGGAAGGACCCAACTATTTACATATTCAATAGATAATCGGTAAAACCAAGATATCCTAGTGCAGATGTTGATTTAGAATCAGGAAGCAGTTTATTCCGTTACAGATCAAAGTCATACAAACAAATAACAGATCAAAGCTATAATCAGATACAAAATAGAATAGAACATAATAGATGCATTCACTTAATACTAGTTGCTACACACCATCTTCGACCAACCCAATACACTAAATAGGGTATTTATTACCCATCCAACCCTACACACCACCTAGTGTCGGTCTGACATGTTTCAGAGGTTACAGTCTAGTTTCCAAATAAGTATACAGATACCAAGGATTTAACCACTAGTTCAGAACAGAGTACTTCCTCCTAATGCAATTCCCATCCAATGCATATACATACTTCACATAACAGTTAATACGGAGTTCTATATGAATTTTCAAATACAACTTATATTCGAATATAGCATGTCAATTCTAGTAATGTTATTCAAACACAATACACACATTGACAATCAGTATTCAATTTCCAAATCACAGGATATCAGTTTATGCAGTTTAATTCAGTTCAAACGGCCTCACAGAAGGCTTGTATTTGGTTTCAGCGATGCTCGAAATATGACAAAATTTTGTAAACCACCCAACACGTCGTGTGCTTACCCCTGTGTCTCACACGGCCGTGTCCTCCACCCGTGTGATTCTTATTTTGTAAATAGTGAGTTACACGGCCTGGTCACACGCCCGTGTCCTTGGCCCGTGTGAACCTTATTTTGTAAACAGTGAGTTACACAGCTTGGACACACGCTCGTGTCCTTGGCCCTTGTGAACCCTACACTAACATGGCCACATAGAGTCTGGACACACACTCGTGTCCCTTATCAGTGTGGCTCTTACTTGATAAACAGTGAGTTACACGGCCTACCACACGGTCTGTCACACGGCCATGTGGCTCACACTACCAACAACACGGCCTGACACATGGTCGTATAACGTCAACAACCATATTTTTTTTTTGACAGTTGAAATTCGTAAAAACTTGGGTTTTCGATACGCACCTGTAATAGTTTTGAAGCAGGAACAATGTAGAAGATTCTCGAGACTTAAAATGAACAATCCACTAACAATTAAGCGATAATTCGAAACAAACACTAAGAGTATCACACCACCAACTTCATCGAAACATTTCGATACAAAAAATCCTAAATCGTGTAATTATTAACTCCGCACTACCGCAAATCACGAATCTAGAGCGTTAGAGGGATCATTATCTTCAAGACCTTCCCCTAAACAACAATTAAACATATAATCAAAATGGTTCGAGCAGTTTATGCAAAACTACACTCGACAATGAAGACGACAATCAATGGTTTCCAAAGTTGGACAACCGAAAACAGTAAATTAACAGTACACAAACTTACCCGACAACTGTAGAAGACAAAGTGTGAATCTAACACCGATAAAATTTCCGACATTAAGCAAAAATATTACCTAACGCATACACAAACACTCAAACACATGACTAAACAGAATATAAAAGCTTAACCTGTAAACCAGCAAGCTCATTCTTGATATAGGTTAAAACTAAATTAAAATTAAGTTGATGGCTCAGGAGTAGAGGTTAACTTAAATTAAAATAACAAAACTTTCTAAAACACAACTCGAACTTCTGACTTCAAACACATAAGCAGAGCTCAAAACCACAAATATAAAAACTTAGTTACGCTAGAACCCTACACTTAAACACTCAAATTTTTTGGACATTACAACTCTTTCCCCCTAAAAGAAATTTCGGCCTCGAAATTTACCTGACTCAAACAGATATGGGTATTGCTGATGAATCGAATCTTCAGGTTCCCAAGTGGCTTCCTCAGTGCCATGATTCCGCTAGATGACCTTAATCAAAGGGACAGTTTTCTTTATCAATACCTTAACGTCTCGATCCGAAATCTGAACAAGTTCCTGCTCAAAAGTTAAATCATGTTGTATCTCAATCTCCTCAATAGGAACAATGTGCGACGGATCAGATTGATATTGTCTCAACACCGAAACGTGAAACACATCGTGAATTCAAGCCAACTTAGGAGGTAATTCTAACTAATACGCGACAGATCCGACACGCTTCAGAATACAGTAAGATCCAATAAACATCGGGCTCAACTTGCCCTTACGACCAAACCGCAGAACCTTTTTCCATGAAGACACTTTCAGGAACATCTGATCGCCAACAGAAAACTTAATATCTTTTCTCTTTAGATCTACGTAAGACTTCTATTGACTAGAAACAGTCTTAAGTCGATCTTGGATCAACTTAACAATATTCTCGATTTCAGAAATTAGCTTGGGACCCAAAGCCCGATGATCACCTAACTCGGTCCAACACAGAGGAGTACGACACTTATGACCATACTGAGCCTCATAAGGTGCCATCGGAATACTAGACTGGAAATTATTATTATTTCCGCCAACGGCAAGTAATCCTCCCAACTACCCCGAAAATCAATTACATAACCTTGTAGCATATCTTCCAGAATTTGAATAACCTGGTTAGATTGTCCATCGGTTTGAGGGTGTTACGCAGTACTGAAGTTGAGTTGAGTCTCCAACGCCTCATAAAGCTTCTTCTAGAGCCGAAAAGTAAAACACAAATCCTTGTTTGAGATAATCGACATTGGAACTCCTTCCAGCCTTATAATTTCAGAAACATACAGCTTGGCGAGCTTCTGCAACGAATAATCTATCCTGACAGGAAGGAAATGAGTGGACTTGGTCAATTGATCAATGATGCCCTTCATTGCCTGAGTTGATTCATCAACAAGTTTCCCCAAACAAGAACGAAAAAGATATTTTCCTTTAACAACATTGTCTTCGACATGTTGAGCATGAGCAAGCTTTTCCCCTACCTTCTTGATCCATCTTTCGACTATTTGCTTTGGCATTTTCCAAGTGATGCTCGTCTTTCAATTGCTGTTGAATATCTGCCTCCTTAGCATGCAAGTCAGCTTGTGCTTGTTTGAAATCCCCAACATATTCAGCGAATTTCCTTTGGTATTTCAGATATTTGCTAGCTTTACTGCCATTGAACTTAAAAACATTAGGAATTGGCACAACAAGTTCAACCATTAAAAAGCTCTAGTTTTCCCTGCATCAAATTGATCATATTGATGATCAAGTTCAAGAATTAAAAAATAATATAAAAATCAAAGTATAGTTATAATAATACAAAGATAGCTACTGAAGCTTGTTTAAGTGGTTAAATCCAGTAGCCAGAGGCGGATACACCGGGGGGGGGGGGACAGGTAGTGGCATTGGCCCCCCTAAAATGGAAAATTTATATTTAGGCCCTTAAATTTTTTTTTAAAAAATTTAACTTAGTAAAGGTAAAATTTTACTTTGCCCCCCTAAAATTATAGAAATTCAAATTAAATCTTTAAAAATTATAAAGATATAGACTATAAAAATTAAATTTTCATTTGCCCCCTAAAAATTTGTTCTAGCTTTGCCCTGCCAGTAGCTATATCCAAAATTTGTAAATCCTCCAAATAAAGCACAACATGAGGGCAGGAACCCACCACAGTTCTGGTTGTTGACACCACAGGCCCCAACCATTAGATCTAGTCATCAACTGCTAGATTTTTCTTTACACGCACCTTAGTGCAGCACTTACTAACATAAGATGAGATCCACATTAATTGATATATATATATATATATATATATTATATTATATTACATATTTCAATATCACATAAGGTCTGGGTGTATATATGTGCATCAATTCAACTTGTTATTAACATTTTTTGGTGGGTTTAGATGTAATATTTGAAGAACAAAGACAGCACAAGAAGCAGAGTATAGGGTGTGTGTTAGGGGCAGTCTTGAAGTTTACCTGAATCTGACGGCTTGAAATAAAGCTGTAAATGGTAAAGGCTACCTCTTTTTTTTTTTTTTTTTTTCAATTCAAGAGATCCAACTAAACAAGGAATGAAAACCCTTTGCTTAACAACAGTTGAAAATCAGCAATGCTAACAACAATCTTCAGTACTGTTCTTTTGAGTCAGTAGTCCAATAATGGGGACCAATCTTAGGTAAAAATAGTGCGCGTTGTAGCTGGATGATCAACAATGGACCCAATTCATTTATTAAAACAATTACTAAATAGGGTAGGAGTTAAATTTATTAATTAAAATATTTGAATAATATATAAAAATAAGGAATATGACATTCTACTCACATTATCATTCTAGTTAAAGAAGAAAAGCCATAAAGCAAAGACACTTCAAATTGATGTTGAGGGAATCGTTATTTCTTCTCTTTCGGGTTCTGTTTTGATTTCTTCCAAATGCTTTTCTAATTTTTGTAGAACCCAATCAGCTGCATTTCATTAAAATTTATTGGAAGACATATGCATTTATATATATATATATATATATAAATAAATAATACGTTTGTGATTATTTTTTTAAATATAATTGGTACTTAAATTATTTTTTTCAAATTATTACCTCCCTCGATAAAATCATTAAGTCTATTTCTTAAAAAAAATTTAACTCATAAATTGGTACCTAAGCTATGTTTTTTTTAATACCTAAATATTTTTTTGTCATAAGTGGTACCTAAACTCTATTTTTTTTCAAGTAGGTATCCCTGTTAGCTCATATGTTAGTTCTATTAAGTTTATTTAAAATATATATAATCAATTAAAAATAGTCATGTAGAAAAAACAAAAAAATATTATTTTTTTATACTTATAATAATTTTAAAAAATTATAAAAATAAAGAATAGAGAAATTTTGATTCAATTGGTTTGACCGATTTTTTAAGTTTGATTTTACTGATCTGTATCAGTGTACGGGTCAACCAATTCAATTCCTATCTTCAGATTGGTACCTTGACCAATTCTTGGTCCAACGTTTTAGGTCCCATAAAGTTGAGCATGTACATGGTGAAGTTCGAAAACAAATTAATTGCTAACGTCTCGGCCTTGGGAGAGCTAGTTTCAAGCATTGTTAGCATTGCGAGACATTGTAAAAGAAGAAAAAAAGAAAAGAAAAGAAAAGAGGGGAAATAGAAAAAAGCAAAAAAAAAAAGAGTAAAAATAAAATAATTAAAATTATTTTAAAAAGTTTATATGATGTGACAATCAATTATTAATTAAAACTTTTTAAACGGATATGACATTTCAATGTAAAATAGGTAGCATGGTAGTTTTATTACCAACTTGAAAAAAAATGATGTAATTTAAATATGAATTTATGGGTTTAATTTTTTTTAAAAAAATAGACTTAAATCTTTTAATAACATTGACATGGTAACCTACTTGGTAGTCCACACTTCTTCATTGATGAATACTTTTTTTATAAAAACTTTTATGAACTTTTTTTTTGAAATTTCTTGAATTTCTAAAATAATTTTATTGATTTTTTTTTAAAATTTTTATGAAGTATATGTGGATTGAAACACGAGTTACTACGTCAATATCATTAAAAATTTAATGGTCCAATTAACTTTTCTATAAAATAAAGTTATTTAACTAAACTTTAAAAGTTTTAGGTCAAAAAAATAATTAAGGATTATATTTATCATTATGTCATGTTTTATCTAATTAAACTTAAAACATTATTTATTTTTGAGGTTTGAATTTAGACTAAAGAAAAATTAAATCTATATATATATATATATAATATTTGGTACCTGAACACAACATTTTTTCTTAATATTATACGTAAATTTGACACTCTTTCTTAGGTTGGTATTTAATCTTTTTTTATGATCCAATTTGGTATTTGAACTCAACACTTTTTTCCTAATTTTGTATTAAATTTGACACTTCAAGAGATTCAACAATAATCATAACAAACTTTAATCATGATTCTTTTATAAAAATACAAATAGGTATTTTGGATCATTTTATAATCCTCCTTCAACTACTATTCACTAAGCCAAATTTACCACACATATTCAAATTATTTCAATTCATATAAATGAATAATTTCTCGAGAATTTCAATATGCTTTTAGCATCCTAAATCCTTTTAATATAAACTTTACTATATAGTGATTCATAAAAGGTTGTAACAATAACTATTAGACATAAGTTAAATCTTTTATAAATTGTCAATTTAATAATATATCTAAAGGTTATTGCATCCACCATAAAAGAATATTATATCTTTCCATAATCAATGCCAGGACTTAGCAAAATACTTTAATTGCACCCTTACTGGCTTTACGCCTTTAGATATTTGGACCACTGGTCCAAAAACTCCACGAATTTAATTGTACTTGAGTTGCGTCTTTCTGTTTTGATCAATTTATTCTATATCTATATTTATCAATAGATTTATTCAGGATTCTCCTTTTATTTCATTATTTCAATAATAATATTGCATGCAAAATCATTATCGACTACTTTAATTATTCGGTTCCACATTTTCTCAAATTGACATAACTTATCGAGATATCTTATTTTCATTATTTTAAAATTCAGTTTCAGGTATCTGAATCTCTTCTGAAGTTTTACTTATTAGTTATGTCTTGGGTCTCTTCTGGAGCACCCACCTCCACTATATGACCATCTAGAAGAATTTTCATATTTGGAACCGATCAATCTATTATTTTATTCCAATTGATTGTCCTACTGGGACTTTGATTCAAATTAAAATATTAGATGGTATATAACACTTGATTATTCTCATTAAGGTTTGTAAATACATCTAATAGTTAACTTGTAATTAATATTTATTCACAACTTTCTTTGAGGATTCACTCATCTTTGTGTGTTGTGGTGGAACAATTGGAACATATACACACATACAAAAATTCAAAGATGAGAAATATTTAGCTCTTGATCAAAAACCAATTGTAATGGGAGTATTTATAACTTATTGGCTTGATGCGTACAACACATAAATCAACATAATCTCATGCTGAAATATAAAGTTTAGTTATCATAAGTAATGATTTAACTACTAGTTGGAGGCAGTTGATAAACAATTCAGCTAAATCATTTTGTGTGCGAACATTGTAATAGGCCAATTTAGCCCGGGCCCATACAAAAAAATAATAAACCCAAAATAATAAAACAAAGTCCAAGTCCAGTCCAAAATATATCATTTGGCCCGATCGGAATGGTCCATTACTTGAAAAGATTGAAGGCCCATCTACAAGCTTGACGTATATGGAAACATAATCTTCAAGGATATGCAATCTTAGATATGATATGCAAATCTTAGATATGATATGGAATCCTAGAAGATATGATATGCAATCTTAGAAGATATGATTTTGTAATCTTAGAGATTTAATTTGTAGATACCTTTTAATCTTAGCCGTTAATGTAATTGATCTGTACTGTTGGATTTTGGGAGGCTCAACTATAAATAGAGGTCTCTCCCTTCATTGTAAAGGACTTGAGTTTTGAGCAATAAAAATTCTTGAGAGCATTCACACAAATCTCTCTCTCTCTCTCTTGCGTTCTTATTTTCTAATGCTTGTTTTTATTTTGTTATTCGTTCATCTTCGTTTCTTTTTGAGTTGCTCTCGTTTGAGTTGGATTTAGGTGGTGGAAATTCGTTGAATCCTCATATTGTAAGAACTAGATTGACTTAGGCATTTTTAAACTTTTTTTTTATTTATCCATTTAATTGCTTAATCATTAATTATTCTTTTTATTTTTATTCATTTATTTATTTGTCAACTTTCTTATTTACATATTGTTCATTCATTTAACCATTCTTATCATTCTTTTATTTTCTTCCATTAATTATATACTTTATTTATTTTTAATGTCACACATGTTGTTTATTTTAAAAAAAAAAAGCTCGTTTTATAAATCATCCATTTTAAATTGTTTGATTATTTGCTTTAAATTTTTTTCCCATATATTATCAAATTTTATATATTACTATCTATTTTATATATCATTTATTTTAAGATGTTTTGTGTATAACTTATTTGGTCTTTGATTATTGATGTTAGTATTTAAATAATTGCCATTATGTGTTTTATAAATTGTTTATTCGTATTTTAATATTGTCGTTTTTTTATCAAAGTTTTTATTTATACATTTTTTTAATATTGCAATAATTTCCCCCAAATGCTCGTATTTGGGAGCTTCAAGAAGATTGTGCCCTAACTTACTGGGTTCCAATTTTCCTCGTTGAATCTAAGTAATCGAGCACCCATTTCAAATCAAAACATATGAGTTTTAAATAAAAGCTTATTCTCGGAAATTCGAGGTGTTGTGTCCTAACTCATTGGATATGACGTCTTGTTATCTTGAGGTAAGGATTTCTTAAAAAGTATAGACAATATTCTATGTTTGGAATTTTGAGAAATTGTGCCCTAACTTACTGGGTTCCGATTTTTTCACTTGACCCAAATAACCGAGTATCCTTCTAAAATTTAAATGCATGAGTTTTGAAAATCAAAAGACAAGCTTAGTTTCAAGGATTTAAAATGTCGTGTCCTAACCTACTGGACGTGATATTTTATTACTTCGGGACAAAAGGGTCTTAACATCCATTTCAATTTATTCAAACATTTTTTTTTAAAATAAAAAGGATCGTATTTTAAAATCTTCTCAAATTTTCGATATTAAGACGTTAATTAATTAATTAGGTACCAATTTTGGGCGTTACAAGGGTGCTAATCCTTCCTCTTGCGTAACCAACTCCCGAACCCGTTTTCTCGAATTTCGTAGACCAAAATCATTGTTTTAATAAATCAAAATGTTTTTTTATTAAAATGATCAATTTCAAGGTGACCCGATCACACCTCGAAAAAAGATTGGTGGCGACTTCATTTTCGTTTTTAAAGTCGATACCCGTTTTTTCAAAATTAAAAAAATGGTTTCGACAAACATGAGCTATAGGGTGTTCAACTTTTATCCCAACTGACATGCAATAATCAATAAAAACTTGGGATGTAAACTTACCAACATTAGCAAGATGAATTGTTTTAATTGCATAATTTGAAATTAATCATTTAAACAAGTAATCTTACAAATGATAAGTTGCGAGTTGATAACGCATGTGATTATTTTGTAGATGCATCTACCAAAATCATATAATATCAAAACCATCCACATGGTGGATGAATGAGCCCATATTCATTTCAGAAATGCAGGACATTAAATCTCAACTTTAGCTAGTGAGTTTCTAAGAACCAATTTTTATTGAGAACAAACAACAAATGAGAATTCTTTAAATTAAAGAATCTTTTGGTTTTTTTAATGGATGTCTATATGAATTCTGAATTAATTTTCATATCATATACAATCCAGATAGTCTAACTGGTCACGCCAAGTAGTAAACGCATTTTTATTTGTACTAAATTGTAACAAATTGATAATTTTATTATCATTCATTTTAATTTGTATCCACATGTAAATACTATTGCAACATTTACCACTGAAAATGTCTAAATCAATATGAAGTCTATAATGTCACCAAGTCAATAAATATAATTTTTAAGTAATTATATGCAGTATTCGCTTCAAAGAATATGCCAAAATTTTCAAATGCCCAAAAATCTATTAATAGCAAACTTTGAGAGTGAATCTTATTTTCTAGGTGTACAACAAGTACATAACTAATGTTTTTTCATACATAAGTTTCTCTTGCAAGTTCTCATTAGTAATATTTTTCGAAGTAATTTTAATTGAGAACTTATTCTGAATATTGTAGAGACATACTTAGTTTTTAAAAAAACTTGCAACTTCAGGTGCATCCAACCATAACGAGCTTTAAATAGAATTATCATATTCTATTACTCATAAGTAGATCTTTCACAGTCAAATATTTTACTTTCAACCCCTTTAATAGGGATGATGACAAAAGAATATCACAAAGATTATAAATTAATAACTCAATCCCTTTTTTTATTCATATGAAATACAATATTTTCCATATTCATAATCTTAATATGAGATCCATTATATCATTTATTACTACATTCTCATATTCTTCCTCAAAGAATATTAACAGAAACAAAATATTTGGGCATATACTACATGTGGCCAATAATCTTTCATATCACATTAATAACATTAAGTTATCTTTACCATTTGAAGAGTTATCTTGAGAACTCTCATTGTTCTCTTATTTATTACTATGTTCCCACTTTTAATGGTCCATGAGTATATCTTTTATTTTCTTTATGTTCACATTCACTTTTACATTCACTTCAGGGAATGCAACAAATTTGGTAGGACAGACTTCTAAACGTTTCTATTGATTTTTTTATTTCATAATCAACGTCGTAAATATACATGGATTTTAAATCAAAATCTTTCCATTCATGTTATCATGACAATTCTCCAATTATAATAAACAATAAATAAAACATAGTAAAATATACTTGAACATCTTTAACATCATCGTCAATGTAGGAACCCAATTTAGCCCGGGCCCATACAAAAAATAATAAACCCGAAATAATAAAATAAAGTCCAAGTACAGTCCAAAATATATCATTTAAAGATTGAAGGTCTATCTACAAGCTTGACGTATATGGAAGTACAATCTTCAAGGATATGCAATCTTAGATATGATATGCAAATCTTAGATATGATATGCAATCCTATAAGTTATGGTATGCAATCTTAGATATGATATGCAATCTTAGAAGATATGGTATGTAATATTAAAAGATATGATTTTGTAATCTTAGAGATTTAATTTGTCGATACCTTTTAATCTTAGCCGTTGATGTAATTGATCTGTACCGTTGGATTTTGGGAGGCTTAACTATAAATAGAGGCCTCTCCCTTCATTGTAGAGAAAAAAAAGTTTGGAAAGCAATAAAAATTCTTGAGAGCATTCACTCAAATTTCTCTCCCTCTTGCATTCTTATTTTCTGTGGCTTGTTCTTATTTTGTTCTTCACTCATCTTCGTTTTTTTTAGTTGCTTCCGTTCGAGTTAGATTTTGGTGGAGAAATTTCGTTGAATCTTCATATTGCGGTAGTAAGGTTGACTTATGCATTTTTTATAACTTTTTTTTATCCATATCATTTTTATACTTTTTATTTTTTTTAAAAAATTGTTATAATAGATTAATATATTATATATGTGTGTTTTATATAAAAATTATTACATACTATTTATTAATTATTTTTTATTATATGTAGTTATTTATACATGTATTAGATTACTAAATTATGTATATATTTATGATAAGTTTTTTTTCCTTTTAATGTATATATATTAAATCATTTTAAAAGTCACCACATTCTTTTTTTTAATGTTTAAATATGTTATTCCATTTTTCATTTAATTTTGTTATTTCGTGAAAATTTCAATATTTGCTATATTACATGTTTATTTATATTCTTTTGATCATTTATTATTGTTTAACATAGTCCGTTATATATTTATGTTTTATTATCCTTTTATTATTTATTTGTAATTTTGTAAAATTGCTATTAAATATATAAGTTGTAATATATTCATGTTATGTTTCACTCAAATCAATCTTTTATAAAAACATCTTTTGAATCGACACATTTTATTTCAAATGGTTTTTAAAATATGGTGATATGTAATATTTGGGGAATTTAGAAGAATCTTGCCCTAACTTATTGGGTTGATTTTTACGGTGAAACTTTAGTTATTACGTATCTGCTTTTTTTAAGAAATTTGAGATTTATCAATTTCAAAATAAAAAATCTATTCTTGGGAATTCAAAGTGTTGTACCTTAACTTACTGGGTTCGACATTTTGAATCACGAGGTAGGAATTTTACGAAATAAAGGCGAGCTTAATTTCAAAGTCATGAGGTACTATACCTTAACTTATTAGGTAAAGTACCTTATTTCTTTAATGATAAGTAAGTCCTAATTTTCTCTCTAATAAAAGGATCATATTTTCTAACTTTCTTTATTTTCAACATTTGGACATGATTTTATCGATTAGGTACCAATTTTGGGCGTTATGAGGGTGCTAACCCTTCCTCATACATCAGACTCACGAACCCGTTTTCTTGTTTTTTGTGGACCAAAATTGAATGCTTTTGTAAATGAAACATTTTACAAGGTGATCCAATCACACCTAAGTAAAAAAGATTGGTGGTGACTCCCATTTTTATTTTTAAAGTCGATTTCCATTTTTCTAAACTCGATTTTAAAATGGTTTAAATGACTTAGCGACTCTTTGGGGACTAATAAGAGAGTCAAGCCGTAAAATCAATAGTTTCATGCCCTTATGTCCGAGTTTAAAAATGCGGTTTAAAAATTATGATCCTTTTTATTTGCATGCGATTTTGTTTGAATAAAATATCTCTGCATAGCATTGCATGACCGTTGTGGTCACACCCTTAAGTGGGAGCGAGAAGCTACTCCTTCGTGAGGTTTTCACCTCCGTGCGGGATAGTAAACCGCTTTCGGAATACATCCGTACCTATGTCTTCGTGAGATTTTCATCTCCGTGCAGCCATAGGGAAATGTATTCCCCTGAACCGAACTCGGTCCATATGAGCCTATAATGGGTGGGGATCGAGGAATATGCTGGTTTGGGTACCTCAACTCTAGAACTAAACCACATATAGTGAACCCTAAGGGCCCACCTTAAGTAGAACTATGTCAAACCCTAGTGGTCACCCTGATAGGTGTTCTAGGTTATTTATTTTTCTTGTGCTAACGTGTTCTCTTTTGTTTTGATTGCATTGCATTCATATCATAGAAAAGAGGTGTTGATTTCTAATTCAATTGCTAAATAGAAAAGTTTGTCATAAGAAAATGGGTTTTTTGATAAAGTTGATTATAATACGGTCGTCCGAATATAGTCCAAGTAAATGCAACGAGATAAGGCTAATAGCCCATAAAGGAATACAAGACCTTATCACCCAAGGATTCAAGTTGACGAAGACTATTTGAGAATTACCACATCTCGGCTTTCTTGAAGAGGCTAACAAGTGATCACGAGTCACAGTCCAAATCAAGCAAAAGGAGCAAGAGGAGGCATCTATTAGAAGTTTGCAAGATTTGCGAAGAAGGGGATTGATGTTCTCACTTGAACTATGAAGACAAGGCCGTGTATGTGATCCGTTTTATGTAAAGAAATTTGTTTTCTAGAAAAGTTTTTCTAATGTGACTGAATTCAGAATCAACGTCTCTTTTTCTTTGCATTCATACATTTGCATTACATAACATCATATGCATTCAAATCTATAGAGAGAGTCTAATTAGTTTAAATTAAAGGAGAGCAGAAAATGCTGAAGCGGAGCACACACTTACGGTACAAGAACAAAGTCAAGGAAAATGGACCAAAGGATGGAAAATTCCAGAGAGAAATGCAAGACCAGATGCAAGAGCAAATGGCAAAACTCCAACAAGAGATGAGGGACCAGATGTTGGAGGCCTAAAAGAACATGATGGCTCAAATGGCCCAAATGATGAGTGGGATAATGGACAAAGCAAAAGGTCCCATAGTCAATGCTGAAGACAATAAGGATTTTCCTCGGGGTTTCACCCTACCGCATGTACAACCGGAGGAGTATCCCCAAAGGCCACCTATCACGATTAGGCCTCAACAGGGGCAAGCTGATCCTAGACCACCCATAAACTTTCAAGTGGGCTCGGGAGATAACCATGCCAATCCTGTTATCCCTGATTTGGACATAGCAGAGGGAGAGGAAATAAGAATTGAATCTTCAAGGAAGTTGGAGGATCGTTGTAGATGGTTGGAAGAAAAGTTCCAAGCGTTGGAAAATGCTGATCATCTCCGTGGTATTGACGCAAAAGACTTGAGTTTGGTTCCAGATTTGGTGCTTCCTCATAAATTCAAGATGCCAGAGTTTGAAAAGTACAACGGGACTAGTTGCCCTGAAGCCAACATCACGATGTTCTGTAGATGTATGACGGGCTATGTGAACAATGATCAACTTCTGATTCATTGTTTCCAGGATAGTTTGATGGATGCAGCGTCTAGGTGGTACAACCAACTCAGTCATGCTAACATTAGCTCTTGGAGGGACTTGGCCCAAGCTTTCATGAGGCAGTATAATCATGTCACAGATATGACGCCTGACCGAATCATGTTGCAAAACATGGAAAAGAAATCAAACGAGAGCTTCAGGCAATACGCGCAAAGATGGAGGGAAGTTGCCGTGCAAGTTCAACCGCCTCTCTTGGAAAAGGAAACCACCATGCTGTTTATCAACACTTTAAAGGCACCTTTTATCACCCATATGATAGGAAGCACCACTAAGAGCTTCGCGGATATAGTTATGGCTGGAGAAATGATCGAGAATGCCATAGAAAGTGGGAAGATCGAGGCGGAAGAAAGTAACAAAAGAATGGCCACAAGGAAGAGAGAAAATGAAGTGGATAATACAAGCATGGGGTGCTCAAAGTCGATTGCTGTTAAACAGTCAAAAACAGTGACTACTGGGTATCAAGGTTCATCAAGGAAAGAATCTGGCACAAGGCAAAGCAATGAGCAACTCTAGTTTACACCAATTCCAATGACATATAGGGAGTTGTATCAAAGTCTATTTGATGAACATGTGGTGGCTCCTCATTACATGGAACCAATACAACCCCCGTACCCCAAATGGTATGATTTGAATGTTCAATGTGAGTATCATGCGGGAATAATAGGTCACTCAATTGATAACTGCATGGCATTTAAGAAATTGGTCGAAAGGCTTATTAAAATAGGGGTTGTAAAGTTCGATGAGTCGAATGGAGCAGTGATAATTGGAGGGGGCAGGAGAGTTATGATTCCTTGAAGAAGTCATCAGAAACCTAACAATCGGGGAATCAAAACACCAATGACATATCTGAAATCGGTGAATAAAAATTTCTAAGCCCTTACATACTTGGAAGATTTTGAATAAAGAGATTGTGGAGGAGATCCCTGTATTTTTAGAGCTGATCTATAGTAATGTGCAAAATATGCTTGTTGCCTTAAGCCTAGAGGCAATAAGAACGCCTTTTGTGAAATAGGCTTGTGTCCTAAATTTTTATTTCAATGAAATGTATTTTTTAAGCAAATATTCTTTTATTCTTTCCATCTAATATTGTATATTCTTTTATAATATTCTTTCATTCTTTATTTGTGACCATATCATCCAAATAATTATATTTAGAATCATTTATTCTTAGGATTTGTTCACCTTCGTACCTAGGTACCCAGATATCAACGTCATGAGCGACATTGTTACTGACTCCCTTTTTAAACAAGATATGAGTCTAAGGGATCTCAATACTTTGAAGATAACAGAGATTGTGACATATCTTTTAACTTGTTAAGAATGGTTTAACAAGATGAAAACGGACCTCACCTTAATAGGGTCAATGGATATTACGAGCCTAAAAAGGGGTGAAGATTGAAGCCCAGCTTACCATAGAAATCATGCGAGACATCAAAAATGTTTTCGCACGATCATATCAGGACATGCCCGGGTTAATAAGACGCGCCCTAAATATGAGGATTGGGCACTGCTTATTTACAGAGAAAGGAATGGTATCAGCTATGCCGTATCTAAGGAGACAAGATTCATGGGCTTACTCTAGTTCTTCACAAACTTTCCATATGTGGGGCATGGATATTATGGGGCCAATCTTGTCAAATGCTTCTCTCTCATGGTCGTTGTCTATTTCACTAAGAAGGTGAATTTTACTTCATATGCCAATATTGCAAAGTCGACAGTCACCAAATTCAAAAAAAAAAAAAAACAGCAAAGAATGCCATAAAGGATCACGCATAACTGTACAAAGTTAAAGTTTATAGTTTTTCCAAAGATCCGGCAGCATATCACTGTACAACAAAAGCTGCCAAAAGAAAATACAAAAAAAAAAAAAAGAAAACAAAAAAAATTATGAAAGGTGACTTAGACTTGTAAGGATCGGCATAAGAAGCTATCGTTACTTTCTGTCTTATTGAACGTCGGCCAGAACCTTTGCTGAGGGCAACGTCTTACCCATTGGTTTATGGAATTAAAGTGTTTTGCCAATTGAACCTAATTGAAGAAAAGGTTAAAAGCTATTCGTCACGGCCAGATGATGCGAACTTACGTTAAAGAAGTTCATCTTAGGGAATTCCACGAAGAAACCTGAGATTGAAAAAAGATTTTTCCTCTACAAAATGATTTTAGAGGAAAGCATATGCCAAACTAAGAAGGACTTATGAAGGGCCTATTCTAGAAGAGCATTGATATTGACCGAGATGGATAGCGAAGATTTACCCAATCTGGCGAATTCAGGTTCAGTGAAGAAGGATTTTACCTGAAAAAGGAAAAGGTCAAGGAGAAAACCCGTAAAAGGAGCCTTGAGTCCAAAAAAATTTCATCCAAAAAAAAAAAGAGAAGCAAAAATGCAAAAAAAAAAAGAAAGAAAAAAAGAAAAAGGAGAGGCCAAAGCGAAAACCCGCAAAGGGCGCTTTGAGACCAAATGGGCTTTGAGCTGAAAACCTGAAAAGGGCGGCTCAAATTTTGAAGTGGGGCATACAGTAGTCTCGCTACGTCTGAATTAGCAATGAGGAAGTATGTTACGCCTTGGGGCATCGACAAAGTACTCCGGACTCTCTAAACACATATTGAGTTTAAAATGGTCCTCAAGAAGTTGGAACAAAGAAGATCAGGCTGCGATATCTGGGGCACCTAACTTCTAGCTTACCCATTTTTGAATTCCTATTCTTTGATTGCTTTATTCTTTTTGGAGATACAACCAAATCAATTTTCTTTTATCTTTGATTAAATTATTTTTTCTGAGCTATGCTCCTGACTAATTTCTTTCTCGTCCATTTTTACGACCTTTTTCAAGCATTTTATATTGAAATAATGATTATTGGACTAATAACTTTCATAAAAGGGAGTTTCGCATATTACTCTAGAAGCTTCTAAATAATATGAGGAATCTGAAACATGACTATTGTTCAGAACTCACCAAGTCTAAGGGCTGGAACCATTGAAAAATGATTATCTCTTCAGATTCTTATGGGATAAAAACAATTTCTTTGGTGATACCACATCGATAAATGACGAACAAGGTCAAGCCAAAAGGGGATTATTGTCGAGAGACCCTGATTCATGGGAATGGTGGAAAATGATACAAGTACTATACCTCTGAGTGGTAATAGATTGGATGGAAGAAGCCAAATATTATTACAGTAGGAGGCACAAACTTCATGTGCCAAAGTTCGAGTGGAATGGACTCAGAATTACCACGGGGCAAAATAATTGAGCAAAATATGATACTTCAAGGGGGATGAAGATGAAACCTTGACGGATAAATGAGTGATAACACTTTGAGCGGGAACCATACTCATATCATTTTACATAACATAGCATGTCTAATTAGGAGCATTTGATGCATTTCGATCAAGGCATCCTAATTATTAGACAAAAGCATATATCCATTCTACAGGTTATGTCCTCTAAAGGACAATGTAGTAAGATTGAAGATTCCAGTCTGACATCCCTGAGTTTGTAGTGGAGCAGATTGGAGATAGCAGATCTGGCAAATCCTGAGCTTGCAGGAAGCTGATCGAAGACATCAATCTGGCGATCCCTAAGCTTACAGGGATCGGATTGAAAATATCAGATCTGATAATTCCTGAGTTTACAGGAAACAGATCGAAGACATCAGTCCTATCTCCCTGACCAGCAGTGGAATAGGTCAAAAAATTATAGATCTTGTCACCCTAAGCAGTAGGGAACCAAGATCGAATGGCAAGTCTTGTCTCCCTAAGCAGTAGAGGAACAGATTTAAGCCACCAGTCCTATCTCCCTGACCAGCAGTGGAATAGGTCAAAAATTGTAGATCTTGTCACCCTAAGCAGTAGGAACTAAGATCGAACGGCAAATCTTGTCTCCCTAAGCAGTAGCGGAACAGATTTAAGCCACCAGCCTTATCTCCCTGACCAGCAGTGGAATAGGTCAAAAATTGTAGATCTTGTCACCCTAAGCAGTAGGGAACCAAGATCGAACGGTAAATCTTGTCTCCCTAAGCAGTAGTGGAACAGATTTAAGCTACCGGCCCTATCTCCCTGACCAGCAGTGGAAGAGGTCAAAGATTGAAGATCTTGTCACCCTAAGCAGTAGTGGACCAAGATCAAACGACAAATCATGTCTCCCTAAGCAGTAGTGGAACAGATTTAACCACCAGTCTGGCATCCCTGAGTTTGCAGTGGAACAGACCGAAGATAGCAGATTTGACAATCCTGAAGTTGCAGAAACAGATCTTGCCTTCCTGAGCTTTACAGGAAACAGATTGAAAATAGCAGAACTGACGATTCTTGAGTTTGCAGGAAGCAGATCGAAGATATCAGTCTGGTGATCCCTGAGTTTGTAGGGATCAGATTGAAAATTTCAGATCTGGTCTCCCTGAGTTTGCAGTGGAGCAGATCAAAAGATAGTGGATATTGCCTTCATGAAGTTAAAGTTATCAAACTCACTGAAATCAAGATGAAGATCCAATGCTGTTCAGATTGAAAGTCATTTGAAGGAAACCAAGAAGCCAAGGTTCAGCCAAGACCGGGCAAAATTGGTCCTTTTATAGTCTTTGCTCTATTCTTGTTTCACAATAATGAGCAAAGAGGGGCAGCTGTAGGAACCCAATTTAGGCCGGGCCCATACAAAAAATAATAAACCCGAAATAATAAAATAAAGTCCAAGTACAGTCCAAAATATATCATTTAAAGATTGAAGGTCTATCTACAAGCTTGACGTATATGGAAGTACAATCTTCAAGGATATGCAATCTTAGATATGATATGCAAATCTTAGATATGATATGCAATCCTATAAGTTATGGTATGCAATCTTAGATATGATATGCAATCTTAGAAGATATGGTATGTAATATTAAAAGATATGATTTTGTAATCTTAGAGATTTAATTTGTCGATACCTTTTAATCTTAATTTTGTTGATGTAATTGATCATGCACTGTTGGATTTGGGGAGGCTTAACTATAAATAGAGGCCTCTCCTTCATTGTAGAAAAAAAGTTTGGAAAGCAATAAAAATTCTTGAGAGCATTCACTCAAATTTCTCTCCTCTTGCATTCTTATTTTTACGTGGCTTGTTCTTATTTTGTTCTTCACTCATCTTCGTTTTTTTTAGTTGCTTCCGTTCGAGTTAGATTTTGGTGGAGAAATTTCGTTGAATCTTCATATTGCGGTAGTAAGGTTGACTTATGCATTTTTTATAACTTTTTTTATCCATATCATTTTTATACTTTTTATTTTTTTAAAAAATTGTTATAATAGATTAATATATTATATATGTGTGTTTTATATAAAAATTATTACATACTATTTATTAATTATTTTTATTATATGTAGTTATTTATACATGTATTAGATTACTAAATTATGTATATATTTATGATAAGTTTTTTTCCTTTTAATGTATATATATTAAATCATTTTAAAAGTCACCACATTCTTTTTTTTAATGTTTAAATATGTTATTCCATTTTTCATTTAATTTTGTTATTTCGTGAAAATTTCAATATTTGCTATATTACATGTTTATTTATATTCTTTTGATCATTTATTATTGTTTAACATAGTCCGTTATATATTTATGTTATATTATCCTTTTATTATTTATTTGTAATTTTGTAAAATTGCTATTAAATATATAAGTTGTAATATATTCATGTTATGTTTCACTCAAATCAATCTTTTATAAAAACATCTTTTGAATCGACACATTTTATTTCAAATGGTTTTTAAAATATGGTGATATGTAATATTTGGGGAATTTCGAGAAGAATCTTGCCCTAACTTATTGGGTTCGATTTTTCTCGTGAAACTTTAGTTATTACATATCTGTTTTTTTAAGAAATTTGAGATTTATCAATTTCAAAATAAAAAATCTATTCTTGGGAATTCAAAGTGTTGTGCCTTAACTTACTGGGTTCGACATTTTGAATCACGAGGTAGGAATTTTCTAAAATAAAGACGAGCTTAATTTCAAAGTCATGAGGTACTATACCTTAACTTATTAGGTAAAGTACCTTATTTCTTTGTGATAAGTAAGTCCTAATTTTCTCTCTAATAAAAGGATCATATTTTCTAACTTTCTTTATTTTCAACATTTGGACATGATTTTATCGATTAGGTACCAATTTTGGGCGTTATGAGGGTGCTAACCCTTCCTCATACGTAACCGACTCCCGAACCCGTTTTCTTGTTTTTTGTGGACCAAAATTGAATGCTTTTGTAAATGAAACATTTACAAGGTGATCCAATCACACCTAAGTAAAAAAGATTAGTGGGGACTCCCATTTTTATTTTTAAAGTCGATCTCCATTTTTCTAAACTCAATTTTAAAATAGTTTCGACAGTCAACACTAGAAGGTATGAGATAGTTCGAAAATTTTCTTGATTTCATATAGATAATGGTGTCAAATCTTTCACAACACTTAAGAACAAAAAAGTAAAATAAGTTAATCAAAACAATAATAACATATAATGAAAGAAGAATGAAAAATAATAATAATTAGATATGAAACATTAAATAAGAGAAACTTCGTGTAAAAACTTTGCATCTTGCCATCAAAGAAATTGAAAATCATGGAGGATAAAGTTGATCATCGATAAAAGGAACTATCACTTTGAGCAAGATTGTGCTGACAACGTGTTATAAGAGATGGAGAGAATAAAGAAAAAAGAAAATATGAAAGCAATAGAGAATGTACTTTATTGATCAAAATGGATGGTTACAATGCTCCATCAGATTCTCTGTTTATAGGCATAAGAAGTATAAATGAAATAGAGATCTAATTCTAATAACTATTAGAATTTAAAGTAAATTAAAACTTTATCTTGATTATGATGGACATCCACTTAAAAAGATATTCATAACTGTTCACTAATTTTTGTTTGTAATATAGATATTGTTGTAGGTAGAAGGAAAATATTTAAAAATTATTACATAAGTTAAATACATAATATTTTTTAAAAATTTAAAAAATCAAAAAATAAATTGTCTATTATTAAATTTATTTGTAAAAATCATATAATGTAATATAGTAAGTAAGATATATGAACTATAATTATGAAATAAATATTAAGATAAATAATTTTTATCTTTATGATAATTAAATAATATTTATTGAAAATATTATTTATCATTATAATAAATATTAAATTGAAATTTATTATTAAGATAAATATTATTTAAATATTAAGATAACTATTATTTAAATTTATTAATTAAATATTATTTATTATGATATGTTTGAATTTTGAATTTAAAGTTTAAACTATATTTCTTAAGGATAAATAAAAATATATTATTTAAAATCAATTTCCAAAAATTTTATTTTTATTAAAACTCAATATTCAATGCCTTTTGTACTTTGAAAGAGAGAGTTTCTTCTTCTTCTATCGATTTCTGCTTCTGTGGTTATCATCGCTGTTTTTGCCACTGTGTCGTCGCTGTCCGTAGATTGGTATCTGCCAAACTTTTTCTCTCTATATTTGTTAGCTTGCTTATTTTCAAACTATTAAATTCACAATTAAAAATTCACTACCACCTATATTTTGCTTAAGAAAAGACCTTGCCAATAATATTCTAATTAGTATTTGTTAGATTGGTATTTAAAATTAGAATACGAATTTCCGATCGACTTTGAAAAACCATATATATTTCCATTCTTGCTTATGACCTGCCTTGGTGTTTGTTTCTTGACAGAAACTTGAAGAATACCGAGCAATTGTAAACATGACTATTGTTGATGGAGGAGAATCACCTTCAAGGCTTGAGGTTTGTGCTTTCTCTTATCTTGTTCATTGGAATTATCAACGGAGGTTAGAGTTATTTTTTTAAAATTTAATTACATGTATTTATTGTGAAAATAAAATCAGGGAAAAATTAGTGCCATGATTGTTTGTTGGATTCTGGGATTTGGATCTCTTATCGCTTGGAATAGTATGCTCACAATTGGAGATTATTATTATAATCTCTTCCCCGTAAGTAAACTCTTCCTACTTTGTGTTTAATGTTCATACTTTAATTTTATAGCAACTAATTTTGCTCTTCACCAATGTTAATCTAAATATTTTATCCAACTCAACTGGCTGCTTTGAAATTAATTTTGCTACTATTTTAGAGGTATTTGCTTACTAAGTTGCACCTAGTTTAGTGTTAGTGTTATTTAAGTATAAAAGGAAAATATTTATTTTAATATTTTTAGTGTATTTTATGTATTATATTATTTAAATTTATTTTTATATAAAAAAATTAATATAGGCGGATTGAGCCAAGCTCAAGTTTTAGCATTTTATTTAGGCTAGGCTTGAGCCTAGAAAACAAGCCTAAAATTCTATTGAGGCCCAACCCAAACTCGGCCCGATCTATGATCACCTCTATAGACACATAAATTTTTAGTAATTGAAATCGGACCAGATCAATTGATTAGATTGAATAAATCAAGAATTAATTGACACATAAAGGGATTGAACTAGTCTTTAATCAGTTTAACCACGTATGAAATTAATAAAACATTAAAATAAACCATTGTAATTCATATTTATCTTTTTTATATTTATTTTCGTTGCTCATCTTTTATTTACCTTTTTTATATTTACTTTCTTTCTTTATTTTCGTTGCTCATATTAATCATATTAATTAATTTTATTATGTTGAAATTTATTTTATACTTTTGTGAATTTATATTGGTATAATAAATATTAGTTATAATTTTTAATTATGTTAATAGATTACAAATAACTTTAAAAATTACAAATAAAATATTCAAAAATAATAAATTTTAATATAATGACAATTTCATAACTATAGTTAGTTTTACAATAGTGACATTTTAATTGTCACAAAGATACTTTCATTATCATGTTAATTAGCTGCATATTCCAAGCATTAAATGCCATTGTTCTGTCATTAGTTCAATACATATATTATCCAAATTAATCCCGTGAAAATGGGATTCTAATTTGATGATGTGTATGTTTGCATTTGAAGGATTACCATCCTTCAAGGGTTCTTACTCTGGTTTATCAACCCTTTGCCTTTGGAACAATGTCAATATTGGCATACAACGAATCAAAGATCAATACTAGACGGAGGAACATATTTGGATACTCACTTTTTGTTGCAAGTACTTTCATGCTCTTAGTGGTAAAGTTAAACTGCTCCTTTATTTTACACACTCCATCATCCACTTCATTCTCCAATTAACCTCTATTTTTTCCCCCATCATTTCTTTGATAGTTGGATTTAGCTACATCAGGGAGAGGAGGACTTGGATCTTTCATTGGTATATGTGCTATTGTTGCATTTTTTGGAGTTGCAGATGCTTGTGTTCAAGGTGGAATTGTTGGTGATTTGGCTTTCATGCTCCCTGACTTTATTCAGGTCGGTTTTCTATAACACTTGATTAACAGTTGATTTAATTGTTAATTGTTGGCTTTATGATTCAGTCCTTCTTTGCTGGTTTGGCTGCATCTGGTGCCTTGACCTCTGCTTTAAGGCTTATCACAAAAGCAGCCTTTGAAAATTCTAACAATGGTCTTCGTAAAGGGGCAAGTATGTGCCTTTTCTTTGCTATTTGACAAAACCTTCCTTAATTTGGCTTACATCTATTAGTTCATTGAAACAAAAGTTCTCTTCTTTTTGCAGTGTTGTTTCTAGCTATTTCTACATTATTTGAGTTCCTATGTGTCCTATTGTATACATATTTCTTCCCTAAATTGCCAATAGTGAAGTACTTCCGCTCTAAGGCAGCTTTGGAAGGATCAAAAACTGTTCAAGCTGATCTTGCGGCAGCTGGTATCCAAACAAAAGACGACTATGTAAATACTTTGACCTTTCCCAAATATTTCTCAAAAGCTCTTTTAACCTTGCTTTAAGTTAATACAACTTTTGTTTTGGCACTTTCACAGCATGAACAGAATGAGAGGCTAAGCAACAAACAATTATTCATTCAGAACATAGATTACGCGCTTGACCTTTTTCTAATATACGTCTTAACGCTGTCGATTTTCCCTGGATTCTTATATGAAAACACTGGTGAACATAAGTTGGGTACATGGTAAGTTTTCATTCATTCAGTGAAATGACATTTGAAGTTGCTTTACCTTTATACCTAAAGATCTATGTATCCACTTGAAGAATATGGCACGATTGATATGTTTCTAGGTATCCACTTGTGTTGATAGCATCTTACAATGTGTGGGATCTGATATCAAGATATCTTCCCCTTGTGAAATCCTTGAAGATAGAGTCAAGGAAAGGCCTTACGATTGCAATACTTTCTCGATTCTTACTGATCCCTGCTTTTTACTTCACTGCCAAGTATGGTGATCAAGGATGGATGATATTTCTCGTATCATTCCTGGGATTAACAAATGGTCACCTCACGGTCTGTGTAATGACTGCAGCACCTAAAGGTTACAAGGTTAGTGCTGGCATAGTCAGTTGCAATATGAAATTTATCTTAGTATTCTTTGTAATCTCTAATAAAAACTTCTTGTTTTATTTTGACAGGGGCCTGAACAAAATGCCTTGGGTAATATACTAGTGCTATGTCTATTAATTGGGATATTTGCAGGGGTTTCTTTGGACTGGTTGTGGCTCATTGGTAAAAAGAATGCCTTCTAAAATATTCATCTTTGTTGAAGATTTGCTTCAGCTACTATAACAAAATAATCTAGCTAATTTTAACAAGTTTTGATTTGTTGTTGATTTTTAGAGATTTTTTGAATCTTTTAGTAGCTGCTAAGGGACGGTGAAAATGATATTCACCTATCCATTCAATGCTAGCTTTGTCTTTAGGGGATTTAAAAGCCATTATTAACCTTATTTATAAATAGTAATTACCATGCATTAATCATTTTTCAATGTCATGTAATATAATCCAGTATTTTTTTTTTTTCTTATGATGGAAGTATAATCGAGAGTATTTGTAGCATATTGTCAAAGCCTCAAAGGGGATCTAATGAAAATAAGTGTACCTTATAAGCCCTCGTCACCTCACAATTATATGAAATATTGTCCCAGTTTTTTCTTTGACTCCCATAATAACATGTCACAATTTTGTAGTGGGATCGGATGAAATTTTAATTTTTTATAGTTTATATATTTATAATTTTTAAAAGATTAAATTAAATTTTATAATTTTAGGGGGTAAAAGTGTAATTTTACCTTTACTAATTTAAAAATTTTAAAAAATTTCAAGAGCCTAAATAGCAATTTTACATTTTAGGGGGCCGGGGCCCCTGCCAGCCTCCCTTAGATTCACCACTGGAGTCATGTTATATTTTATTTATTCTACTAAAAAAAATGAATAAATGAATCCTTTTACGTCAGATAAAAAAGTAAACTGATTCTTTTTATTAAAAATTTCATATATTTTTTTTGTTAAAAATTGATCCATGTACGTCAAAATAAGATACATGTGGCATGTCATGTATAATTATCTGGCTATTTTGTTAGCCAAGCTAATTTTTAACAATAGAATTGGATGAATTTTTAACAAGAAGAATCAATTTGCTCTTTAATTTAACCTAAAAGTATTAATTTACTTATTTTTTAAGTAACAAAGGTAAAATGTAATCTAACTCATAGAAAACTTTCATCGTTCTTTTATTGCAATAAGAATTAATTCTTGTATCTTTCCAAAATAATCTTTTCAAATGAAAAAATTTAAAAAAAAATTAAATTTCCAAATAGATATTTATTATATTTTATATAAAAAATCTACAATTGAGTAGTTACATCTAGAGGTGAGTAACACTCGATTCGACTCGAAAAAATCGAAAAAAAATTCGAATTTCAAGTTAAATGAATTTCGTTAATCGAGTTATTCGAGTCAACTCGATTTGTTTTTCGAATTTCGAATTCGAATCGAGTTGAGTTTTTGAACTCAAATAATTCGAATATCAAACTATAATATTTTATATTTTTACCCCAAATTCCCAAACATTTTTACTTTTTCCTCAAAACTTTTACTCCTTCCCACTTTCCTCCCAAAACTTTTACTCCCCTCCCATCCCAACCCCCCAATCTAACCAAAATTCATTTCCAACCAGAATTTTACTCTCCCATTTACTTTTTCTCAAAATTTTACTCCCAAAACCCCTCAAAACTTTTTATTTTCCCCCAAAATTTTTACTCCCTCCCACTTTTCCTCTAAAACTTTTACTCCCTTCCCATCTCACCTCCCATATACCCCAAACCCATCCCCCCTCCAATTTTTTTTAATATTTTCCTTTCAAAATTTTAGTCCCCCATTTACTTTCCCTCAAATTTTATTCTCCAAAACTTTTTATTCCCCCCCCTAAACTTTTACTTCTCACCCTTTACTCTCAAATAAAAAATCAAAATTATCCAAAAAAAAATCAGTAAACATAAATAGTAAAAATTTTATTTATATATACTATTTATATTATTAAATTAAATTTCACATTTTATATTATTTATATTATTGAATTGTTTAGTCATATTGAATATTTATATTAAAATTAGATTATTAATTATGCCATAAAATATTTGTGTTAAAATTTTATATTAGTATCAATTTCACATTTTGTAACACCCCTTACCCGAGACCGTTGCCGGAGTCGAGCATGAGGTATTACTAGACTTAACTACTAATTCGGGCATAAAAATTGAAACTGTCTATCTGCGTCATGTTGACTAAATTGACTGTAACTCGAGTTGTGAAACTCGGAGATCCGTAAATTTTCCTTGAAACTAGACTCATATATCTTTTTACTATAAATTTTCCAGAATTTTTCATATGGCCAATTAGTACAGTTTATTCATTAAAATTTCCCCTGTTTTATTGTTCGATGGTTCTGACCTATCCTTACAAAAACTCAGTTATCAAATTGTACAAAATTAAATTAATGTTCTCGTTTATTCCAATCAAAAATAGACTCATTGACGGTTCTAAGCATATAAACTATGCTCCATAATTATTTTTGTACAATTTTTAATAATTTTTCCAAGATAGAACAAGAGATCACAAAGTCATTTAGAACCAATCTCACTAAAACATAAATAGCTCATAATATGAAATTCCTTTGACTATTCTGTTTCTTTCATATAAAAATAGGCACAATAAGCTTTAATTCTATATCTTATTCACCTTCTAATTCTATTTCTCCTATTTTTGGTGATTTTTTGAAATCACATCACTGCTGCTAACTAAAAACTGCTTTATTGCAAAATATGGTTAACTAATTTATAACATCTTTACTCCATTTCATTTAAACTCTAACCAAAATTATATATACCAAAACCAAATCAAACATAATCATCAAGCCAAAATATAAATTTCAAGATCAACAAGATGGACAAGCCATTTTCGCATGGCTATTACTTATATACATAGATCCTCAATTCATATCTACCTTTTTTTCTAATCTATACATGCCATATGTTCGTAATTAACATAACCAAAATACCAAAATAAGTTGTCAATAGTGTGATAGTCCTGCTGACGATCCCCGAGCTCGTAACGAATCCAAAATCTATAAAACAGAAAACCGACAAGGAAACACAAAGTAAGCTACTTAAGCTTAGTAAGTTTTAAGCATTTTAACTCACATATATACGCTTTAGCATGATTTAATAAATTATTTCATTTACAACTTCCTTGCCGAATAGTCAAACATACTAAATAGATTTCATAACAACATTATATGCATGTATAAATATGTATATATCCATACATCACCTTCACATGATAAAATAACAGCATATGCCTCTTTTACTTACCAAATTCCTACTTACATTTCAAGCCACCATCAATCACAAGTTGTTATAATTAGTACATACCTTTTGGGTCATTTACCTCTCCAACCTTAACCACCCGAGCATAACATATGATTGTATACTCGAACATTTTATTAGCCTTATCAACATTAATAATATGAGTCTATTAAAAGGCATCAAACCTGTATATCTGTTACAAGAATTTAGTAACGTATCGCACACTTAGTGCAGTTACTTTGAAAATTCGCACACATAGTGCCTTGTAACCAATTTCGCACACTTAGTGCCAAGATTCCGTAACGTATCGCTCACGTAGAGCTGTTACTTAACATTTTCGCACACTTAGTGCCAACTTCCCGTAACATATCGCTCACATAGAGCCGTTACTAGTTTATCCGCACACACAGTGCCATACAACCGATTTCGCACACACAGTGCTCGGTGAATAAATCCGCATACACAGTGCCCTTAGCCGATCATTTCCTCAATCACATAAACATATATAATTTTACTATCAATATTATCTATACCCAATTAAAACATCTATTATTCATAATTCATTATTCCATCTCAACCCATCAGATTCGGCAACCATTAATACACATATCAAGATATATACATATCAAGGATAACTCTTGTCAATTATTAAATATTGCCAACACATTCGGCTAACATACAATATATAAATTTAACTACCGAATTCAATACAACCGAAATTCTTCTCTATTTATTTTCACATATACTATCACCCAATGTGAATATATATACACATACTTTTATCCATCTCAAATAATCAAGCTTAAATATTCATATATATATATAACAATATCTCATTCGGCCAATAAATTTAAACAACATTTTCTTCCATTTAACTTATGAATAATAATATAGATCAAAATTGAATTAATCCAATTGCTTATAACTTACCTCGAATATCCACGGACATTATAAATCAGCTATTCAAACACATTAAATCAAAAGATAAATGCCAAAATTTCAGCATTCGGACAACCCTTTTTTATTTATTTATTTCGAGCAGCACTTAACATTTCGCTGTGAAGTCAATAAACTGCAGCAACATTTAGCATTTAAATCAATAATTATTGCTCCATTCCAACAGCAGCAACATTTAGCATTTTAAGTCAATAATAACAGCAACATTTAGCATTTAAATCAATAATTATTGCTCCATTTCCGACAGCATTGATTTGCAGCATTCATACATCATTAATTCACTAGTATTTGGACAGCAGTAACAACACTCGGACGACATTAATTTGTACAAAAATGGACAGCCTTTAAGCACCAGTTTGGACAGCATTGATTTGCTCAAAATGGACAACACCTAAGCACTAGTTTAGCCAACTGAATCATTAAAGTTGACCTAATGAAGAATTTAACATGAAATAATCAGAAACTATTTCAAAGAAAACACACAAAAATTTTCCCAAGCTACTTCCTCCCTCCTCAAGTCTGTTCCTTATCTTTCCCACAATGCTCTTCAACTACCTCTTTAGCTAAACATAACCAGCCCCAAGTTAAAATAAAAATGGAAACATTCACCAAAATAAATAAATTCTTTTGAGATCTTTTTTTTTCAGCTACTAAAATATGCATAAAATAATTGAGAAGATAATTTCCTCTTCTCACCAAAACTTTCGGTCCAGCTACTCAAAATTCTATCAAGAGTAGGCTTATGGGGCTTACCTTGAATTCTTAAAAAAATAAGCAACTCCCAAGCTGCTACAACCATGGCTTCACCTACATGCAATCGGCCAACATTTTTCTTTTCCACTTCAAGAGAACAAGAGAACTCACCAAGAAAGGGAAAATGAGATACTCCCCCCCTCCTCACTGTAATGGAATGGAATAATTTTTTTATCCCCACTAACTCTCTAAATTTGTTTTATTATAACATTAATATATCATATAAAATAATATAATTTTTTTTAACATATATGTTATCATTATGCCATCCACTATACTAAACTTTTTTGGCCAAATTGTATCATAAGTCCTCCTCATTACAAAGACAACAACAATTAAGCACTCAACAATTAGCACACAGCATTTACATTTTATGCGATTAAATCTTTTTTCGTAATTTGACACACAGTCGATTAAAATTACCACACAGAATTTTCACACAGGCTATATCACATATAATAAACATAAAAAATTCCAAAATATTTTTCCGACTTCAGATTTGTGGTCTCGAAACCACTGTTCCGACTAGGGTCTAAATCGGACTGTTACACATTTTATCTTTAAAATAACTTTTATTAAAAAATCACATTTTTACATTTAATATATTTTTAATTCCAAAATACATAGTGACAAGAATCTGAAGATAATTGAAACAACTAAACAAGCAAAGAAGCTAATCCGTATATAAAAGATTAATAAATAAATTATTTGGTGATGAAAGTTAATAAAAAATTTGGTTAAGGTGGACAAATTTTATTACGATGAGTGACAATGGTTACAAGGACCCAAATTTATTTTTTAAAATTTAACTTGAACAAATATATTAGATTTGATTCGATTCGAATTCCATCTCACTCGACTCGATTCGAGAAAATTTCAAATCAAATTAGGATAATAAAATATGATTCGTCAACTCGATTAACTCAAAATTTTTTCATTCGATTCGATCGAACGCTCACACCTAGTTACATCAATTTTTATGAAATTCAAAAGAATTAATGTAGGATAACATTTGTTGTAAAATTGTAATTTAATTGTTTATTTTTTTAAAGAGCACTAGCAACCAAAAAATTAATAATTATTACTAGTGGTAATTAAAAAATAATAATCTCTTTCTCTATATAATTAAAGTGTATTAATTGAATTTACTAAAAGACAAATAAAAATTCAACATCGTATGAAGCAGTTCACACATAGATACTACTAAAAGTCGACACAATAAATAACTTATTTATTTCATCCTTCAAGATAGAAAATAATATGAAATAAGCTTTTTACTAACTTCAATCAACTAAAACTTGAAGCAATCATCAGTTAAGGTTAGAGCAAAGCCTTTGAAATGTAACCCCAAATCCCAAACATATGTTTCCTTTTGTAACTGAAGCACACAAAAGCAATCCCTTTTTTTCTTCTTCTTCTTCTTCTTCTTATTATCAGTTTCTATATATTCTAAGGAAGGTGAATTCTAGTCAGATAATCCCATCTTTTTAAAATATCAAAACTTTTTGATTAAGAGGAATACTCAATTCAAAAATGCTAAAAGAACAAAGTTTCTTTGGGCGGTCGACATATGGACAATGTCCTTTTCTCTGCCTCTCTTCTCGGCTCTTCGTCGATGAACAACCGAACCTTTATACCTCATCAATTCTACGCTGATTGACGGTTCCTTTATCCTAGTTGTGTTAAAAACTTAGGTTAATATTTCATACATCTATATATAATATAATATCGAGCAATTTCAAAATTTATGGCCAGCATTTATACTATTAATGGACCTACAAAATATAAATGATTAATTACTAAGTTCGCTCTAACAGATACATTGAAAAAAAATCAATATAGATTGCAATAATTATCAATATTTTTATTCAATTTTATGTAAAAAAATAGAAAAATGAACTGAAATCAATTAATTTAATTTAATTTAATTTATTTAATTTTGGATTATTACTTTTTTTTTCTTATAAATAGAAAGTAATTTAATTTAATATATTTTATTAATACATGAACAAGTTGTTTGGAAAATACTTTTAATTTTTTTAAAATATTTGATAAAAATAATTTTTAAATTTTGATCAATTTTTTTAAACAAATAAAAAATAAATTTTATACTTAAATTTTAAGTAGTTTTAGTGGTAAGGAATTAGGGATATAGATATGATTTTTTTTTATATAAAAGTACATATATAAAATTTATAGATGCCAATTAGAAGTGTTCATGACTCGGGTCGAGTCAGGCTTAAGCATGATATTAACGTACGTTATGTTTGTCTAAATCTGGCCCAGCCCAAAATCTAGGTTTAAAATTTTGCCTAAACCCACTCATATTTACTAATTACTAACCCAAGTCAATTTTAGGCCCACCCATATTATTTTTTAAATTTTTTAAAATAATTATATTTCTTTATTTTAATATTTAATAATTTTATATATTTTTTATTTATTGAAAATTTTTATATAGTCTTAACATTTTTTTTAATGTTTACACTAGAGTAGTTTTACATATTTAGTATATAGGTTTATTTTTTTCATGTGTTCTAAATTACATAATACATAAAAATAACATAATATAAAATATTATAAACTTAAAACAGGTCAGGCCGAGCTCAGGCCTTGAATGTTCAAGCGCAAGCTTGACCCATAATTTATACAGACCTAATTTTTTGTCCAAGCCCTCTCGAATATCGAGCAAGTAGCCCAACCCATTAACAGGTCTAATGTCAACTGAAAAAAAAATTCCCTTAGAAGAAGGATTACGTTTATTAAAATTAGTATTTATCCATATTAAAATTCTATTTTATTCGTATATACTTTTAAAATTATTTATCTCTAAAAAAATATTTATTTAACTTTTTTATTTAAAAGTGATAATAATAATAGTTCAAAATTTTATATACCTTTTTAAAGGATAAATTAGTTTAAATTAATTTTATTTAAAATTTAATATATATCTATATATTTTATTATCGAAAAAACAAATTTAATAGATAATAAATCATTAAAAATTCTAAAATAATTTAAGCAATTTTATTTTTAGTTATGAGATTCATTAATAATATTAAAATTATATAAAATTAATGAAATAAATATAAACTCATACTTTTTTTTTTTGAAAGGATTCAAATTTGGCTTAATTACTTCAGGAACCAATTACAGAACCACTAAAGGTCGAAAAAATTAAAGCAGCCTAAAACCCATAGAACAAACATATTCCTACAGCTAAACTAGGCCCAATAAAATCGTAAAAAATTTTTAAAATTTGAAAACAAAGAAAGATCTGGAAGCATTAATTTCGCCGCACACCTGCCCAATTAGAAAATCACTCAGCAATCCAAACATCCTATCAGATTAATTTCTTTTGGACGCTACCCATTTCTCAAGCAAAAGCTTATCTTCTTGAAAATGGCATTTCAGTGCTCCTGTCAATTCATTTGCTCCTTTTCTGAATACCTTATTCTGGACGCTTCCCCATTTCTCAAACCAAATTCTTAATCTTCTTAAAATTGACGATTCATTTCCTCTATCTATTCCTCTGCTTCATTTCTGAGAAAGTTCTCTCCATCTCCCTTCCTTTCTAAACCCTCCATCTCTTCTCTCTATCAGATCGTCTGGCGATTAGATTCTCCCCTACATCCTTTTCACTCTGATATTTGGCGAACTCCGAAACCCCATCTACCAGGTAAAATTCTTTCAGCGATTTTAAGGTTTTTGTAGCCAAAATATGGGCAAGGTTGTTAGATTCTCTTGGTATATGCTCAAAACAACATTTCTCAAACCTTGTTTGTAACTGTTTAATGTCATGAATGATTGCCCCTATCATAGATCTGTCTTTCATCTATTTTCTGCATTTCTTTATTACTGTTAAAGCATCGCCCTCAATGACTATTTTCCTCCATCACATGTCTACACCGGTTCGTACTGCAACGCTGCAAGCGAGTGCCTCAGCCACGAAAGCAGATGGTACTCTACTATGTATCATTGAGAGCGAGAGCAAGACTGAACCTTCCATATCCCTAGCCACGATACCCACTGTTGCTCGACCTAAAGAACTATCAAACGCTGCATCAAAGTTAATCTTGACTGACTGCTCTGAAGGGGGTTTCCACCGTGTATCTTCTGACTGAACTCTTCTCGCTATTGTTGTTTTCTCAATCACATCTACTTCGAGAATGTAATTTCTAATGAATTTTACTGTTTCCCCTACAGATCTATGGGTTCTCTCATGAACGCCCCTGTTTCTGTCACCCCAGATGGCCCACAAGGTGCAGCAGAAAAGTCTACACTGTGTAGGATTGCACTGCTCAAAGACCCAGGTAAGCCATTCCTTAAACCCCATATCTGTAGCTTTGAAAAAGTCTGAAAGAGATAACTATTCCCATATTTCTCGTGAAACAGGACACTCACGGAATACATGGTTTGTATCCACTACTCCTTTTCCACAACGAGGGCAAGTTTGGATGTTCGACAGTCTCCTATGATGCATGTTGGCCTTTGTAGGAAGATAATTCCACGAAATCATCCAAGTTGTGATTTTAATCTTAGTAGGAAGATTTAAAGCCCAGAGCTTTTTGTAGAAATTTTTGTAGACTGTTTGTAAGGCATAAGCCCTAGGATCCATTTCGGTATGTTGTAATAGTTTGTAGGTGCTTCGTACCGTGAATTCTCCAGAGGGTTCCCCGCTCCAGGCCATCACATCGTCGTTCAGTTCCATTGCTATCGAGATGCTTAGAATCTTTTCCACTATGAAGCCCGGGAAGGTAGATTCTAACACTTCATTTCTCCATTTCCTGCTATTTTGATCTATTAAATCGGCCACTTTAAAATCATTTGGACTGTTAACATAAGAAGATAACCTGGAATTATGCAAATCCAGTACCCAAGCATCATTTAAAACTAAGATTTCTGTACCGCTTCCCACCTTCCAACAAAGACCACTCATTAGCACGCCCTTAGTTGCCCATATACTTTTCCAAGTAAACGAACAATTACGCCCCAAATTTGAGTTTAAGAAGTTTTCGTTCGGGAAATACTTAGTTTTGTAAAATTTCGCTATTAAGGATTCTAGATTGTTCAAAAAACGCCACCCTTGTTTCGCCAGTAGTGCCACATTAAATTTTTCTAGACTTCTGAAACCCATTCCTCCATCCTCTTTTAAACAACACAAGTTCTGCCATTGACACCAGTGAATACCCTGCTTTCTATAACTCTTTTGCCACCAAAATCTTGCAATAATTTTCTCAAGTTCATCACAAAAAGACTTCGGTAAAAGAAAACATGACATAGCATAGGTAGGAATAGCTTGAAGAACTGATTTTATGAAAACCTCTTTTCCGCCTTGAGATAAAAACCTATTGCACCAGCTTTTAATTCTGAGAAGGAACCTTTTTTTTAGAGCTTGAAAAGACTCTTTATCGCGTCTTCCAACCAGACTTGGTAGGCCCAAATACTTCTCCATATTTGTTGATGATCTCACCCCCAAAATTCCCAAAATCACCTCCTTAACTTCTTCTTTTGTATTTGAACTGAAAAAATCAAGGATTTACTAAAGTTTACACATTGTCCAGAACAATCTCCATATTCCTTCAAAATCCCCTTTATCAAACTTGCTCCCATTCTTGTTGCTTCTCCAAAGAGGATAAAATCATCAGCAAACAATAGATGTGTAATCACTGGACCACTACAGCTTGCTTTTGCTCCTTTTAAACCACCTTCTTTGAGAGCCATTCTCATTAAGGCCGATAATTCTTCACTACAAAATAAAAAGAGAAAGGGACTTAAGGGATCACCCTGTCTCAAACCCCTAGTAGCTTGAAAATATTCTCCCCCTGATCCTATTAATGTTAACAGTAAAAGATGCAGTAGTGAGGCACTTGAGAATTAGATCTATCCATTTATCATCAAACCCCATTTTCGACATAACTTCCCTAATAAACCCCCATTCAACCCTGTCATACACCTTACTCATATCAAGCTTCACTGCCATAAATCCCTTATTTCCCTTGCGCTTCTTACGAAATGTGTGCAACATCTCATACGCCAATAAGGTGTTATCAGAGATTAGCCTACCTGGAATAAAAGCACTCTACTACTCATCAATACGTATCTCCATTACTCCCTGAAGTCTGTTAGCTATTGTCTTTGCAACTACTTTATAAAGAACCGAGCATAAACTGATTGGTCTAAAGTTTGATAGGTTGCAAGGATTTTGGATCTTTGGTATAAGCACAATATCTGTCGAGTTTAAAGGACCAAAATTCTGACCATTATTCAAAATTCCCAAACAAAAGGAAGTAACATCTTCACCTACGATGTGCCAGTATTTTTGAAAAAATATTGCTGGAAACCCATCAGGTCCTGGCGCTTTAGTTGGCCCCATTTCTTTTAAAGCTGAAAACACCTCTTCTTCTGTGAAAACTGATAAAAGGGAAGCATTAATTTCAGGTGAAATTCTCTTTTCAATTCCTTGAAGGAGATGGAAAGATTCACCGACCCCATTGGACGTGAAAAGATTCCTGAAATAAGAAGAAGCTGATTCAGCGATCTCATTCTCCTCAGTAGCCTCCCTTCCATCTTTCAACTCTAATCGAGAAATCGTGTTGACTTTCTTTCAGGTTGATGCGTATTTATGGAAAAATGCTGAATTTTTGTCTCCTGCTTGAAGCCAATTAGCCCTAGCTCTCTGCTCCCAGTATATTTCATCCCAGTCAATTTCCATGTTCAAGCGGACCTTTAGGTCGATAATCCTTTCTAGATTAGCATCATCTCTATCTCCTGACAACAGCAATTCAAGATCCTTGGACAGCTCCTTCTTTAGCCCCTCCTTCCCCTTTTTAATTGTGCATTCCCATTCTTGAAGACTCTTTTGTAGACTTTCTAATTTCTCCCAAATTGATCCTGTACTTTTTTCTCAAGATGTTCTAATGCTTGCCTCAAGTGATTCTTCTGTGACCCACCAAGCTTCAAACTTAAACTATGAATTTCTAGAACGAGTTCTTTCACTCATTGTATTAATGAGAAGAGGACAATGATCTGATATTGAGTGAGGAAGATGATAAATAGTACCTGTTGGGAAAAGAGTTCTCCAACCTTCATTCGCAACTCCTCTGTCTAATCTCTCCCTGATATTTGTTGCTGCAAAATTACCTCTTTCCCAAATGAACCATACCCCCAAATATCCTATGTCTTCAAGTTGACATTCTTCTAAAACTTCTCTGAATACCTCCATCTTTCTTTCTTCCCTTGGAATCCCTCCCTTCTTCTCAGTAGACTACAAGATCTCATTAAAATCTCCGCACACTAGCCATGGGTGAATATTATCTTCCCCTAATTTCCGTAAAAGGTTCCATGAATCGTTTTTGTTACTATCATAGGGAGAACCATAAAATCCTGTAAATCTCTAATTTGCATCAGTAATTCCTTCACTAACCATAAAGTCAATGTGATTTTTTGAGAAACTTCTTAAAGTAACTGAAATATCTTCCTTCCATGCTAAACATAGCCCCCCACGTGTACCATCTGCATCAATGTCAATCCCATTTGAAAATCCACATCTCATCCTAACCTTTTCCATTCGTTTCCTGTCAATTTTTGTCTCCATTAAGAAGGCCATTTGGGGATTCTACTGTTTTAAAAAATTACACAGCCTTCTAGTAGCCCGCAGACTCTACAACCCACGGACATTCCAACTTATGCATTTTATTGCATCCGGTCGGCTTACCAATTGGCAGTCGCTGATCTCATAGGTTGTTGATTATCATCCTTACCTGTAACATCAAGGTCATCAATAGGAAAATTCCCTTCGCAAACCTGTTCTCCTCCTTTCTTCAATCTTTGGGTACCAACATCAAAATTTGCTCTAAACATATTCTCCATATCAATTTCTGAGGACTTTCTCTTTTTTACGTCACTTTCTTTTTCCTTCATCAACCCTGGCTGTACTATTTCCAATCTCTTCCATCGGGTTTTCTTAGCAGCAACTTGATTACTTGTTCCATTATGATTTCCCTCAGGAGACAAAATAGCTCCTGTATAATTCAGTTCATCCTCACTTTCTAACGTCTTTCTTTCCTCATTAATCAAAGCAGCTCTTCTCTGGATTATCCCAGTCATATGATCCATACCTCCGACTGCGTTCCCCCTTAGGGAATGTGTTCCTTCCTCTCCTGTATAGCAACATTGCACCCTTCCACTTTTAAAGAAAGCATTAAATTTCATGCACTCCTTCCCAACTAAGGTTGATTCTGCTTTTAGGGCTAATGAAAAAGGTGGATCAGATCTGACTTTATCTTTCCTTGCAGGATCTAACACTTGGCAATCTTCAAGACCATGCCCCATTCTTCCACACCCAAAGCAAAAAATTGGTAACTTCTCATACTTAAATGGAACCCATACCTTATTGAAACTATCAGTAGATACAAAAATACCACGTCTAAGTGGTTTTTGCACATCAATATTAATTCTAAGACGGCATACTTCTCCACTGATTTCAGATCTGATAACTCCACCAAAAGAAACCCCAATTGCATGAAGTAAATCTTTTTTATCAAATTCAGGCGAACAACCTACTAACTTTAACCAGAATGGAGAAGAAATTAACCTGATCTGTGATCTTTCTACTGGCTGTAATAATCTGTCCAAAAGAATCAGATTTTTCCGAAACAACCACGGCCTCCCCTCTAAAATTGATTCTAGATCTTCCTCCAAATCAAAAATAATTAAGAATAAATTTTGACCCGCTGACTTGAACTCAAACTTCTTTTTTGTCTTCCAAATACTCTTCATCTGAGCCTTAAAACTTTCTGGGTTATATAAGTTTGTTGTCCAGATTGAGCAGATCAATGTTGGCTTGTCACTTGGAGCAACAACTGAACCCTTTACAGACAATTGAACCAATTCTTCAGCAAGGAGGGAAATCTCCTCCCTTTCAACCCCGTCGTCACCATCAATCTCCACCATCCCAAGCCACAACAGTTGCTGTTCTCTCTAGGACTCTCTGGAGAGCACTCTTGGCAATTCTAGGGTTGATCAATTATATAAACTCATACTTAATACATAATTAGAAATTACTATAAATCTTCTTGAGATAAAAGCAAGATTTTCTCCGTAAGGAATTTCATGATGAAATTCAAATTAAAAGTAATATAAATATTTTTCAACTAAAAAAAATTATTAATCTAAAATGGGCTTGGGGTTAGCTATTTGCAAATATGAACAAGCTTGGGCAAAATTTTAGACTTATATTTCGAGTTGGGTCGTGCTTGGACAAGTATAAAGTATGTTCATATTATATTTAAAATTAATTTGGACCTGATCTAACCCACGAACACTTTTAACCTAAACCAAAATAAAAATAAACCAAATAGTCAAAATCAAAATAAAAAGAAACTAAGATAGAATATCACGATATAATATAAATATGATACATTTAAATACGGTTAATATATTGAATTTAATTCTTATAATTAAAAATCTTGGATTAAAAGGGTTATTCACGTAAATTTGAAGATTGTTTATATTTAGTAAGGTTTGAACAAAAATATTAGATATAAAATATGAATTTGGTTAAAAAAAATTAAAGACATTTAAAAAATGTTCGAGCTTGAGCTCTAATATTTAAAGCCAAAGTTTAACTCGAACTTATTTATTTTCAAGTTTGCATTTTATTTTTCTTTTCTTTTATTATTATATAATTTATATTAGATAAAAACTAAATATATTTTACAATAATTAAAAGTTTGTTAAGTTATTTATATTTATAAAGAGATATGTTTCATGAGCTAGGCTTGAAAAAATATATGATTTTGAAATCATAGATAAGTCCAATCTAGCGCATAGACATTTATATATTAAATATATTTTAATTATATTTTTATAATTAATATAAAAGAAAACATAGTCTTGGAGTAAGCCTTTTTTTTTTATTTCTTTTATTATTGTCAATGAAAAACTTTAATTTGTATGAATTTTGCACTATCATATGTGAATTAAATATTTATTTAAACTTTTTATATTAATTACAATTATTTTTATCCAACATCGATATGTAGGGAGGTCGAATCTTTTTAAAAAAAGTCTTCGAAGTATTGTCAATTCGAAATTGATGGATCTTTTAATGAATAGTATTGTCCCTAGATCGAGTTAAAGTTTTGTATGTAATACACAATTCGATTCGATAAGACACTCTTACTCGCGCTCTATAAACCCACACCTTATATGAGTTACATCCCTTAAAATCAAGTCCAATCTCTTAATCTATTATCATTTTAACTTCTCACACCTTTGCTAAATATCATATGGAATCATAAATGCATCACCAAAATCTTCCAACCTTCCGAACCACAAATATGAAAGACCTTACAAAAAAGAAAGATGTCTGTAATAAGCACTAAATAATTTCATAAATATAGAACATAAAATAGATTTGAAGAATTAAAAAAAAAAACCTCACAAACAACCTCTAAGTTGAAATATGAGATATTCCAAATAATCAACCAACAAATTTACATTAAGTGAATATTTATTGTAATCAAGAAAGCAAAGTTTTCAACAGCGGAATCTTGAAAACCTCTAGAATTGCTAAGCAAAGAACAACACAGCCTCCTCCTCCTTCCATTGCATGCATGCTTGTATCTGGCCAAACAGATAAAGCACATGAAATACTAGTATTAATCAAAATTTTAATGTTATATAAACACATTAAAAATGAAATAAAAAGGTAAAAGAAAAAGAAGAAACTAGCTAGATTTGCAATTGTATGATAAAAGGCTTACCTACACTATTATCGTTAGAAAGGCCTCCAATCCAAACTTCTGTCAAGCCAGTTTAGGACCAAGGGTTTAACAACTTTCTTAACATCGAAATTAGGGTGATCCCACTCCACTGATTCCCACCAATATGTTGAATGCACGCGAATTTCCTTGAGAGGATTAGATGGAGCTGGTTTCCCTTCATCATCAATCTGAAGCTGTGGAAGATACAGAGGAATCCACTTTACTTTTTCACAAACTATTTCAATGCATTTGAGGGAATCGCAAACTATCACTCCATTTTCACTACAAATGCTCTTCAATTCTGGTAGAGAACACAAAGCCAAGCGCTTTAGTTTGGGAAGAGAAATTTTGAAGGCACCTATTCCTTCTTTTTGGGGTTCTGCTATTATTTCTTCCAATTTGCTACAAGTTGAAACAATGAGACTTTCCAAGTTGGGTAGAACCCAATCAGTTGAAAACATTTTCTTTATTTTCTCACACTTCACTAGAGTAATCACTGTAAAGGAGGAAAATGTGCCACACCAGCTCCAACTATGACATTCAGATTTTATAAACGTATCAGTATTAGAGACTCGAGTGTTTGAAGCTGATGGCATTTGGATGAAAATACAGCCTCTAACATATCACAACAGTCAACTTTACATCAGTAGCATCCCTCAATCCAATATCCTCCAAACTTCTTACACCTTTGCAAAGCTTTAGATTTAATTGCTGAATATCATATGGAAGTACAACTGCATCTCCAGCATTAATTTCAATACTATCTGTTGGGGCTTTTTGGAACAATTTATTCGGAGGAAATATGAAGCTCAGTCAAAAACTTGAGCAACAATGTAACAAATCTGGATAAAGAATGGCAAAAGCTTGAAATTCAAGTCTGGAGGTTTTTGAGCAAACGAACAGAATCTGGCTTGAACTATGAATGCAAAAAAAAAAAAAAAAAAAAAAAGAAGAAAAAGAAAAAAAGAGAAAGTATTTTTCTCAAATGATTTCTATTGAAATTCATTAATTAAAAAGATGGCATAATTCCAATACATATACCAGTCATAAGCTGGTCAGCTTTAACAAGTTTCACCTACTACCTTTAAGTTTCATTGCAACTTGCACAACTTGCACATTGCAACTTTCAAAACACAACTTGCACAATTAGGTAAGCTGATCTATCAATCTTATCAGCACCTAATTACATTAAATACATTACTTACTTAGTTCTAATTAAACTAAGTTACAAAATATTACTTAAAGTAACAAAATGAAATCAAAATTGAACAGTAGCATCAACTTCAATAGCTGAATGTACTTCATCTGGAAATACTACTGCAGCTTGATCTTCATACTTCATCCGCATAACTTGGGCTGCATGGTCTACTCCTTGGCAGTTCATGTGCTGCATGCATGCCAACTTCAACACTATCAAATTCAACCCTTTTGGTAATACTCTAGAACGTCATATTTTTATGTGCTAATTGCATATTTATTTTGAGTATGATTCTATTAATTTGGGCTATTTATGGTCTTTTATCTTATAGGGACTAAATTGGAGTCAAAAGCAAAATTAAGGGCCAAAAGAATGAATTTAGAGATAAAATGGGCCAATGTGCGACACAGGGAAAAGTTAGTGCCAAAAGTGCAAGCATGGAGGACACAAGGGTTGAAATGCAAAAAGAAGAGTTTTTATTCTATTAGGCTCTATTTTGATTATATTAGGATAATTAATATTAAGATAATTATTAAGGATTATTTAATTTAGGATTTGTTTTATTTATCTTTGATTATTTGTAATTATCTTTAGGAATTTAAGTAGGACTAGTCTATCTATCTTAACACTATAAATAGGGGGTGAGATGACTCAAAATGGGCTTCATCTTTTTCTGTAAACTCTCTCCCCATAAGTCTTTTATTCTTTCCATTTTTATTCTATATTTATTTTCTTTCCCACCACAATCATGAGCCACTAAAACCCATCTAGCCAAAGGTTATTGAAAATCCCCAAAAAAGGGTTCTTGAGATTTAGAATCCGCACTTAGCCTTCTCAACAGGGTATTCATCGTTTCTCCACATTACAGGGCTGACGCTTACGTCCATGTCCCTTAAGAAGTGATCTTTTCAAAGTGTGCAAGGAACGGCCGCTTTGTATATTTTAAGAAGGTTGCACAGTCAGTTCGTTAGCTTACCGCGCCAGAGGTTGGAGAGCGCAAGAGACAAAATGGCGTGGGATTTACCATTGAGAAACGTTGATCTAGCATAGATGATCCCACAAGAGCGATTGTTGGCTAGAGTCAGGTTCCACCAAATTGAAGTTTAAATCCTTGGAGTTGGTGATCGTAGGCGTCCTCTTCCACTATAACTGGCTTATTCAGGTTGAGAAGGATCATCTAAAAGCCAAGGATTGAACCGAAGGCAGATCGAGGCAACTGGAGGCTGGAATCTCTCCACATAAGAAACTTTCTCTAAACTTTTGTTTCATCATTTTAATTTTTGCAATTTATTCTCGTAATTTCAATTCATTTTAAATTCTATTTTTTTCTATTCCAGATCGAAACTATTATTTTTTTTTATTTTTCTAGGAACGCAAGTTTTCTTGTTCAAGAAATTGTCCAGGATTTCGAGAAACAAGCATTCGTATAATCCGGTTCTTGAGGATTCGACCCTACTTCCCCTTTACTGTTATTTTTACTATTTTATAGGGAATAGGATATATTTGGTGCTTTCAACGACGTATCACCTTTTCCTAAAATTCGAGCGACCATGCAGGTATAACATAGGATTGTTCCAGGGGGCACACCAAAATGGAGTATTTATAAAGCATTTTTCTCTGAGCTGTATACATGCTCAAGTCACCCACATTAGAGAAGAAACCTTCAAAAACCTCCAACTTGTTCAATTCCCTCATATCGTCTGCATTTATTAATGTTGAATGTATTGCCAAAAATTAAAGCCGCCATAAATTTGATAATAATCCCTTAGGAATCTCCTTTAAATGCAAGGTACCTTTAAGATTAAGATATCTAAGATTTACCGGTATTTCCAAATCTTGAGGAGTTTCTTTGACTCCACTGCCTTCAAGATCCAGTTTCTTCAAAGCTTGAAGCTTCAATACTGGAGTTATACTATTTAATCTGTAACAGCTAGTAAGCAACAATACCTTGAGTTTCTCCAAACTAGA
Organism: Gossypium bickii; assembly: GCA_025503065.1. Taxonomy (NCBI): domain Eukaryota; kingdom Viridiplantae; phylum Streptophyta; class Magnoliopsida; order Malvales; family Malvaceae; genus Gossypium; species Gossypium bickii. The sequence continues at coordinate 126,722,340 of CP106711.1, forward strand.
TATAGATTCGGGCAAACTCTCAAAAGGATTATGAGAAAGATCGAGAATATTAAGGTTAGGAAAGTGCTGAAAGAAAGATTCTGGAATTTCTTTCAATGAATTATGTGAGAGTAGCATTGTTATGAGTTTTGAAAATTTCGGAAACTTGATAATTTGAGGAATTGTTGAGATGAAGTTGCGCATTAAAGAAACCTTCTCCAAATCTTCACTCCATTCTTCCTCCTTTGGTAATTCTTTCGACTGCATACGAGCTTTTGCCATAAATATTTTCCTTGTAATATGCAATGCCATATCCCTAAAAACATCATGCATATGCGCAGTCTTCTTATAAATAAAACGGGAATTATAAGAATCCCTATCAGCCTTTTCTAGCAAACAATTTTCTTCAAGATTCTTCAAGATTCTGCAAGATGGAATAACCACTACTCTCCATTGATTTTCTACTTTCTATTTCATCTATAAGCCCTTCTATCAACCAATGTTCAATTAACTCCTCTTTAATGATTGCATAATCTTCAGGATATAATGCATAATACAAAAAAAATTCTTGGTCTCTTTGTTTGTGACCAAGAAAAACCCAAATAAAATGTACAAACAATACATTATACAAGTTCTTAAGTTAATGGTGGTGTTCGAGTTTGCTTAATTATGTTATTTGACTCTTTATTTCTTTTAAAGTATTCATGTTTCATATATATTTAGATATAGATACATATCAACTTACTTTGTTCATAGAGTGCAGCTATATAGAAACTGCCATGATCAAGCTTGGTAAAATGTGAAGGAACATGTATGAAGAAACAAAGAAAAAGAGAAAAAAAAAAAAAAACCTATCATATTGCAAGCAATGGGGTTGTTATTTTAGTATCTAGCATCAATCCAGCTAAGAATGCAAGAATTTAAAAAGCAAAACATTGGAACATAAGGAGAAGAAAAAACACAAAGATGGGCCTTATTGCTAAATATACTAGGTAATTTTAGACATAATATGGAAACAGGATACAAACATAACACATTTCAATAAACACAACATGCCAAGTTTGATATCACATCAGCATTTATGATTTTGAGACCTTAAATCATTTATGTTGTGGATTTATATTTACATGGTTTATGTGAAAATAAAGAACACGGGATGCTACATACATACAAAGATTTCCAAGTTTACTATTCAAGTTATATGAAAAAAGGATGAACTAAAGAACAAGATTTTGAAACACTCACCAAATTGTTGCTGAAGAGGGAAGGCCAATTTCAAGTTTTCGAAGATGTAGCGAAATTATTCAAGAGAGAATCTTCTTCATATTGAAACTAAAGCTGCCTTAGCAGCTCATTTGAAACCAAGACTTGTCTTATTTACCAAAGAGTACCCCATCCCAAAATGAATGCCCAATGGAACCAAAGACAATAAAAGAAATGCCAATGTCAGTAATGAAGTGCTCCTTTTTATCTACCAGAACCTGAAGAAGGGCTCCAAAAGAATCTTGGCATCAGGATGATCCCATTCCACTGGTTCCCACCACTTCTTCGGCTTTATATAACTACGAAGAGAGAGACCTGCAGATGTTTGGACCTGATCAAGTTTGGGAAGATTAAGAGGCATTCTTTTTAGTGTCGGACAATTTAATACCCAAATATTTTCTAGGAATTCCAGCCTTTTCAATCCAGCAATCTCTTCTCCTTCTAATGATGTTTCACCAACATTCAAGTATTGGAGGCGAGCAAGTTTTGATAATATTCCACAAGGGATCCCATTTAGTTCTGAGCAGGGATTTAAATAGTGGCCCGATATCAAAATAGCGACCGCTATATAGCGATAGCGGCACTGTCCAAAATCGCTAATGCTGAAAATAGCAGTGTGAAGCAGAGTCACACCGATAGCGGTGGATCGCGACTGCAATTTAACGGGTAACAGCCAACTGCGACAATAACGGGCCGCTATTCCCGTTATTTTCCGTTACAATAAATTAAAAGAAAAAATACATATCCTCTAAACAAAAATCAACAGAAGCAGAATAAAACAAAAGGGAATATATTCCCCAACCTGATAAATCAGAGATTTTCAATAAAAAAAGTAAAAAAAGTCTAAATAAATAGAAAAAAAAATCAAAAGTTCAAAACTCAAAAGCAATAAAAAATATGAAAATAAAATCCTATTTCGGCAAACAACACACACATCAGCAGATGAAAGCGAGGAGCTGAGGACTTGAATCTGAAAAGCAAACCCTACCTTTGATCACTTGCACATTCAGACAGAGATTGATAATTTTCAAGTAAGTAGTAGAGTAGTACCTAAAATTTTTGTCTTGAACTCTTGATTCTTGCTTGCATGTCTTAAATCTGCAGTAGTGCAAATATTTTCTTTAAACTTTAGGGATGAAGGGAGAAGGCACAAGTTGGGAACAAATAGAACATTTTGAGTGTTTAGCCTATAGAGATTTTAGAACAGAGGCAGAACGTTTCTGCCGTTTCATTTTCATTTTCTTTTATTTTTTCATTTTTATTTCCATTTTCTCTTAGACAAAGAAATGGTAGGAATCTATTGAAAAAAGTAAAAACCTTTGAAAAAGAGAACAAGAAATGGTAGGTGTTTTGAACAAGTACTATAATAGAAGAACTTAGCATTTGGTGGGTTATGATCAAAAAGGAAAAGAAAGGGGAAAAAAAGAGAGTTCAGATTCAGAAGCTAAGTTCTGAAGAGTTGGAAAACGTGAAGAGTGAGAACATAAATAATTAAATAAATGGAGAGTTGTAATCGTTTCATTTGGGCTTGGGTATTTATTTGAGCTTGGGTATGGATATGGATTAAAAGAGAAATATCCCTGGTTACTATGGATATGGATATGGGTTTAAAATAATAATTAATAAAATATTGTGGATATGGATTAAATGAGAAAAATAGCATTTTGGGAAGAGACAATGCCATATATTGATAAATTTCTGTCACAATTATACATTCAGATTTTAATGCGTTTTGAGAAGAAAAATATCCTCCTTTACTGTATAATTCAGATTTTGGGAAGAGACAATCTATTAATTGAGAAGAGAGACAACATTTTAGGAAGAAGAATATCTTCTTTTACTGTATAATTTAGATTTTGGGAAGAGACAATCTATTAATTGAGAAGAGACAACATTTTGAGAAGAAAAATGTCCTCTTTTAATGCATTCAAATTTTTATTTAAAAAAAAATCACTAAAAATTTATAGATTAATAGGTTAGAATTGTTTGGAGAGATTTTACTGAAAATTAAAATTACTTTGACAACAATCATATTATTATATTTTTTAATATGAAAGCTTAAATCTTATCGGATTTATAATTTTACTTTATATGTTATTTTTTAATTAATATTGTAATTATAATTTATAATGATAATGATAATTATTTATTATTTATTATTATTTTAAAATTTTATAACTTTCATTATTCACGGTTTGTTTTAATGAAAAATTATAACCTCTGTTGCTTGGGGTTTGCTTAAGGTTACACACAAAATTAATGAAAAAATTATAGCCTCCATCACTTATGGTAAAAAATCAAGATAAATTAATTCATTATGTTTTTCTTTATCAAATCCGATAGATGACTTCAATTCAACATTAGATAAATCTCTATTGATTTTTAGTTTGCATAATATGAAAAAATTGAATATTTAAATTTGATCCAATTTGAATTTAAATTTTATTAAGATGGAATGGAACAAAATAAATTATTTATACCAAAAATTTTGAAACCAAGTAATAATGGGTTATGGTGTATTGTTGTTTTTTAAAAAATAAAATTATGTATGGATTATGCAATAAATTTAAATTTTCCATGTTAATGATGTTTACTTTTTTTTTTGTATTATATTTTGATAATATAAGTAATGAGTTGCTTATATTTCTAAATATAATTTTATGTTTCTTATATATAAATAAAAATAAAGCATGCCACCACGTGAAGAGTTCTCGACTAAAAGATTGGAGGGTGCACCGAGTAATGATATAGGTTGGCACTTTAAAGAGCACATTGCTCATAAAGCCGGCAATGTTGCACCATGCCCTAATGTTACTGGTATGTGATACTTATTATTATTTTTAAATTTTATTGTAAATTTATCAATAAAAATTATATATAACTGATAATAATATAAAGTATGAATTATTTTTATTTTATTAACAGGTGTCATTAGAGAAAGTATGATGAATATACTGAAGGAAAGCAACACAAAGAAAATAGACAAAAAGAGGAGAAAAGATGAATTCTTATCTCAATTAATAGAAGAGAAGGATGAACACGAGGAATTCATTGATGAGGTTTCTGCTATAAGGCAAGCAACTCGAGAAAGTATCCAATCACAACACGAGTAGCATAGAAAGGAAGAATTCAGACGAAGTACTGGTGGTTGGGATAACATTTATGAAGAATGGCGATCTTCTCATGGATCAACTAGAGAATATCATAGAGAAAGAACAAGTAAATCCATCCCAAGTGAGTCTGAGTTTACCTTAAAGGGAGCTATACCTGAATTGGTTAGAAGCAAAAGTTCAAAGCAACCAAAGGTCAATGACTCTTTTTTAAAGAGTTTTCGAAGGAAGATAGGTGAAGAAGTATCTAAATTTTTAATATATGAAAGACTTCCTTTTCAATTAGCTAGCTCTCCATGGTTGTATAACTTAATTCAAGTGTCAATAGAAGTTGGAAAAGGTGTAAAGCCCCCAACACCTTATGAGGTTTCAGATGTGTATTTGGAGTCAGAGTATCAACGAGTTCTGATTAGGTAAATGGATTAAAGACTCATTGGAAAGAATTGGGTGCAACTCTAATGTGTGATGGTTGGACCAACAGTTTGAATCAAATGCACATCACTAAATTCCTTGTTTATTAAAGAACCATTTGCTGGAAATAGGTAGATGTCTCAAGTGTTCGTAATAGAGATGCTGAATTCTACTATAGTTTGTTAGATTCAGTTGTAGAAGAAATTGGAGGAAATTACATTGTCCAAATAATGACTGATAATGAGGCAGCAATGAAAGCTGCTGGAAAAAAATTAATGTTGAAAAGAAAACACCTATATTGGACCTCATGTGCAACTCACTGTTTAGATTTATGCCTTGAAGATATTAGGAAAAAGCCCAGTGTAGCAAAAGTGTTAGATGAGGCAAAGAAAGTGACTTGTTTTATATACAATCACATTTGGATTGTTGATTTGATGAAGAAGTATACACAAGGGAAACAAATACTTCAACCTGATCTTACTTGATTTGCAACTCATTTCATTCAGCTTGAAGAGATAACAAGACAAAAGCAAGGTCTGAGAGAAATGTTTAATTCAAAGGTTAATATTTTATAATTAGTTAATATAATTACTTAAATATAGCATCCTTTAATGATTTTATTAGTTCCAAATAATTTAAATTATATTATTTTAAAATTTTTCTTATGACTATGTAGGAATTTAAAGAATCAAAATAGGGACAGCAAAAGTCAGGGCCTGCTTATGAAGCCAAAAAAATTGTTTTGGGAAAAGATTTTTGGAAAACAGTCAATGACCTCATAAAAGTTTACGAGCCCCTAGTAAAAGTATTGAGACTTGTGGATAGCGATGAAAAACCAACAATGGGCTTTATTTATGAGGCTGTTGATAGAGCTAAACGAGCAATTCAATAAGATTGTCGATATTTCACCGAGTACGAAAAGATTATTGACAATAGATGGAATTTTATGCATTCCAACTTGCATTTAGCTCGTAAGATAAAATGTTTCATATAATTAAGAAATATTTTTATATTTTATTATTTTAAGCTTTAGATTATTATTTGATGATATTCTTATAAATTATACTTAGGTTATTTTCTCAATCCTCAATTTCAATTTGGGTTGGAGCATTCTGAGAATGTACTAATAGAAAAATTAGAAGGTACATGATTAGTAATTGAAAGATTAGAACCTTCTCTTGATACTCAAGTCAGAATGGTTAATCAGTTTAGATTCAAGTACTATTGTTTGTAACTTAGTTACATAATTTGAAATGGAATTGTTTTTTACTCTATCTTTTATTTATGCAGTTGTTGCTATTTAGAGATAAACATGAGACTTTCGGTACTCCACAACCACAAAGAGCTTGGAAGCAAATGAATCCAGGTAAACAGTTAATTAAATTATTTAATTATATTGTACATTTTGAAGTTATTTTGAAATTTAAATAATATTATGTAGCTGAGTGGTGGATAATATACGGCACATGTGTTCTTGAATTACAAAAATTAGCAATTAAAGTGCTTAGTCAAACAACTTCAGCATCAAATTGAGAACGAAATTGGAGCACATTTAGTTATATTCACACCAAGGCAAGAAATAGATTAAAGTATAAAAAACTTAAGAAACTAGTGTTTACCTATTATAATATGAGGCTTCAGATAAGGCATCAAAAAAGAATGAGCACTGATGATATAAACGCTAGTTTTAATCCCATCAGCCTTGATCATATCTTTGAAGATGTTGATCCACTATCAGAATGGCTTTATGAGAAAGAGAAACCATTATTAGATGGTGAAAATGCCGGTGTGTTACCTGTGGATACCTCTGATGATGAAATGGATATTAATCAATCTCAACAAAAGTTGTCTCATTCAAGTTCTAGTTCAACGCCAAGTCATAGTGGTGATGGACCCGATGGTGGTGGTTTAAGTCCAATTGACGAGGATGATGGATATAGTGGTGATAGAAGTGAAATTAGGTCTTCTAGTCAGTATGGAGGAGAATATGGGGTTGGTACCACTAGTGGACATTTTCCTGATAGATCAGAGTTTGATGGAAATATGTTTCCTGAACCTAGGAGAGATAGAAGTGAACCTAGAGCTCCATCAAAAGGAAAAGGCAAAAATCATACTTCTATAGGCTCTTCATCTAATAGGAAATCGAGTTCTAGTAACCTTGGGTATAGTGATTCATCTACTAGCATTCAAGGTTTTTATCCACCAGAACAACCTTCATATTTTCAACCTTCACATGGTTATCCACAACCATATGGTTATTATCCACCATTACCTAATTATGGTGTGCCATACTAGCCTCAAATGCATCCTCCACCACCAATGTATCACCCACCTCCACCTCTCATGTATCCTCCTCCTCAAATATATCCTCCATATCAATTATATGAAAACCAAGGAGAAAATGTTACTTTTTTTGAATATATTTTTGGACAAAGGCCAAGAGAATCAAGTCAAGAACGCTCTCAAAGTGAAGGTGAAAGATCTGATCTTCCTCATCATTCCACTAATTGGTGAAAACTAAATCGTACCACTACCATTATTTGTAAGGTATTTTTTTTTAAAGAAATTGTTAATGTTCTTAATTTTGATGATATTAAAACATTTAAAATATATCTTTAGATAAATGAATGAAGTATATTTTATGAAAAGATAATTAAGAATCGAAGTATGTTAAACTATATATGAAAGTATAATGAGAGTGAGAATAAGTGGTAGGAAATAGAAATAATTAATGAGAATCTATACATTTGTCTATTCCTTTTTTCCTTTTACAGCATAGAATGTTTATATCTTCACCATCTTCAAAGCTGTCAAGAAATATTGTTGACATCTTTCAAGTATGAATTTTCAATTATTTTATCTATAAAAAATTTCAAACTTATTAAATATGATAAATGTTTAATAAATCTTTTCTTTTTTTACTTTGTTATTAGTTAATATAACATTCTTATAAAATTCGTAAATAAATGTAAAAATAATTAATGATTATAAAAGTTGTGTTCTCATATCATATTAATAAAAGTTTATAAGTGTTGGAAAATATTCTAAAAATCATTAAAAGTGACTTTTTATAATTATAATTATAATTATAATTATTATGTTTTACAATAAGTTATGCGAATTTTAAAATAATTTGATAAAGAATTTAACAGTAAGCAAGCAATATCGCAATCAGACGACGACAATGTTGTGATCATCGGACATCTTGGCGGTGGTTTTTTCAAGTGATAAAGAACTTGTAACTCCCAATTCTTCATCAATGAAATCTTCTCTAGATCCTTCTTCCATTCTTGCGCAATGGGTGGCTCCATTAATCTCATGCCAGCTTCTACCAAGAACCGAGGTGTTCCACTTGTGATATGTAATGACATGTCCCTTACACGATCATGCATCTTTACACATTTTCTAGAGATCTATGCCTTGCTTATGAATTTGGTTGTTAAAAATGGCATAATATCATAACGATCCTGAAGTTTATAAAATATATGAATATAATCCCTGCACTTTAGAATTACACATGAATTTGTGTGTTGGAATATTAGAATCTATCTTATTCAAACGGCTAACCACAAATCTCCAAAATGAATAGTTTTTATATACCGTAATACGTATGATTATACAAAATAAAAAATAAAAAAAATCAGATTCATTATTTAATATTTTTTGGTTATAAAAAAATTAAATTTCATTAATTTTCTACTAAAAATTTAAAATGAGATTATTTAATATTTTTTTAAAATAGTATATTACCATTTAAAATAGGTATAATTAATAACTTATTTGGTCTTCCAACTTTATAAAAAAAATCATTTTATCCCTCTATTTTTTTTTCCTTAAACTTGTATTGTTTATCAAATCACCCAAAATAGATTAAAAAGTTAATGAATGTTAACTTTGTTGACATGACGTCCACGTGTATACCACACCAATAATTATTTTTTTAAATTCAAAAAAATACAAAAATTATTAAAAATATAAATTTATTAAATAATATAAAAATATTTAATAATGAAAATTATAATAATATTCTATAGTTTTTGGAATTTCTTTAAAAATATTAATTAATTATTGACATGACATATATGTGAAATGCCATGTTAGTAAGATAACTAAAGAGGCAAAAAAATAAAAATAAAAATAAAAAGGTTAAAATAATTTTTTTTAGAATTGGAAAGTCAAATATGTCATCATGCCTTTAAAATATTAATTATTTTATATTTTTAATTAATTAAATAATATTTTTTTATAATTTCAAATATATATGTACTAACTAAATGAGGATCGGTTTAATTTATAATAAAAGTAAAAAAAAAAATTGATAGAATAAAATAACACTTTAAAAATAAAGGTAAAGTACAAGAATATTCACTAAACTATTTGGTTTATTTTATTATGATTACTCAACTATTAATTTTTTTCATTTTAGTCACTGTTTCATTTCATTAGTTGTCTAATAGAAGTTTAACGTTGGCCTTGTTTTATTGGTCTATTAATAAATTTAACTCTTCAATGTTTACACATTTTATGAATTTGATTCTAAATCTAAAAAAGTTCAACTTATCTATCTCTCAATGTTTACAAGATTTGTCAATTTAGTCCTAATTATAAAAATGTTTTAAAAAATAAAATATTTTAACAAAAATTATTTTCGAAGTATTTTTGTTTTATTTATTTAACATTTGCCTTTTCGTTGAATAAGGGTGATGTAAGTTTTGTTGGACTAATTTGGCTTTTCGTTTTCATTTGATGGAACTTCAAGATTATTGGTGGCACTAAAATTAGCCATAATGATTTCTATTTCAACCCAAAAAATCTATTCCATCCAAAATACTAATACCAAAGTCTAACCCAAAAAATTGAAGAAAATTCCAAGTCCAACCAGCAATTATGTCAATCATGGTGTTAGGTTTGGAAGTTTATATTCTCTTAATTTTTATATAAATTAATAATTTGGGGGATGCCGGTTGGATTTGTCCTTTGGTTCTTCTCCAAATATTTTTAAATAACCTAACTTCGTCACCATGAGCAAAGTGATGGAGGGAAGGCCCCATAAGAAGCAATCATTGAAATAACATTATAAGATTTGAGAGGTAATAACCAATAAATATACTTTTAATATTTCTCTAATGGCAATGGGACATATATTACTTATATCTTGAATTGATATGTTCTTATCTAAATCTAAATTAAATATTTTAAATTTATTTATATAAATATATAAAATCATATTTTTATTATTTAAAAAATAAAAAATAGTATATTATCGTATTAAATATTAATTTGTTCTTACATTTGTTTTCCTTTTCTTCGAGTTTTCCTCTCCGATACCTTCTTTGTTCTTCTCACTGTCCCAACAACTGTGATGGCTAGCGAGAAAGAAATAAAGGAAATATATGAAAATGGAATGAACATTTTGGAAGATTTAACCAACAATGTTCAGGAAATACAAGAACAAGTGTTGGAGGAGATACTGAAGAGCAATGCAGGAACAGAATATCTAAGAAGATTCTTCCCCAGTGGCGAAGCTGACAACCAAAGCTTCAAAACAAATGTACCCATTATTACTTATGAAGATATCAAGCCTTACATCGATCGGATTGCTAACGGAGAGACCTCATCTATCCTTTTGGCTTATCGCATCATCCAGTTCCTCCTAAGGTACATATATATATATATAGTCCAATTCATACAATCCTTTCCCCAAAATTAAACTTTGTTTCCTCTCTCTCTTGGAAAGAATTCCATAACTTTTCAAAGTAAACCATTTAATTTATGAAACAGCACTGGTACTTCTGGGGGGCAGCCGAAGTTGATACCTATGACAGCTGAAAGTTTTGAGAAAAGGATGTCCGATCTTCTTCTGTCTGACCTTGTGACCAGAAAGTAAGTACATTCAATCAGCTATCATTACAGTGAACTGCCAATAACGGTCGTAATTCGATAATAATATCTTTTACTTCATGTTCTTTTTTTTTCTTCAATATTCAACATAATCAAACAAATAATTAACGTTTTTCCATTTTCTTGGCAGATGTTTTAGCGGCTCAGATGAAGGCAAATCGTTGTACCTATATTTTATCAAACCAGATATGGAAACTCCATCTGGATTAAAAGCATCATTCTTCACAACTTTCTATTTCAAGACCGAAAGCTTCAAAAATGGCCTGGCTAAGTTTTGCACAAGTCCTATCGACACCATCTTATGTTTGGACAACAAGCAAAGTATGTTCTGCCAATTGCTTACCGGTTTACTACAGCGCGATGAGGTCGTACGGTTTGGTTCGACCTTTGCATCGGTTTTGGCAAGGACCATCAAGTTCTTAGAAGATTATTGGAGAGAATTATGTTCTGACATTAGAACAGGTTACCTCAGTGATTGGATTATTGACCCTGGTTGCAAAAATGCCATGTCATTGATCCTTACTAGGCCAAACCCCGAATTGGCTGATTCGATTCAACAAATATGTGAAGATCAATCATGGGAAGGGATCATTGTGAAACTTTGGCCTAAAATCAAGTATATCCATTGCATCATTACTGGTTCCATGAGCCAATATGTTTCATTACTTGAATTTTATGGAGGAGGGATCCCTTTAGTTTCACCAATTTATAATTCTTCGGAATCTAGTTTTGGGATCAATTTAAAACCACTAAGCAAGCCCTTTGATGTCTCTTACACCTTTCTCCCAAATACCGCTTACTTTGAATTCCTCCCTGTGGGTAAAGGTGGTGAAGGTAAGGCTCAAGAAACTTGGACTGACGACGAACCGGTCGATCTTGCGAATGTGAAGCTTGGTCGATATTACGAAGTTGTGGTCACAACTTTGGCTGGTAAGGTTTCTTTAACTCGGCCTCAAAGCTACTAGTGGTATGCACCTAACTGTGTTGTAATCGTCTTTCCAGGTCTATATCGATATAGAGTCGGAGATGTTCTCAAGGTAACCGGGTTCTATAATAAATCTCCTCAGTTTCAATTTGTGGAACGACGAAATGTGGTTTTGAGTATTGATGTGGACAAAACAACTGAAGAAGACCTTTCAAAAGCAATCATGAAAGCAAAACTCATCCTCGAACCACTCGGCATCATGTTAACCACATATAGTAGCTACGGCGACACCTCATTGACACCAGGTCGATATGTATTATTTTGGGAGCTGAAGATGAAAGGCAGCAATGATTTACCAAAACTCGATACAAAGATAATGGAACAATGCTGCTGTATAGTGGAAGAATCCTTTGATTTTACGTATAAATCACATAGGAAAGGTGGTGCAATTTCAGCTTTAGAGCTAAGAGTGGTTAAACATGGAACCTTTGATGAACTGATGGATTTCTATGTATCGAAGGGAGTTTCCGTTGCCCAGTACAAGCCACCTAGTTGCCTTAAATCTAAGGAAGCAGTAAAGATATTAAATTCAGGGATGGTGGGGAAGTTTTTCAGCCCCAAAACTATGTTTTAAGCTGGATATTGCAGGTATGACTTGACAATACTTAATGTTTTTTGTTAGATTCAAAACAACCTTTGGATTAAATACTATTTATATTTGAATTAAATAATGGAATACAATTTAAATTGCATACGTTAATAAATTTATGTTAAAACATATTGAATCGATCTTTCAACAACTTACCAATCATACTGGCGAATGCGCATAGCAAAACGATAATAATACTCCTGAATGCGTTCAGCCATTTGCACATTAAACAATAGTAACAAAGAAAATACCTATATTCTTCGACTTGTTGACTATGCATACATATTCGAACATTCAGCCAACATGTACCGTCTAAACATAGAGTATGCCTTTAATACCATTTATCCACCATACATACAATTGTATCTCATTACACAACATACAGTTGATTCACTATTGGTAAAACATTACTTCGTCATATCTAGTATATTAATTAAGATCTGAGTCTGAGAATTCAGCTAAGCGTCATCTCCAATTCTATTTTCTAAGTCTTCTTCCTTACTACACGAGCCTCCTGAATCAATACAACATGACAACTATGTCAGAATCTAACTGAGACTATTCATTATCACAAAAGTCATAATTTATTTGCATGCAAATGCCATTTGAATGATTATTCGCCATTTTACCCCGAAACAAAATAGAACCAATAATTTACTAAAATCATTAACTACCTTTTTTTTCTTGAATCTACTAATGCAAAGAGATTAGAAAACTTACCTGTTGAGTATGACTCCTATTTCAGTCAAATTTGAGAAATAATTTTCGAGTTAAACTCTATTTATTTGTTTCAACCAAACTCTGATTAGTCTAGATTATTTTATTATTATTTGACCTATAAATTTAGCCTATATATAGGCTCTTTTACAACCTTAGAAAATATACCCATTAGAGATTAGAACTCATAACGCTTTTAGAGAAATTTGTGTTTACGTTTTGAGGGTTCTTTCTTTTCGGGTTTTTAAGGTTTAGTTTTTATCTCCATCTTTTGTACTCTTCGTTGTTTTGTCATTATAGTAAAATCATCTTTGCTCGCAGTTTTTTATCCTATTTGGAGGGGGTTTTTCCACGTTAAATTTGTGTGTTCAATTTCTCAATTTCTTATGCTATTTTTACTTGTTCGTTGCTTAATCATGTCGATCCCAATAAGTGGTATCAGAACTAGTTCAATATTCGTAGATCAGCCCGTTCAGAGATGGCAGCAACAATGTTTGAAATTAAGAAGTTTGACGGTGTCACAAATTTCAATTTGTGGCAAGTTCAGATGATGGCAATTCTAGTTCAAACTGGACTAAAAAAGCTTATTACCGGGAAAAAGCCTAAGAATCTAAATCAAACAGAATGGGAAGAGCTTGATGAAAGGCCTTGTCTACAATCCAGTTGTGCCTCGTGAATACGGTATTACAAAAAGTATTGATGGAGAAGACCTCATCCTCCTTGTGGAAAAAGTTAGAAACTCTTTATGCGACTAAGTCTCTGGCTAACCATTTAGTGTCGAAACAACGTTTATTTATGTTTCACATGGACGAAGGTGATCTTCTTGGAGATCACATCAATCAATTCATTATTTTTCTAAATGATTTAAAGAACATTGAGGTTCAGATTGACAATGCAGATCATGCTATGCTATTATTGTATTCTTTAACCCCTTCATACAAGTGTTTTAAGGAGACCTTGATTTATGGCAGAAAAAAATTCTCGTTTGAAGATGTGAAGGGTCATTTGTTGAGTAGAGAAAATCTCAACAATGAGTTTGGTTCAGAGAGCAAGGAAGATAAGCAAGCTTCCGTTTTGGTAGCATCAAAGAAGCGAGACAAAAGGTGTCACTATTGTGAAAAGTTAGGTCATATCAAAGCAGGTTGTTATAAACTACAAAATAAAAGAGCTGCTGAAAGTAACGAGGAAGATTGTAACATCCTGAATTTTTGGGCCTATGCATTTAATAGGTAGGATATGTTTAATGTGTTAATTTAAGTGTTAGGGGTCCAAATTGGGCTCAGGCTTAGGTAGAGGCCTTGATTAAAATTTTCTGTTTGGGCATTATAGGGATTTAAAAGGTAGTATCTACGTTTAAAATACCAAAGTGGGCTTGTGGCCCAATCTTAGGAGGTGACGCCACACAAGGGAGTAAGGGGCCCAAATTTAAGTTTCATGGAGCCCAATTCTTTTAATTTAAGTTAGCTAAATTTTGGGCATTAGGATTAGGTGGAATGGATGGAAACAAGGCTAAAATTTAGGGGTTTTAATGTTTAATAAGTAGATAAAGGCTATTATTTAGGAATTTATTTTATGTGGATAATAAGCAGATAAAGGCTAAAATTTAGGGATTTTAATGATTAAAATATGTGGATAATATGCTGATAAAGGAGGGAGGAGTTAGAGATAATTAAGTCTCTTTTAGATGAGCTAGTAGATTAAGATAAAGGAGAAATGATAGGATTTATCTGCAAGGTTAGGTAAGTGTCGAAATTTCTATAAATAGGGGGAATATTTCTTCAATTTCGGCGTTTGGGTTTTTCTCTCATTCTTTTCTCTTCTTCTCTGAGTAAAAGCCGAAAACTCCTAAAGTTCCATCTTCTTCTTCATTCTCTGCAAAAAGCCGAAATCTCTAAGCCCATCCCCTCATCTTCACTTTGATTCAAAAGCCGAAACTACATCTCTATTATTCTATTCTTAACCCTCTCTTCAAATCCTTTGTTCTTCTAAAAGCCGAAATCCCTAGGATCTCACCTCCTGAAGTTGCCGAATCCTCTTTAATGGAGTCTACTTGTGCCGGAATCTGAAGGAAACAATAGGTAAGTGTTGATTTCGGGATTTCAATGTTCTTTCGGCTTTCCAAAGTCCTTAGCCGAATGGCTATTAGAAACTAATCTCTTATTTCACTCTTCTTTTTGGTATTCCGGGATTTGAAGAAGGAGGCTAATCGCATAGATCTCTAAGTTATAGAATCGTGTTACTTTCGGGATTTCAAGGTAAGAGGATTTGTTTATTTATATGTATAAAATCGGGTAGAATACTAACCATGGCCAAATATAGGAGAGGCCTATTTTTGCAATTTTTTCGGCTTTTGAGCAAGGCTTTACACTGAGGATAGTAGATTTGGGTATCAACTAAGAATATTGGATTTCGCAATATTAGGTGTGTAATACTTTCCCACCATCTAGATCAAATCATAAAATGCATGATCATAAGATTTATATGTTTTGATAATTGCCAACATCTCGGTTTATTGATGAAAGTCCAAGGAGGGTAAAAGCGGATCACCAGGTTAGTAAATAATTTGTTTAAATGTTATAAGTAAAATGCTTGTATGTGATTGCATGGGTTGGGTTGATGAAAGGAGGAAGTTATACGTTATATATGTAGCGATTTTTACCGTGATCTGATGTAGCGGCTAATGCCGTGAACTGTTATACGGGCTTCGGCCATTAAATGTTATACGGGCTTCAGCCATTATATGTTATAAGGGCTTGACCATCATATGTGGATGAGCGGCACATGACCGCCATCATGGTGTGTAGCGGTGTGGGTTGATTGTAGAAATCCCCAATGGTGTGAATGGCTGGTACGGGGGCGTGTAGCGGATGGAAACCTAGGATTTGGGTTGGGCTTGCATATTAATTTTTATTATGTATATTAAACTGTTTATTTTGTTTTATGGGGCTAAGGCCCAAATCTAATGGTGCATGAGGTTGCTACTCGAGTCTCGCGACTCAACCAATTAATTAATATTTCAGGTAGCACTTAGTGCATCGGACCGGGCTGGAGAGGAGTGCAAGGTGGCCATGCAAAAGAACATTTGGATTCAGCAAAAAGACTCTAATTTATTATTTTATATTTTTTTAATGGGTTTTAAATCTCGTTGTAATAAGGCCATGGGCCACTAGTTTATATTTTGTTTTATTATGGGCTTTTATTACTTTTAGTTATTTAAATTTTTATTTTAATTGAACTAAGGCATATTTTATTTAAACTATCAACTATTTATTTTTTCCCCGAATAAAAGGATAAACTTCAGAAAAATATTTTCTAAAAATACGATATGTTTTCTAAGAATTTTCTTAGTAACATACCAGATCCGGTCGTGGTGTTTGGGCCGGGTTTGGGGTGTTACAAAGATGTAGCTGGTACTAATTTGGCCGATGAAAGTGGTGATAATTTCTTGTTAGTGCCAATGAGTGATAACTCCAAGTTTACGTCCTTGTGGATCCTAGATTCGGATGTTCTTTCTACATGTGTCATAATAGAGAATGGTTCTCCACATACAGTTTTGTTGAAGGTGGAGCTGTATGCATGGGAAACGGTTCATCCAATAAGGTAATTGGTATTGGTACTGTTAAAATTAGGATGCATGATGGGACAATTAGGACATTCTCAGATGTCAGATATGTACCTAATTTACGAAAGAATTTCATCTTCTTGAGTATTTTAGACTCGAAAGGATGTAGAATCAACATCAAGCCGAGCGGTATTAAGGTATTTGGTGGAGCTCTCGTTTTGTTAAAAGGTAAAAGAATTGACAGTCTTTATATTTTGGAAGGTTTTATAGTGACCAGTGAAAACGGATGTCCCTCATTCATTACGGAGTCGAAGTCAACTCGTTTGGAGTGGCAGTAACTTGGTCATAAGAGGAAAAATGTATGAACGTTTCGTTGAAGAAAGACTCTCTTTTGGATGCAAGTTTTTAAAAGTTAGGGCACTGTGTTCGTGAAAATCAGACCTGGGTTATTTTTGATTTGGCAGTGTACAAGTCAAAAGCTAGAAGTCTTCTAGTTTCTAAGCATAGATTTGACTCAGTTAAATCCCTACATAGTTTAAGATAGGCTCGTGACGGGTTTTAGCAAAGATGATGTTGTGGAAATATGAGTCAATGTGGAGATTTGTTACGTATGACTCCTATTTCAGTCAAATTTAAGAAATATTCTTCGAGTTAAACTCTGTTTATTTGATTCAATCAAGCTCTGATTAGTCTAGATTATTTTATTATTATTTGACCTATGATTAGCCTATAAATAGGCTCTTTTACAACCTTAGAAAATACATCCATTAGAGATTAGAACACATAACACTTTTAAATAATTTTGTATTTACGTTTTGAAGGTTCTTTGTTTTTGGTTTTTTGGGGTTTATTTTTTATCTCCATCTTTTGCACTATTCGTTCTTTTTCCATTATAGTAAAATTATCTTTACTCGTGGTTTTTTATCCTCTTTAGAGGGGTTTTTCCGCTTCAAATTTGTGTGTTCAATTTCTCAATTTCTTCTACTATTTTTACTTGTCGTTGCTTAATCAGGTCAACCCCTCAACATTACCAACATCCAAGATTTCTAATTTCTAAGACTTAATCCTTAGTCTCTTCCCTTCATGCACGAATATTCCTCAAACTTTCTCTTTTCCAAGACAAACCAGAGAGAAAAGAAGAAGAACAGAAAAACAAAAGAATTGTCCCTAGAGAAGAATATTTCTCCTATATATATAGCCCTTCCAATCCGTAACACCAAAACCAATTAACTGCCACCTGGAAATACGTTAATCATCATGTATCCTACTAATATAGTTAGTTCAATGCTAACGGGACTATGGTTGAAACCCAACCTTTTTCAAAATCAGTCACTAATTAACCTTAATTACTAAAAGACCCTTCCAATTTAGAAATCTTTTCAATTTAATCCATAATTTTCGCAAATAACTTAGGACTTAACAAATTCGAGTGTGACAGTATATGTCTAGTGTACTTGGGCACCTTTTGAAGTATGTTTGTATGACTTAAAAGTGTTTGTTTTTTTTACAATTCTAGTTATAAGTCTCAAGATATGATGAACAATTTGGGTATATGTCTTAAAACAAGGGGAGCAAGTTTGGAGACATGAAGGGTAAAGTCTAAAGATATGGAACCTAAGTCTCATGACATTTAAAGCCAATTGCAAAATTAGCTTCAGGGAAGGCATGTCTCGAGACATGGGTTTAGTATTTTTGTATTCGGGCTCCAAATTGATGTTTTAAGACCCATTTGAGCTTGGTTTTTATTTGTAATAATTTATGGATATTTGAAATAATTTAATTGATATTCATAACTTATATTTTAATGTGTTTTGACCATATGATTGATCGATCAGATCACTGAGTTGAGACTAATGTGACGCACTTTGTCTAATTGAGTCTTTAGATTGGATAGAGGGTGTTACAGGTTTAATTTGTCTCTTCACTCTTCTAGTGGAAATGTTATATTATTGTTCTTGAGGTTTCATGCCTTCATGAAATTCTAGCACCTCATCAAGATTCATCTTGGATTGACATACCTTCCATAAAAATAGGAGCTTTCACCCAACACTCTATCTATTTCTTAACACCGTGATCTCCCATTTGATCTGACTCTTTTTATTGGGTATTTGTGATAGATCAAAGCATGGATGACTCATCAAATGTCACATCTCTACTGATTATAAATTCTGGCGACTCCAGATTAGGACACCACAAGCTATATCCCTTCACCCGTTGGTCATATTATTAAATATGTCCAACCATGCTGTTGTTATGTTTTTATTAAAGTGCATGCTGCTATGATGATTTTGTTGAGCGCATACAACTTGTATGCATGCTATAGCAATTGTGAATGTTGTAGCAACATATTTTCTATTTTAGTTGCAATTTAATTTAGTTTGGTTGAAAATGAACTTAGATGTTGATGTTTTGATGGGTTTAGGTGATGATTGAGCTGATAAGTCAACTTATTCATGCGTACAAGAAATGTTTTAATATTCCTATGCTGATTAGTGGGATTAGTTGAATATTTGGTGATGTATTTTGATTATAAATGTATTGTTTTGATATTGAATGAGAAAGCATATCAGTTGTGTAAAGAAGATTACTTCCTTGCTACTCAATTGTGAGCAAGTAAATTATGTTAAGCTTCTTGCTCCTTTGTTCTCTGTCTTATTCTCTTCTTTTGTTGTTTTCAAAACCCCAACAAACTATATCATGAGCTCAATTAAGGGCAAAGACAAGAAGCTATTAAAGCTTGTCATCTTTGAAGGTTATTTGTAAAAGAGAGAGCAGCAGCTCACCCTTGTGAGATTCCTAAACAAGCTTGGATAAGCTGAAGGAGGAGTTGATGGGGTATGTGCATGAAGACACTCCACAGTAGGAGGGAGTATGTGCAAGAAGAAACAGGACTGTAATGAATAAAGAAACAAGGAAAGATGTGTTTGAAGCAAGTTACCAACCAAGGCTGTGAAGGAGGAGAATACTCCTAATCGTGTCTGAGAGTTTTAATATTTATATAATTAATGGTAAAGCCTAGAAACTAACTATCACCACGATTGAGCCAAGCGCACATATCGAACAGTAGTATAGCTTAGTGGCAAGACCGGAATGTCAAACCCAAAGGAACCAAAAATACTAATACTGACTTTAGTACTGACTTTCTTTTTATTATTTAGCCTAAAATAAAGGGAATTGATATTTATCTAACTAATTACTAAGCCAAGGATGCTAAGACAGATAGAATGAATTGGGAAAATACTTTTGGAAAAAATCAATTGATTAAGACAATACCCGAGGAAGATTCCACCTAGACTTCACTTGTTATTTAACTCTGAACCAGACGATTTATTCACTTGACTTGATTCATAGGATTCCCTAATTTATATTAATACCTCTCTCGAGGCTACTAATGTCTAACCCTAGGTTGATTAATTGAAATCTCTTTCTAATTAAAACCTCTAGTGTTGCATTAATTTGATTTATAGACTCCCCTATTAGGTTTGACCCTAATCCAGTAGATTTTCGTCGTCCTATCTCTAAGAGTGCGATCAACTCTGCTTAATTATGCTAGATCTACTCTTAAATAGGGACTTTTGCTCCTCTGAATAAGCACATTAATACTTGAATCAATATCCTGGAATATTAAAGCAAGAATTAAGAACACATAATTAAGAGCAAATCAAGCATTTATCATACAGTTCAGAAAACAATAACAAGATTCGTCTTAGGTTTCATCCCCCTTAGGTATTTGAGGGGTTTAGTTCATGTTTATAAAAGAATACATCTCAGAAGAAATTAAATAAAAAAATATTAAGAAAAACCCTAAAAACTCCTAAAGGAATTGAAAGGGAAATCCTTAATCTTGAGTGTGATTCCGGCTTCTGAGATGGATCAACTGGCTTTCTTCGAGTAATTCCCTATATTCAGCCCTCTCTGGCTGGCTCCCCCCTTTTTAGGTCACACTTAGGGTGTTTATATAGGCTTCGGAATGCCTTTCTTTGGCCCTAAGTATCCTTTTTTCGTGTAGAATTAAACAGGTCACGGCAGGGACACACTCGTGACGCACGCCCGTTTGAATCGAACCTAAGACAGTGTTCAATTATGCTAAAGTAGCACGGTCGTGTGGTGAGCTCTAGGCCGTGTGGATTTTTTACTTTGGTCCATCTTCTCCGTTTTTGGCCCGTTTCTCGTTCTTTTCATCCTCCTATGCTCTCCTGAGTATAAAGCATGAAATTAAAGGATTAGGAGCATCAAATTCCACAATTAAAGGGATAAATCATCAAAAAGTATGCCAAATGTGGGTTTAAAATATGTATATATTATGGTTTAACAAATACCCCCACACTTAAGCATTTGCTTGTCCTCAAGCAAAACCTTCAACTTACAATTAGGATTAATTTCCCTCGATTCATAATTCTCCTCAACAATGTCTCATCATAATTCATAAATAATTTATACATGGATAATTTAACTCAAAGAGTCCTAAAGATTCAAACAATCTAACTCACAATTTTTTTTGTATCACAAAAACATAGGTGTTTCCCCTTATCTAAATAGTTACCTTTGATTCAAAACTGACAAGGATTGACATCCTCACTAAGGGTTCACTCAAATCACTCAAAGTGTTTAAGGTTTAAGATAAAGCACTCATAAGTCAAATATGAAAAGTTAATCCCATAGGCTTGCATGAAAATCAAATCTCCACCACTATAATATGAGATGATACACAAATCAAAAGGTCTTTAAAAGGGTTGTAACGATGCTTGGGTTAAAGGTGTGGATAAAGGCTGAATTAGAGAGTTAGAATCGAGATTGAATTAACAAATTATCTAACTAGAAACAATGAATTGATAATGAATAATTACATCAATTGAAAACTTGTAATACTAATAACACGAGCTTCTTCTAATGATGTAAATTTAACTATTTAAGCTTATAGAACAAAGAACTACTGATGAATATTCTTTCTAACGTTTTTTAAGAACAAATCAAAAAAATAGAACTTAACAATTGAAAAAAAAAAGAATGTAGTTAGGCAACTGATCAAATCAAATCTCATTATAAGGGTGGTTAAGAGAAATGGTGATAACAAATAGAAGATGGGTTTTGGGTTAATATTAGTGGGTGAGTTAATAAATGATTTGTTAAGATCAAAAGGGGTTCACTAGGGGTTAATTATGAGTGTAGGCTTTTAGTGGAGTAAGTGGGTTAAATCCTAAGTGCCTTTATCATCTCTGTATATCAAACTAAAGGTGTGGTCTCAAAATGTATAATCGAAGCAAGTTCTAGAATAACAAATCAATATTGATACACTCATAATCAATAAAGTGAGCAGGAAAAGAATATGCTCTAAAAGGCTCAAAATCTCATAAAAATTATGGTTTGTGATGTTAACCTAGCCACTTTCAAACTTCAAAGTAATATTCAGATTTAGGTCAACAACCTAGCAACTTTTTAATTTTGAAAATAAACTTATCATGCTTGATTCTCTAATATCTTGAAGCTTAAATCATCAATGCACAATTAACTATGACTTAATCCAAAACATATCAATAAAAATCATAAATTAGTAGAAGTTTCATTTTAATTAGTAATATGAGAAAATTACTCAAGATAAGATATCATTCAGGGAAAGTATTGTTCTCCACACTTAAGAACAAGAATTAATTCAGGGATTTGAGAATAATGTAAAAAGTTAGGAACTTCTGAAATTCACCGCCCACACTTAAGATGTACATTGCCCTCAATGTACAAAGATAGATGATAATCATATAGTAATAGATCATAAGAGAGGGAGAGAGGTGAAACTTCCTGAATTTCAGATGGATTTCTTGAGTTGGAAGTGTGGAAGCTTGACTCGGACGTGAAAGATAAGTTGAAGGAGGCGTCTCTGGCGGTGGTATGGTGGCTGCCAACAAGTACTGCGCTAGATGAAGAAATTGAGTAACTCGTGAAGAAATAGCCAAGAAATAATAATAATTTAAAATATACTAATTATGTAAAACAAGAAAGATGAAAAGAAATAGTGTAAAAATTAAAATAAAATTAAAAGAAAAGATCAATGGACTTAAAAGTCCTTATTGTTAGATGGTTTGCTTGGTGGGGGTGATTGCTATGGTCGTGGTATGGTAATTCCCTAGCATCCTTTAGAACCTAAATAAAAGAAATCAAAATATAATAATATAGATTTAACGCAAGAGAGATAAAGAGAAGGAAATTAAATGAGAAGAGAAAGGAAAAAGAAAAACTGAATGGACTCAAGGTCCTTTTCCTGTCGAGTTAATGAAGCGGCCGTCATGAACTTATGTAGATCGATCTCACACAGGGAGAGTGTGCTAGGATTATTCCATTTTTTCGACATGGATAAAGTGTAGATCAAGAGTTTGGAGAAGGAAAAAGAAGGAAAATGAAAGGGGGAAAGCTGAAAGGCTATGGAAGAAGGGAAATTAGGAGTAGGTGAGGAGAGAGGGTTTTAAATAGAAATCTGAGATCTGGTACATCCCCACACCCGTGTGTCATGGGCGTGTTAAGTTGCACGGTCGTATCGCACGGCCGCGTGGTGGTTCGTTCGCTTCTCCCACGCCTGTGTGGCTTAATCAGTGTCGGCCATGGCCGCATCGCACGACCGTGGCGTTTTATCGCAGCTCGTGTTTTGGGAAAAATTTTGTCCTATTGCCACACGGCTATGGCCACACCCATGTACCTACTTGTGGTGACCACACGTCCACGATCACGGCCGTGTGCAAGGCTGTGTGTATATGGAAACATGTGCCTAAACATGAAAAGAAATAAAACTAAACTAGTTAGTGGGGTTAGTGTTCGGGTTGCCTCTCGAGAAGCGCTCGTTTAAAGTCTTAAGCTAGACTTACCTCTCATTCGCGTATTCATGGTGGTTTAAGGAGTAAAAACTCCTCTCCCCTGCTATCAGTCCTATGATTCTTATATAGTTCGAGTCGAGTTATGTTTACCTTAAAAGTGCCAAACGTTGGATTAGTTACCTCGATCGTTCCATATGGGAAGATATTCAACACTTCAAAAGGAATCTCTTCGTTTGTATTCAGGTCTGAAGTGGAGATTCGAGGGTCTGTCTTATCCAACAATAGCTGATCTCCTATCTTAAACTAGTTTGGCTTATGGTGTTGCCTCAGTTCTGCTTCGTGTGTTCCTAGTTTCTCTTTAAAATGCGTCTTCCACTCGTCTAGTTCATTGATCTGAAGCCTTCGTTCCTCATGAGTTATTTCCTTGTTTGCATGAGGTCTACGATCTGGCTCAGTTGTGTAGTTTCGTGATACTTCTTAAAAAGAAGGTTTAACCGAATGGTCATTAATAGAATTTATGTTCTCACCTTTATTACTTAATATCCTAGCCGAGTCAAGAGCTTGAAGACTGATCATCTCGTCACCTACATGAAGTATAAGTTCTCTTATACCAACGTCAATTTTAGTTCTAGCAGTTGCTAAAAAGGGTCTTCCTAAAATTAAAGGAATGTTATTATCCTCATCCATGTCTAAAACGACAAAGTCTACTGAGAATATGAATTTATCAATTTTTACTAGTACATCTTCAATTATACCCCTAGGAACTCTAATGGTTTTATCAGCTAATTGAATGTTCATCTTAGTTTGTTTGGGTTTCCCTAGACCTAGCTGTTTAAACATTTTATGAGGCATAACATTTATGCTTGCCCCTAAATCAACTAAAGCATTATTAATAGATAAACTACCAATTAAACATGGAATTGTAAAACTCTCTGGATCTTTTAATTTTCGTGGTAGTTTATTTTGTAGAATTGCTGAGCACACTGCGTTTAGCTCCACATGCGACGCCTCGTCTAATCTCCGTTTGTTTGTCAGAAGCTCTTTTAAAAATTTCCTTGAATTTGGCATCTGCGAAAGAGCTTCAAGAAACGGTAAGTTAATATGTAATTTCTTAAGGAGTTTAAGGAATTTGCCGAATTGTTCCTCTATGTGGTCTTTCTTCATTGCATCGAGATATGGCACACGAGGTTTGTACTCTGTACTTACTGATTCTGGTTTCTCATGGCTTACCTCAACCTTACCTTCCTCTACTTTAAGAGAGGTTCAAAGGCTGTATCTATTTTTGATTAAGCCGTTGATTGTCCATTATTAATTGGTCTGCAAAGTGATCTCATATTATATCAAATTGGACCTGTAACATCGTAGTGATAAATTTGTAAGTATTAAAAGTTCAATGATTGAAACTTAAATTTAAACAAAATTAAATAACTATTTGTGTAGTTTATACATATTAATAATGATAGCTATCAAGCAAAGAATACAAAATCAATTAGAATATTTAGAAACAAGAATAAATAAAGAGGGGCAAGGCACATGCATTATCTCTTCAACAGGCCTCTCTCCTTCCTCTCATTTTCTTTCTCTACCACCTACTTTCATTGTGTTTTTTTTTTTTTTTTTTTTCCATTACAAAGCCTTTGGATTGTCTTAAGCATCGAACCCTCTAGCTTATTTTTGTTTCACAAGACTCTAAAAGCATCTGACTTTCCTACGAGGTCCATTCTTAAGCCTGATCTATCATTTAATATACATTAACAAAAGTGAATAGCCTTTTAATTTAATTTTTTATACAAATTTAAAATATGGGGATGAGTGGGTTCACTTGGCCATTTTTTAATATTTTTGAATAACCTAATTTGATTTCCATTAGTCAAGGGGAGAGAGAGAAGGCCCCATACGTTACCTTTAGGATTAGGAAGCAATTATTAATATAATATAAGTATATATTTGTTTTGAAGAACAAGTAGAAAGTAAGAGGATTTTCAACATAGATTGTTTCAACTTGGAATGAGATTGAGAGATAATAAGTTAATAACCCACAAATTCTTCCAATGTTTCTCCAATGGCCAGTGGGACATATATTACTTACTACTGATCAGAAAAGTTTACATTTTTTTCACCCTGATTATGATTTTGTAAAGTAAAAATGAAATAATATTATAATGGTCCTTGAAATTTATTAAATTTATGAACATGATCTTTGCACTTTAACATTATGTTTAAAAATAGTATATATTTTTATTTAAATGAATTAAAAAATAGATTATTTAAAATATTAAATTACATTATTTTAATTTTCATCGCTTTTTTGATAAATCTAAATTTACAAGCTTCATTGTGTTACTGTGGTAGGTTTGGAGCTCGAGGAATGATGTTGTACTCAATAATAATGATCCGAAATTTTGAGTTAGGGGTAGAGATAAAATTAGAAATCTTTGGAAATCAAAGACAATAATTTTGACATATAATGATTTTTTTGGCCCTCCAACTTTAAAAAAAGTTATTTTACCTATTCATTTAAATTTTTGCATTTTTAACCCTTGAGCTTGTAATTTTTTGTCAAATCACTTTAAAATGAATAGAAAAATTGACATTTTTAACTTTGCTAATGTGGCATACATGTGGATTGCCACGTGTATACCACATCAGCATTTAATTGCTTTTTTTAAATTTTGAAAATAATTAAAAATATATTTATAATTTTTTATACTTTTTAAATAATTTTAATGATTTTAATTTTAATTTATATTTTTTTGAATTTTTTAAATTTAAAAAATGGTTGTCTAGATTCCATCTAGATTTAACATTTAAATGGTTTTTTATTAATTTTTATATTTAATTTTTTTGAATTTTTTGAATTTTATTTAATATTTTTTAAAAAATTTAATAACGTTACAAATTTATAATTTTTTTATTTTTTAATATATAAAAAATAAACTTTGAAACGAATGAACTTGAAAAATCATATGTCTAAGTTCATTCTAGTAAAAAACTCAAATATTCCTTTAATTTTTTTTTTGTATTTTTTTGCTAACGTGGCAACTGACGTGGCACTACCATGTCAACAACTATCGTTGACATGGAGCGCCACGCTAGTGCTATTAACAACCATGTCAGCGTTGTAATGTCAACATTAGTCAAAAGTCTCTTTCTCCAATTTTATTAATTCAAATGTTCAATTAGATGTAAAAAGATCACAGAAACTTAATTGATTTATTTGAAAAAGCTCAAACACCTTTTAAATTAAACCTAAATTAAAATATAATTTTTTTAAGAAGAGTAAAATACAGTTTTATCATATGGATGAAGATCATAAGTGACAGTCCATAACAGACCTTGATTCGGGCACAAAGTACTCGAAGTGTATTTAGCCTCCATATAATATTACTGATCTAGTCGTATTGATTTTTGATTGGATTATCCTTTGAGAATTCATGGGTTAGTAAAGGTTGATGTAGCAAACTCTTTTCATAAATTAATAAGAATTCTCATGGGTTAGTAATGGTTGATGCAACAAACTCTTTTCATAAATTAATAAAAGTTCTCATGGGTTAGTAATGTTTGATGCAGCCAACTCTTTTCATAAATTAATAAAAGAGTAAACTACACCTAAATATATTAAATTATTAGTAAGTTTATGTTTTGGTTATTCATTTTTGAAAAGTTACAAAATGGTTGTCAAACTATTCAAAATTTTTTTAATTAAGTCATTGGACTGTTAAGTTTTTTTTTAAAGTTAGGTTAGTGAGCTCCAAGGGACGATTCGATGACTAGTGCGGTGGATTAGTACCCATCTAGGAGTAGAATAACATATTTTTGGTCCAAGTCAATCTAGAGGTTAGGTCGGAGATCAAAGAAGAAAAATGTTTGAATTTTGGTTCATAGATTTGTGATGTTCAAAGCTGTTACATAAAAAAACTGAACTGTAAAAGAGAAGGGAAATGAAACTTTTGATTGGTTCCGGCGAAGCGAACAGAGAAGGGCATACAATAACGATTTTAACAATCTAGTGACTTAATTGAAAACTTTTAAATAGTTAGTGACCATTTTGTAACTTTTTTAAGTCGAGTGACTAAAACGTAAACTTACTAATAGTTTGATAACCTTATGTGTAGTTTACCCTTATTAAAATGCTATCATAATTACTCTCAGAAAATGTTTAAGATATAGATCAAGTTTGGAAGAACATAAGTTATGAGACGTTGGAATGAGAAAATTTTGTATTAGAGAAAGTAAGCAAGCAAGGTTGTAGAGAATATGAGATAAGGAGATGACCCTTGTGATGGAATTAGTATTTGTCCTTTATGCTGAGTCCCCAAGATTGCTCCCAAAGGCGAAGCAAGAAATCTTGTCTTGGGAGGAAGGGGTATAATTAATTTTTATTTTTATTTTGGAGAAGTGCAAAATTAAAATATTGATGTTGAAATAAGTTAAATTGAATTGCTAATTTTTAAGGACTAAAAATAGAATTTTTTATTTTAATAAATGGTTAAAATGAATAAAATTAAAGTATTATATATATTTTGGTACAACTATGATGTGAACTCAAGCTATGTTTGAGAAAAATAAACATTCGATCAATAAATCACAACAATTAAGTTAAAATATTATATTTTAAAAGAGGTTAGAAAGCTCTATCTACCTTTGACTACGTCCCTGATTGCTCATTATTGATTAATCTGTAAAGTGGTCCCATATTATTGTAAGATGGACAGCTAACCTTGATAACACCTTGGTATAACAGAATGAATGGAGTTTTATATATGGGTAGTAGTTTTGATTTGGATTCTGAACAATAGAAAATTACCTGCGCACATGAAGCTATTTGGTATATGCAATGGCCAAGCATGCCTTTAGTCTAATCTTATGGTAAGTTATAGTATTTGTTTAATAAATCCAAGAAATTTATCGCCTTGATAATTGGATCTGTTATTGGATCAGCCAGCTTAAAGGCATTATTTTGGTCCAGACTTAACTCGGGGCATGTTTCGAACTAATTTATGCTACTATAATAATAAGCACTATATTGATTAAAAATAACCCTACCAAAGTTGAGGTGATAAACTGATAATAGATCAAGTTCCAGTAGAGTAATGTTAGGCTACCTCATCTCCTTTGTTTATTCCTTGGAAGTGTATAATTTTTTATACATATTAATAATTTGGGAATGGCCAGAATCATTGAAATCATAAAATTATATATATTTGTTTAGAAGGTGTCCACATGGTACTATATTTTAATTTTAACCTAAGCTATTCTTGATACTTAATTATTTTAAATAAGAGTGGTTCTAAATGGTATAATTGTTTTAAACGTTGCTTGAATAATACTTATTTTCAACAATAATTATTGTTCAAGACGAGATATTAAAATATATATATATTAAATATAGTTGTGGCTAAAACTAAAAATATATAAAAAAGTTATGTTTACTTTTTTTATAAGTAAATCTTATTTATCCCCATCAAAAAGAAAACCATTGTTTTGCTACAAAAGTATACAAGATTATGTTTAAATTTTGCTTCAATACAACATTATTTTTTCACTTATGGGTAAACTACACGGTTGGTCACTCAACTTTTATAAGTTTTCATTTTGAGTATCAAAAAAGAAAAAGTTTACAATATGGGCACAGCCGTTACACACTTTTATCATTGTAGTCACCGATTGTTAATTTTCCATTGCATACACTCATTTTAGTTACTCAACTTTACATTTTATCTTTTTTAATTTTTTTTTTACACTTATTTTAAGAATTAAGTTTAGATTTTTTTAGTAAAGGGAAAAACTTGAGTTTTTATAGAGAAAATTTAGGTTAGAAAAACCATTTTATCTTTTTAATTTTATTTATTTTATCTTTATTTAGAATTGGTTTAAGTTTTTTCTTAGTAAAAGAGAAAGAAAAACGAGGGATTTTATAGGGAATTACTTGGGTTTTATAAGAAAAACTTGAGTTTTTACAAAAAAATTCAATTTATTTTTTCATTTCATTTCCTTTTTATTTTTTAGAATTAATTTTAGTTTCTTAGTAAAATGGAAAAGCTTAAGAATTTACAGGAAATTACCTTAAGTTTCTATTGCGAAAACTTGGGTTTTTACAAGGAAAAATCATTTTATCATTTTTATTTTTTAATTTTTTTAGAATTAATTTTAGTATTTTAATAAAAGTAGCTAAATATTTAAATTCCCCATAAAAACCTAGTTTTTTTTTTTAAAAAATAGAGTTAATTCTAACAAAGAAAATAAATGACCGAAATGAAAACTTAACTAAAGTTGGATGGCTATGTGACTAAAATGATCAAACTATGTGATAATAATGCCCATATTGCAAACTTTATTATTTTTTGTGTCGAAAATAAAAAAATATAAAAGTTGAGCCCTTCACTTGTAAAAAAGACATTTTAATGAATTAACCATTAATTTTCTTGTTTTATAGGATTAATTTGTAGCTTTCTTGTGGAAGTTTGACAAAATATTTTAATATGATTGGTCATTGACTTTGCAAAATATTTTAGTCAAATTTGTGAATTTGGAAAAAGAAATATTTTATTCGGTAGGTGAAAAATGATTGGGAACCACTTGTATTTTGGTTAATATAATCAAAATAAATTTCAAGTAAGAAATAAGTTTAACTTTTTTCTCGAGCTTCTTCTTCATTCTTCTTACTCTGCCAATATTTCTCATGGCTGGTGAGAAAGAAATAAAGGAAATATATGAAAATGGAATGAAAATTTTGGAAGAATTAACCAGCAATGCTCATGAAATACAAGAACAAATGTTGGAGGAGATACTAATAAGAAATGCAGGAACAGAATATCTAAGCAGATTCTTCGTCAATGGCCCAAACCACAAGCAAAACTTCAGAACAAATGTTCCCATTGTTACTTACGAAGATATCAAGCCTTACATCGATCGGATTGCCAATGGAGAGACCTCGTCTATCCTTTTTGCTGATCCCATCACCCAGTTCATTCAAAGGTATGTATGTATATATAATTCTTTATCAATTTCTTTCCTTGGAAAGAATTCCATAATATTTCAAAGTAAACCATTAACTTTGCATACAGCACTGGAACTTCTGAGGGGAAGCCGAAGTTGATACCCATGACAGCTGAAAGTTTTGAGAAAAGGATGGTAAAACCACTGCTGGTTGACCTTGTCATGAAAAAGTAAGCACTATTAATTTGCTGTTATTACTTCATGATCTTGGGTCCCTTTTGTCTCTCCAATATTCACTGCAATTAAAATCTCAGATCAAACAAATAAGTAACTTATGTATTTTTACTTTTGTCTTGGTAGGTGTATCAGTGGGTTAGACCAAGGCAAATCGTTCTACTTATTTTTTGTCAAACCAGATATGGAAACTCCGTCTGGTTTAATGGCATCACTCTACACAACATCCTATTTTAAGACCCAAATCTTCAAAAATGGTCTGGCTAAGTTTTGCACAAGTCCTATTGACACCATCTTATGTTTGGACAACAAACAAAGTATGTACTGCCAACTGCTCACCGGTTTACTACTGCGAGATGAGGTTGTACGGATGGGTTCAAGCTTTGCATCGGTTTTGGCAAGGAGCATCAAGTTCTTAGAAGATTATTGGAAAGAATTATGTTCTAACATTAGAACAGGTTATCTCAGTGATTGGATTGCTGATCCTGCTTGCAGAAATGCTATGTCATCCATCCTTACTAGGCCAGACCCTGAATTGGCTAATTTGATTCAACAAATATGTGAAGATATATCATGGGAAGGGATAATTAAGGAGCTTTGGCCTGAAGTTAAGTGTATTAGTTCCATTGTCACAGGCAGCATGAGCCAATATATTCCATTACTTGAATTTTATGGTGGAGGGATCCCTTTAGTTTCGCCAAATTGTGGTTCTTCGGAAGCTTGTTTCGGGATCAATTTAAAACCTCTAACCAAGCCCTTTGATGTCTCTTACACCATTCTCCCAAATATGGCTTACTTCGAATTTCTCCCTGTGAATAACGATGGTGGAGGGAAGTCTCGAGAATTCAAATTTCGTGGTGCATCAGCAACTGAGTCCTCTGAAAGCACAAATGAGACTACCACCGTCAACAAACCGGTCGATCTTGCAAATGTGAAGATTGGTCGATATTACGAAGTTGTTGTCACAACATTGGCAGGTAAGGTTTCTTTAACTCGGCATCAAAGCTATAGGCTGGTTCCGTTAAGAGCCATGGTTAAAGTCTCACATTGACTACCTCTTGTATGAACCTAAATTGTCTTTCCAGGTCTATATCGATACAGAGTCGGAGATGTTCTCAAGGTGACCGGATTCTATAATAAATCTCCACAGTTTCAATTTGTGGAACGACAAAATGTGGTTTTGAGTATTGATTTGGACAAAACAACTGAATTAGACCTTTCGAAAGCAATCACGAAAGCAAAACTTGTCCTTGAACCACTCGGCATCATGTTAACCACATACAGTAGCTACGCTGACACATCATTGACACCAGGTCGATATGTATTGTTTTGGGAGCTGAAGATGAAAGGCAGCAATGATTTACCAAAACTTGATGCCAGGATAATGGAAGAATGCTGCGGTATATTGGAAGAGTCATTTGATTTTACATATAAATCACTTAGGAAAGGTGGTGTAATTTCAGCTTTAGAGCTAAGGGTGGTTAAACATGGAACCTTTGATAAACTCATGGATTTCTATGTATCAAAGGGAGCTTCCATTTCCCAATACAAGCCACCTTGTTGCCTTAAATCTGAGGAAGCTGTAAAGTTATTGAATTTAGGGATGGTGGGGACGTTTTTTAGCCCCAAAACCATGTTTTAAGCGGCATTGTTTGACGATTAATCAAGCATTGTGGAGATAATCCTGCAAGGTGAAAATATTGCAGGTATGAACTTCACCTTTATTTTAAAGGTTGTTATTGTTTAACTGAAACACCTTCCAAAAACCATTTCTGAAAAATAATTTTATTTTTTTTTAAAATCTATATTTCTCTGATGAGATGATTTTGAATAATTTGACAAAGTTTTCAAAAATCATTTTTTAAAGTTATTTTCATTGTAACAAACACATAAACTTTAGTTACATATTGTTTATATTTGAATTAAATAAAAGAATACTTTTTTAGAATTAATTATTTGAAACTGAATCGAAGCTTTTATATCTACAACATAATATTTTTTGTCATTAAATTAAAAAATTATTCGCGGAATGCATAATAATTGCATGTATTTTACTAACTACATATACCTCAAATGCATCAATTAAGCAAATATTAAACTCAATTATATGTTGGAAACATACCACAACAATATAATCATACAATAACTTTCATACCAATTTGGCATATATATATATATATATATATATATATATTTTCTCGAAAGATAAAAAATTGGCATATCTTTCTTCTTCTACGAAGCATAAGCTAGCTGCTTTCAAGTTTAAAAAGGAAGTTGATGAGATCACCATGTAATAGTGGAACACTTGAAGTTGAATACAGCAGACAAAGAAATTGGTTGCAAGGCTTTTGGCTTCTGTCTCAAGTTTTCTTTTC
Organism: Gossypium bickii; assembly: GCA_025503065.1. NCBI lineage: Eukaryota > Viridiplantae > Streptophyta > Magnoliopsida > Malvales > Malvaceae > Gossypium > Gossypium bickii. Next base: position 126,755,205 of record CP106711.1, read on the forward strand.
ATGAATATAATGTTGGTCAAACTCCAAACAATTTCTTTTGAATTGAGATTTAGAAACATAACAGTAAAGGTGACAGCAAAATCTCTTGATAAATTAGACAAACATCTAAAGTGAAAATTGTTAAAAAGATGAAAATCAAAATCAAAACACTTTTAAGTGAGAAAACAGAACATCATCGATTCAATTTAAGTAAGAATCTGTATCATCAAGTGGAAAGAAAATAATGCCATTACCTGAGAAACTTGCAATTTGTTCATACAACTCAGGGTGAACACGATCCATCGAATAAGAGTTCCCCTGGAATAAGGAAGCATTTATTTGCACAATACCTGGACCTATTAAATTGTAACAAACCTGCTTTTTTTTTTTTAATTATTTGCGCCTTAATTTACAACATATTTTCATTAGATTAAGGTTATAGTTTGATCAAGTAATCACAAAATAATTAAAATCATGATGACCAACAAAGTTTTCTCTCAAGACTAAGTCTGTCTTAGTTTAGTTGGTTATTATTTTTTATTTTGTTATTCCTTAGTTTCTCTTCTTCTTTTTGGCTATATAGTTTTTTTTTTTCTTGAATAATTTGTACATTTTATCTTATTTGTAAGTGAGTTATATATGAGTGTTTTTCATCAATAATGATGTAGAACAGTTTTCTATCTTCTTCTAAAAACCTTTTAAGTTGGCATACCTACTAACATAATATCTTGGAAATAAAAAATTGGAGCAAGTTTAAGTGCATAATATCTTCTATTTAAAAGTTGACCAATAGGCAGTAAATCAAGCATAATCGTCAACATATAAATTTGGATGCACCTTTGATGATGATGCAACAAGTTATAATCGATTAAGGATAACTTTTTATCAAGGAAACTTGAAAGTTCTAGAAGGGTTATTATCTTACCTTATTTATGAGATATTAATCAAGTGACTTTATGGATAAAAAATATCTACCTTATCATTCTTATACTCCGACCTCAGAAATGACATGTGGTGAGATATGGAACAACCTACACAGGATCTTCCACTTGGAACAGTCCGTATACAACCTATCGCTGAGAACTGTCCATGGTGACCCCATGGTCCATAGAGGACCTCCAGTGTATCCTATTCAAACTAGCTTGGAGACAACCCGCTACGCACCCCTGTAGTGTTAAAATATTTTTAAATATTTATAGTGTTCTAATAATTATAAATGAATGGGTGTAATCAATTAAAAGATAAATCTTCCGGTCATTGGTCAAAAAGTTTTATCATTTGATTTTTGAAAAAGAATTATAACTATACAAACAATATTACTTGAATAGTTATAAAACTAGATAAATAATAATTATTTTTTATTTATTCAAAAAGACATCTATTGAAAGATGTCTCTATGAAGAGACATGAAAATTCCTATAAATAGGAATGAGATTTCATTTGGAAATCACACTAACAAATTTTAAAATTCTTTCTTTCATTCCTCCATTTTCTAATATTGTTAGATTATTCTATAAAGTATTACTACAGAAATTCTTTGTAGAAATTGAGTTTCTTGGGTATACATTGCTAAGTACTTAGTAGACTATTTTCATCAGTGCAAAACGCAAATAGTCATTGGCTTCATTGTATCCTCGAGGTTAATTTGCTTGAAACTATTTTGCACACTGAAGATAGGTGGGGGTGAATATAACCTTAAAGATAGTGGCTTGATACACACCTTGGAGCCTTGTCCTATTTCTTCTTTTTCTGTTCGAGTTCCGTTCGTATGTTTGAGATTTTCCTCATCGAAGATTTGTACAAATAATTTTGAGGTTATATTTCATGATGACTACCACAACACATAAAGTGGAACACTAAGGGAGTTGGCTTCCAACTTTGTCAAACTTGATCGGTTTGATGGTGGCAATTTTCGACGATGGTAGAAAAAGATGCACTTCTTATTAACAACTTTGAGGATTGCCTATGTTTTGGATACTCCAAAACCAGAAGAGAATGAAAACAAATCTATTGCTGCAACCTGAGAAAGGTAAAAATGGGACAATGTTGATTACATGTGCATAGGCCACATATTGAATGATTTATCCGATGGTTTGTTTGACACCTACCAAAACGAGGTCACCACTAAGGATTTATGGGACAAATTGAAGACAAGATACATTATCGAAGATGCTACAAGTAAGAAATTTCTTGTTAGTCGTTTCAATAATTATCATATGGTTTATGGTCGTTCAATTATGGAACAATTTCGTGATATTGAAAAATGATGAATCAATTTAAACAATATGATATGAAAATGGATGAAATGATTATTGTATCCTCCATAATAGACAAACTTCCTCCATCTTGGAAAGACTTTAAAAGAAGTTTAAAACATAAGAAAAAGGAAATATCTCTTGAGGCTTTTGTTAACCATCTTCGTATTGAAGAAGAATATCAACAGCAAGATCAAAACCTAGATTCTGAAAATGCTAAAGTGGATGTTGCAGAGGAAGTACAGACTACTAAATCATCCAAGAGAAAGTTCAAATAGACTGATAGAGCACCTATGTTCAAAAAGAAACAAAAGGGCTCATGCTATCATTATGGTAAGCCAGGACATCTCAAGAATGAATGTCGATTTTTAAAGAAGAAATCATCTTCTAAGGCTGATAATAACAAAAAGTTCATTGCAATGATATCTGAAATTAATATGGCACAAGATGATAATGCATGGTGGATTGATACTGCAACAACCAAACATGTGTGCAAAGACAAAAGCATGTTCACAAAGTTCACACAATGTAAAAATGACAATGTCTTGTACATGAGAAATTCCTCCACCACAACAATTAAAGGCAAAAGGTCTGTTGAACTACAATTCACTTTTGAAAAGGTTTTAACCTTGAATGATGTATATTATGTACCAGAAGTTGGGAAGAATTTAGTGTCTAAAAGTTTGTTGAATAAGTTTGGTTTCAAACTTGTTTCTTAGGCAAATAAGTTTATTCTATCTAAGGGAGGAATTTTTGTAGGGAAAGGGTATATGTATGAGAGAATGTTCAAACTCAATATTATTCATAAGAATAAAAATACTATTTCTGCTTATATGGTTGAACTTTCTTGTTTATAGCATTATAGATTAGGTAATTTGAATTATAGAAAATTGAATAACATGCATAAGTTAGATTTAATTCTTGTTTTTAATAATAATATTGAAAAATACAATACATGTATGTTGACCAAAATTACAAGAAATCGTTTTCCTAAGGTTAAAAGGAAAACAAAGTTGCTTAGTTTGATACATAGTGATTTATGTGACATGCATAATACTCCTACATTAGGTGGAAACAAATATTTTGTTACTTTTATTGCTAATTGTTCTAGAATTGTTATGTATATTTATTGCATTCAAAAGATGAAACGATTGATAAATTTAAAGTTTATAAATCTGAAGTTGAACTTCACTATGAATCATTTATCAAGTGCTTAAGATCGAATAGAGGTGGAGAATACTATAATCCAAGTTATTTTGAATCCATTGGGATTATCCATCAAGTTTCAACCCTTACACACCACAACAAAATGGTGTAGCTGAAAGGAAAAATATAGTCTTGACTAAAATGGTAAATTCAATATTGTCATATTCAAGTCTTAGACAAGGTTTTTGGGGATAAGCTATTCTAATAGCTTATCATATATTGAATAGAGGTTTTAATAAGGAAACTAAAATAACCCCTATGAACAATGGAAGAAAATGAAACCAAACCTTAATTATTTGAAGGTTTGGGGCTGTAGAGCTATTGTTAAAGTTCCAACACCTAAACATAAAAAGTTAGGTGAAAGAGGAATTGAATGCACAATTATAGGATATGCACATAATAGCAAGGCATATGGGTTCATGGTAATTGAACTAAATGATTCAATTACAATTAATATTGTTTTTGAATCAAGAGATGCTATTTTTGATGAAAATAGAATTCATTCTATTTCAAGACAATTGCAACCACAAAAATTGATTCATTCTTCAAATGAGAATGAGATTCCATTGGAACAAATTGATAATAATGATGAATCTTGTCAAGAATTAAGAAGTAAAAGGATTAAAAGGTCAAAGATTTTGGACTGTATTTCATTATGTTTCTTGAAGAAGGAAAATGTGAAAGTATATGCAATAAGATATCTTATTGTTATAATATGAAATCTAACCCTATTACATTTGTAGAGGCAATGAAATATCAAGACTCTGCTTTTTGGAAAGAAGCAATAAATGATGAGATGGATTTAATAATGGGAAATCAAACATGGATCTTAGTTGATCTTCCACCGGGTTCTAAACCAATATGTTGTAAATGGATCTTCAAAAAGAAAATGAAAGTCGATGGAACCATTGATAAATTTAAAACAAAGTTGGTAGCCAAAAGTTTTACACAAAAACAAGGTATTGATTACTTTGATACATATGCTTCAGTAGCAAGAATTGCTAACAATTAGACTATTAATATCACTTACCTCTATATATAATTTGGTTGTTCACCAAATAGATGTTAAAACAACATTTTTAAATGGTAAATTGGAAGAGGAAGTGTCCATGGAACAACCGAAAGGATTTGTTGTTCCAGGACAGGAGCATAAGGTATGTAAGGTTGTTAAATCTCTATATGGGCTTAAATAAGCACCAAAGTAATGGCACCAAAATTTGACAAGGTTGTTTTAGCTAATGGCTATAAAATAAATGAATCCGAGCATATATAGAAAATTTGAAAATAGAAAAGGTGTCATAGATTTGCTAATATGTAGATGACATGTTCATTTTTGGCATAGATTTGGAACAAATAGAAAACACAAAGAAATTCTTATCAAATAACTTTGCTATAAAGGATATGGGTGTAGCAAATGTTATTCTTGGGTTTAAAATAACTCGAGATGAAAGCACTATAACTTTTTTGCAATCACATTACATTGAAAAGGTGCTTAAAAAGTTTGACCTTTCCAACTATATACCAGCATTTACACCCATGGATCCTCAAATGAAATTTGTATCTAATACTAGTAGAAAAATTGATCAACTGAAATATGCAAGTTTAATTGGTTGTATACAAGTCTAATTGGTTGTCTTATGTACCTAATGACCTGTACAAGACTAGATATTGTATACGCTGTTGGGAAATTGAATAGGTACACAAATAATCCAAGCAGTTTGCATTGACAAGCTTTGAATAGAGTACTTAGGTACTTAAAGAAAATTATTAACTATGGATTGTGTTATAATGGATATCCTTCAGTTTTAGAAGGGTATCTAGATGCTAGTTGGATTACAAGTTGGAAGATCATGCATCTACTAGTGGATGGATCTTTATTATTGGTGGAGGAACCATTTCTTGGGGTTCCAAGAAACAAACATGTATTACTGATTCCACCATGGCAGTAGAATTTATTTCATTAGCCGTTGTATCTAAAGAAACAAAATGGTTAAGAAATTTGCTTTATGATATACCTCTATGGCCTAAGCCAATTTCACCTATTTCTGTCCATTGTGATAGTAAGGCTTCTCTCGCAAAGGCATATAGCCAAGTATATAATGGAAATTCTAGACACATTGGATTAGGACATAACTATGCCCGACAATCAATCTCTGATGGAGTGATCACTATTAACTATGTGAGTTCAATTGAAAATTTTGGCGGATCCTTTGACAAAAAGTCTTGCTAGAGATATAGTCAACAAGACCTCAAAAGGGATGGGACTCAAGCTCATTAATTAGAGTCACCCATGATGGAAACTCGAATCAAAGCTTGGTATAATGTCAAGTCTTGATTTTAAAGAGACAAAGTACATCATTAGTATGTGACTGTTAGCACCATAAATAAATACATCCTAAGATTAAAGTGCTAGGTGCTCGTAATGATAAGAGAGTAATGTACTCTTAATGGACACATAGCATAAATACGTTAGAGTGTTATAATTACGGGAACATTCCTGATGGGATCTACCTCTGTGAGTGGAAGTGTGGTCGCTTCTAAGAGCTCAAGGGCTTGGCTCTAACATCACTCATGAGAAGAAGACACAAACACATGGAAATACCAGTGTCCCTGGATACTATGCACTGACCGATGTTGAAATCATTGTGTGAGATGTGTTTGGTTAATCAAATGGAATAGCTGGTTCAAAGCTTAGTTTATCATGCAATTTTGATTAACTTTAACATGTTTTCACTAAGTGAAGGTCCAATCGTAAGACACCTTCATTTATGCAAATTGATTTCCAAGAGTATCACAATCTAGAATATTTTGAAAATGGGGGAATATTATTGGAAAATTTTCAAATATTTATAGTGTTCCAATAACAATAAATGAATAAGTGTAATTTATCAAAAGATAAATCTTTTGGTCATTGGTCAAAAGTTATATCATTTGATTTTTGAAAAAGAATTAAAACTATCCAAACAATAATACATGAATAGTTATAAAATAAGATGAATAATTATTATTTTTTTATTTATTTAGAAAGACGCCTATTAAAAGATGTCTCTATGAAGAGACATGAAAATTCCTATAAATAGGAATGAGATTTCATTTGGAAATCACACCAACAAATTCTAAAATTCTTTCTTTCCTTCCTCCATTTTTTAATATTATTAGATTATTCCATATAGTATTATTGTAGAAATCCTTTGTGGAAATTGAGTTTCTTGTTATACATTGCTCAGTGCTTAGTGGAGTATTCTTGTTAGTGCAAAACGCAAATAGTCATCGGCTTCATTGTATCCTCGAGGTTAATCTGCTTGAAACTCTTTTGCACACCGAAGATAGGTGGGGGCGAATATAACCTTAAAGATAGTGGCTAGATACATGCCTTAAAGCATTGTCCTCTTTCTTCATTTTCTGTTCGAGTTTCGTTCGTGTGTTCGAGATTTTTCCTCACCGGAGTTTTGTACTAACATGATTTGCCTTCGTCCGAGCCACTAAAACATCTGACAGGGAAAATGAAAAGAAACATTAATTAGTTGTTTGTTTGATTACGTGTATTTTGGTTGTGGATCTAATAGTTATTGCATCAAATATCAAATTAGGATTGTTATCGATACTTCATTGTAATGAAAGCTCTTTAAATGTACTTACCTTCTCATCACAAGGTCAGCCAGAAGAGCTTTGTAGAGCCCAATTTTAGCCCGGACACATATATTAAATAAAAAAATAGTTCAATAATAGCCCAAAAACCCTAATACAAAGCCCAAATATTAACAGCCCAAATACAGCCCAAAATCAAAAAAAAAAACCTAGAAACCCTAAGATGCCGTTGCCGCCACTCCTTCATTTTGCCGTACCTCCACGTCAACCACCAACTGGCCTCCGTACCTGCAAAACAGATAGCACACAAAAGCAACAACAGCAAACAAGAACAAACAAATTGTAAAAAATCGGCTATAAAACCGATTAAAACCCATTTGTAAAGGAAGTTTTTTAAGAAATACAAAAAAAAATACGGTATTAAGAAAATATAACAAAATTTTCAAGGTGATCTTTTTTCTACTTGTGTTTTAAGTTTCTGTTCTATTTCATTTTATTGTTCATTTTTTTCTTTTTTTTTATATACAAAAATAAAAAGGGAAAAGGAGAGGGAAACTCACCTAAATCGGCCAATCAACTCGCCGTTAAAGGCCTCACTGAAAAAGGAGAAGAAACAAAACGTTTCTTTGTTGCTCTGCCAGGTTTGGCAGGGTTTTCGGGGGTTTTGGCCTCGGATCCTTGCTCCACACGTGACGGGCTTTAAGATGGGTAGTTTTGGCTTTTTTCGGCCACCACGGACGGTGGCACCGTCACCAGTGACTAGCGGCCGGCGGTGGCTGATGGCCGGACCCCTGGCCAGATTTTGGGGAGAGGGAGAGGGCTTGAGAGCTTTTTGAGTTTTTTTTTTTAAATAAAAGGGCTAAATGACTTTTTGGTTAAAAAAATCACTTATATAGCTTATCAGAAACGACGCCGTTTTGGGTTATGAACCCAGGCTCCAAAACGACGTCGTTTAAGGCCACCCGCGCGCGACCCAACCCGCTCTAGGGAGATCCGCCCGTTTTTGTTTAATTGGTTATTTACCCCTTAGCCCTTCTACCTTTTTAATATGTTTTAATTTAGTCCTTTTGCTACTTTTTCTTATTTTATAAATTCGACCCCAGAATTTGTTGCGCGTTTCAATCAAGTCCTTGACCCACTAACTCTTTGAAAAACAGACACATGTCCAGGGATTGGGTTTTTTGCCAATTTGGTCCTCTGTCCTTTCATGCCCTTTCATTTTAGTCCTTATTTACTTATTTCTTCGTAGCTTTTACTTTAAATTTCATTTTTATTTAGATTTGGTCCCAAATCTGTTTGATTTCAATTTATTTTTACAAATTTGTTATTTATTTATTTATTTTAAACTTTTTTCATAATTTATTTATTTTAAATTGTTTTATTATTTATTTTAAGTTTTTTATATTATTTATTTTAAATTTATATATATTATCTATTTTAAAAAATTTTATATATAACATTCATTTTAAAACTATTTTGTATATTATTTATTTTAAATTTCTTTTTGCATATTATTTATTTTAAACTTTTGTATATATTATTTTAAATTGTTTTATTTATTTTAAATTGCTTTATACTATTTATTTTAAATTGTTTTATATATTATTTATTTCATTTGTCTTTGATTGTTAATATTGATATTAAAGTGACATGCATTGTATGGTTTTTGCCATTATGCATATTATAATTCGTTAATTTGTATTTTCATATTATTGTGATTCGTTAGTGTAACATTTTATTCGTAAATTATTACTCCATGTTGTATATTATCATTCCATCATATTTCATTAAAATCACTTCAAAAGTCGCGTTTAATTTTTTTTCCTTTATGTATAATTGGCCATTTTATTATATTTCAACTAAATAGCTCACATCGTTTAGGTTTTGTAATCGCTATTATTCAAAGAAAAGAAATTTTAAAAATAAGGCAACGTTTTTTTTTTTTTTGGAAATTTGAGAAGTTGTACCTTAACTTACGGGGTTTCGATTTTCTCGTTAAATCTAAACAACCGAACATCCTTCTCAATTTAAAATACCTAAGTTTTAAATAAAAATTAAAAGCAAGCTTATTCTCGAGGGTTCAAATGTCGCATCAAATGTCATGTAGGGCGATACTAATCCACATAGAGTTTCCATATATGGTTTGCGAAAAATATAGGGACAATGATTTGCCTTCGTCTAAGACACTAAAACATCTGCCAAGAGAAAGGAAAAAACATCAATTAGTTGTTTGTTTGATTATGTGTATCGTGATTGCGGATATAATAGTTATTGCTGCTGCGAATCTTGTAGAGGAAAAAACACATGAAGTAAAGATCTTAGTATCGAATTACGATCGCTATTGATACTTCATTGTAATCACGATTAATGAAATTACTTACTTTTTCATCACAATGTCGGCTAGAAAATGATGATAGCACCCTTTCTCAAAACTTTCGGTTGTGATAGGTATTAACTTCCGCCACCCCCGGAAGTACGAATCGTATCCAAAATTAATGGTTTATTTTGAAAGGGAAAAAGGTTTAATTCTAAATTTCATCCCTCTACTATACAAAAATCAGTTCCGCTATTTTAATTTTCCAGAATTTGATTATATATACCTTCAGAGGAACTGGCTAATGGGATCAGCAAAAAGGATCGACAAGGTCTCTCCATTGGCAATCCGATCTATGTAAGGCTTGATATCTTCATAAGTAACAATGGGAACATTTGTTTTGAAGTTTTGCTTGTCTGCGTGGCCACTGGAGAAGAATCTGCTTAGATATCCTGTTCCTGCATTTCTCCTTAGTATTTCCTCCAACATTTATGTCGAAACCAATTTTTTTATTTTAAAAAAATAGGGATCGACTTAAAAAAAAAATGGAGTCGTCACCAATCTTTTTTTAAGATGTGATCGGGTCACCTTAAAATTGATCATTTTAATAAAAAAACATTTTGATTTATTAAAATAATAATTTTGGTCTACGAAATTCGAGAAAACGGGTTCGGGAGTCGGTTACGCACGAGGAAGGTTTAGCACACTCGTAACGCCCAAAATTGGTACCTAATTGATTAATTAATTTCTTAATGTCAAAATTTTGAGAAGATTTTAAAATATGACCCTTTAGATTTTTCAAAACTTATAACTTGTAAAAAGAGATTCAATTATTTGGATAAAAGAAAAGTCGAATCTCAGTAAGTTAGAGCACGACCTTTCGAATTTCCCAAACACCAAATATCTTTTTTTTTTAAATCCTTATCTCAAAATATCAAAATGTCACATTCAATAAGTTAGGACGTAACATCTTAAATTCAGAAAGATAGGTTTTTTTATTTGAAAAACATATATTTTAATTTCAAAAAGGGTATTTGATCATTTAGACTTAATGAGAAAAATCGAAACCCAGTAAATTAGGGCACGATTCCCTGAAAACTCCAAATGTCAAATGTTGCCTTATTTTAAGAAATAAAGTTTTGGATAAAAAGTGACAATTAAATGAGATATATTTTAAAACAATGATTTGAGTAAAATGTACCATTAATACATTACAAAACACAAATACCAAAGCAATATACTACAATTACATGATATGATAACATTTAATACTAATATAGGCAATTAAGAGAAATAATAACATAAAATAGCAAATGATACAAGTAATAAAATGACCATGCTAAAGCAAACATAAGAATAATAAACGAATAAAAGAATGTGAATAACAAATAAAAGATATAAAGTAAGCAATAATAATTCAAAAGATCTATGCGAAAGATAAAAAAACTAAGAAATGAATACGAAACTTTTCATATGAGATCAAATATAAAAGTAAAATAACAATATAAGATAAATGATATATGCAAAACAATAAAGGGATATTATAACAATTTTTTAAAAAAAAAAACAAAAAATAAAAAAAACGATATGGCAAAATCTAAAATAGTTAATATATACATAATAAAATAAATATATTTTAAGTAAATGATATAAAAACTTTGAATAAAAATGTATAAGTGTAATACCCCAAACCCGGCCTAGAAGTTAGGCCTGAGTCCGGAATGTCACATTAAAGGCACACTCCAAAACGATTTTATAATTTAACAATTTAAGGCCCAAAAGCCCAAAATCCCATATATCTTGTTAAGTTAAGAAGAAAAGCCCACATTTTAGGAAAACGTTCATATGTTAAGTTATTTCGAAAACAATGTTATCTTTAGAAATTTTATGAAATTTATTAAGCGGATAGTTGAAACAATAATAATAAACCCAAAATCCAAAGTCAGTCAGGAGTTACATGGCCATATTACAATCCAACGAAAAAAACAAAGTATTCAAAACAAATTCATTTGAACAAATTAAAACATTTGAACAGCTTGTAGTGTGGCCATCTCCGAGTCCTCTCCCATGCCGAGCCATCTATTCAAGATTACCTGAAACATTAAATTAAATGGTGTGAGTTTCGAAACCCAGTGTGTACAACCCTTGGCAATCAAATCAACATACAAATATTCACATTGGGCCTAAGCCCTATCGAAATCGGTGGTCTTGGGCCTTAGCCCATAATGACCTCATATCATATCATATCATATCATATCATAAGCAAACAGGGTAATGCAAAACCCACCCCAACAGTCCATACACTACACACACCATTTCCTTTCCAACCTTATACACCTGTGGGGATTTCTAAATCAACCCACCCATCCTCTACACACCAAAGGTAGCCCGGCTGCAGTACTATTTAACGTTGCAGCAAAGCTGCTAATCATATAATGGGCATAAAGCCACCGGTGGATCCATGGCTATACGACTATGCGATCCTCAAATCTTCCTCCGTACCATAATTCCCACCATATGCATCCTAAGCAGAATATCATATGAATGCATCAAACACACGAGTAACACCCACAAACTCATATTCATCACATAGGGGTATTTTTGTCATTTCACTATTCAGGGGTATTTTGGTACTTTTACAGAATAGGGGTATTTTGGGTAATGTTGCAAAACAGGAGTATTTTGATAATTTACAAATCTAAGGGGTATTTTAGTAATTTTACAAATATAGGGATATTTTGGAAATTTTCAAACTAAGGGTACTTTGGTAATTTTCCAATCTAAGGGTATTTTGGTAATTTACAAATCAGAGCTGTTTTGGTAATTTTACAAATCAGGGGTGTTTTGGTCCTTCTCGGGTTTTAGTTATGAACTTTGGTCCATTAACAAGTCCTTACGGCTAAGGTGAACAGACACTATGAACCAGGTAGGATTCCAGAGAAGAGGAGGTGGGCCATTAGGACCGCTTAAGTACCAAGCTCTCCCTAGATCAAATCCTAGACATGCATATGTCCGTTGCCATACTCTAACCCAGCAACTTGTCCACGGACATGTTTAATTATTAGATTAAGTCTTATGCGGTTTAAGAGTTGTTCAGAACTAGGCCTAAAGTCCAATAAAGCCTAGCATACTTCCTTACGTCCCCATAAAGTCCATCAAGCCCAAATCACATCCTTACAGCCCATTAGGCCCAAATCTCATCCATATGGCCTATTAGGCCCAAAACAATTCCAGATCATGTAACATGCATGACTAACTCAATTCATATAACCAGCCAAACAATTTCATCAAACTTAGCCTCAGGGCCTATCTGCCCATTTAGCCACTTTCAGCTTTTTGGCTTTCCAGCATTATCGATGTCGTGTGTGTGTGTAGTGTTTGTACACACCTGGTTACTGCGGTATGCTAGCCTATCCTTAGCCTTGATCCTACAACAAACCAACCTTCAATCAACCACTCATACTTAATCAAAATATTTACTCAAAAGCCGAAACCTTACCATAACCTTACCGTGTGCCACCGGCTTCTAATAGCCCTTCCTTAGCTACTAATCACAAGTGTTCCCTAGATCTGCACTCACACATACACCATCAAAATCTGGGTGACTCGTAATCCATACAAATCATCCACACATTCGGCTATTCACTTCAACCATAACCGAGTTGGGTATACTTACCCCTTGCTAATGATCCTACCACGCTTGCGATCTCTGAACCTTACCCTTGTTAATACAAGATCAACGATAATGAAAAATTAGATCACCCTTCGGCTTTTAACAAAACCTACGAAGAGGAGTTAACAGAATACTTACTGAATCCAACCTTAGATCCTACGGCCTAGATAACTACCGAACGAGATTCGACTTTTAACCTTGACTGAGAGTAGATCACAATCGGTTTGTCATGGAGGAAACAACAAGGGTTTGGCAAAAATAGGAATTTTGGCAAGAGAAGATGTTGGCAATTCGGTAATAGAGGGGTTTGGCTAAGAGAGAATTCGGCAAAAAGAAATTTGGCTTTAGGAGATTTCGGCTTTCAGAGAAAGAAGAAGAACACAACTCTAATAGGAATTTCGATAAAAAGAATAATGGGTTTTATTTTCGGCAAATGAAAGAATTTGGCTGGGGGGGAGAATAGGAAGAAATAATAGATACCAAGGAACCCTTCAATGAATTCGGCACCCCTTTATATAGCCACCAACCGAATACTCCTTTCCCCACAGTCCCATTCAGCACCAACTCCTCCTTCTCCTCATCTCCTGACTTTTCTCCTTGATAACACCTTAATCTTATCCGAAATTTCCTCCCCATCCAACACACCTGCTTACTTCAAACTCTCCATGGCAAGAGTTCAAAACCAACACAACTCTGGCCGTCCATACAGTAAAATAAACACTCCACAAAATAGCACTCCTAAGCCTCAAACCTTGGACCTCTTCAGCTTACAACACGCCACCTTATAGCTCCCAAGTGATGTCACTTACCACTGGACCACAAGCCCATTTGTGTCCTATTTCTTCTTTATTTATTAAAAAGGCCTACTAACTGAAGTCACTGTTCCCTAAGGCTAAAACCAAAATTTTTCCTTTACCCTTACTTGATCCCAAGACATCTCCAACACCCTAGACATTCCAAATTCATTAATCCTCAATGCCCACATTCCAATTGTCATTTTTCTCGCTCACTTAAAAAAAATTTCTGTAATCCAAGGTCCAAAGCCCAATAGGCCTAATTCTTCTAGGCCCAAATTCGGGGCGTTACAATAAGGGATAACTTATAATAAGTATATAATATACCATTTAAAAATAGATGATATACATATTTTAAATAAACAATATATAGAAAGTTTTGCCTTAATAATAAAACAATCTAGATGATGTACAACATACAAATTTTCAAATAATACATAATATGATTAAAGTTAAATAATATATAATATATATAGTATATAACAAATAAAAATAATATATATGATAAAACAATTTAACATAAATAGGGAAAGAAAAAAAAAGAAAAACAAGTTTAAAATGAATGAATAATGATTAAGCAATTAAATGGATAAATAAATAAAAAGTTAAAAAAATGTATAAGTCAACCTAACTCCCGCAATATGGGGATTCAACGAAATTCCTCCACCAAAATCTAACTCGAACGGAAGCAACTCAAAAAGAAACGAAGATGAGCGAAGAACAAAATAAGAACAAGCCACATAAATTAAGAACACAAAAGAGAGAGAAATTTGAGTGAATGCTCTCAAGAATTTTTATTACTCCAAACTCCTCCAGTGTGTTTACAATGAAGGGAGAGGCCTCTATTTATAGTTGAGCCTCCTCAAATCCAACGGTACAGATCAATTACATCAAACAGGATAAGATTAAAAGGTATCTACAAATTAAATCTCTAAGATTACAAAATCATATCTTTTAAGATTGCATACCATATCTTCTAAGATTTTCATATCATATCTAAGATTATATGTCCTTGAAGATTGTGTTTCCATATACGTCAAGCTTGTAGATGGACCTTCAATCTTTTCAAGTAATGGGCCATTCCGATTGGGCCAAATGATATATTTTGGATTGGACTTTGTTTTATTATTTTGGGTTTATTATTTTTTGTATGGGCCCGGGCTAAATTGGTCTATTACAATTTGTTCTTGTAGTTCATGAGCATTGTTGGTTAAATCTTCCAATATTTTCATGCCATTTTCATATGTTTCTTTTATTTCTAACTCACCAGCCATCAGAGTTGTTGGCAGAGTGAGAAGAATGAAGAAGAGACTCGAGAGGAAACTCAAAAAAGAAAAAGAGAAGGATAGAACTAATTGCTTACTTGAAATTTTAGATTATATTAACCAAATTATATCACATATATATTAATAAAATGGTTCCCAATCATCTTTCCCCTACCCCATAAAATAGTTTTATTCTTCGATCAATATGGCACACAAGTTCCCATAAAATAGTTTTTTACCCAAATGCACATGGCAGACAAGTTCCCTTAAAATTATTTTTTTCTCCAATGCACATGGCACACAAGTTCCACATGTTGTCCCCATGTTGGTAACCGATAGCCTATTTTGCACCGGCAACAATGAAGAAATCGGAGAGGAAAACTTGAAGAAAAGGATTAAGTTAAAAAGAGAGAGTTGATTTTATGATTTTTTTTTAAAAATTGTTTTACATATTTATAATTTTAAACAATATTTTTATAGTTTCAAAAAAAATTAAATATATATTTTTAATTTTTAAAGATTTTTTAAATTTTAAAAATTTTTGATAACTTTTTTTTTCAAAATTAGCATTTAAAAAGTTGTGAAATGACCAAATTAGATATTAACCCTTGATTTAATATGCCAGCAACTCTTTCGTTAAGGCTGTAACGGGTATTAACAGATAACTAACCAAAATCTTATAATTCGATTGCATTAGTGACAAAAATGTAACATTTCATAGTTTAATGACAAAAAAAAAAAAACCAAAATTGAGTGACTATTTTTGTAGTTTACCCTTTTCAAATACAACTTGAATTAGGTAATAAATATATTTTTATAAAATTGATATAAGAAACAAATGATGTTTGGTTGGAATGATAAAGCAAATTTGATGAAAATCATAGTCATTATGTACAACACCCCCAAAATATATAGGGTTATATGAAATAAATCATTAAGAAATGAGCTAGGCTTGATGGTAAGTAGTTGGTGCACCCCTTAAAAGTCTTTGGTTCTATCCATATTCCTCTCATTTTCTTTCCTTTCCATTTTTAGCAACCTAAGATGAAAACCTAATAATTTGGAATGGAAATTTACTAAGTATCGATAACAGCCTAATAGGGGTGAGCAAAATCCGATTTTATTCAAAAAAAACTCGATAAAAATTTTAAATTTTGAATTAAATAGTTTAAGTTATTTGAGTTAATCGAGTTATTCGGATCAACTCGAATAAAAAATCAAGTTTTTTGGTTTAACTCGAATACGAATTATACGATTCGAGTTATCCGAAAATCTGAATAAGAAGACAAAACTATGTCTTTTTTATAAATGTTTAACTTTTATAAAGTTAAAAGTCAAAACCCTTAAGTTAAAAGGCAAAACTACGTTGTTTTAATAAATGTTTACCAATTAAGTTAGAAGGCAAAATCATTATATTGTTTATGTAGTTAAATAATCATGTACTTCGTGTACTAGTTAAATAATCGGTCCATGTATACGCAACATTAAGTATAAATAATAAGATTCATTAACTCGACTTGACTTGATTCGATTTGATTTGAAAAAAATTCAAACTAAGTTGGGTTGCTAAAATAGGCTTCGTCAACTCAACTAACTTGAAATTTTTTGACTCGACTCTACTCGACTTGATCGAATACTAATCCCTACAACCTAATGGTTAAGCTCTCTCCTTTTCCTTGCATTCAAAGTTCAAGCCATGCCTTTCTCCCCCATCTCTCTTTTATTTTTGGCAAAAGGGGTAAATTTTCCATCTAGCCCCTCAAATTTTGAAAACCCTGGGTATTTAGCCTTTTTCTAATTACAATTAAACTAAAACTTCCTTTCTCCAAATTAGACTAAATTTTTACTCTCCTTTTTCCCTATTTCTTCCTCTTTTCTTTTGCATCCTCTTCTTTAAAAAATATTTTAACTTTATTACTGAAATTATTTTTGCATCCTGAATCCAAAATCAATCTTCGTTCAACTCGTTCTTCCTATCAAATTAGCGTAACGCCGCCAATTTTATCTTTAATTTTGTCAAGAATCGGTAATTTCAATTCAATCCCGGTAATTAATCTCAAATTCTCGTAGAATTTACATCCGGTATAAATCTATCATTCGAAATAATCGATCTTTTTCAAAGCTAGCTGACATTTCTGATAATCTTGATAAATCTTGAAAATTGTTATTAATTCTTGTTCAAATGACATTTGAAGGACTCGATTTAGGCACCTCAGACCATATCTAAGCACGGGGAACATTATTCATGATCCGGGAGATAGGTGTTTGTTTCTTTACAAGCGAATTAGGACAAATTGTGCCTCGAGATAGGACCACATGGAAAACCCTAAGAAACCTTAAGAAATTTGATTCTCACACGGCCATGTTCCCCCTAAAACCCTAAGAAATTTGATTCTCACACAGCTATGTACCCCTTCCACACAGGTGTCTCCTTTGCACCTTGATTTTTCAATTACCACATGGCCTCATTCTGTTACACAACCTAGCCACACGGTCATATACCCCCTCTCCACAGTCTAGGGCTTTCCATATGGTTCGGTCACACGGTCGTTTGTCCCCTACTTCTTAGAACTTACAATTTTGCCCAGCATTTTATGTTTTGTCCAGATTAGTCCTTGAATGGTTCTTGAACTATTTTTAGTTCTTACTTTTATTCAATTGAGTCCCTAATGATATGATTGAATGTTAGAATCCACGATCTGAATGTTTAAATCTGTAACACCCCAAATCTAGCCTAGACGTTATGCCGAATCTGGCCATGTCATATGATAATGATTTAGAAAACGTAACTACATTAAAACTATTTTTAGGTATATTAGGCTATCGTCAAATGCGTCATTTATTTATTCATTATCTAGTTTCAAAACTTTATACATTGCGGAAGCTTTTAAAATGATTTGCAAGGTCGTATGTATTTTGATAAAACCTTTGTTTATTTTTGAAAACTTGAGTTTTCCTACTTTTAGTCATAATACCATAATCGTCATAAATCCCATATTTAAAACAAAAATCTATAAAGGACTTATTACATAAAAATTACCTAGATATAATTAAACCATAATTAAAAATAAAACCATAATAAAACGTCCAGAATTACGGTCACCGTCGAGTCCTCCGCTGCACCGATCCGTCTACTATTGGGGATTACTTGAACAGGTTAAATAGAAATGGGTAAGTTTTCGCAAACTCAGTGTGTAATCCCCACAGAAAACATACACACAGTAATATCAGATAACATACGTATATTCACAGTTCAGGTCAGAACCCATTACAAAAATGGTGTGGACCTTAGCTGCAACACCCCAAACCCGGCCTAGACGTTATGGTCGAATCTAGCCATGTCACATGATAGTGCTTTGGAAAAACATAACTATGTTAAAACCGTTTGTAGACATCTTGGGCTTTCATCAAAACGTGTCATTTAATTATTCATTATCCATTTTCAAAACATTATATGTTGCATAAGCTTTTAACATAATTTACGAGTTCATGTATTTTTGATAAAACATTTATTTATTTTGAAAATCCACGTCTTATTCTACTACTAATAGTTTATAAACTAGTAATCCCAAATTTTAAACAAAAATCCATAAAGGTCATGTTACATAAAACTTGTCCAAATGTGATCAGAACTACAAATGAAAAACCGTTAAAGGT
Source organism: Gossypium bickii (assembly GCA_025503065.1). NCBI lineage: Eukaryota > Viridiplantae > Streptophyta > Magnoliopsida > Malvales > Malvaceae > Gossypium > Gossypium bickii. The sequence continues at coordinate 126,773,936 of CP106711.1, forward strand.
CCAGAATTGTGGTCACCGCCAAGTCCTCCGCCGCACCGATCCATCTACTACTAGGGATTACCTGAACAGATTAAACAGAAAAGGGTGAGTTTTCACAAACTCAATGTGTAATCCCCACAGAAAACATACACACAGTCATATCAGAAACATACATAAGTTTATAGTTCGGGTCTGAGCCCATTACAGAAACGGTGTGGACCTCTGATCGCTGGAATCAGAGTCTTAAAATTTATAAAGAGAATGATCGAACCTAAAAACTAACTCTGACAACGATTAAAGGCAAGTGTACCTATCAAACAGTAGTATAGCTTAGGCAAGACCGGATTGTCGAACCCAAAGGAACTAAAAGTACTAATATTAACCTTCTTTTTATTATCTAGCCTAAAATAAGTGAAGTTGTTTAAATCTAATCTAACTACTACTAGCTAAAGACACAAGGAAAAAAAGAATGAATTGGGAAATAACTTGAAGAAAGACTCAGTTGATTTAAAAGGATACCCCCAAGAAGAATTCACCTAGACTTCACTTGTTATTTAACCCTAAACCATACGATTTATTCACTTAACTTGATCCGTAGGATTCCCTAAGTTATATTAAACTCTCTCTCGAAGCGAATAATAACTAACCTTAGGTTGATTATTTGAAATCTCTTTCTAATTAAAACCCTATAATTGCATTAACTCGATCTATGGATTCCCATATTAGGTTTCACCCTAATCCGGTAAAATCTCGTCACCCTATCTCTAGGCACGTGAATGACTCTGCTTCAATTATGCTAGATCTATTCTTAAGTAGGGACTTTTGCTCCTCCACCTAAGAACATCTAACTTGAATTAATATCCCAAAAACATTAACACAAGAGTTAAGCGCACATAATTAAGAACAAATCAAGTATTTATCTTATAGTACAGAAAACAATAACAAGATTCATCTAGGTTTCATCCCCTTCAGGTATCTGAAGGGTTTAGTTCATATCAAATAAAGAAAACATCTCAGAAGAAAAGATAAAACAAAACATAAGAAATCCCTAAAACTCCCTAAAGGAATTGAAGGAGAGATCCGCCGTCTTGGTTAGAATTGCGGCTTCTTGAGATGGATCAACTGGCTATCTTCAAGTAATTCCCACAACTCTGACCTTTTTGGCTTGGCTCCTTGGCTTAGATCACCCGCCTTTCAAGTAACACTTAGGGGATTTATATAGGCTCTTGGAATGTGTTTCTTCACCCCAAAATATCCAAATCTGAATGAAATTCCTCTTTTCCATGACAGGGACACGGTCATGTCACACGTCCGTGTGACTAGTCTTCAAGCTATGTTCGAACTTCTTTAATGAGGCACGGTCGTATGAACTGGGGGTTAGGCCATGTTCTAGTAACTCAGTAAGGCACAGCAGTGTAGGCTTAAGTCTAGGCCGTGTGGATTTCATGATATGGCCCATTTACTCCATTTTGGGCCCGTTTTATGTTCTTTTCATCCTCGGGTGCTTTCCTGGGTCTAATACATGAAAAAAAGGATTAAGAGCACCTTTTTACATAAATCGAGGCTTAAATCATCCAAAAGCATACTAAATGTGGGATTATAATATGTTACTTTTATGGTTTATCATTAGCCCACTCAGATACAGATTCAAACATATTACAGGGCCTTAGCCCATTTCAGATAGAATATGTAGAAAACAGAGTCCTACCCACCAGCCTCTATACACCAACTCAGTCCAAACCTACACACCATGTGGGGATAAAATCAACCCACCCAGTCCTACACACCATGTTGTACCGAATACGGCACATAATAAGAAATTTACAACTGAGCTACCAGAGAACAAGCTTAAGAGCCTTTCAGATACTTCCTCCAATCATAATCAACCCACCCCGATGCAATGCAACATACAAGAATGACATGCTATTATGCAATTAAACTCATATATTCAGATCAGTATACATGCTTAGTACAGAAATCAAACAGACAGATCATTCATTTAGGGGTCTAAGTAAAGCTTACTGACCCTACATTAGGTCCACAGTCGACTAGGGCTGTAACAATTCAGTTTAAACCCTAGTAGAAACAATGGTTTTGAGACCACAAATTTGAATCTAAATAATATTTTAATATTATTTTTTATACTTATGATATGTGAATTAGCATGTGTGAAGTTTTTGTGCGTTAATTTGTCCATCAGTGTGCTTAATTTGATAAAATGATTAAATTGCATTGAATGCAAAATTCACATGCTTTATGAAAAGACTCCTATGGCTTCTAAATGGGAAGGCCTTATATGGAAATTAAGCCATTTTTAAGATGGTGGATAGTTGTTGGACAAATATGACATTAAATTATATGTTATTTATATTTAGCATAAAAGGTTAGATATGTAATTTGAATATTAAGCTATTATATCTTAAAACAATAAAGAAATAAGTCATCAAAATAGTGTTCATCCACCGAAAATCAAACAAAAGAAAAAGAAAGAAGAAGCTAGGGTATTCAGCACTCTTTTAACTTGATTCAAGGTAAGTTTTGCTTCGATTTTTGATAATTTCTACATTTTTGAAATCGTTGCTTCGTCTACTTCAAAACCCATGTCTTAATTTTGAGAATTAATGATGTTTATGAGATGTGCCATTGATGAAATGGCGAGCTTTGTGATGAGTTTAGGTGTTAAATGAAATATATGTGTTAAATGAACATGTTTTGTTCTTGAATTTTTGATTAATTTAGCTAATTAGGGCTAAATTGTGAAAATAGTATTTTGAAGGGATAATTTGTGAAATAAGTGAAATGTATGGGCTTGTATGAGATGTGTAATTTGTGATTTTGTGAATTAGAGACTAAAATGTCTAAATGTGAAAATGTGAGGGCTAAATCGCAAATTTGCCCTAAATATGTGTTTTGGATTGAATTGAATGATTTGATGAATGAATCAGTTGAATCTGTATATGTATAGATTAAGAACTGAAGAGAATAGATTTAGATCAGGGAAAGTCGAAAACTATTGAATAGCCGTATGTTTCTGTTAAACCAAACTCAAGGTAAGTCAATATACAAATAAATGTATTTGTATTGAACTATTTGTGTACTTATGGAATATGAATTGCCATGAACATATATTGTAATGGAATGTATATGAAATAAGGGTTTCGAATAAATCGACAAGTTGATAATGTTCGAAAAGTCCCGTTTGAATCCAGGAATAGATAGAAAGTATGTATGTCATGACATAGGTTTCTGTAATGTGATATCGTGTAAGACCACGTCTGGGACATTGGCATTAATTCAAGATTTCATGTAAGACCATGTCTGGGACGTTGGCATCGATATGAGACTTACGTGTAAGACCATGTCTAGGAAATCAGCATCGTATTGATTCGTGTAAGACCCTGTCTGGGACAGTGGCATCGACATCTGACTACATGTAAGACCACATCTGGGATGTTGGCATTGTATGACTATTTTGATAAATCTGAACATTCTATTTAGTTCCGAACGGTTCAACGGGCAAATCTAAAATACGAACGATTACGTGATTTGTATATTCGTTTCAGGTACGTTTGATTTATACACTGAGTGTGTATGGAAGGTAAGTGTCTATATGAACTTACTAAGATGAATATGTTTAACGAGTTGATGGAATGATATGTGAATATATGCCTGTGTATATGTGATATATGAGTTGAAAAATGTGGTAAGTTATGGCTAAGCAAATGAGCCAAAGAACATAAGTGATGAATTTGCTATGAGAACCATTATGATCATAGTATCAATATGGTTATGTGCATTTTATACTAAGTTTATTTGTATATGGCTTACTAAGCTTTTGAAAAGCTTACTCTGTGTGTATGTTTACTTTATTTTATAGGTCGTCAAAGCTACGAAAGGCTCGGGATCGTTGAGGATCGTCATCACACTACCTAACTCATTTTGGTACCTTTTGGATATGTACATAGCTAAATATGGCATGTATAGGCTAGTCATTTTGGTTATGTTTGAAATGTGTACCATAGCCATGAGATGTGGCTAGATAAGTATTGGTAATATGCTTAGGCATATATGAAAAATGATGCATGTTTTGGTATGGCTATCCACATATATGAAAAATGATACATGTTTTGGTATGGCTGGATAGCTAATGAAATGGTCAAAGATATGGTAAGTTTATGAATGCATTGTGAGTATGTATGTTTGAGAAATGAAAGGATTATATGAATGGTAAACGTGGATGAATCATGGTTGAATGTATTTGTGTTTTTAGTTGGGCAAAGTGGTATGATTGGAAATGAGTTTGAATATGAAGAATTGTTTATGGTTTGATATGTTTTGGATGTCAAGTGCACATGAAATGAATTGGTAATTTGCTTGTAAGGGTTGACCCTTGTGTGGGTGGCATTTTGGCCTTGCAAATGACCTGATTTGCCTACACGACTATGGCACACGGGCGTGTCTAGTGGCCGTGTGATTTAGTCAGTAGCTAGCCTAACTTTACATGGCTATAGGACACGGATGTGCCTGGTTGCCATGTGATTTAGTCAGTAGCTAGCCTAATGTTACACGGCCATGGCACACGGATGTGCCTGGTGGCCGTGTGGATAAGTTAGTGTAAATGCTCTGTTTTGGCACGGCCAGGACATATAGGTGTGTCTGGTAGCCGTGGGAGGTACACAGTCTACCTACACGGGCGTGTCTATAACTTAGAAAAGTTTTATATTTCTAAGAATCTTAGTATATGTTTGGTTTAGTCCCGATCCTTTTCTAAAGCATTATTAAGGTCTCGTTGACTATAAAAAGGGACACTTTGATGCGATTGATGATTTGAATTATGAAATGTCTGTAAAAGTTTTTGATCTATCCAGTAACGCCTTTAACTTTAATCTGTCGACGAATACAGGTTAGGGGTGTTACAAGGGCGACCCGTGCAACCTTATAGAACATTAAACAAAAATGGGCTCACACGCCCATGTGGCCTGCACGTGTGGGCCCACACGCCTATGTGTCCCATCCGGCCCGAATTGGCCTTGGCCATGTGGATCACATGGCCTGGCCTAGAATCCCACACAGCCCAATTGGTCGAGCCTGTGTGTCACACACGACCTTGCCCAGCCATCACACGGTCGTGTTACTCGCGCACGACCTGGCTAGTCGATCACACGGCCGTGTGGTGACTAACAATCTTGCACACAACCTTCCACACGAGCGACCACACGCCCATGTGGCGTCGATAGTAAGGTTTTTGGCTTTCACCAAAATCTCATTTTCTGGATTTTTGGGTACACATCTGGTATCGAATTGATGCTAATACAATCTCGAGCAATCCTGAATCTATCATTGACATTATAAATCTCAGAATTAGCCTATAACCACAGTTTAAACAAATCCATCATTCCAACAATGATTCAACACAACCAATTAACACTTACCTCCAAACGAACAGTAGGAACTTTACAACCTCACACAGTTAATTGCTAATCTCCAGCCCTTTGATTGACTCTTAACAATCAAAATAACCACTTTTCTTAAGTCACTTATCCACGATCATAACTAGGATACAACATAACAAAAATTATCGATCACGTCAACGTCGTACCGAATCGAATGAGTTAATGGAAGAAGAAACTGAAAGAAAGAGGAAAAAGTGAGGAAGAGTTTCGGCAACAAGGGGAGGGAAAGGAAGGGGGCTGGCCAAAATTTCAAAAGAAGAAGTAGATTAATCAGGAAATCGATAACCCCTCCCTAATCCCTTATTTTTCTCCTAAACTACCTACAACCAGATTTTTTTGTCCAACACAAACACTTTAGACATGACAAGCAAAAATAATACTCACACAAAGATTTGATTCCAGTCCCCTTGCACAATAACACTCCACTTAGCCACCAGAACAGCAGGCCCATTCTATTAATTACTTACACACTTTTACTTACAAGCCTGCTAACCAGATTTTGGGCTTTATTCATAAAAAACCAAAATTTGCCCAAGCCAAGGCTTGAACTTGGGACCTCACACACACACACCTAGAGTGCATAACCACAGAAGCAGATACAGATTTGTCACAAAATTACAAAAGTCAAAATTTAGGAAAAACCAGGGCGTTACAACTCTACCCCCTAAAAGAAAATTTCATCCTCGAAATTTTACTTGATCAGAAAAGGTGAGGATACTGCTAACACATCGAATCCTCCGGCTCCCAAGTGGCCTCTTCAGTGCTATGATTTCACCAAAGCACCTTCTCTAAGGAGATAGATTTCCTCCATAGAACCTTAATATTGCTCTCCAGAATCTGAACCAGCTCCTCCTCAAATGTCAGATTTAGTCTAACCTCAATGTCCTCAATAGGTACAACATGCGTGGGATCAGAGTGGTAGCGTCTCAACATTGAGACGTGGAACACATCATGAATACGATCCAACTCCGGAGAAAGCTCCAACTGATATGCGACTGGCCCCACTCGTTTCAGAATAAGGTACGACCCAATAAATCGAGGGATTAGCTTACCCTTACGATCAAACCTCGGAACCTTCTTCCATGACGAGACCTTGAGAAAAACTAAGTCAACACTCGATATCCTTTCTTTTCAAATCCGCATAGGACTTTTGCCTATTAGATGTAATTTTCAGGTGATCCCGAGTCAATCGGACCTTATTTTCAGTTTTAGAAACCAATTTCAGACCCATAACACGTCGCTCACCCAACTCAGTCCAACATAAGGGAGTGCGATACTTACCATACAGGGCTTCATAGGGTGCCATCTAAATACTAGACTGATAGCTGTTGTTATAGGCGAACTCTGCCAATGGAAAATACTCCTCCCATCTGCCTCGAAAATCTATAACATAGCTCATCAACATATCTTCCAATACTTGAATCACCCTCTTCGACTGACCATCTTTCTGAGGATGGAAAGCAGTACTGAAGTCTAACCTTAAACCCAGAGCTTCGTGCAATTTTTTTCAGAACCGAGACGTGAAGCGAGGATCCCTATCGAAGATGTCGAGACAGGAACCCCATGCAGTCTCACAATTTTAGACACATACAGCTTAGCTAATTTCTGGAGCGAAAAGTCTGTCTTGACCGGAATGAAGTGAGCTTACTTGGTCAATTGATCCATGATGACCCAGACAGAATCATTCTTAGTGGGTGTTAAAGGCAACCCACTAACGAACTCCATCGTTACTCGCTCCCACTTCCACATTGGTATCTTTATCGGCTACAGCGACCCCGAAGGTAACCTGGCCACTAGTATAACTCTCACAGATCTTGGTACATTTTATTCCCGCTGGGATGCATAGCGTAAGGGCTACAATGAACCTCCCTCAAAATCGAGTGTCTCAAATCCTCATTATTCGGCACACAGATTCGACCGCAGAGACAGAGTATCCCATCACTGTTAACCCTAAAATTAGTAGTATCTCCATTCTCAACTTGACGAAACCGCAACTCAAGCAATTTTTCCCCTATCCCTTTACCTCTGATATGATCAATCCATACAGGCCTAACCTAAAGTTTTGCTAACAGACTCCTATCATTGAATAAACTGAGTCGAGCGAACATCACTCTGAGATCTGTCATAGCCCTACGACTCAAATCATCTGCCACCATATTGGCCTTACCAGGATGGTACTCGATGGTGTAGTCATAATCCTTAAGCAGTTCAACCCATCTATGTTACCTAAGGTTTAACTCCTTCTGAATGAGGAGATACTAGAGGCTTTTGTGATCAGTGTAGATAGAACAATTTTCACTGTACAGATAATGCCTCTAGATTTTTAGAGCGAAGACTCCCTCCGCCAACTCTAAATTTTGCATCGGATAGTTAGCCTCATGCGTCTTGAGCTGATGAGACACATAAGCTACCACTTTAGCATCCTGCATCATGACGCAACCCAGACCCACATGCGATGCATCACTATATACGACGAAGTCCTTCCCAGATTCACACTGTATCAGGATCGGAGCCTGTGTCAAAATAGATTTATGCTTCTTGAAGCTCTCTTGTTGCTTATCAGTTCAGACAAAGTGAACTCCCCTACGCAGAAGCTTGGTCAATGGTGCTGCGATCAAAGAGAACCCTTCTACGAAACATCGATAATAATCTGCTAGTCCTAGAAAGCTTCAGATTTTAGACACATTCTTCGGTTGTTTCCAATCCAAACAGCCTCAATCTTATGAGGATCAACACAAATCCTCTCCGCAGAAACCACATGCCCCAGAAAGGTTACTTCTCGGAGCCATAATTCACACTTACTAAACTTTGCATACAACTGTTTCTTGCGAAATGCCTATAATACCACTCGGAGATGCTCATCGTGCTCATCCTCAATATTTGAATACTCCAAAATATCGTCAATGAAGACAACCACGAACCAATCCAGATAGGGCTGGAACACTCGGTTCATCAGATCTATAAAAGCTGCTGGTGCATTCGTCAACCCAAAAGGCATAACTAGGAACTCGTAATGTCCATACCAAGTCCTGAATGCTGTCTTATACACATCGACTTCCTTAAACTTCTGTTAATGATATCTAGGCTGAAGATCAATCTTGGAGAACACAGAAGCCCCTCTGAACTGGTCAAAAAGATCATCTATTCTCAGTAGTGGGTACTTGTTCTTTATTATTAGCTTGTTCAGCTACCGGTAGTTGATACACATCCTCATTGTCCCGTCTTTCTTCTTCACGAACAACACCGGCCCTCCCTATAGAGACATACTGGGACAAATAAACCCTCGGTCTAACAGTTCTTGAATTTGAGCATTAAGCTTTGTAAGCTCATTCGGTGCCATTTAGTAGGGCACAATAGACACCGGAGCTATACCTGTAATGAGCTCAATCCCAAATTCCACTTCTCAGCTCGGAAGAAGTCTTAGTAATTCCTCAGGAAAAACATCCAGAAAGTCCCTTATGGTTCTGATGTCCTTAACCGAAGAGTTCCTAGAATCAGAGACACTGACGTAGGCCAAGAATGCCTTACATCCCTTCCGTACCAACTTTTCTGCCACCAACGCAAAAATCATATTCGTCAAGTAGTCTCAACGTTCCTCAATCACCACCACCTTGTTATCCTCATCGGTTTTCAGAATAACCCTTTTTGTAGCACTGTCCAGACTCATCCGATGCTTAACCAGCCAGTCCACCAGAATCAAATCGACTCCCCGAATAGAAGCTCCATCAGATTGGCCAGAAATACTGTCCCTAGAACCTCTAGCAGAACATCTCTATATAATTTACTCACTCGGATAGACTGCCCCAACGGACTTGTAACAGTTATCTTGCTCGAAGTACTCATAACAGGAATCCCCAAAGTTCAGACATAGAGATAGCTACGTAAGAGTATGTAGAGCCTATATCTATCAATGCAGTGTAGGGTATATTAAAAATTAATAACGTACCTGTAATTACGTCCGGAGCATCACCATCCTCTTGGCGACGTGTAGCATAAACCAGTGCAGGTTGCCTCATCTTAGTCAGTCCCATAGCTCTGCCCGGTGCACTCTGTCCTCGGCCCATGCCATTACCACCCTTGACCTGTCCTCGGCCCCTAGGCAGCTATTGAACTACCCTCTGCGGCTGCACAACACCAGTACCTGTAGCTTGCACCTGATTAGTTCTCAACAGACAATCCTGAAAACGATGCTCAGTCGACCCATATCTCAAACATGCCCCATTTGTCCTCCAACAATCGCCCGGATGGCGTCTACCACAGTGCCCACAAAGCGCCACCCCAGTAGATGCAACAAGAGGCCCAACTCTCACTGGCCCATCAGATCTGGCCTTTTTCTTAGGCCTCACCACAAAATTCGAGGGCTCTGATTCCCTCTTATTCTTTCCTTTTTCATGGTTTTGGAGCTCCGTGCGCTTAACCTCCTCGGTGATTTTCGTCTTATCCATCAGAGCAAAAAGATCACGCTCCCTTTGCAAAGCTATTAGAACCCGTAAGCTATCCCTGATTCCATCCTCAAAACAGACGCATCCCTCATATTCAGTCGCCATATGCCCCGGGCATAACGGTTCAGTCTCAGAAACTCGGCCTCATACTCGACCACTGAACGGTCTCCCTGGGTGAGATTAAGGAATTCACGCCTCCTCGCATCGATGTAGCTGGCTCCCACATACTTATTCTAGAAAGCCATCTTAAAATAATCCCAAGTCAGACGGCCGGGCTGAGTGCTCTCCTTAATAGTCAGCCACCACTGGTAAGCCTCCTCGCGAAGCAAGGAAACATCCCCCTTAAGCTTCTACTCAGTAGTAAAGTCCAAATCATTCATGTTTTTTTCTGTGGCCTCCAACCAATATTCGGCTATATTAGGGGCGACTCCAATGACACCCTTGAATAATTCAGCACTATTGGACCGAAGTCGTTCCGTAACCGATCCACATTCCCCAAATCCAGTGTTGGGTCCAGCGACCCTCTCTAAAATCTGTAGCATGGCTCGAGATAGTGCGTCATCCCCAACCTCACTTTCATGAGACCCAGTCTCTGTAGCAGGTGATATTGGCGTCTCGCTCGTATCCAAATTGGACAGATTCTCAGATGCGGAGGACTTAGCTCGAGCCCCCTACGACCTCTACCACGGCCTCTAATACCCCATCCGCGGATACCTTGTGCGCTCATTGTAAATTTGAAGTTTATCTGTATTAACAGTTTTATGCATTAGTTTCAGTTCTGATATTTATTAACAAATGTTTTATGCAGATCAGTATCAGAAATTCATAGTTCGTTATCACAAATCGCAGTTTTACTACGATTTTCAATTTCGCTACAGTTTTCAGTTTACACTACCTAAAGTGTTTTCAGTGTAGTATACTACCTAAGGTTGTTTCAAGCATGCAAGTACTATTTCAAACAAATTTAAACAAAGATCAGAACACTTACGGGATCAATGTCGGAGACTTAGTGTACCACATACTCATTCCAAAAATATTTTAAATTATTTAAAAATTATTTCGGAACAACCAATTTTAAAAACCTCAAATCCACAGTCGAGTTTTACAACATTGCTCTGATACCGCTAAATGTAACACCCCAAACCCAGCCTAGACCTTATGACCGAATCTGGTAATGTCACACGATAATGATTTAGAAAATGTAACTACGTTAAAACTATTTTTAGGTATCTTAGGCTATCGTCAAACTCGTCGTTTATTTATTCATTATCCAGTTTCAAAACTTTATACATTGCGGAAGCTTTTAAAATGATTTGCAAGGTCGTATGTATTTTTATAAAACCTTTGTTTATTTTTGAAAACTCGAGTTTTCCTAATTTTAGTCGTAATACCATAATCGTCACAAATCCCATATTTAAAACAAAAATTCGTAGATGCCTTATTACATAAAAATTACCCAGATATAATCAAACCATAATTAAAAATAAAACCATAATAAAACATCCAGAACCGTGGTCACGTCGAGTCCTCCGCCGCACCGATCTGTCTACTGTTGGGGATTACTTGAACAGATTAAACAGAAAAGGGTGAGTCTTTGCAAACTCAGTGTGTAATCCCAATAGAAAACATACATAATAATATCAGATAATAGATGTATATTCACAGTTCGGGTCTGAGCCCATTACAGAAATAGTGTGGACCTTAGCCCACTCAGATACAGAATCAGACAGAATATGCAGAAAATAGAGTCCTACGCACTAGCCTCTACACATCAACTCCGTCTAACCCTACACACCATGTGGGGATAAAATAAACCCACCCAGCCCTACACACCATATTGTATCAAATGCAGCATATAATCAGAAATTTACAGTTGAGCTGCCAGATAACAGGCTTAAGAGCCTTTCAGATACTTCCTCCAATCATAATCAACCTACCCCGATGCAATGCAACATACAAGAATGACATGCTATATGTAATTAAACTCATATATTCAGATCAGTATACATGCTTAGTACAGAAATTAGACAGACGGATCATTCATTTAAGGGTCTAAGTAAAGCTTACCGACCCTACATTAGGTCCATAATTGACTATGGCAACTCGTGCAACCTTATAGAACATTACAGAAAAATGGGCTCACACGCTCATATGGCCTGCCCATGTGGGCCATGGCCGTGTGGATCACACGGCCTGGCCTAAAATCTCACACGTCCGTGTGGTTCATCTGTGTAGGCCCACATGTCATTGTGGCCCACACGACCCAATTGGTTGAGCCCGTGTATTACACACGGCCTTGCCCAGCCATTACACGGCCGTGTGGTGACTAACAGTCTTGCACACGGCCTACCACAGGGGCGACCACATGCCCGTGTGGCGTCGACAATGAGGTTTTTGGCTTTTTCCATGACACTTTATTTTTTGTATTTTCGGGTGCGCACCTGGTATCAAATCGATGCTAACACAATCTCGAGAAATTTCGAACCTATAATTGACGCTACAAATCTTGAAATTTGCCTATAACCATGGTTTAAAGAAATCCATCATTCCAACAAGAATCAACACAACCACTTAACACTTACCTCCAAATGATCAGCAGGAACTTTACAACCTCACACCGTTAATGGCTAATCTCTACCCCTTTTATTAACTCTTAACAATCAAAATAACCACTTTTCTTAAGTCACTTATCCACGATCATAACCAGTATACAACATAACAAAACTTACCGATCACATCGACGTCGTACCGAACCAAATGAATTAATGGAAGAAGAAACCGAAAGAAAATAGAAAAGGTGAGGAAGAGTTTTGGTAACAATGGGAGCAAAAGGAAGGGTGTTGGCTAAAAATTTCAAAAAAAGAAGTAGAGTAATCAGGAAATCAATAACCCCTCCACAATCCATTATTTTTCTCCTAAACTCCCTACAACGAGATTTTCAGTCCAACACAAACATTTTGGACGTAACAGACAAAAATAATGCTTACACAAGGATTCAAACTTCAGTCCCCTTGCACAATAACACTCCACTTAGCCACCAAACCAGCAGGCCCATTCTTATAATTACTTACACACTTTTACTTACAAGCTTGCTAACTAGAGTTTGGGCTTTATTCATAAAAAAAACCAAAATTTGCCAAAGTCGAGGCTTGAACTTGAGACCTCACACACACACACCTAGAACGCATAACCACGGAAACAGATATAGATTTGTCACAAAATTACAAAAGCCAAAACTTAGGAAAAACCAAGGCGTTATAGAATCACTGTTATTATAAATATGCATGATATGTGAAAATATATATTTATTGTATATGAAATTATGAATGTACGTACAACATACCTTGTGAAACCTCAAAATCAAAACCATGATAAGTATGTCATATATTACTGTAATAAGTAGTTAAGGGCATGATATTATTATTATATTAGTCTATTATAAGCATGTTATTCAAATCCATTTTAATTTGTTACGAGTTACGTTATATTGTATTGCATGGGGCGGAATGCTTTGAAAAGGTCGAAGTTCTGGGAATTTATTAATTTGCAACTTTGGTGGTTATCGTAGCTTTCATCTTCATTTATGTTGTGTTTTCACAACCATCTAGCAGTGTATTAACATGCAACACCGGTGGTTCGCCCACCCATTATCTAGTAGCTCTTATCTGCAAACATGTTGTGTATTCACAACCATCTGGCAGTGTATTAACCTGTAACTTTATGGTTTAACCACAACCTAGAGTGTAGGGATGGATGAGTTTTAAGGAACTATAATTATGGTGTGTAGTGGTGGGTTAGGATCTTTTATGTTAAAATATGAAACTATGTTGCATTCACAAAGCATGTGCAAATGAATTTGATATTTCTGAGAGGATATATATGTATATAAATATATATGTATAATGTTGATTTGTTAATCCGATATTCTAAATCTGCTATTACAATTTTTTATATGTGATGAGATTTTATATGCTAATTAGTTGCACTGATTATCTTGTGATGGAATTCACATTGAGCTTCATAGCTCACTCTATTTTATTTTTCGTCTTTTTAGATAACCCACTAAGTTAAGATGCGGGCACGACATCCAGAAGGTCTCGTCTCGATTTTTATTTTATAAATTTATTTTAGGCTCATTATTTGATTTATTATTATTTAAAGACTGTATTATTTTATTTCAAAATGGAACTTAAGATTTGGGATTATTTTTATTTTTGCATGACATTAATATTTAAGTTTTAGGATATTGAGTTATGATTATTAATTAGTATGCATGAACCTCAGTTTTCATTAAAAATAAGTAGATATCACTTTTCTGTTGCTAAATCATAATTAAGATTTCGGGTAATAAATAAATTGGTAATTAACTAAGTTTTCTTTCAAAGATAAGCAAATGTTTTAAAAAGACTGTGTTTGAAACTTTGATAGCCTACAGGGTCACTTCGGTGGCTAATGTAACCTTTTGAATTCAGATTTAACATCTAGGCCGAGTTGAGGAGGTCACATTTGGTGGTATCAGAGCCTAGGTTTCTAAACTCAGAGTATAGAAATTTGATTGAGTTTGCATGCATGCATAAAAAATGAGTATTTTGCAAAAAAATAATGCCATAAGTTTTTGAAAAATTAATTTTCTGCAAGAAATTAAATTTGAGACTCCGATGTTGGTTCTATTTAGTCATTGTTATTGTAAAACTTTAGATAAATTGCAAACTTTAGATTGTGAACATTTAGGAAGATAACTAATGCTTGAACTTTTGTTTCAAAACTATAGAAATACTTTAGCTTCTTAAACTTTCACGAATAAAATGAACACCTAAGGTAAACGTGGTAAGGGTAGGCCGCGTAGGGCTGCACCTGTAGAACTGCCAAGTGATCAGGGTGAGAACACAATTTTTGAGGAAGAGTATGTTAAGAACTCCACCGCTAATGGCAGCGGAGGCTATGAAAACGATGATGACACCGTGTCTCATACAATGCTAAGACTGTTGCAAAGGGTTGTCGGAGCCCAAACTGGATCAGGGAGTCATGGATCTATTTCAGAGAGACTTTGATAAAACCAGGTTGAGACTTTTAAAAGCGTTGTTGGTACAACTCCCACTATGGCAGAATATTGGATAGAGTCGGCAGAAAGAATTCTAAAGGATTTAGACTGTAATCTGGAGCAAAAATTGAAAGGCAATGTGCCTTAACTCAGATGGGAGGCTTATCGTTGGTGGCAATCTATGGTAAAGGGTACATAGGCCTTTTTATTCATAAATTATTACTCCATGTTGTATATTAGCATTCCATCATATTTCATTAAAATCACTTCAAAGGTCGCGTTTAATTTTTTTCCTTTATCTATAATAGGCCATTTTATTATATTTCAACTAAATAGCTCGCATCGTTTAGGTTTTATAATCGCTATTATTCAAAGAAAAGAAATTTTAAAAAAAAGGCAATGTTTCTTTTTTTTTTTTTTTTTGGAAATTTGAGAAGTTGTACCCTAACTTATGGAGTTTCGATTAACAACCTTCTCAATTTAAAATACCTAAGTTCTAAATAAAAATTGAAGGCAAGCTTATTCTCGGGGGTTCAAATATCGCATCCTAACTTACGATATGTGCCCTTATTCTCCGGGGTTCAAATGTCGCATCCTAACTTACGATATGTGCCATATTGTTATCATGGGACGAGTGGGCCTTTGATGCTCGTTTCAATTTATTCAAGCATTTTATTAATTAACATTAATAAAAAAGGATCGTATTTTAAATTCTTTTCGAGTTTTCAACTTTCAACATTAGGACATTAATTAATCAATTAGGTACCAATTTTGGGCATTACGAGGGTGCTAATCCTTCCTCGTGCGTAACCGACTCCTGAACCCATATTTCTGAATTTCATAGACCAAAAACATTGTTTTAATAAATCAAACCGTTTATTAAAAACAACCATCTTACGAGGTGATCCGATCACACCCTATAAAAAAGGATTGGTGACGACTCCTGTTTTTTGTTTTCATTTTTAAAAATCAAAGTCGACCCCGTTTTTTACAAAAAAAGAAATGGTTTCGACAAGCTTCATACATCTTTTTCTCAAAACTTTCAGCTATCATAGGAGTCAATTTTGGCTGCCCCCAGAAGTACCAATGCATTGGATGAACTGGGTGATGCAATAAGCCAAAAGGATCGATGGGGTCTCTCCGTTGGCAATCTGATCAATGTAAGGCTTGATATCTTCGTAAGTAATAATGGGAACCCTTGTTTTGAAGCTTTCCTTGTCGGGTTGGCCATTGGGGAAGAATCTATTTAGATAATCTGTTCGTGCATTGCTCTTCAGTATCTCCTCCAACACTTGTTATTATAGTTTATGAGCATTGCTGGTTAAATCTATCAAAATTTTCATGACATTTTCATATCCTTTGTCTGTCTCACCATCCATCACAGTTATGGGGAGAGTGAGATGAACAAAGAAGAAATTGGAAAGAAAAACTTGAAGAAATTGAAAAAAGAAAATTTTAGAATAAATTAATTCGTTTCTTAATTGGAATTTATCTAGATTGCATCTATCAAAAGTTAGCTACACAAATTTATAGGTCTTTTCACTGTTTTTATAAACATTTTTTTAAAAATATTGTATATAAAAACATATAAAAATAATAAAACACTCTTAAAATAATATAATATATCTTGTAAAATAAAAATATTTTAATCATTACTCAATTGAGTTGGTGCTTATTAAAATATGACACAAACTTAATGAAAAGTTTAATATATAATATAAACTAATTTTCTTACCTGTCTAAGTGTTATGGGTTGCGCATAAAAACCCGTAACCATGACACATTTTTGTGATACATCAAATTCAGGGGCGACCATTTGATCCAACTCAGTGTCGAAATAGAGCCGTCGGATGGATAAAAAGAAAAACTCAAAAGTACTAATATTAAGAGAGAGAAATAATATATAATTGCATAAATTTAGAGACTGTAGGTTTGGTGAATTATCACTGTAGGTTTGGTGAATTATCCTTTCATGAAAAGATCGTTTGTCAAGTCCATGCCTGCAATTTCACCCTGCAGGATTACCTCAACAATGTTTGATTAATCCTCAAACAGTGCAGCTTAAGACATAGTTTTGGGGCTGAAAAACTTCCCCACCATCCCTGAATTCAATATCTTTATGGCTTCCTCAGATTTAAGGCAACAAGGTGGCTTGTATTGGGAAATGGAAGCTCCCTTTGATATATAGAAATCCATGAGTTCATCAAAGCTTCCACGTTTAACCACCCTTAGCTCTAAACCTGAAATTGCATCACCTTTCCTAAGTGATTTATATGTAAAATCAAAGGATTCTTCCACTATACAGCAGCATTGTTCCATTATCTTGACATCAAGTTTTGGTAAATCTTTGCTGTCTTTCATCTTCAGCTCCCAAAATAATACATATCGACCAGGTGTCGACGAGGTATCGGAATAGCTACTGTATGCAGTCAACATGATGCCAAATGGCTCGAGGATGAGTTTTGCATTCGTAATTGCTTTCGAAAGGTCTTCTTCAGTTGTTTTGTCTGCATCTATACTCAAAACCACATTCTGTCGTTCTACAAATTGAAACTGTGGAGATTTATTATAGAATCCGGTCACCTTCAGAACATCTCCGACTCTGTACCGATATAGACCTGAAAAAGATGATTACAACACATTTAGGTGCGCAGAAGAGGTAGTCAATGTGAGACTTTCAACCGTGTCTCTTGATGTAACCGACGTATAGCTTTGATGCCGAGTTAAAGAAACCTACCTGCCAAAGTTGTGACAACAACTTCGTAGTATTGACCAAGCTTCACATTCGCAAGATCTACCGGTTTGTCTATAGTCCTAGTTTCTTGAGCCTTTCTTCCACCATCTTTGTTCACAGGGAGAAATTCGAAGTAGGCCGTATTTGGGAGAAAGGTATAAGAGACGTCAAAGGGATTGCTTAGGGGTTTCAAATTGATCCCAAAATAAGCTTCTGAAGATACATAACTTGGTGAAACTAAAGGGATCCCTCCTCCATAAAATTCAAGTAATGGAATATATTGGCTCATGCTACCTGTACAGACGGAACTAATATACTTGATTTTAGGCCAAAGTTTCTTAATGATCCCTTCCCAAGATTTATCTTCACATATTTGTTGAATCAAATCAGCCAATTCGGGGTTTGGCCTAGTAAGGATCAATGACATGGCAGTTTTGCATCCAGGGTCAATAATCCAATCACTGAGGTAACCTGTTCTAATGTTACAACATAATTCTCTCCAATAATCTTCTAAGAACTTGATGGTCCTTGCCAAAACTGATGCAAAGCTTGAAGCTAACCGTACGACCTTGTCGCGCTGTAGTAAACCGGTAAGCAATTGGCAAAACATACTTTGCTTGTTGTCCAAACATAAGATGGTCTCAATAGGACTTATGCAAAACTTAGCCAGTCTAGTTTTGAAGATATTGGTCTTGGAATAGAATGTCACGTAGGGCGATGCCACTAATCCAGATGGAGTTTCCATATCTGGTTTGCTAAAATATAGGGACAATGATTTGCCTTCGTCCGGGACACTAAAACATCTGCCAAGAGAAAGGAAAAAACATCAATTAGTTGTTTGTTTGATTATGTGTATGGTAATTGCGGATATAATAGTTATTGCTGCTAATACTGTATAGGAAAAAACACATGAAGTAAAGATCTTAGTATCGATTTACGACTGCTATTGATACTTCACTGTAATTACAGCTAATGAAATTACTTACTTTTTCATCACAATGTCAGCCAGAAAATGATGATAGCACCCTTTCTCAAAACTTTCAGTTGTGATAGGTATTAACTTCTGCCGCCCCCCAGAAGTACCAGAACTGTATCCAAAATTAATGGTTTACTTTGAAAGGGAAAAAGGTTTAATTCTAAATTTCATCCCTCTACTTTACAAAAATCAGTTCCGCTATTTTAATTTTCCAGAATTTGATTATATATACCTTCGGAGGAACTGGCTGATGGGATCAGCAA
This sequence comes from Gossypium bickii, assembly GCA_025503065.1. Lineage (NCBI taxonomy): Eukaryota > Viridiplantae > Streptophyta > Magnoliopsida > Malvales > Malvaceae > Gossypium > Gossypium bickii. The sequence continues at coordinate 126,792,824 of CP106711.1, forward strand.
AAAGGATCGACGAGGTCTCTCCATTGGCAATCCGGTCTATGTAAGGCTTGATATCTTCATAAGTAACAATGGGAACATTTGCTTTGAAGTTTTGCTTGTCTGCTTGGCCACTGGGGAAGAATCTGCTTAGATATTCTGTTCCTGCATTTCTCCTTAGTATTTCCTCCAACATTTGTTCTTGTAGTTCATGAGCATTGTTGGTTAAATGTTCCAATATTTTCATGCCATTTTCATATGTTTCTTTTATTTCTGACTCACCAGCCATCAGAGTTGTTGGCAGAGTTAGAAGAATGAAGAAGAAAATCGAGAGGAAACTCAAAAAAGAAAAAGAGAAGGATAGAACTTATTGCTTACTTGAAATTTTGGATTATATTAACCAAATTATATCATATATATTAATAAAGTGGTTCCCAATCATCTTTCCCCTATCCCATAAAATAGTTTTTTTTCCGATCAATATGGCACACAAGTTCCCATAAAATAGTTTTTTACTCAAATGCACATGGCAGACAAGTTCCCATAAAATAATTTTTTTCTCCAATGCACATGGCACACAAGTTCCACTTGTTGTCCCCATGTTGATAACCGATAGCCTATTTTGCACCGGCAACAATGAAGAAATCGGAGAGGAAAACTTGAAGAAAAGGATGAAGTTAAAAAAAAGAGTTGATTTTATGATTTTTTTTTAAAAAATCGTTTGACATATTTATAATTTTAAACAATATTTTTTTAGTTTCAAAAAATTAATAATATATTTTAAATTTTTAAAGACTTTTCTGTATTTTTAAAATTTTTGATAACTTTTTTTTTTCAAAATTAGCATTTAAAAAGTTGTGAAAGGACCAAATTAGATATTAGCCATTGATTTAATGTGCCAACAACTCTTTCGTTAAGGCTGTAACGGGTGTTAACGGATAACCAACCAAAATGTTATAATTCGATTGCATTAGTGACAAAAATGTAACATTTCATAGTTTAATGACAAAAAATAAATAAAGTTGAGTGACTATTTTTGTAGTTTACCTTTTTCAAATACAACTTGAATTAGGTAATAAATATATTTTTATAAATTGATATAAGAAACAAATGATGTTTGGTTGGAATGATAAAGCAAATTTGATGAAAATCATAGTCAATATGAACAACACCCCCATAATATATAGGGTTAGTTGAAATAAATCACCAAGAAATGAGTTAGGCTTGATGGTTAAGTAGTTGGTGCACCCCCTAGAAGTCTTAGGTTTTATCCATATTTATCTCATTTTCTTTCCTTTTTATTTTTAGCAGCCTAATAGGGGTGAGCAAAATCTGATTTTATTCAAAAAACTCGATGAAAAATTCAAATTTTGAATTAAATAGTTTAAGTTATTTGAGTTAATCAAGTTATTCGGATCAACTCGAATAAAAAAATCAAGTTTTTAGGTTTAACTCGAATATAAATTACACAATTCGAGTTATCCGAAAATCTAAATAAGAAAAGGCAAAACTATGTCATTTCGATGAATGTTTACCTTTTATAAAGTTAAAAGTCAAAACCCTTAAGTTAAAAGGCAAAACTACGTTATTTTAATAAATGTTTACTTATTAAGTTAAAAGGCAAAATCATTATATTAATTATGTAGTTAATAATCATGTACTTCATGTACTAGTTAAATAATCGGTCCATGTATACGCAACATTAAGTATAAATAATAAGATTCATTAACTCGACTTGACTTGATTCAATTTGATTTGAAAAAATTTCAAACTAAGTTGGGTTGCTAAAATAGGCTTCGTCAACTCAACTAACTTGAAATTTTTTGACTCGATTCTACTCGACTTGATCGAATACTAATCACTACAACTTAATGGTTTAGCTCTCTCTTTTTCCTTGCATTCAAAGTTCAAGCCATGCCTTTCTCCCCCATCTCTCTTTTATTTTTGGCAAAAGGGGTAAATTTTGGAAAAAAATCATGCCATAAGTTTTTTAAAAATTGATTTTCTGCAAGAAATTAAATCTGAGACTCTAATGTCGTTTCTATTTTGTCATTGTTATTGTAAAACTTTAGATAAATTGTAAACTTTAGATTGTGAACATTTAGGAAGATAACTAATGCTTGAACTTTTGTTTCAAAACTGTAGAAATACTTTAGCTTCTTAAACTTTCACGAATAGAATGAACACCTAAGGTAAACGTGGTAAGGGTAGGCCGTGTAGGGCTGCACCTGTAGAACTGCCAAGTGATTAGGGTGAGAACACAATTTTTGAGGAAGAGTATGTTAAGAACTCCACTGCCAATGGCGGTGGATGCTATGAAAACCATGATGATGCCGTGACTCATACAATGCTAAGACTATTGCAAATGGTTTCTAGAGCCCAAACTGCTCAGGGAGTCGTGGTTCTATTTTGGAGAGACTTTGATAAAATTAGGTTGTGACTTTTAAAAGCATTGCTAGTACGACTCCCACTATGGCAGAATATTGGATGGAGTCAGCAGAAAGAATTCTAGAGGATTTAAACTATAATCCGGAGCAAAAATTGAAAGGTAACGTGCCCTAACTCAGATGAGAGGCTTATCGTTGGTGGCAATCTGTGGTAAAGGGTACGTAGGCTTATTACATAAACTTGGAGTATTTTCAAGAGGCCTTCTAAAAGAAGTATGTTGACACGAGGTATGTGGGATCCCACAGGCTCTAGTTCATTAAGCTGAAACAATGAGACAAATTCGTGATAGAATATGAGGCTGAATTCCTGAGGCTCAACCGTTTTACCCAAGGCATTATTGCCACATAACATGACAAGTGTGTGATGTTCGAAAATGGGCTGCATTTTGACCTCAAGATTCAGGTTGCTCCATACCAAGAACGGGTGTTTGAGACCCTAGTGGAGAAAACCAAGATTTTGGAGGAGATAAAACTTGTGGAACGGGAAAAATGGGTAACCTTATTAAGTACGTGCACATGAAACAAATGATTTTAGAAAATAAATTTAAAGTGTAGTTTTACTACAAGCGTACAGGTTAGTTGCATTATTTGTAGTGTTACAATGGAAAACTGAAGCATTCCAAGGATTGAACCTAAAGGAGATGGCGATTGAGTGATAAATAGTGTACGCTATAGAGTTTAATTGACTACTTAAATGATTTTAAATTACATAAAACCATAACAAGAAAGTTTTGCAAGAAAATTAATTATGCTAATCTAGGGACCAAATTGTAAAGAGTACAAAACTAAGAAATTAACCAACAAATGACTAACGGTGGTTGGTTGATTTCGATGTGGTTCGCCAGTCCTCAAATAAGGGACTTAAATCACTTAAATTATCAAGTGGCTTTTATTTTATCTCTTGATCTCAATTTTAGCAACTTAGACAAATTAATTCAATTTATCTTTCGATGTCATTGGTTAATCCAGGACTAATGAACTGGTGCACAATAAGATTACCTATCAAATTCACTTGTGACATTCATATTGTGGCATACCTAAATCCTGAGTGGATGGCGAACTATGTATACGTGACTCGTACAGTTTGATATAAGTAAAAGCTTGTGTTCAAATAGACAAGGAACCAAAAGTTGGTGATTTGGGTGTGCAACTTTTGTAGTATGTAGTGTCATTCAAAATAGTGGAATGCATAGCCCAAAACATGGGTAATGATATCCTCTCATGAGCATTACATGGTTGTTGAAAAGTAAATGTGGCCACGGGGCGTCTGTCTTTGTGATGAATGACATTATCACTATTTGATAATGATTGACTTTTCATGAAGGATGATGTAATGGTTACCATGAGATAAAATAGATAATATTGGGAGAATGGATATTATCCCAAAGAGATCAAGGATACCCTATAAGGGTAACATACTTAAGATAAGGTCATTGGACGAACACTAAGTAGTTACTTGCGTAATGGTATGTCATTGGGGAGAGCTTAGTCATGATACTATAGTGGAATAACTGTGACTAAATGATTTTATAATTAATAGGCAAAAAGCCAAAACTTAATTATAAATCATTTAAGCCTCAACTACATATGTCCAATCGGTCCCTTCGCTAGCTCGCTGAAACCATAAATGAATTGCTTGTTTGAATAAAAATGAATAGAATGAATAGGAAAAGAGAAATGTGAAACATTCAGGAATGATTATGGTTTTCTCTGAAATGGAGAAATGGAATCATTTGGAAATGAATGTAGGTTTCCAAAAATGGAAATGGAAATTTGCAATCCTATATAAGATTACTTAAAAAATAATGTAAGAATGAGTTTATTTTTTTGGACTGTTTTAAAGCCCAGAAATGAAAATAAACCATTTGGTCATAATGAACATGTTAGTTTGTGACATACTGAACGAATTTTCTCGAAATTTTATCGAGGGTAAAATCGTCAAAATTTTACGGGATGTAAAATCATCAAAACTTTACTAGAGTAAAATTGAGATTAGAAAATTATTTAAATGTAACTATTAAAGTTTATTTTGGGAAATAGAAAAAATTGGATTAGGTTTGATCACATTACAGAGTAATAGGTTAAAAAGGGGCCTAGAAAGTACTCGTAATAGGGCCCGATGTGAGAGAGGTCCAAAAGCCCTCATATAACATGAATGAGGCGGCAACCCTAGTAGAGATACAAGGGTGGGACGTTCACCCCTATCCTACTCTAAGTAGGATGTTATTTTTTTTGTTTAAAATAAATCTTTACAACTCTACAAGGGTTTCACCTTCTCTTTCTATAAATAGCTGGCACCGGTAGAGCTATTGACACAACTTTTAAGAGATTGTTATTATGCAGGAAAATAAAGAGAGTTTATTCTCAACTTTTAAATATATTTTTCTAGAATAACAATTTTATCGGTTTCTATTAAAGAAGAGAGAATTTTCATTTTCACCCCAAAAGGAAAATCTTTTCTAATTATGTGTTTTGCGTTAATTGGTTCGAGCTCACACTCAAAGTAGTTCGTGGTATGAGAATAGCGGATAAGATCGTTTGGTTGAAAGCTGAAAAACATCAAGAATTTGCTTATTCGAAAACACAGGTATGTATTCGGTTAAGGTTTATTTCTATAAAGTTTAAAATTTTAATTTCCTGCTGTACAAGAAAATCGAATTGTTTTTCCAATTTTATAGCCTCAAGGATGAAAATGGTCAAGCAGGGCCACATAGTACATTATGGTGACAATTGACCTATAACGGTCCTGCCACTTGGCCGACCACACGGAACCTAGTACTATCGACTATGTAGCAGTCCAAGACAAAAGGTGACCCTCTATATAAGCCCTCTGCACGAGGGACTAGGCATCTCTCCTACATCCCCAAGAAAGACCTTAAGTACCAACTAAGCCTTCTCCACTTATCATTTTCCTTCTCTTTTTTCATAGCTTGTAACACCCAGACTTGATGGGTCTTGAGTCTGGGCGAGTAGCCCAAAAAGGGAATCTGATTAGCACAATTCTATCCACCCAATTGACATTTTCGGCACACTCATAGGGTGCATAGCCAACAATAGGATGTAAATTAAGGAAAGTTCTCTTAGAAGTGTGTGTATGTGTAAAAGGAGAGATTGGGAAAGATATTAAGGGTACTTAGGTTATAAGGGATGGCGCTAAAGTTAAGGTACGCCTAGTTTATCTAGTCAATGTATTGGTTACGTGCCTGCAAGATAGTGAGGAATGAACGATGTGTCAAATCAAATATATGAAAAGATTTTGGATTCTTGTATATGTTTCACTACAGGTGTAAATCACTAATAAGGGCAGTTTTGAAAGTTAGTAACACGTGTCAAGTTCCACTATGAGAACAATAATTTATATATATATAGTAAGCCTCTGAAGAAAGAAAAGTTATCTTTTTCCTTTTGTTTGAAGACACTATTTTTAACTGCTATGGAGTTGAATAGGAATCTATCTTGCTAAACTAAAATGAAGGATCAGGGTTTCTGCATAAGGGTTGTTGTCTTATCCCTGGTAATTATTCTAGACTCACATGTGCCTTTTTGTAAGAGTACATCTGTTTATATAGTCGTGAATAGAAAAATGAAGAAGAAAGACCTTGTATGGTGGTTATTTGGGTTTCAAAAGAAAATAAATGTTATGGGAATGAGTTTTGATGGTATACATATGTCTTATAAGCAGTGATTTCTAAGAGTTCGAGGATGGATGTTTGGACCTAGAGATTAAGATATTGTTCGTGGATATCAGGTGAGTCCCTAAAATAACTCTTGCATGTATAATAAGCCTTTTAGGAATTTCTATGCAAAGTGATAAAAATGTGAAAGTTAAACTAGAAAAGTATGAAGTGAAGATTATAATGAGAATTGTATGATTTATGAACCTACAATGCGTTGACTAAGTATAGGACATGAATCTGAATAATTATGGTATGTGTGTATGAGTATGAAAGCATGAATATTTCTATCATGACCAAGTCATTATATGATGGGTCTACGTATGGTGAGTCTGTATCTGTTTCCAAAGTCATCTAAAGGGGTCCGTTAGGACTTTAAACACGAATCTCTGAAAGGAAAAGTCCATGGCCATGGCACCACAATGAAAAGGACTATATCGTGCAAGATCATAGCTAGGCTATGACATCATATGGGAAAATTAAAAGAAGGTTATTACCAAATTTGGTTCACTGTGCCCCAAGACAATGAAGGGAAAACCTTATGAAATGTAAGTCTAGGCAAATATCTATCGCTTAAAACACCCAAAAAAGATTGTAAAGCCCCAAATTTGGGCCTAGAAGGAATTGGCCTTGAGTGTGGGATCAGCTAGGAGACTGCACATAAATATTTATGTGTGCAATAAAATGACACAAATTGCTTGTTTGCTTTGATGGTTAAGTGATTTAGGAGTGTTTGGGAGTGTCTGAGAAGTCCTGGGTTCAAGCCCTGCCTTTTGCAAAATTTTTGGTTTTTTCTCTTCAATGAACCTTGGCCTTTAGCATGTAGGCTTTAAGAATATTTGTGTTTAAAATATGACACATAAAGAGGCTGTTGGTATAATGGTTGTGACGTTACAAGTGTGGCAATGGGTCTGAGGTTCAATTCTTGGGATGAAAAATAGTGTATTTTATTTTGCAGCATGGATCGGCCAGTGGTTGTGTTACAGTGAAATTCTGATGGAAGAGTTGTGGAGAGATAAGAGGAGTGATTCAAGGAGCGATATGGGGAGTGATATGGGGAGAGGTTTGTGGAGAAAAGTTAGGAATTTGAACTGTGTGGGATGTGTAGTGCCGAATTGGGAGTGCTAATACTCAGAATTTCGACAAAGGTAGCTTTTGAATATAGTTCTGGTTTCGGTCTTCTTTCTTTTGGGCATTTTACTTCTTTTGTGTTTCTTTCTGGCTGAATGGATGTTGTTTCTTGGTAATGTAAAATCATTTTGGTTAATTCCTAGTAAACAAGTACCTCTTTGTACCTTTCGGGTTTCTTTCCTCTGCTATTCTCATTTTGCCGAAAGTTTCAATTACTGAAACCTCTCCTTTTCTCTTCTCATTCACATATTTTCCCTTTACTGAAACCATTCTTCTCCTCTTAGTTCTCCTTCATTTTTCCTTTTTAACCAAATATAGTCTCCTTCTTCCCTAATATTCTATTCTTCCTTCGGTCTTCTCTGAGCCGACCATCCTTTCTTCTTCCCTTTCGGGTTCTTGTTTGCTACTCGGTGTTTGGTGGGTTGTTTCGGTGCACTGGGGGTAGTGGTTCGGTCTTGTTGGAGTTTTAGCAAATCAGTGGGGAGAGTTGGGGTAAGAGATCCTGAGGAGCGAAATAGGGCAATGATTATTCAAGTCATTAAACTCTGTCTCTCGTTAAGGGTAAAATCACTACCATACTCTTAGATTAGGCCGGATATTCCTGTGGTTGGTGACAAACTGTAATTTACACATATTTTAACCCCATGCTAGGCTTAATTTTTGATGAATATTCATTATATTTGATGAATTCGATACTCCTAATCCTTTAAATTTCATGTTTTATATTCAGGAGCGCTTAGGAGTCGAAAAGAATGAGAAACGGGCCAAAAAGGGACAAAATGGGCCTACATGGCCTGGACCACCGCACACGGGCAAAACCATACGGCCGTGTGTGCTAAGAAGATCGAACAAGGCCTGGGTTATCGACCACGGGCGTGCTACACAGGCGTGTCCCTACCGAAATTAGGCTGAATTCTATTCAGATTGAGATATTTGTGGGCCAAAAAAGACATCTCGAAGCCTATATAAACACCCTAGGAGGCAACCTAAAAAGGGGGGCGTCGACTAGAGGTCGAGAGTTCGATAGAAGGCCTCTGTCAGAGGCCGAGGGGGTAAAGCCAGAGAAGGCTGAATTGTGGGATTTACTCAAAGACAGCCAGTTGATTCATCTCAAGAAGTCAGAATCATACTCAAGACGGAAGATCTTCCCTTCAATTTCCTTTAGGGTTTTTCTTATGTTTTGTTTTATACTTGCTTCTAAGATGTATTCTTTTATAAACATGAACTAAACCCCTCAAATACCTGAGGGGGATGAAACCTAAGACGGATCTTGTTATTGTTTTCTAAACTATATGATAAATACTTGATTTGTTCTTAATTATGTGTTCTTAATTCTTGCTTTGATATTTCAGGATATTGATTCAAGTATTGATGTGCTTAGGCAGTGGGGCAAAAGTCCCTGTTTAAGAGTAGATCTAGCATAGTTGAGCGGAGTTGATCATACTCCTAGAGATAGGACGATGAAAATCTGCCGGATTAGGGTCAAACCTAATATCGGAGTCTATAGATCGTGTTAATGCAACACTAGGGGTTTTAATTAGAAAGAGATTTCAATTAATCAACCTAGAGTTAGACGTTAGTAGCCTCGAGAGAGGTATTAATATAAATTAGGGAATTCTACGGATCAAGTCAAGTGAATAAATAAATGCAGTTCGAGTTAAATAATAAGTGAAGTCTAGGTGGATTCTTCCTCGGGTATTGTCTTAATCAATTGGTTTTCCCAAAAGTATTTCCCCAATTCATTCTCTGTGTCCTAGAAACTTTAGCTTAGTAATTAGTTAGTTTTAGATTAAAACAACAATTCCTTTAATTCTTAGGCTAAATAATAGAAAGATAGTTATTACTAGTCCTCTTGGTCCTTAAGGATACGATATTTCCAGTCTTGCCATAACTATACTACCAAACGATAGGTGCGCTTGCCTTATTCGTTGTCATAGTTAGTTTGGACATGATCAATTGGTAAGTTAGCAATTGTGGATTAAGGCCACATATTTGATCACTGTTTTGGTAATAAGATCTGTTTTGATACAGATATTCGGCATAGGCGTGTGATCAATCCTGATTGGTGCTCTTAAGAGATTAAAGTTAGTTGTTAAGCAAGGTTGGTACTTGGAGATTTCTCGCGTGATTCCACAAACATGTGTGTATTTGTATACCGTAAGTCATTAGTGTCGTAAAGCTGAAAGAGTGTGTATAATCACACTATCTCCGTTATGAATCGGCAAAAGTTGAAACTTCGACATTTGAGGCCTCACGAGCGTGCGATCACTCGTGTGGAAAAACTGAGCCCACAACTGAGGGCGGTAGATTGAAGAGGCCACTACGAGTGTTCTCGTGCACTTGGGCCGTTATGGGCCTCGTTGGGCTAAAATAGACTGTGTGGGCCCAATGGGCTCGTGGGCCCTACACGAATAAAATTTACAAAAAATGGCAGAAACTGGATTGGGCTATGTAGATCACATAGCCGGGATTGAATTTACAAAAAAAATATTGAGCTTTGAGCCCATTTATGCTGTTTCAACCAAATGGATTATCTGTGTCGCTCGAGGCGACTGTAGGCCTTCGGAAAGGTCGTTAACATTACCGAGAACTCTAGGGATTAAAATGACAAAAATACCCCTAATGAGTAAAATGACCGAAATACCCCATAGGGTAAAATGACTGAGATACCCTCATAGGGTAAAATGACTGAAATACCCCTGTAAGGTAAAATGACTGTAATGCCCTCGTAGGGTAAAATGACCGTAATGCCCCTGTAGGATAAAATGACCATAATGCCCCTATAGGGTAAATGACTATTTTTCCTCTCAATGGTAAATGACTATTTTGCCCCTCGATGATAAATGACTGACTTGTGCTATGATGTGACTGATTTGATGTGATTATATGACTATGGTTTGAGTGACTTTACTATGAATAATATGAATGATTCTGAGCATGGAATACTGTAACACCCCAAACTCGGCCCATAAATTTCGACTAGATCTGGTATGCTACAGGTTGTACATTGAAAACTTTTACTAAGTTGGCTTTAGAAAATCACAAGTTAATTAGACAAAATTTCAAAAAACAAGTGACTTTTGAAAAGGAAACCTTGTATTATTATTATTTCGTATATTTAAACCTTTGACATAGTTTCATAAGTTGCAAATATTAAAAACTACTAGATGAAGATAACCTATGGGGCCTTATTACATAAATATTCCCAAAATAAATAAAACTTGAAGAAAACCAAAAGTAATCTATAGAAGTAAAACTTGATGGCCCCTCGAGTCCGTCTCGGCTCCCATGTCCACGATCTACTACTCATCTGAAAATTTAGGGAAAATAATAGGGTGAGTCACCAAGACTCAGTATGTAAATCCCGAAAACACGTAAAAGGCTTGGGCCCACAAACACATTATGAGCTCTGGCCCATACACAATGGCAACAATCATAATTACATGATAGATAATAATTGATGCATAGCCCAACCCATCCTAGAATTCTATCCTCTACACACCAACCCGTACCAACCATCACACCTTGGGGATTTCTACAATCAACCCACCAACCAGTACACACCATATCGACAGTCATACTGCCTATTCCTTATCAATCAGGAATTTTAACGTGGTTTTCTACCACCGATCACCAAGTGACCTAACATTTCATTTCGTGGGTTTTCTACCACTGATCACCATGTGACCTAACATTTCATTACATAGGTTTTCTACCACCGATCACCATGTGACCAATCATGCTCTTCCCCTTCAACATATCAATATCCCACCCCATGCATACACATAAAGAAAACATCATACATGCTTATACATATTTCAATACACATAGAGATTTCTATGTTTACGTACCTGGCATCCATGCCTAACCCCTTTAGGGTTCCATTTGACTGTCTATACAGCCTCTTTCGGGCTTTTGTTAGCCCATAACATACATATAGACATACATACAGGATTATTAGTGTGTTAGAGATCTACACACCTGATTACTGATAAAACGATACTTTCTATGTCGACGCTATCCTTAGTCGACACAACTGCTATCTGCCTAAGGTGTTGTTCAGAAGCCGGTTCACAACCAAGTGGTCAATCTCGAATGGCAGATACTGCTCGTTTCTTAAATTTAGGGATTCTCTCCTTTGCCTGATCCATATTTAATTCCATCACAAGTCCTTGTCATAACTACTATCACAATTTATGATCGTTAATCCTCATCATAAAGTTAAGATCTTGCATATAATGAGCGAATCTAGTAAAAATCTAGGGGAGATCTTCTTACCTTAAAATCCTGAAATTGGAGACTAATGGTTTTTGGCTTTTAGATCTAGACGACCAAGTTTCCTTCAAATCCCGGAATGCCGCCCAACATAGAACCATTAAACTATTAGCTTTTCGGCTTTTAGCTCTCAAAAACCAAAATAGAACGTGAGAGCTTAACAAAAGTCGACACTTACCTTAACACAGGGGATTCGGCTAGCACTAGAGAGAAGATTCGGCAATGCCAAAGGAAAAGATTAAATGCCGAAAGAATAGACCTATCTCACAAATCAGATGAATAGAGAAAAACTATGGAGATTTCGGCTTTTTTAGAGAAATCGGCTCAAGAGAAAAAGAATGGATACGAGAGTGAAAGGAGAGGTTTCGGTTTTTGAAGAATTTGAAGAAAAGAATTTGTAGAGGGAGAGGCTAAGAATTTCGGCACAAAGAGAAGAGGAAATTAGGGTTTAAATGCCAGAATTAATGAGATATCCCCCCTATTTATAGAAATTTTGGCATCTATTGTTTAAAATCGAAAATCCCCTTCCTGATAACTAAAAGTTAAGCTAATAAAAAGGGAAAATTTGGCACCCTTATCCATGAAGTAGCCGAATTCTTTACTCCTCTAGGTGGTGGATTTTCGGCTATCACCTTGCCTTGTAGATAGCTCCTATCTTTTCTCCTTTTTATCTTCTATATTGTCAATTATAAAATCCATACAAATCCTCCTATTTTTAAGCCTTGTTGCCGTCCACTTCACCTAACCCTAATGCCGAATTTAGCTAACTTAAATTAAAACATTTGGGCTCCATAAAACTTGAATTTTGGGCCCCTAACTCCTTGTGTGTGGCGTCACCCCTTGCTCTATTTTAAGTGCCAAAAATGGCCCAAAACATGGGCTTCTTGAGGCCAAAACTGGGGCCCCTTTAATTGTTAATGACACCACATTCTAATTCCCTTGTAGTGCCACCTTTTGTTGGGCCATAAGCCCACGTTAGTATTTTAAACATAGATACCACCCTTTTAAACCTTATAGTGCCCAAACACAAATTTCACCAAGGCCTTAACCATATCCTGAGCCTAATTTAGACCTCTAACAGTTAAATTAACACATTACACCTGTTCTTCCATTAAACGCATAGGCCCAAAAATTTAGGATGTTACAGTTCTCCCCCCTTAAAGAAATTTTGTCCTCGAAATTTCCAACTAACTATTAATCGTACTACCCAAGTCTCACCACTATGCTTTCGCTACGCACTCTAATTTAATAATATATAAACATTGCACGCATACAGTTTCTATGCCCAAAAATATAACATCCACATAAAACATACCCGACTTAATGGTGATTGAACAATCCCGAGCCTTATGCTCCTCAGACCCGCACCTTAAACACATTCCTGACTTCCTCCAACATTCACCCGGATGACACCTTCTGCAATATTCACAAACCTGAAAGTTTGGAGTACCTTAACATGCTTCACAGAACGAGACTGCAACCCTAGAAAACTACGATCTCTTTTTTTCTTATAGTCTACGCACCCAACCCAAAGTGTTTCACCGATTTCTTTAACCTCCTTCAGTACCTCCCTAACTAGCTGAGTCAACACATCAGTCCTAACACTTCCACGGCCTCGGCCGCGGCATCTTCTTCCTCTTCTAACACTCATCATTGATTCTCGTATTATCTGAATTAGAAATTTTATGAACTATTAATTTCTTTCACTGATTAACTACGAACAATCTTATGGAAAGTAGTTTTAAGAGTGGTTCTTTCGATTTCGAACCTATCTATAGTTTCAGTCTCAAGTTTATCTCCTAATTCTAGAAATCACATACATCAACTAGCATATATCAATCACACAAGTAGCATCCATGCACACACATTTATCACATAAGGGTTTTTTTTCCGTCATTCCTCTACCCAGGGGTATTTCCGTAGTTTTTCCCTATAGGGTATTTTTCAAAATAAAGTATCTTGGTGATTTTCTTTGAATCAGAAGTACTTTGGTACATTTTTTTCCTCTCTTTTTTTTGAAGCAGGGGTACTTTAATTTTGCAAACTGAGTTACTTTTGTAAATCTAGGGGTTTTCGGGTAAATCTATAAAACATGGGTATTTTATAAAATCACAGTTGTTTGGAAATTTTCACAAACCAAGGGTATTTTGGAAATTTTTCCAATAGAAGTGTTTCGAAAATTTTCACAAATTTTGGTAGTTTTACAATTCTAGGGTATTTTGAGAAATTTTCACAAATCAAGTGTATTTTAGAAATTTTACAAAACTTGGGGTATTTTGGTTACGAAATAGGGTGGCTGGTCCTTTTCGGGTTTTAGTTATAGATTTTGGCCCGTCAACAAATCCTTGTGGCTAAGGTGAACAGTCACTATGCACCAGGTAGGATTCCAGCGAAGAGGAGGTGAGTTACTAGGGCTGCTTAAATACCAAGCTCTCCATGAATCCAATCCTAGACATGCGTATGCCTGTTGCCACACCCTAATCCCGCGACTTGTTTACAGGTTTGTTTGGTTGGATTAAGTCTTATGGATTTAGAGAGTTGTTTGAACTAAGCCTAAAGTCCATCAATGTCTACTATACTAACCTACGTCCATTAATCCCATTAAGCCCACATGTAAATCACAACAAGAGTTTAGAATACTTACCTGCATGGATCGGGTGCCAGTAGACTCGAAGGCCATATCTTCATCCAAAACATTTTGCTCAAATTTATATCAAATTTTCAAAACACTACTAAACCCATTTCACAGGCCGAGTTTTGAACTGGGCTCTGATACCAATTTGTAACACCCCAAACCCGGCCCATAAGTTTAGACCAGATCTGGTATGCTACGGGTTGTACATTGAAAACTTTTGCTAAGTTGGCTTTAGAAAATCACAAGTTAATTAGACAAAATTTGAATAAACAAGTGACTTTTGAAAAGGAAATCTTGTATTATTATTATTTCGTATACTTAAACCTTTGACATAGTTTCATAAGTTGCAAATATTAAAAACTACTAGATGAAGATAACCTATGGGGCCTTATTACATAAATATTCCCAAAATAAATAAAACTTGAAGAAAACCGAAAATAATCTATAGAAGTAAAACTTGATGGCCCCTCGAGTCCGTCTTGGCTCCCATGTCCACGATCTACTGCTCATCTAAAAATTTAGGGAAAATAATAGGGTGAGTCATCAAGACTCAGTGTGTAAATCCTGAAAACACGTAAAAGGCTTGGGCCCACAAACACATTATGAGCTCTGGCCCATACACAATGGCAACAATCATAGTTACATGATAGATAATAATTGATGCATAGGCCAACCCATCCTAGAATTCCATCCTCTACACACCAACCCGTACCAACCATCAGACTTGGGGATTTCTACAATCAACCCACCAACCGGTACACTCCATATCGACAGTCATACTGCCTATGCCTTATTAATCAGGAATTTTAACGTGGTTTTCTACCACCGATCACCAAGTGACCTAACACTTTATTTCGTAGGTTTTCTACCACCGATCACCATGTGACCTAACATTTCATTACCTGGGTTTTCTACCACCGATCACTATATGACCAATCATGCTCTTCCCTTTCAACATATCAATATCCCACCCCATGCATACACATAAAGAAAACATCATACAGGCTTATACATATTTCGATACACATAGAGATTTCTATGTTTATGTACCTTGCATCCATGCCTAACCCTTTTAGGGTTCCACTGATTGTCTATCTGACCTCTTTCCGGCTTTTGTTAGCCCATAACATACATATAGACATACATACAGGATTATTAGTGTGTTAGAGATCTACACACCTGATTACTGATAAAACGATGCTTTCTATGTCGACACTATCCTTAGTCGACACAACTGCTATCTGCCTAAGTTGTTGCTCAGAAGCCGGTCCACAACGAAGTGGCCAATCTCGAACGGCAGATACCGTTCGTTTCTTAAATTTAGGGATTCTCTCCTTTGCTTGATCCATATTTAATTCCATCACAAGTCCTTGTCATAACTACTATCACAATTTATAATCGTTAATCCTCATCATAAAGTTAAGATCTTGCATATAATGAGTGAGTCTAGTTAAAATCTAGGGGAGATCTTCTTACCTTAAAATCCTGCAATTGGAGACTAACGATTTTCGGCTTTTAGATCTAGACGACCAAGTTTCTTTCAAATCCCAGAATGCCGCCCAACATAGAACCATTAAACTATTAGCTTTTCAGCTTTTGCCTTTCAAAAACTGAAATAAAACGTGAGAGCTTAACAGAAGTGGACGCTTACCTTAACACAGGGGATTCGGCTAGCACTATAGAGACGATTTCGCAATGCCAAATGAAAAGATTAAATGGTGGAAGAATTGAACTATCTCACAAATGGGATGAATAGAGAAAAACTATGGAGATTTCAGCTTTTTAGATAAATCGGCTCAAGAGAAAAAGAATGGAGAAGAGAGTGAAAGGAGAGGTTTCGGCTTTTGAAGAAATTGAAGAAAAGAAATTGTAGAGGGAAAGGCTAAGAATTTCAGCACAAAGAGTGAAGAGGAAATTAGGGTTTAAATGCCAGAATCAATGAGATATTCCCCCTTATTTATAGAAATTTCGGCATCTATTGTTTAAAACTGAAAACGCCCTTTCTGATAACTAAAAGTCAAGCTAATAAAAAGGGAAAGTTCAGCACCCCTTATCCATGAAGTAGCCGAATTCTTTACTCCACTAAGTGGTGGATTTTTGGCCATCACCTTGCCTTGTAGATAGCTCCTATCTTTTCTCCTTTTTATCTTCTATATTATCAATTATAAAATCCATACAAATCCTCCTATTTTTGAGCCTTGTTGCCGTCCACTTCACCTAACCCTAATACCGAATTTAGCTAACTTAAATTAAAAGATTTAGGCTCCATAAAACTTGAATTTTTGGCCCCTAACTCATTGTATGTGGCGTCACCCCTTGCTCTATTTTAAGTGCCAAAAATGGCCCAAAACATGGGCTCCTTAATATTTTAAGTGCATACACGGCATACTGCATGGGGTTAGGATATTATTATGGAAGAAGTGTACTGTTATTGGCAACTTTGCTACGATCATCGATCATCGCGCACTCTTTGCGCAATATCATATCGATGGCTTTGCCACATATCATCATTCATCGCGACTCTGCGTGTTACATCTTGGCGCCACGTTGCAATATTGGTTAGTGCCGCAACTAGTGCTACATAAGGATTGTAGGGATGAGTGGGTCGATTTAATCCCCACAGGAGTGTAGGGTTGGACAGGAGACGGAGTGCAGGGTTAGTTTGGGTATTTATGCATTGCATATACTGATTCTAATATTGAGATGGGCTTAGGCCCAGGTAGATGTGATATGTGACATTTGATATGGGTTAAGGCCTACCCGAGGCTGATAGGGGCTAAGGCCCAATTGCCACCGTTACTAGAATGGGCTAAGGCCCACACTGTACTGCTACTTTTATAGGGCTCTGGCCGAAACTGATTTTATTTCTGTATACTGACTGTTTCTTTAATAAGGGATTACACACTGAGTTTTTGTAAACTCACCCCGTTAAACCTTTCAGGTAATCTCCAGCATTAGACAGTTCGGAGCTGCGAGGGACTTGGATAGGGCCACAGAACTGCATAAGTTTTATTCTATTTAGCTCATCTACTTAAGAATGAGCATGTTGGTTTGAGTTGTAATAAGGCCTCTATAATTTTTGGATTTTAAATTTGGGATTTGATTTGATTGTGATTTATATCTGCTAGAAGTAGAACACGATTTTCCAAAACAATAACTATTTTCTAACACTACGTTTCTGCAACTCAATTTTTTTTTAAATATCACATTTTCGTAAATCATTTGCTTTAAACTAAGCTTTTACAACAATAAGGTTTTGAAGGTAATAACTTTTTAATAAACCTCAATTGAAAATAAACAAACGCAAACTGAGGTTTTGTACAAGTTTTAAATGACAAGAAGTTTGAAATTTCAAGAAAGAGTTTTCAATGAAAACATGGTTTTTGAAAAACACTTCAATGTGTCATGTCAGATTCGGCCATAATGTCTAGGTCGGGTTTACAGTGTTACAAAGATGGCTTTGTGGCAATCTTTGAAATGAAAGCCTTTGTGGTGAGTACTGAATGAAAAGGACGCCCTTGTGGAAATCTCTGAAAGGAAAGCATTTGTGGTGAGTACTAAACGAAAAGGACATCTTTATGGAAATCTCTAGATATGGAAGCCTTTGTGGCTATATTTGAAAAGGAATTCCTTCGTGGTATAGTCTACAGAATGGCCCTTATGACAACCATTTAAAGGGAACGCCTCTGTGGTGGTCCTTAAATGAAAAGAAAGGAACCCATGGCAAAGCCTGATGGAACGATGTATAGGTATTCTGGAAGAATGATAAATATGGAAAACTCCAAAGGAACAATGTGTACGGTGAACTCTGAAAGAAAAGCTCCATATGAAGTATTATAACTAACCTCGTATAGTAACAAGGTAAGAACAAAGAAGTTAGAGTGCATCAGTATATGTGGTGAACCAAGAGTATTCTGTCTATGAGGCCCTTTGTAATAGGAATGCTTAAGGAATCATGAAAGGACAAAATAAAGAACATGAATGAGGTATCGATGATATGAATAGAAAGTTATGATCTCATAGTGAGGTGTGCCTATGGCATAATGAATGGAATCTTAGAGATGTATCCACTAGAGTCAAGCTGAAGAATAGGAACAAGTAGATAAATAATGGAGTTCCCAAACAAGACTCAATTAAAAGAGGGTTTACTCACTAAAATCTATCAAACTTACCTTTGTGTTTTTATGTCACAGGTAACTTGATAGAGATTGAGCTATGAGGGATAACGCCAAGGCTATGCCAGGAAATGGTGAGATGAGTTGTTATGCATATAGAGCGAGATTGGATGGAGTGTTTGAGCATTGATGATGACAAAGTACACAAGATGAGAGTCTAACTATAAGTCTCAGGGGTGAACACAGACCATGCCAATATTACAGTTAAGCCAACAATAACACCTAGAAGTAAATGTTTAGAATTTTCTAATTAAGTTATACTATCAACATGTAAAACTCGTTATGGTCAGTATGATTATATATTGAGTTTTAGATGCAAATTTGATCGCATGTCAGAGTCTTAAAAATTTATAAAAAGAATGATTGAACCTGGAAACTAACTATGACAATGATTTGAGGCAAGCGCACCTATCGAACAGTAGTATAGTTTAGGCAAGAACGGTATGTCAAATCCCAAAGGAACCAAAAGTACTAATACTAACTCTCTTTTTATTATCTAGCCTGAGAATTAAGGGAATTATTTATCTAATCTAAATTAACTAATCTACTAAACTAAAGAATCTAAGACAAAGAGAATGAATTGGAAAATAACTTTAGGAAAAACCAATTGATTAAGACGACACCCAAGGAAGAATCCACCTAGACTTCACTTATTATCTAACTCTGAACCAGACGATTTATTCACTTGACTTGATCCGTAAGATTCCGTAATGTATATTAATCCCTCTCTCGAGGCGACTAAAGTCTAACCCTAGGTTGATAATTGAAATCTCTTTCTAATTAAAACCCCTAGAATCACATTAACTCGATCTATGGATTCCCATATTAGGTTTCACCCTAATCCGGCAAAATCTTGTCACCATATCTTTAGGTGTGCGATCAACTCCGCTTAATTATGCTAGATCTACTCTTAGGCAGGGACTTTTGCTCCTCCACCTAAGCACATCACACTTGAATTAATATCTCGTAAATATCAACACAAGAATTAAGAACACATAATTAAGAACAAGTCAAATATTTATCATATAGTTCAGCAAACGATAACAAGATCCATCTTAGGTTTCATCCCCCTTAGGTATATGAGGCTTTAGTTCATAGTAATAATAAAAGAATACATCTCATAAGAAATGATAAAACAAAACATAAGAAATCCATAAAACCCCCTGAAGGAATTGAAGGAGAGATCTGCTGTCTTGAGTATAATTCCGACTTCTTGAGATGAATCAACTGGCTATCTTCTAGTAAATTCCACAAATCTACCCTCTTTGGCCTAGCTGGACACTCATTGACTAAAGCCCTGGGTTCTCCCCTTTTAGGTTACACTTAGGGTGTTTATATAGGATTCGGAATGTGTTTCTTTGCCCCTAAGTATCCTAATCTGAGTGGAATTTCTCTTAGTCACGACAAGGACACGCCCACGGCACACGCCCGTGTAAGTCGTGGCCAGGCCGTGTTCAAGGCTGTTGATTAAGGCACGACCGTGTGGCTTGGGCCCGAGCCATGTGGATTTCGTGATATGGCCATTTACTCTATTTTGGGCCCGTTTTTCGTTCATTTCATCATCCGGTGCTCTCCTACGTATAAAACATGAAAACAAAGGATTAAGAGCACCAAATTACATAATTCAAGGCTTAAATCATCCAAAAGCATGCTAAATGTGGGCCTAAAATATGTTACTTTTACGTATCAAATACCCCCACACTTAAGCTTTTACTTGTCCTCAAGCAAAATTTTCAACTCACAATTAAAACAAACTTTCTCGATTCATAATATTCATTAATAATGCCTTATCATAATTCAAAGATAATTCATACATGGATAATTCAATTCAAAGGGTCCTAAAGATTCAAACCATCAAACTCATACATTTATAGCCCTAAAAACGTTAGGTGTTTCCCCTTATCGAAATAATTACCTCTGATTTGAAATCGACAAGAGTTGACATCCTCCTTAAAGATTCACTCAAACCACTCGAAGTGTTTGCGGTTCAAAATTAAGCACTAAAAGTCGAACATGAAAAGTTAATCCCATAGGCTTGCCTGAAAATCAAATCTCAACCACTGTAATATGATATGATACACAAATCAAAAGGTCTTTAACAGGTTTATAACGGGGCTTGGGTTAAAGGTGTGGATAAAGGCTGAATTAGAAGGTTAGAATCGAGATTGAATTGACAAATCACCTAACTAGAAAGAATGAACTAATCCTAAATAATTACATCAATTGAAAATTAATAATACAAGGTTTTTCCTCAAAATGTGGAATTTCAACATGTCTGCTCACTTAGTAGAACTAATACTGAATATACTTCTTCTTTTTTTAGGAACAAGTCAAACAGACATAATAAAGGATGAATTTAATTACTGAAATAATTAGGCAATCGATCAAATTGAATCTCGATATAAAGGTAGTCAAAAGGAATGGTGATAGCAAATATAAAGGGTTTTGGGTTATTAGTGGGTAAGTCAATAGAAGGGTTGTTAGGATTAAACAGGGTTCACTAGGGGTTAATTGTGGGGGTAGGCTTTTTAGTAGAGTAAGTGGGTTAAAACCTAGGTGCCTTTATCATCTCTGTATATCAAATCAAAGGTGTGGTCTCAACATTTATAATCGAAGCAAGTTCTAGAATAACAAATCAATGTTGACATACTCATAATCAATAAAGTGAGCAAGAAAAAGAATGTATGCTCTATAAGGCTCAAAACCTCATAAAAATTATGGGTATTTGATGTCAACCTCGTGAATTTCAAACTTCAAAGTAATATTCAAATTCAGGTAGACAACCTAAAAATTTTATTCTTGCAAAATAGACTTATCATGTTTTATTCTCTAGTATCCTTCAAATTTAATCATCAATGCACAATTATCAATGACTTAATCTAAAACATATCAATAGAAATCATAAATCAGGATGAGGAACTTACTTTAGGATAAAGCATAATTCAGGGATTTTCAAATAATACTATAGTTAACCTCCCCACACTTAAGATGTACATTGCCCTCAATGTATAAAGATAGATAATAGCATTTAGTATGATAAGCAAAAGAGAGGGAAAGAAGTGAAACTTCCTAAATTATGGATGAATTCCTTGGAGGATTTGAAAAATACGTTGGAGGTTTCGTCTTTTGTTGTGGTGGTTACTGACGAGCTTTGCGCTAGATGAAGAAATTGAGAAGCTCGTGAAGGATTAGCCAGGAATTATTAAGACACATTTAAAATAAATTAAATATATAATTAAAGGCAAGAAAGATAAAGAGAACTAATGTAAAGATTGAAATAAAACTAAAAGAAAAAAATGAATGGACTGACTAGTCTTTACTGTCGGATGGTTCGCGAGGTGGGTGTGATTTCTAAGGCTGTAGTGAGGTAGTGTTCGTGGTTCTGGTGTGATTCCCTAGAAACCTAAAGAACTTGACACTAAGAAACTAAAATAAAATAAACTAATTAAAGCATAAGATAGTCAAAAAGAAGGAAAATAAAGTAGAAGAGTAAAGAAAAACAAAAGTTAAATGGTCTCAAAGACCCTTGGCTTGTCGAGTGGATGAAGCGGCCGGCATGAACTTATGTAGATCGGTCTCCGTGAGGGAGACTGTGCTTGGATCCTTCCGCTTTTTCGACATAGTTATGGTGTGGCTTGATAGTTGAGGTCTCTCAGAGATCTGCTTAGCAAGTTGCTCGATTTGATCCTTGAACTCCTGTGTCAATGCCTCAAGTTTTTCTTCTATCTTTTGGAAATGTGTTTCTGAGGCTGCTATGAAGTTTTTCAGCATCTCTTCAAGGTTCAGCTTCTTTTCCTGTGGGTAAGGCTGTTGTTGGAAGTTTTGAGATAGTTGTTGCCTTTGATTTCTTTGACTGTCCCATGAGAAATTGGGGTGGTTCTTCTAACCTGGATTATAAGTATTATTATAAGGGTTATTGTTAGATCAAAAATTGTTACCCATATAGTTCATCTTTTCGCTCTCCATGCCCTATCCGTGGGGTGGGTACTCAGGATTAGCCACGCCTTCATTTGTTTCGCACTGCATAACTGGATGTGCCTATGAAGAACCATATAAACCATCAATTTTTTATGTAGCAACTCTACATGATTTGATAGCACGGTCACTGCATTGAGGTTGAAAACTCCGGCTGCTTTGGCTGGCCTTGTCCTTGTAACTTTTCGCTGATAGTTATTCAATGACATCTCTTCTATAAACTCGTAGGTCGCTTCAGGAGTTTTGTTATTCAGAGTTCTACCGGCAACTGAATCGATTAATTGCCTTGTTGAAGGGTTCACACTGTTGTAAAAAGTTTGCACTTGTAGCCACAAAGGTAATCCGTGGTGTAGGCACTTCCTCAACAAATCCTTGTGTCTCTCCCATGCATTGTAAAGGGTCTCTAAATCTATCTGCACAAAAGAAGAGATATCATTCCTTAGCTTGGCTGTTTTGGCCGGTGGAAAATATTTCATTAAAAATTTCTCGATCATTTGATCCCATGTAGTGATTGATCCTTGTGGAAGAGAATGTAACCACTGTTTGGCTTTATTTCTCAAAGAAACAGGGAAATAACCGAAGACGGATGGCATCATCAGAAACGCCATTTATCTTGAAGGTATAACAGAATTCTAAAAAATTCGCTAAATGTGTGTTAGAATCCTCATCCTGCAAACCATCAAACTGAACAAACTTTATATCATCTGTATAGTGTTAGATTTCAGTTAAAAATTATTTGCAGCAATAGTAGGCCTAACAATACCTGATTCAATTCCTGTTAAACTAGGTTTAGCATAATCATACATAGTTCGAGGAGCATGATTTTTGGCCATCTCTGGAGGTGGCGGATTGTTCTCTGCCATCTCTTCGGTGGTATGAATTTCAGCTTCTTGCTCTTCTTCTATGTATTTTAAGCTTCACCTTATCTCTTTGTGATTTCTACGAACGGTACCTTCAATATCACTATCGTAAAGTAGGGGTTCTATCGGGTTCCTTCTAGTAATAAACTAGAGGTACCTGAAAGAAGCAAAAGAAAAAAATTACCAAAAATAAAAATAGACTAAAAAATAAAAAAATAAAAGTAAATTGCAAAAAATAAAAATGGCTAAAGTAATAAAAATTGAGTGTTCTTAATATTTCAGTTCCCCGGCAACGGCGCAAAAAAATTGATCGCGTGTCAGAGTCTAAAAATTTATAAAAAGAATGATCGAACCTGGAAACTAACTATTAAAATGATTTGAGGCAAGTGCACCTATCGAACAGTAGTATAGTTTAGGCAAGACTGGTATGTCGAATCCCAAAGGAACCAAAAGTACTAATACTAACTCTCTTTTTATTATCTAGCCTGAGAATTAAGGGAATTATTTATCTAATCTAAATTAACTAATCTACTAAACTAAAGAATCTAAGACAGAGAGAATGAATTGGAAAATACCTTTAGGAAAAACCAATTGATTAAGACGATACCCAAGGAAGAATCCACCTAGACTTCACTTATTATCTAACTCTGAACCAGAAGATTTATTCACTTGACTTGATCCGTAAGATTCCCTAACCTATATTAGTCCCTCTCTCAAGGCGACTAACGTCTAACCCTAGGTTGATAATTGAAATCTCTTTCTAATTAAAACCCCTAAAATCACATTCGATCTATGGATTCCCATATTAGGTTTCACCCTAATCCAGCAAAATCTCGTCACCCTATCTCTAGGCGTGCGATCAACTCTACTTAATTATCCTAGATCTACTCTTAGGCAGGAACTTTTGCTCCTTCACCTAAGCACATCACACTTGAATTAATATCCCGTAAATATCAACACAAGAATTAAGAACACATAATTAAGAACAAGTCAAATATTTATCATATAGTTCAGCAAACGATAACAAGATCCATCTATGGTTCCATCCCCTTCAGGTATCTGAGGGTTTAGTTCATAATAATAATAAAAGAATACATCTCAAAATAAAAGATAAAACAAAGCATAAGAAATCCATAAAACCCCCTAAAGGAATTGAAGGAGAGATCCGCCATCTTGAGTATAATTCCGGCTTCTTGAGATGAATCAACTGGCTATCTTCTAGTAAATCTCCACAAATCTGCCCTCTTTGGCCTAGCTGGGCGCCCCTTGACTAAAGCCCTAGGTTCCCCACTTTTAGGTTACAATTAGGGTGTTTATATAGGGTTCGAAATGTGTTTCTTTGCCTCTAAGTATCATAATCTGAGTGGAGTTTCTCTTAGTCACAACAGGGACACACCCATGGCATACGCACGTGTAAGTCGTGGCTAGGCCGTGTTCGAGGCTGTTGATTGAGGCACGGCCGTGTGGCTTGGGCCCAGGCTGTGTGGATTTCGTGATATGGCCCGTTTACTCCGTTTTGGGCCCATTTTCCGTTCTTTTCATCATCCGGTGCTCTCCTAGGTATAAAACATGGAAACAAAGGATTAAGAGCACCAAATTACATAATTCAAGGATTAAATCATTCAAAACCATGCTAAATGAGGGCCTAAAATATGTTACTTTTACGGTTTATCAAAATTTAGTTAGAAGATTATCCAAATTGAGTTGTAATATTTTATAAGCCAATGAAATTCTGTAATGAAAAATGTAACACCAGAGAACTAGGTCCGACGAATTGGATCAAGTTGAAGGCATTACATAGCTCATGAATGTTGTTTCTCTGTTGGGATCTAGTGCCCTTAATTTAGTGAAAAAGGATCTAGTGCCCTTAATTTAGTGATTTTTTCTATATGTACTTTTAATTTGTAAACAAATCGGTTTTAAAAAATATCCATCAGTATCATTAATATCTTTGTATATTCTTCCCAACGATTATTTCACGTGAAACAAAATAAAAGAAAATATTAACTCACTGATTATCTAATGTTCAACTAATACTAAGTGGTATTACATGATTAGATCATAATATGAAAATAAAACTTATATTAGTAGATAATCTAAACACGTCTTTATCTAATTGGAATTGCACAAATCGATTAAAAGACTAATACGTTATCTATCAAGTCTAATTGGAGAGATACAATGTCTTGGGTATCAGAGCGAATGAATTTAAAAGATAAAGGTATAGATGTGACTGACTAGACTAATAATACATCAGACAAGATCCAAATAGAATAGATCCTAGAGCAATTTATGGATTTATTCACTTGTAATGTTCACAGTGTGGCGTACCTTAATTCTAAAGAAATGATCGACTATGTATAAATGACTTGTATACTTTGACATAAATGAAAGGCCACGTTCAAATAGATAAGAAACTGAAAGTTAGTGCATTGGGTATACGACTTTTGCATAATGTTGCATGATATAATGGTTACCATGAGACAAAATATGATCATATTAGGCGAACGCATTTGTTCCAAAAAGATCAATGATATCCTATGAGGGTGACAATTATGATAAGGTTATTGGACAAGCACTTAATGAGTAGCTTTCATAATGATATATAATAAGGGAGAGCTCAGTCATGATACTTTAGTAGAATGACTTCATGACTAAATAATGTTATAATTAATAATGAAAAGCAAGGAAATAATTACAAATTATTTGAGCCCTAATTCTATTTCTTGGGAAAAACACATAATTCCAATTATAAAGAGAAATAACTTTTCTACTGAAGTTAATAAATTTTTCATTCTATGCAATTGGTTTGTGATACTTTAAGCCCACACCCAAACTAGTTTGGGTTCGAGAATAGCAAGGAAGGTCATTCAGTAGAAAGTCGAGATCGACTTAACCGCCTCGTACAAAGCACAAATATAGTTATTATTTATTGTTATAAATATCGCAATGACTCATAAACTTATGTTGTGCCTAAAAACAGGTAAACCAAACTCCTCTCCACCATCTTCTCCTCATTGTCTTCCTCCTTGTTGTCCTTGTTGAATACTTGTATAAAAAATCATAATCCATAATATATGGTTTGTTTAAAGTGAAATTTTAAAGATATATTTTAATCACACTAGTTCTATTCACAAATATTATGGTGCCTATACATTGAAGACACATTTTACCATTGTGAATTTGTTTGTTGTAAGGAACATTAGTGGGTGCAATTTGAGTGTAATCAAACTGGCTTAATAGTTTGTACTAAGCTTTCATTAGGGAAAGTTTTAGTAGAGAAAGTTTAATGATTATAATTGTTTAGGGCTGGGACTGCAATTAGTGTGAGTGAGGTTGACCTTGAATCAACTCTTGTACTATGAAATTGTAATGAGTTTTTCTCCGAGCAAAGTCCATGTATGTAGGATTTGGATCCAAATAGTGTGAACAAAGTTACACTAAGTTGCAACTCACCTTAACATCTTACATAGCAATTCAATGCATTAAACGGGTATTAAAGTGAGACAATAAACGAATTTGGTGAAGATTTTGTTATTGAACTGCTGAGCCAAGAAAGACAATTAGATTTCTAGGCTACCCATGCTTGGTAAGTCAAACAACCCGTACTAGAAGGCGCAAGGAAATAAATTAATAAGGATATTCAATGACATGAATGATAGGGATATGGTCACATCCTACTTAAATGTGCTAATATCTTATGTTAGTACAAATCTCCGGTGAGGAAAATCTTGAACACACGAACGAAACTCGAATAGAAAATGAAGAAATAGGACAAGGTCCAATGCGTGTATCAAGCCACTATCTTTAATGTTATATTCACCCCCACCTATATTCGGTGTGCAAAAGTGTTTCAAGCAAATTAAACTCAAGGATACAATGAAGCCAATTACTATTTGTATTTTGCACTGATGAGAATAGTCCACTAAGCACTAAGAAATGGATAACAAGAAACTCAATTTCTACAAAACATTTCTGCAATAACTCTTTATAGAATAATATAATAATATTAGAAAATAAGGAAGGATAAAAAGAACTTTTAGAACTTGTTGGTGTGATTTCCAAATGAAATCTCATTCCTATTTATAGGAATTTTCATATCTATTTATAGAGACATCTTTCAATATGTGTCTTTTTGAATAATAATATCTTTAAAAAACATATAATTATTTATTTAATATTATAACTATTCAAATAATTTTTTTGAGTAGTTATAAGTGTTTTTTCAAAAATCAAATGATATAACTTTTGACCAAAGACCAAAAGATTTATCTTTTGATTAATTATACCCATCATTTATAGTTATTAGAACACTATAAATATTTGAAAATGTTCCAACAATCTCCTCCCATTTTCAAAATATTTTAGTTTTGATATTCTTGGAAATCAATTTGCATAAATGAATGTGTCTTACGATTGAACCTTCACTTAATGAAAATATGTTAAAGTTAATTGAAATTGCATGGTAGACTAAGCTTTGAACCAACTATTCCATTTGATTAACTGAACACATCTCATACAATGATTTCAACATCGGTCAATCCATAGTATCTAGGGACACTATTATGGTCATGTGTCTGTGTCCTCTTTTCATAAGTGTTGTTAGAGCCAAGCCCTTGAGCTTCTAGAAGCAGCCACACTTCCACTCACATAGGTAGATCTCCTCAATGAGTGTTCCCATAATTATCACTCTAACATATTTATGTTTTGGGTCCATTAAAAGTACATTATTCATCCTTCCCTTATCATTACGAGTACCTAGCACTTTAATCTTAGGATGGATTTATTTATAATGCTAACAGTCACATACTAATGATGTACTTTGTCTCATTGAACTCAAGACTTGACGTTATACCAAGCATTGAGTCGAGTTTCCATCATGGGTGACTCCAATTAATGGGTTTGAGTCCCATCCATTTTGAGGTCTTTTTTTATTGTATCTCTAGCAAGACTTTTTGTTAAAGGATTTGACAAATTTTCATTTGAGCTCACATAATTAATAGTGATCACTCCATCAGAGATTAATTGACGGACATAGCTATGTCTTAATCCAATGTGTCTAGACTTTTCATTCTATACTTCGCTATATGCCTTTGCTAAAGTAGCCTCACTATCACAATAGAAAGAAATAGGTGAAATTTGCTTAGGCCATAGAGGTACATCATAAAGCAAATTTCTTTAGATGTAGCGACCAATGCAATAAATTTTGTTGCCATGGTGGAATCAATAATACATGTTTGTTTCTAAGAACCCTAAGAAATGGCTCCTCCACCAAGAATTAAGATCCATCCACTAGTAGATGCATGATTTTCCAAACTTGTAACCCAACTAGCATCTGAAAACCCTTCTAAAACTAAAGGATATCCATTATAACACAATCCACAGTTAATAGTTTTCTTTAAGTATCTAAGTACTCTATTCAAAGCTTGCCAATGCAAACTACTTAGATTACTTATATATCTTCTCAATTTTCCTATAGCATATGCAATATTTGGTCTTGTACAAGTCATTATGTACATAAGACAACCAATTAGAATTGCATATTTCAATTGATCAATTTTCCTACCATCATTAGATACTAATTTTATTTGAGGATCCATGGGTGTAGATGCTAATATAAAATTAAAAAAATCAAACTTTTTAAGCACATTTTCAATGTAATGTGATTGTGATATATCTATAGTGCTTTCCTCTAGAGTTATTTTAATCCCAAGAAGAACATCTACTACACCCATATCTTTCATAGCAAAGTTGTTTGACAAGAATTTTTTTGTGTTTTCTATTTGCTCCAAATTCGTGCCAAAAATGAGCATGCCATCTACATATAAGCAAATTATGACACCTTTTCAATTTTCAAATTTACTATATATGCACTTATCGGGTTCATTTATTTTATAGCCATTAGCTAAAACAACCTTGTCAATATTTTGGTGCCATTGCTTTGGTGTTTGTTTAAGTCTATATAGAGATTTATCAAGCTTACATACCTTATATGGTGCTTGTTTAAGTTCATACAGAGATTTATCAAGCTTACATACCTTATACTCCTGTCCTGGAACAACAAATTCTAATGGTTGTTCCATGTACACTTCCTCTTCTAATTCACCATATAAAAATGCAATTTTAACATCTGTAACACCCCTTACCCGAGACCGTTGCCGGAGTCGAGCACGAGGCATTACTAGACTTAACTTACTAGTTCTGGGCATAAAAATTGAAACTGTCTGTCTGCGTCATGTTTACTAAATTAATTATAACTCGAGTTACAAAACTCGAAATCTAGATCCGTAAATTTTCCCTGAAACTAGACTCATATATCTTCTTACTATAATTTTTCCAGAATTTTTGGTGTGGCCATTTAGTACAGTTTATTAGTTAAAGTCTCCCCTATTACACAGTTTGACAGTTCTGACCTCTCTTCACTAAAAATCAATTATCTCATAATATACAACTCTTTTTCCTACACCATTTTCTTTATATGAAAATAGACTCAATAAGATTTAATTCTATATCTCATTAACAACCTAATTCAGTTTCTACTATTTTTGGTGATTTTTCAAAATCACGTCACTGCTGCTGTCCAACTATTCCCCTGCATATAATTACATAATTTCTCTAAAATAACTATCAACTAGGCATTTCATAACATTCAAAACATGTTCTTAATTAACCATTTTAATGGCTAATCATTACCAAACATTTACAAGTCCATAATAAGCCATATCATAAGGTCACACACATAAAATGGCTAAGTCCCTATACATGCCATAACTTAAAACGTTCGAGTCACAAAATACCAATATAATCCTTTGATAGTGTGTAACGATCTCCGACGTCCTTTCGATCCCCGAGTTGGCTTGTAATACTATAAAAAAAATTAAAGAATGGGAGTAAGCATAAAGCTTAGTAAGTTTACATGTAAATAGATAACAACATTCTTAATGAATTATCTTATGCTTTTCTTATCAAGATCACTTAAGCTTTTAACTCAATATACTTAAACTTGTATTCTTACCTTACCTTTTAACATGAATTTATCTTACCTTACCTTTTTAGCTTGAACTTGTCTTACCTTTACTTTTTAGCTTGAACTTGTCTTTACCTTACTTTTTTAGCTTGAACTTGTCTTACCTTTACCTTTTTAGCTTGAACTTGTCTTACCTTTACTTTGGTTTACTCTTGGAATATTCCCGTTGAACCACTTGGAATACTAAGGATACGCGGGTACCTTTCCTTATGAAACTTAACCATTGCCATGTCTTGACATGGTCTTACGTGGTATCCTTGCCTTGTGAACTCACCAATGCCATGCCTTGGCATGGTCTTACATGGGACCTTTGCCCTATAAATTCACCAATGCCATGCCTTGGCATGGTCTTACATGGGACCTTTGCCTTATAGTAACTTATCAATGCCATGTCTTGACATGGTCTTACATGATTTCCTTAAACCCTATTGTCATGACATTTGTATCCTACACATTCCTAAGGTTCAACCGGAACTTTCTGAAATTGTTTCTCCGTCAATTCATGCTTGAGTCTTTAAATAATAATTTTACAGAATAATATGTAAATGCTGGAATTTAATAATATTAATTGTAAAATAATAGAATATTGCATTTATTTACTGCAAACTTACCTCGAAACAAAATCGATAAACTATATCGATTTAGTCCACTATCTTTTTCTTTCCCCGATCTAACTCTGGATTTCGTTCTTCTTGATCTATAATAGCAAATTTAGCTTATTTAATACTCACATTTATCAAAACAGTCCTTAACTCTAACTTTGGCAAAATTACAAATTTGCCCCTAAACTTTTACATATTTATGATTTTGCCCCTAGGCTCGAAAATTAAATTTCAGCCCTTATTCTTATGTTTTCTAACATACTGAACATTTTTCCCTTCTATAGCAACTTCAAATTCTTACTATAACACATACTTATGAACAATAACAACTTTTACTAATTTAGTCCAAACTACTTAAATTCATCAAAAATCCAAAGATAAAACTTGTTAATCTAACACATATCTTTCATTTTCTACCATCAAACAACAAAAATCACAAGTTCTCATCAATGGCATAACTCAAAATATTCATCACAATTCAAAATTGAAACATGGGTTTTGTAGCACTCGAAGAAACGATCTCAAAAACGTAAAATTATCAAAAATCCAAAAACTAAAACTCACCTAATTTTGGTTGCTAATGGCCGAATATGACAGAGAGCTCAAGCTTCTTCTTTTTTTTTTCTTACTTTCTGCCAATTGATGAAGATAATGGCTTTTGTTTGTTTTATTCTTAACATATATTTTATTATTATAAGTTTAATATAATGTATAATTAATAATAATAACATTTATAATATATAATTTCATATAATAGAGTCACTAAGCATAATCATGCCGTCCACTATAGTTAAAGTTGGGCAAATTACAACTTTAATGCTTCTATTTAAAAAGACATCAACAATTTAGCCATTACACATTAAACTATCAAATTTTCAATTCACGCGATTAAGCCCTTTTTAATAATTCAACACCCAAACAATAAAATTAAATCACGAAAATTTCACACATAATAATTCACACATTATAAGCACTGAAAATAATATTAAAATATTTTACTAACTTGAATTTGTGGTTTCGCAACCACTATTCCGTTTAGGCCCTATTTCGGGATGTTACAACATCCATGTGATGAACAACCAAATTATATATTGAGGTAAGTGATATTAATAGTCTAATTGTAGCAATTCTTACTACTAGAGCATAGGTATCAAAGTAATCAATACCTTGTTTTTGTGTAAAACTTTTGGCTACTAACCTTGCTTTAAATTTATCAATGGTTCCATCGACCTTCATTTTCCTTTTGAAGACCCATTTACAACCTATTGGTTTAGAACCCAATGGAAGATCAACTAAGATCCAATTTTGATTTCCTATTATTGAATCCATCTCATCATTTATTGCTTCTTTCCAAAAAGCAAAGTCTTGAGATTTCATTGCCTCTTCAAATGTAATAGGATCAGATTATGTATTATAACAATAAGGTATCTTATTGCATTTACTTTCACATTTTCCTTCTATAAGAAACATAATGAAATCTAGTCCAAAATATTTAACCTTTTTAATCCTTTTACTTTTTCTTAATTCTTGACAAGATTCATCATTATTATCAATTTATTCTAATGGAATCTCATTCTCATTTGAAGAATGAATCAATTGTTGTGGTTGTATTTGTCTTGAAATAAAATGAAATCTATTTTCATCAAAAATAACATTTCTTAATTCAATAACAATATTAATTGAAACTGAATCATTTGGTTCGATTACCATGAACCTATATGCCTTGCTATTATGTGCATATCCTATAAATATGCAGTCAATTCCTTTTTCACCTAACTTTTTACGTTTAAGTCTTGAAGCTTTGACAATAGCTCTACAGCCTCAAACCTTCAAATAATTAAGTTTTGGTTTCCTTTTCTTCAATGGGGTTATTTTAGTTTTCTTTTTAGGAACTCTATTCAATATATGACAAGCTATTGGAAAAACTTCTCCCCGAAAACCTTGTCCAAGCCTTGAATATGATAATATTGAATTTACCATTTCAGTCAAGACTATATTTTTCCTTTCAGTTGTAGTGTGTAAGGGGCTGGAACTTGATGGATAATCCCAGTGGATTCAAAATAACTTGGATTATAGTATTCTCCACCTATATCTGATCTTAAGCACTTGATAAATAATTCACACTAAAGTTCAACTTCAAATTTATAAACTTTAAATTTATCAAGTGTTTCACCTTTTGAATGCAATAAATAAATATAACAATATCTAGAACAATCATCAATAAAAGTAACAAAATATTTCTTTCCACCTAATGTAGGAGTATTATGTATGTCACATAAATCACTATGTATCAAATCAAGTAACTTCATTTTCCTTTTAACCTTAGGGAAAGGGTTTCTTGATACATATATTGTATTTTTCAATATTATTATTAAAATAGGAATTAAATCTAACTTATACATGTTCAATTTTCTATAATTCAAATTACCTAATCTATAAAAGCATAAACAAAAAGATTCAACCATATAAGCAAAAATAGTATTTTTATTCTTATTAATAATATTGAGTTTGAACATGCTCTGATACATATATCCTTTCCTTACAAAAATTCCTCCCTTAGACAAAATAAACTTATCTGCCTCAAAAACAAGTTTGAAACAAAACTTATTCAATAGACTTCCAACCACTAAATTCTTCCTTCTCCTGGTACATAAAGTACATCATTCAAGGTTTAAACTTTCCAATGTGAATTGTAGCTCAAAGGACCCTTTGCCTTTGATTGTTGTGGTGGAAGAATTTCTCATGTACAAGACATTATCATTTTCATATTGTGTAACATTCGTGAAAATGCTTTTGTCTTTACACACATGTTTGGTTCCTCCAGTATCAATCCACCATGCATTATCATTTTGTGCCATATTAATTTTAGATATCATTGCAATGAACTTTTCGTTATTATCAGCCTTAGAAGATGAATTCTTATTTAAAAATCGACATTCATTCTTGAAATGTCAACCCAGCTTACAAGGATGATAGCATGAGCCCTTTTGTTTCTTTTTGAACTTAGGTGCTCTATCAGTCTGTTTGAAATTTCTCTTGAATGATTTAGTAGTTTGTACTTCCTCTGTAACATGCACTTTGGCATTTTCAAAATTTAGGTTCTGATCTTGGTTTTGGTATTCTTCTTCAATATGAAGATGATTTTCCAAAGCCTCAAGAGATATTTCCTCTTTCTTATGTTTTAGACTTCTTTTAAAGTTTTTCCAAGATAGAGGAAGTTTTTCTATTATGGAGGGTACAACAATTATTTCATTCATTTTCATATCATATTGCTTAAATTGATTCAACATTTTTTCAATATCATGAAATCTTTCAATAATAGAATGACCATCGACCATTTGATATCTATTGAAACGACTGACAAGAAATTTCTTGCTTGTAGCATATTCGGTCATGTATCTTGTCTCCAATTTTTCCCATAATTCATTAGCAGTGACCTTGTTTTGGTAGGTGTCAAACAAACCATTAGATAAACCATTCAATATGTGGCCTATGTACATGTAATCAACATTGTCCCATTTTTTCCTTTCTCGGGTTGAAATAAAAAATTCGTTTTCATTCTCTTCCAATCTTGGTGTATCCAGAACATAGGTAATCTTCAAAGTTGTTAATAAGAAGTGCATCTTTTTTTGCCATTGTCGGAAATTGCCACCATTAAAATAATCAAGTTTGACAAAGTTGGAAGCCAACTCCCTTAGTGTTCCACTTTCATGTTTTGTTGTATTCACCATGAATTATATAACTTTAAAATTGTTATTACAAATCTCCATTGAGGAAAATCTTGAACATACGAACGAAACTCGAATAGAAAATGAAGAAATAGGACAAGGCTCCAAGGCGTATATCAAGTCACTATATTTAAGGTTATATTCTCCCCCACCTATATTGGCGTGCAAAAGAGTTTCAAGAAAATTAACATCGAGGATATAATGAAGCCAATGACTATTTGCGTTTTGCACTCACAAAAATATTCCACTAAGCACTAAATAATGAATAACAAGAAACTCAATTTCTACAAAGAATTTCAGCAGTAACTCTTTATAGAACAATCTAATAATATTAGAAAAAGAGGAAGAATAGAAAGAACTTTTAGAACTTGTTGGTGTGATTTCCAAATTAATTCTCATTCCTACTTATAGGAATTTTCATATCTCTTCATAGAGACATCTTTCAATAAGTGTCTTTTCGAATACTAATGTCTTTAAAAAACGTATAATTATTTATTTAATATTATAACTATTCAAATAATATTATTTGAATAGTTATAATTCTTTTTTAAAAATCAAATGATACAACTTTTGACCAATGACAAAAAGATTTATCTTTTGATTAATTACACCCATTCATTTATAGTTATTGGAACACTATAAATATTTAAAAATGTTCCTACATGTTGAAAAAAAACCAATTTAACAAAATGTGTATTGAAGGTTAAATCTATAGTTGAGCAACAATTTTTTTATCGTTATATTATAAATATATAACTCTAAGTTTAAAACAATTTAATAAATATATAATTTTTATTTTTACAAAAATTATATGAATTAATTATAAATATAAAGATACATGAATAATAAAAAATAAATTCAAATTTAATGAATAAAGATTTAATTAATTGTTAATAAAATTATTGTTTAACATAAATAAAATTGAATACATATTTATTATTTAATATGAAATATATTTTTAAGTATTTATGTAGAATATATAATGTCCTTAATGATCATTGTTTGTTCTCACCTTACTGTTAAAGTTGCATTTGATTTCAAACACATACCTGGTTTTAATCTCACCTTTATAGCATTCAACCTCACCGTCACAATAATTAATCTCATCTCTACCATTGTTTTTAATCTCACAAAAGACAATTTCACCTCCCATCCAAAATGAACCTAAACTATAATGCTACAATAGAACAAAAGGATTTCAATTGAACTACTATCAAAGCAATTCATCTTTGTAGGATTATATGTTTTCGTTTCAATTTAACCTTCTGTGAGAACCACTGAGGCGTAACAACCTCATATAGCCTCAAGGATGAGAATGTTAGAGCAGGGACACATAGTACCCTATATGGTGACAACTTACCTATAGTGGTCTTGCCACTTGGCTGACCACATGGACCCTAGTACTATCTGTTGTGTAGCACTCCAAGAAAAAGGGTGACCCCTCTGTATAAGCCCTAAGCACGAGGGACTAGGCATCACTCCTACTTCCCCGAAAAAGACCCTAAGTACCAACTAAGCCTTCTCCACCTATCTTTTTCCTTTGTCTTCTTTCATAGCTCATGAACATTGTTTTTTTGTTGGGATCTAGTGCCCTTAATATAATGATTTCGTCTAGATTGACAATACATTAGAAAAGATCCTAGATCCATATATGGATTTATTCACTTGTGATGTTCATAGTGTGACATACCTTAATCCAAAAAGAATGATGGACTATGTATGTGTTACTTGTTTAATTTGATGTAAACGAATGCCTAAGTTCAAATAGATAAGAAATCGAAAGTTAGTGCGTTTGGTATATGACTTCTGCATGATGTAACATCATTCCAAGTGGAATTTATAGCCCAATAAAGTCACATGAACGATTATAAATCAAAATTAGTAACAATTAGTCTAACATGTTTAGATATCACATACTCTTCATCAACAGAGCAGCAAAGAGGCGTACCAACAAACTTAACAGAATACAGATCGTACCTGATAACTCGCACACATAGACAATAGCACATTACATTTTGACGGATCCTACTCACTTAGGTTCAAACATAACAGATATATGTAAAGATCACACGTTGTTCATCATCAGTCTAACACGTTTAGATATCGCATATATCATCCATATATCAGTCTTAAAGTATCAGATAGTCCTCTTACGATAAAATTCAGATCATAAATACATTGTGGAGGTTAGTGCTCGTGTTGGACAACACTCACGACCTCAAAAAAATAAGATTCAAATCCTATTCATATGCCACGCAGCCTGGACATACGCCTATGTCCTTGCCCGTGTGGCTCACAGGGCCTGAGCACATGCCCATGTCCTTGCCCGTGTGGCTAGAAACACGAAAATATACACACTTTTTCATGCCCTTTTTAACTTAAATTCATGCAATTTTGGTAAAATTCTTGTCAAAAAATTAATAATAATTATAAAATAATTAAATTGCACTTAAATTATGAAAATTTTGAATTTTAATTAATTTTATATCAAATTTTGATTAATTTTGATTATTTTCGATAGATTTGCACAAAGGGTGAAAAACGGCTCTGCAGGCACTACTAGAAACGCAAAACCTAGAAGCAATTTTGAAGCATCAAGGCGAATTAGTTTTTCAGCCTAAGACAGTCCAAATTATATGTACTAACTTATAATATAATTAATTTTAATTTAATTTAATTTAATTTGGGTTAAATAAATTATTATTAATTAATTATGAAAAGGGGCCCAGTTAAACTGAACCAATAAAACCTATCCAACCGAGCACTGGGCAACCCAAAACTATCCCACATTCTGACCCAATCAGCTTGTTTGGCTAATTATTTGGCTTGCAAAATGGCCCTTGAAGAATCCTTCAATTTTCATTCAAACCCTTCCACTATTCATGCATTTCAAGATTTGCCCCTATCTAAAAATAACATGTTTGAAATCTTTAAACATGCCACGCTGATTTTTGCTATTTTTAGCAGCCTTCTCAACATATAAATACCTCATTGGCTGCTCAATTCAAACAAATCTCAAACCCATTCATTTCTTCACTTCTCTCTCACTTTTCTCTCTTTATTCCCTTCTATTGTTCTTCATTTTCTTCCCCCATTCCCTTGCCGATTTCACCTCTTGAAAAAGAGTCATTCAACCACCATTTGAAGCAGCATTCAAGTGTTCGTGGAAAGCCTCAGAGAAACATTGGATTTGATTCTTGTTCCCTATTCTTTTAATTTTGTTGTTATGATGAACATGTCTATGAATATTTGTGATGTTGATATGTTTAATTTAATTAATATGGCTTAAATTTAATTCGTGTTAGGTTGATTGCATTTCATCTACTTAAGTTATTAAAATTGTGTTCGTGTTGTTATAAGCCTTGGTAAGATGTTTGATTAAGTAAAACCATGACTACGTTATTCTTGCATTACAATTGTAAGGTAACTAATGAATTAATTATTTAAATGGATTGAAATTGTAATTAATTGACACAATACTTAATCAGTGCATGTTTAATCATCTAAGGTAGCTGAGGGTTAAATTAGCAACGGGATCTAATGATACATTAGCCTTGCATAACTTGCAAGATTATTGTGACTAAACTATTTTAAGGTAAAAATACATTGTTACCTTATGCAATCTTTTATGTGCTTATGAAATTGAATTAATTGTTTGAATTGGCATAGAGATATGTACAAAAGATTATTTTAATTTCATAAGTATGTATGTGCATTAACACATTTGCTTATTAAAATTTGTTTAATCAGTTGAATTGACATAAAGATATAGTCAAGAGATGAATGGATTTTGGTAGGTAAGTATGTTCATAAGTTAGCAAATTACCGAGTTACCGTGAATTTATTCGTAACAACATGAACATGAGTTTAATAATTCTAAGTTAAGAAATGTAATTAATCTAACACAATTATCTCATCTTGATTAAAATCATATTTTGGAATAGTGCATTGGAACTTTTATTTTCTATTTATTTATTTTACTTAGTTAAAAATCTTAGTTTTTAATCACCTTCTCAAATCAAAATATTTTTCTTCATCAAAGTGTTTTAAATTGCATTCATAAATAATTCTTTTCATAGTCTCTGTAGGTACGATAACTTGATGTTTACTTGTCACTTTATTACTTGTTGCGATTGTGTACACTTGCACATTTTCGTCATTCCTGTGGCTCACACGCCCATGTCCTTGCCAGTATGGCTTGCACGGCCTGGGCACACGACCATGTCCCTGGATGTGTGGTTCTAAAGTATAAACAGTGAGTTACATGGTCAGGACACATGCACATGTCCTTGCACTTGTGGCTTACACGGCCTGGGCACACACCTATGTCCCTAGTCATATGGTTTTAAAACGTAAACAATGAGTTACACAGCCTAGACAGAAGCCCATGTCCTTGCCCGTGTGGCTCACACGGCTTGGGCACACACCCATGTCCTTAGCTGTGTGGCTCACACGGCATAGGCACATGCCCATGTCCCTGGCTGTATGGCATCAACAGTTCCATTTTCTGATGACTGAAAATGCAGAAAAAGAGGGGTTTCAACACCTACCTAATACAAACTCGATGAAGGAGCAACAAGGATAAATTCTCCTCTAAGTCAACGAATTAACTAAAAGGAGAAGTCAGACTTGATAAACCGTAAAAGTAACATATTTTAGGCCCACATTTAGCATGCTTTTGGATGATCTAAGCCTTGAATTGAGTAATTTGGTGCTCTTAATCCTTTTGTTTTCATGTTTTATACCTAGGAGAGCACTAGAGGATGAAAAGAATAGAAAACAGGCCCAAAACGGAGTAAATGGGCCATATCATGAATCCAAACGGTCGTGCCTCAATCAACAGCCTCAAACGTGGCCTAGCCACGACTTACACGGGCGTGTGCAATGGGCGTGTCCCTGTCGTGACAAAGAGAAGTTTCACTCAGATTAGGATACTTAGGGGCAAAGAAACACATTTCGAAGCCTATATAAACACCCTAAGTATAACCTAAAAGGGGAGAACCCAGGGCTTTAGTCAGGGGGCGTCCAGCTAGGTCAAAGAGGGCAGATTTGTGAAGATTTACTCGAAGATAGCCAGTTGATTCATCTCAAGAAGGCAGAATTATACTCAAGATGGAGGATCTCTCTTTCAATTCCTTCAGGGGGTTTTAGGGATTTCTTATGTTTTGTTTTAGGGTGAAACCTAATATGGGAGTCCATAGATCGATTTAATGCAATTCTAGAGGTTTTAATTAGAAAGAGATTTCAATTAATCAACCTAGGGTTAGACGTTACTCGCCTCGAGAGAAGGATTAATATAAGTTAGGGAATCTTATGAATCAAGTCAAGTGAATAAATCGTCTGGTTCAGAGTTAGATAACAAGTGAAGTCTAGGTGGATTCTTCCTTGGTTGTCGTCTTAATTAATTGGTTTTCTCTCAATTTATTTTCCAAATTTCATTCTTCTTTGTCTTTGCATCTTTAGTTTAGTAGTTAGTTAATTTTAGATTAGATAAACAATTCCCTTATTTTTTAGGCTAGATAATAAAAAGAGAGTTAGTATTAGTACTTTTGGTTCTTTGGGTTCGACATTTTAGTATTAGTACTTTTGGTTCTTTGGGTTCGACATTTCGGTCTTGCCTAAACTATACTACTGTTTGATAGGTGCGCTTGCCTCAATTCGTTGTCATAGTTAGTTTCCAGATTCAATCATTCTTTATATAAATTTTAAGACTTTGACATCGCATAAAACAACGATCAAGACTCCATACAGAATCGGTGTAATGTAACATAACAAAAAGAACGATCACTTGAAAATAAGGAACCAAAATGCAGAAATTGAAGAACGCAAACCAAATGATAGAAATTCTCGAAAAATAAGAAAGAACAAAAAGAAAATAATAGTGTCAGAGGTTTCTGGAAGGTTTTAAATAACCAACCGAAACTAACTACCTTTTAATAAAATAATAGTGTCAGAGGTTTCTGGAAGGTTTCAAAAATTGTAACACCCCTAACCTGTAACCATCATCAGTTTAGGGTTAAGAGGCATTATCGGACATTCAAAAACTTTTACAGACATTTCATAACTTATTTTAACAAATCACACCAAAGTGTCCCTTAAATAGGTCTATGAGACCTTAAACATGCTTTAGAAAAGGGCCGGGACTAAACCAAACACATACGAAAATTCTAGGAAATTTAAATTTTTTTCTAAGTTACAGAAGTCACACGCTCATGTGGGCAGGCCGTGTGCCTCCCACGACCTCAGACACGTCCGTGTGTCTAAACTGTGTCAAAATAGGGCATACATACTAACTTGTCTACACGGTCGTGGACACACCCGCGTGCCATACCCATGGTCGCCACTGACTTGCACCACACGGCTAGTCACCCGCCCGTGTGTCCAACCCGTGGTCACTACTGACTTGATCCACACAGCCATTCACACGCCCGTGTGTCTTGCCCGTGGTTGAGTTTGACTTGTTTTGAAATAAAACCATGAGGGGCACGGTCGAGCCACACGCCCGTGTGCTCAATTGTGTTGGCAATTATAGGCCATTTTCAAGGCCAAAATGCCACCCACACTTTAGGCTATCCCTACAAGTATCAAACCAACTCAATTCATACCAAATTAACCAACTTTTCCAAGCATTTTAAAGCATATCAAGCACATCTTATACAACAAGTAGCTCAATATATTTACAATCATTTCCAAGCATAATTCATCACAAACATACCATTTCCTTATAGCAACCATTTATCAAATATATATGTCTACTTTGCATCATTAAGCTTACCATTATTTTGACCATTTCATTAGCAATCAAATCATACCAAAACTAAGTATCATAAGACATGGCTACTTATTCATAACACAACCATTTATCTAGCCATATCACATGGCTATATACATATCTGAAACATATCCCAAAATAACTAGCCTATACATGCCATATTTAAATATATACATATTGAAAAGTACCAAAGCAGAGTTTGTTAGTGTAGTGATGATCCTCGACGATTCCCGAGCCTTTCGTAGCTTGACGACCTATAAAATAGAGTAAACACACACAAAGTAAGCTTTCTAAAAGCTTAGTAAACTATATACAATAAACTTAACATATAAACATTCATTATTCATATCAAACATGAGATAAATACTAGCTCATTTGCACATTCATAATTCTTCTTAGCTCATTTACACATATAACACATTTTACCCTATCAAATCTATTCACATATTTTTTCTTGGTGAGTCTATATAAACACTTACCTTTCATACACTTGCTTAGTGTACAATTCAAACGTACTTGATTCGTTTATACATTTCACGTAGACTTTCATTACTCGAATTTGCTCGTAAAACAGTTCGGAATCAAATAGGATACTCAAAATGCTCGGAATAGTCATGCAATGCCAACGTCTCATGCTTGGTCTTACATGTAATCAGATATCAATGCCACTATCCCAGACAAGGTCTTACATGAATCAAATACGATGCCAATGTCCCGGACATGGTCTTACATGTAAATCTCAAATCGATGCCAACATCCCAGATGTGGTCTTACACGATGTCTCATATCGATGCCAACGTCCTAGACGTGGTCTTACACGATATCACATATCGGACACCTATGTCATGACATATGCAATCCTATCTATTCCTAGGTTCGTACGGGACTTCTAGGACATTGATTCGTTGTCGATGCTTCCTCGGATTTCATATATTTTCATTTCAAACACATTCATCACAATAAAATTTCATATGTACATACATAAATTAATATCAATGCATTTATTTGTATATTGACTTACCTCGGATTCAGATAAACAGAAACGAACTCGGCTACTCAATTACTTTCGATTTCCCACGATCTAAGTCCGTTTTCTTCAATTCTTGATCTATACATATTCAAATTTAATCCATTTATTCAGTAATTCATTCAATTCAATCCAAAAACACATATTTAGGGCAATTTACAAATTAACCCTCATATTTTCACATTTTGACATTTTAGTCCCTATTTCACAAAATCACAAAATACACATAATTTGCTTATACCCATGCTTGGCTGAATGTTCACTATAATCATAAAAATCCATACATTTCATTTATTTCACAATTTAGTCCCTCAAAATATTATTTTCTCAATTAAATCCAAATTACTCAAATTCAATCAAAAATTCAAAGACAAACCATGTTAATCTAACACATATCTTTCATAATTCATCTTCAAACATCACAAAACTCATGTGTTCATCAATGGCACATTTCAAAACTTTCATCGATTCACAAAATTGAAGCATGGGTTTTGAAGAACATTAAGCAATGATTACAAAAACGTAAAAATCATCAAAAATAGAAACCGAAACATACCTTAATTTAGCTTAGAGGT
Source organism: Gossypium bickii (assembly GCA_025503065.1). Taxonomy (NCBI): domain Eukaryota; kingdom Viridiplantae; phylum Streptophyta; class Magnoliopsida; order Malvales; family Malvaceae; genus Gossypium; species Gossypium bickii. The sequence continues at coordinate 126,835,703 of CP106711.1, forward strand.
AGCCGAAACCTAGCTTTCTTTCTTTCTTTTCTTTTTCTTTGATATTTTGGCAATATGGATGAATGCATCACAAATTTTCATGTTTTATTTTATTTAATTATAACATATTTACTATTTTACATTTTTAACCCTTACTAATGCATTATGATTTCCACTAACTTTGGCATTAATGTCCATCCATATTTCTAATGGTCCAATTGCATTATAAGGTCCTCACATTTATAAAGACATGACACATAAGTGCTTTTAACATATAGCATGCAAATTTTGCATCTTTCACAATTAAGTCCTTATGTCAAATTAAGCACACAAACGGACATATTAATTCACGAAACTTTCACACATGCTTAATCATATACTGCAGACATAGAAAAATAATATTAAATTATTTTTATGACTCAGATTTGTGGTCCCGAAACCACTATTCCGACTAGGGCCTAAATTGGACTGTTACAAAAATAAAACATTCCCTATTGTTTCCGCCGAGATTTGAACATAAGACCAATGATTATACAAAAGCTTAACCATTGAACCACTAGTCTCATTGTTGACATCAACTGACCGAATTTAACTTATAAGCCAAACGTTCAAGGGTAAGGGTTTAAACAAAATGACAAATTTTCCAAAAAAGTGATCTGAACCTGAAACCTCACACACATACACAGAACGCTTGACCTCTGAACCGAACCAATTTACTTGTCAAGAATTTCCAAAGCCTAAACTCAAATCGAGGGATGACCTCTTCTGGTTTCAAAACTCGATTTCTTATAGGCCGATTTTTGGGATGTTACAGTAACACTTAAGACAAGATCATTGGACGAGCACTTAATGAGTAGCTTTTATAAAGATATATAATAAGGGAGAGCTCAGTCATGATAATTTAGTAGAATGACTTCGTGACTAAATAATATTATAATTAATAGACAAAAAGCTAAAACTTAATTACAAATTATTTGCGCCCTAATTCTATTTTCTGGAAAAAAACACATAATTCTAGTTATAGAGTGAATTAACTTCTCTACTCAAGTTAATAAAGTTTTCTATCTATGCAATTAATTTGTGATACTTTGAGCCCACATTCAAACTAGTTCGTGGTTCGTGTTCGTGGTTCGTGAATAGTGACAAAGGTCATTCGGTAGAAAGTCAGGATCGATTTATTCGCCTCGTACAAATTGCTCAAGTATAATTTAGTTATTATTTATTGCTATAAATATTGCAATGACTTGATTTAAAAAAACTTCTGTTTGCCTAAAAACATTGTTTTCTAAATCAATTTTTTCCAACATTCTTCGCCTGTCACAGGTAAACCGAACTCCTCTCTACCACATTCTCCTCCTTATCTTCCTCCTTGTATTAACAATCATAATCCATAATATGTGGTTTGGTTAAAGTAAAATTTTTGAGACATATTTTAATCACACTAGTTCTATTCACAAATATTATGGTGCCTATACATTGAAGACACATTTTACCATTTTGAATCTGTTTGTTGTAAGGAACATTAGTGGGTGCAATTTGAGTGTAATCAAACTGTCTTAGTAGTTTATACAAAGCTTTCATTAGGGAAAGTTTTAGTAGAGAAAGTTTAATGATTATAATTGTTTGGGACTGAGATTGTAATTAGTGAGTGAGGTTGAGCTTAAATCAACTCTTGTACTATGAAATTATAATAAATTATTCTCCCAGCAAAATCCATGTATGTAGGATTTGGATTCAAATAGCGTGAACAAAGTTGCACTAAGTTGCAACTCACCTTAACGTCTTACATAGCAATTCAACGCTTTAAATGGGTATCAAAGAGAGACAACAGACGAATTGGGTAAGGATTTTGTTAACTGCTAAGCCAAGGAAGACAATTGGATCTTTAGGCTACCCATGCTTGGTAAGTCAAACTACCCGTACTAGAAAGCCCAAGGAAATAAATTAATAAAGATATTCAATGACCTCAATGATAGGCATATGGTCACATTCAGCTTGCGTGTGCTAATATATTGAAAACAAACACACCAATTTGACAAAATGTGTATTGAAGGTTAAATCTATAGTTGAGCAACAGTTTTTTTTATTTTTATTATAAATATATAACCCTAAGTTTAAAACAATTTAATAAATATATATTTTTATTATTACAAAATTTATATGAATTAATTATAAATATAAACTTTAATAAAAAATTCAAATTTAATGAATAAAAATTTAATTATTTATTAATAAAATTATTATTTAACATAAATAAAATTGAATACATATTTATTATTTAATATGAAATATATTTTTAAATATTTATGTAGCATATATAATTTAATGTCCTTAACGATCATTGTTTATTCTCACCTTATCATTAAAGTTACATTTGATTTCAAACATATATCTGAACATTGATTTTAATCTCACCCTTATAACATTCAACCTCAATGTCACAATAACTAATCTTTATCTCCTTTATTGTTTTTAATCTCCCAAGAGACAAGTTCAGTGACCATCCAAAAGAACCTGGGACTGTAATGCTACTATAGAACAAACGGATTTCAGCTGACTACTATCAAAGCAATGTTTTCGTTTTTGTAGGATTATATTATTGTGGTATGTCGTCACTATATACTTGTGCTTAATAATTGCTCAAGTGATGCATTTGAAATGGATGTTGTAACTGAAATATATGCATCTACTAATTTATGTAATTTAAATTGCATTCGATTATTTAATTAAATAAGAATAATATTTAATGTACAAGTTGCTGTCAATGAAACAAAAACAACCAATTTAGTAGCAATGTAATGATCTGCAATATTTTCACCTTGTAGGATTACCTCCACAATGCTTGATTAGTCCTAAAAAGTGCAGCTTAAAACATAGTTTTGGGGCTGAAAAACTTCCCCACCATCCCTGAATTTAATATCTTTACAGCTTCTTTAGATTTAAGGCAACTAGGTGGCTTGTATTGGGTAATGGAAGCTCCCTTTGATACATAGAAATCCATTAGTTGATCAAAGGTTCCATGTTTAACCACCCTTAGCTCTAAACCTGAAATTACACCACCTTTCCTAAGTGATTTATATGTAAAATCAAAGGATTCTTCCACTATACAGCAGCATTGTTCCATTATCTCGACATCAAGTTCTGGTAAATCATTCCTGCCTTTCATCTTCAGCTCCCAAAATAATACATATCGACCTGGCATCAACGAAGTCTCAGCATAGCTACTATATGTGGTTAACATGATGGCGAGTGGTTCAAGGACAAGTTTTGCTTTCATGATTGCTTTCGAAAGGTCTTCTTCAGTTGTTTTGTCCAAATCAATACTCAAAACCACATTTTGTCGTTCAACAAATTGAAACTGTGGAGATTTATTATAGAATCCGGTCACCTTGAGAACATCTCCGATTCTGTACCGATACAGACCTGAAAAAGAGGATTACAACACATTTAGGCGCATACAACTTGTAGCTTTGATGCCGAGTTGAAGAAACCTTACCTGTCAAAGTTGTGACAACAACTTCGTAATATTGATCAAGCTTCACATTCACAAGATCCACCGGTTTGTCAATTGTCCTAGTTTCTTGAGCCTTTCCTCCACCATCTTTATTCACAGGGAGAAATTCAAAGTAGGCCGTATTTGGGAGAAAGGTGTAAGAGACATCAAAGGGCTTGCTTAGGGGTTTTAAATTGATCCCGAAACAAGCTTCCGAAGAACTATAATTTGGTGAAACTAAAGGGATCCCTCCTCCATAAAATTCAAGTAATGGAATATATTGGCTCATGCTACCGGTACAGATAGAACTAATATATTTGATTTTAGGCCAAAGTTTCTTAATGATCCCTTCCCATGAATTATCTTCACATATTTGTTGAATCAAATCAGCCATTTCAGGGTTTGGCCTAGTAAGGATCAATGACATAGCATTTCTGCAACCAGCATCGGTAATCCATTCACTGAGATAACCTGTTCTAATGTTGGAACATAATTCTTTCCAATAATCATCTAAGAATTTGATGCTCCTTGGCAAAACTGATGCAAAGCTTGAACCCATCCGTACGACCTCATCGCGCTGTAGTAAACCAGTAAGCAATTGGCAGAACATACTTTGCTTGTTGTCCGAACATAAGATGGTCTCAATAGGACTTGTGCAAAACTTCGCCAGGCCCGTTTTGAAGCTTTTGGTCTTGAAATAGAATGTTGTGTATAGTGATGCCACTAATCCAGATGGAGTTTCCATCTCTGGTTTGATAAAATATAGGTACAATGATTTGCCTTCGTCCGAGCCATTAAAACATCTGCCAAGAAAAAGGAAAAGAAACATTAATTAGTTGTTTGTTTGATTACGTGTATTGTGATTGTGGATCTAATAGTTATTGCATCGAATATCAAATTACGACCGCTATCGGAACTTCACTGTAATGACAGCTATTTAAATATACTTACCTTTTTATCACAAGGTCAGCCAGAAGAGGTTCATACATCCTTTTCTTAAAACTTTCAGCTGTCATAGGTATCAATTTCGGCTGCCCCCCAGAAGTACCAGTGCTTTGGATGAACTGGGTGATGCGATAAGCCAAAAGGATCGATGGGGTCTCTCCGTTAACAATCCGATCGATGTAAGGCTTGATATCTTCGTAAGTAATAATGGGGACATTTGTTTTGAAGCTTTGCTTGTCCGCTTGGCCATTGGGGAAGAATCTGCTTAGATATTCTGTTCCTGCATTGCTCTTCAGTATCTCCTCCAACACTTGTTCTTGTAGTTTATGAGCATTGCTGGTTAAATCTTCCAAAATGTTCACGACATTTTCATATATTTCCTTTATGTCTGTCTCACCATCCATCACAGTTATGGGGAGAGTGAGCAGAACAAAGAAGAAACCGGAGAGGAAAGCTTGAAGGAATTGAAAAAGGAAAATTAAGAGCAAATTAATTTGTTTCGTACTTGTAATATATCTAGATTACCTATCATTTTAAAGATACAATGTTTTACTATTATACACAACGCTTATTAATAATATATAAACTTTATATTAGTATTTATATATCTAAATTTAAATAAAATTTTTAAAATATTTAATTTAAATTTATATCAAACTAAATTTAATCAATTCAAAAATCTTTATCCAAATTTAAGTTGGACAATACATAATATATGTCCCATTGCCATGGGAGAAATATTAAAAGAATATTTATGGGTTATTACCTCTCAATCTTAATCCAAGTTGAAATAAACTATGGTGCAAATTAATCATTGTATTTTGTACTGTTCTGAACAAATGTATATTATATTCTTTCAATGATTGCCTCCATCACTTGGCTAATGGCAATCAAGTAAGGTTACTCAAAAATATTAGTAAAAAAAGAGCCAGAGAACCCAGTCATCCCCAAATTATTAATTTGTATAAAAGATTAAATTAAAAAAATATAAACTTCCTAAAATTAAAATAATAAACAAAGTCAACAGCTAACCAAACATTATCTGTAATTAGATATATTTAATTAGATAACATGTAAGAAAAATTATTGGTAAAAATAAAGATTATTAGCAATAATAAATTAGAATTATATGAAAAAAGAATAGAGTATTAAAGAATTGATTATTCGGAAAGGCAATATCAAATCATACTGGAACAACAGTCGTACTAGAAAAAGAGAAAATATTAATTTAATTAATGAAGAAGTAATATAATATTATGATATTAATTTTTTATTTTTTATAAGTTGTTTATACTATGCAAGACAAATAATCTTAAACTCGTTCTTTTGTTTATCCATAATTTTTTTTTGTGCAGGTAGAAAAGCGTTTATGAATTTATTTTGAAAAGAAAATCAAATTTTAATAATTACTTTTAATCATTATTATTAAATATAATCATTAATTTAATGCAAATATCTTTTGTATTGATTTTCTTTTATAGTTCCTAATTTGCATATTATTTTAATATTTTTATGTATTAATTCATTTATTTAGTTTCATTATTTTTTAGGGTAATGTACAAGAATAGTCACTCAACTATTCAATTTGTTCTTTTTAGCCACTCAACTATTTTTTTTATTTAGTTATTCAACTTTTCAAACTTAAATATTTTAGTCACTATTGCCTTTAACTTAGTAATGAGAGTCTAATGTGGGCTTTGTTTTATTGGACTAATAACAAATTTAGCCTTCCAATGTTTATACATTCCATCAATTTGATCATAAATCTAAAAAATTCAACAAAATTTCCCTCAATGTTTACAATTTGTTTTTATTTTAGTTCTAATCCTAAAAATTATAAAATATATTTAAAGATATTTAAAATAATTTTATATTTACTTTTTAAAATTTTTTAAAATTTATATTTATTTTCTCTTCTCAACCATTCTTTTTTTCTTATCACCTTACATGTGCAAAAAACCTAGAAATTAATGTTATTTTCTTGCTTCAATCTTTTTTCTATTTAGTCCCCTTTTTCTACATTGTTTGTCTTAAATGTCTAATTAAAACCTAGAAAGAAACTCCAGATTAACAAATTTATAAACCCAAAAAAATGGTTGGGTTGAGGATACCAACTCTGACAACCTTACTTTTTACTATAAAGATAATACCAGTTTCAGACTCTGGTGTTCTTGTGCCTTTATCATTTCTAGCTCAAGCATTAGAGAGAAAGATTGCAGGTCAATGTCGTAGCATTTGATATTTCCAACTTTGTCTATTGAATGGAAGAAAGACCAAAGTGGAAGATACTATTGAAAGTCATTTAGGGTACACAAATCCTAAAAACATTTTTATGTTTACTTTTATTTTAAATTTTAAAAATTTTAAAATATTTTTATAATCAGGACTAAAATGATAAATCTTGTAAACATTGAGTGTCAAAACCATTTTTAATTCGGGTTTAGAAAATGGGGATCGACTTTGAAAACAGGAGTCGCCACCAATCTTTTTTACTTAGGTGTGATTGGATCACCTTGTAAAACGTTTTATTTTAAAACATTTTTGGTCTACAAAAACAAGAAAACGAGTTCGGGAGTCGGTTACGCATGAGTAAGGGTTAGCACCCTCATAACGCCCAAAAATTGGTACCAAATCGATAAAATCATGTCCAAATGTTGAAAATAAAGAAAGTTACGAAATATGATCCTTTTATTAGAAAGAAAACCAAGACTGACCTATCCCAAAGAAATAGAGTACTTTACCCAATAAGTAAAGGTATAGCACCTCATGACTTTGAAATTAAACTCGTCTTTATTTTGAGAAATTTCTACTTCGAGACACAAAATGTCAAACCCAATAAGTTAAGGCAAAACATTTTGAATTCCCAAGAATAGGTTTTTTATTTTGAAATTGATAAATCACAAATTTTTTAAAAAAATATATGTAATACCTAAAGTTTCACGAGAAGAATCGGACCCCATAAGTTAGGACAAAATTCTTCTTGAAATTCTCCAAACATCACATACTCCCATACTTTGAAAATCATTTGAAATAAATTTAGAAAAAGGGAAATACGTAATCTAAAGTTTCACGAGAAGAATCGAACCCAATAAGTTAGGACAAAACTCTTCTTGAAATTTTCCAAATATCACATATTCCCATATTTTGAAAATCATTTGAAATAAAATGTGTCGATTCAAAAGATATTTTTTTATAAAAGACTATGGTTTGGATAGGATATTACAACATATATTGAAATAAATAACAAATTATAAATAATAAAAAATAAAAACCACAATATAATCTACAAATGAACAATAAAATACAAATATAATGAACTATATTGAACAATAATAAACAATCTAAAGCAAATAAATAAATAAACATGTAATAGCAATAAATGAAAGCATAATATATTAGACATTTAATAATAATAATAATACTTTTTATATAAAATAACACAAGTTTAAAATAAAAGGTACCTATAATAAATATATAATTTAATAATATTATATATATAAATGATAGCAGTAAAAATAATTAATAAATAGTATAAAGTATTTTAGTAAAACATTTATAAAATTGCATAAATAATATAAATAAAATATGTTAGATAATATAGATAATTTGAAAATAAGGATTTTAGGAATATATGATATAAACTAATTTTAGGAATATATGATATAAACTAATACTATATAATGTATAAAAAAAGATAATATATTAATAATGCATAATAAAAATAATAATATTAAATCATATAAAATAAATAATAATAATAATTAAATATATAATAGATTAGTATATATAAAAAAAATATATAAACTTATACTATTAATAAATTAATATATACAAATAATAAAATTATTTAATATGACAAAACATTTAATATAATAAAAAAATAAAATTAAAAAAAAAAGAAATTTAGGAATAAAATAGGATAAGGGGTTAAACAGCAATTAAACAGATTAAAAGAATTAAATAAAAAAACGTGCGCTAAAACCCAGGGACTAATGTAGCAATTAAACCTTTTTACGAAACGGCGTCGTTCTGATTTCCCTTTAAAATAGACCGAGGGATTAAATTGAAACCAAAATGAAAATTTTAAGGTTAATTTAAAATAAATGAAAAGTTAATTTGAATGAAATTAAAATAATAAAATTGAGGAAGGACTAAAATAGCAATTGACCCATTTAACAAAAACAAGCGGATCCTGCGTTCGGGTCGGGTCAAAGCGCGGGTTTGGCCTGCTAAACGACGCCGTTCTCCGTTTACTATATAAGTAAAATAACAGTTAAAAAAAATCACTTTACACCTATTTAAAAAAAAAAACAGAAATCTATCCCCTCAAACTCTCTTCAGCTTTCGTTCCTCGGCCTGGGTTTCCGATGGGGCACCTTCGCACATGCTGTTGCACCCGCCGTCATCCGTGATGGTCCTCAGGTAAAATCTTTACTCCCTTCTTGTATTTTTAGCTTTTATATATGCGTAAAAAAAGATAAATCGAAGAGAAAAAAAAAATGAACAAAAAGAAAAAATAAATTGCCTCTGTTATTGCGAAATAATTGTTTTTTTATTCCTGTATTTTTTGTGTAACAGTGTCTATTTTCTCTGGATCTGACTCCGTGTAATTCCCCCCTTTAGTTATATAATGATGGGTTTTTATAACCCGAAAAGAAAAAATGAAAAAGGAAAATATTGATTCTAGCCTATTCGTTGCCAAGTTTTGCTGCTCCACTTTCCTTTTCTTGTAGGTGATTGAGAAGATCTCGGCGATGACGGCGTTATTGGTGCGCAAATCGCGGCTTGACAAGGGGCAGACCAAAGGCGTGACGATCTGACTTCTGCCTTTGTGGCGCTAGGGTTTCCAGGAAACCCTAGATCTCCTGACTGCCAAAAGTTCTGGGCTCCCTTGGGCCACATAAGTTTTGGGTTAATAGGTTTAGGTTGTAAGTGGGCTACGGGTGTAATTGGGTCAGGGTAGTCTGATGGCATCTATTTGGGTAGGATTTGGGCTGCTGTTAATGGGTTTCATAATCGTAAATGGACAATTTAAAAACACTGGTTTTTATTTGGTTTATTTTAAAGCCCGGTCAAAATTGGGCTCTTACAGCTGCCCCTCTTTGCTCGTTGTCGTGTAACGAGAATAGAGGAAAGACTATAAAAGGACCAATTTTGACCATTTTGGCCAAGCCTCGACCTCTTGATCCTTGTCTTCTTCAAATGATTCCAACTCCACCATAGCTTCAACGACATTGGAGCTTCATCTTGATTTCAGTGAGTTTGATAGCTTCAACTTAACGAAGGCAGTATCCACTATCTTTTGATCTGCTCCACTGCAAACTCAGGGAAACAAGATCTGATGTTTTCAATTTGCTATTTTCAATCTGATCCCTACAAACTCAGAGATCACCAGACTGATGTCTTCGATCTATTTTCATACAACTTCAGGAACGTTAAATCTACTATTTTCAATTTGATCCCTGTAAGCTCAGGGATCACCAGACTGATGTCTTTGATCTGCTTCCCGCAACTTCAGGAACGTCAAATCTGCCATTTTCAATCTGATCCCTACAAGCTCAGGGATCACCAGACTGATGTCTTCGATCTGTTTCCTGCAACTTCAGGAACATCAAATCTGCTATTTTCAATCTGATCCCTGCAAGCTCAGGGATCACCAGACTGATGTCTTCAATTTTGTTCCTGCAACTTCAGGACCGTCAAATCTGCTATTTTCAATCTGATCCCTGCAAGCTCAGGGATCACTAGACTGATGTCTTCGATTTTGTTCCTGCAACTTCAGGAACGTCAAATCTGCTATTTTCAATCTGGTCCCTGTAAGCTCAGGGATCACCATACTGATGTCTTCGATCTGCTTCCTACAACTTCGAGGCGTCAATCGCCATTTTCAATCGATGACCGCAAGCTCAGGGATCACCAGACTGATGTCTTCGATCTGTTTCCTGCAACTTTAGGAATGCCAAATTTGCTATTTTCAATCTGATCCCTGCAAGCTCAGGGATCACCAGACTGATGTCTTCGATTTTGTTCCTGCAACTTCAGGAACGTCAAATCTACTATTTTCAATCTGATCCCTGCAAGCTCAGGGATCACCAGACTGATGTCTTCGATCTACTTCTTGCAACTTCAGGAACGTCAAATCTGCCATTTTCAATCTGATCCCTGCAAGCTCAGGGATCACCAGACTGATGTCTTCGATCTGTTTCCTACAACTTCAGGAACGTCAAATCTGCTATCCCTGCAAGCTCAGGGATCACCAGACTGATGTCTTTGATTTTGTTCCTGCAACTTCAGGAACGTCAAATCTGCTATTTTCAATCTGATCCCTGCAAGTTCAGGGATCACCAGGCTGGTGTCTTCGATCTGCTTCCTGCAACTTCAGGATTGTCAAATCTGCTATTTTCAATCTGATCCCTGCAAGCTCAGGGATCACCAGACTGATGTCTTCAATCTGTTTCCTGCAACTTTAGGAACGTCAAATCTGGTATTTTCAATCTAATCCCTGCAAGCTCAGGGATCACCAGACTGATGTCTTCGATCTGCTTCCTGCAACTTCAGGAATGTCTAATCTGCTATTTTCAATCTGATCCCTGCAAGCTCAGGGATCACCAAATTGATGTCTTCGATCTGCTTCCTGTAACTTCAGGAACATCAAATCTACTATTTTCAATCTGATCCTGCAAGCTCAGGGATCACCAGACTGATGTCTTCGATCTGCTTCCTGCAACTTCAGGAATGTCAAATCTGCTATTTTCAATCTGATCCCTGCAAGTTCAGGGATCACCAAACTGATGTCTTTGATCTGCTTCCTGCAACTTCAGGAATGTCAAATCTGCTATCTTCAATCTGATCCTTGCAAGTGCAGGGATCACCAGACTGATGTCTTTGATCTTACTATATGGTCCTTTAGAGGACATAACCTGTAGAATGCATATATGCTTATAACTAGGATTACTTTATCGAAATGCATCAAATGCTCCTAATTAGACATGCTATGATATATGAATGTAAAAATGATATGAGTATGATTCCCGCTCAAGATGTTATTACTCATTTGTTTTTCATCTTTGTTCATCAATTATGTTCTTCTCAACCAGCCTGCCCCAATGTAATTTCTGAGTCAACCCTGCTTGAACCTTGAGACATGAAGTTGGTATCTCTCACTGCAAGGTATCCCGACAATGATCCCCGTTTCTATTTAGATTAACCTTGTTCGTCATTTGCCAATATGGCGTTACCAACAAAGTTGTCTTATCCAATAAGAATTTGAAGAGGTAATCATTTTCAATGTTTCCAGCCCTTAAGCTTGGTGAATTCTGAACAATAGTCATGTTTCAGATTCCTTGTTTATTTAGAAGCTTCTAGAGTACTATGCGAAACTCCTTTTATGAAGTGTTATTAGTCCATTAATCGTTATTTCAATAAAACTGATGCTCCTTGGCAAAACTGATGCAAAGCTTGAACCCATCCGTACGACCTCATCGCGCTGTAGTAAACCAGTAAGCAATTGGCAGAACATACTTTGCTTGTTGTCCGAACATAAGATGGTCTTAATAGGACTTGTGCAAAACTTCGCCAGGCCCGTTTTGAAGCTTTTGGTCTTGAAATAGAATATTGTGTATAGTGATGCCTCTAATCCAGATGGAGTTTCCATCTCTGGTTTGATAAAATATAGGTACAATGATTTGCCTTCGTCCAAGCCATTAAAACATCTGCCAAGAAAAAGGAAAAGAAACATTAATTAGTTGTTTGTTTGATTACGTGTATTGTGATTGAAGATCTAATGATTTATTGCATCGTATATCAAATTACGACCCATTATCGAACTTTACTATAATGATGACTATTTAAATATACTTACCTTTTTATCACAAGGTCAGCCGTAAGAGGTTCATACATCCTTTTCTCAAAACTTTCATTTATCATAGGTATCAATTTCGGTTTGCCCCGTAAGTACCAAAGTGCTTTGGATGAACTGGGTGATGCGATAAGCCAAAAGGATCGATGGGGTCTCTCCGTTAACAATCCGATCGATGTAAGGCTTGATATCTTCGTAAGTAATAATGGGGACATTTGTTTTGAAGCTTTGCTTGTCCGCTTGGCCATTGGGGAAGAATCGCTTAGATATTCTGTTTCTCTGCATTGCTCTTGATATCTCCTCCAACACTTGTTCTTGTAGTTTATGAGCATTCTTTGGTTAAATCTCCCAAAATGTTCACGACATTTTCATATATTTCCTTTATGTCTGTCTCACCATCCATCACAGTTATGGGGAGAGTGGGAAGAACAAAGAAGAAATCGGAGAGGAAAGCTTGAAGGAATTGAAAAAGGAAAATTAAGAACAAATTAATTTGTTTCGTACTTGTAATATATCTAGATTGCGTCTATCATTTTAAAAATACAATATCTTACCATTATACACAACACTTATTAATAATATATAAATTTTGTATTAGTATTTATATATTTAAATTTAAATAAAATTTTTAAAATATTTAATTTAAATTTATATCAAACTAAATTTAATCAATTCAAAAATCTTTATCCAAATTTAAGTTGGACAATACATAATATATGTCCCATTGCCATGGGAAAAATATTAAAAGAATATTTATGGGTTGTTACCTCTCAATCTTAATCCAAGTTGAAATAAACTATGGTGCAAATTAATCATTGTATTTTGTACTGTTCTGAACAAATGTATATTATATTCTTTCATTGATTGCCTCCATCACTTGGCTAATGGCAATCAAGTAAGGTTACTCAAAAATATTAGTAAAAAAAGAGCCAGAGAACCCAGTCATCCCCAAATTATTAATTTGTATAAAAGATTAAATTAAAAAAATATGAACTTCCTAAAATTAAAATAATAAACAAAGTCAACAGCTAACCAAACATTATCTGTAATTAGATATATTTAATTAGATAACATGTAAGAAAAGTTATTGGTAAAAATAAAGATTATTAGCAATAATAAATTAGAATTATATGAAAAAAGAATAGAGTATTAAAGTATTGATTATTCGAAAAGGCAATATCAAATCATACTGGAACAACAATCGTACTGGAAAAGAGAAAATATTAATTTAATTAATGAAGAAGTAATATAATATTATGATATTGATTTTTTATTTTTTATAAGTTGTTTATACTATGCAAGACAAATAATCTTAAACTCGTTCTTTTGTTTATCCATAATTTTTTTTGTGCAGGTAGAAAAGCATTTTATGAATTTATTTTGAAAAGAAAATCAAATTTTAATAATTACTTTTAATCATTATTATTAAATATAATCATTAATTTAATGCAAATATCTTTTGTATTGATTTTCTTTTATAGTTCCTAATTTGCATATTATTTTAATATTTTTATGTATTAATTCATTTATTTAGTTTCATTATTTTTTAGGGTAATGTACAAGAATAGTCACTCAACTATTCAATTTGTTCTTTTTAGCCACTCAACTATTTTTTTTATTTAGTTATTCAACTTTTCAAACTTAAATATTTTAGTCACTATTGCCTTTAACTTAGTAATGAGAGTCTAATGTGGGCTTTGTTTTATTGGACTAATAACAAATTTAGCCTTCCAATGTTTATACATTCCATCAATTTGATCATAAATCTAAAAAATTCAACAAAATTTCCCTCAATGTTTACAATTTGTTTTTATTTTAGTTCTAATCCTAAAAATTATAAAATATATTTAAAGATATTTAAAATAATTTTATATTTACTTTTTAAAATTTTTTAAAATTTATATTTATTTTCTCTTCTCAACCATTCTTTTTTTTCTTATCACCTTACATGTGCAAAAAAACCTAGAAATTAATGTTATTTTCTTGCTCCAATCTTTTTTTCTATTTAGTCCCCTTTTTCTACATTGTTTGTCTTAAATGTCTAATTAAAACCTAGAAAGAAACTCCAGATTAACAAATTTATAAACCCAAAAAAATGGTTGGGTTGAGGATACCAACTCTGACAACCTTACTTTTTACTATAAAGATAATACCAGTTTCAAACTCTGGTGTTCTTGTGCCTTTATCATTTTTAGCTCAAGCATTAGAGAGAAAGATTGCAGGTCAATGTCGTAGCATTTGATATTTCCAACTTTGTCTATTGAATGGAAGAAAGACCAAAGTGGAAGATACTATTGAAAGTCATTTAGGGTACACAAATCCTAAAAACATTTTTATATTTACTTTTATTTTAAATTTTAAAAATTTTAAAATATTTTTATAATCAGGACTAAAATGATAAATCTTGTAAACATTGAGGAATAAATTTGTTGAAATTTTTAGATTTAAGATCAAATTTATAGAAAATATAAACATTAGAGGGCTAAATTTTTTATTAGCCCAATAAAATAAGGCCCACATTAGACTTCTATTAAGCAACTAATGAAAGAGTGACTAAAATATTTAATTTTAAAAAGTTGAGTGATTAAAACGAAAAAAATTAATAGTTGGATAACCAAAATAAAACAAACTAAATAGTTTGTGAGTATTCTTTTACGCCACTCTTATTTTAAAAACTTTATTTTATCCTCACAATTAATTTTTTTCAAAACTAATTGACTTGTAACGCCGCAAAAATCTTTAATATTTATTTTTGTATGTTTGTTACATAATTGTGTATCTACTTCAATAGTTAAGTGTTTTAGGTGTGTATGAGAGATCCCAAGCTCAAGCCTTAGCTTGGGCAAAATTTTGTTTTTATTTGAATAAACCCCTATCTTTAGACAGTAGGCTTATAATAAAATAATTGGAAAAGCATGACAGAATGGGCCTGCTAGTCTAGTGGTTAAGTAAAGTGTTAAGTGTGATGAAGATCTTGAGTTCAAGTCATGGCGTTATAGGGGAGTGTTTTATTTTGCTTGGTGCCGTATAGGTATTTGAGTGCCAGTAGAATTCTGATGCGTGTGGGCGGTTGGAGTGTTTGAAGGGTGTAGGGTGTTCTGGCCTAATTTTGGGAGGATATTGTGGAGAGTTTTGAGGATTGTTTAGTGTTGGAACCGAATTCAAATTACCCTTGCTACTCAAAATTTCGGTAGGGGTCATTTGGTTGGTTTTTTGCTTTCTTTTTTTCTGTTTTTTCTGCCGAATAAGGTTTCTCCAACTTTTCCTCTGCTGCCGATTTCTTCTTTTCTACCTCCTATCTCTACCATTTTATTCTTTGGGGTCTTTTTCAACCAAAGTTCGATCTTTCTTTTTCTTTTTTTCCAAGACTTGTGACGTTAGTGTCCCTCTTTTTCCCTGGGTTGCTGATTTCATTTTCTCTATTATCTCCTTGGTCGAACCTCTATTGATCCTTTCTGTTTTGCCAAAGTGTTGTTGTCCTCTCCGTTGCATTTTCCTCCCCTTTTCACGCCTCCTTTTTGATAAACCAAGCCTTACCCTCATCGTCTCGGTGACTCGCGTTCGTGTTGGTAAGTTTGAAATTGTTTGATTCTGGTTTTGATAAACCGCAAAAGTAACATATTCTAAGCCCACATTTAGTAAGATTTTGGATGAATTAAGCCTCAATTTATGTAAAAAAGTGCTCTTAATCCTTTCTTTTCATGTCTTATACTTAGGAAAGCACCCAAGGATGAAAAGAACGTAAAACGGGCCTAAAATGAGCCAAATGGGCCAATTCTCGAAATCGACATAGCCTGGACTTCAAGCCACACGGCCGTGCCTCATTAAATTATTAGGACACGGCCTAACCCCGATTTACACTGTCGTGCCTCATTAAAGGAGTCCGAGCATGGCCTGGCCACGATTCACACGGGCGTGTGCCATGGCCGTGCCCCTGTCTCTGGAAAGAGCAATTTCATTCGAGAAAGGATACTTGGAGGGAAAGAAACACATTTCAAAGCCTATTCAAACACCCTAATAGGAATTCCACTCAGATTAGGATACTTAGGGACCAAGTAAAGCATCTCAAAGCCTATATAAACAACTAAGGGGGCAACTTGCAAGGAAAGTTCGGCAGAAGTCGAAACGGAGAGCGAAAGCGAGGCCAAGGAGCCAATCCGAGAAGGTCAGAGTGAGGGAATAACGCGAGGATAGCTAGTTGATCCATCCCAAGAAGCTGAAATTATACTCAAGACGACGGAATTCTCCTTCGATTCCTTCAGGGGGTTTTAGGATTTTTCTTATGTTTTGTTTTATCTTTTCTCTTGCGATGGTTTGTTATTTCATTATGAACTAAACCCCTCAAATACCTGAAGGGGATGAAACCTAGATGGATTTTATTATTTGATTTTTAAGTTATATGATGAATTACTTAGTTTGTTCTTAATTATGTTTCTTAATCAAAATATAATGTGCTTAGGTGGAGAAGGAATAGACCCTGCCTAAGAGAAGATCTAACATAGTTAAGCGAAGTTGATCGAACGCCTAGAGATAGGGTTACGAGATTTTGCTAGATTAGGGTGAAACTTAATATGGGAGTCCATTGATCGATTTACTGCTATCCTAGAGGGTTATTATAAGCGAACGAGAGTTCCACTAATTAACTTAGGGTTAGACGTTATTCGCTTCGAGAGAGGGTTTAATATAGGTTAGGGAGTCTCATGGATCAAGCTAAGTAAAAGAGATCATATAATTGAAAGTTAGATAATAAGTGAAGTCTAGGTGGATTCTTCCCGAGGGTATCATCAAAATCAACTGAGTTTTTCCTCAAAGTTATCTTCCAATTCGTCTCCTTGTCTTTGTGTCCTTAGTTTAGCTGTCGTTGATTTAGTTAAAAAGAAATCTTCATTCTAACTTTAAGACTAAATAATAAAAAGAAAGTGAGTATTAATACTTTTAGTTCCTTTGGGTTCGATAACCTGTCTTGCCTAGCTATACTACAATTTGATAGGTACACTTGCTTTAATATCGTTGTCAGAGTTAGTCTCCAGGTTGATCATTTTTAAATATTTAAAACTCTGATTTTACAGCAATCAAATTTTTGGCGCCGTTGCTGGGGAACTAAAATATTAAGAAAGCTCTATTTTTATTACTTTAGCCATTTTTGCAAATTATTTTTTTATTATTAGTTCTATTTTTTTACTTTGCTAATTTTTCTTTTATTTGCTTCGACAGGTAATTTTAGTTTATAGAGGAGATGGCATTAAATAACTATCAGTGGCAAGTTATGAGGACAGCGCCAACAAAAGCCGACAGTGTTTTCAACCTCGACGTGGTCACCAGATTATCTAACCAGCTAGAGATGATGAATAAAAAAATTGACGATTTGTGTAGTCTCTTGCAGGTACACCCAGTAATGCAATATGACTCGAATCTAGAAGGCGTGGCGAATCCTGAGTACCCACCCTACGGATATGGCATGGAAAACGAGCAAGCTCACTATACGGGTAACTATTCTAGACGACAAAATAATTTTTATAATGACACTTACAATGCAAGTTGGAGTTACCATCACAATTTCTCGTGGGATGATCAAAATAGCCAAACACCGGAACTTCCTCCAAACTTTCAATAGCCACCTCACCAACAGGAAGAAAAGTCGCACCTCGAGGAGATGATGGCAAAATTCTCAGCAGACACAGAGAAACGCATCCAAGAAACTGAGAGAACAATCAAAAGCAACGAGAGCTGAATCGTGGAAATTACTAAGTCAATCAAGGAAGTCACTAAGGCAGTTGAACAACTCACAAAACTGATGTCACAACGACCGCAAGCACGTCTACCAAGCAACACAGAGATTAACCCAAAAGAGTCAATCCAAGCCATAACAGCTCAGGAGAGTCTAGGGTTAGATGAACCTAATTTAATACAAGAAAACAAGGTAAAAGAAGGTAAAATTGAGGCAACACAGGAAAAGCCAAAACCGGTAATCAAAGAGTACCAACCTCACATACCTTATCCCGAAGCAATGAAAAGAGACGATTCAGAAGAACAATTCGGTAAGTTTCTTAAACTTTTAAAGAAATTACATATTAACTTACCTCTTCTTGAAGCTCTTTTTCAGATGCCAGAGTCGAGGAAATTTTAAAGACAACTTTTGACAAACAAACGTAAATTAGACGAGGAGCACCACGTAGAATTAAACTCAGCATGCTCAGCAATGTTACAGAATAAACTACCACAAAAGCTAAAAGATCCAGGGAGTTTTACAATTCCATGTTTAATTGGTAGTTTAACTATTGATAATGCGTTAGCTGATTTAAGGGCAAGCATAAATGTCATGCCTTATACATTGTTTAAACAACTGGGTCTAGGGAAACCCAGACAAACTAGGATGAGCATTCAGTTAACAGATAAAACTATCAGAATTCCTAGGGGTATAATAGAAAATGTTCTAAACAAAATTGATAAATTCATATTCCCAGTAGATTTTGTTGTCTTAGACTTGAATGAGGACAATTCGATTCCTTTAATTTTAGGAAAACCCTTTCTAGCAACTGCTAGGACTAAAATTGATTTTGGTACAGGAGAACTCATTCTTTGTGTAGGTGACGAATCAATCAGTCTACAGGCTCTCGATTCAGACAGGACATCAAGAGATGGTGAGAAAGTAAATTCAGTTGATAATCAAATTGTTCAACTTTCACCACAGGAAACACCACAAGGCTACAAACCTGAGCCGAATCATGGGCCCCAAGCCGTACAAGCTCATAACAGTGAGTTGTTAGTGGAATCTGACCCAAGGCAAGAACATGTGGTAAGTGAAGGTAAGGTTGAGGTGTACGATGATATACCAAAACCGGCAATTACAGAGTATCAACCTCATGTGCTATATCCTGATGAAATAAAGAAAGACCACACAGAGGAAGAATTCGGTAAACTCATACTTCGTGTGGACAATGAACCGATCAATCTTCAAGCTCTTGACTCAGCTAGAACATTGAGTAATAAAGGTACGAACGTTAATTCTACTGATAATCATTTGGTTCAACCTTCTTTACAGGAAGCATCACGAAATCACTTAGCTGAGCTAGATCTTAGACCTCGTGCCAACAAAGAAGAAATACATAAGGAACAAAGCCTTAGGGTTGACAAACTAAAAGAGTAGGAAACACAAATCAAAGAGGAACAGGAACCGAACGAAGTGAAACCGAAGGAGCCCACTGACAAGTTGATAGAAACAACGAATCACTTCAAATTAGGGGATCAGGTATTGTTGAATAAGGAAGACTCTCGAATCACCAATTCAGACATCAAGACAAATGAAGAAATCACTTTTGAGGTACTTAATATCTTCCTATACGGCACAGTCGATGTAAGCAATCCTAAATTCAACACTTTTGAGGTAAACACTACCAGTTAAACTATTTATCCATAACTGAAGTGATCGCATGAGAAAGGATTTTCACCTCCTCAAACCACCATGACCATATGAATGAGAGGTAAAGTCTAGCTTAAGACTATAAACGAGGGCTTCTCGGGAGGCAACCCGAGCACTAACACTATTTTTACATTTTTTTATCTTTTATTCTATTTTTTTCTCTTTTATTTTTCCTTTTAGTACCTACCCATAAACTAACCAAAGAGTAGATTTCTAGGCCACACGGCCCTACACACGGGCGTGTCCGTGGCCGTGTGGAAGCCAGAGGATGAACCATGGGCATGTCGGTAGTCGTGCACAAACAAGGAATAAACTTCTTTCTCCAACACGGGCTGCAATACCAGACCACGCCCGTGCTTGCTATCCGTGCGAGGTCACTAACTTGTCGACTACGGGTTGAACATGCCCGTGCTTCATAACCGTGCAAAGTTACTGATTTGCCAAGCACGGGCTGAACACACCCGTGTTACCTCACTGTGCCAACATACTAACTTGTCGAACAATGGCGTGTGAAAATTATTGGGCCAGGTCGTGTGATCTGCACGGCCAAGGCCATTTTGAGCCGTGTGTGTAACACCCCTAACCCATATACGTCGCCGAACTAGGGTTATGAGGCATTACCGAAGCAGGTACAACTCAAAACGGGCATTTGTTTTTAACATTTCATGCACACGTACTTTGCTTACTAATCACAATCAGCAGATATATTTTGAAACATTTAAACAGAGTCATTTGCATATTTTGTCAATACAAATTTCATACCTCAAGAACAAAGTCAAAATCATTTATATCACATCTACACCCATCTCAAATTTATAGCATAATCAATCATTAATAATTAACATCTTTAATATAATCATTCTATTAAAGTTTTAATGAATAAACATCACTTTGGATCATAAATATGATATTCAAACATTGCATCATTCAACTAAATAATCAAATAACATCACCCAATAAGATACTCACAAAATCAAATAAACATGATCTCATCATCTATCCAAACTGGGTATATATGCATTATATAAAATCATATTACCTAACTATTTACTAATACAAAATTCACTATTCATTTAGTCAATCATTTCAATACGTTAGCCGAACATAACCTTGCATGACAATCAAACTAGGCTTGAAATTACAATTACTTACCTATTATAAACTTATGCCATACCAAATATGCATAAATATCAACTCATCTTTAACGAACACTACAACCATAAACATAGATACCAGACTAGTTCAAAAGAATATAAGCCATTTTCGCATGGCTAATATTTACATACATAGGTACTCAATTCACATTTGACCTTTTACTAAGCTATACATGCCATATATTCGTAATTAACATAACCAAAATATCAAAGTAAGTTGTCGATAGTGTGATAGGTCTTGCTGACGATCCCCGAGCTCGTAACGTATATCCAAAATCTATAAAACAGAGGCAGACGGAAAAACACAAAGTAAGCTATTTAAGCTTAGTAAGTCATAAGCAAGTTAATAACAACCAACTTAACAAGATCAATTATACAAAATCATAACAAGCAGTTTTAATAATCCACATACACAAATACTTACTGAAGTTCAATATTAAACTACATTTAACTAAATTTTGTTGAATACGTCAAATTAGAAACATATATATATCTCACATGCTCAAAGATTAGATTTTATGCAACGAACTATACATCTGACTTACCTTGCTTTTCACAGCACAGTTTATATACATACCTGAGTTCTTTTAATTCGGATTATATATTAGCCTTCACTTACACATGCTCGTTGAACCATTCAGAATTAAAAAGGATACGTGGACAATCAGAAGCTCGACAATGCCAACGTCCCAGATGTGGTATTACATGTAATCACATGTCGATGCCACTGTCCCAGACAAGGTCTTATATGTAAACACAAATAGGTGCCAACGTCCCAGATGTGGTCTTACTCAATAACACATAACGGATATCCTATGTCATGACATATGTATCCTATCTATTCCTAAGGTTCATACGGGGCTTACGGATGTCGAAACTCGATCGAATCAAGCTCGGGAGTTAGCCAAATCACAATATTACATTCGACCATAGCATATATATATATATATATTCAAATAATTCAATTTAATATATAACAAATATATATTCATATTTATATCAACTTTTAAATGCTTACGAACTTACCTCAAACGTCAACGACTACGAAATCGGCTATTCAACCACTTTTATCTTTCCCCGATCCAAATCTAATTTCTTTAATTCTTGACCTAAACATGTTCAAATTAAGCTCATCCAAATATGTTTCCATTCAATTTAGTCCAAAAACACATAAATGGGTAAATTACAATTTTATCCCTGACATTTATAATTTTTACAATTTAGTCCCTATTTCACAAAACACAAAATACACCAAATTTCTCCATACCCAAGCTAGGCAGAATATTACCCATGTATATACAAGCCCATATAATTCATTAATTTTTCATTTTAATTCCTCTAAAATTTATTTTTGCAATTTAGTCTTAATTACTCAATTTCATCAAAAATTCAAAGACAAAACTTGTTAATCTAACATATATAATTCATATTTCATCACTAAAAATCAAAAACCACAAGGTACCATCAATGGTAAAACACAAAATAATCATCACAATAAAAAATTAAGACATGGTGTTTTGTTCATTTTTAAGCAACGATCCGAAAAACGTAAAAATAATCAAGAATCGAACAATTAACATACCTTAATTTTGAAGAATACCAAGCCAAACCCTAGGTGTTCTTATTTCTTTTCCTTTTGTTGATATTCGGCCAAGAGAGAATGAAATGATAATGGCCTTATTCTTGTTTTATTATTACATATATTATGTTATAATTAAATTACCTTATTAACGTTTTAAATAAACATAACATATAAAATACGGTCATTGTTGGCATATACCATCCACTAACCTTGAAAATGGGCTATTTGCCCTTTATGGAATCCATATTAAAAAGCCACTATCAACTAAGCACTTTACACTATAGTTTGTAACTTTTACATTTTACGCGATTAAATCCTTTTATTTAATCGGACACCTAAACAACAAAATTAAGTCACAAAAATTTAACACCAACAAATTCACACATAATAAACACGCAAAATAATTTTAAAATATTTTTCAGACTCGGATTTGTGGTCCCGAAACCACTATTCCGATAGGGCCAAAATCGAGCTGTTATAGTATGGGCCCACATGGGCTAGCATCATGGGCTCGTAGGCCCATTTTCACTGTTTGACTACTAAGGTTGCAGAGGTCTCCTGAGTCAACTGTAGACCTACTGTAGGGTCGGTAAGCCTACCTAGACCCCTAATTGGCTGAATGACTGTTATACCCCCGTGTGATATATATATATTTACATATATGACTGTATTTTAGCATGCTACTTAAATTGTACTGAATACATGTATGATACCATGGTATGTCATGACACGATTGCACAATGCATTGCATGGGGATGGGTTTTATATTGATTGGAGGAAGTGTACTGAAAGGCTTCGAGCCTAAATTACTGGCAGCCCAGCTACATATTACTGTATAGTGCCGCATTCGGTACTCTCTGGAGTGTAAGGATGGATGGGTTGATTATATCCCCACATAGAGTGTAGGGTTGGACGAAGATGGAGTGTAGAGGCTGGATGGGTAGGACTTGTGTACTGTTTAAATATGTTATTGCACTGATCATTGATTCTGTAATGAGCCAGGGCCCAACCACATGATTGTTCTGTACTGAGATGGTTAAAGCCCAAACTGATATTGACACTGATACTGAAAAGGGCTTAGCCCAGACTGTGCTTGTTTTCTGTCTGTTTACTTATATGGGATAACACACTGGGTTTTCGCAAACTCACCCTTCTGTTTTAACTGTACAGGTAATCCCCAAACATAGGCGGATCGGTGCAACGAAAGACTCAGCAGTGGCCACACGACCTATCTAATTCGATTTAGTATTTTATGATTTTGATTTAATTTTTGGGGTATTTTACTGTAATAATGGCCTCTTTTTTAATTTGGGATTCTGGTCGTTTTGATTTATAACTGTTAGCAGTAGACACTAGTTTTCAAAAAGACAAATGTTTTAGCAAAAATACCACGAATACACAACCTATTCAAAAGCTTCCACAATAAATGACGTTTTGAAAATTAATAACGTTTTAAAAGTGAATAACTTTTTGATAATGACTCACGTTTTGAAAATGAATGACACATCTTGGAATCATCATAAAATAACACAAAGAGGTTAAATAGAAAAGCAGTTTTAATCGATATCACACTTTATGAAAAACACTTCAATGTGACATCGCCAAATTCGGCCATAGCATCTAGGCCGGGTTTGGGGTGTTACATGACTAATCCTCATTTAATTAGCATAAATATATATTTTTAAAATTATAAAAATATATTATTTAATGAATTAAAAACTATATAAAAATAACGTGCAATGCATGTGACATTAAAAACTAGCTAGTACATTTCAACTCATAAACATCTTCATTTAATTAATTAGATTGGCTTGATTTTTTTTAATAATATTGATTTTGTTATAAATAATATTTTATGATGGATATCAATAAGTGGCAAAGTTGTAATCTTCAATATAGAAACCTTCAATGGAATTATGAGGTTTTTATATTGTAATTAAGTCTCTATTTATTCTTTTTAACTTAAGGGATTGAATCTTGTTGAGTGCATGAGTATTCCTGTTAATGTAAAAGGATGTGGGTTCAAGTGGGTTCAAGTGCATTATCCTCCTATTTATGGGTTGCGAAGAGACTATTGGTAATTCTAACTATTATTTTAAAAAGAGCCATCCGAACCTATAATGGGTTTGGAACGGACTGTTGGTAGTTCTAAGAATTATTTTTTTAGTTAGTATTGACATTTATCTTCCCTTTCATTATTTCATAAAATATTTAATTATTTATTATTAAATAATACTGTGAATAAGTACATAAACTACTTGCCTTATTAAATAGGCACTAGAAGACCATTTTGATCCAGCTCAGTGTCGAAATAGTTTGAGTCTAATGTAGCTATCGGATAAAAAGAAAAACTCAAACGTACTAATATTAAGAGAGAGTAAATAATATATAATGGCATAAATTTAGAAACTGTAGGTTTGGTGAATTATCTTTTCATGAAAAGATCCTTTGTCAAGTCCATGCATGCAATTTCAGCTTGTAGGATTACCTCTATAATGTTTGATTAATCCTCAAACAATGTAGCTTAAGACATAGTTTTGGGGCTGAAAAACTTCCCCACCATCCCTGAATTTAATATCTTTATGGCTTCCTCAGATTTAAGGCAAAAAGGTGGCTTGTATTGGGAAATGGAAGCTCCCTTTGATGCATAGAAATCCATGAGTTCATCAAAGCTTCCATGTTTAACCACCCTTAGCTCTAAAGCTGAAATTGCACCATCTTTCCTAAGTAATTTATACGTAAAATCAAAGGATTCTTCCACTATACTGACATTGTTCCATTACCACGGCATCAAGTTTTGGTAAATCATTGCGCCTTTCATCTTCAGACTCCCAAAAAAATAATACATATCGACTGGTGTCGACGAGGTGTCGAATAGCTCTCGTATGCACGATCAACATGATGCCAAATGGTTCGAGGATGAGTTTTACATTCGTGGTTGCTTTCGAAAGGTCTTCTTCAGTTGTTTTGTCTGCATCTATACTCAAAACCACATTCTATCGTTCTACAAATTGAGACTGTGGAGATTTATTATAGAATCCGGTCACCTTCAAAACATCACCGGCTCTGTACCGATATAGACCTGAAAAAGATGATGACAACACATTTAGGTGCGCATAAGAGGTAGTCAATGTGAGACTTTTAACCGTGTCTCTTGATGTAACCGACGTATAGCTTTGATGCCGAGTTAAAGAAACCTACCTGGCAAAGTTGTGACAATAACTTCGTAATATTGACCAAGTTTCACATTCTTAAGATCGACCGGTTTGTTTATATCCTAGTTTTTTGAGCCTTTCCTCCACCATCTTTGTTCACAGGGAGAAATTCGAAGTAGGTCGTATTTGGGAGAAAGGTGTAAGAGACGTCAAAGAGATTTCTTAGGGGTTTCAAATTGATCCCGAAACAAGCTTCCGAAGAAACATAACTTGGTTAAACTAAAGGGATCCCTCCTCCATAAAGTTCAAGTAATGGAATATATTGGCTCATGCTACCTGTACAAATTAAACTAATATACTTGATTTTAGGCCAAACTTTCTTAAATGTTAGGGTTATGGTGCAAATATCAACAGCAACTATTGTGGCTTGAGCAACAAGGCTCGAAGCTTGCGATAGAAGAAAGAAACAAAGAACAGAAATTTGCAAGAAGAGAAGAACGAGTAGCAAGAATGGAGCATTCAAATTGAATGAAATTCAAGTGTTTTTCATTACATCTTTTTATTGGCATACAGCCATTACATATAACAAAGATGAAAAAAGATATTAGAGCAAGTTTCTACCTAATGTCAACCTAATCCCACTAATTTGCATGGAAACTTAAAAAACTTAGCTTGCACACATTACATTGCTGATATAATCAGCTTAATCAACATCAAATCACATAAATACTAACCTAACATAATTCAAAATGAACTAGACTTAGTTACAATTTCATTGGATTACAAAACAACAAGATGAGAAGCTAGTTCACATGAAATAATGGTTCCTGCACAGCTGATCTGCATGAGCTGCTCCTGGATGTTGCATGGGCTGCATGGAGGGCAATGTTCGGACACTCCTCCTTGGACTCTATGCAGCAGACTCCTATTTGATCTCTCAATTTGTAAAACCTTGACTTATTGAGAGCTTTAGTCAAAATGTCAACAACTTGATCTTCAAAGTTGCAATGGATTAATTCAATCTCTTTGGCTTGCTCCATTTCTCGAACAACATGTAGTTTAATGCTAAAATGCTTAGTTCTTCCATGGAAGATAGGGTTTTTAGCAATTGCCACTGCTGATTTGTTATACAATAAATTTTTGTAGCACCATTTTGAATGAGGTTTAGATCGGCCAAGATTTTTCTAAGCCACTTGGCTTGATTTACTGCAGCAGCTGTAGCAATATACTTGGCTTTTGCATTTGATTGTGCTACCAAGCTTTGCTTTCTTGAGCTCCAACAGAACATGCTTGATCTAAGGCTGAAAGCATATCCAAAAGTGCTTCTCATGTCATCACACGATCCAGCCCAATCACTATCAGTATAGCCATTCAATTCTAAATGCTCAGCTATTTCAAACACCATGCCATAGTTTAGAGTTCCTTTGATGTATCTAAGAACTCTTTTAGCAGCTCTAAGATGGTTTTCATTACAGCAATGCATGAACCAAGAGAGTAAACTCCCAGCATACATTATGTCTGGTCTAGTGAAAGTTAAATACAACAAGCAACCTACTAAACTCCTGTAGGGTGTTTCACATACCTCCTTAAAATCACTTTGGCTTGATAGCTTTTCACTAATAGCCACTGGAGTGCTCATTGCTTTGCAGTTTTCCATTGAAAACTTGCTTAAGATCTTTGCAGCAAAGGCTTTCTGGCTCAGGCATATTCCCTTTCGATTTTGTAAGACTTCCATGCCTAGGAAGTAGGTCATCAGCCCCAAGTCAGACATTTCAAACATTTGCTTCATTTTTTTCTTGAAATTATCAAGTGTAGCTTCATCTCCTCCTGTCACCAGTAGGTCATCGACATACAATGAGACAATGAGCT
This sequence comes from Gossypium bickii, assembly GCA_025503065.1. Classification (NCBI taxonomy): domain Eukaryota; kingdom Viridiplantae; phylum Streptophyta; class Magnoliopsida; order Malvales; family Malvaceae; genus Gossypium; species Gossypium bickii. Next base: position 126,863,158 of record CP106711.1, read on the forward strand.
GTGTTTGAAGTCCTTTCTTCTAAACATACAGTGTAGGCTCACTGATGCTCCTATCGAACCCCAAGCTGATCAAGTAGCTGTCTATTCTGCTGTACCAAGCTCTTGGGGCTTGTTTCAAGCCATATAAGGCTTTGTTCAACTTGTACACCATCTCTTCTTTGCCAGTCACTTGAAACCCTTGTGGCTATCAATATAGATCTCTTGTTCAAGAAAGCTATTTAGAAAGGCTGATTTCACATCGAGCTAGTGGATTTTCCAGTTCATTGAGCTACCAAAGCAACTAGCAGCCTTATTTATCAAGCCTGGCCACTGGAGCAAATGTCTCCATATAATCCACACCATATCTTTGGCTGAATCCTTTCACAACCAGCCTAGCTTTTAGCTTATTTAGACTTCCATCTGCATTTAGTTTAGCTCGATAAACCCACTTGACTCTTATAACCTTTCTATTTAAAGGCCTTTGAACCTGCTCCCAAGTTTTATTCTTCTCAATCATATGCATTTCATCAGCCATGGCCTGTTGCCAACCTTGATGTCCTTGAGCTTCTTTAAAGCTGGTTGGCTCAATAATGACCACTTGTGCTCTCTCATAAACATCTACTAGTGATCTTGTTCTCCTCACTGGGACATCATCATAATCGATTTCAGCACCTTCTCGATCAGTTTCAATCTGACCTGTTGTGATTTCTTCAGAAGTAGCAACTGGCTCATTCTTTTCCCAGTCCCAGCATACTTTTTCATCTAAGATAACATCTCTACTCACTATTACTTTTTTTGTTGAGGGATCAAGGACTCTATATCCCTTTTTAATCAAGATGTAGCCCACCAGTATGCCTGCTTGGGATCTGTCATCGAGTTTGCTTCTTCTAGCAGCTGGAACCTGTGCATAGCATAGACATCCAAAGGTTCTAACGTGAGCCAGTGATGGCTTAAACTTGAACCATGCTTCAAATAGAGTTTTCTGGGCCAAGGCTTTGGTTGGAAGCCTGTTTTGTAGGTAAGCTGTCGTGTTTACAGCTTCTGCCCACAAAGTCTTTGGTACATTTTTCTCAAACATGATACATCTGGCCATATCAAGCAAGCTTTTGTTCTTCCTCTCACTGACCCCATTCTATTGAGGAGTATAAACATTCGTCAACTAATGTTTGATGCCTGCATCATTGCAAATGGCTTGAAATTGAGCTGAGGTGTATTCAGCTCCATTATCTGATCTAATTGCCTTAAGCTTGCAGCCTGTTTCTGTCTCAACATGTGCTTTAAACTTCATGAACACATGAGAAACTTCTGACACTTGTTTTAGGAAATAAATCCAACAGTATCTTGAATAGTCATCAATGAACAAGATGAAGTACCTATTTCCACGAAGTGATTCAGTCTTCATTGGACCACATACATCAGTTTGCACAAGTTGGAGCTTTTCTGATGCTCTCCAAGCTTGCTTTGATGGGAAGGGTTGCCTTGCTTGTTTACCCAACTGACATACTTCACACACACCTTCCTTAATCACCAAGTTGGTGAAGTTTTCAACTAGACCTTGAGTGATCATTTTGTACATTGATTTGTAGTTAGCATGCCCAAGTCTTTGATGCCAAAGTTTGGAGTCATCGATCGAGGCTGTATAGACTGAGCTTGAGTTGTTTGTCCAGTCAATAATAAAGCTTTTATCAACCATTTTGATTGACATGAGCTTGGATCCTTGTGGATCATTGATCTTGCAGTCCTTGCCCTCGAACACAACAGTATAGCCCTTGTCTAGCAACTGGGCTATGCTGAGCAAGTTTCTGTCTATCTGAGGCACCAACAATACATTCGAGACAAGTTTGTTGCTTATAGGTGTGTGTATCAAAACATCACCTTTGCCTTCAGTTTCAATGAACTGACCATTTCCTACCTTGACTTTGGCCTTGAAACTTCTGTCTATTGACTTGAAAATAAAAGCATCCGATGTCATATGGTTGGTACACCCACTATCCAGGAGCCATCCTTTGTTGATTTCTTTTTTTGCAACTAAGCATGAGACTGCAAATACTTGCTCTTCATGCTCACTACCTTCTTCAGCTAGTTGAGCCTCAGCCTTTGGTTTTTTATATGGTGCCTGCCTTGGTTTGCCTTTGGACTTACAAACCTTCTCAACATGGCCTTTTTTCTTGCACTGCTGACATACAACATCTGGCCTGAACCAGTATTTATCCTGAGGGTGACTTGGTCTCTTACAAAACTTGCAGAGTTGTTCTCCATCCCTTGTAACATCAGGCTTAGGCCTGTTCTTCCATATCTTTTTGCCTTTGTAGGCAGTATTGCTCGAGGATGGCTTAGTTTTAACTTGGAAAGCACCTTCTTGGTGTTCTTCTTGTCTGCTGGCTCTCCTTTGTTCCTGAGCATATAATGCATTGATTAACTCAGTTAAGGAGATGCTAGCAAGGTCTCTCGAGTCCTCAAGAGATGAAATCTTGGCTTCATATCTCTCTGGCAGTGTTGAGAGCACTTTCTCCACGATTCTTGCCTCACTAAACTCCTCTCCTAGCAACCTTATGCTGTTGACCGCAGCTGTTATCCTGTCTGAATACTGCTTCACTGTCTCTTCTTCCTTCATTTTCAAATTCTCGAAATCCCTTCTGAGGTTCAAGAGTTGCTGCTGCCTGGCTCTTTTAGAACCTTGAAACTCCTCCTTGAGCTTGTCTCAGGCCTGCCTTGGAGTCTTACATGCCATGATCCTTGTGAAGATCTCATCAGTCACACAATTTTGTATGCATGATATGGCCTTATGCCTTTTATTTTTTTCTTCAGTGTGCTGCCTCATTTGAGCAATTGTTGGATTAGCTCGAAGAGGTGTTGGCTCAACGTCTGAAGTCACAACATCCCACAGATCGAAAGCTTGCAGGTAAGTCCTCATCTTAACCTGCCAAATGTGAAAACCTTCACCATTGAAGACCGGTGGTGGAACTGGTGAAAAATTGGCAGCCATTTACCTTTCAAGGCTGAAGTATATCAGGTCCACTAAGAATGTAGCTCTAGATACCAATTGTTGGGGTTATGAACAACAACTATTGTGGCTTGAGCAACAAGGCTCGAAGCTTGCGATAGAAGAAAGAAACAAAGAACAGAAATTTGCAAGAAGAGAAGAACGAGTAGCAAGAATGGAGCATTCAAATTGAATGAAATTTAAGTCTCTAGCTAATGTCAACCTAATCCCACTAATTTGCATAGAAACTTAAAAAACTTAGCTTGCACACATTACATTGCTGATATAATCAGCTCAATCAACATCAAATCATATAAAATACTAACCTAACATAATTCAAAATGAACTAGACTTACAATTTCATTGGATTATAAAACAACAAGATGAGAAGCTAGTTCACATGAAATAATGGTCCCTGCACAGCTGATCTGCATGAGCTACTCCTGGACGTTGCATGGGCTGCATTGAGGGCAATGTTCGAACATTAAAGACGCCTTCCCAAGATGTATCTTCACATATTTGTTGAATCAAATCAGCAAATTCAGGGTTTGGCTCAGTAAGGATCAATGACATGGCATTTTTGCAACCAGGGTCAATAATCCAATCACTGAGGTAACCTATTCTAATGTTACAACATAATTCTCTCCAATAATCTTCTAAGAACTTGATGGTCCTTGCCAAAACCGATGCAAAGATCGAACCGAGCCGTGCACGACCTCGTCGCTATTGTAGTAAAACGGTAAGCAATTGGCAGAACATGCTTTGCTTGTTGTCCAAACATAAGATGGTCTCAATGGGACTTATGCAAAACTTAGCCAGGCTATTTTTGAAGGTATTGGTCTTGGAATAGAATGTTGAGTAGGGTGATGCCACTAATCCAGATGGAGTTTTGATATCTGGTTTGCTAAAATATAGGTAGAATGATTTGCCTTCATCTAAGTCACTAAAACATCGGCCAAGAGAAAGGAAAAAAACAGTAAGTACTTTTTCACCACAATGTCAGCCAGAAGACGATGATACTTCCCTTTCTCAAAACTTTCAGTTGTGATAGGTATTAACTTCTGCTGCCCCCCAGAAGTACCACCGCTGTATCCAAAATTAATGGTTTACTTTGAAAGGGAAAAAGGTTTAATTTTGAATTTCATCCCTCTGCTTTACTAAAATCAGTTACTCTATTTTAATTTTCCAGAATTTGATTATATATACGTTAGGATGAACTGGGTGATGGGATCAGCAAAAAGGATCGACGAGGTCTCTCCATTGGCAATCCGATCTATGTAAGGCTTGATATCTTCCTAAGTAACAATGGGAACATTTGTTTTGAAGCTTTGCTTGTCTGTTTGGCCAGTGCAAAAGAATCTGGTTAGATATTCTGTTCCCGCATTTCTCTTTAGTATCTCCTCCTACATTTGTTCTTGTAGTTCATGAGCATTGTTGGTTAAATGTTCCAATATTTTCATGCCATTTTCATATATTTCCTTTTCTATATCACCATGCATCACAGTTGTTGGAAGAGTAAAAAGTGCAAAGAACAAATCGGAAAGGAAAACTTGGAAGAAAAAGGAGAAAAAATGTAAGAACAAGTTTTTTAATTATATTAAATTATATTATAAAATATTTAATTTTTAAATTAAAATTAATTATAAGAGTTAAAAAAATTTAAAATATAATTATTTAAAAATATAAAATATTTAAAATTTCTTAAAAGAATTACATATCGCTTTTAAAATGAAACTTACAAATTGCTTTTAAAATTGATATTTTTCAGTAAAACAAAAATAAAGTTACAAAAGTAATTCAACTCTCAAATTATTAGTATTTTAAAAGATAATATATTACTTTTTAAAAATTTAGTAAATAATATGATTTTGAACCCTAATTTGTTACTTTGTCCTCTCTGCAGGCATGTTTAAATTGGACCTCTCACTTCAGTCATTTTCATGGCGCCGAAGGTCTGCAGTACCGGATATGTCTGCATACTGTTTAGTCAATCATTTTCTTTAATTATCTTATTTGGTGGGTGATCACATCCATAACATCCTTACTTTACGTGAATAACTCTATTTTTTAAAAAAATTAATAATTTACGGGTAAATTATAGAATTAGTCATCCAACTACTAATATATTTCTGCTATGATCATTCAATTATGAAAATTTTTAATTTAGTCACTAATATTTTAGATCATTTTTATTTTTATGGAAGTATTAATGTGACCTTTTTTTAATTGGTGAAATAATATATTTAGTCCTCAATACTTACACATGCTATCAATTTGATCATCAAATACATATAATTAAATATAAATTATTTATTATGACAAAATATAAAATATAAAATATAAAATTATTTTTATATATTTATATAAATAATATTATATGCGTCTATATTTAGTTATAATTATAAGGCTCAAATATACATTTATCGCTCCTCTCGAACTTGACACCTCCTTAGTTGGTACTTAGCATTTTTTTTTTTTTTGTTTGTTTCAAGTTAGTACCCAAATTTTCAATACATTAAGGGTTTTGGTAATTTTTTTTGTAATGGTGTTAAATATAGGACATATGACACTCTTAGGTTGTGACATGTGGCATTGATATGTCTTAATCTATTTTGTTTATAAATTTTTTTAAAAATTTAAAAGAAAATATATAAAATTTATATAAATGTCTTAAAATATAAAAGAAATTATAAATTATAAAAAATATATGTATCTAAAAAATTAAAAATATTACAACAATAAAAAAAATCTAAAAATTCAAGTTAGAAAAATCGAAAACCTAGAAAATTTACATATTTTTCTTAATAAATTGCAAACAAATTAGATGAAGATAAATTTTACAATAAATTTTATGCTTAGAGATGGATTTAGATTATTATACGATTCTTCAAGTTGACAAGAATGCAAAAGATGATGATTTGGAAAAGCTAATAGGATGCTTTTTCATTTTTATATTTTCTTTTTATTTGTTAATTATTTGTTAGGTTTCATAAGAAAAATTAGGTTTTTCTATTGAAAATGCTATTACCACGATCATGAAAGAAGTTTATAAAAATAATAAATTTAATGAATTTTGGGGTTTTGAGTTTTTAAATTTATCAAAATAATAAATTTACAAATATGTTTATCAAGATTTAATTATGTGTTTAATATAATTATATTTATATTTAATTATATGTGCTTGGATCAAATTGATAAAATTTATAAATTTGTATTATTAAATTTATTATATTATTTAGAATTAAATTCAAATTGATAGAATTGATAAATATTAAGACTAAATATATTATTATACTAATTAGAAAATAGTTACATCATTACTACGGTTAATTATTTAATTAAAAATAACCAAAATAAAAACGATTAAAATAAAAATATACTAATAATTCAGGGACTAAATTAAAAATTGTCACCCACGTAACTTCAGCAAGCCAACGGCGATGGACGCCAGTTTGATGGCACTAAGGAGCGTCGGCGTTGAAGGGGTAACGGTGGAGAAAAATGGACCATTGAAATACAATTGGGAAGGATAAGTTGAGCTTGTCCAAATGGTCCAAAAACAAGGTCTAAAGCTCTAAGTTCTCATGTCTTTTCAACTGTACGGCGGCAATGTCGGTGACTCTTGCAGGTATGGTGGTATCTCTTCCACTAAATTAAAAGACCTATTTACTAATAAAAGTTGAAAATTTTTAAAATTTACGTGAATAGGTGATTTTTAGAAAATTTACAGGAATAGATTTTTTTTTTATTAAAAAAAATGCATTGCTTTAAGGTGAAACGTAGAAAAATGTTTTCAAGTGGATGCGTTTTTAACATATTGACAAAATAATGTTTTTAGTTAGAATCGCTTTTTACCACATCACCACTAAAAGTGGCAACACTATTTTTTATTTAATTATAAACAGGTGTTTATATAGACCCAAACTTACAAAACATGCATTTTAAGTAATATGAGATATGAGGTATGTGTATATATAGATTCATAAATAAGCTTGCAACTTGTTCCTAGACAATTCCTCAGGGACTGGATCGCTACAATTTCTTGTTCCTCGAAATCCTAGGCACAGTCATGCCCAAGAAAAACGTCTTGACCTGGGAAATAAAAAAAAAACAAAATTAAAAATATGGACAAGTTGGAATTGAATAAATTGAAATTGCAATTGTAAAAAAAGAAACAGAGTTGAGGAAAGGGATTCTTCGATTTGAAGGGTTCTAGCCTTCGATTATCTTGATCTTCATTGGGTTCAATCATAGGCTTTTAGGTGATTCTTTTCATGATCGAATAAGCCAGTTATAGTAGAAGAGGATGCCTACAACCACTAGCTCTACTTAAGTTTTAGCCTTACGATTTAGAGGAACCTGACTCTAGCCAACCGTCACTTTTGTGGGACTGTCTTACACTAGATCATCATTTCTTAATGGCGAATGTCACACCATTTCGTCTCTTGGGCTCGACAACTACTGACGCAGTAAGTTAGCGAACTGACTGTGCAACCTTTTCAAAACATATAAAGCGATTGCCTTTGCAAAAGATGAAAAGATTACATTTGGAAGGACATGGACGGAAGCGACAGTCCCGTAATGCAGAGAAATGATGAATACTCGTTGAGAAGAGTTAAGTGCGGGGTCTAAGCCTCATGAAATTTTTTGAAGGAGTCTTGATAACCTTTGGCTAGATGAGTTTAATAGCTCATGCTTTTCGGGAAAAAAGAACACAAGTACGGAATGGAATTTTATTGGAAAATAAAAGGAACAAAAAGGCTAGAGCTTTAGGGGGAATGAGTTTTTTTTACAGAAAATGATGAGTGAATATTCATGTAACTCCATCAATTTTATAGTACATAAAAAAACCTAGTCTGTTCCTAATTAAACTCTAGAAGATAATAAAAGATATAATTTGAAATTAAATCTAAACAATATCATAACAATCCTAATAATAATCCTAACAGTAAAACTCAAATTTAAATAAAGTCAAATTTAAATAAAGTCTTATGTTCATAAATCTCTTCTTTGAATTTTTTCCCAAGTCTTTCATACTTTGTACTTTCGGCACCACTTCTTCCTTATTTCGCATGCTGACCCATTTTGTCTTTAAATTTACGCTTCTTGGCCCCAAATTTCTTTTTGCCTTCAATTTAGTCCCTACAAGATAAAAAACCATAAACAACCTGATACAGTCCCGGTCTCAAGATGAAATCGAGATGTATGCTTAGTTGCCCGATTGAAAACAGGAAATGCGAAAATTGAAGATAGGCGAAGAATAGTTATCAAAAATAGAAGAAGTATAATTTTAAGGAAGAAGGTATGAAGTTCGTTTAATTTGAAGTACGGGTGGTTCGAGATTAACTCGGGTTTAGAAGAAGGAAAGTTTCAATTTAAGGCTTAAGAAACAAGTAAGAACCAATACCGAAAAGTATCGACCCAGATTACTTAAACGTTCTTAAGGCTCAGTTTTTGGATGGGAATGGGACCTCGACCTGCTATCGAAATACGACAGAAACCTCGGTATATAGAAGGTGATCCAAGAATAGGTTGACGCCACTAGCTCACTAGATAAGCCAACGAATCCTTAAAATGAAATTGGAGAAAGTCTCTTACAATTTCGACAGAGTTTAGATATTTCATTCAAAAAAATTCCCCTTTTACAATGAAAAATAACAAATATTTATAGCCTTGCATACCCCCCTAAGTTCAGCTTAGTAATTTTCATTAGAAAGCTGAAAGTCTTCCACAAAACATGCAGCAATTTTGGGCATTAGCCATCCATCAAAAATAAAATAATATGCCCAATCATGATCTTTTGTCCAAGCATAAAACATGGAAATATGACTTAATCATGATCTTTTGTTTTATTTGCTTGCACTAATCCAACAATTTTTGTTTCCCCTTGCCGTCCTTCCACCATGCTTAATATGCCTAATCATGATCTTTTGTCCAATCATAAAACATGGAAATATGGTTTATTCATGATCTTTTGTTTTATTTGCTTGCTCTTTGCTTGATTTGTTTATTCTATTTTTTTTAATTAATTTGTCCAACTTTTATTTATTTTTTTCAACTAGATAATTAGCTAAGGCCGAATGGCCATATGGTGCTCTCCATGAACGTGAGCTCGTAGGAATATGCGACATGAGCTTACAGTAGAATTTGAGCTAGCTTTAGTGTCGTCCCAAGCTTGCTGAACTAAAACCCCAAATGCTTCTTTAAATTGTTTTGCACGAGCTCTCGTAATCGGTCCTTAAGGTAACTACATCGGGTCTCGACTCGAATTCGGCTCATGACGGGGCGTGCCCGTATCATCCTCCCCCTCTTGAAAATGACTTGTCCTCAAGTCAGGGTCTGCATCAAACTGAGTTAAATCAGCCACATTAAAACCAGCGCTGATGTTATACTCACCGGGTAAGTCGAGTTTATATGAATTCTCATTAATTCGCTTGAGGACTTGGAAAGATCCGTTTCCTCTCGGTGATAATTTATTTCGTCGTCGAGCTAGAAACCGATGTTTTCGCATATGCACCCAGACCCAGTCTCTGGGTTCAAACACAATTTGTTTCCTTCCTTTGTTGGCTCGCTGGGTGTATTGCTCGGTTCTCGCTTCGATATTCTCGTGTACCTTTCGATGCAGTTCCTTTATGTAGACCGCCTTTTTTCTAGCATCAGAATGGATAAATTTATCTGAAGGCAATGGCAATAAATCAAGAGTGAGAGGGTTAAACCTGTAAACAATCTCGAAAGGCAAAAATTTAGTTGTAGAATGAACAGCTCGGTTGTAAGCAAATTTGATGTGGGCAGCCAGTCTTCCCACGTCTTGAGATTTTTCTGCACCAATGCTCGCAACAAGGTTCATAGGACTCGGTTCACCACCTCGGTTTGTCCATCCGTTTGAGGATGACAAGTGGTCGAAAATAGCAATTTCATCCCTAACTTTCCCTACAGAGTTCGCCAAAAATGACTTTGAAATTTTACGTCCCAATCAGATACGATCGTCTTTGGAACTCCATGCAATCATATGATTTCCCTAAAAAACAAGTTTTCAATATGCACAACATTGTCAGTCTTAGAACAAGGGATAAAATGGGATATTTTAGAAAAATGATCAACTACAATGAAAATCGAGTCCTTCCCGGTTTTTGATCTCGGTATTCCAAGGATGAAATCTATGGAGATGTCGGCTCACGGAGTGTCTGGAATAGGAAGGGGCGTATATAAACCATGAGGCTGGACCCGCGATTTTGCTCTTTTGCAAGCTATGCAACGTTCACAGATCTGTTCGACATCTTTTCTCATTCCCAGCCAATAGAAGTGTTCTTGTAGAGTTGACATCGTTTTGTCTCGTCCGAAATGACCCATAAGGCCACCACTATGTGCCTCTAGCACGAGCAACTCTTGAATAGAGCTGTGCGGTATACATAGTTTGCTTTTTTTGAAGAGAAATCCTTCGTACCTATAAAACTTATCAAAAGCACCATTTTCACAAGCATTATATATATTCCCAAAGTTAACATCATCAACATACAATCATTTATATGATGGAACCCAAGCAGTTTAGAGTCAAGAAAAGTCAATAGAGTATACCTTCGCGATAACGCATCAGCTACTACATTTTCTTTACCCTTCTTATACTTGATTACGTACGGAAATGAGTCTAAATACTCGATCCATTTTGCATGCCGTTTGTTGAGTTTATGCTGACCTTTGATGTACTTGAGCGCTTCGTGATCCGAATGAATAACAAACTCTTTTGGCCTCAAGTAGTGTTGCCACGTTTCAAGCGATCTTATGAGAGCGTACATCTCCTTGTCATACACGGGGTAATTAAGAACAGCTCCATTTAATTTTTCGCTGAAGTATGCCACTGGCTTTCCATTCTGAGTTAGTACAGCTCCGATCCCTATACCTGAAGCATCACACTCAATTTCAAATCTTTTAGTGAAATCAGGAAGGGATAACAATGAAGCTTTAACAAGACACTCTTTGATTGCATTAAAAGATCGTTCTTGCTCATCGGACCAATGAAAAGTTAAATTCTTCTTGATCACACTCGTTAAATGAGCGGCTATGGTGCTAAAATTGGGCACGAATCGGCAGTAGAAACTAGCCAATCCATGAAAACTTCTTACTTGGCTAATAATTGTAGGACGGGGCCATTCTTGGATGGCTCAAACCTTCTCTTGATCTACCTCTAAGCCATTTGCACTCACGACATAACCTAAAAAGACAACCTTGTCAGTGCAAAAATAACATTTCTTGAGATTAGCGTACAATACCTCTTTCCGTAATGTTTCTAAGATCGCACGTAGATGTTGTACATGTTCCTCCAAAGATTTACTGTACACTAAGATATCATCAAAATAAACAACACATGATTTTTCGATCAAAGCTCGTAAAACATGATTCATAAGATGCATGAAAGTACTTGGAGTGTTTGTAAGCCCGAATGGCATTACCAACCATTCGTACAAACCTAGCTTTGTTTTAAAAGCCGTTTTACACTCGTTGCCCTCGCACATTCGTATTTGGTGGTATCCACTTTTGAGGTCGATCTTGGTAAAGATTCTCGCTCCACTTAACTCGTCAAGCATGTTGTCGAGTCGGGGTATCGGGTGTCGATACTTAACAGTTATCTTGTTGATGGCACGTCAATCGACACACATACACTACGAGCCATCTTTTATCGGCACAAGTAACACCGGTACTGCGCACGTACTAAGCCTCTCTCGAATATATCCTTTTTCGAGCAATTCAGTGATTTGCTTTTGGAGCTTTTTTGTTTCATCGGGATTGCTCCGGTACGCAGGTTGATTAGGTAAGGCAGCTCTGGGCACCAAGTCAATTTGGTGTTCAATGCCTCGAATGGGTGGCAACCCACTTGGGATCTCCTCCGGAAATATGTATTCAAATTCCTGAATCAAAGACAGCACAGACAAAGAAAGATTATCGGGTAAATCGTTAGTGTTCAAAAACACTTCTTTGTACATACGAAAATACATCGGATGTCTCATACACAAAGCTTTCTGAATATCACTTGCTTTTGCAAAAACACTCATTTTTCCACTCTCTTTTTCATCTTCATCTTTTTTCTTTCTTTTGTTTTCTCTTATTTGTTTTTGCACTCGTATTTTTATCTCACTCATTTTTCTTAACTTTCTCTTTTGTATTTTTTTCTTTTTCTTTTGATTGATCAATGGAAATCCTGAGTTTTTGCTGATCATCAAAGACTTGCTTAGGCGTTAAAGGGGGCAAGTGTTACATTTCTTCCAAGATGCTTGAAGGAATACCAATTAGTGTAGCCATCGTGCATCACTCAGCGATCGTATTGCCATGGACGTCCTAAAAGTAAGTATCCCGCATGCATCGGTACTACGTCGTATAGCACTTCATCAGAGTATTTTTCGATGCTGAAGGATACTAAGACTTGCTTAGTAACTTTGAATTCTTCATCGTCGTTAAGCCACTGAAGCTTATACGGAGTCGGATACTTTGTTATTGTCAATCTTAGCTTTCCACCATGAAGGTACTGGCTACTTCGTGCAACTCCCTCCGTCAATGATAAGACTACAAACCTTGCCTTGCACCTAACATCTCGAATGAAAGATATTTTCTCGTTGCTCCTCGCTTCCTACACTTTGAAGATTGAGGCTTCGCTTCACGACAAGCAACTCGCCTTCAATAGGTTGTTCTATGTCCTCATCGGCCTCAGAATTGGATTCGAATTCAATTTCTTCTTCGTCTTCGGTTTTAATCTTACCATTAGCCCGCATCACCATAGTTCGTCTATTCGGGCATTGGCTTGTGATGTGTCCTCGGCCAAGGCACTTGAAGCATTTGATGTCCCTCGATCTAGCATTAGAACTTTCTGGAGCATTGCCTTTGCTTGTTTCGGCCAAAGGCTTGTTCGCCTTAGGGGTAAAAGTGGAGTCTTTCGGCTTGTTTACGGGGAACCCTTTGCTGGTACTTTGGCCCCACTTCGAGGGTTTAGCATTGGAATAACTCTGGGATGCTCCATTTTACTTCAATTACTTTTCGACTTTAATGGCCGTGTGGACCATATTTTCTATTTCAACATAATGTTGTAGTTCCACAACATTTGCTATCTCCCGATTGAGTCCAGCTATGAATCGAGCCATGGTAGCTTCTCGTTCTTCTTGGATATCGGCTCGGATCATCGCGACCTCTATTTCTTTGTAATAGTCTTCAACGCTTTTCGTCCATTGTGTAAGATGTTGGAGTTTTTGATGTAACTCCCGATGGTAGTAAGAGGGAATGAATCGTCGTCTCATGGCCTCTTTCATCTCGGTCCAAGTAGTGATTGGACGTTCGCCATTGCACCGTCAACTCGTAGTCAACTGATCCCACCAGATCATGGCATAGTCGGAAAACTCTATGGCGACTAGTTTGACCTTCTTGTTCTCGGAGTAATTATGACAGTCGAACAGAAGTTCAATCTTATTTTCCCATTCCAAATAGGCTTCAGGATCTGACTTGCCTTGGAAAGGAGGAATGGTCAACTTGATGTTCTTGAGGTCATCGTCTTCCCGCCTCCAATCTCTTCGATCACGTGCTCGTGGACCTCTTCTTCATTCATTTTGATCAGAAACTTGATTGCTGTCAGCTTCACTTAGTTCGTATATGTCGTTGTCATGTAGCCAAGGTCATTCTTGTCCCCTTCTCGGAATGGGAGGAGGGTTTGCTTGTTGTCCTTGTTCATCTCTTTGGTCCAAATGTTCAGTGATAGAATTGAGCAAATGTGTGACTTCTCGTAATGCAATTTGCATTTGTAAATCAGAACCTCTACCTCCGGGAACATTCCTTTGTGGTTGCAATCCTCTTCCACCACCAGCGGCATTTGACACTTCGTTGCTCACTACTCGTCGTTCAGGACTTCTAGACATATTGAACAAAATTTAAAGAAAACTCACCACAAACATCACTTGATCACTCTCAAAGAAAAATAAATATTGAACACTCACGCCCGTATTTTCACTCTAGGTTCGGCTTGTACCTCCCTTCGAATGGTCTTACACTCTTGTGCCTTTTTCCTCCACACTTTCTCGTGATTTCGTTGTTCGGATTCGCCAAGGCCTATTAGGGCTTAGGGGATCGGTCACAAACGGGTTTTCAAGGGTTGTAATGTACTAGGTGTTGGGTAGGCTGAAAGAAGAAAGTTTATAGTAGAAGCAGAAATATCGAATTCGATTGAACCTTTTTTTTATTATTCACGAATTTTTTTAAAATTTGATTTTTTAATACGAATTTCCCTTTTTTTAACGAAATTTTTTTATTACGAATTTTCCTTTTTCTTTACGAATTTTTTTAATACGAATTTTCCTTTTTTGTTTTTTTGATATACGATATTTTTTTTTTACTTACTTCAGATCTTCGCTGAATAGCTTCGGATTAGTCATCGGAGCTTCGTAATTCTCAGTTTAACTAGCTCTGATACCAGATGATACAGTCCCAGTCTCAAGATGAAATCGAGATGTATGCTTAGTTGCCCGATTGAAAACAGGAAATATGAAAATTAAAGATAGGCGAAGAATAGTTATCAAAAATAGAAGAAGTATAATTTTAAGGAAGAAGGTATGAAGTTCGTTTAATTTGAAGTACGGGTGGTTCGGGATTAACTCAGGTTTAGAAGAAGGAAAGTTTGAATTTAAGGCTTAAGAAACAAGTAAGAACCAATACCAAAAAGTATCGACCCATATTACTTAAACGTTCTTAAGGCTCGATTTTTGGATGGGAATGGGACTTCGACCCTCTATCGAAATACGACAAGAACCTCGGTATATAGAAGGTGATCCAAGAATAGGTTGACGCCACTAGCTCACTAGATAAGCCAACGAATCCTTAAAATGAAATTGGAGAAAGTCTCTTACAATTTCAACAGAGTTTAGATATTTCATTCAAAAAATTCCCTTTTACAATGAAAAATAACAAATATTTATAGCCTTGCATACCCCTAAGTTGGCTTTAGTAATTTTCATTAGAAAGCTGAAAGTCTTCCACAAAACATGCAGCAATTTTGGGCATTAGCCATCCATCAAAAATAAAATAATATGCCCAATCATGATCTTTTGTCCAAGCATAAAACATGGAAATATGACTTAATCATGATCTTTTGTTTTATTTGCTTGCACTAATCCAACAATTTTTGTTTCCCCTTGCCGTCCTTCCACCATGCTTAATATGCCTAATCATGATCTTTTGTCCAATCATAAAACATGGAAATATGGTTTATTCATGATCTTTTGTTTTATTTGCTTGCTCTTTGCTTGATTTGTTTATTCTATTTTTGTTAATTAATTTGTCCAACTTTTATTTATTTTTTTCAACTAGATAATTAGCTAAGGCCGAATGGCCATATGGTGCTCTCCATGAACGTGAGCTCGTAGGAATATGCGACATGAGCTTGCAGTAGAATTTGAGCTAGCTTTAGTGTCGTCCCAAGCTTGCTGAACTAAAACCCCAAATGCTTCTTTAAATTGTTTTGCACGAGCTCTCGTAATCGGTCCTTAAGGTAACTACATCGGGTCTCGACTCGAATTCGGCTCATGACGGGGCGTGCCCGTATCATCCTCCCCCTCTTGAAAATGACTTGTCCTCAAGTCAGGGTCTGCATCAAACTGAGTTAAATCAGCCACATTAAAACCAGCGCTGATGTTATACTCACCGGGTAAGTCGAGTTTATATGAATTCTCATTAATTCGCTTGAGGACTTGGAAAGATCCGTTTCCTCTCGGTGATAATTTATTTCGTCGTCGAGCTAGAAACCGATGTTTTCGCATATGCACCCAGACCCAGTCTCTGGGTTCAAACACAATTTGTTTCCTTCCTTTGTTGGCTCGCTGGGTGTATTGCTCGGTTCTCGCTCCGATATTCTCGTGTACCTTTCGATGCAGTTCCTTTATGTAGACCGCCTTTTTTCTAGCATCAGAATGGATAAATTTATCTGAAGGCAATGGCAATAAATCAAGAGTGAGAGGGTTAAACCTGTAAACAATCTCGAAAGGCAAAAATTTAGTTGTAGAATGAACAAATTTCGGTTGTAAGCAAATTTGATGTGGGCAGCCAGTCTTCCCACGTCTTGAGATTTTTCCACACCAATGCTCGCAACAAGGTTCATAGGACTCGATTCACCACCTCGGTTTGTCCATCCGTTTGAGGATGACAAGTGGTCGAAAATAGCAATTTCATCCCTAACTTTCCCTACAGAGTTCGCCAAAAATGACTTTGAAATTTTACGTCCCAATCGATCACGATCGTCTTTGGAACTCCATGCAATCATATGATTTCCCTAAAAACAAGTTTTCAATATGCACAACATTGTCGGTCTTAGAACAAGGGATAAAATGGGATATTTTAGAAAAATGATCAACTACAATGAAAATCGAGTCCTTCCGGTTTTTGATCTCGGTATTCCAAGGATGAAATCTATGGAGATGTCGGCCCACCGGAGTGTCTGGAATAGGAAAGGCGTATATAAACCATGAATTTGGACCCGCGATTTTGCTCTTTTGCAAGCTATGCAACGTTCACGAGATCACATTCGACATCTTTTCTCATTCCCACCAATAGAAGTGTTCTTGTAGAGTTGACATCGTTTTGTCTCGTCCGAAATGACCCATAAGGCCACCACTATGTGCCTCTAGCACGAGCAACTCTTGAATAGAGCTGTGCGGTATACATAGTTTGCTTTTTTTGAAGAGAAATCCTTCGTACCTATAAAACTTATCAAAAGCACCATTTTCACAAGCATTATATATATTCCCAAAGTTAACATCATCAACATACAATCATTTATATGATGGAACCCAAGCAGTTTAGAGTCAAGAAAAGTCAATAGAGTATACCTTCGCGATAACGCATCAGCTACTACATTTTCTTTACCCTTCTTATACTTGATTACGTACGGAAATGAGTCTAAATACTCGATCCATTTTGCATGCCGTTTGTTGAGTTTATGCTGACCTTTGATGTACTTGAGCGCTTCGTGATCCGAATGAATAACAAACTCTTTTGGCCTCAAGTAGTGTTGCCACGTTTCAAGCGATCTTATGAGAGCGTACATCTCCTTGTCATACACGGGGTAATTAAGAACAGCTCCATTCAATTTTTCGCTGAAGTATGCCACTGGCTTTCCATTCTGAGTTAGTACAGCTCCGATCCCTATACCTGAAGCATCACACTCAATTTCAAATCTTTTAGTGAAATCGGAAGGGATAACAATGAAGCTTTAACAAGACACTCTTTGATTGTATTAAAAGATCGTTCTTGCTCATCGGACCAATGAAAAGTTAAATTCTTCTTGATCACACTCGTTAAATGGCGGCTATGGTGCTAAAATTGGGCACGAATCGGCGAGTAGAAACTAGCCAATCCATGGAAACTTCTTACTTGGCTAATAATTGTAGGGCGGGGCCATTCTTGGATGGCTCAAACCTTCTCTTGATCTACCTCTAAGCCATTTGCACTCACGACATAACCTAAAAAGACAACCTTGTCGATTGCAAAAATAACATTTCTTGAGATTAGCGTACAATACCTCTTTCCGTAATGTTTCTAAGATCGCACGTAGATGTTGTACATGTTCCTCCAAAGATTTACTGTACACTAAGATATCATCAAAATAAACAACACATGATTTTTCGATCAAAGCTCGTAAAACATGATTCATAAGATGCATGCATAAAGTACTTGGAGTGTTTGTAAGCCGAATGGCATTACCAACCATTCGTACAAACCTAGCTTTGTTTTAAAAGCCGTTTTACACTCGTTGCCCTCGCACATTCGTATTTGGTGGTATCCACTTTTGAGGTCGATCTTGGTAAAGATTCTCGCTCCACTTAACTCGTCAAGCATGTTGTCGAATTCGGGTATCGGTGTCGATATATTAACAGCTTATCTTGTTGATGGCACGTCAATCGACACACACATACTCTACGAGCCATCTTTTATCGGCACAAGTAACACCCTGATCGCGCGCGTACTAAGCTAAGCCTCTCTCGAATATATCCTTTTCGAGCAATTCAGTTGATTTGCTTTTGGAGCTTTTTTGTTTCATCGGGATTGCTCGTGACGCGAGAGTTGATTAGGTAAAGCGACTCACGGGCACCAAGTCAATTTGGTGTTCAATGCCTCGAATGGGTGGCAACCCACTTGGGATCTCCTCGGAAATATGTATTCAAATTCCTGAATCAAAGACAGATGAGATAAAGAAAGATTATCGGGTAAATCGTTAGTGTTCAAAAACACTTCTTTGTACATACGAAAATACATCGGATGTCTCATACACAAAGCTTTCTGAATATCACTTGCTTTTGCAAAAACACTCATTTTTCCACTCTCTTTTTCATCTTCATCTTTTTTCTTTCTTTTGTTTTCTCTTATTTGTTTTTGCACTCGTATTTTTATCTCACTCATTTTTCTTAACTTTCTCTTTTGTATTTTTTTCTTTTTCTTTTGATTGATCAATGGAAATCCTGAGTTTTTGCTGATCATCAAAGACTTGCTTAGGCGTTAAAGGGGGCAAGTGTTACATTTCTTCCAAGATGCTTGAAGGAATACCAATTAGTGTAGCCATCGTGCATCACTCGGCGATCGTATTGCCATGGACGTCCTAAAAGTAAGTATCCCGCATGCATCGGTATTTACGTCAGATAAATAGCACTTCATCGAGTATTTTTCGATCTTTTGAGGATACTAAGACTTGCTTAGTAACTTTGAATTCTTCATCGTCGTTAAGCCACTTTGAAGCTTATACGAGTCGGATACTTTGTTATTGTCAATCTTAGCTTTCCACCATGAAGGTGCGGCTGCCCGTGCAACTCCCTCCGTCAATGATAAGACTACAAACCTTGCCTTGCACCTAACATCTCGAATGAAAGATATTTTTTCGTTGCTCCTCGCTTCCTACACTTTGAAGATTGAGGCTTCGCTTCACGACAAGCAACTCGCCTTCAATAGGTTGTTCTATGTCCTCATCGGCCTCGAATTGGATTCGAATTCAATTTCTTCTTCGTCTTCGGTTTTAATCTTACCATTAGCCCGCATCACCATAGTTCGTCTATTCGGGCATTGGCTTGTGATGTGTCCTCGGCCAAGGCACTTGAAGCATTTGATGTCCTCGATCTAGCATTAGAACTTTTACGGAGCATTGCCTTTGCTTGTTTGGCCAAAGGCTTGTTCGCGCTGCTTAGGGGTAAAAGTGGAGTCTTTCGGCTTGTTTACGGGGAACCCTTTGCTGGTACTTTGGCCCCACTTCGAGGGTTTAGCATTGGAATAACTCTGGGATGCTCCATTTTACTTCAATTACTTTTCGACTTTAATGGCCGTGTGGACCATATTTTCTATTTCAATATAATGTTGTAGTTCCACAACATTTGCTATCTCCGATTGAGTCCGGCTATGAATCGAGCCATGGTAGGTAGCTTCGTTCTTCTTGGATATCGGCTCGGATCATCGCGACCTCTATTTCTTTGTAATAGTCTTCAACGCGCCGTCCATTGTGTAAGATGTTGGAGTTTTTGATGTAACTCCCGATGGTAGTAAGAGGGAATGAATCGTCGTCTCATGGCCTCTTTCATCTCGGTCCAAGTAGTGATTGGACGTTCGCCATTGCACCGTCAACTCGTAGTCAACTGATCCCACCAGATCATGGCATAGTCGGAAAACTCTATGGCGACTAGTTTGACCTTCTTGTTCTCGGAGTAATTATGACAGTCGAACAGAAGTTCAATCTTATTTTCCCATTCCAAATAGGCTTCAGGATCTGACTTGCCTTGGAAAGGAGGAATGGTCAACTTGATGTTCTTGAGGTCATCGTCTTCCCGCCTCCAATCTCTTCGATCACGTGCTCGTGGACCTCTTCTTCATTCATTTTGATCAGAAACTTGATTGCTGTCAGCTTCACTTAGTTCGTATATGTCGTTGTCATGTAGCCAAGGTCATTCTTGTCCCCTTCTCGGAATGGGAGGAGGGTTTGCTTGTTGTCCTTGTTCATCTCTTTGGTCCAAATGTTCAGTGATAGAATTGAGCAAATGTGTGACTTCTCGTAATGCAATTTGCATTTGTAAATCAGAACCTCTACCTCAGGAACATTCCTTTGTGGTTGCAATCCTCTTCCACCACCAGCGGCATTTGACACTTCGTTGCTCACTACTCGTCGTTCAGGACTTCTAGACATATTGAACAAAATTTAAAGAAAACTCACCACAAACCTCACTTGATCACTCTCAAAGAAAAATAAATATTGAACACTCACGCCCGTATTTTCACTCTAGGTTCGGCTTGTACCTCCCTTCGAATGGTCTTACACTCTTGTGCCTTTTTCCTCCACACTTTCTCGTGATTTCGTTGTTCGGATTCGCCAAGGCCTATTAGGGCTTAGGGGATCGGTCACAAACGGGTTTTCAAGGGTTGTAATGTACTAGGTGTTGGGTAGGCTGAAAGAAGAAAGTTTATAGTAGAAGCAGAAATATCGAATTCGATTGAACCTTTTTTTTATTATTCACGAATTTTTTTTAAAATTTGATTTTTTTAATACGAATTTCCCTTTTTTTAACGAAATTTTTTTATTACGAATTTTCCTTTTTCTTTACGAATTTTTTTAATACGAATTTTCCTTTTTTGTTTTTTTGATATACGATATTTTTTTTTTACTTACTTCAGATCTTCGCTGAATAGCTTCGGATTAGTCATCGGAGCTTCGTAATTCTCAGTTTAACTAGCTCTGATACCAGATGATACAGTCCCAGTCTCAAGATGAAATCGAGATGTATGCTTAGTTGCCCGATTGAAAACAGGAAATATGAAAATTAAAGATAGGCGAAGAATAGTTATCAAAAATAGAAGAAGTATAATTTTAAGGAAGAAGGTATGAAGTTCGTTTAATTTGAAGTACGGGTGGTTCGGGATTAACTCAGGTTTAGAAGAAGGAAAGTTTGAATTTAAGGCTTAAGAAACAAGTAAGAACCAATACCAAAAAGTATCGACCCATATTACTTAAACGTTCTTAAGGCTCGATTTTTGGATGGGAATGGGACTTCGACCCTCTATCGAAATACGACAAGAACCTCGGTATATAGAAGGTGATCCAAGAATAGGTTGACGCCACTAGCTCACTAGATAAGCCAACGAATCCTTAAAATGAAATTGGAGAAAGTCTCTTACAATTTCAACAGAGTTTAGATATTTCATTCAAAAAAATTCCCCTTTTACAATGAAAAATAACAAATATTTATAGCCTTGCTTACCCCCCTAAGTTCAGCTTAGTAATTTTCATTAGGAAGCCGAAAGTCTTCCACAAAACATGCAACAATTTTGGGCATTAGCCGTCCATCAAAAATAAAATAAGATGCCCAATCATGATCTTTTGTCCAAGCATAAAACATGGAAATATGACTTAATCATGATCTTTTGTTTTATTTGCTTGCACTAATCCAACAATTTTTGTTTCCCCTTGCCATCCTTCCACCATGCTTAATATGCCCAATCATGATCTTTTGTCCAAGCATAAAACATGGAAATATGGCTTAATCATGATCTTTTGTTTTATTTGCTTGCCCTTTGCTTGATTTGTTTATTCCATTTTTTTAATTAATTTGTCCAACTTTTATTTATTTTTTTCAACTAAATAATTAGCTAAGGCCGAATGGCCATATGGTGCTCTTCATGAACGTGAGCTCGTAGGAGCATGCGACATGAGCTTGCAGTAGAATTCGAGCTAGCTTTAGTGTCGTCCCAAGCTTGCTGAACTAAAAGCCCAAATGCTTCTTTAAATTGTTTCGCATGAGCTCTTGTAATTGGTCTTTGAGGTAACACCATCGGGTCTCGACTCGAACTCAGCTCATGACGGGGCGTGCCCGTATCACAACCCAAATTAGTAGGATTATACTCAAAATATATATGTAATTTGATAAGTGTTAAAAGTAACATGTTTTAATTTCATTCTTAATGTGTTTTTGGGTGATCATTTGATGTTAATTGTGAATTTTATACTCATAATCTTTTAAATTCATGTTTTGATGCTTAATGGAGTACTTGGGAGCAAAAGCAGCGAAAATCCAAAAATTATAGCAAGCTACAAAAGCCATATGGGCTGACGTATTCCACACAATTGTGTGACCCACACGGGCATGTGGTAAGCCGTGCCATTTTCATGGGATTGCACACGAAACTTCGAAAAAAACATGGTTTTTTCATGTAAATATGACAAAAATAATAAGATAAGAGAGAGTCGTCATAGAATATTCAAGAAAACAACTCAAAAAGCAACATTGAAGCCGATTCTGAAGCAGATTTCTATCAAGATTGAAGATTTCTAGTGAGTTTTTAGGAGATTATCATGAGTTTCTTTATTTCTTTCGATTATATTGTCTCTAGGTGTTTTTATTTTCAAGCATGGACTAATTTTCTAAATACCTAGGGAGATGAACCCTATGATGGATTCTATCATTTGATTTTTATTTTATGCAATAAATACTTAGTTTCTTATTCTCAATTATGTTGCTTAATTCTTGATTTAATATTTCTACATTATTAATCCATGTTTGATGTGTTTAAATTGGAGATTGAATAGACCCTATTTGAGAGTACATCTTGCATAGTTGAGTAGAGTTGCATGCAATCCTAAAAATAAGACAACATAAATCTACTAGATTAAAGCAAAATCTGATAGGGGAATCCATAACAAAAGTTAATGTGATAATAGGGGTTTTAATTAGAAAGAAAATTCAATTAATCAACCTAGTGTCAGATGCTCTTATGCTTGAAAGAGATATTTACATAATTTAGGGATTTCTACGGATCAAAATGCTAAGTAAAGAAATTATGTAATTTAGATTGATAGTGACAAATGAAATCTAGGTGGATTCTTTCCTGAGTACTGTTTCACTTCTTGGTTGCTAATTGTTTATTTTCCTGATTTGTTCTTTGTCGTGTTCGCTAATTAATTAATTTTAGTTGTCAACCAATCACTCGAATTTATTGGTTAAATAATAGAAAGACGATAATTACTAGTACTTACGGTCCTCGTGGGAATGATATTTTTGCTCACCGTAGATATACTATTAATTTATAGGTGTACTTGTCTTAGTCAAATTTTTAGTTGATTTCGTGACACATCAGAAGATAAAATGACTAGAAAATAAAATAGGGATCAAGGAAAAATGGTTGATCAATCGGCGGCAACTATGGAAAATAGTAATGGCGGCGGCACAAAGGAGAAAGAGAAAAGAAAGAAAAAGAAATAGAGAGCAGAGAGGGAGGAGAGGTATGAGACGATAAGGAGAATAGAGGAGAGAAAGAAGAGGAAAAAAAACTTCTTCTTTTTTTGAATAATTTATTTAGATTTCTCAAGATTGGATCAAACCAAAATCTGACAACAGAGAGGGGGATGGGTGGCACAAGCTTTAATATAAAAAGAATTTGTGAGCAAAGGAAATCGAACTCGAATTTTAAGAATAAATTCACTAACTCTTTACCACTAAGCCAATTACTCATTCTTGCTATAATTTACAATTTCATAATTAAGAAATTTAGGTTGTGACACGAGAGGAGGTAATTTTTTGCGCCAAACATATCATGATGTAAACTTATGAATTTTTTTTTTTAAATTTTCATTTAAGATATACTACCAAGCGTTAAACATGTCGATTAACTTTTTTTTTTCTTCATATTTGTAGTATATTCTGTGATGTTATTTTAAGTGTCAGAAGCATTGTCACTAATTGATAAATTTATTGTAGAAAAATTGTCACTAATTGATAAATTTATTGTAAGGGAAATAATTTCAAATGAGTTGTATCTTAGTTTCTGAAAAGGTAATAAGAGATTAGTTGTCTAACATTGAATCAACGACTAGAACTAATTTAATAAAGGCATTGAAGTTATCATTGCATCAATAATTGAATCTATAAATCAAATGGAGATTTTATCTTTGACTAAAATTTTTCTCATCGATTCCCAAAACTTCTAATTATTGCTTTCTTCATTTAAAGTTTTCAATTTAAATTTAGTTTTTAATTTAATTTAGCTTTCGATCTTATAAAAAAACCCCTCAATTGACTTTTCTAATTTTTGCTTAAGAAATAAAATTATCACTTATATATGTGGATATAATCCTACTTGTTTCTTTCTACTGATTCTATTTTTTTTCAAGTAGCTTTTATTTTTTAGGTCTCATCAACCTATCAAATTGCTTTTCTTTAAATTAAAAAGTTAATTGAACTGTTAAAATTTTAATGGCATTAATATAACAATTAACTGATAGTTCACATATTATTCAACAAATTTAATAAAAATATTAAAAAGATCAATAAATCTAATAAAATTCATAATTTAAAAAAAAATCCACTTTAGAAATGATGTACATGTAAATTGTCATGCATGTTGCAATGTTAGAGTTGTTAAAATATCAACCATTCAATTAATTTTGTTGTCCAAAAAAAAAAATTATTTGACTAAATTTTGAAATATGAGGACCAAAATGATCCAAAAACTAGGACCAAAGTGAAAAAATAGAACATTAGGGGATAAATTTCTAATTATGGCTCTTATTTTTAAAACAAAGATAAAATTATTTTAATATGGTGTGATTCAAATTTTTATAAATTATATAAATTATATTATGTTATTCTTTTATAAGAAAATTATTTTATATTATTAAATATTGTTAATATTAATTATATAAAGTTTTTTTAATATTTATTATGTTGGTTATTTAAAGTACAACGGAGAAAATAAATGCTTTCTATGTTGGAAATTGTAATTTGAAATAATTTTAATTATGTTTGAGTATATTATTAGTTGATTTTAGATATGGATAGTGATTTTGTATATTACATGTGTTTACATGTTTTAGAATAAGAATTGTGTTATATGTTTACATGTTTACTTATCCGTCAATCATCTAAATTTAAATAAGATTTCTAAATAAAGTTTGACCTTGATGAATGTTGTAGCTAAAACGCCAAGCAAAGCAAAAAAAGAAAAAGGGTAAATCGTGGTAGGAGTGAGTTTCAATTAGAAATTATTTCTCTTTCTCCCCCTTCCAACATTCTGTCCTTAAGTTTTGAGTCTAATGAAGCAATCGGATACCCAAGTGTTAGATAATAATAGGAAAAGAAAGAGTCAAATGTACTAATACTAAAATAAAGTAAATAATATATAAACTATAGGCTTGGTGAATTATTTATTCATGAAAAGATCCTTTGTCAAGTCCATGCCTGCAATTCCACCTTCAGGATTGCCTCCACAATGCTTGATTAACTCTCAGACAATGCAGATAGAAACATAGTTTTGGGGCTGAAAAACTTCCCCACCATCCCTGAATTCAATATCTTTATGGCTTCATCAGATTTAAGGCAACAAGGTGGCTTGTATTGGGTGATGGAAGCTCCCTTTGATATATAGAAATCCATGAGTTCATCAAAGCTTCCACGTTTAACCACCCTTAGCTCTAAAGCTGAAATTGCACCACCTTTCCTAAGTGCTTTATATGTAAAACCAAAGGATTCTTCTACCATACAGCAGCATTCTTCCATTATCTTGGCATCAAGTTTTTGTAAATCATTGCTGCCTTTCATCTTCAGCTCCCACAATAATACATATCGACCCGGTATCGACGAGGTGTCGGAATAGCTACTGTATGCAGTCAACATGATGCCAAATGGTTCGAGGATGAGTTCTGCATTCGTGATTGCTTTCGAAAGGTCTTCTTCAGTTGTTTTGTCTGCATCTATACTCAAAACCACATTCTGTCGTTCTAGAAATTGAAACTGTGGAGATTTATTATAGAATCCGGTCACCTTCAGAACATCCCCGACTCTGTACCGATATAGACCTGAAAAAGATGATTACAACACATTTAGGTGCGCAGAAGAGGTAGTCAATTTGAGACTTTTAACCGTTTCTTGATGGAACCGACGTATAGCTTTGATGCCGCGTTAAAGAAACCTACCTGCCAAAGTTGTTACAACAACTTCGTAATATTGACCAAGCTTCACATTCGCAAGATCGACTGGTTTGTCGATAGTCCTAGTTTCTTGAGCCTTTCCTCCACCATCTTTGTTCACAGGGAGAAATTCAAAGTAGGTCGTATTTGGAAGAAAGGTGTAAGAGACGTCGAAGGGCTTGCTTAGGGGTTGTAAATTGATCCCAAAACAAGCTTCCGACGAAACATAACTTGGTGAAACTAAAGGGATCCCTCCTCCATAAAATTCAAGTAATGAAATATATTGGCTCATGCTACCTGTACAGATAGAACTAATATTACTTGATTTTAGGCCAAAGTTTCTTAATGACCCCTTCCCAAGATTTATCTTCACATATTTGTTGAATCAAATCAGCCAATTTGGGGTTTGGCCTTGTAAGGATCAATGACATGGCATTTTTGCAACCAGGGTCAATAATCCAGTCACTGAGATAACCTGTTCTAATGTTACAACATAATTCTCTCCAATAATCTTCTAAGAACTTGGTGGCCCTTGCCAAAACCGATGCAAAGATCGAACCGAGCTGTACGACCTCGTCGCGCTGTAGTAAACCGGTAAGCAATTGGCAGAACATACTTTGCTTGTTGTCCAAACATAAGATGGTCTCAATAGGACCTGTGCAAAACTTAGCCAGGTCACTTTTGAAGATGTCGGTCTTGGAATAGAATGTTAAGTAGGGTGATGCCACTATTCCAGATGGAGTTTCTATTTCTGGTTTGCTAAAATATAGGGACAATGATTTGCCTTCGTCTGAGCCACTAAAACATCTGCCAAGAGAAAGGAAAAAAAGTAATTAGTTGCTTGTTTGATTATGTGTATCGTGATTGCGGATATAATAGTTATTGCTGCGAATATTAAAGAAGAAAAAACACATGAAGTAAAGATCTTAGCATCGAATTACGACTGCTATTAATACTTCACTGTAATTACAGCTAATGAAAACTTACCTTTTCGTCACAATGTCAACCAGAAAAAGATGATACTTCCCTTTCTCAAAACTTTCAGCTGTGATAGGTATTAGCTTCTGCTGCCCCCCAGAAGTACCAGAGCTGTATCCAAAATTAATGGTTTACTTTTAGAGGGAAAAAGGTTTAATTTTGAATTTCATCCCTCTACTTTACAAAAAAATCAGTTCCTCTATTTTAAATTTCCAGAATTTGATTATATATACCTTCGGATGAATTGGATGATGGGATCAGCAACAAGGATCGACGAGATCTCTCCATTGGCAATCCGATCTATGTAAGGCTTGGTATCCTCATAACTAACAATGGGAACATTTGTTTTGAAGTTTAGCTTGTCTGCTTGGCCACTGGGGAAGAATCTGCTTAGATATTCTGTTCCTGCATTTCTCCTTAGTATCTCCTCCAACATCTGTTCTTGTAGTTCATGAGCATTGTTGGTTAAATCTTCCAATATCTTCATGCCATTTTCGTATATTTCCTTTATTTCTATCTCCCCAGCCATCAGAGTTGTTGGCAGAGTGAGAAGAATGAAGAAGAAACTCGTGAGGAAACTCAAAAAAAAAAAAAAAAAAAAAAAAAAAAAAAAAAAAAAAAAAAGAGAAAGATAGAACTTATTGCTTACTTGAAATTTTGGATTATATTAACCAAATTATATCATATATTAATAAAGTGGTCCCAATCATCTTTCCCCTACCCCATAAGATAGTTTTTTTCTCCTATCAATATGGCACACAAGTTCCCATAAAATGGTTTTTTACTCAAATGCACATGGCACACAAGTTCCACATGTTGTCCCCATGTTGATAACCGATAGCCTATTTTGCACCGGCAACAATGAAGAAATCGGAGAGGAAACTTGAAGAAAAGGATTAAGTTAAAAAAAAAAAAAAAAAAGAGTTGATTTTATGATTTTTTAAAAAATTGTTTTACATATTTATAATTTTAAACAATATTTTTATAGTTTCAAAAAAATTAAATGTATTTTTAATTTTTAAAGATTTTCTTATATTTTTAACATTTTTGATAATTTTTTTTTTAAAATTAGCATTTAAAAAGTTGTGAAAGGACCAAATTAGATATTAACCCTTGATTTAATGTGTCAACAACTCTTTCGCTAAGGCTGTAACAGGTGTTAACGGATAACTAACCAAAATATTATAATTCGATTGCATTAGTGACAAAAATGTAACATTTCATAGTTTAATGATAAAAAATAGCCAAAGTTGAATGACTATTTTTGTAGTTTACCCTTTTCAAATACAACTTGAATTAGGTAATAAATATATTTTTATAAAATTGATATAAAAAAATGATGTTTGGTTGGAATGACAAAGCAAATTTGATGAAAATCATAGTCAATATGTACAACACCCCCAAAATATATAGGGTTAGTTGAAATAAATCACCAAGAAATGAGTTAGGCTTGATGGTTACGTAGTTGGTGCACCCCTTAGAAGTCTTAGGTTCTATCCATATTTCTCTCATTTTCTTTCCTTTTTATTTTTAGCAGCCTAATAGAGGTGAGCAAAATCCGATTTTATTCAAAAAACTCGATAAAAAATTTAAATTTTGCATTAAATAGTTTAAGTTATTTGAGTTAATCGAGTTATTCAGATCAACTCGAATAAAAAATTAAGTTTTTTTGGTTTAACTCGAATATTAATTACACAATTCGAGTTATCCGAAAATCTAAATAAGAAAAGGCAAAACTATATTGTTTCGATAAATGTTTACCTTTTTTAAAGTTAAAAGTTAAAACCCTTAAGTTAAAATGCAAAACTATGTTGTTTTAATAAATGTTTACCCATTAAGTTAAAAGGCAAAATCATTATATTGTTTATGTAGATAAATAATCATGTAATTCGTGTAGTAGTTAAATAATTGGTCTATGTATGTTCAACATTAAGTATAAATAATAAGATTCATTAACTCGACTCGACTCGACTCGACTTGATTCGATTTGATTTGAAAAAATTTCAAACTAAGTTGGGTTGCTAAAATAGGCTTCGTCAACTCAACTAACATGAAATATTTTGACTCGATTCCACTCGACTTGATCGAATACTAATCACTACAACCTAATGGTTAAGCTCTCTCCTTTTCATTGGATTCAAAGTTCAAGCCATGCCTTTCTCCCCCATCTCTCTTTTATTTTTGGCAAAAGGGGTAAATTTTCCATCTAGCCCCTCAAATTTTGAAAACCCTAGGTATTTAGCCTTTTTCTAATTACAATTGAACTAAAACTTCCTTTCTCAAAATTAGACTGAATTTTTACTCTCCTTTTTCCCTATTTCTTCCCTCTTTTCTTTCGCATCCTCTTCTATACAAATATTTTAACTTTATTACTGAAATTATTTTTGCATCCTGAATCCAAAATCAATCTTCGTTCAACTCGTTCTTCCTATCAAATTAGCGTAACGTCTCCAATTTTATCTTTAATTTTGTCAAGAATCGGTAATTTCAATTCAATCCCGGTAATTAATCTCAAATTCTCGTAGAATTTACATCCGATATAAATCTATCATTCGAAATAATGGATCTTCTATGAAGCTTGTCGACATTTCTGATAATCTTGATAAATCTTAAAAATTGTTATTAATTCTTGTTCAAATGTCATTTGAAGGACTCGATTTAGGTACCTCAGACCAGATCTAAGCCCGAGGAACATCATTCAAGATCCGGGAGACAGGTGTGTGTTTCTTTACAAGCGAATTAGGACAAATCGTGCCTTGGGATAGGGCCACACGGCCAACCCTAAGAAACCTTAAGAAATTCGATTCTCACACGGCCATGTTCCCCCTAAAACCCTAAGAAATTTGATTCTCACACAGCTGTGTACCCCTTCCACATGGCTGTCTTCTTTGCACCTTGATTTTTCAATTACCATACAGCCTCATTCTGTTACACAACCTAGCCACACGGCCATATACCCCCTCTACACGGTCTAGGGCTTTCCAAATGGTCCAGTCACACGGTCGTTTGTCCACTACTTCTTAGAACTTACAGTATTGCCCATCATTTTATGTTTTGTGCAGAATAGTCCTTGTAAGGTTCTTGAACTATTTTTAGTTCTTACTTTTATTCAATTGAGTCCCTAATGATATGATTAAATGTTAGAATCCACGGTCTGAATGATTGAATCACTATTATTATATATATGCATGACATGTGAACGATATATATTTATTGTATATGAAATTATGAATGTACGTACAACATGCCTTGTGAAACCTTGAAATCAAAACCATGATAAGTATGTCATATATTACTGTAATGATTATTTAAGGGCATGATATTGTTGTTATATTAGTCTATTATAAGCAAGTTATTCACTTTCATTTTAATTTGTTATGAGTTACGTTATATTGCATTGGATGGGGCGGGATGCTTTGAAAAGGTCAAAGTTCTGGGAATTTATTAATCTGAAACTTTGGTGGTTTATCCACATACTTTTGGCAGCTTTCATATTCATTTATGTTGTGTTTTCACAACCATCTAGCAGTGTATTAACCTGCAACATTGGTGGTTCGCCCACCCATTATCTGGTAGCTCTTATCTGTAAACATGTTATGTATTCACAACCATCTGGCAGTGTATTAACCTGTAACTTTATGGTTTAACCACAACCTGGAGTGTAGGGATAGATGAGTTTTAAGGAACTCTTATGATGGTGTGTAGTGGTGGGTTAGGATCTTTTATGTTAAAATCTGAAACTATGTTGCATTCACAAAGCATGTGCAAATGAATCTGATATTTCTGAGAGAATATATATGTATATAAATATATATGTATGATGTTGATCTGTTAATCCGATATTCTGAATCTACTATTACAATTTTTTATATGTGATGAGATTTTATATGCTAATCGGTTGCACTGATTATCTTGTGATGGAACTCACATTGAGCTTCATAGCTCACTCTATTTTATTTTTTATCTTTTCAGATAATCCATCAGGTTAGGATTCGGGCACGACATCCAGAAGGTCTCGTCTCGATTTTTATTTTATAAAGTTATTTTAGGCTCATTATTTGATTTATTATTATTTAAAGACTGTATTATTTTATTTCAAAATGGAACTTAGGATTTGGGATTATTTTTATTTTTACATGACATTAAAATTTAAGTTTTAGGATATCGAGTTATGATTATTAATTAGTATGCATGAACCCCAGTTTTCATTAAAAACAAGTAGATATCACTTTTCCATTGCTAAATCGTAATTAAGATTTCGAATAATAAATAAATTGGTAATTAACTAAGTTTTCTTTCAAAGATAAACAAATGCTTTAAAAAGACCGTTTTTAAAACTCTGATAGCTTATTGGGTCACTTCGGTGGCTAATGTAACCTTTTGAATTCAGATTTAACATCTAGGCTGGGTTGAGGAGGTTATATTTGGTGGTATCAGAGCCTAGGTTTTCTAAAATCAGGGTATAGAAATTTGATTGAGTTTGCATGCATGCATAAAAAATGAGTATTTTGGAAAAAATCATGCCACAAGTTTTTTAAAAATTGATTTTCTGCAAGAAATTAGATATGAGACTCCGATGTCGGTTTTATTTAGTCATTTTCATTGTAAAACTTTAGATAAACTGTAAAATTTAGATTGTGAACATTTAGGAAGATAACTAATGCTTGAACTTTTGTTTCAAAATTGTAGAAATACTGTTGCTTCTTAAACTTTCACAAATAGAATGTACACCTAAGGTAAACGTGGTAAGGGTAGGCCGCGTTGGGCTGCACCTGTAGAACTGCCAAGTGATCAAGGTGAGAACACAATTTTTGAGGAAGAGTACGTTAAGAACTCCACCGCCAATGGCGGCGGAGGCTATGAAAACGATGATGATGCCGTGACTCATACAAGACTGAGACTGTTGCAAAGGGTTGCTGGAGCCCAAACTGGCTCAAGGAGTCGTGGATCTATTTCAGAGAGAATTTGATAAAATTAGGTTGAGACTTTTAAAAGCATTGCTAGTACGACTCCCACTATGGCAGAATATTGGATGGAGTCAGTAGAAAGAATTCTGGAGGATTTAGACTGTAATCCAGAGTAAAAATTGAAAGGCAATGTGCCCTAACTCAGATGTGAGGCTTATCGTTGGTGGCAATATGTGGTAAAGGGTACATAGGCTTATTGCATAACCTGAGAGTATTTTCAAGAGGCCTTTCAAAAGAAGTATGTTGACACGAGGTATGTGGAATCCCACAGGCTCTAGTTGATCTAGCTGAAACAATGAGTCAAATTCGTGATAGAATATGAGGTTGAATTCCTGAGGCTCAACCATTTTGCCCAAGGCATTATTGCCACATAACATGACAAGTGTATAAGGTTCGATAATGGGTTGCATTTTGACCTCAAGATTTAGGTTGCTCCATACCAAGAACGGGTGTTTGAGACCCAAGTGGAAAAAACCAAGATTGTGGAGGAGATAAAACTTGTGGAACGGGAAAAATAGGTAACCGCATTAGTACGTGTACATAAAACAAATAATTTTATAAAACAAATTTAAAGTGCAGTTTTACTGCAAACGTGCAGGTTAGTTGTAATATCTGTAGTGTTACAATGAAAAACTGAAGCATTCCAAGGATTGAACCCAAAGGAGATGGCAATTGAGTGATAAATAGCGTAAACTATAGAGTTTAATTGACTACTTAAATGATTTTATATTACATAAAACCATAAGAAGAAAGTTTTGAAAGAAAATTAATTATGCTAATCTAGGGACCAAATTGTAAAGAGTACAAAACTAAGAAATTAACCAACAAATGACTAATGGTGGTTGGTTGATTTCGATGTGGTTTGCCGGTCCTCAAATAATAGACTTAAATTGCTTAAATTAATAAGTAGCTTTATTTTATCTCTTAATCTCAATTTTAGCAACTTAGACAAATTAATTCAATTTATCTTTCGATCTCATTGGTTAATCCAGGACTAATAAATTGGTGCACAATAAGATTACATATCGAATTCACTTGTGACATTCATAGTGTGGCATACCTAAATCCTGAGTGGATGGCAAACTATGTATACGTGACTCGTACACTTTGATGTAAGTAAGAGCTTGTGTTTAAATAGATAAGGAACCGAAAGTTGGTGATTTGGGTGTGTAACTTTTGTAGTATGTAGTGTCATTCACAATAGTGGAATGCATAGCCCGAAACATGGGTAATGATATCCTCTCATGGGTAATGAAACATGGGGCGTCTGTCTTTGTGATGAATGACATTATCACTATTTGATAATGATTGACTTTTCATGAAGGAAGATGTAATGGTTACCATGAGATAAAATAGAATAATATTGGGAGAATGGATATTATCCCAAAGAGATTAAGGATATCCTATGAGGGTAACACACTTATGATAAGGTCATTGGACGAACACTAAGTAGTTACTTTCGTAATGGTATGTCATTGGGGAGAGCTTAGTTATGATACTATAGTGGAATAACTGTGGCTAAATAATTTTATAATTAATAAGCGAAAAGCCAGAACTTAATTATAAATCATTTAAGCCTCAACTACATATGTCCAATCGGTCCCTTCGCTAGCTCGCTGAAACCATAAATGAATTGCTTGTTTGAATAGAAATGAATAGAATGAATAGGAAAAGAGAAATGTGAAACATTCAGGAATGATTATGGTTTTCTCTGAAATGGAGAAATGGAATCATTTGGACATGAATGTAGGTTTCCAAAAATGGAAATGGAAATTTGCAATCCTATATAAGATTACTTAAAAAATGATGCAAGAATGAGTTTATTTTTTTTGGACTATTTTAAAGCCCAGACATGAAAATAAACCATTTGGTCATAATGAGCATGTTAAGTTGTGACATATTGAATGAATTTTCTCGAAATTTTATCGAGGGTAAAATTGTCAAAACTTTACTATAGTAAAATTGAGATGAGCAAATTGTTTAAAGGTAAATATTAAAGTTTATTTTGGGAAATAGAAAAAATTGGATTAGGTTGGATCACATTACAGAGTAAGAGGTTAAAAAGGGCCTAGAAAGTACTCGTAATAGGGCCCGATGTGAGAGAGGTCCAAAAGCCCTCATATAACATGAAAGAGGCGGCAACCCTAGTAGAAACACAAGGGTGGGACGTTCACCCCTCTCCTACTCTAAGTAGGATGTTATTTTTTATTTAAGATAAATATCTACAACTTTACAAGGGTTTTACCTTCTCTTCCTATAAATAGATGGCACTGGTAGAGCTATTGACACAACTTTTGAGAGATTGTTATTCTGCAGAAAAATAGAGAGAGATTATTCTCAACTTTTAAATATATTTTTCTAGAATAAAATTTTATCGGTTTCTATTAAAGAAGAGAGAATTTCCATTTTCACCCCCAAAAGAAAATCTTTTCTAATTATGTGTTTTGCTTTAATTGGTTCGAGCTCACACTCGAAGTAGTTCGTGGTACGAGAATAGCGGATAAGATCATTTGGTTGAAAGCTGGAAAACATCAAGAATTTGCTGATTCAAAAACACATGTACGTATTCGGTTAAGGCTTATTGCTATAAATTTTAAAATTTTAATTTCCCACTGTGCAAGAAAACCATTTTCAAATTGGATTTTTTTCCAATTGTGTAGCCTCAAGGATGAAAATGTTCGAGCAGGACCACATAGTACATTATGGTGACAATTGACATATAATGGTCCTGCCACTTGGCTGACCACACGGACCCTAGTACTATCGGCTATGTAGCAGTCCAAGACAAAAGGTGACCCTTTATATAAGCCCTAAGCACGAGGGACTAGGCATCTCTCCTACATCCCCAAGAAAGACCTTAAGTACCAACTAAGCCTTCTCAACTTACCATTTTCCTTCTCTTTTTTTCATAGCTTGCAACACCAAGACTTGATGGGTCTTGAGTCTGGGCAAGTAGCCCAAAAAGGGAATCTGATTAGCACAATTCTATCCACCCAATTGACATTTTTAGCACACTCATAGGGTGCATAGGAAACAATAGGATGTAAATTAAGGAAAGTTCTCTTAGAAGTGTGTGTATGTATAAAGGAGAGATTGGGAGAGATATTAAGGGTACTTAGGTTATAAGGGATGGCGCTAAAGTTAAGGTACGCCTAGTTTATCTAGTCAATGTATAGTTTACGTGCCAACGAGATAGTGAGGATTGAACGATGTGTCAAATCAAATATATGAAAAGATTTTAGATTCTTGTATACGTTTCACTACAGGTGTAAATCACTAATAAGGGCAGTTTTGAAAGTTAGTAACACGTGTCAAGTTCCACTATGAGAACAAGGATTTATATATATGGAGTAAGCTTTTGAAGAAAGAAAAGTTATCTTTTTCCTTTTGTTTGAAGAGATCATTTTAACTGCTATGGAGTTGAATAGGAATCTATCTTGCTAAACTAAAACGAAGGATCGAGGTTTTTGCACAAGGATTGTTGTCTCATCCCTGGTAATTGTTCTAGACTCACATGTAGCCTTTTTGTAAGAGTACGTCTGTTTATGTAGTCGTGAATAGAAAAATGAAGAAGAAAGACCTTGTATGGTGGTTATTTGGGTTTCAAAAGAAAATAAATGTTATGGGAATGAGTTTTGATGGTATACCTATGTCTTATAAGCAGCGATTTCTAAGAGTTCGAGGATGGATGTTTGGACCTAGAGATCAAAATATTGTTCGTGGGTATCAGGTGAGTCCCTAAAATAACTTTTGCATGCATAATATGCCTTTTAGGAATTTCTATGCAAAGTGATAAAAATGTGAAAGTTAAACTGGAAAAGTATGATGTGAAGATTATAATGAGGATTGCATGATTTATGAACCTACAATGCGTTGACTAAGTATAGGACATGAATTTGAACGATTATGGTATGTGTATATGAGTATGAAAGCATGAATATTTCTATCATGACCAAGTCATTATATGATGGGTTTACGTATGGTGAGTCCGTGTCTGTTTCTAGAGTCGCCTAAAGGGGTCTGTTGGGACTTTAAACACGAATCCCTGAAAGGAAAAGTCCATGACCATGGCACCACAATGAAAAGGACTATATTGTGTAAGATCATAGCTAGGCTATGACATCATACGGGAAAATTAAAGGAAGGTTATTACCAAATGTGGCTCACTACGTGTCCCAAGATGATGAGGGGCAAACCTTATGAAATGTAAGTCTAGGCAAATCTCTATCGCTTAAAACACCCAAAAAAGTTTGTAACGCCCTTAATTTGGGCCTAGAAAGAATGAGCCTTGAGCGTGGGTGGTCGTTGTTTTATGCGATGTCAAAGTCATAAATTTTATATTAAGAATGATCGAACCTGGAAACTAACTATGACAGCAATTTGAGGCAAGCGCACATATCGACCAATAGTATAGTTAAGGCAAGACTAGAATTGTCGAACCCAAAGGAACCAAAAGTACTAATGCTAAGTCTCTTTTTATTATTTAGCCTAAGAATTAAGAGAATTGTGTATTTAATCTAAAATTAACTAACAACTAAACTAAAGATGCAAAGACAAAGAGAATGAAATTGAGAAAATAACTTTAGGAAAAACCAATTGATTAATACGATACCCGGGGAAGAATCCACCTAGACTTCACTTGTTATCTAACTCTGAACCAGTCGATTTATTCACTTGACTTGATTCGTAAGATTCCCTAACGTATATTAATCCCTCTCTCGAGGCGACTAACTTCTAAACGTAGGTTGATTAATTGAAATCTTTTTCTAATTAAAACCCCTAGAATTGCATTAACTCGATCTATGGACTTAGGTTTCACCCTAATCCGGCAATATCTCGTCACCCTATCTCTAGGCGTGCGATCAACTCTACTTAACTATGCTTGTAATGGCCTAAATTCAAGGTTATCGGAACAATGGTTTCGCAACCATAAATCCGATTTAAAGAGAAATTTATTTCAATATATTTGCATGAATATTTATATGATAGGAAATACTTTTATAAATATTTATAAAATGTTAGTAAAGTGGTATTAAACTTTCGTTAGAAAATTTTAACGCTTGGGTAGGAAATTAAATGAAAAGGACTAAATTGAAAAAGGAGTAAAAGTTAAATTATAGATTAAAAGAAATTATAAAGGACCAAAATGGCAATTATGCCATTTTGTAAAGTTGAGGCGGTTAAGTATGAAAAATCTGAGATTTTTTAAAGTATGTTATTATATTATATATTTATATTATATTATATTATTATAATATTATATTATATAAACAAACTAAAGAAAAAAAAAGATAGAAATAGAAACAGAGAAGCAAACGAAACAGAGAGCAGGGGAAAGAAAGAAAGAAAGAAAGAAAAAGGAGAAATTTATGATTTAAAGCTTGGATGTTTAATAGGTAAGTTAATTTAGCCCTTCTCTTTTAATTTTGATGCTTTATAAGTTTTAGAACAAAGTTTTGATGAATTTAAGTTGAAGTTTTTGAA
The DNA here is from genome assembly GCA_025503065.1 of Gossypium bickii. Lineage (NCBI taxonomy): Eukaryota > Viridiplantae > Streptophyta > Magnoliopsida > Malvales > Malvaceae > Gossypium > Gossypium bickii. The sequence continues at coordinate 126,900,500 of CP106711.1, forward strand.
GTTTTAGAGTTTTTGAATATAGCATATGATGAATAAAATGATGAATTAGTGGTTTAATTAAAAGAATTTGAAGTTAGAATTGGATAAAGGACTTAATTGCAAAACAAGCTATAAGAAAACAGTTTTGGGACAGCAGCAGTAGAGTAACTTTGAAAAATCATTAAAAAACATAGAAGTGGAATTAGAAGCTGAGTGAGATATGAAAATAAATCTTATTGAGTCTATTTTCATATGAAAGAAACAATGAAAGCAAAGGAATTCTGTATTATGAGATATTTATATTTTTGTGAGACAAAGTCAGAATGAATTCGGGTTCCCCTGTTCTAACTTTAAAAAATCATAAAAATTTGGATAAAAATAATTAGAGGCTTAAATTTATATTATTAGAATCCTGAATGAGTCTATTTTCAATAGAAATAAACGGGAACATCATCGGAATTCTGTATGAAGAGATAATTAATTTTTAGTGAAGAAGGTTCAGAACTGCCAGACAGCAGAATAGGGGTGAATTGGATGAATAAACTGTACTAATTGGCTAGGCTAAAAATTCTGGAAATTTTATGGTATGAATATATGTGAGTCTTGTTCCATGAAAAATTAACGGTTCTTCATTTGGAGTTCTGTAGCTCTGGAAATAAATAATTTAGTGACTATGACACAAAAGGACAGCTTTTGAATAAATTTATGAGTAAAGGATTAAATTGAAATGTGAGCAAAAGTAAGAAAGGATGAATTTATTTTATTATACATGTTTATTTTATTAAATAGTACAGAAAATTTATTTTATTACTTTTTAACATATAAATGTTATATGTTTATATGAAATTGAAGAAAAAGAAAGGAGAAGACCGAATTGAAGGAAAAGGAAAAGAGAAGGTTAAGGAGTGAAGGAAGAATAACATATATCATTTCAACCTTTTTGTTGTAAGTACTACAAGAATTTTAAATTATTGTTATTTATCCTTTTTGAAATATTTATGTGAATTATTTAAATATATAAGATTCAGCTTTAATGCCCAAGTAGACGAAATTTAGAACTACTGGGATATTAGTGGCATGCCATTAAGGAACTTTAGCGCGCTCTCTAATATTAGCACGTTGGTGCTCTCTGATATTAGCACGTTGGTGCTCTCTGATATTAGCACGTTGGTGCTCTCTGATTATTAGCACGTCAGTGCTCTCTGTTCACTTGTGCATCATAATGCACCTCTATATTTGTTCCGTATATCCGGTGTGTTCTAGGAAGTCTACTTTGGGCTAATATTGTGAATTGAGAACAAAAGTGAATTACTGATGTGTTAAGGTAAGTTTAATACCTTACAAAAGATAAGTTAAATTTATTTAAAGCAATGCATAGTTGAAATGACTTATATGTGAGAAGATATGCAATAATTGATTGAGTTAAAATATTCTATTATGATTACTTATTTAATTATTCTTGTGGTGCTTACTAAGCCTTCACCGGCTTAACGCGTTTATTTTAACGCGTAGGTACAATTAGACTAGAAGATCTCTCATCTCATCACATCCTCAAGGGCTTCAAAAGTAGGTACTATATTTTGTATTAAAATGGCATGTACATATGTAGTTCAAAGGTGTTCCCATGTGATAAGGACTAAAATGTAGATTCTTGAAATTTTATCTATTTTCAGTTATTTGAAGTATTTTGGTATATATGGAATGAATTAATAAACAATAAATATGTTAGCAAAAATGGTTGGTAAGTTAAAATATTATATACAAATGTTTTAATTAAATAGTATCTGGCCATAATTGTTTTGGCACCAAATGTAATAGTCTTATACCGGGTCTGCATGATTGAACCGGGTATAGGGGTATTACATTTATTGGTATCAGAGCCTAGGTTTTCTAAATTCTTGGGTCGAGTATGAGTCTATTTGTACATGCCATTTTAAAAATTGATGTGATGAGATGAGGTTTAGTTATTTAATTGTGAAATTTATGAATATTGTAGAAACTTAAAGATGTTTTCTGAAAGAATAAAAGATACCGATTTTGTGATGTATACTGGAATTTATGGATTTAATAAAATAGAGTTGGTTTCCTCTTAGTATAGAAAGAGGAAATGTTAAAGAAAGAAATGTTTTCCAATCGAAATAATTTCGATAATTCTGAAAGTGATGTTCAAATAATTAAGTAAAATGTTACTTATGATGAAACAGAATTTGAAAAGATGTGGATAAATGCCTTATAGTAAGAAATGATAAATGTTATGTTATATGAGTATATACATGAAGCTAAATTATGAGGCCTTACGATCTCTACCCCCTTATTGGTACAGTTATATTTATAGTGAAATTGATAGGAATTATAATGATTTAGTTCAAAAGTGTGGAACTGAAGAGTTTAAAAGAAAGAAAGATGATGACCCAGCTGAGGCTGAAGAATGATTAGAGAACAGTCAAAGAATATTTGAAGAATTGCAGTATGCAAGGGATGAAAAGTTAAAATGTGCATTATCTTTATTAAAGGGTGAGGCTTACCAATGGTAGAATATTATCATGAATATACATTCTGCATAGAAAATTAATTGGATTTCCTTTGTATCTAAATTTAAAAAGAAATATGTGAGTCAAATTTATTTTGAAAAGAAGAAAAGAGAATTTTTGGATTTGAAGCAGAACTACATGTCTGTTGCTGAATATGAACGTGAATTTATCTTATTTCTTTTCTGAAAATTATGTGGGGGATACACAGTGCTACTATTAAAGGAAGAAGTCATATATCAGAAATTGATTTATTCAGATATAGTAACTACAGAATAAGTTAACTGAAATTTCGGATTAGTAATGGAATTGCAAAAATATTTGAATACAGCTGCTATAGTTGGGTATTTTACAATGATCTCTTCTGGGTATTCTATATGGGTATTCTATATGTTCTTTTATCTTCAGAGGTCTATGCAACTGTTCAGATGTGATTTTTATTGTGTAGAAAATTTGGAATCATAACGTTAAAATGGAAGTTCGTTGATTCTCGATCAGATCGCTCTATTTTTCTTTGGATTTTCTAATTTGTTCATTAGATAGAAGACTTAATGATCGATTCATATGAAGTTATTTTCTATTTCTACCGGTTGATATTCTAGTACATATACACAATTTGCATTATCTTTATCACAATCGTTTCTAGTGAGGATAAATGGTATTCTTCTTCTGGTTTTTCTTCGGAATATTATCGATTTCTTTATCATTGAATATGGTTTTTTATTCTCGAAAATTCAATATAGCTCCACATCTAGGATTTCATTATGCCACATTTGGGATTTCATTATATTGGTTTTCTTATTATTTTATAGTCTGATCCTATCTATCAAATATGATTCATCTGTGAAGGGGTATTCATTGATAGAAGGTAAATATATATATTACTGTTATAAATCTTGGTTCAGTTATGGGAGCTCGGTGATATGGATCTTAGATTATAGAAGTTGTATTATTATACTGGTTATTATTGAGACTACTTTTGGATTTCTTCTTCTATTTTAAAGCACCATTGAAGTTGAAGTATTGATCCATTTATACTATTGAAATGTGAGATCTATTACAGTACTATGGCATATTTTATCTGATGACTGCGAACTTGGGATAATTTGAAGTGTTGGGATTTTTTTTAATTTTTGTGAAAGTGTTTTCTATTATAGCTACATCAATGATAAGAATACTATAAGAAGACACAAGGTTTGAATGGACTAATCAATGCTAGTAGAATTTTGAGTAGATGGAAGTTCTAATAATTGAAGCATCAGTTCTGGTTCAGTCTGAATCGGGGAAAAATAAATATAGTTGTAGATGATTTGAATGGGAAAATAATTGTTCGCTCTGTGAGTAATAAATATTCGATTGCTATTGTCTGATGAAGGATTAATTTTAGTTGAATATCCGGTATTGGTGTTTATAGAATTACTACAGCTAGTAAAGATACTGGGATGGAAATGAGATATAAGTCTATGAAATTGACAAACTATATGGAGTATCGATCTGTGTGAAATGTTTGATAGAGATTTACTGATTCTGATTCACTTTCGATTTCGGAATAACTTATAAGAATGCTATATGAGTGATAGTTGATTAATTTATAAAGTCAGAACTGATTGATGGCTTCAGAAACTTGCGGAGATGTACATTCCAGAAATTGTAAGGTTTCATGGTATTCTAGTATTGATAATTTCTGATCGAGATTGCAGTTCACCTTAGGGTTCTGCAAACAATTACAGGAAATTATTGTGTACTTAACTCGATTTCAGTACAGTATTTCATTCACAAATTGATGGATAATTCGAAAGAGAGTTGGTTAGATTTAGGAAGATATACCGGTGGCCAGGTATGAAACGTGATATTTCTGAGTTTGTATCAAGATGTCTGATATGTCAACAGGTCAAAGCAGAACATCAGGTACCTTCGGGGTTACTCCAGCCAATTACTATACGGAATGGAAATGGGAAAGAATCACTATGGATTTTGTATCGGGGTTACCATTATCTCCGAGGAAAAAAAATGCTATTTGGGTGATTGTTGACCGATTGAAAAAATCAGCGCACTTTATTCCGGTACATATGGATTATTCTTTAGATAAACTGGCTAAACTGTATATATCTGAGATTTTCAGACTACATAGAGTGCATGTCTCCATTATATTGGATAGCCCCGATTTACGTCTTGTTTTTGGGATAAATTACAAGAAGCTTTGGGTATTCAGTTGTATTTCAGTACTGCATTTCATCCTCAGACAGATGGCTAATCTGAGTGTTTAATTCAGGTATTGGAAAATATGCTCCGATGTTGTATACTAGAGTTCGAAGGTAATTGTGAGAGGTATCTACCTTTGATTGAATTTGCTTACAATAACAGTTATCAGTCCAGTATTAAAATGGTTCCGTATGAAGCTTTGTATGGTAGAAAATGTAGAACACCGTTATATTGGACAGAGCTCAATAAAAAGAAGATACATGGGGTTGATTTGATCCAGGAAACAGAAGAAAAAGTAAAGGTGATTCGGAATAGTTTGAAAGCAACATTTGATCGTCAAAAATCATATGCCGATCTTAAATGAAAAGAGATTGAATTTCAGGTGGGTGATAAGGTATTCCTAAAAATGTCTCCTTGGAAAAATGTTCTCAGGTTCGGTCGAAAGGGTAAATCGAGTCCAAGATTTATTGGGCCATATGAGATCATAGAAAGAATTGGATCGGTCGCTTATCGGTTGGCATTACCACCAGAACTTGATAGAATCCATAATGTTTTTCATGTGTCTATGCTACGACGATATCGGTCAGATCCTTCACATGTTATTTCTCCGATAGCAGTGGAGATTCAACCGGATATGAGTTACAGTGAAGAACCGATCAAGATATTGGCACGGGAAACAAAGGAGCTTAGAAATAAAAAAAATAAGTTTGGTAAAAGTATTGTGGCAAAAGCACGGGATTGAGGAAGTGACATGGGAACCGGAGGAGGCAATGAGGAAAAAATATCCAAACCTCTTTACTGGTAAGATTTTCGAGGACGAGAATCCTTAAAAGGGGGGGAGAGTTGTAATAGCCTAAATTCAAGGTTATCGGAACAATGGTTTCGCAACCATAAATCCGATTTAAAGAGAAATTTATTTCAATATATTTGCATGAATATTTATATGATAGGAAATACTTTTATAAATATTTATAAAATGTTAGTAAAGTGGTATTAAACTTTCGTTAGAAAATTTTAACGTTTGGGTAGGAAATTAAATGAAAAGGACTAAATTGAAAAAGGAGTAAAAGTTAAATTATAGATTAAAAGAAATTATAAAGGACCAAAATGGCAATTATGCCATTTTGTAAAGTTGAGGCGGTTAAGTATGAAAAATCTGAGATTTTTTAAAGTATGTTATTATATTATATATTTATATTATATTATATTGTTATAATATTATATTATATAAGCAAACTAAAGAAAAAAAAAAGATAGAAATAGAAACAGAGAAGCAAACGAAACAGAGAGCAGGAGAAAGAAAGAAAGAAAGAAAGAAAAAGGAGAAATTTATGATTTAAAGCTTGGATGTTTAATAGGTAAGTTAATTTAGCCCTTCTCTTTTAATTTTGATGCTTTATAAGTTTTAGAACAAAGTTTTGATGAATTTAAGTTGAAGTTTTTGAAGTTTTAGAGTTTTTGAATATAGCATATGATGAATAAAATGATGAATTAGTGGTTTAATTAAAAGAATTTGAAGTTAGAATTGGATAAAGGACTTAATTGCAAAACAAGCTATAAGAAAACAGTTTTGGGACAGCAGCAGTAGAGTAACTTTGAAAAATCACTAAAAATTGTAGAAGTGGAATTAGAAGCTGAGTGAGATATGAAAATAAATCTTATTGAGTCTATTTTCATATGAAAGAAACAATGAAAGCAAAGGAATTCTGTATTATGAGATATTTATATTTTTGTGAGACAAGGTTAGAATGAATTTGGGTTCCCCTGTTCTAAATTTAAAAAATCATAAAAATTTGGATAAAAATAATTAGAGGCTTAAATTTATATGATTAGAATCCTGAATGAGTCTATTTTCAATAGAAATAAACGGGAACATCATCGGAATTCTGTATGAAGAGATAATTAATTTTTAGTGGAGAACGGTCAGAACTGCTAGACAGCAGAATAGGGGTGAATTGGATGAATAAACTGTACTAATTGGCTAGGCTAAAAATTCTGGAAATTTTATGGTATGAATATATGTGAGTCTTGTTTCATTAGAAATTAACGGTTCTTCATTTGGAGTTCTGTAGCTCTAGAAATAAATAATTTAGTGACTATGACACAAAAGGACAGCTTTTGAATAAATTTATGAGTAAAGGATTAAATTGAAATGTGAGCAAAAGTAAGAAAGGATGAATTTATTTTATTATACATGTTTATTTTATTAAATAGTACAGAAAATTTATTTTATTACCTTTTAACATATAAATGTTATATGTTTATATGAAATTGAAGAAAAAGAAAGGAGAAGACCGAATTGAAGGAAAAGGAAAAGAGAAGGTTGAGGAGTGAAGGAAGAATAACATATATCATTTCAACCTTTTTGTTGTAAGTACTACAAGAATTTTAAATTATTTTATTTATCCTTTTTGAAATATTTATGTGAATTATTTAAATATATAAGATTCAGCTTTAATGCCCAAGTAGACGAAATTTAGAACTACTGGGATATTAGTGGCATGCCATTAAGGAACTTTAGCGCGCTCTCTGATATTAGCACGTTGGTGCTCTCTGATTATTAGCACGTCAGTGCTCTTTGTTCACTTGTGCATCATAATGCACCTCTGTATTTGTTCCGTATATCCGGTGTGTTCTAGGAAGTTTACTTTGGGCTAATATTGTGAATTGAGAACAAAAGTGAATCACTGATGTGTTAAGGTAAGTTTAATACCTTACAAAAGATAAGTTAAATTTATTTAAAGCAATGCATAGTTGAAATGACTTATATGTGAGAAGATATGCAATAATTGATTGAGTTAAAATATTCTATTATGATTGCTTATTTAATTATTCTTGTGGTGCTTACTAAGCCTTCACCGGCTTAACGCGTTTATTTTAACGCGTAGGTACAATTAGACTAGAAGATCTCTCATCTCATCACATCCTCAAGGGCTTCAAAAGTAGGTACTATATTTTGTATTAAAATGGCATGTACATATGTAGTTCAAAGGTGTTCCCATGTGATAAGGACTAAAATGTAGATTCTTGAAATTTTATCTATTTTCAGTTATTTGAAGTATTTTGGTATATATGGAATGAATTAATAAACAATAAATATGTTAGCAAAAATGGTTGGTAAGTTAAAATATTATATACAAATGTTTTAATTAAATAGTATCTGGCCATAATTGTTTTGGCACCAAATGTAATAGTCTTATACCGGGTCTGCATGATTGAACCGGGTATAGGGGTATTACAATGCTAGATCTACTCTTAGGTAGGGACTTTTGCTCCTCCGCCTAAGCATATCACACTTGAATTAATATCCCGGAAATATCAACACATGATTTAAGAACACATAATTAAGAACAAGTCAAATATTTATCATATAGTTCAGCAAACGATAACAAGATTCATCTCATGTTTCATCCCCCTCAGGTGTCTGAGGGTTTAGTTCATAATCATAAAAGAATACATCTTTGAAGAAAAGATAAAACAAAACATAAGAAAACCCTAAAACTCGCTGAAGGAATTGAAGAGAGATCCTCCGTCCTGAGTATGACTCCGGCTTCTTGAGATGAATCAACTGGCTTTCTTCGAGTAAATTCCACAATTTTGACCTTTCTGGCTCGGCTCTTTGGCCTAGCTGGACTCTCCGACAAAGGGCTTCTGTCGAACTCCCCACTTAAGTTGCCCCCTAGGGTGTTTATATAGGCTTTGAGATGCCTTACTTGGCCCCTAAGTATCCTAATCCAGGTAGAATTCCTACTAGTGTGTTTAAATAGGTTTTGGAATGTGTTTCTTTGCCTCCAAGTATCCTATTCCGAGTGGAATTCTTCTTTCTCACGGCAGGGACATGCCCATGGCACACGCCCGTGTAAGTCGTGGCCAGGCCGTGTTCGAGTCTGTTGAATGAGGCACGATCGTGTGGTCTTGGGCCCAGGCCGTGTTGATTTTGTGGTATGGCCCATTTACTCCGTTTTGGGCCCGTTTCTTGTTCTTTTCATCCTCTGGTGCTCTCCTGGGTATAGAACATGAAAACAAAGGATTAAATGCACCAAATTACACAATTCAAGGCTTAAATCATCCAAAAGCATGCTAAATGTGGGCCTAAAATATGTTACTATTATGGTTTATCAAATACCCCCACAGTTAAGTTTTTGCTTGTCCTCAAGCAAAATTCTCAACTCACAATTAAAATGAACTTTCGTGATTCATAGTATTCATCAATAATGTTTCGTCATAATTCAAAGATAATTCATACATGGATAATTCAACTCAAAGAGTCCTAAAGATTTAAACACTCTAAGTCATACATTTGTAGCACAAAACATAGGTGTTTCCCCTCATTTGAATTATTACATCTAATTTAAAACCGACAATAATTGACATCCTCATTAAAGATTCACTCAAATTACTCGAAGTGTTTAAGGTTCATAATTAAGCACTCAAAAGTCAAACATGAAGAATTAATCCCATAGGCTTGCCTAAAAATCAAATCTCCACCACTGTAAAATGAGATGATATACAGATCAAAAGGTCTTTAAAAAGGGTTGTAACGGGGCTTGGGTTAAAGGTGTGGATAAAGACTGAATTAGAAGGTTAGAATCGAGATTGACTTGAAAATTTACCTAACTAGAGATAACAAACTGATAATAATTACCTAAATTGAAAACTTATACTACTAATAATACGAGCTTCTTCTTCAAGATTTGGAATTTACATGTATAAGCTCAGCTGACATAGAACTAATAATGAATGTACTTCAGAATTTTTTTTAAGAACAATTCAAATATAAAGGATGAATTGACTATTGAAATAATATAATTAGGCACTTGATCAATTCAAATCTCGATATAAGGGTAGTAAAAAGGAATGGTGATAACAAATACAAATGGTTTTAGGGTAATATTAGTGGGTGAGTCAATAAAAAGGGTTGTTAGGATCAACAGGGTTCCCTAGGGGTTAATAATGAAGGTAGGCTTTTAGTGGAGTAAGTAGGTTAAATCCTAAGTGCCTTTATCATCTCTGTATATCAAATCAATGATGTGGTCTTAATATGTATAATCGAAGCAAGTTCTAGAATAACAAATCAATGTTGACACACTCATAACAAAAAGTGAGCACGAAAGAATGTATGCTCTAGAAGGCTCAAAATCTCACAAGAATTATGGGTTTTTGATGACAACCTCATAAATTTCAAACTTCAAGGTAATAATTAGATTTAAGTAGACAACATAGAAAAATTTTAATTTTTTTGAAAATAGACTCATCATGCTTGATTCTTTAGTATCTTAAAGTTTAAATCATTAATGCACAATTATCAATGACTTAATCTAAAACATATCAATAAAAATCATAAATCAAAAGAAATTTCATCCTCATAGTAATATGAGGAAATTGCTTAAAAATAAGACATAATTCAGGGATTTTCAAATAATACTATAGTTAACCCCCCACACTTAAGATGTAAATTATCCTCATTGTACAAATATAGATAATAGCAAAATAATAAAATCATATGATAGGGAGAGAAGTGAAACTTCTTGAATTTTGGATGGAGTCAATGAGAAGAAACAGAATAGGATTGGGCGGAGGTGAATGTGAGGGAGCGCCTTGAACCGTTTGATTTTGATTTCTCGAAGCAGCCGGCCTGATTTTATTGTATCCTAAGCTAAATCTAAATGACATGAAGAATAAGAAGAAAATAATAACAATAAAAATAAGAATAAAAGTAAATAATGAAAAATGGAAGAAGAAAGATAACGGGAAAAGGAAAGGAAGAAAGAGGTTTAAATAGAGATACATCCACGCTCGTGGTCCTTCCTGTGGTGCCCACACGGCCACGGCCACGGCCGTGTGCAAGGCTGTGTAGGTATGAAAACTTGCTCCTAAAAGTTTGGTTAGTTCTTACGTAGATTCTAAAATTTGAAAATATAAAAAAATTAATGGGGTTAGTGCTCGGGTTGCCTCCCGAGAAGGGCTCGTTTAAAGTCTTGAGCTAGACTTACCTGTTATTCGCATAATCATGGTGGTTTGAGGAGGTGGAAATCCTTTCTCATGCAATCAATTCGGTTATAGATGTAAGGTTTAAGTCGAGTAGTGTTTATCTTAAAAGTGCTGAATTTAGGACTAGTTTCCTCGGCTGTTCCATCTGGGAAGATTTTGTGTACCTGATCTCCTATCTTAAGCTGGGTTGTCCCATCATTAAATTTGTCGTGGAGTTGCCTCATTTTTGCTTCGTGTGTTTTTAGTTTCTCTTTGAGGTGTGTCTTCCACTCGTCTAGTTCATCGATCCAAAGCTTTCGTTCCTCCTGAAATTCTTCTTTATCGACACGAGGTCTAGAATCTAGCAACTGTGAAAGAGCTTCAAGAAACGACAAGTTAATATGAAATTTCTTTGGAAGTTTAGGAGACTTATGTGGTCTTTCTTTATCGCATTGGGGTATGGCACACGAGCTTGGTACTCTGTAATTACCGGGTTTGGTAAATCCTGGCTTACCTCTACCTTACCTTCACTTACCACAGGATCTTGCCTCGGGTCAGATTCTACTAACCTTTCACTGTCATGAGCTATTACGGCTTGAATTTGCTCTTTTGGGTAGTTTCAGTGTTGCTTGGCAATCTTTCTTGTAGTTGTTCTGAGATCAACTTAGCAAGCTGACCTAACTGATCCTTGATCCCTTGAATCGATGCATCTTGATTTTTGAGTGTTATTTCGGTGTTTGGAAACAAGTTTCTGTCACCGTTATAAATTTTGTCAGCATCTCCTCAAGGTTCGACTCCTCTTCCTATTGGTGAGGCGGTTGTTGAAATCTGGAGGAAGTTCTGGTCTTTGGCTACTTTGATCATCCCATGAGAAATTGGGATGATACCTCCAACCTGCATTATAAGTGTCACTATAAAAATTATTTATGGTCTAGAATAGTTACCCATATAGTGAGCTTGCTCGTTTTCCATGCCATATCTGTAGGGTGGGTACTCAGGATTTGCCACGCCTCCTAGATTCGATTCATATTGCATTTTTGGGTGTAGCTGCGAAAGACTATACAGACCATCAATCTTTTTATTCATCATCTCTACCTGATTTGATAGCATGGTGACTGTGTCGAGGTTGAAGACACTGGCTACTTCAGTAGGCTTTGTCCTTATGAACTGCCATTGATAATTATTCAATGCTGTCTCCTCTATAAACTAAAATTATCTTCCAAAAGTAAATAAAGGAAAAATTAGCAAAGTAAAAATAAAAATAATAATAATAATAATAATAAATTGCAATAAAAAAACGGCTAAAGTAATAAAAATTAAGCATTCTTAATATTTTAGTTCCCCGAAAACGGAGCGAAAAACTTGATCGTTGTTTTATGCAATGTCAAAGTCTTAAAATCTATATAAAGAATGATTGAACTTGAAAACTAACTATGACAACGATTTGAGGCAAGCGCACCTATCGAACAATAATATAATTAAGGCAAGACTAGATTGTCGAACCCAAAGGAACCAAAAGTACTAATACTAACTCTCTTTTTATTATTTAGCCTAAGAATTAAAGGAATTGTGTATTTAATCTAAAATTAACTAACAACTAAACTAAAGGTGAAAAGACAAAGAGAATGAAATTGAGAAAATAACTTTAGGAAAAACCAATTAATTAAGACGATACCCGAGGACTAGACTTCACTTGTTATCTAACTCTGAACCAGACGATTTATTCACTTGACTTGATCCATAAGATTCCCTAACGTATATTAATCCCTCTCTCAAGGCGACTAACGTCTAACCATAGGTTGATTAATTGAAATCTCTTTCTAATTAAAACCCCTAGAATTGCATTAACTCGATCTATGGACTCTCATATTAGGTTTCACCCTAATCTGGCAAAATCTTGTCACCCTATCGCTAGGCGTGCGATCAACTCTGCTTAACTATGCTAGATCTACTCTTAGGCAGGGACTTTTGCTCCTCCACCTAAGCACATCACACTTGAATTAATATCCCGGAAATATCAACATAAGAATTAAGAACACATAATTAAGAACAAGTCAAATATTTATCATATAGTTCAGCAAACGATAACAAGATTCATCTTAGGTTTCATCCCCCTCAGGTATCTGAGGGTTTAGTTCATAATCATAAAAGAATACATCTCAGAAGAAAAGATAAAACAAAATATAAGAAAACCCTAAAACTCCCTAAAGGAATTGAATAGAGATCTTTCGTCTTGAGTATGACTCTGGCTTCTTGAGATGAATCAACTGGCTTTTTTTGAGTAAATTCCACAATTCTTACCTTTCTAGCTCAGCTCTTTGGCCTAGCTGGACTCTCTGACAGAGGGCTTCTGTTGAACTCCCCGCTTAAGTTGCCTCCTAGGGTTTTTATATAGGCTCTGAGATGCCTTACTTGCCCCCTAAGTATCCTAATCCAAGTAGAACTCCTACTAGGGTGTTTAAATAGGCTTTGGAATGTGTTTCTTTGCCTCTAAGTATCCTATTCCGAGTGAAATTCTTCTTTCTCACGGTAGGGACACGCCCATGGCACACGCCCGTGTAAGTCATGGCCAGGCCGTGTTCGAGTCTGTTGAATGAAGCACGACCGTGTGATCTTAGGCCCAGGCCGTGTTGATTTCATGATATGGCCCATTTACTCTGTTTTGGGCCCATTTCTCGTTCTTTTCATCCTCTGGTGCTCTCCTGGGTATAAAACATGAAAACAAAGGATTAAGAGCACTAAATTACACAATTCAAGTCTTAAATCATCCAAAAGTATGCTAAATGTAGGCCTAAAATATGTTACTATTATGGTTTATCAGTGGGATCAGCTAGGAGACTGTACATAAATATTTATGTGTGCATGAAAATGACACAAATTACTTGTTTGCTTTGATGGTTAAATTGCTTATTTGCTTTGATGGTTAAGTGATTTAGGAGTGTTTGGGAGTGTCTCAGAAGTCCTGGGTTCAAGCCCTGGCTTTTGCAAAATTTTTGGTTTTTTCTCTTAAGTGAACCTTGTCTTTAGCATGTAAGCTTTAAGAATATTTGTGTTTAAAATATGACACACAAAAAGCTTGTTGGTACAGTGGTTGTGGCGTTACAAGTGTGGCAATGGGTCTGAGGTTCAAGTCTTGGGATAAAAAATGGTGTATTTTATTTTGCAGCACGGATCAGCCAGTGGTTGTGTTACAGTGAAATTCTGATAGAGGAGTTGTAGAGAGATAAGATGAGTGATTCAAGGAGCGATATGGGGAGTGATATTAGAGAGGTTTGTGGAGAAAAGTTAGGAATTTGAAGTGTGTGGGATGTGTAGTGCCGAATTGGGAGTGCTAGTACTCAGAATTTCGACAAAGGTAGCTTTTAAGTGTAGTTCTGGTTTCGGTCTTCTTTATTTTGGGCATTTTACTTCTTTTGTGTTTCTTTCTGGCCGAATGGCTGTTATTTCTTGGTAATGTAAAATCATTTTGGTTAATTCCTAGTAAGCAAGTGCCTTTCTGTACTTTTTGGGTTTCTTTCCTCTGCTATTATCATTTTTCTGAAAGTGTTAAATTACTGAAACCTCTCATTTTCTCTTCTCATTCCCATATTTTTCCCTTTACCGAAACTATTTTTCTCCTCTTAGTTCTCCTTCATTTTCCCTTTTAGCCAAATATAGTCTCCTTCTTCCCTAATATTCTATTCTTCCTTCGGTCTTCTCTGAGTCGATCATCCCTTCTTCTTCCCTTTCGGGTTCTTGTCTACTACTCGGTGTTTGGTGGATTGTTTCGGTGCACTGGTGGTGGTGGTTCAGTCTTGCTGGAGTTTTAACAAATCAGTGGGGTGCGTTGGGGTAAGAGATCTTGAGGAGCGAAGTAGGGCAAAGATTATTCAAGTTATCAAACTCTGCCTCTCGTTAAGGGTAAGATCACTACCATACTCTTAGATTAGGCCAAATATTCCTGATAAACCATAATATATACATATTTTAATCCTACATTTGGCATACGTTTGGATGATTTATCCCTTGAATTGTGGAATTTGATGCTATTAATCCTTTAATTTTGTAACACCCCAAACCCGGTCCATACACCACGATCGAATCTGGTATGTTACGGGGAAAAATGTATTTGAGAGGTTTAGGTTTCTAGTTAAAAGTTTGATCAACCACTTCGATAAGTTTTGTACTTGTAGAAAACTTGGGCATGATTGTTTAAGAACTCCTACTTCATTTTGAAAACCCGGTAATTTTGAAAACTTAGTCAGAGATGTGAGTGAAACAAGTTTATCTCATTTAGAAATTCAAGTAATTCCTTTTTGTTGCGTAAAAACATTTTGACTTAATAAAAATTTAAATTCAAGTTTGGAAAACGATTGAGTTTCATGTATTTATAAATTCAGTGTGTTACCCGATGGTAAAGTTTAAAACATCTCGCTTTGTAGTTTGAAAACTTATCTTTCCAGGTTTTAGCAAAATTTAACCCAGTAATTTGTTAAGGCATATTAAAAACAATTCTAAGCATTAACATAGCAAATATAAGTTTAAAAGGCCTTTTACAATCCCAACAAAACCAAATGAAAGAAAACGTAATAGAGTACCAAGTTTTTAAAATCAGTGCAACCCCAAATTTTATTCATGGCATGGGCACCTCGAGTCCACCCCGGCTCCAAGTCCGCAGCTAAATGTCACCTGAAAAGTTAAGGGAGAAGGTGAGTCGCAAGACTCAGTGCATAAATCCCCCTCCAGGTATATGCAACATACTAACACACATCATAACAAAGCAATACAATTAATGCACCCGATCCTAACCATCCATAACACCTTTTCTCCCCCGTGTGGTACCAAACCACTGGTGGTGCCAAACCACTGGTGACCCAAAGTCACGATATCCATAAGTGTGGTGCCAAACCACTGGTGACCCAAAGTCACGAATAATCCAATGATGGGGCCAACCCATCGTGTGATACCAAATCACTGGCGTCAATCCCGTATAATCATCTGTGGGGCCAACCCACCGTGGTACGAAGCCACTGGGACGAGACGCTATGAGGTGCCAAACCTCTGGTGTCCCAAAGACATGAATGCGATACCAAATCGCTGGTGACCGAAGTCACGAATCCAATGATGGGGCCAACCCATCGTGTGATACCAAATCACTGGCGTCAATCCCGTATAATCATCTGTGGGGCCAACCCACCGTGGTACTAAGCCACTGGGATGAGACGCTGAGGTGCCAAACCTCTGGTGACCCAAAGTCACAATAATCAATCTGTGGTACCAAACCACTGGAGGTGCCAAACCTCTGGTGTCCCAAAGACACGGATATCATATTCCCCCTCCTTTCATATCACCCACAACCATCTCATACTGATGCAAATCGCGCAAAACATACAATCATGCTCACATGCTTAATATGACATCCCATAACACATACACTACGTAGCATATTATCATTTATCATAATAGACCATGTAATGAAACGGACTTACCCGAATCCGTGCACATACCCCACCGGGTATCCAATTAGTAAACCATACTGTTTTGGCCTTAATAGACAATCAGGTTTATTAACATATTACTAAGCAAGAGTGTGTTAGTTTACACACCTGTTAACGCAAGCTTTAATCCCCCAAAGAACCGGTCTTAATCCCTCGATTACCTTGCTCCTATAATCGGCCAAATATGGGATTAGCCACTTGTACCATTCGGCCAAAACCAAATAAATCAAGAGGGTTTAACCTTTTAACCCTTACCTCGCAATTGGTTTGGTTTCCTCCCAAACCCGAACCAAGCAATGGTTCCCTTACCAATCGGCCACACTCTAGAAATATGGAAACGGTTAATCCTTTAATAACTTGACTAACGAATAAACCATGAACCAAAATCTCACCATTACTTACCGATCAATCAACTCCAGATAAAGGCTTTGTTGACTGCTTCGAATCCCAATGCCCTATAAAGAAATCGGTCATGCCATAAGAGATTTAACTCCTAACAACCGAACCCAAAATCGGCTCTTAGACAACTTAAAATCAACAAGGAATAAGGGAGAAAAGAGACAGCCCTTCGGCCAAATACTCACCTTCAACAATCGATTGCACAACACGAGATGAGCACCAACACCACACCAAAATTCGGTCACAAGAAACCACTAGGAGAGAAGGGAGATTCGGCTAGGATGCAACCAAAAGAAAAGAAGATTCGGCCCTAGGTGTTTAACACACACCTATGTTCGGTTTTGAGTGAAAGAGGAAAAAGAAAGAGTATAGATGAGAAGAAATGGAGAAAACGGCAATAGAGTTTAGGAAAAGAAAGAAAATAAAAGATGGATAAGGGAGGGTACCTTCGGTTTTAAAGAGAAAAAGAAATGAAGAAGTGTTTTGGAAAAGAGTTTCGGCTATCAAGGATTTTCAAACAAAGTAAGAAATATGGAGAGGAGAGAGTTCTATTTTCGGCTTACTCAATGAAAAAGAAAGAAGAAGAAGTGGAAGGGAGCATTTGGACACAAGCACAAAATCAAGAGAAACAAAGCAAAATTTTGGCAGAAAAGTGTTTGGACTTTCGGTTTCAAGAAGTAAAGAAAATGAGAGGAAACTCTTTGAGAATTTCGGCTTGTTTTTGACAAAAAGAAGAAATTGGCTTAAACACATTTGACCGAAAATGCACCAAAATGCAAGGTGAAATTCGGCACTACCCCACTCCCACACTACCAAGCCGTCCACTCCCCCCTTGAAGCATCCCACATTCGGCCACTACCCACAATTGCTCATGGCCACACATTCAAACTAGTTTGAACTAGTCCACCTCCACAAATCACTCTCCACCCACCACTTGAGCATTTGACTTGGTCTTAGGCAGAGTTTGAACTGCCCACAACTCTCCTCCTCCATGCCGTCAAAATGAGAGCAAAAAATATGGGATTTTCGCAGCTTGAGCACAGGACCTCCTCCCCTGCAAGTGACGCCAAACACAAGCCCCAAGTGGCGCATGCTTTGCCACCTTACTAGCTCAACTCTTGTGCTAAAATTCACTAAATAAAACCTTCAAACCCCAGCTTCCTCAGCTCCTCTCACCTAAGCCTAAAAACTAAAATTTTTCCTACCTCTCAGGCTTACACCTAGCTTACAACTAAGCCCTTAAACCATCAAAACAACAACATTGCAATATCAACCACATGCAAACAATGCAATGACAAAATAGCCCCTAACCCAGGATATTACAAATTTCATGTTTTATACTTAGGAGAGCATAAGAGGATGAAAAGAATTAGAAACGGGCCAAAAACGGAGAAAATGGGTCAAAGTAACAAATCAACACGGCCTGGAGTTCACCACACAGCCGTGCCACTTTAGCAGACTCAAACACGACCTTGGGCTCGATTCACACGGGCATGTCACATGGGCGTGTCTCTGCCATGACCCATTCGGATTAGGATACTTGTGGGCCAAGTAAGGCATCCCGAAAGCCTATATAAACACCCTAGAGGGCAACCTAAAGGGGAGTTCGACAGAAGGCCTCTGTCAGGGCTTTTTGACAGGAGTGAAGCCAAAGAGGGAATTACACTCAAAGAAAGCCAGTTGATCCATCTCAGAAGCCGGGATCACACTCAAGACTGAGGATCTTCCCTTCAATTTCCTTTAGGGGTTTTAGGGTTTTTCTTTATGTTTTGTTATTTAATTTCTTCTAAGATGTATTCTTTTGTAAACATGAACTAAACCCCTCAAATACCTGAGGGGGATGAAACCTAAGACGGATCTTGTTATTGTTTTTTGAACTGTATGATAAATATTTGATTTGTTCTTAATTATGTGTTCTTAATTCTTGCTTTAATATTTCAGGATATTGATTCAAGTATTGATGTGCTTATTCAGAGGAGCAAAAGTCCCTGTTTAAGAGTAGATTTAGCATAATTAAGCGGAGTTGATCGCACTCCTAGAGATAGGACGACAAAAATCTGCCGGATTAGGGTCAAACCTAATATGGGAGTCCATAACTCGAGTTAATGCAACACTAGGGGTTTTAATTAGAAACAGAGTTCAATTAATCAACCTAGGGTTAGACGTTAGTAGCCTCGAGAGAGGTATTAATATAAATTAAGGAATCCTACGGATCAAGTCAAGTGAATAAATCATCTGTTTCAGAGTTAAATAACAAGTGAAGTCTAGGTGGATTCTTCCTCGAGTATTGTCTTAATCAATTGGTTTTCTCAAAAGTATTCTCCCAATTCATTCTCTGTGTTTTGTCATCCTTAGCTTAGGAATTAGTTAGATAAACATTAATCTCTTTTATTTTAGGCTAGATAATAGAAAAAAAGTCAGTACTAGTACTTTTGGTTCCCTTGGGTTCGACATTCCGGTCTTGCCACTAAGCTGTACTACTGTTCGATAGGTGCGTTTTCCTCAATTGTGGTGATAGTTAGTTTCTTGGCTCGACCATTCATTATATAAATATTAAAACTCTCAGACACGATCAAGTTTTTGGCGCCGTTACCGGGGAACTGAAATATTAGGAACGCTTAATTTTTATTACTTTATCCATTTTTCTTTTATTTATTTATTTATTTATTTCTAATTTATATTTTTAGTTTTATAAATCTTGAAATTATTTGTTCTGATAGGTTTTTCTAGTTTATGACTAGGAGGAACTTGTCAGGACCCTTGATTTTTGACAGCGATATAGAAGGTACTGTTTGCAGAAACAGAAGAGAAATAACACAAAGCTTACAATACATAGAATAAGAGCAAGAGGACGATACCAATACTACTGCAGAGATGGCTGATAACAATCTGCTACCTCCTGTGGTTGCCGCAAACCCGATGAATCAAAATTCTGCTCCTCGTACTATGTATGATTATGCTAAACCTAATTTAACAGAAACTGAGTCAAGTATTGTTAGACCTGCTATTTCTGCAAATAACTTTGAACTGAAACCTAACACTATACAGACGATTCAACAATTTGTTCAGTTTGATGGTTTGCAGGATGAAGATCCAAACAATCACTTGGCGAATTTTCTAAAATTTTACGATACTTTCAAAATAAATGGCGTTTTTGATGATGCCATTTACCTTCAATTATTTTCCTTTTGTTTAAGGAATAAAGCCAAACAGTGGTTGAATTCTCTTCCACGAGGATCAATCACTACATGGGAACAAATGACCAAAAAAATTTTGTTAAAATATTTTTCACCGGCTAAAACGGCTAAATTTAGGAATGATATCTCCTCTTTTGTGCAGACAGATTTAGAGACACTTTACAATTCATGGGAAAGATACAAGGATTTATTAAGAAGGTGCCCTCACCATGGGTTACCCTTGTGGTTACATGTTCAAACCTTTTACAACAGTGTGAACCCCTCAACTAGGTAGTTGATTGATTTAGCCGTCGGTAGAACCCTAAATAACAAAACCCCTAAAGCATCTTATGAGTTTATAGAGGAGATGTCACTAAATAACTATCAGTGGCAAGTTACAAGGACAAGACCAACAAAAGCTGCCAGTGTTTTTAACCTCGATGCAGTCACTATGCTATCAAACTAGGTAGAGCTTTTGAATAAAAAGACTGATGGTTTGTGTAGTTCTTCGCATGTACATCCAGTGATGCAGTGCGATATGAATGGAGAAGGGATGAGTAATATAGAATACCTACATTACAACCCGAGTGCTGAAAACGAG
Source organism: Gossypium bickii (assembly GCA_025503065.1). Taxonomy (NCBI): domain Eukaryota; kingdom Viridiplantae; phylum Streptophyta; class Magnoliopsida; order Malvales; family Malvaceae; genus Gossypium; species Gossypium bickii. The sequence continues at coordinate 126,920,832 of CP106711.1, forward strand.
CAAGTTCACTATATGGGTAATAATTCTAGACCTCAAAATAACCTTTGTAGTAATACTTACAATCCAGGTTAGAAGAACCACCCCAATTTCTCATAGGGTTGAAACACCCCGAACCCGGCCCACGAGCCTTGACCGAATTCGGTATGTCTCTTGAGTAAAATGGTTCAAAACTTGTTTATTTCTTTGAAAAACTTTGGGTGATTTTGGAGAAAATTTGATTTGGGTTCCAAATTGAAAACATCGTTATGGGCTTTAAGATTAAGTTTTATTAAAACTTTATGGTTATATTTCAAAACTATAAGATAAAGGTAAAAGTTGAATTTTTGTTTTTTTTAGAGTTTACTATTTAAATTATAAATTCATTTGCATTAGGTGTCAAAACATTTAACGTTTATTTTAAAAAAGATTACTTACGCATTAATTTAATAAAATTTGTATCGTACCAAAATAATTAAAATGTAAGCGTAAACAGTTCATACGATGGCCTTATTACATCAAAAGCAAAATCCAAAAATAAATCCAGAAATATTTAAAATATAAAAAGTCCAAATTAAAATAAACTTTGTGCTGTGCATGGCCACCATTAAGCTCCTGCCGACCCGGTCCATTACTGAGCATCACCTGAAAACATATCCCACAACGGGGTGAGTCAAACAGACTCAGTGTATAGCAACCACACTAAGCCCTAATGATTCAGGCGTATCAGATCATACATATACATATTACAATTTACAAATAATGATGCATTCCCGAACCCAAACCTAGATACCATCCGCTGCACATCACTCGTACCAACCATCACACCGTGGGGACTACTAAGTCAACCCTCCATCCGCTACACATCATCGAAGGCAGTCGCTGCAGATGACGTGCTCATCGCCCTTATATATATTGTGGCATAGCCACCAGATAAAACTTTGTGACATGAGTCACCACATTCAGATTATGTGACCGAAGTCACCACATTCAGATATTTGTGGTATAAACCACCAGATCACTTCCCCTTTCCATATAACCCATATGCCCATGTCATACAAAACATGCAATATCATGCAATATTCTTTATTCACATTCTTATAGTTTCACATATGTGCCATAACAGATATTTATCATATTATACTCATAGTAGGAGTAGGTTTACGTACCTGAGTACTTTGTACCATTACATGGTACCTTAGCCATATCTTTCACATTCTTAATAACACATGCATTAAACAACACCATAAATCTATTAAGTCTTAGGGTAGGGCTACACACCTGGTTTACTTATCGAGTTCACTGATTTCCCAAAAATCCCGATCTAATGCTTTATATCTCAAGTTCCTACATTCGGCCAACCCTAACCATGTTAGTAAAAAGCCATTCGGCTATAAATCAAATCTCGAAGGATTAACGCAACCAACTTCTTACCTTGCTGCCGATTTGGTTACTAACCAAATCCTAAAATTTCGTGATATCTCCCCCCTAGCAATAGACCAAACTCTAGATCACCTAAATGATTAGTTTTCGGCTTTTGAATAAATAAGAAATAGATCTTAATCATTAAATAAGCTTTGGCCGAATATCACATGCTCTTACCTTGTGAATCTCAAATCCCAAAAGTATCTCTTGTCTTAGGTGTCTGTCAAAATCCCTACAAGCACTATGTCAGATCTGATTTCAATACTTAATGAACACCATTAATGGCCTTCGGCCTAATATCTCACTTTACTTATGTAATATCCTGGATTATAGCTTATGCGTTAATAATAAGTTATATGAAATAGCATGCTTGTGTGTGTTGTGAATGTGCATTATGAATTTTGTGAACCTTAGTGCGTAGGTGAGCACTTTAGAAATTACTCGATTTTAAAGTTTAAAAGAGGGAACTAAGGCAAGGTGGCTTTAAGAAAATTTATAAAGGAAATACAACATGAAATGGGGCTTGGTAAAGTGGCTACAAGGCGCTACTTAGGGCCTTAGTGTGCGACGCTATATGCTAGGGGGAAAGGGCTTGTGTTCGAGTCACAATGGGAGCAATAAGAGGATTTTTATTTTTGCTGCAAGGAGCAAAGGAGATGGACGGCATTAAGGCACTAAGGGATGAGTTTAATTCTTTTAAAATTTCGACTAAGTGGTAGATAAATGATGATTTATTTTAGATTATTTTTAAGGGATAAGATAAGAGATAAAGTAATAGAAAAGGGAGGGATGAGATAGGGGAAGGAGAGTTGGCCGTGTAGGGGATTCTCTTGGTGATATTTTTGGCCAAGGAAGGATAGGAGGCCATTTTTCTTTTTTTTTTCTCTTCAAAAGAGCCTCTGCCAAAATTCTTTCTTCTTTTTTTACCAAAAGCCGAAAGTTCTTTTCTTCCATCATTCTTGCCGAAAATTTCAAGCATCATACTCTTCTTCTCCATATTTTGTTAAAGGCCGAACCACCATACCATTCTCTCTTTTCCATTAGAGCCGATTCTTCACTTGGTCACCATTGCCAAAATTGTTGATCCACATCCTAGCCATAGCCGAATTTCTTTGTGGGTTTAAGCAAGGGTGCCGTCGACTACATCACTAGGGGTAAGATCAAATTCGATTTCTATACTTTTTCTTTTAGGCTTGTCGAAATCTAGGAACTAATCCCTTTATGTCTTTGGCCGAAACTTTGAGGAAGGTTTTCGGGATTTAGGTGTTGTCGACTTCAGAAAAGGATCTTTCGGGAATTGAGATCCGCAAGGTAAGTGCATATACACATTCGACCAAGGCCTATTTAGTGAATTGGATAAATTTCTTACTTGTTTAAAAAGCCGAAACTAAACAGATTAGTTATATGGTGTCTAACCGATTACAAGGAAGGAATATCAGGGAATTTTCGGGATTTGGTTAGTGACCAATCGGCAGCAAGGTGAGAAGTAGTTGTGTTAATCCTTCGGGATTTGGGTTATTTAGCCGAATATTCTTTTTGTTAACATTAAGTGATTAACCCAATGTAGGAACTTGAGATCTAAAGCAATAGATCGGGTTTCGGGAATCAGTAAACTCGATAAGTGAACCAGGTGTGTACCCCACACTATCTCTTAACAGATTTATGGCACCTAATTAATGTATATGTGTTTATAATAATGTGAATATGGCTAAGGTACCATGCAATGGTACAAAGTACTTAGGTACGTTTTCCTACTCCTACTAGGAATATAATAAGATCTGTTATGGCACGTATGTGAAACTATAAGAATGTGAATAAGGGATATGGCATGGTTAGGGAGTATTTGTATGACATGGGGTATATGGGATATTATGAAAGGGGAAGTGAATGTGGTGACTTGTGTCACGATATCTGAATGTGGTGACCTCGGTCACAATTATCTGAATGTGGTGTCTCATGACACAAAATATTATCTGGTGGCTATGCCACAATATTTATAAGGGCGATGAGCACATCGACTGCAGCGACTGCCTTCGATGGTGTGTAGCGGATGGAGGGTTGACTCAGTAGTCCCCATGGTGTGCAGGTTGGTACAGGTGATGTGTAACGGATGGCTATCTAGGTTTGGGTTCGGGTTTGCATCATATTATTTAAATGTTATATGTACATGTATGACTTGTTATGCTTGAATTTTTTAGGATTTAGTGTTGTGGTTACACATTGAGTCTGTTGACTCACCCTGTTGTGGGACTATTTTTCAGGTGACGATCAGTGATGGACCGGGTCGGTAGAAGCTTAGGGGTGGCCATGCTCAGCAAGGAATTTATTTTATTTGGACTTTTTTTTTATTTTAAGTACTTTGAATATAATTTTTAGGGTTTTATTTTGATGTAATAAGGCCATAGTTGAACTACTTTATTTTACTTCTATTTATTATGTTACAAATATTTATCAATTAAGGATTAAGTAAATTTATTTTAAAATAAACTCTAAATGTTTTGTCACCTAAAATAGAGGGTTTTCAATATAAGATAAACTTGTTTTCAACTCGAGCCCAACCCAAAAACAATCTTTCTTTCAAAACACACAGTTTTTCCAAAGTAACAAAACAATTTTAAACCGGTTTACATCGAGGAACATACCAGATCCGGTCAAGGCTCGTGGGCCAGGTTTGGGATGTTTCAACTTACCTCAGATCTGAAATCCCGACTGATCTCCCTAGAAGTCGGTTTCAATGGAAAACCCGAAACTCACCTTCCAAGTTTCGGCCAAATATAAATAAGAGATCAGTCTCCTTAACGACGACTTAATGGAAGGTATAGAAAACTAAATGACAAAGAACTCCTTACCAACTTAGTCGAATATTCTTGCTTGAAACAAAGAGTCAAATACCCTTGCTTGACAATCGGCTATGGCTAAGAAAACTCACGTTAGGCTTCAACAAGAAAGAAAGAAAGGGTATGGGACCTAAGGAGAATCGACTATGATGAGTTTTGAGAGAGAGATATTCGGCCCTTGATGAAAAAGAAGAAGAGAATGTAACTTGAGAAGTTTCAGCTTATGGAAGAGAGCAGCAGAAAGGAAGAAAAGGAAACGAACACAAGTAGGTTTCTTTGGGATTTTCGGCACACAAGAAAATATGAGAAAAAGAATGAATTCGGCACCCCCTTCCTGCTATACCAAAGCCGAAAATACCATCCTCCAATGCCCCATATTCGGCCAACTCTTCTTCCCTTATCAGTTTCCTCTTTTTTCCTCCTTTTTCCTCTCTTCCTACTCATTCAAAAATAATCCAAATAAAATCAATAATTATCTCCTAGCTTTGCTGAATTTTAAAAGGATTTAACCTTATCTAAAACTCCTTTCATAGACTCCCCATGCCATCCATTACCTCCCCTTGTTGCTGCAAAAATAAAAGCTCTTCTTTTGCCTCCCATGTGACTTGAACCTAGGCCCCTTTACCCACTGCATATGGCGTCACTTACTAGGCTTTAAGTGGCGCCTCCTTGCCACTTTTCCAAGCCCATTTTTGTGTTATATTTCACCTACAATTTCTCTTAAGGCCTCCTCTGCCTAGCTTCCTCTTTTAAACTTAAAATCTGATAATTTCTAGAGCACTCTCCTATTTTCTATAGTTCACAAAATTCATACAACACATTCATCACACACAAAGGCATGCTTTCACATATATTCAAGCACAAATGCATAAGTCCAAAATCCAGGATATTACAAGGGTGGTCAAGGAAATCAAAGACAACAACCCCCCAGGCTTTCAACAGCAACCCTACCAATAAGAAAATAAGTCGAACCTTGAAGAGATGCTGACAAAATTCATCGCGATTTCAGAAACTCGTTTCCAAAACACCGAAACTAACCCAAAGGAGCAACTTCAAGCCATAACTCAAAAATCAACAAGCATCGATTCAAGGGATCGAGAACCAATTAGGTCAGCTTGCTATGCTAATCTCAGAACAACCATAAGGTAGCTAGCCAAGCAACACTGAAACTAACCCCAAGGAGCAACTTCAAGCCATAACTGCTCACGATAGTAAAAGGTTAGATGAACCCATAGTGAGGCAAGAGAATATGGTAGAGGAAAGTAAGGTTGAGGTAAGCCATGAGAAGCCAAAACCGGTAATTACAGAGTACCAACCTCGTCTGCCATACCCCAATGCGATGAGGAAAGACCACACAGATGAACAATTCGATAAATTTCTTAAACTTCTAAAGAAATTACATATTAACTTATCATTTCTTGAAGCTCTTTCGCAGATGCTAGATTCAAGGAAATTTTTAAAAGAGCTTTTGACAAACAAATGGAAGTTAGACGAGGAGTCGCATGTGGAACTAAACGTAGTGTGCTTCACAATTTTGCAAAATAAACTACCACAATAATTAAAAGATCCAGGGAGTTTTACAATTCCGTGCTTAATTGGTAGTTTAACTGTTGATAATGCTTTAGCTGACATAGGGGCAAGCATCAATGTCATGCCTTATAAAATGTTTAAACAACTAGGTCTAGAGAAACCCAAACAAACTAGGATGAACATTCAATTAGCTGATAAAACTATTAGAATTCCTAGGGTATAATCGAAGATGTACTATGATAAATTCGTATTCCCAGTAGACTTTGTCGTTTTAGACATGGATGAGGACAACAATATTCCTTTAATTTTAGGAAGACCCTTTTTAACAACTGCAAAATCTAAAATTGATGTTGGTACATGTGAACTCATACTTCGTGTAGGAGACGAAACAATCACTCTTCAGGCTCTTGACTCGGCTAGGACATTGAGTAATCAAGGTAAAAACATCAACTCTACTAATGACCATTTGGTTCCACCTTCTTTACAGGAAACACCATGAAACTACACAACTGAGCCAGATCTTAGACCTCATGTCAAGGAGGAAATAACTTATGAGGAACGAAGGCTTCAGATCGATGAACTAGACGAGTGGAAGACATATTACAAGGAGAAACTAAAAACACACGAAGTAAAAACAAAATGACTCCATGGGCCAAACCAATTTCAAATCGGGGATCAGGTATTGTTGGATAAGACAGATCCTCGAATCGCTACTTCAAACCTTAATACAAACGACGAAACCCCTTTTAGGGTACTCAATGTCTTCCCATATGGAATAGTCGAGGTAACTAATCCTAAATTTGGCACTTTTAAGGTAAACACTACTCGACTCGAACTATATAATAATCATAAAAATGATAGCAGGGGAGAGGAGTTTCAACTCCTCAAACCACCATGAATGTGCAAATGAAAGGTAAGTCTAGCTTAAGACTTTAAACGAGCGCTTCTCGGGAGGCAACCCGAACACTAACCCCATTAATTTTCATATTATTATATTTATTTTTTTCTTTAAACATCTAACTACAAACTAACCAAATTAATGAAACATAGTTTTCCCTACCACACGGCCTTACACACGGGCGTGGCCGTAGCCGTGTGGACACCACAGATTTACACACCGGTGTGGCAGAGATTGTACGAACCAAGAATGAAAATTCTCCAAACCACGAGCAGCGATAAAATACCACAGCAGTGCGATATGGCCGTGGTCGACACTGATTTATCAACATGGGCGTGGTGACCACTACACGGGTGTGGGAGAAACGAATAAAGTATAACATGGCAGTGCGATATGGCCATGTGACCTAACATGCCTATGGTACACAAGCGTGGGAAGCCACCAGATCCCTATTCCCTATTTAAACCCCCCTTTTCCTCACTTTCTCCCCAACTTCTTCTTCAATAAAAACCCTAACCACCACACCCCTCCCTTTTTCTTTCATCTTTCCCCTTTCATTTTTCTTTCCCCCTTTCCCTCATTCTTTCTTTACACCACCATTCCTATGTCAAAAAAGCGAAAAGACCCTAGCACAATCTCCTCGTGCAAGACTGATCTACATGAGTTCATGCCAGCTGCTTCACTTATTCGACAGGACAAGGACTTCTGAGTCTATTTATTTTTTCTTTTTCTTTTTTCTTCTCTTTTATTTTCCTTACCTTTTTTCTTTCTAGTTCTTAATTTATATTATTATATTTTGTCTTCTTTAATGTCGGTTCAAAAGGCTGCTTGGGAATCACCACAGCACGACCATAGATACCACACCTCATCCAACTTATCTTACACCTTCGAATCAAGTTTCTACACTCCCAACTCAAGGAATCCATCCAAAATTCAGGAAGTTTCATTTCTCCCTTTCTCTTATGATATCATGCAATTAATCTCTAAATATCTATCTTTGTACATTGAGGGCAATGTACATCTTAAGTGTGGGGGGTGAATTCTAAAAGGTCCTAACTTTTTGCATCATTCTCAAATCCCTAAATTTTGTCTTCTTCTCAAGTCACTTTCTCATATCACTATTAGAACAAATTCTGATTGATTTATGATTTTTATTGATATGTCTTGAATTAAAACATAGGCAGTTGAGCATTGATTGTTTAAACTTGAAGGCTTTAGAGAATCAAGCATGATAAGTTGATTTTTGAAAATTAAAAATTTTCTAGGTTGTTTTCCCAAGTATAAGTATTATCTTGAGTTTGAAATTCATAGGGTTGACATCAAAAACCATAATTCCTGTGAGATCTTCAGCATTTGAGAGCATTTTCTTTTCTTGCTCACTTTTATTGTTGCTTTGAGTGAGTTAATATTGATTTGTTATTCTAGAACTTGCTTCGATTATGCATGTCAAGGCCACATCATTGAGTTGATATACTGAGATGATAAAGGCACCTAGGATTTAACCCACTTACTTCCTAAAACCTACCTTCATAATTAACCCCTAGTGAACCCCTTTGATCCTAATAAACCATTCATTGATTTACCCTTAATATTAACCCAAAACTTATTCTTTTTGATTCATTAAGAATTTTTCCTATTGTATTAACCTTTTTGTCGAGGTTTGATTTGAGAAGTTGCCTAACTATGCTTTCCATTTCAGTTGTTAAATTCTTATTATTGTACTTGATTTGTTCTTAAAAAAAATTGAAAGTATATCCATTATTAGTTCTATGTTTTTATGAGCTTAAACAGTAAATTTCACATCTTTAGAAGAAGCTCATTTTATTAATGTAATTTTTCATTATTAGTCTATTTTTCTAGTTAGGTAATTTGTCAATTCAATCTCGATTCTAACCTCCTCTTTCAACCTGTGACCAGGCCCCCTAACCAAGCCATGTTACAACTCTTTTTAAAGACCTTTTGATCGATGTATCATCTCAATTTATAATGGTGGAGATTTGATTTTCATGCAAGCCTATGGTAATAACTTTTCATGTTGACTATTGAGTGCTTAATTTATTGTCCCTTAAACACTTCGAGTGATTTTAGTGAATCCTTAGTGAGGATGTTAACTTTGTGATATTTTGAATCAAAGGCAATTACTTAAAAACTAGGGAATACCTATGTTTTCATGAATAAAATGCTTAACTTGGATTGTTTGAAACTTTGATGTTCTTTTAAGTTGAATTCTCAATGTAGGATTAGCTATGGATTATTTTGAAACATTATTGATAGGAGTTATAAGTTGAGAAGAATAAATTTTAATTGTGAGTTGAGGAATTTGCTTGAGGACAAGCAAATGCTTAAGTGTGGGGGTATTTGATAAGCCGTAATATATAAATATTTTAATCCCACATTTGGCATACTTTTGCATGATTTATCCCTTGAATTGTGGAATTTGATACTCCTAATCATTTAATTTCATGTTTTATACTTAGGAGAGCATAGGAGGATGAAAAGAATGAGAAACGGGCCAAAAATGAAAAAAGTGGGTCAAAGTAAGAAATCAATACGGCCTGGAGTTCACCACATGGCCGTGCCACTTTAGCAGACTTGAACACAGCCTTGGGCTCGATTCACATAGGCGGGTCTCTACCGTGACCCGTTTTAATTCTATTCGGATTAGGATACTTGTGGGCCAAGTAAGGCATCCCGAAAGCCTATATAAACACCCTAAAGGGCAACCTAAAGGAGAGTTCGACAGAAGGCCTCTATTAGGGCTTTTTGACAGGAGCGAAGCCAGAGAGGGCTAAAATTAGGGAATTACTCTAAGAAAGCGAGTTGATCCATATCAGAAGCCGGGATCACGCTCAAGACTGAAGATTTTAGGGTTTTAGGGTTTTTCTTTCAGGGGGTTTTAGGGTTTTTCTTTATGTTTTGTTATTTAATTTCTTTTGAGATGTATCTTTTTATAAACATGAACTAAACCCCTCAAATACTTGAGGGGGATGAATCCTAAAACGGATCTTGTTATTTTTTTCTGAACTATATGATAAATACTTGATTTGTTTTTAATTATGTGTTCTTAATTCTTGCTTTAATATTTTAGGATATTGATTCAAGTATTGGTGTGCTTATTCAGAAGAGCAAAAGTCCCTATTTAAGAGTAGATCTGGCATAATTAAGCGGAGTTGATCGCACTCCTAAAGATAGGACGATGAAAATCTACCGGATTAGGGTCAAAGCTAATAGGAGATTCCATAAATCGAGTTAATACAACACTAGAGGTTTTAATTAGAAAGAGATTTCAATTAATCAACCTAGGGTTAGACGTTAGTAGCCTCGAGAGAGATATTAATATAAATTAGGGAATCCTACGGATCAAGTCAAGTGAATAAATCATCTCGTTTAGAGTTAAATAACAAGTGAAGTCTAGGTGGATTCTTCCTCGGGTATTATCTTAATCAATTGGCTTTATCAAAAGTATTTTCCCAATTCCTTCTCTGTGTTTTAGCATCCTTAGCTTAGGAATTAGTTAGATAAACATTAATCTCTTTTATTTTAGGTTAGATAATAGAAAAAAAGTCAGTACTAGTACTTTTGGTTCCCTTGGGTTCGACATTCTAGTCTTGCCACTAAGCTATACTACTGTTCAATAGGTGCGCTTGCCTCAATCATGGTGATAGTTAGTTTCTAGACTCGATCATTCATTACATAACTATTAAAACTCTCAGACACGATCAATTCCTGTGGTTGGTAAGTTAGTAATTATGGATTAAGGCCATATATTTGATCACTGTTTTGGTTAATAAGATCTATTTTGATACAGATATTCGGCATAGATGTGTGATCAATCCTGATCGGTGGTCTTAAGAGATTAAAGTCAGTCGTTAAGCAAGGTTGATACTTGGAGATTTCTCGCGTGATTCCACAAACAGGTATGTATCTGTACACCGTAAGTCATTACTGTCGTAAAGCTGAAAAAGTGTGTGTAATCACACTATCTCCATTATGAATCGGCAAAAGCCAAAAAGTTGAAACTTCGACATTTGGGGCTTTACGAGCGTACGATCACTCGTGTCGAAAAATTGATCCCACAACCGAGGGCGGTTGATCGCTGAAATCGGAGCTTTAAAATTTATAAAACGAATGATCAAACCTGGAAACTAACTTTGACAACGATTTAAGGAAAGTGTACCTATCGAACAGTAGTATAGCTTAGGCAAGACCGAATTATCGAACCCAAAGGAACTAAAAGTACTAATACTAACTTTCTTTTTATTATTTAGCCTAGAATAAAGTGAAGTTGCTTTAATCTAAATTAGCGATTATTAAGCTAAAGAGGCAAAGACAAAAAGAATGAATTGGGAAATAACTAGAAGAAAAACTCAGATCATCACGACGATACCCCCAGGAAGAATCCACCTAGACTTCACTTGTTATCTAACACTGAACCATATGATTTATTTACTTAGTTTGATCCGTAGGACTCTCTAACGTATATTAAACCCTCTCTCGAGGCGAATAACGTCTAACCCTAGGTTAATTAGTGGAACTCTCATTCTCTTATAATAACCCCCTAGAATAACAGTAAATCAATCTATGGATATCCCATATTAGGTTTCACCCTAATCCGGCAAAATCTCGTAACCCTATCTCTAGGCGTTCGATCAACTCCGCTTAATTATGCTAGATCTACTTTTAAGTAGGGTCTATTTCTCCTCTATCTAAGCACATCTGATTTGAATTAAGCATGCATAATTAAGAACAAACTAAGTATTTATCATATAATTTAGGAAACAATAACAAGATTTATCTAAGTTTCATCCACTTCAGGTATCTGAGGGGTTTAGTTCATAACAAATAAAGAAAACATCTCAAGAGAAAAGATAAAACAAAACATAAGAAATTCCTAAAACTCCCTGAAGGAATTGAAAGAGAAATCTGCCATCTTGAGTAGAATTCCGGCTTCTTGGGATGGATCAACTGGCTAACTTTGAGTAATTCCCTCAACTCTGACCTTTTCGGCTTGGCTCATTGGCCTGGCTCGACGCCCCTTCAACGGTGGTACTTAGGGGGTATTTATAGGCTCTTGGAATGCGATTCTTTCTCCTTAAGTATCCTTTTTCGACTGAAATTATCTAAGTCCACGACAGGGGCACAGCCATGTCACACGCCTGTGTGACTCGTCTTCAGGTCGTGTTCAGATTTCTAAGTTGAGGCACGGCCGTGTAAGTCAGGGTGAGGCCGTGTTCAAGATGCATGACAAGGCACGGCCGTGTGCTCTTCGGGCCAGGCCGTGTGGATTTCGTGATATGGCCCATTTACTCTGTTTGGGCCCGTTTTGTGTTCTTTTCATCCTCGGGTGCTTTCCTGGGTGTAAAACATGAAAAGAAAGGATTAAGAGCACCTTTTTACATAAATTAAGGGATAAATCATCCAAAAACAAGCTAAATGTGGGATTAAAATATGTTATAATCACGGTTTATCAAATACCCCCACACTTAAGCTTTTGCTTGTCCTCAAGCAAAATTCTCAACTTACAATTAAAACAAACTTTCCATAATTCACAATTCCTACTGAAAATGCCTTATCATAATTCATAGATAATTTATACATGGATAATTCAATTCAAAGAGTGCTAAAGATTCAAACAATGATAAGTCATTCATTTGTGATTTGAAAACGTAGGTGTCTCCCTTTATCTGAATAATTTCCTTTAATTCGAAATTGACAAGAGTTGACATCCTCACTATAGATTCACTCAAATCACACAAAGTGTTTAAGGTTTATAAAAAGAAGCACTCATACGTCGAACCCGAAAAGTTAATCCCATAGGCTTGCCTGAAAATCAAATCTCCACCACTGTAAAATGAGATGATAAACAGATCGAAAGGTCTTTGTTAGGGTTGTAAAGGGGTTAGGGTTAAGGTGTGGATAAAGGCTGAAATTAGAAGGTTAGAATCGAGATTGAATTGACAAGTACCTACCTAATGAATACTGAAATAATATTTACATCAACTGATAATAATAATCCTAACAATACGAGCTTTTCTTTCAGAAAATAAACTTTAACTGTATAAGCTCACTATTAATACTGAATATACTTCGATTTTTTTTAAGAACAAACTAATAATAAAGGATGAATTTAACTCATAGCATAATATAATTCGGTAACTAATCAAATCATATCTCGATTAAAGGGTAGTCAAAAGAAAGGGTGATAACAAATACAAAGGGGTTTTTGGGTTATTAATAGGTGAGTCAATAAAAAGGGTTGTTAGGATCAACGGGGTTCACTAGGGGTTAATTTATGAAGGTAGGCTTTTTAGTGGAGTGAGTGGGTTAAAACCTAGGTGCCTTTATCATCTCTGTATATCAAATTATGAATGTGGTCTCAACATGTATAAACGAGGCAAGTTCTAGAATAACAGCTCAAAGTTGACACACTCATAATCAAAAAGTGAGCACGAAAAAGAATATATGCTCTATAAGGCTCAAAATCTCACAAAAATTATGGGTGTTTTGACATTTAATCTCATAAAGAAATATTCAAATTTAGGTTAACATCCTAGCAAAAATTTTTATTCTGAAAAATAGACTTATCACGCTTGATTCTCTAGTATCTTAAATTTTAATCATCAATGCACAATTATCAATGACTTAATCTAAAACATGTCAATAAAAATCATGAATTATCAGAAATTTCATCCTAATTAGTAATATGAGAAATTTACTTAAAAACAAGGTTAAATTCAGGGATCTGAGAATAATGAAAAAATTTTGGCCGGATTTGGGAATAATTCAGAAAGTTAGGCCCTTCTTTAGATAAATATTCACCCCCACACTTAAAATGTACATTGCCCTCAATGTACAAAGATAGATATAATATTTATGAGATAAATCAAAAGAGAAGGGGAAAGAATACTCCCTGAATTTTGGATGATTTCCTTGGAGGATGTGGAAGGTCGTGGTGTGAAGAGGTTGGTCTGAATGACGAACTTGTGCTAGATGAAGAAATTAGGGAGCTCGTAGAAGATTAGCCAGGGATTATTAAGACACATTTAAAATAACCTAAATATATATTTTAAAACAAGAAAGAAAAAGGAAAGGAGACTAAAAAGGAAAATAAAAATAAAAGAAAAGGTGGATGGGAGAATCCTTATTGATGGATGGTTCGCGAGGTGGGTGTGACTTCTAGGGCTGCGGAAGTGCTGGCGGTGGCGGAAGTGGCGTGGTTATCGTGGTGGTCGGTGTGACTCCCAGGCAGCCTGGCGAACCTGACATTAAGAAACTAAAATAAGTTAAACTAAACTAAGCATAAGATTGCCAAAGAGAAGGAAATTGAAGCAAAAGAGAAAAGAAAAATAAAAACTAATTGGTCTCAAAGACCCTTGGCTTGGTGAGTAGACGAAGCTGCCAGCATGAACTTATATTGATCGTTCTTCTTTGAGAAGACTATGGTTGGCTTTTTTCGCTTCTTCGACATGATGTTGGATGGCTCAAAGGGTCTAGAGATTTATTTTAAAGAGGAAAAAGTCTAAGAGAGAGAAGGGAGAAAAGCAAAGAAAGAAGAAATCAGATGGGAAGAAGGGGAAAGGCTGTGGGGTTTAAATAGAAATTCAAATCTACCGCTTTCCCACGCCCGTGGACCGAGGGCGTGTTGATTTGCATGACCGTCTCACACGGCCGAATGTCTATGCTTGTTGAGTCTCCCTGGTCGTGTTTCTGCTAGCCACGCCTATGTATGTGCAGTCAATGTATTGGCATGGTTGGGAGGTACGGATGTGTTTTGCCCATGGTTGACAAGTCAGTAACCTCACACGATCGTGGGGAACGGGCGTGTTTTACTCATGGTGTGTAAGTCAGTAGCTTCAGATGGCTTAAAGGCACGGGCGTGCCACTTTTACGAAGCCCGTGGGGTAGTGGTTGGATCCGTGATGTCGAAAAGTGGTTGGGTCTGATTCGTACAGGCTGTGATAAGTCAGTATAGAGATTCTAGTGGTCCACACGGTTACAGACACGGCCGTGTGTAAGACCGTCTAACCTTGAAATTCTGCACTTTTGGTTAGTTTAAAAGAAAAGAAAGGGAAATAAAGAAACTAAAAATAAAATTGAAAGAAAATAATGTTATTGCTCGGGTTGCCTCCCGAAAAGCGCTCGTTTATAGTCTTAAGCTAGATTTTTCCTCGTAATTGTAAAAATCAGGGAGGTTTAAAGGTTTGAATATCTTCCCTCATGCTTACAGTTCTATTTTCTTGGTAAAGTTTAAGCTGAGAAGCGTTTACCTTAAAAATGCCGAATGTTGGATTACATACCTCGACTATTCCGTAGGGGGAGATACCGTGTACCTTAAGAGGAGTTTCTCCCTTTTGTTTTCAGGTCTGCTATGATGATGTAAGGATCTGTGTAGTCTAACAGTACCTGATCTCCTATTTTGAAGTGATTTGATGTTCCTACGAGCTTTTTTGTGGTTCCTCTGGTTTTACTTCGTGTGGTCCTGGTTCTTCTTTGACATGTGTCTTCTGCTCTTCTAATTTGTTGACCCTAAGGCTTTGTTCCTTATGTAATTCCTCTTTATCAAATTGGGGTTTTGGCTCAGGGTTATATCCTTATGGTGTTTCCTGCGATGAAAGTTGCACAAATTGATTATCAAATGAATTTTCTTTCTTACCTTCATCGATTGTTGTCCTGGCTGAATTAAGGGCTTGAAGACTGATTGATTCGTCACCTACACAAAGTATGAGTTCGCCTGTGGCAACATCAATTTTAGTCTTGGCAGTTACTAGGAAGGGTCTTCCTAAAATTAAGGGTATTGAATTATCCTCATCCATGTCTAGAACAACAAAATCTACTGGGAAAGCAAATTTATCGATTTTGACCAAAACATTTTCGATAATGCCCCTAAGAATTCTAACAGTTTTATCAGCTAATTGAAAGCTCATCCTAGTTTGTTTGGGTTTCCCCAGACCTAGTCGTTTAAATAATGTATAAGGCATAACATTTATGCTTGCCCCTAAATCAGCTAACGCATTATCAATAGTTAAACTACCAATTAAACATGGAATTGTAAAACTCCCTGGATCTTTTAGCTTTCGTGGTAGTTTATTTTGTAGCATGCTGCATTTAATTCCACATGGTGCTCTTCGTCTATTTTGCGTTTGTTTGTCAAGAGCTGCTTAGAAATTTCCTCGAATCTGGCATCTGAAAAAGAGCTTCAAGAATAGGTAAGTTAATATGTAATTTCTTTAAAAGTTTAAGAAACTTACCGAACTGTTCTTCTGAATCGTCTCTTTTCATCACTTCGGGATAATGTACACAAGGTTGGTACTCTTTGATTACCAATTTTGGCTTTTCTTGTGTTACCTTTATTTTACCTTCATCTACCTCTTTGTTTGGTTTGTCTAACCCTTTGCTATCATGATCTGTGATGGCTTGAATTTTCTCCTTAGGGTTAATCTCGGTGTTACTTGGTAGACGTCCTTGCAGTCGTTCAGACATTAGCTTCACGAGTTGTTCGACTGCATTAGTGACTTCCTTGACTGACTTAGTAAGTTCCCCTACTCATTTCTCGTTGCCTTTAATTGTTCTCTCGGTCTCGTGGAAAAGATTTTCCGTGTTTTTCATAAATTTTGTCAGCATCTCTTCGAGGTTTGGCTTTTTCTCTTGCGGATAGGGCTAATTTTGGAAGTTTTGAGGAGGTTGTTGCCTTTGATTTCCTTGATTTCCTTGACCTCCCCATGAAAAATTTGGGTGGTTCCTCCAACCTGGATTGTAAGTATTACTATAAGGATTATTATTGGATCTGAAATTATTACCTATATAGTTCATCTGTTTGCTCTCTACATCTGGTTGGTAGGATGGGTACTCAGGATTCGCCACGGTTCCACTTGCGTTGCACTCATGACTGGTTGTGCCTGCGAAGAACACAAACTATCAATCTTTTTATTCATCATCTCTACCTGTGTTGATAGCATGGTTATCGCCTCGAGATTGTAAACTCCAGCTGATTTTGTCGGTTTCGTCTTTGTAACTTGCCACTGATAATTATTCAGTGACATCTCCTCAATGAACTCTTAGGCTACTTCAGGAGTTCTATTGTTCAGAGTTCCACCGGCGGCTGAACCAATTAGTTGCCTCGTGAAAGGGTTTACACCATTATAGAAAGTTTGGACTTGTAGCCACAAGGGTAGACCATGGTGTGGACACCTTCTCAAGAGATCTTTGTATCTCTCCCATGCATCATATAATGTCTCTAAATCCATCTGCACAATAGAAGAGATATCATTATGTAATTTGGCCGTTTTGGCCGGTAGGAAATACTTCAATAAAAACTTTTTGGTTATTTGTTCCCATGTAGTGATTGACCCTCGTGGTAACGAGTTTAACCACTGTTTGGCTTTATTCCTTAATGAAAAAGGGAATAACTAAAGACGTATGGCATCATCAGAAATGCCATTTATTTTGAAGGTATCACAGAACTCTAAAAAATTTAGGGCTCGCCTGATTTCTCTGCGAGTCCTACGAACAGTAGCTTCTATTTCACTATCGTATAACAAAGGTCCTATCTGGTTCCTTCTAGTCATAAACTAGAGGTACCTGCCAAGAAAAGAAAAAGAAAGAAAATTTAGCAAAAATTAAAATTGAACCTAAAAAGATAAAAATAAAAATAAATTGCAAAAATAATGGCTAAAGTAATAAAAAATAGAGCGTTCTTAAAATTTTAGTTCCCCGGCAACGGCGCCAAAAACTTGATCGCTGAAATCAGAGCTTTAAAATTTATAAAACGAATGATCAAACTTGGAAACTAACTTTGACAACGATTTAAGGCAAGTGTACCTATCGAACAGTAGTATAGCTTAGGCAAGACCGGCTTGTCAAACCCAAAGGAACTAAAAGTACTAATACTAACTTTCTTTTTATTATTTAGCCTAGAATAAAGTGAAGTTGCTTTAATCTAAATTAACGACTACTAAGCTAAAGACGCAAAGACAAAAAGAACGAATTGGGAAATAACTAGAAGAAAAACTCAGTTGATCACGATGACACCCTCAGGAAGAACCCACCTAGACTTCACTTGTTATCTAACATTGAACCATATGATTTATTCACTTAGTTTGATCCGTAAGACTCCCTAACGTATATTAAACCCTCTCTCGAGGTGAATAACGTCTAACCCTAGGTTAATTAGTGGAACTCTCATTCTCTTATAATAATCCCCTAGAATAGCAGTAAATCGATCTATGGATCCCATATTAGGTTTCACCCTAATCCGACAAAATCTCGTAACCCTATCTCTAGGCGTTCGATCAACTTCGCTTAATTATGCTAGATCTACTTTTAAGTAGGGTCTATTCCTCCTCTACCTAAGCACATCTGATTTGAATTAAGCATGCATAATTAAAAACAAACTAAGTATTTATCATATAATTTAGGAAACAATAACAAGATTCATCTAGGTTTCATCCCCTTCAGGTATCTGAGGGGTTTCGTTCATAACAAATAAAGAAAACATCTCAAGAGAAAAGATAAAACAAAACATAAGAAATCCCTAAAACTCTCTGAAGGAATTGAAGGAGAAATTCGCCATCTTGAGTAGAATTTCGGCTTCTTGGGATGGATCAACTGGTTAACCTTGAGTAATTCCCTCAACTCTGACCTTTCCGGCTTGGCTCCTTAGCCTAGCTCGACGCCCCTTCAACGGTGATACATGGGGGTATTAATAGGCTCTTGGAATGCGATTCTTTCTCCCTAAGTATCCTTTTCCGACTGAAATTGTCTAAGTCCACGACAGGGGCACGGCCATGTCACACACCCGTGTGACTCGTCTTCAAGCTGTGTTTGGATTTCTAAGTTGAGGCACGGCCGTGTAAGTCGGGGTGAGGCCGTGTTCTAGATGTATGACAAGGCACGGCTGTGTGATCTTTGGGCCAGGCCGTGTGGATTTCGTGATATGGCTTATTTACTCCGTTTTAGGCCCGTTTTGTGTTCTTGTCATCCTCGAGTGCTTTCCTGGGTATAAGACATGAAAAGAAAAGATTAAGAGTACCTTTTTACATAAAATTGAGGGATAAATCATCCAAAAACAAGCTAAATGTGGGATTAAAATATGTTATAATTACAGTTTATCAACGGTAGACTGAATAGGGCACTACGAGTTTTCTCGTGCACTTGGGCCATTATAGGCCTCGTTAGGCCGAAATGGGCCGTGTGGGCCCAATGGGCTTGTGAGCCTTACACGAATAAAATTTACAAAAAGTGGCAGAAATTGGATTGGGCTATGTAGATCACATACTCGGGATTGAATTTGGGCCAAATGGGCCACACGAGCGTGTGGGCCCATTTGAGCAAAAATATTGAGCTTGGAACCCATTTACGCTGTTTTGACCCAATGGATTATATGAGCCACTCGAGGCGACTGTAGGCCTTCGGAAAGGTCGTTAACTATACTGAGACCCCTAGGGAGTAAAATGACTGAAATGCCCCTAATGAGTAAAATGATTCAAATACCACATAGGGTAAAATGGCCAAAATACTCCCATAGGGTAAAATGACTAAAATACCCCCGTAAGGTAAAACAACAGTAATGCCCCTATAGGGTAAAATGACCGTAATGCCCCTGTAGGGTAAAATGACCGTAATACCCCTATAGGGTAAAATGGTCGTAATGCCCTTGTAG
The DNA here is from genome assembly GCA_025503065.1 of Gossypium bickii. Taxonomy (NCBI): domain Eukaryota; kingdom Viridiplantae; phylum Streptophyta; class Magnoliopsida; order Malvales; family Malvaceae; genus Gossypium; species Gossypium bickii. The sequence goes on from CP106711.1 coordinate 126,940,156, forward strand.
GGTAAATGACTATTTTGTCTCTCGAGGGTAAATAACTATTTTGCCCCTCGAGGGTAAATGACTAACTTGTGCTATGATGTGACTAATTTGACTGTGATTATATGACTATGGTTTGAGTAACTTTAATGTGAATGATATGACTGATTCTGAGCATGGCATACTGGATACACGACATACTACATGGGGTTGGGATACTGTTATGGAGGAAATGTATCTTTATCGCGCGCTTTTTCTGCGATCATCGATCATTGGCACTCTGTTGTAATATCATATCGATGGCTTTGCCACATATACCATTACTGGTAGCTTTACTGCGTTATTATTACTGGTAGCTACACTGCAATATTGGTTAGCGCCGCAACCAGTGCTACATAAGTATTGTAAGGATGGGTGGGTCAATTTAATCCCGATAGGAGTGTAGGGTTGGATGGGAGACTGAGTGCAGGGTTGGTTTGGGTATTTATGCATTGCATATACTGATTATGATATTGAAATGGGCTTAGGCCCAGATTGATGTGATATGCGACATTTGATATGGGTTAAGGCCTAGTCGAGGCTGATAGGGGCTAAGGCCCAATTGCCACCATTACTGTAATGGGCTAAGGTTCACACTGTTCTGCTACTTTTATAGGGCTCAGGCCCATACTGATTTTGTTTCTGTATTGTAATATCCCGGGTTAGGGGCTGTTTTGTTGTTGCATGTTTTGCATGTGTTTGGTATGCTGCGTTGTTGTTTGTGTTGCATCGGGGTTTAAGTGTAGGCTGGAAGTAAGCCTGAGTAGGTAGAAAATTTTTAGTTTTTGAGCTAAGGTATAAGGAGCTGAGGAAGCTGGGGCTTTTAAATTTATTTTGGGTGTTTGTTAGCACAAGAAACAAGTTGGTGGAGTGGCAATGTAGGCGCCACTAAGGGCTTATGAATGTGACGCCACTTGCAGGGGGGTGAGGTCCTGTGTTCAAGCTGCAAAGTGGCCACATTTTGCATTCTTTTTGGACGGCATAGGAGGGAGGAGTTGGAGGGAGTTCAAATTCCTCCTTGGACTTGGTCAAGTGGTGACTTGGATGGTGGAGAGCAAAGTGTGGAGGAGGACTTGGTCCACTCATTTCAAATGAGTGAATGGGAGCTTTTGGGGGGATTGTGGCCGAAATTTAGGGGAGTTGGAGGGGGGAAGTGACGGCTTAGTGTGGGAGAGGGGAAGGCCGAATATGCCTTTGCATCTTTGGTGCATTTTTCGGTCATTCTTGGTAAGCTAAAGTCCTCTCTTTTTGTCATTTCTTCTTTTGTCAATAGCTTAAACCGAAAATTCAAGAGAGTCTCTCATTCTTTTCTTCTTGGAAAACCGAAAGACCAAATCTCTAAGGCTTGCCGAATTTGTTTTACTTTTCTCTCAAACTTCTTGTAGCCGAATGCACTCTTGCATTTTCTTTTCTTCTTCATTTGCATAAGCCGAAATTGGTGTTGTTCTTCTCTTCTCAACTCTCTTTTCTTCTTAAAATCTCCATTAGCTGAAACTCTCATCTTCCAAACACCTCCACCGTTTCTCTTATTTTTGTTTCATCTTTTATTTTCCTTCTTTCCTAAATATTAGTGCCGTTTCTCTATCTCTTCTCACCCTTGTTCTCATTCTTTTCTCACTAAGCCGAACCCAAGGGTGTTGAGCACCTAAGAGACCGAATCCTCTTCTTTTGAAGCCTTGGCCGAATCTCCTCTCTTCCCTGGTGTTGGGTTGGCCGAATTTTGGTGTTGGGTGTTGGTAAGTGCAAGGCCGAATGGCCATATCTCCCTCTGTTGGTTCTTTGTTGGTTATGGTTTGGTTAAGGGCCGATTATGGTCAGTTTGGAAGGGTGTTAACCTTTTGGATTATCATCTTGTGATAGGGTCTTGGATATCGAAAGTAGCCAAGAAGAGCCGTCGACTCTTTGAACCGATTGGTAAGTGTGGTAAGGGATTGAAAGTAACTCCTTTGGGTTATATGTCTTCGGCCGATTGTTCTTAGTGCCTAATCCTGTGTTGGCTGAATGTCATAGGTGCCTAACCCCTATGTTTGGCCGATTGTAGGAGTCAGTACTCGAGGGACTTAGATCGTTTCGATTGGGATTTTAGACTCGTATTTACCAGGTGTGTATACTAACACACTTATATTTAGTAATATGATTGATAACCGTGTGATGACTAATGAAACAGTGGTGACTGATATGATACCCTAATGGGTATGATTTTGGACTCGGGTAAGTCAGTATCATTATTGTTATAAATTTACTGATGATTTACATGATACCATAGTTGTGGTTATATGTGACATGGGATATGAGACTAGACATATTGGTATGATATGCATGATTGTATGACCTGCATGATTGTATGATACGCATGATTACATGAGCATGGTATGTTGATGGGTGATACGAGAGGAGGGAGCAGTGATATATTGTGCTGACGAGCACCAGTGCTTTGGTAGCACACTTGGGGACTTTGGTTCACAGAGGTTTGGCACCTCCAGAGGTTTGGTACCTCGTCTCGTCCCGCTGGCTCAGTACCACAGTGGGTTGGCCCCACAGATGATTATACGGGATTGACGCCAGTGTTTTGGTAACACACGATGGGTTGGCCCCATCACCAGATTTGTGACTACGGTCACCAGTGCTTTGGTAGCACATTGTGTCTTTGGGACACCAGAGGTTTGGCACCTCATTGCGACTCGTCCCTGTGGTTTGACCACCGTGGGTTGGCCCCACTTGAGATATGGGATCGTCTGCTAGTGATTTGGTATCACACGATGGGTTGGCCCCATCATTGGATTTGTGACTTCGGTCACCAGTGCTTTGGTAGCACAATTGTGTCTTTGGGACACCAGTGGTTTGGTACCACATTGACGGATATTGTGTCTTTGGGACACCAGTGTTTTGGTAACACATTGTGACTACATGTCACCAGTGGTTTGGCACCACCAGTGGTTTGGTACCACACGGGGTAGAAAAGGCGATATGGATGGTTAGGATCGGGTGCATTAATTATGTTGCTATGTATGATGTGTGTCAGCATGTTGTTTTCGGGAGCGGGATTTACACACTGAGTCACTCGACTCACCCTCTCCTTTGACATTTCAGGTGACTCGTAGACGCGGACATGGAGCCGGGATGGACTCGGGGTGCACATGCCATGCTATAATAAAAGTGTTGCTTGGACTATTGAATTTGGGTACTTTGGTTATTTACTCTCGCTTGGGTTTTATGTTGGATTTGTAAAAGGCCTTTTTATTTATGTTTTAAGCTGTTATGTTTAAATTTAATATGCCTTAACAAGATAAGTTGGTATGAATTCTACTAAAACTTGGAAAGATAATGATTTCAAATTATAACGCAAAGTGTTTTTAAACTATACCATCGGGTATCACGCTAAGTCTTTATACTAGACAAAATCAAATGATTTCCAAATCGAACTCGTATTTCTCCTAAGTTCACAAATGTTTGAGGTAACACTAAGAAACTATTAAGGTTTTAAATGGTTTAAACTCGTTTTAACCACACATTCTGGTTAAGTTTTCAAAATCTCCGGGTTTCAAATACACCATCTGTTTTCAAACAAGTCTACTTAAATTGTCTTCCAAAATACACTGTGTTTTCACTTGAATTTTAAACGAAAAATTTAACTTCTCAAAAACATGTTTTCCCGTAACATACCAGATTCGGACGTGGTGTCTTGTCCGGGTTTGGGGTGTTACATGTATACTGTCTATTTCTTTAATAAGGGATTACACACTGAGTTTTCATAAACTCACCCTGTTTTTAACCTTTCAGGTAATCCCTAACGTTACACTGTTCGGAGCTGCAAGGGACTCGGAGAGGGCCACACAACTGCACAAGTTTTATTCTATTTAGCTCATCTACTTAAGAATGAGCTTGTTCATTTGGGTTGTAATAAGGCTTCTGTAATTTTTGGATTTTAAATTTGGGATTTGATTTGATTGTGATTTATATATGCTAGAAGTAGAACACGATTTTCTAAAAAAATAACTATTTTCTAACAATACATTTCTGCAACTCAATTTCTTTTAAATATCACATTTTCGTAAATCATTTACTTTAAATTAAGCTTCCACAACAATAAGGTTTTGAAAGAAATAACTTTTTAATAAACCTCGATTGAAAATAAACAAACGCAAATTGAGGTTTTATACAAGTTTTAAATGGCAAGAAATTTGAAATTTCAAGAAAGGGTTTTCAATGAAAACATGGTTTTTGAAAAACACTTCAATGTAACATGTCAGATTCGGCCATAACGTCTAGGCCGGGTTTGTATTGTTACAAAGATGCCTTTGTGGCAATCTTTGAAATGAAAGCCTTTGTGGTGAGTACTGAATGAAAAGGATGCCCTTGTGGTAATCTCTGAAAGGAAAGCATTTGTGATAAGTACTAAACGAAAAGGACGTCTTTATGGAAATCTCTAGATATGGAAGCCTTTGTGGCTATATTTGAAAATGAATTCCTTCGTGGCATAGTCTATAGAATGGCCTTTGTGACAACCATTTGAAGGGAACGCCTCTGTGGTGGTCCTTAAATGAAAAGAAAGGAACCCATGGCAAATCCTGATGGAATGATGTATAGGTATTCTGGAAGAATGATAAATATGGAAAACTCCAAAGGAATAATATGTATGGTGAACTCTAAAAGAAAATCTCCGTATGAAGTATTATAATTAACCTCGTATAGTAACAAGGTAAGAACAGAGAAGTTAGAGTGCGTCAGTATATGTGTGAACCAAGAGTATTCTGTCTATAAGGCCATTTGTAATAGGAATGGTTAAGGAATCATGAAAGGACAAAGCAAAGAACATGAATGAGGTATAGATGATATGAATAGAAAGTTATGATCTCAGAGTGAGGCCTGCCTATGGCATAATGAATGGAATCTTAGAGATGTATCCAATAGAGTCAAGTTGAAGAATAGGAACAAGTAGATAGATAATGGAGTTCCCAAACAAGACTCAATTAAAAGAGGGTTTACTCACTAAAATATATCAAACATACCTTTGTGTTTTTATGTCACAGGTAACTTGATAGAGATTGAGCTATGAGAGATACCGCCAAGGCTATGCCAGGAAATGGTGAGATGAGCTGTTATGCATACAGAGCGAGATTGGATGGAGTGTTTGAGCATTGATGATGATAAAGTACACAAGATGAAAGTCTAATTATAAGTCTCAAGGCTGAACACAGACCATGTCAATATTACAGTTAAGCCAATAATAACACCTAGAAGTAAATGATTAGAATTCAATAACACCTAGAAGTAAATGATTAGAATTTTGTAATTAAGTTATACTATCAAAATGTAAAACCTGTTATGGTCAATGTAATTATATATTGTGTTTTAGATGAAAATTTAGTTAGAAGATTATCCAAATTGAGTTGTAATATTTTTATAAGCCAGTGAAATTCTGTAATGAAAAATGTAACACCTGAGATCTAGGTCTGATGAATTTGATCAAGTTGAAGGCATTACATAGCTAATGAATGCTGTTTCTCTGTTGGGATCTAGTGCCCTTAATGTAGTGATTTTGTCTATATGTACGTTTAATTTTTTTAACAAATCAGTTTTAAAAAATATCCATTAGTATCATTAATATCTTTGTATATTGTTCCCAACGATTATTTCACGTGAAGCAAAATGAAAGAAAATATTAGCTCATTGATTATCTAATGTTTAACTAACACTAAGTGGTATTACATGATTAGATCATAATACGAAAATAAAACTTATATTAGTAGATAATCTAAACACATCTTTAGTCTAATTGGAATTGCGCAAATCTATTAAAAGACTAATACGTCGTCTATCAAGTCTAATTGGAGAGATACAATGTCTTGGGTATCAGAGTGAATGAATTTAAAAGATAAAGGTATAGATGTGACTGACTAAATTAACAATACATCAGACAAGATCCAAATAGAATAGATCCTAGAGCAATTTATGGATTTATTCACTTGTAATGTTCACAGTGTGGCGTACCTTAATCCTAAAGAAATGATGGGCTATGTATGCGTGAATTGTATTCTTTGAAGTAAATGAAAGGCCAAGTTCAAATAGATAAGAAACTGAAAGTTAGTGCATTAGGTATACGACTTTTGCATAATGTTGCATGATATAATGGTTACCATGAGACAAAATAGGATCATATTAGGAGAACGCATTTATTCTAAAGAGATCAATGATATCCTATGAGGGTGACAATTATGATAAGGTTATTGGACAAGCACTTAATAAGTAGCTTTCATAATGATATATAATAAGGGAGAGCTCAGTCATGATACTTTAGTAGAATGACTTCATGACTAAATAATGTTATAATTAATAGATGAAAAGAAAGGAAACAATTACAAATTATTTGAGTCCTAATTCTATTTCCTAGGAAAAGCACATAATTCCAATTATAAAGAGAAATAACTTTTCTATTGAAGTTAATAAAGTTTTCATTCTATGCAATTGGTTTGTGATACTTAAGCCCACACACAAACTAGTTTGGGGTTCGAGAATAGCAAGGAAGGTCATTTAGTAGAAAGTCGAGATCACTTAACCGCCTCGTACAAAGCACAAATATAATTTTAGTTATTATTTATTGTTATAAATATTCTAATGACTCATAAACTTATGTTCTGCCTAAAAACAGGTAAACCGAACTCCTCTCCACCACCTTCTCCTCATTGTCTTCCTTCTTGTTGCCCTTGTTGAATACTTGTATCAAAAATCATAATCCATAATATATGGTTTGGTTAAAGTGAAATTTTAAAGATATCTTTTAATCACACTAGTTCTATTCACAAATATTATGGTGCCCATACATTGAAGACATATTTTACCATTGTGAATTTGTTTATTGTAAGGAACATTAGTGGGTGCAATTTGAGTGTAATCAAACTGGCTTAGTAGTTTGTACTAAGCTTTCATTAGGGAAAGTTTGATGATTATAATTGTTTAGGACTGGGACTGCAATTAGTGTGAGTGAGGTTGACCTTAAATCAACACTTGTACTATGAAATTGTAATGAGTTATTCTCTGAGCAAAGTCCATGTATGTAGGATTGGATCCAAATAGTGTGAACAAAGTTACACTAAGTTCCAACTCACCTTAACATCTTACATAGCAATTCAACGCATTAAATGGGTATTAAAGTGAGACAATAGACGAATTTGGTGAAGATTTTGTTATTGAACTGCTGAGCCAAGGAAGACAATTGGATTTCTAGGCTACCCATGCTTGGTAAGTCAAACAACCCGTACTAGAAGGCCCAAGGAAATAAATTAATAAAGATATTCAATGACATGAATGATAGGGATATGGTCGCATCCAACTTAAATGTGCTAATATATTGTGTTAGTACAAATCTCCGGTAAGGAAAATCTTAAACACACGAACGGAACTCGAATAGAAAATGAAGAAATAGGACAAGGCTCCAAGGCGTGTATCAAGCCACTATCTTTAATGTCATATTCGCCCCCACCAATATTCAGTGTGTAAAAATGTTTCAAGAAAATTAACCTCAAGGATACAATGAAGCCAATTACTATTTGCATTTTGCACTGACGAGAATAGTCCACTAAGCACTAAGAAATGAATAACAAGAAACTCAATTTCTACAAAGAATTTCTGCTATAACTCTTTATAGAACAATATAATAATATTAGAAAATAAGGAAGGATAGAAAGAACTTTTAGAACTTGTTGGTGTGATTTCCAAATGAAATCTCATTCCTATTTATAGGAATTTTCATATCTATTTATAGAGACATCTTTCAATAGGTGTCTTTTTGAATAATGATGTCTTTAAAAAATATATAATTATTTATTTAATATTATAAATATTCAAATAATTTTGTTTGACTAGTTGTAATTCTTTTTTCAAAAATCAAATGATATAACTTTTGACCAAAGACCAAAAGATTTATCTTTTGATTAATTATACCCATTCATTTATAGTTATTGGAACACTATAAATATTTGAAAATGTTCCAACAATCTCCTCTCATTTTCAAAATATTTTAGTTTTGATATTCTTGGAAATCAATTTGCATAAATGAATGTGTCTTACGATTGAACCTTCACTTAATGAAAATATGTTAAAGTTAATTGAAATTGCATGGTAGACTAAGCTTTGAACCAACTATTCCATTTGATTAATTGAACACATCTCACACAATGATTTCAACATCGGTCAATCCATAGTATCTAGGGACACTATTATGGTCATGTGTCTGTGTCCTCTTTTCATAAGTGTTGTCAGAGCCAGGCCCTTGAGCTCCTAGAAGCAGCCACACTTCCACTCACATAGGTAGATCTTAACGCCCCTAATTTGGACCTAGTAGAGTTGGGCCTATTGGGCCTTGGGCGTAGGAGCGTTTAAATTTTCTGAGAACAAGAGAATGACACTAATGCAAGTTGGACTTATTAGGTTAGTGATTTTGGAAGGTTAGGGGGCTTCCATGAAGTCTCGGGTTTAAACCTGGGCTTTAGGAAAATTTTGGTTTTAGGTTGGTAAAACCCTGGGAGTTAGTAAGTAGACTTTAAGAATAAAATGTGGAAACAAATGACACAAAAGGAGTTGTGGTCTAGTGGAAAATGGCGCCACATGGGAAACAAGGAAGTGATGCCATAGAGGAATCAAGGGGTCCAAGGTTCAAGTCTTGGTGCTTGTATTTCATTTTGATTTCTTTTTAAATGAACTTAGACTTCGGCCCACAGGCTTATATTTAGTTGCATATGTTTTAAGTCACAAAAGGAGCTTGTGTTGTGGTGGCATGGAGCGTCTGGAGCATAGAAGAGGGCAAAGGTTTGAATCTCATGTCAAGCAAGGGAGTGTTTATTTTGCGGATTGGACAGCTAGAGTTTGTGTTGGAATTAAACTCTGCTGAAGGAGGGATCCCACATCGGGAAGCTAGCATGAGGGAAGGTGAAAAGCTGGCTTTAAATAGAGCAATCTATAAGGAGAATAAGCATACCTTGGTTGGCGTTGGGCATAGGAGTGGTCGGAGCATGGATTGACTCCAGATTCCTATCAGGTGTGTATTTCGCACTACTCTAGATGTAGAGCGGCAAATGCCGAAATGCCGGTCACACGGCAATGGTAGCCACTATAACACCCCTAACCCGTATCTGTCGTCGGACTAGGGTTATGAGGTATTACCGAACAATACACATTTCATCATGGTTATATATTGCAATTCATGCACAATGCCATATCAACTTCTCTAATTTATGCACCTACGCATGTTATAATCAAATGAACTACATGTACCTAGCCATTCATTTCAATAAACATTCGGCTAGCACATTAACTTATAAAATTTATGCCCATTACAACAAAATAAAATTTGGTCATTCAAACATATACCTATTCGGTCATAACACATGGTTTAATTTTCAATAACATAAAAGATAATAACTAGCATCACTTTAAAACCAAATATATCTCTACTCATATTACGAATTTATGCCCATATGACATAACAATTTAAACCACTTCTTTTCGAACATCCAAACTATAACATATCATGTCTATTTCACATACTATAGTCATGTTTAAACATCGCTCTTACAACATCAAATAAGTCATATAAAGCCGAACTAAATACCAACAATTTAAACATACTATATATATACATACTTGCCATCACAAACCAAATTTAAAAAGCCAACCCACAAATGATTATCTAATAAACATATACATATTTTAACTAAGTTTAGTCAAATATAATTATGCATTGTATAGCCTAATTCTTATCTCACAAAATGATCAAAACAAATACACACATATATGACCTGAATATTACTTAATCAAAATATCATATACCATAACTTAAACATGCATCCATCATTTACTTTATTATCTAAGCTGAATAATACCAATTCACAAATGCAAAATGTAGCATGTATCAATTTTACCAAAATGAGCCAATTATAAGCCATACATATCACTACTCAATGTCGAATTTATATAACCAAACACCACATGTTTAAATACCATAAAGACATACTTCCAAAATAGACTTATAGCAAAACCGAAAATATACCAACATTAACATTACAATCAAGCCATTTTTGCATGGCTATACATACGCAAATCAGAATAAACCATATTAAAACTACCCTATACATGCCACATAACCAAAACTCAAAGATTTTATTTACTGAAATGATAACCGGATAGTGGGATAAGGCCTCCTGCGACTTCCAACCCGAGCAAATCTCTGAAAATCTATAAACATAGGATAAACGCACAGAGTAAGCTTTGAAAGCTTAGTAAGCTCGTATCTTAATAAACTTAACATAACAAAATAACTTCAGTTTAATGTCATAAGCATAATATGCTATCTCAAGTTTATAATATGATTTCATATCAAATCATCACTATTCGATAATATATTTACTTACTTACTAACTTTAGCTTTCACAAGCTTATTCAATTCGATTCTCATATAACATTTAATTCCCACTTTCATATAGCCAAATGAGTACATTTTGGGAAATAACGTATTTAATCATATATCTTATTCATATGTATCTCATATCATTATTTATACTCAAATTCACATTTCAATCATATAGCATCCAACAATTTCACATATGCAACTTATTAAATCACATCTTATTCATTTGTTCATGTTTAAATGCACATATTCACATTTCTTTTCCATATACATCACATAACATTCTTTGCGCATATACTTACCTTTCATTTTCAAACATATTATATATTTTCAACGTACCTGAACCAGAATGTCATTCACTTAACCATTTATTTCTCGGAATGCCCGTAGAACTGTTTGGAATAAATAAGGATGCTCGGATAGCTCGGAAAGCTTATACAATGCCAACGTCCCAGACGTGGTCTTACATGTAATTAAATATCGACGCCACTGTCCCAAACAGGGTCTTACACGAAATCATATACGATGTCGATGTCCCAGACATGGTCTTACGCGTAATCTCTGATCGATGCCAGTGTCCCAGACACGGTCTTACACGATATCACAAATCGTTGCCAACGTCCCAGATGTGGTCTTACACAAAATCATATCTTGGAATCCTATGTCATGACACATGTATCCTTTACTATTCTTAGGGTTCGAATGGGGCTTTTCGGACGTCGTCACGTTATCAGAACTTTCTCGTATTCATATATCCTGCTTCTCGAATAATTCAATATCATAATAACATTTATATAACTTATTTAAAATACATACATTTGCATTACCATTCGGCATTGAATTCAATCATAGAAATAATATGCATTTATAACATAATTTTGTAATGTTTATTAAAATACGAACTTACCTCATTTGCAGTAATGACAAATTAAGTCGACTAATCCGATACTTTGATTTTCCCTCGATCTAAATTTGAATTCCACTTTTGCCAATCTAATTAATATCAAAATTAACTTACTTATTCAACTTTTCATTCAATCTTCATCCAAGAACATATAAATGGGCAATTTGCATTTTAGCCCCTAAAATTTCACATTTTTGCACTTTAGTTCTTATTACACAAATACACAAAATTCACAAAATTACTTAAATACCCATGCTAGCCGAATTCTCTTTATTGCTATAACAGCCCATATTTTTCATTTATTTCACATTTCTACCACAATATTTTCATATTTCACAATTTAGTCCAAAATTGACATTTTTATCAAAAATCACTTCATAAAATAATGAAAATCTAACATCAAATATCCATATTTCATCAAAAACTATCAAAGATATTAAGTATTCAATAATGGAAATTCACAAATTCTTTAACAGTTTTAGAAACGGAGGTACGAGTTAGCTAGATTACGAAACAACGATCTCAAAAATGTAGAAATTATTAAAAACCGAGTAAAAATCGTACCTATTTGAGCAAAAACACCATAGCTGAATGTCAAGCTCTTCCATGGTTTTTTTAAACCCCATTTTCGGTTGTAAAAATGAATGGAAGATGATAATATTTGGCTTTTTTTTATTTATTATTAACTTTAATTACCTTTTTACCTTTTTACCTTTAAAAACATTAATAATTACACCAAATGCCACTCCACTAACATCCACTATCCACTAACATCGGCTATCTCATAAATGGGCTATTTGCCACATAAGGACCTTCACTTTTAAGTTCTATAGCTATTTGAAACCTTTAGCTTATAGAACTCAACTTTTACACTTTACGCGATTTAGTCCTTTTTACCGAATTAACCACTTAAACGATAAAATTTCTTTACGAAAATTTCACACAACTCTAATATCATGCTGTAAATATTAAAATAATAATAAAATAAAATTATCAATGTCGGATTGTGGTCCCGAAACCAGTGTTCTGATTAACCCTAAAAACGGGCTGTTACAGCCACACGAGCATCCGAGCGCACGTGTAGGGGCTTCGATGCGATAGTTGAGGCCATCATGAGTGTTTTGGTGGGTTTAGGTTTTTTGGGTCTCGATGGGCCCATATGAATAAATTGTATGATTGGGTAGTAGATATTGGACTGGTCTATGTGAATCTCATATATGTGGCTAGATTTGGGCTAAATGGGCTACACGAGCGTGTCGGCCCACTTGGGCCGAGAATGGGCCTTAGGCCCATTCGTATCGTTATCTCTGTTTAGAATACCTTGGTTTACAAAATTACTAGAATACGCTTGATTTACAAATTACTGAAATACCCTTGGTTTACAAAATTACTGAAAAACCCTCAGTTTTTGAAATTACCGAAGTACCCCCAGTTTGTAAAATTATCGAAATACCCCTGATTTGTGAAATTATCGAAATACCCCTGATTTGTGAACTTATCGAAATACCCTTAATTTGCAAAATTACCAAAATACCCTCAATTTGCAAAATTACCAAATTACCACTAATTTGCAAAATTACCAAAATACCCACAGTTTAGAAAATTACAGAAATACCCCCAGTTTACAAAATTACCAAAATAGCCCCAATTTGCAAAATTATCGAAATACCCCCAATTTGCAAAATTACCGAATACCCTCGATTTGCAAAATTGCTAAAATACCCTTGTATGGTAGAATTACTGAATTACCCCTATAGGATAGAATTTCTGAAATACCCCTGTAGGGTAGGATTACCGAAATACCCTTATAGGGTAAGATGAATATTTTGCCTTTGTTGGTAAATGACTGACTTAGGCTATGAGTTAACTAATTTGACTGTGGTTGTATCACTGATATGCTTTTATTACATGTTTAAATTATTGTTACTGAGCATAGCCATTTTGCATACACGTGTAATGATTGAGCATGACATACACGACATATTGAATAGGGTTGGGACAAAGTTACGGAGGAAGTGTACGGCCCATTGTCGTTCTGTACAAGGCTTTCAGCCTTTCTGCGATATTTATGGCTTTATGCCAATCGTATTTACCCGTGTATGTGCCTAATATAAATATTGATGACTCTGTGTCGATCATAATGACTCGTGGCTATGTGCCGATTATATTACTGTCGCTGACGGCTATGTGCCAAACTTATTACAGTTACCAATAGCTTTGTGCCATCCTAATTATGGCTCTATGCCATCCTGATTATGGCTCTGTACCATCCTGATTATGGTTAATAACCATTCTGTTTATGGCTTTTAGTCGTTCTGATTAACCGGCAGTGATGCTGCGATATTTATATCTTTTAGTCATTCTGTCTACGGCGCCGAGTCGTTCTGTTGACTTAGTGCCTGATTGTATGTCTAGAAGTCTTAAAATTTATATAATGAATGATCAAGCCTAGAAACAAACTTATGACAATGATTGAGGCAAGTGCACCTATCAAACAGCAGTATAGTTTAGTGGCAAGACCGAGATTGTCGAACCCAAGGGAACCAAAAGTACTAATACTGACTTTCTTTTTATTATTTAGCCTAAGAATTACAAAAATTGTTGTTTAACCTAAAATTAACTAACTAGTAAGCTGAAGATGCTAAGACATAGAAAAGGAATTTGGGAAAATATTGTTGAAGAAAACCAATTGATCAAGACAATACCTGAGGAAGAATCCACCTAGACTTCACTTGTTATCTAACTCTGAACCAGACAATTTATTCACTTGACTTGATCCGTAGGATTCCCTAATTTATATTAATACCTCTCTCGAGGCTACTAACATCTAACCCTAGGTTGATTAATTGAAATCTCTTTCTAATTAAAACCCCTAGAATTGCATTAACTTGATCTGTGGATTCTCATATTAGGTTTGATCCTAATCCGGCAGATTTTCGTCATCCTATCTCTAGGGTTGCGATCAACTCCTCTTAACTATGCTAGATCTACTCTTAAACAGGGAATATTCCTCCATTGCCTAAGGGCATCAATACTTGGATCAATATCTTGAAATATTAAAACAAGAATTAAGAACAAATCAAGTATTTATCATACAGTTCAGAAAACAATAAGATCTGTCTTAGGTTTCATCCCCCTCAGGTATTTGAGGGGTTTAGTTCATAATTAATAAAGAATACATCTCAGAAGAAAATATAAAACAAAACATAAGAAAAACCCTAAAACCCCTTAAAGGAAATTGAAGGGAAGATCTTCCGTCTTGAGTATGAATCTAGCTTCTTGAGATGAATCAACTAGTTGTCTTCGAGTAAATCCCATAATTCAGCCTCTCTGGCTCGACTCTTCGGCCTACCTGAACCGCCCTCTTTTAGGCCACACTTTGGGTGTTTATATAGGCTTTCGGAATGTCTTTCTTTGCCCCTAAGTATCCTAATCTGAATGAAATTAAAACAAGTCATGGCAGGGACACGTCCGTGGCACACGCCGTGTAAATCGAGTCCAGGCCGTGTTTGGGTCTGCTAAGGAGGCACGGCCATGTGGCTTGGGCCTAGGCCATGTGAATTTCGTGCTTTGGCCCATTTTCTCCGTTTTTGGCCTGTTTCTCGTTCTTTTCATCCTCCGGTTCTCTCCTAAGTATAAAACATACAATTAAAGGATTAGGAGCATCAAATTCCACAATTCAGGGGATAAATCATCCAAAAGTATGCTAAATGTGGGATTAAAATATGTATATATTATGGTTTATCAAATACCCCCACACTTAAGCATTTGCTTGTCCTCAAGCAAAATTTTCAACTCACAATTAAAATGAACTTCCTCAATTCATAACTCCTATTAATAATGTTTCGAAATAATCCATAGGTAATTCGTACATTGATAATTTAACCAAAAAGGATTCTAAAGATTCAAACAATCAAAGTCATAGTTGTTGTAGCACAAAAAATATAGGCGTTTCCTCTTACCTAAATAATCACCTTTGATTCAAAATTGACAAGAGTTGACCTCCTCACTAAAGATTCACTTAAATCACTCAAAGTGTTTAAGGTTCAAAATTAAGCACTCAAAAGTTGAACATGAAAAGTGAATCCCATAGGCTTGCATGAAAATCAAATCTCCACCACTATAAAATGAAATGATACACAGATCAAAAGGTCTTTATCGGGTTGTAATGGGGCTCGGGTTAAAGGTGTGGATAAAGGCTGAATTAAAGGGTTAGAATCAAGATTGAATTGACAATATACCTAACTAGAAAAATGAACTAATCATAAATAATTACAACAATTGAAAACTTGAAACACTAATAATACGAGCTTCTTCTCAAAATGTGGAATTAATTGTTTAAGCTCAAACATAGAAATAACAATGAATAATTTTCCAACGTTTTTTTTAATTTTTTAAATTTTTTTAAGAATAGTATTTACAATAATAAGAATGAACTTTAACAACTGAAATACAGAACATAGTTAGGCAACTGCTCAAAATCAAATCTCGACAAAAAGGGAGTCAAGAAATGGTGATAACAAATACAAGATGGGTTTTGGGTTAATATTAGTGGGTGAGTCAATAAAAGGGTTGTTAAGATCAAGGGTGTTCACTAGGGGTTAATTGTGAGGGTATGTTTTTAGTGGAGTACGTGGGTTAAATCCTAAGTGCCTTTTATCATCTCTGTATATCAAATCAATGATGTGGTTTCAACATGTATAATCAAAGCATATTCTGGAATAACAAATCAATGTTGACACACTCATAATCAATAAAGTGAGCAAAAAAAGAATGTATGCTCTAAAAGGTTCAAAATCTCACAAAAATTATGGGTTTTTGATGTCAACTTTGTAAATTTCAAACTTCAAGGTAATAATTAGATTCAGGTTGACAACCTAACAAAATTTTAATTTTTTAAAATAGACTCATCATGCTTGATTCTCTAGTCTCCTAAAGTTTAAATCATCAGTGCACAATTATCAATGACTTAATCCAAAACATATCAATAAAAATCATAAATCAAAGGAAATTTCATTCTAATAGTAATATAAGAAAATTACTTAAGAACAAGACATAATTCAGGGATTTGAGAATAATGCAGAAAGTTAGGAACTTTTCAAAATAAAATTCACCCCCCACACTTAAGATGTACATTGCCCTCAATGTACAAAGATAGATATTCATAATACTGTAGGAGAATCAAAAGAGAGGGAGAGAGGTGAAACTTCCTGAATTTCGGATGGATTCCTTGAGTTGGAAGTGTGGAAACTTGATTTTGGAGGTGAAATATAAGTTGGAGGGGGTGTCTCTGGTGGTGGTGCGGTGGCCACCAACAATCTCTGCACTAGATGAAGAAATTGGGAAGCTCATGACGAATTAGCCAAAATATAATAATAATAATTCAAAATATACTGATTATATATTTAAAGAAAAAAAAAGAAAGAGTGTAATAAATGAAACAAAACTAAAAGAAAAGATTTGTAACACCCCAAACCCGGCCCAAACACTATGGCCGAGTCTGGCATGTCACTTAGAAGGAATTTGTAAAAAGTTACGAACTTCAGAAAAGTTTTAAGGACATTTTCAAAACTCCAAGTTTAGGAATTCATTTGGAAACTCATGATTCATTAAAGAAAAATTTTAAGTAACCCAAACCTTGTGTTAAGGTGACATTTGAAAGCACATGTTGATACGTTAGATTTAACTAGAAGTTTGTAGTAAAAATTTCATTTATAGAATCGTTAAGCAAGTTGTGAGAAAGCTTTTATTTGCATTTTGTAAGAATGTATAATCGATTATTTTGTATTCAAAAACGTCTAGAGTTTAAATCGAAATAAAACCGGATCATTAATAGTGGCCTTATTACATAACAAAATCCCGAAAATTAAAGAAAAGTAAAGTCATATTTAATAAAACCATGCATGGCCACCTCGTAGTCCTCTCCGGTCCAAATCTACCGTACTAGGTATCACCTACAAAGATGTTAAGCAAACAGAGTGAGTCAAAAGACTCAGTGTGCAATTTCCAAACACCCTCATTAGGCCCAGGCCTATTCATTTACCATCTGAGCCTTAGCCCCTTTTCATGGTCACATTGGGCGAAGCCCATTCAAAATCGAATTGGGCCTTAGCCCTACAGAATAGTACAGCAGATATCATATGCAAAATGATGCAAAAACCCAACCCATTTCCATCCGCTACACACCACCCGTTCCTACCAATCACATCAGTGGGGATTTCTACAATCGACCCTCACCGCTATACACCATCGATGGCAGTCATGCTGCAGTCAGCTGCTCATCGCCAAAATATGTGGCATAGCCACCATTATATAATGTGAAAATGTCACCAAAATATGTGGCAAAGCCACCAAATTAATTGTGACAATGTCATCGGAGTATGTGGCTTAGCCACCGAAAACACTGCCCCTTTCATCATTTCCAAATCCCCATGTCCATGCAACATACGATTATAATGGTGTGAATGCAACATATACTGGCATACTCAAGATATTCAAAGCACATGCAATATCATGTAACGACAATACTATCAAGCATAATCAGAGAATAACTCACCTGATGTCACGAGTTTTACCCTTTTTGGGTAACACAATAGCCGTTACTGCACTTTCGGCTTTCCAAACAGCATACATATAAATAATAACAACATACAAAGAAGGTGTGGGAATTACACACCTGTAACCACGAAGAACTAAACTCTCAAACTCGTTAACACCCTCACTCTCAGGGATCACAGCGATCTGCCTTTCCCGCTCCGAAGTTGGCTCACAACCCGGTGGAAAGTCTCGAACGACGGACACCGCACGTTTTTTTAAGTTAGAGGTAGGGACTACGAGTCCAACCCCCTCCCTTACTTAACTGGTATTCGAATCCATGAAAAATATCTTGGTCAGAAAATCGAGTTAAGGCATTGAATAAGTTGAAAGTGAAAATAGATGCTCCAAATGAAGAAGTTCTTACCTAGATCGACAGAAATTAGAGGCTAATAGACTTGGATTAAGGAATTGCTGAAGTCCCTACACATTCACCAAATTAAAATCGGTTCTCCAATAAAAGATGGATCCAAAAAAGTGGCCTTCCGGCCAATCAAGCGAATAGAGACCCCTTATGGCCTATTCGGCCAACAACACTTACCAACATCCTCTCGAGAGTAGGCCACACAAAGAGAAGATGATGGATACACGTCCCTCCACCACTGACCAATGCCCAAAAATACAAGTCAGAACCTTCAATTAGCCAACCAAAGAGAAAAAGAAGAGAAAGCAAGAAGGAAAAGTGAAGAAAATCCCTTACCAACGCAAGAGTATACTGATTGGAGAGTCTATGTTCGGCTTTCAGCAAAGTCGACAGGAAGGGTGCTAACTCTTGAGACAAAAAAGGGTTCGGCCTTTAGAAGGAATAAAGAAGGAGTATGAAACAAATAGATGCTTCAATTTTGAAGAAGAATCTCGTGACAAATGGTGACAAGAAGATGAGCACTAGGTTCAGTTGAAGTGAAAAAAAGATAAGGGATAGGTTTCGACAATGAAGAAACATGTAGAGAAAATATGGAGCAAGAAAAAGAGAAGAGAAACAAAGGAGTGCTACGACTTTGAGTAGATGAGAAAAGAAACGAAAAGGAGAATGGGAGCTTATGAGAATTCGGCAAAGGAATGGGAGCTTGGGAAGTGAAGAAAATGAGAGAAGAAAGAAAAGAATAAAAGGGAAAAAGTGCCCAAAAAGGTTTCGGCTTCACTAATGAGGAGATGAACAAATAATAACCTTAGGAGTTTTCGGCAAACAGAGAAAGAAAATAGGTTGAAAAGAAGAGCACACCAAATGCCCAAAAAAAGAAACTCTCAACACTAAACATACACCAAAATTTCGGCACCTAAACCCCTCCACCAAAACTGAATGCTTACACCCCCCAAAAGACCCCATAAGACCGATTTCCCCTAACACTACTCAAAAATTCGGCCAACTCCCTTCTCACCTCAATCCCCATGTTTCCTCCTTGATTCTCTCCTTAATCCCCTCTCCTCCACTCATTCAAACTCGTTTGAATAATTCAAACTCCCCAAATGCCTCTCCACCACTAACTTGAATTATTTGACCAGGTCTTCCCTCTCTCCTTCAGAGTTTGATAACCATCCAGCCGCAAAAAACTCCCCTTATGATGCTTGAGGGAATCGAACCCTCTCACTCTCTGCTTCCCTTGTGATGCCACTGCCCTGCATGCTAAGTGGCGTCTCCTTGCCATTTTACCACCATGCTTCTTGTGTCAACAAACACAAGCAATAGCCCTTCAAGTCTGTCCCAGCTAACTCTCCCCTAATGTGCCCAAAATTGAAATTTTCACCAAGGCTTCAGCTTAACCCCGAGCCTTCCCGCGGCCCCCCAAACATAACAAATTAACAAATAAAGCATACTAAACACACAGAAACATAACAGATGCACAGCCCGTAATTCAGTCCTTATTGTTGGATGGTTTGCGAGGTGGGTGTGATTTCTAAGGGCGTGGTGTGGTTATTCCCTAACAGCCTTTAGAGCCTAAATCAAAGAAAACAAAATAAAATAGACTAAAATTAGCATAAGGGAAATAAAGATAAGGAAAATAACGGAGAAGAGAAAAGAAAGAGAAAAATCAAATGTACTCGAAGGTCCTTGTCCTGTCGAGTTAATGAAGCGGCCGGCATGAACTTATGTAGATCGGTCTCGCAGAGGGAGACCGTGCTTGGATCCTTCCATTTCTTCGACATGGATAAGGTGTAGACCAAGAGTTTGGAGAATGAAGAAGGGTGAAGATGAAAAGGGAGAGGAGTGTAAAGTGTATGGAAGAATGTGAATGGAGAGTAGGTGAGAAGGGGAGATGGGTGTTTTAAATAGAAGTCTCAAATCTGGAACATCCCCATGCCCGTGTACCATGGGCTTCTTGAGTCACACGGCCATGTCACACAACCATGTTATGCTTCGTTTGTTTCTCCAAAACAAATGGTTTTGGAGTAGATATGGCAACATATATATTTAATAGTTACAAATATATACTAACAATAAATAATAAAGAATAATATAACATGAATAAATAAATAATTAATTATGTTAAGCATTGAATATAGAGCATAATGGGAAAAGGAATATGACAATTTCTAAAATTATTTAACATATATAAACAATGTTTTCAATAAATAATAAAAAGTATATAAAAAGAAAATTTATAACAAATACATAATTAAATAATTTAATATATATAAATGATTATAAAAATAATTAGTAAACAGTATATAATAAAAAAACATATATATAATATACTAATCATAAAAATTACATATGTAATAAGTAATGTAAATAAAATAGGTTATATAATATAAATATATTTTATATAAAAAAATAACATAATATAATACTATATAATATAAAAATTAAAAAAATATATATAATATAATGAATAATATATAAACTATAAAATAATATATAAATTATATTAAACCAAACAATATATAATAATAATTAAATATATATAAAGACAACACATATAATATATATATAATATACAAATTTAAAAATATAATATAATAAATAATATATAAACTATAAAATAATATATAAATTATATTAAACCAAATAATATATAATAATAGTTAAATATATATAAAGATAACACATATAAAATATATATATGGAATTCGTACTATTAATAAATTAATAAATATAAGGAAATAACATATAATATTTAATATGATAAAATAATTAAATATAATATAAAATAAAAGAATAAAAAAAATAAAACAAAGAAACAGGGGTTAAAATAGCAATTAAAACAGATATAAAAGAACTAAATTAAAACGCGCATTAAATCACAGGGGTTAAAATGGCAATTATGTCAAATTTCAAAACGGCGTCGTAATAATTTTGGCCTATAAACAACCCAAGGACTTAATCGAAACAGAGAGGAAATTTTAGGGCTTAATTATAAAAATAAAAAATTCAAATTAAACTTAATTTTAAAAATTAAAATAACGAGAGGACGAAAACGGCAATTAGTCCTTTTAATAAAAACGATGATGATGCAGGGCTCGTGCGCATTGATGGTGGCGCGACCGAGAGCTAATGAGTGCGGCATTTGCGGCGCATCTATTGGCCTGGGTGCGAGGCTGCGGCGCAAGGGTTTCCCAGAAACCCTAGATTTCTACTGAAGATGGTTTAGTTATTGGGCCTTTTGGGTCGTCTGAGTCTGGGTCTAGTCTGTTTAGGGGTTCTTTTAGTTTGGGTCTAGGTAGGGTAATGGGTCTGTTTGGGCTTGTATTGTAATAGGGTCAATTATTTGGAGTCTGTAATTGGACTGTTTGTAAAAAACTGGTTTTCAATTTATTTTTATTATTTTTGGTTTATTTCAAAGCCCGGGCAAAATGGGCTTCCTATAGCTGCCCCTCTTTACTCATTTTCATGAAATGAGAATAGAGCAAAGACAATAGAAGGTCTAATTTTGCTCGGTTTTTGCCGAGCCTCGAGTTATTGGTCCTCACCTTTTCTACTACAACTTCAATGATATTTGGAACTTCATCTTGATAAGTCCTAAAATTTAAAATGTGTATCTTTGAAAAGAATAAAGTAATCAAAGATAGAAAATTTAAAATGTGTAAGATAGAAGCTAGGTGCCCTAGATATCGCAGTCTGAGCGCCTCTGTACAAACTCCTTGAGGACCATTTTGAGCTCGATAAGTGTTTAGAGGATCCGGAGTACTTTGTCAATGCCTCGAGATGTAACATACTTCCTCATTGTTAACTCAAGCGTAGCAAGACTACTGTATGCCCTACTTTCAATCAAATCCCCTTTGGTCTCAAAGTGCCCTTTGCAGGTTTTCACCTTGGCCTCTTCTTTTTCTTTTCTTTTCTTTCTTTTTCTTTTTTTTTTTTTTGAAATTTTTCTTTGAAATTTTTTTTGAATGAATTTGAACTCAAGGTGCCCTTTGCGGGTTTTCACCTTGGCCCTTCTCTTTTCAGGTAAAATCCTTCTTGACTGAACCTAAATTCTTCAGATTAGGCAAGTCTTTAGCATCCATCTCGATCAATATCAATGCTCCTCCAGGATATGCCTCTTTTTTCAACATAAGGTCTTTCTCAGTTTGGCATATGCTTTCCTCTGAAATTATTTTGTAGAAGAAAGATTTGTTTCAACATCAGGTTCCCATTGTGGAATTCTCTAGGATGAACCTCTTTGTTGTAAGCTCGCATCATCTGACCATGATGGATAGCTTTTAACCTTTTCCTCGATTAGGTTTAATTGGCAACAATACTTCTATTCTATAAACCAATGGGTAAGATACTGCCCCGGTAAAGGTTCTAGCCGATATTCAATAAGATAGAGGGTAAATGGTAGCTTCTTATACCAATCTTTACAAGTCTTAGTCACCTTTTATAGTTTTTTTTTTTGTATTTTTTCTTTTGACAACTTTTTTTGTACTGTGATATGGCGTCTGATCTTTGAACAGACTACAAACTTTTGACATTATCCTTTTTGGCATTCTTTGTCGCGCCTGATCTCTTTTTTTTTTTTAATTTGATGACTTCGACCTTGTAACGTTGGCATATGAAGCTACTTCCACCCTCTTAGTAAAGTAAACAACAACCACGACAATGAATCAATATTGGCTAAAAGCTTTTTTTTTTACAAGATTAACCCCATAATCCATGCCCCACATATGGAAAATTTGTGAAGAAATGGAGAAGTCACATGAATCTTGTCTCCTTAAATACAGCATAGTTGATTCCATCCCCTACCGTGTCTCAGTAGTCCAGGCATGTCTTGATATGACCGTGCAAAAACATCTTTGAATTCTTGAAAATAACTCAATAATGTGTTGCCTTATTTTTGTAGTGAGCTGGGCTTCAATCTTTACCCATTTCCTAGGCTTGCAATGTACACTGACCCTATATAAGGTAGGATCTGTCTTTCATCATGTTCTACCATCTTTAACAAATCAGAAGATATGTCACAATCTCTGTCATTTTCAAAGTCCTGAGATCCCTCTAGACACATATTTTACTCGAAAGGAGACTCTGAGTTAGTAGCAGCATTGCTCACATAGTTGATATCTGGAGACCTATTGTAGGCTTGAAGGAAGATTCTAAAGAATAAATGATTCAAAGAATGGTCATTTGTATGATATGGATGAACAAAAGAATATTTGAAAGAAAGTCCGAAAATAAAAGAATCTATATATGGAAAGAATAAAAGATGCGTTTTATTGAAATAAGAATTTAGGACACAAGTCTATTTCACAAAATGGTTCTTATTGCCTCGAGGCTTAAGGCAACAACCATGTTTTCAATATTACTCTAGATTAGCTCTAAAAATACAGAGATCTCTTCCACAATCCCATTATTCAAAACACACCCAAGTATACAAGGGCTTGGAAGCTTCATTCCCCAATTCGCTTTTGATTTCTTCAAGGGGTTGCAACTTTCTTGTCTCCTCCTTCAATTATCGCATTTACTGCCTCATCAAAGTGATCAGGTTTTGATGAATCGTCAAACTTCACAATTCCCATTTCAATGAACCTTTCAACTAACTTTTTAAACGTAGTACAGTTTTCAATTGAGTGACCTTTTCTTCTCGCGTGGTACTCGCATTGGGCATTCTCGTTATACCATTTTGGGAACAGAGGTTGTAACGGTTTCAAATAAAATGGGGACACCACGTGTGCGTCAAACAAACTTTGATATAGCTCCTTATACATCATTAGGATTGGCGTAAATTGGAGTTTTTCAAAGTTTTGCCTTATGCCCGACTCTTGTCTCACCGACCCTTGTTGCCCAGCAATAATCACCTTTGGCTGGTTAACAGTAATTACTTTTGAGTACCCTTTATTGTATGTACTCGTATTATTCACTCGTCATCCTTTTTCCTAGGAGCAGACCTTTTAGCCATTTCCCCTGCTTCAATCTTGCCACCTCTTATGGCTTTTTCAATCATCTCTCCTGCCATCACTATACCCGCAAAGTTCTTGGTGGTACTTCCTATCATATGAGTGATGAATGGAGCCTTCATGGTATTAATGAAGAGCATTGTAGTCTCTTTTTCTAGGAGTGGTGGCTGAACTTGCATGGAAACCTCCCTCCATCTTTACGCATACTGCCTGAAGCTTTCATTTGACTTCTTCTCCATGTTTTGCAAAGTGATTCTGTCAAGCGTCATGTTTGTGACATGATTGTATTGCTTCATGAAACACCCCAAACCCGGCCCATGAGCCTTGACCGGATCTGGTATATTCCTCGAGTAAAACGATACAAAACTTCCTGATTAGTTTGGAAAATTCGGTTGGTTTTGAAAGAAATTTTACTTTGTGTTGGCTCGAGTTGAAAACAAGTTTATTTTTGTAATCTAGGTTTTATAAAACTTTACTGTTGAATTTCGAACTTACAAATTAAAGGTAAAAATCGAATTCTTAGAGTTTACCATTTTAATTGAAAATCATTTGTGTTAGATGACAAAACATTTGAAGATTTATTAAAAAAAACAATTTAGATAACCTTTTACTTAATAATAATAGTATCGAAAAAAAAAACAAGAAAAAGCAAGCATTAAACAATTAAGTACTATTGGCCTTATTACAACTGAAAAAAATACCGAAATCAATCCAAATACTTAAAAGAAAATAGAAAGTCCAAATTAAAACTTAATCCTAAGCTGAGCATGGTCACCACTAAGCTCCTGCCGACCCGGTCCATCACTGAGCGTCACCTAAAAAAAATATTCCCACAACGGGGTCAGTCAAATAGACTCAGTGTGTATAACCAACACGAGGTCCCAAACGATTTAGGCAAAACAAATTCATACATGTAACAGATATAATAGTGATGCAATCTCGAACCCAAACCTAGATACCATCTGCTACACATCACCCGTACGAACTTGCACACCGTGGGGACTACTAAGTCAACCCTCCATCCGCTACACATCATCGAAGGCAGTCGCTGTAGTCGACGTGTTCATCGCCCTTATAAAATTTGTGGCATAGCCACCAGATAATATTTTGTGTCATGAGACACCACATTCAGATTACGTGACCGAAGTCACCATATTCAGATATTGTGGTATAAACCACCAAATTCACTTCCCCTTTCACAATAACCCATATGCCCCATGTCATGCATAAACCATGTCGTATTTCTTATTCACATTCTTATAATTTCACATATGTGCTATACAGATCATATTATACTCATAGTAGGAGTAGGAAAACATACCTGACTACTTTGTACCATTGCATGGTACCTTAACCACATCTTACATATTCTTATTACACATTTATTAAGACATAGCCATAAATCTATTAAGGCTTAGAGTGGGGTACACACCTGATTTACTTAGCGAGTTTATTGAAATCCCGAGAATTTTGATCTAATCCTCTAGATCCTTAGTTTCTACATTCGGCCAACACTTAGTTATTTTGGCTAAAGGCCATTCAGCCAAATAATCAAATCCCGAATCCTTACCTTGCTGCCGATTTGATCACTACATAAATCCCGAGACTTTTTAGTGTTTCTTCCTTGCAATCGGCTATCCCTAAAATCACTTCATAGATTAGTTTCAGCTTTTAAACGGATAAGAAACAGATCTGAACCATCAAATATGGCTTTGGCCGAATATCATAAGCACTCACCTTGCAAATCTTAAATCTCAAAATTGTCCCTGCTCCTAGTGATGTCGAAATCCCTATAGGTATATGTTAGATTCCATTCTAACATTTAAATAAACAAGATAAATGGCCCTCAGCCTATGGCTACACACGTTTACCTTAGACCTTGAAATCTTGAGGTCCTCTTATCTTGTAGTCGACAATACAGAATCTCGAAAGATCTCCTCACAATTTCAGCAACCAAGAATATCAATGGATTAGTCCTTTAAGTTTCGGCTAAAAGAAAAAGATAGGAAATCGAACAACACTTAGTCTTACCTTAATGTTGTAATCAACAGTATTCCTTCCTAACACCCCTTGAGAGATTCGGCTATAGGTTAGGTATTAACAAGTTTTCGGCTTTTGGAGCTTAATAAGGAATCGGCTTCACACGAGTGGAAAGGAAGGGTATGGAACTCAAGAAGAATCGGCAATGGTGGTCTTTAGAGAGGGGTTTCGGCTAGAACAAGGAAAAAGAAGAGAAAACTGATGGCTTGAAGAACAAAAAGAATAATTGAAAGAGACTCAAATGCTTAATGAATTTTCGGCTATTCTTCCTTACTACCTTAGCCAAAATTCTCCTTAAGAGAGTCCCTAGGCCGGCCACACTCTCTCCCTTATCTCATCCCTCTTTTCTCCTATTTTCTCTCTTATCTTCTTTTTTAAAAATAATTAAAATAAAATCATCATTTATCCTTACCTTAGCCGAAACTTTAAAAAGAATTTGACTTGATCTATACTCACCTACTAAGTCTCCCTATGCCGTCCATCACGTCTTCCCCTTGGCGCAAAAATAAACTCCCATTTGCTTCCCTTGTGATTCGAACCTAGGCCCCCTTTACACTGACTATGGTGTCACTTACAGAGACCTTAAGTGGCGCCTCCAAGCCACTTAACCAAGCCCACTTGTGTGTCATAATTTCCCTACATTTTCTCTTAAGGCCACCCTACTTAGCTTCCTCTTTTAGACTTGAAATCTATTAATTTCTAAAGCATTTTTCCTACCTTCTAAGATTCCCAAAATTCATAAAACACATTATAACACACAAAGGCATGCTATTTCATATAATTAACAAAGATGCATAAGCCATAATCCGGGACATTACAGTTCTACCCCCTTAAAATAATTTCGACCTCGAAATTACTTGGCTGAAATAAGTGAGGGTATTGCTGTCGCATTACCTCCTCTGGCTCCCACGAAGCTTCTTCCGATCCATGATTGCGCCATAAACACTTTAACTAAAGGAACTGATTTCCTTCGTAACACTTTCACATTTCATTCCAAGATCTGAATCGGCTCTTCCTCGTAAGACAAATCTGGCTTTAATTCCACCTCTTCAACTGGCACTATATGAGATGGATCCACTCGATAACGACGTAGCATGGAAACATGGAACACGTTATGCATCTGCTTCAACTCCGGTGGCAACTCTAACTGGTATGCCACTGGTCCAATTCGTCTCAATACCCGATAGGGCCCTATAAACCTTGGACTTAGCTTCCCTTTGCGACCAAATCTCATCACCTTCTTCCAAGGCGACACTTTAAGGAACACCTGATCTCCCACATCAAATTCTATTTCCTTCCGTTTGAGATCTGCATACGACTTTTGCCTATCAGATGCTTTCTTCAACCGTGCCCGAATTATCTCAACTTTCTCCTCAAATTCTGCCACAATTTCTGGACCCAAAACTCGACGTTCTCCTAATTCCGTCCAACACATAGTTGTTCGACACTTCTGACTATATAGCACTTCATACGGTGCCATTTGAATACTAGCCTGATAGCTGTTGTTGTAACCAAACTCTGCTAAAGGCAAATATTCTTCCCAACTTCCTCTGAAGTCTATCACACAGCCCCTTAACATATCCTCTAACACTTGGATTACTCGCTCAGATTGACCGTCTGATTGTGGATGAAATGCCGTACTGAAATCTAACCTCGTGCCTAAAGCCTGATGTAGCGCTTTCCAAAACCGAGACGTAAACCTTGGATCCCTATCTGAGATAATTGATACCGGAACTCCATGCAACCTTACAATTTCCACCACATACAACTTTGTCAACCGATCTACTATTACCCATACCGAGTCCTTCTTAGTAGGCGTAAGGGGAAGCCCACTAACGAAGTCCATGGTGATTCTCTCCCACTTCCACTGCGGAATCTTTATTGGCTAAAGTAATCCTGACGGAACTTGGTGTTCAACCTTAACTTGCTGAAACCTCAAACACTTACCTACGAATTCTGTAACTTCCCTCTTAAGACCAAGCCACCAAAACTGTTCCCTTAGATCTTTGTACAGCTTAGTACCTCCAGGATGCATAGCATAAGGGCTACGATGCGATTCCTGAAGAATCTTCTACCTTAACTCCTCATTCTTCGGCATACAGACCTTTCCTTTGAAGCATAATACTCCCTCGTCATTAATACCATAATCCTTTGACTCTCCGTTCTGCACTTGCTGTAACTTAGCACTTAAATCCTCATCATCCAACTGTCCCTCTTTCACCTCATTCAACTATGTCGGTTTGACTTGCAACTCTGCCAGCAGACTTCCATCGTCATACAAGCTCAGGTGTGCGAACATCGCTCTCAGATCCGACACTACTTTCTGACTTAAGGCGTCTGCCACTACATTCGCCTTGCCCGGGTGATACTCTATGGAACAATCATAATCCTTCAATAATTCCACCCACCTTTGCTGTCTCAAGTTCAACTCCTTCTGAGTCAACAGATACTTAAGACTCTTGTGGTCTGTGTAAATCACTGACTTCTCTCCATACAAATAGTGCCTCCACACCTTAAGAGCAAAGACCACTGCCACCAATTCTAACTCATGCATCGGGTAGTTAACCTCATGTGGCCTTAATTGTCGAGACGCATAAGCGACAACCTTCTCGTCTTGCATCAGTACGTATCCCAATCCTGTATGAGACGCGTCACAATACACCACGAAGTCCTTTCCTGCCTCAGGCTGAATCAAAACCGGAGCTTCCGTCAACACCCTCTTAAGCTTCTCAAAGCTCTCCTGTTGCTTATCTGTCCATACGAAAGGTACTTCCTTCCTTAACAACTTTGTCAAAGGCGCGGATATTGACGAGAATCCTTCCACAAACCTTCTGTAGTAACCTGCCAATCCCAAGAAACTACGAATCACAGCCACAGGCTTAGGTGGTTTCCAATCTAGCACTGCCTCAATCTTCCTAGGATCCACCCTTATTCCTTCCGCGGACACCACATGCCCTAAGAATGCAACCTCCTTCAGCCAGAATTCACACTTGCTGAATTTGGCATAGAGCTTCTTCTCCCTTAACACTTGTAACACAACCCGGAGATGCTCATCATGCTCCTCTTCAGACTTAGAGTATACCAGGATGTCATTGATGAACACAACGATGAACCGGTCCAAGTAAGGTTGAAATACCCGGTTCATCATATCCATGAACGCTGCTGGGGCGTTCGTCAATTTGAACGGTATTACCACAAACTCATAATGCTCGTATCTTGTTCGAAAGGCTGTCTTATGGATATCTGCCTCCTTCACCTTTAACTGGTGATATCCTGACCTTAGATCTATCTTCGAGAACACTGCGGCCCCCTTAAGCTGATCGAACAAGTCGTCTATCCTTGGCAACGGGTACTTGTTCTTCATGGTCAGCTTATTCAACTGACGATAATCTATGCACATACGCATAGTTCCGTCCTTCTTCTTCACAAACAAGACCGGTGCTCCCCATAGAGACACACTGGGTCAGATAAACCCACAATCAAGTAACTCTTGGATCTAAGCCTTGAGCTCAACCAACTCCTTTAGTGCCATTCTATAAGGGGCAATTGACACAGGAGTTGTTCCCGGCAGCAAATCAATTCTGAACTCCACCTCCCTATTCCAGGTAACTCCTCCGAAAAGACATCCACAAAGCCCCTTACTGTTCTTACTCCACTAACTCCCCCTCCCTTGGCATCCAACACACTTACAAAGGCCAAAAATGCCTTGCACCCTTTCCGAACCATTTTCTAAGCCTTTAGTGCTGAAACTACATTAGACAAGTAGTTTCTTCTTTCTCCTATCATAGTTACCACCTCATCCTCCAGAGTCCTTAACTCCATTCGCTTAGCTGCACAGTCTAATACAGCCCGATGTTCCACTAGCTAATCCATGCCAAGTATAAGATCGAATTCTCCGAAGGGTAGTTCCATTAAGTCGGCAGAGAATACCATTCCTTGAATCTCTAAGGTACCCTCCGAAAAATCTTATTCACCAATATAGTTTGACCTAAAAGGCTTACTACAGTCATCTCCCTATCAGATAGTTCAGAGGCTATGCCTAGAGTTTCAACTACTCTACATGCAACATAAGAATGGGTCGAGCCCACATCAATCAAAGCAGAGTAAGGTTTGCCAAATATGAGGAACATACCGGTTATGACGTCCGGCGTGTCTCTATCCTCCCTTCGACGAATCGCATACACTAGACTCAGCTGTCTTCCCTCCGCATCACCAACACCTCTGCCACGTGTTCCCCGTCCTCTTCCAGCACTGTTACTTTTACCATTTGGACCACGACCTCGCTGAGGCTGCTGTCCACCTCTACTAGCCTGATTAGCACCCTGTCCTATTAGGCAGCTCCCATCTATCTTAATGAGACAGTCCTTAATCATGTGATCCTTCGATCCACACTTAAAACATCCTCCCGTCTTCTTCCAACACTCTCCTAGATGCATCTTCCCACACTGGTTACAAGTACGATATTGCCCACCTGTACCAACTTGCTGGCCTCGTGGCCCATCAGCTCTAGGCCTCTTCTGGCCCACGAGCCTTGACCGGATCTGGTATGTTCCTCGAGTAAAACGATTCAAAACTTCCTGATTAGTTTGGAAAATTCGGTTGGTTTTGAAAGAAATTTTACTTTGTGTTGGGCTCGAGTTGAAAACAAGTTTATTTTTGTAATCTAGGTTTTATAAAACTTTACTGTTGAATTTCGAACTTACAAATTAAAGGCAAAAATCGAATTCTTAGAGTTTACCATTTTAATTAAAAATCATTTGTGTTAGATGACAAAACATTTGAAGATTTATTAAAAAAAACAATTTAGATAACCTTTTACTTAATAATAATAGTATCGTAAAAAAAACAAGTAAAAGCAAGCATTAAACAATTAAGTACTATTGGCCTTATTACAACTGAAAACAATACCGAAATAAATCCAAATACTTAAAAGAAAATAGAAAGTCCAAATTAAAATTTAATCCTGAGCTGAGCATGGTCACCACTAAGCTCCTGCCGACCCGGTCCATCACTGAGCGTCACCTAAAAAAAATATTCCCACAACGGGGTGAGTCAAATAGACTCAGTGTGTATAACCAACACTAGGTCCCAAACGATTTAGGCAAAACAAATTCATACATGTAACAGATACAATAGTGATGCAATCCCGAACCCAAACCTAGATACAATAGTGATGCAATCCCGAACCCAAACCTAGATACTGCCCCGGTAAAGGTTCTGGCCGATACTTTACAATACCCATTTTAATGAACCTTTCAACCAACTTTTTAAACGTAGTACAGTTTTCAATTGAGTGACCTTTTCTTCCCGCGTGGTACTCGCATTGGGCATTCTCGTTATACCATTTTGGGAACGGAGGTTTTAACGGTTTCAAATAAAATGGGGACACCACGTGTGCGTCAAACCAACTTTGATATAGCTCCTTATACGTCATTAGGATTGGCGTAAATTGGAGTTTTTCAAAGTTTTGCCTTATGCCCGACGCTTGTCTCACCGACCCTTGTTACCCAGCAGTAATCACTTTTGGCTGGTTAACAGTAATTAGTTCTGAGTACCATTTGTTGTATGTACTCGTATTATTCACTCGTCATTCTTTTTCCTAGGAGCAGACCTTTTAGTCGTTTCCCCTGCTTCAATCTTGCCACCTCTTATGGCTTTTTCAATCATCTCTCCTGCTATCACTATACCCGCAAAGTTCTTGGTGGTACTTCCTATCATATGAGTGATGAATGGAGCCTTCATGGTATTAATGAAGAGCATTGTAGTCTCCTTTTCTAGGAGTGGTGGCTGAACTTGCATGGTGACCTCCCTCCATCTTTGCACATACTGCCTGAAGCTTTCATTTGACTTCTTCTCCATGTTTTGCAAAGTGATTCTATCAAGCGTCATGTCTGTGACATGATTGTATTGCTTCATGAAACACCCTTTGTATTGCTTCATGAAACACCCTAAACCCAACCCACGAGCCTTGACCGGATCTGGTATGTTCCTCGAGTAAAACGGTTCAAAACTTCCTAATTAGTTTGGAAAATTTGGTTGGTTTTGAAAGAAATTTTACTTTGTGTTGGGCTTGAGTTGAAAAAAAGTTTATTTTCGTAATCTAGGTTTTATAAAACTTTACTGTTGAATTTCGAACTTACAAATTAAAGGTAAAAATTGAATTCTTAGAGTTTACCATTTTAATTGAAAATCATTTGTGTTAGATGACAAAACATTTGAAGATTTATTAAAAAAAACAATTTAGATAACCTTTAACTTAATAATAATAGTATCATAAAAAAGAAAGTAAAAGCAAGCATTAAACAATTAAGTACTATTGGCCTTATTACAACTGAAAAACAATACCGAAATAAATCCAAATACTTAAAAGAAAATAGAAAGTCCAAATTGAAATTTAATCCTGAGCTGAGCATGGTCACCACTAAGCTCCTGCCGACCCGGTCCATCACTGAGCGTCACCTAAAAAAAATATTCCCACAACGGGGTGAGTCAAATAGACTCAGTGTGTATAACCAACACTAGGTCCCAAACGATTTAGGCAAAACAAATTCATACATGTAACAGATATAATAGTGATGCAATCCCAAACCCAAACCTAGATACCATCCGCTACACATCACCCGTACCAACCTACACACCATGGGGACTACTAAGTCAACCCTCCATCTGCTACACATCATCAAAGGCAGTCGCTGCAGTCGACGTGGTCATCGCCCTTATAAAATTTGTGGCATAGCCACTAGATAATATTTTGTGTCATGAGACACCACATTCAGATTACGTGACCGAAGTCACCATATTCAGATATTGTGGTATAAACCACCAAATTCACTTCCCCTTTCACAATAACCCATATGCCCCATGTCATGCATAAACCATGTCGTATTTCTTATTCACATTCTTATAATTTCACATATATGCCATACAGATCATATTATACTCATAGTAGGAGTAGGAAAACGTACATGAGTACTTTGTACCATTGCATGGTACCTTAACCACATCTTACATATTCTTATTACACATTTATTAAGACATAGCCATAAATCTATTAAGGCTTAGAGTGGGGTACACACCTGATTTACTTAGCCAGTTTATTGAAATCCCGAGAATTCTGATCTAATCCTCTAGATCCTTAGTTCCTACATTCGGCCAACACTTAGTTATTTTGGCTAAAGGCCATTCGGCCAAATAATCAAATCCCGAATCCTTACTTGCTGCCGATTTGATCACTACACAAATCCCGAGACTTTGTAATGTTTCTTCCTTGCAATCGGCTATCCCTAAAATCACTTCATAGATTAGTTTCGGCTTTTAAATGAATAAGAAACAGATCTGAACCATCAAATATGGCTTTGGCCAAATATCATAAGCACTCACCTTACAAATCTTAAATCCTGAAATTGTCCTTGCTCCTAGTGGTGTCGAAATCCCTATAGGTATATGTTAGATTCCATTCTAACATTTAAATAAACAAGATAAATGGCCCTCGGCCTATGGCTACACACGTTTACCTTAGATCTTGAAATCCCGAGGTCCTCTTATCTTGTAATCGACAATACAGAATCCCGAAAGATCTCCTCACAATTTTGGCAACCAAGAATATCAATGGATTAGTCCTTTAAGTTTCGGCTAAAAGAAAAAGATAGGAAGTCGAACAACACTCAGTCTTACCTTAATGTTGTAATCGACAGTATTCCTTCCTAACACCCCTTGAGAGATTCGGCTATAGGCTAGGTATTAACAAGTTTTCAGCTTCACACGAGTGAAAAGGAAGGGTATGGAAATCAAGAAGAATCGGCAATGGTGGTCTTTAGAGAGGGGTTTCGGCTAGAACAAGGAAAAAGAAGAGAAAACTGATGGCTTGAAGAACAAAAAGAATAATTGAAAGAGACTCAAATGCTTAATGAATTTTCAGATATTCTCCCTTACTACCTTAGCCGAAATTCTCCTTAAGAGAGTCCCTAGGCCAGCCACACTCTCTCCCTTATCTCATCCCTCTTTTCTCCCATTTTCTCTCTTATCTTCCCTTTTAAAAATAATTAAAATAAAATCATCATTTATCCTTACCTTAGCCAAAACTTTAAAAAGAATTTGACTTGATCTATACTCACCTACTAAGTCTCCCTATGCCGTCCATCACCTCTTCCCCTTGGCACAAAAATAAACTCCCATTTGCTTACCTTGTGATTCGAACCTAGGCCCCCTTTACACTAACTATGGCGTCACTTACAAAGGCCTTAAGTGGCACCTCCAAGCCACTTAACCAAGCCCACTTGTGTGTCATAATTTCCCTACATTTTCTCTTAAGGCCACCCTGCTTAGCTTCCTTTTTTAGACTTGAAATCTATTAATTTCTAAAGCATTTTTCCTATCTTCTAAGATTCCCAAAATTCATAAAACACATTATAACACACAAAGGCATGCTATTTCATATAATTAACAAAGATGCATAAACCATAATTCGGGATATTACACTTCATGAAGGCTTGGGCTAGGTTTTTCCAAGAGCTAATCCTAGCACGGCTGAGTTGGTTGTACCACTTGGATGCTGCCCCCATTAAACTGTCTTGGAAACAATGAATCAAAAGTTGATAATTGTTTACGTAACCAATCATGCGTCTACCAAATATAGTTATGTGGGCTTTAGGGGAACTAGTCCCATTGTACTTCTCAAATTTCAGCATCTTGAATTTATGAGGAAGCACCAGATCTGTGACCAAACTCAAATCCTTTGCGTCAATACCATGGTGATGGTCGGCATTTTCCAAAGCCTTGATTTTTTCTTCCAACCATCTACAACAATCTTTCAACTGTCTTGAAGATTCAGTTCTGATCCCCTCTGCTATGTCCAGATCAAGAATAACAGGATTAGCAGGGTTATCCCCTGGGTTGGATCCTGAGCCCACTTGGAAGTTCATGGGCAGTCTATTATCAGCTTGCCCCTATTGAGGCGTAATCGTGACAGGTGGCCTTTGGGGATACTCCTCCGGTTGTACATGCGGTAGGGTGAAACCTCAAGGAAAGTTCTCATTGTCTTCAGTGTTAACTATGGGACCTTTCCCTTTGTCCATTGCCCCACTCAACATCTGAGCCATTTGAGCCATCATGCTCGTCTGAGCTTCCAACATTTGATCTCTCATTTCTTGTTGGAGCTTTACCATTTGCTCCTGCATCTGGTCTTGCATATCCCTCTGGAATTGTTCAAGTCTTTGATCCATTTTCCTTGTCTTTGAACGTGTACCGTAATGGTGTTCAGCTTCCAGATTTCCCTTCTCTCTCTCTCTCTCTGTTATAATTTCAACTAATTAGACTCTCTCTATGGACTTAAATGCATATGATGTGATGTAATGCAAATGCATGCATTCAAAGAAAGAGAGGCGTTGATTCCGAATTCAATTCCATTAGAAAAACTTTTCTAAAAAGTAAATTTCTTTACATAAAACGGATCAGATATATGGCCTTGCCCTCATATTCCACGCAAAAACATTAATCCCCTTCTTCGCATAGGTCAAATCTTGCAAACTTCTAATAGATGCCTCCTCCTTTTTACTTTATCTAGGCCGCAACTCACTGCTCACTTAACCTCGCAATGCTCATTAGCCTCTTCAAGAAAGCCAAGACGTGGTGATTCTTAAATAGTCTTTGTCATCTTGAATCCTTGGAGAATTCCTTCACGGACTATCAAACGTGGACCATATTTGAACGACCATATTATAATCCACTTCATCAAAAAATCCATTTTCTTATGACAAACTCTTCTATTTAGCAATCGAGTTTGAATCAATACCTCTTTTCTATGATGTGAATGCAATACAATCCAAACAAAAGAGAACACGTTAGCACAAAGAAATAAATAAAAAAATAGGGCACTCGTCTGGGTGACCACTAGGGTTTATCATAATTCTACCTAGGGTGAGAACTTCGGTTTTCTATGTAACATCCTGAAAAGGGCCTATGCATTTTTGATTTGATTGTACGAAATGACATGTCTTATGAGTTATGAATGTATTTTGCAAATTTTTGGAAACCCGGAAATGTATGGAAATGATTTAGAAATGAACATTTTTGGAAACCTGGAAATGTATGGAAATGTTAAGTTTAAAAGAGGAAAGTGAACATTTTTGAAAACTAGGAAATGTAAGGAAATGATCTAGAAATGATTCAAAAGATGAAAGTAAACATTTCTGGAAACTTGGAAATGTAAGGTTAAATGAGGGAAACGAAAATTTTTGGAAACTTGGAAATGAAAGGAAATGTCCTAGAAGATGCTAAGTTTTAAAGTTTAAAAGAGGAAACTAAGGCAAGGTGGCCTTAAGAGAAAAAGTATGTGAAATTTGACACACAAACGGGCTTGGAAAAATGGCCTGAAGATGCCATTTAGGGCCTCTGGAAATGGCGCCACATACAAGAGTAGTGGGCCAAGGTTCAAGCTATAGGGGAAGCAAAATAAAAAGTTTTATTTTGCTGCAAGGGTGGACAGAGGTGGACGGCACAAGGCTTTATTTTAGGAGCTTTATTCTCTTTAAAATTCAGCTAAATGATGGATAAATAAGGGATTTATTTTAGATTATTTTCAAGAGATAAATAAGGATTATTCTTTTATTTTTAAATTAAAGAGATAAAGCTATCAAAATAAGGAAGAGTGGTGGCCAAGTAGGGGACTCTAGCCTAGTAATTTCGGCTAAGAAAGGAAGAGTAAGGTTAGTCTTCATTCATTCTTTTCTCTTCAAGAAAGCCTCTGCCGAAATTCTTTAAAGTTTCTCCTCTTCTCTCTGTCGAAACTCTCTAGCAACCATCCTTCTCTTCTCTTTCATTTGCTAAGCCGAATCTATAGTCCACCATTGCCAAAATTCTCAAGTTTTCTTTTCTTTATTTTTGTGAAAATTGAATACTCCAAGAAAATCTCTAGCCGATTTCTTCAAAAGGGAATTTCGGGATTTAGGTGGTGTCGACTACAAGAAAGGCTATTTCGGGATTTAAAGTAAGCTATAAAGTGATATTCGGCCATAGGCCATTAGTATGATTTCAAGTTAGACTAAAATCTAACATATGTGTATAGGTATTTCGACAGCATTAAGGAAGCAAGGATCTAATTCGGGATTTAAGATTTGGAAGGTAAACACATAGGTAGGTTCGGCCAAGGCCTGTTTCGATATCTAGATCTATTTCATAATCGTTTAAAAAGCCGAAACTAATTTGTTTAAGTGATTCAATGCTTGGCCTAATGCAAGAAGAGTATAGCAGAGATTTCGGGACTCGATTCTTATGTCAATCGGCAACAAGGTAAGTTTTAGTGTACTAATCCTACTAGGATTTAGATTTATGGCCGAATGGCTTTTTATTAAATAGTAAGTGATTAATCAAATGTAGGAACTTGAGATCTAAGGCAGTAGATCAGATTTCGAGAATTTCAGTGAAGTTGTTAAGCAAATCAGGTGTGTACCCTACACCAATCTTGATAGATTTATGGCTTTAACTTAATATATGTTTTAATCTGAAAATATAAGAATATGGCTAAGGTACCGTGTTACGGTGCAAAGTACTGTAGTCACGCACCTTCCTACTCCTACTAGGATTACGAAATATGTTATATTTAACATGTGAAAAGTGACATGAATGTGAATTTAAGTATGATATGCATGATATGAATAATATGGGGCATTCGGGTTATATGAAAAAGGGGAAGTGAATGTGGTGACTTCGGTCTCACTATCTGAATGTGGTGACTTCGGTCACATTATCTGAATGTGGTAACTTCGATTACATTATCTGAATGTGGTGTCTCATGACACAATTATATTATCCGGTGGCTATGCCACGAATTTTACATGGGCGATGAGCACGTCGACTGCAGCGACTGCCTTCGATGGTGTGTAGCAGATGGAGGGTTGACTTAGTAGTCCCCACGGTGTGCAGGTTGGTACGGGGATGTGTAGCGGATGGCATTTAGGTTTGGGTTCGGGATTGCATCATTATCTTGAATTATTATGTGAATATGATATGTATGGTATGCCTAAATCTATTAAATTTTAGTGTTGGTTACACATTGAGTCTGTTGACTCACCCCGTTGTGGGAACATGTTTCAGGTGATGAACAGTGATGGACCGGGACGGCAGAACTTGTGGTGGCCATGCTCAGCTTGAAGTTTTATTTAATTTGGACATTTTGTTTTATTTAAGTACTCTAAAATTTTATTTTGGGTTTTGTTTTATGTAATAAGGCCATAGTGATGATTTTATTGTTGTTTTAATTACTATGTTACGAATTTATGTTAATTAAAGATTAAGTCAATTTAATTTAAAATAAACTTTAAATATTTTGTCACCTTATATAAATGGGTTTTCAATATAAAAATAAACTTGTTTTCAACTCGAGCCCAACCCACAAACGAACTATCTTCAAAACACACAATTTGTTCAAAGTAACAAAAGAATTTTGAACCGGTTTACGTCGAGGAACATACCAGATCCGGTCCAGGCTCGTGGGCCGGGTGTGGGGTGTTTCATTCTATATGTAGTTTAGCTCTAAAGTTGAGGTACCTGAACCAGCAGATTCCTCGATCCTCACCCATTATAGGCTCATATGGATCGAGTTCAGTTCAGGGGAATACATTTCTCTATGGCTGCACGGAGGTGAAAACCTCACGAAAACATAGGTAGAGATTATCCCGGAAGCAATCCACTAGCCCATACGGAGGTGAAAACATCACGAAGGCATAATTTCTCACCCCCACTTAAGGGTGTGACCACAACGGTCACGCAATATGATGCAAGAGTACCCTACCAGACTCAAACCCTAACAAACATATGTCACAAACTCGTATGGTGAAAGAATCAAAATCGAATTTTAAAATCAAATCAAACTTTCGATAAAATGATAAAAATAATCAATTTATGGCTTGACTCTCTGATGAGGTCCCCGGCGGAGTCGCCAAGCTGTCGAAACCATTTTTATAAAGTTTTATGAAAAAAGATAATCGACTTTAAAACGAAAATGGAGTCGCCACCAATCTCTTTTTACTTAGGTGTGATTGGATCACCTTATAAAACATTTTATTTCAAAACATTGATTTTTGGTCCACAAAATACTAGAAAATAGGTTCGGGAGTCGGTTACGTACGAGGAAGGGTTAGCACCCCCGTAACGCCCAAAAATTGGTACCTAATTGATTAATTAATGCCCTTATATCGAGAATTTGAAAAAGATTTGGAAATATGGTTTCTTTAAAAATTTAAACAATTGGAGTTGAAATTGAAGATTCCTTTGTTTCGAAAGTATACAAACATCACATCCAGCACGTTAGGACATGATGTTTTAAACTTTTGTAACCAAAACCATCTCATGATTTACAAAATTCATTAAAAGGATATTTAGTTATTTGGGCGAACGAAAAATCGAAACCCAGCACATTAGGGCAAAATTTCTCGAACTTCCAAACACGAAACATTGCCTTATTTTCTGAAATTCTTATCCCAAGATAACAAATCGTCATATCCAGTGAGTTAGGACACGATAATTTTAAATTCTCGCAGATAAGTTCTTATTTAAAATTTATAGGTTTTAAAAAAAGAGGATACTTGATATTTTAAGTTCTACGAGGAAAAATTAAAACCCGGTAAGTTAGGGTATAATTTCTTTCAAAGTTCCCAAATATCATATATCGCTGTATTTAAAAGCCTTTGAATAAAATGCATAAATGTAATTAAATGTGTTTTATAAAACAAATGGTTTTGGAGTAGATATGGCAACATATATATTTAATAGTTACATATATATACTAACAATAAATATTAAAGAATAATATAACATGAATAAATAAATAAAGAATTATGTTAAGCATTGAATATAGAGCATAATGGGAAAAGGAATATGACAATTTCTAAAATTATTTAACATATATAAACAATATTTTCAATAAATAATAAAAAGTATAAAAAGAAAATTTATAACAAATACATAATTTAATAATTTAATATATATAAATGATTATAAAAATAATTAGTAAACAGTATATAATAAATATATATATAATATATACTAATCATAAAAATTACATATGTAATAAATAATGTAAATAAAAATAAGTTATATAATATAAATAGATTTTATATAAAAAAATAACATAATATAATACTATATAATATAAAAATTAAAAAATATAATATAATGAATAATATATAAACTATAAAATAATATATAAATTATATTAAACCAAATAATATATAATAATAATTAAATATATATAAAGACAACACATATAATATATATAATATACAAATTTAAAAATATAATATAATAAATAATATATAAATTATATTAAACCAAATAATAGTTAATAATAGTTAAATATATATAAAGATAACACATATAAAATATATATATGGATTTTGAACTATTAATAAATTAATAAATATAAGGAAATAACATATAATATTTAATATGATAAAATAATTAAATACAATATAAAATAAAATAAAAATAAAACAAAGAAACAGGGGTTAAAATAACAATTAAAACAGATATAAAAGAATTAAATTAAAACGCGCGTTAAATCACAGGGGTTAAAATGATAATTATGCCAAATTTCAAAACGGCGTCGTAATAATTTTGGCCTATAAACAACCCAAGGACCTAATCGAAACAAAGAGGAAATTTTAGGGCTCAATTATAAAAATAAAAAAATTCAAATTAAACTTAATTTTAAAAATTAAAATAACGAGAGGAACAAAACGGCAATTAGTCCTTTTAATAAAAACGCGCTGATCCTTCCCTGGATATCGGGTCAACACGCGGGTCCTTTAATCAAAAACGACGTCGTTCTTTCTAGCTTATATAAGTTAAAAAAACTAAAAAAAAAAATCATTATTAAACACTAAAATAAAAAAAATCAAAGAACCCTCCCCTAAATGCTCTCTGGCTTTCGGCCTTTGGCCAATGCTCCGATGGTCGGCCGCCGGATGCGCCTCCGCATGCGCCATCGTATCGGACGGTCGAAGATCAGAAAAATAAAAAGGTAAGGGTTTTTTTTATCTATTTTAGTATTTTTATAAAATATGCAGGCATAAATCAAAAAAGAAAAAAAGAGTCACCTCTGCGTTGCAAAAGAAATTTGCTCTTTTTATTTCTGTGTATTTTTTTTGTGTTTTTTTTTCTGTCCTCCCCGATTTACAGGTTTTTGTAAAGCTTTTATAGCCTTCAAAATAAAAAATAAAAAGGAAATAAAAATTGTTGCTATGTCTGTTGCGTTTGGTTTCCTTTCTTTTGCAGGTGGATGAAAATTTTGGCGATGATGCGGGGCTCGTGCGCGTTGATGGTGGCGCGACCGAAAGCTGATGGGTGCGGCGTTTGCAGCGCGTCTGTTGGTCTGGGTGTGAGGCTGCGGCGAAAGGATTTCCCAGAAACCCTAGATTTCTGCTAAAGCTGGTTTAGTTATTGTGCCTTTTGGGCCGTCTGAGTCTGGGCCTAGTCTGTTTAAGGGGTTGATCTAGTTTGGGTCTAGGTAGGGTAATGGGTCTGTTTAGGCTTGTATTGTAATAGGGTCAATTATTTGGAGTTTGTAATTGGACTGTTTGTAAAAAACTGGTTTTCTATTTATTTTTATTATTTTTGGTTTATTTTAAAGCACGGACAAAATGGGCTTCTTACAACAGGTACAATGATTTGCCTTCGTTCGAGCCATTAAAACATCTGCCAAGAAAAAGGAAAAGAAACATTAATTAGTTGTTTGTTTGATTAAGTGTATTGTGATTGTGGATCTAATAGTTATTGCATCGAATATCAAATTACGACCGCTATCGGAACTTCACTGTAATGACAGCTATGTAAATATACTTACCTTTTTATCACAAGGTCAGCCAGAAGAGGTTCATACATCCTTTCTCAAAACTTTCAGCTGTCATAGGTATCAATTTCGGCTGCCCCCCAGAAGTACCAGTGCTTTGGATGAACTGGGTGATGCGATAAGCCAAAAGGATCGATGGGGTCTCTCCGTTAGCAATCCGATCGATGTAGGGCTTGATATCTTCGTAAGTAATAATGGGGACATTTGTTTTGAAGCTTTGCTTGTCCGCCTGGCTTGAGGAAGAATCTGCTTAGATATTCTGTTCCTGCATTGCTCTTCAGTATCTCCTCCAACACTTGTTCTTGTAGTTTATGTGCATTGCTGGTTAAATCTTCCAAAATGTTCATGAAATTTTCATATATTTCCTTTGTCTGTCTCACCATCCATCACAGTTATGGGGAGAGTGAGAAGAACAAAGAAGAAACCGGAGAGGAAAGCTTGAAGGAATTGGAAAAAGAAAATTTAAGAAAAATACAATATGTAACTATCATATATATTGATACGTTTTAACTATCATTTTAAAAATATATAAAATATTTACAAAGAATTGAATAATTTCATTTTAATTTTTAAGAAAAATAAAATTAAAAATTTTATATTTTAATAATCTATTTTTTAAAATTTTTATTTAAAAAAACAATATACTATTTTTAAATATAAATTTTAAAAAAATAAAATAATAAAAATAATTCTTCATGTCTATTTTATATTTCTTACTCAAAGTTTGTAAACAATAAAAATAATTCTTCATGTTTATTTTATATTTCTTGCTCAAAGTTTATAACTATCATTTTAAAAATACAATATGTTTTACCATTATATACAACATTTATTAATAATATATAATTTTATACTGATACTTATATATTTAAATTTAAATAAAATTTTTAAAACATTTAATTTAAATTTATATCAAACTAAATTTAATCAATTCAAGATCCAAAAATTTTTATCCTGACAATACATAATATATGTCCCATTGCCATGGGAGAAATATTAAAAGAATATTTATGGATTATTGCCTCTCAATCTTAATCCAAGTTGAAATAAACTATGGTGCAAATTAATCATTGTATTTTGTACTGGTTCTGAACAAATGTATATTATATTCTTTCAATGATTGCTTCTTACTGGGTCTTGCCTCCATCACTTGGCTAATGGCAATCAAGTAAGGTTACTAAAAAATACTAGTAAAAAAAGAGCCAGAGAACCCAGCCGTCCCCATATTATTAATTTGTATAAAAGATTAAATTAAAAGAATATAAACTTCCTAAAATTAAAATAATAAACAAAGTCAACAGCTAACCAAACATTATCTGTAATTAGATATATTTAATTAAATAAAATTTAAGAAAAATATTGGTAAAAAATAAATATTATTAGCAATAATAAATTAGAATTATATGAAAAAAGAATATAGTATTAAAGTAATGGTTCTTCGAAAAGGTAATATTAGATCATATTCAAACAACAGTCGTATCGAAAAAAAAGAGAAAATATTAATTTAATAATGATGAGGTAATATAATATTATGATATTAATTTTTTATTTTTTATAAGTTGTTTATACTATGCAAGACAAGTAATTTTAAACTTGTACTTTTGTTTATTCATTATTTATTTTGTGCAGGTAGAAAAGCATTTTATGGATTTATTTTGAAAAGAAAATCAAATTTTAATAATTATTTTTAATCATTATTATTAAATATAATCATTAATTTAATAAATATCTTTTTTATTTATTTTCTTTTATAGTTCCTAATTTGTATATCATTTTAATATTTTTATGTATTAATTCAGTTTTTTATTTTCATTACTTTTAGGGTAATGTACAAGAATAGTCACCCAACTACTCAGTTTGTTCTTTTTGGCTACTCAACTATTTTTTCAATTTAGTAACTCAACTTTTCAAAATTAAATATTTTAGTCACTATTGTCTTTAACTTAGTAATGAGAGTCTAATGTGGGTTTTTTTTTTGGACTAATAACAAATTTAGCCTTCCAATATTTACATATTCCATCAAT
The DNA here is from genome assembly GCA_025503065.1 of Gossypium bickii. Classification (NCBI taxonomy): domain Eukaryota; kingdom Viridiplantae; phylum Streptophyta; class Magnoliopsida; order Malvales; family Malvaceae; genus Gossypium; species Gossypium bickii. The sequence continues at coordinate 126,984,291 of CP106711.1, forward strand.
TTGATCTTAAATCTAAAAAATTCAACAAAATTTCCCCTAATGTTTACAATTTGTTTTTATTTTAGTTCTAATCCTAAAAATTATAAAATATATTTAAAATAATTTTATATTTACTTTTTAAAATTTTTAAAATTTATATTTATTTTCTCTCATCAACCATTCTTTTTTTCTTATCACCTTAGATGTGCAAAAAAACCTAGAAATTAATGTTATTTTCTTGCTTCAATCTTTTTTTTTTGTTTAATCCCCTTTTTCTACATTGTTTGTCTTAAATGCCTAATTAAAACCTAGAAAGAAACTCTAGATTAACAAATTTATAAACCAAGAAACATGGTTGGGTTGAGGATACCAACTCTGACAACCTTACTTTTTACTATAAAGATAATACCAGTTTCAGACTCTGGTGTTCTCTGTCTTTATCATTTTTAGCTCAAGCATTGGAGAGAGATTACAAGTCAATGTCGTAGCATTTGATATTTCCAACTTTGTCAATTGAATGGAAGAAAGGCCAAAGTGGAAGATACCATTGAAAGTCATTTAGGGTACACAAATCTTAAAAATATTTTTATATTTACTTTTATTTTAAATTTTAAAAATTTTAAAATATTTTTATACTTAGGACTAAAATGATAAATCTTGTAAACATTGAGGAATAAATTTGTTAAAATTTTTAGATTTAAGATCAAATTTATAGAAAATATAAACATTGGAGGGCTAAATTTTTTATTAGGCCAATAAAATAAGGCCTAAATTAGACTTCTATTAAGCAACTAATGAAAGAGTGACTAAAATATTTAATTTTGAAAGTTAAGTGATTAAAACCAAAAAAATTAATAGTTGGGCAACCAAAATAAAACAAACTAAATAGTTTGTGAGTATTCTTTTACTTCACTATTATTTTTAAAACTTTATTTTATCCTCACAATTAATTTTTTCAAAACTAATTGACTAATCCTCATTTAATTAGCATAAATATATATTTTTGAAATTATAAAAATATATTATTTAATGAATTAAAAATTATATAAAAATAACGTGCAATGCATATGACATTAGAAATTAGTTACTACATTTCAACTCATAGGCATCTTCATTTAATTAATTAGATTGGCTTGATTTTTTTTAATAATGTTGATTTTGTTATAAATAATATTTTATGATGGATATCCATAAGTGGCAAAGTTGTAATCTTCAATATAGTAACCTTCAATGGGATTAAAAGATTTTTATATTGTAATTAAGTCTCTAATTATTCTTTTTAACTTAAGGGATTGTATCCTATTGAGTGCATGAGTATTGTTGTTAATATAAGAAGATGTGGGTTCAAGTGCATTATCCTCTTATTTATGGGTTGGGAAGAGGCTATTAGTAGTTCTAAGTATTATTTTAAAAAGAGCCATCCGAACCTATAATAGGTTTGGAAGGGACTATTAGTAGTTCTAAGCATTTTTTTTAGTTAGTATTGATATTTATCTTCCCTTTTATTATTTCATAAAATATTTAATTATTTATTATTAAATAATATTGACAATCGGTACATAAACTACTTGCCTTATTAAATAGGCACTAAAAGACCCTTTTATTCCTTTAAGTTTTGATCCAGCTCAGTGTCGAAATAGTTTGAGTCTAATGTAGCCATCGGATAAAAAGAAAAACTCAAACGTACTAATATTAAGAGAGAGTAAATAATATATAATGGCATAAATTTAGAAACTGTAGGTTTGGTGAATTATCTTTTCATGAAAAGATCCTTTGTCAAGTCCATGCATGCAATTTCAGCTCGTAGGATTACCTCCACAATGTTTGATTAATCCTCAAACAATGCAGCTTAAGACATAGTTTTGGGGCTGAAAAACTTCCCCACCATCCCTGAATTCAATATATTTATGGCTTCCTCAGATTTAAGGCAACAAGGTGGCTTGTATTGGGAAATGGGAGCTCCCTTTGATGTATAGAAATCCATGAGTTCATCAAAGCTTCCATGTTTAACCACCCTTAGCTCTAAAGCTGAAATTGCACCATCTTTCCTAAGTAATTTATACGTAAAATCAAATGATTCTTCCACTATACAGCAGCATTGTTCCATTACCCTGGCATCAAGTCTTGGTAAATCATTGCTGCCTTTCATCTTCAGCTCCCAAAATAATACATATCGACCCGGTGTCGACGAGGTGTCGGAATAGCTACTTTATGCAGTCAACATGATGCCAAATGGTTCGAGGATGAGTTTTGCATTCGTGATTGCTTTCGAAAGGTCTTCTTCAGTTGTTTTGTCTGCATCTATACTCAAAACCACATTCTGTCGTTCTACAAATTGAAACTGTGGAGATTTATTATAGAATCCGGTCACCTTCAGAACATCCCCGACTCTGTACCGATATAGACCTAGAAAAGATGATTACAACACATTTAGTGCGAAGAAGAGGTAGTCAATGTGAGACTTTTAACCGTGTCTCTTGATGTAACCGACGTATAGCTTTGATGCCGAGTTAAAGAAGCCTACCTGCCAAAGTTGTGACAACAACTTCGTAGTATTGACCAAGCTTCACATTCTCAAGATCGACCGGTTTGTTTATAGTCCTAGTTTCTTGAGCCTTTCCTCCACCATCTTTGTTCACAGGGAGAAATTCGAAGTAGGCCGTATTTGGGAGAAAGGTGTAAGAGACGTCAAAGGGATTGCTTAGGGGCTTCAAATTGATCCCGAAACAAGCTTCCGAAGAAACATAACTTGGTGAAACTAAAGGGATCCCTCCTCCATAAAGTTCAAGTAATGGAATATATTGGCTCATGCTACCTGTACAGATTAAACTAATATACTTGATTTTAGGCCAAAGTTTCTTAAAGATCCCTTCCCAAGATTTATCTTCACATATTTGTTGAATCAAATCAGCCAATTCAGGGTTTGGCTCAGTAAGGATCAATGACATGGCATTTTTGCAACCAGGGTCAATAATCCAATCACTGAGGTAACCTGTTCTAATGTTACAACATAATTCTCTCCAATATTCTTCTAAGAACTTGATGGTCCTTGCCAAAACCGATGCAAAGATCGAACCGAGCCGTACGACCTCGTCGCGCTGTAGTAAACCGGTAAGCAATTGGCAGAACATGCTTTGCTTGTTGTCCAAACATAAGATGGTCTCAATAGGACTTATGCAAAACTTAGCCAGGCTATTTTTGAAGGTATTGGTCTTGGAATAGAATGTTGAGTAGGGTGATGCCACTAATCCAGATGGAGTTTTGATATCTGGTTTGCTAAAATATAGGTAGAATGATTTGCCTTCATCTAAGTCACTAAAACATCTGCCAAGAGAAAGGAAAAAAACAGTAAGTAGTCTGTTTGATTATGTGTATCGTGATTGCGGATATGATAGTAATTGCTGCGAATATTGAAGAGGAAAAAACCCATGAAGTAAAGATCTTAGCATCGAATTACGACTGCTATTGATACTTCACTGTAATTACGGATAATGAAATGTACTTACTTTTTCACCACAATGTCAGCCAGAAGACGATGATACTTCCCTTTCTCAGAACTTTCAGTTGTGATAGGTATTAACTTCTGCTGCCCCCCAGTAGTACCACCGCTGTATCCAAAATTAATGGTTTACTTTGAAAGGGGAAAAGGTTTAATTTTGAATTTCATCCCTCTGCTTTACTAAAATCAGTTACTCTATTTTAATTTTCCAGAATTTGATTATATATACGTTAGGATGAACTGGGTGATGGGATCAGCAAAAAGGATCGACGAGGTCTCTCCATTGGCAATCCGATCTATGCAAGGCTTGATATCTTCCTAAGTAACAATGGGAACATTTGTTTTGAAGCTTTGCTTGTCTGTTTGGCCACTAAAAAAGAATCTGGTTAGATATTCTGTTCCTGCATTTCTCTTTAGTATCTCCTCCAACATTTGTTCTTGTAGTTCATGAGCATTGTTGGTTAAATGTTCCAATATTTTCATGCCATTTTCATATATTTCCTTTATTTCTATATCACCATGCATCACAGTTGTTGGAAGAGTAAAAAGTGCAAAGAACAAATCGGAAAGGAAAACTTGAAGAAAAAGGAGAAAAAATGTAAGAACAACTTTTTTAATTATATTAAATTATATTATAAAAATATTTAATTTTTAAATTAAAATTAATTATAAGAGTTAAAAAATTTTAAAATATAATTATTTAAAAATATAAAATATTTAAAATTTCTTAAAAGAATTACATATCGCTTTTAAAATGAAACTTACAAATTGCTTTTAAAATTGATATTTTTCAGTAAAACAAAAATAAAGTTACAAAAGTAATTCAACTCTCAAATTATTAGTATTTTAAAAGATAATATATTACTTTTTAAAAATTTAGTAAATAATATGATTTTGAACCCTAATTTGTTACTTTGTCCTCTCTGCAGGCATGTTTAAATTGGACCTCTCACTTCAGTCATTTTCATGGCGCCGAAGGTCTGCAGTACCGGATATGTCTGCATACGTTTATATTTATTATATAAAATTATTTATGACAAAATATAAAATATAAAATATAAAATTATTTTTATATATTTATATAAATAATATTATACACGTTTATATTTAATTATAATTATAAGTATAAGGCTCAAATATACATTTATCGCTCCTCTCGAACTTGACACCTCCCTAGTTGGTACTTAGCATTTTTTTTGTTTGTTTCAAGTTAGTATCCAAATTTTCAATACATTAAGGGTTTTGGTAATTTTTTTTGTAATTAACTGTGTTAAATATAGGACATATGACACTCTTAGGTTGTGACACGTGGCATTGATATGTCTTAATCTATTTTGTTTATAAATTTTTTTAAAAATTTAAAAGAAAATATATAAAATTTATATAAATGTCTTAAAATATAAAAGAAATTATAAATGATAAAAAATATATTTATCTAAAAAATTAAAAATATTACAACAATAAATAAATCTAAAATTCAAGTTAGAAAAATCGAAAACTTAGAAAATTTACATATTTTTCTTAATAAATTGCAAACAAATTAGATGAAGATAAATTTTACAATAAATTTTATGCTTAGAGATGGATTTAGATTATTATACGATTCTTCAAGTTGACAAGAATGCAAAAGATGATGATTTGAAAAAGCTAATAGGATGCTTTTTCATTTTTATATTTTCTTTTTATTTGTTAATTATTTGTTAGGTTTCATAAGAAAAATTAGGTTTCTCTATTGAAAATGCTATGACCACGATCACGAAAGAAGTTTATAAAAATAATAATTTTAATGAGTTTTGGGGTTTTGAGTTTTTGGATTTATCAAAATAATAAATTTACAAATAAGTTTATCAAGATTTAATTATGTGTTCAATATAATTATATTTATATTTAATTATATGTGCTTGATGATCAAATTGATAAAATTTATAAATGTATATTATTAAATTTATTGTATTATTTAGAATTAAATTCAAATTGCTAAATATATTATTATACTAATTAGAAAATGGTCACATCATTACTACGGTTAATTATTTAATGAAGAATAACCAAAATAAAAACGATTAAAAAAAATATACTAATAATTCAGGGACTAAATTAAAATTTGTCACCCACGTAACTTCAACAAGCCAGAGGCGATGGACGCCAGTTTGATGGCATTAAGGAGCGTCGGCGTTGAAGGGGTAACGGTGGAGAAAAATGGACCATTGAAATACAATTGGGAAGGATAAGTTGAGCTTGTCCAAATGGTCCAAAAACAAGGTCTAAAGCTCTAAGTTCTCATGTCTTTTCAACTGTACGGCGGCAATGTCGGTGACTCTTACAGGTATGGTGGTATCTCTTCCACTAAATTAAAAGACCTATTTACTAATAAAAGTTGAAAATTTTTAAAATTTACGTGAATAGGTGATTTTTAGAAAATTTACAGGAATAGATTTTTTTTTAAAAAAATGCATTGCTTTTAGGTGAAATGTAGAAAAATGTTTTCAAGTGGATGCATTTTCAACATATTGACAGAACAACATTTTTAGTTAGAATCGCTTTTTACCACATCACCACTAAAAGTGGCAACACTATTTTTTATTTAATTATAAACAGGTGTTTATATAGACCCAAACTTACAAAACATGCATTTTAAGTAATATGAGATATGAGATATGTGTATATATAGATTCATAAATAGGCTTAAAACTTGTTCCTAGACAATTCCTTAGGGACTGGATCGCTACAATTTCTTGTTCCTCGAAATCCTAGGCACAGTCATGCCCAAGAAAACGTCTTGACCTGGGAAATAAAAAAAACAGAATTAAAAATATGGACGAGTTGGAATTGAATAAATTGAAATTGCAATTGTAAAAAAAGAAACAGAGTTGAGGAAAAGGATTCTTCGATTTGAAAGGTTCTAGCCTTCGGTTATCTTGAACCTCATTGGGTTCAATCATAGGCTTTTAGGTGATTCTTTTCATGATCGAATAAGCCAGTTATAGTAGAAGAGGAAGCCTACAACCACTAGCTCTACTTAAGTTTTAGCCTTACAATTTAGAGGAACCTGACTCTAGCCAACCGTCACTTTTGTGGGACTGTCTTACACTAGATCATCATTTCTTAATGGCGAATGTCACACCATTTCGTCTCTTGGGCTTGACAACCACTGACGCAGTAAGTTAGCGAACCGACTGTGCAACCTTTTCAAAACATATAAAGCGATTACCTTTGCAAAAGATGAAAAGATTACATTTGGAAGGAGATGGACGGAAGCGACAGTCCCGTAATGCAGAGAAATGATGAATACTCATTGAGAAGGGTTAAGTGCGGGGTCTAAGCCTCATGAAATTTTTTGAAGGAGTCTTGATAACCTTTGGCTAGATGAGTTTAATAGCTCAGGCTTTTCGGGAAAAAAGAACACAAGTTTAATGGAATGGAATTTTATTGGAAAATAAAAGGAACAAAAAGGCTAGAGCTTTAGGGGGAATGAGTTTTTTTTTTTTTTACAGAAAATGATGAGTGAATATTCATGTCACTCCATCCCCTATTTTATAGTACATAAAAAAACCTAGTTTGTTCCTAATTAAACTCTAAAAGATAATAAAAGATATAATTTGAAATTAAATCTAAACAATATCACAACAATCCTAATAATAATCCTAACAATAAAACTCAAATTTAAATTAAGTCAAATTTAAATAAAGTCTTACGTTCATAAATCTCTTCTTTGAATTTTTTCCCAAGTCTTTCATACTTTGTACTTTTGGCACCACTTCTTCTTTATTTCGCATGCTGACCCATTTGTCTTTAAATTTACGCTTTTTGGCCCCAAATTTCTTTTTGCCTTCAATTTAGTCCCTACAAGATAAAAAACCATAAACAACCTGATACAATCCCAGTCTCAAGATGAAATCGAGATGTATGCTTAGTTGCCCGATCGAAAACAGGAAATACAAAAATTGAAGATAGGCAAAGAATAGTTATCAAAAATAGAAGAAGTATAATTTTAAGGAAGAAGGTATGAAGTATAATTTTAAGGAAGAAGGTATGAAGTTCGTTTAATTTGAAGTACGGGTGGTTCGGGATTAACTCGGGTTTAGAAGAAGGAAAGTTTCAATTTAAGGCTTAAGAAACAAGTAAGAACCAATACCGAAAAGTATCGACCCAGATTACTTAAACGTTCTTAAGGCTCGGTTTTTGGATGGGAATGGGACCTCGACCTGCTATCGAAATACGACAGAAACCTCGGTATATAGAAGTGATCCAAGAATAGGTTGACGCTACTAGCTCACTAGATAAGCCAATGAATCCTTAAAATGAAATTGGAGAAAGTCTCTTACAATTTCGACAGAGTTTAGATATTTCATTCAAAAAAATTCCCCTTTTACAATGAAAAATAACAAATATTTATAGCCTTGCTTACCCCACTAAGTTCAGCTTAGTAATTTTCATTAGAAAGCCAAAAGTCTTCCACAAAACATGCAGCAATTTCGGGCATTAGCTGTACATCAAAAATAAAATAATATGCCCAATCACGATCTTTTGTCCAAGCATAAAACATGGAAATATGACTTAATCATGATCTTTTGTTTTATTTGCTTGCACCAATCCAACAATTTTTGTTTCCCCTTATCGTCCTTCCACCATGCTTAATATGCTCAATCATGATCTTTTGTCCTAGCATAAAACATGGAAATATGGCTTAATCATGATCTTTTGTTTTATTTGCTTGCTCCTTGCTTGATTTGTTTATTCCATTTTTTTTAATCAAATTGTCCAACTTTTATTTATTTTTTTCAACTAAATAATTAGCTAAGGCCAAATGGCTATATGGTGCTCTTCATGAACGTGAGCTCGTAGGAGTATGCGACATGAGCTTGCAGTAGAATTCGAGCTAGCTTTAGTGTCGTCCCAAACTTGCTGAACTAAAACCCCAAATGCTTCTTTAAATTGTTTCACACGAGCTCTCGTAATCGGTCTTTGAGGAACACCATCGGGTCTCGACTCGAACTCGGCTCATGACGGGGCATGCCCGTATCATCCTCCCCCTCTTGAAAATGACTTGTCCTCAAGTCAGGGTCTGCATCAAACGGAGTTAAATCAGCCACATTAAAACTAGTGCTGATGTTATACTCACTGGGTAAGTTGAGTTTATATGAATTCTCATTAATTCGCTCGAGGACTTGGAAAGGTCCGTCTCCTCTCGGTGATAATTTATTTCATCGTCAAGCTGGAAATCTCTCTTTTCACAAATGCACCCAGACCCAGTCTCTGGGTTCAAACACAATTTGTTTCCTTCCTTTGTTGGCTCGCTGGGTGTATTGTTCGGTTCTCGCCTCGATATTCTCGCGCACCTTTCAATGCAGTTCCTTTATGTAGTCCGCCTTTTTTCTAGCATCAGAATGGATAAATTTATCTGAAGGCAATGGCAATAAATCAAGAGGAGTGAGAGGGTTAAACCCGTAAACAATCTCGAAAGGCGAAAATTTTGTTGTAGAATGAACAGCTCGGTTGTAAGCAAATTCGATGTGGGTAGACAGTCTTCTCATGTCTTGAGATTTTTTCGCACCAATGCTCGCAACAAGGTTGATAGGACTCGGTTCACCACCTCGGTTTGTCCATCCGTTTGAGGATGACAAGTGGTCGAAAATAGCAATTTCGTCCCTAACTTTCCCCACAGAGTTCGCCAAAAATGACTTTGAAATTTTACGTCCCGATCAGATACGATCGTCTTCGAAACTCCATGCAATCGTACGATTTCCCTAAAAAACAAGTTTGCAATATGCACAGCATTGTCAGTTTTAGAACAAGGGATAAAATGGGATATTTTAGAAAAAACGATCAACTACAATGAAAATCGAGTCCTTCCCAGTTTTTGATCTCGATATTCCAAGGATGAAATCCATGGAGATGTCGGTCCACGGAGTGTTCGGAATAGGAAGGGGCGTATATAAACCATGAGGCTGGACCCGTGATTTTGCTCGTTTGCAAGCTATGCAACGTTCGCAGATCTGTTCGACATCCTTTCTCATTCCCAGCCAAAAGAAGTGTTCTTGTAGAGTTAACATCGTTTTGTCTCGTTTGAAATGACCCATAAGGCCACCACTATGTGCCTCTAGCACGAGCAACTCTCGAATAGAGCCGTGCGGTATACATAGTTTGCTTTCTTTGAAGAGAAATCCTTCATACCTATAAAACTTATCGAAAGCACCATTTTCGCAAGCATTATATATATTCCCAAAGTCAACATCATCAACATACAAATCCTTTATATGATGGAACCCAAGCAGTTTAGAGTCAAGAAAAGTCAATAGAGTATACCTTCGCGATAACGCATCAGCTACTACATTTTCTTTACCCTTCTTATACTTGATTACATACGAAAATGATTCTAAATACTCGATCCATTCTGCATGCCATTTGTTGAGTTTATGCTGACCTTTGATGTACTTGAGCGCTTCGTGATCCGAATGAATAATGAACTCTTTCGGCCTCAAGTAGTGTTGCCACGTTTCAAGCGATCTTATGAGAGCGTACATCTCCTTGTCATACATGGGGTAATTAAGAACAGCTCCATTCAATTTTTTGTTGAAGTACGCCACTGGCTTTCCATTCTGTTTAGTACGGCTCCGATCCCTATACCTGAAGTATCACACTCAATTTCAAATGTTTTAGTAAAATCAGGAAGGGATAACAATGGAGCTTTAACAAGACACTCTTTGATTGCATTAAAAGATCGTTCTTGCTCATCGGACCAATGAAAAGTTGAATTCTTCTTGATCACACTTGTTAAAGGAGCAGCTATGGTGCTGAAATTGGGCACGAATCGACAGTAGAAACTAGCCAATCCATGGAAACTTCTTACTTGGCTAATAGTAGTAGGACGGGACCATTCTTGGATGGCTCGAACCTTCTCTTGATCTACCTCCAAGCCATTTGTACTCACGACATAACCTAAAAAGACAACATTGTCAGTGCAAAAAGAATATTTCTTGAGATTAGCATACAATACCTCTTTCCGTAATGTTTCTAAGATCGCACGTAGATGTTGTACATGTTCCTCCAAAGATTTACTGTACACTAAGATATCATCAAAATAAACAACACATGATTTTCCGATAAAAGCTTGTAAAACATGATTCATAAGACGCATGAAAGTACTTGGAGTGTTTGTAAGCCCGAATGGCATTACAAACCATTCGTACAAACCTAGCTTTGTTTTAAAAGTCATTTTCCACTCGTCGCCCTCGCGCACTCATATTTGGTGGTATCCACTTTTGAGGTCAATCTTGGTAAAGATTCTCGATCCACTTAACTCGTCAAGCATGTCGTTGAGTCAGGGTATCGGGTGTCGATACTTAACAGTTATCTTGTTGATGGCGCCACAATTGACACACATGCACCACGAGCCATCTTTTTTCGGTACAAGTAACACCGGTACTGCGCACGAACTAAGGCTCTCTCAAATATATCTTTTTTCGAGTAATTCAGTAATTTGCTTTTGGAGCTCTTTTGTTTCATCGGGATTGCTCCAGTATGCAAGTCAATTAGGTAAGGTAGCTCCGGGCACCAAGTCAATTTGGTGTTCAATGCCTCGAACGGGTGGCAACCGACTTGGGATCTCCTCTGGAAATATGTCTTCAAATTCCTAAATAAAGACAGCACAGACAAAGGAAGATTATCGGGTAAATCGTTAGTGTTCAAAAACGCTTCTTTGTACATAAAAAAATACATCAGATGTCTCATACACAAAGCTTTCTGAATACCACTTGCTTTTGCAAAAACACTCATTTTTCCACTCTCTTTTTCATCTTCATCTTTTTCTTTCTTTTGTTTTCTCTCATTTGTTTTTGCACTCGTATCCTTATCTCGCTCATTTTTCTTAACTTTCTCTTTTGTATTCTTTTCTTTTTCTTTTGATTGATCAATGGAAATCCTGAGTTTTTGCTGATCATCAAAGACTTACTTAGGCGTTAAGGGGCAAGTGTTACATTCCTTCCAAGATGCTTAAAGGAATACCGATTAGTGTAGCCATCGTGTATCACTCGACGATCGTATTGCCATAGACGTCCTAAAAGTAAGTGGCCCGCATGCATCGGTACTACGTCGTATAGCACTTCATCGGAGTATTTTTCGATGCTGAAGGATACTAAGACTTGCTTAGTAACTTTGAGTTCTCCACCGTCGTTAAGCCACTAAAGCTTATACGGAGTCGGATGCTTTGTCGTTGTCAATCCTAGCTTTTCCACCATGAGGGTACTAGCTACGTTCGTGCAACTCCCTCCGTCAATGATAAGACTACAAACTTTGCCTTCCACCTGACATCTCGAATGAAAGATATTTTCTCGTTGCTCCTCACTTCCTACACTTTGAAGATTGAGGCTTCACTTCACGACAAGCAACTCACCTTCAACAGGTTGTTCTATGTCCTCATCGGCCTCAGAATTGGATTCGAATTCAATTTCTTCTTCGTCTTCGGTTTCAATCTCACCGTTAGCCCGCATCACCAAAGTTCGTCTAGTCGGGCATTGGCTTGCGATGTGTCCTCGGCCAAGGCACTTGAAGCATTTGATGTCTCTCGATCTAGCATTAGAACTTTCTGGAGCCTTGCCTTTGCTTGTTTCGGCCAAAGGCTTGTTCGTCTTAGGGGTGAAAGTGGAGTCTTTCGGCTTGTTTACGGGGAACCCCTTGCTGGTACTTTGGCCCCACTTCGAGGGTTTAGTATTGGAATAACTCTGGGATGCTCCCTTTTGCTTCAATTGCTTTTCGACTTTAATGGCCATATGGACCATATCTTCCATTTCGACATAATGTTGTAGTTCCATAACATTTGCTATCTTCCGGTTGAGTCTGGCTAGGAATCGAGCTATGGTAGCTTCTCGTTCTTCTTGGATATCGACTCAGATCATCGCGACCTCCATTTCTTTGTAATAGTCTTTGACACTTTTCGTCCCTTGTGTAAGATGTTGGAGTTTTTGATGTAACTCCCGATGGTAGTAAGAGGGAATGAATCGTCGTCTCATGGCCGCTTTCATCTCGGTCCAAGTAGTGATTGGACGTTCGCCATTGCGCCGTCAACTTGTAGTCAACTGATCCCACCAGTTCATGGCATAGTCGAAAAACTCTATGACGGCTAGTTTGACCTTCTTGTTCTCGGAGTAATTATGACAGTCGAACACAAGTTCAATCTTCTTTTCCCATTCCAAATAGTTTTCAGGATCTGACTTGCCTTGGAAAGGAGGAATGGTCAACTTGATGTTCTTGAGATCATTATTTTCCCACCTCCGATCTCTTCGATCACGTGCTCGTAGACCTCTTCTTCATTCATTTTGATCAGAAACTTGATTGCTATCAGTTTTACTTGGTTCGTATATGTCGTTGTCATGTAGCCAAGGTCATTCTTGTCCACTTCTCAGAATGGGAGGAGGGTTTGCTTGTTGTCCTTGTTGATCTCTTTGGTCCAAACGTTCAGTGATAGAATTGAGCAAACGTGTGACTTCTCGTAATGCAATTTGCATTTGTAAATTAGAACCTCTACCTCCGGGAACATTCCTTTGTGGTTGCAATCCTCTTCCACCACCAGCGGCATTTGACGCTTCGTCGCTCACTACTCGTCGTTCGGGACTTCTAGACATATTGAACAAAATTTAAAGAAAACTCACCACAAACCTCACTTGACCACTCTCAAAGAAAAATAAATATTGAACACTCATGCCCGTTTTTCACTCTAGGTTCGGCTTGTACCTCCCCTCAAATGGTCTTACACTCTTGTGCCTTTTTCCTCCACACTTTCTCGTATTTCGTTGTTCGAATTCGCCAAGGCCTATTAGGGCTTAGGGGATCGGTCACAAATAGGTTTTCAAGGGTTGTAACATACTAGGTGTTGGGTAGGCTGAAAGAAGAAAGTTTATAGTAGAAGAAGGAATATCGAATTCGATTGAACCTTTTTTTTATTATTCATGATTTTTTTTTAATTTTGATTTTTTAATACGAATTTCCCTTTTTTTATGAAATTTTTTATTACGAATTTTCCTTTTTATTACAAATTTTTTTAATACGAATTTTCCTTTTTTTGTTTTTTTATATACGATATTTTTTTACTTAACTTCGGATCTTCACTGAATAGCTTCGGATTAGTCGTCAGAGCTTTGTAATTCTCAGTTTAACTAGCTCTGATACCAGATGATACGGTCCCGGTCTCAAGATGAAATCGAGATGTATGCTTAGTTGCTCGATCGAAAATAGAAGAAGTATAATTTTAAGGAAGAACGTATGAAGTTTGTTTAATTTGAAGTACGGGTGGTTCGGGATTAACTCGGGTTTAGAAGAAGGAAAGTTTCAATTTAAGGCTTAAGAAACAAGTAAGAACCAATATCGAAAAGTATCGACCTAGATTACTTAAACGTTCTTAAGGCTCAATTTTTGGATGGGAATGGGACCTCGACCCGCTATCAAAATAAGACAAGAACCTCGGTATATAGAAGGTGATCCAAGAATAGGTTGATGCCACTAGCTCACTAGATAAGCCAACGAATCCTTAAAACGAAATTGGAGGAAGTCTCTTACAATTTCGACAGAGTTTAGATATTTCATTCAAAAAAATTCCCCTTTTACAATGAAAAATAACAAATATTTATAGCCTTGCTTACCCCTCCTAAGTTCAGCTTAGTAATTTTCATTAGAAAGCCGAAAGTCTTCCACAAAACATGCAGCAATTTTGGGCATTAGCCGTCCATCAAAAATAAAATAATATGCCCAATCATGATCTTTTGTCCAAGCATAAAACATGGAAATATGACTTAATCATGATCTTTTGTTTTATTTGCTTGCACTTATCCAACAAATTTTGTCTCCCCTTGTTGTCCTTCCACCATGCTTAATATGCCCAATCATGATCTTTTGTCCAAGCATGAAACATGGAAATATGACTTAATCATGATCTTTTGTTTTACTTGCTTGCTCCTTGCTTGATTTGTTTATTCCATTTTTTAATCAATTTGTCCAACTTTTATTTATTTTTTTCAACTAAATAATTAGCTAAAGCCGAATGGCCATATGGTGCTCTTCATGAACGTGAGCTCGTAGGAGTATGCGACATGAGCTTGCAGTAGAATTCGAGCTAGATTTAGTGTCGTCCCAAGCTTGCCAAACTAAAACCCCAAATGCTTCTTTAAATTGTTTCGCACGAGCTCTCGTAATCAGTCCTTGAGGTAACACCATCGGGTCTCGACTCGAACTCGGCTCATGACGGGGCATGCCCCTATCACAACCCAAATTAGTAGGATCATACTTAAAATATATATGTAATTTGATAAGTGCTAAAAGTAACATGTTTTAATTTTATTCTTAATATGTTTTTGGGTGATCATTTGATGTTAATTGTGAATTTTATACTCATAATCTTTTAAATTCATGTTTTGATGCTTAATGGAGCACTTGGGAGCAAAAGCAGCGAAAATCCAAAAATTATAGCAAGCTACAAAAACCATATGGGCTGACGCATTCCACACAATTGTGTGACCCACACGGGCATGTAGTAAGCCGTGCCATTTTCATGGGATTGCACACGAAACTTCGGAAAAAACATGGTTTTTAGGTTTTTGGGCATTCTAAGATGTAAATATGACAAAAATAACAAGATAAGAGAGAGTCGTCATAGAATATTCAAGAAAAAAACTCAAAAAGCAACATTGAAGCCGATTCTGAAGCAGATTTCTATCAAGATTGAAGATTTCTAGTGATTTTTTAGGAGATTATCATGAGTTTCTTTATTTCTTTCGATTATATTATCTCTAGGTATTTTTATTTTCAAGCATGGACTAATTTTCTAAATACCTAGGAAGATGAACCCTATGATGGATTCTATCATTTGATTTTTATTTTATGCAATAAATACTTAGTCTCTTATTCTCAATTATGTGTGCTTAATTCTTGTTTTAATATTTCTATATTATTAATCCATGTTTGATGTGTTTAAATTGGAGGTTGAATAGACCCTATTTGAGAGTACATCTTGCATAGTTGAGTAGAGTTGCATGCAATCCTAAAAATAAGACAACATAAATCTACTAGATTAAAGTCAAATCTGATAGGGGAATTCATAACACAAGTTAATGTGATAATAGGGGTTTTAATTAGAAAGAAAATTCAATTAATCAACCTAGATTCAGATGCTCTTATGCTTGAAAGAGATATTTACATAATTTAGGGATTTCTACGGATCAAAATGCTAGTAAGGAAATTGCGTAATTTAGATTGATAGTGATAGATGAAATCTAGGTGGATTCTTTCCTGAGTATTGTTTCACTTCTTGGTTGCTAATTGTTTATTTTCCTGATTTGTTCTTTGTCGTGTTCGTTAATTAATTAATTTTAGTTGTCAATCAATCACTCAAATTTATTAGTTAAATAATAGAAAGACAATAATTACTAGTACTTACGGTCCTCGTATATCATTTGCTCACCGTAGATATACTATTAATTTATAGGTGTACTTGTCTTAGTCAAATTTTTAGTTGATTCCGTGACACATCAGAAGATAAGATGACTAGAAAATAAAATAGGGATCAAGGAAAAATGATTGATCAGTGGGCGGCAACTATGGAAAGTAGTAATGGCGGCGGCACAAAGGAGAAAGAGAAAAGAAAGAAAAAGAAACAGATAGCAGAGAGAGAGGAGAAGTATGAGACGATAAGGAGAATAGAGGAGAGAAAGAAGAGGAAAAAAAAAACTTCTTCTTTTTTTGAATAATTTATTCAGATTTCTCAAGATTGGATCAAACTGAAATCTGACAACAGAGAGGGGGATGGGTGGCACAAGCTTTAATATGAAAAGAATTTGTGAGCAAAGGAAATCGAACTCGAATTTTAAGAATAACTTCACTAACTCTTTACCACTAAGCCAATTACTCATTCTTGCTATAACTTACAATTTCATAATTAAGAAATTTAGGTTGTGACACGAGAGGAGGTAATTTTTTGCGCCAAACATATCATGATGCAAACTTATGATTTTTTTTTTTAAATTTTCATTTAAGATATACTACCAAGCGTTAAACATGTCGATTAACTATTTTTTTCTTCATATTTGTAGTATATTCTGTGATGTTATTTTAAGTGTCACATAGAAGCATTGTCACTAATTGATAAATTTATTGTAAGGGAAATAATTTCAAATGAGTTGTATCTTAGTTTCTGAAAAGGTAATAAGAGATTAGTTGCCTAACATTGAATCAATGACTAGAACTAATTTAATAAAGGCATTGAAGTTATCATTGCATCAATAATTGAATCTATAAATTAAATGGAGATTTTATCTTTGACTAGAATTTTTCTCATCGATTCCCAAAACTTCTAATTATTGTTTTCTTCATTTAAAGTTTTCAATTTAAATTTAGTTTTTAATTTAATTTAGCTTTCGATCTTATAAAAAAACCTCCTCAATTGACTTCTCTAATTTTTGCTTAAGAAATAAAATTATCACTTATATATGTGGATATAATCCTACTTGTTTCTTTCTACTGATTCTATTTTCTTTCAAGTTGCTTTTATTTTTTAGGTCTCATCAACCTATCAAATTGCTTTTCTTTAAATTCAAAAGTTAATTGAACTGTTAAAATTTTAATGGTACTAATATAACAATTAACGTGATAGTTCACATATTATTCAACAAAATTAATAAAAATATTAAAAAGATCAATAAATCTAATAAAATTCATAATTTAAAAAAAAATCCACTTTAGAAATGATGTACATGTAAATTGTCATGCATGTTGCAATGTTAGAGTTGTTAAAATATCAACCATTCAATTAATTTTGTTGTCCAAAAAAAAAAATTATTTGTCTAAATTTTGAAATATGAGGACCAAAATGATCCAAAAACTAGGACCAAAGTGACAAAATAGAACATTAGGGGATAAATTTCTAATTATGGCTCTCTTATTTTTTAAAACAAAGATAAAATTATTTTAATATGGTGTGATTCAAATTTTTATAAATTATATAAATTATATTATGTTATTCTTTTATAAGAAAATTATTTTATATTATTAAATACTGTTAATATTAATTATATAAAGTTTTTTTAATATTTATTATGTTGGTTATTTAAAGTACAACGGAGAAAATAAAAGCTTTCTATGTTGGATATTGTAATTTGAAATAATTTTAATTATGTTTGAGTATATTATTAGTTGATTTTAGATATGGATAGTGATTTTGTATATTACATGTGTTTACATGTTTTAGAATAAGAATTGTGTTATATGTTTACATGTTTACTTATCCGTCAATCATCTAAATTTAAATATGATTTCTAAATAAAGTTTGACCTTGATGAATGTTGTAGCTAAAACGCCAAGCAAAGCAAAAAAAGAAAAAGGGTAAATCGTGGTAGGAGTGAGTTTCAATTAGAAATTATTTCTCTTTCTCCCCCTTCCAACATTCTGTCCTTGAGTTTTGGGTCTAATGAAGCAATCGAATACCCAAGTGTTAGATAATAATAGGAAAAGAAAGAGTCAAATGTACTAATACTAAAATAAAGTAAATTATACATAAACTATAGGCTTGGTGAATTATTTATTCATGAAAAGATCCTTTGTCAAGTCCATGCCTGCAATTCCACCTTCAGGATTGCCTCCACAATGCTTGATTAACCCTCAGACAA
This sequence comes from Gossypium bickii, assembly GCA_025503065.1. Taxonomy (NCBI): domain Eukaryota; kingdom Viridiplantae; phylum Streptophyta; class Magnoliopsida; order Malvales; family Malvaceae; genus Gossypium; species Gossypium bickii. Next base: position 127,002,417 of record CP106711.1, read on the forward strand.
TGCAGATAGAAACATAGTTTTGGGGCTGAAAAACTTCCCCACCATCCCTGAATTCAATATCTTTATGGCTTCATCAGATTTAAGGCAACAAGGTGGCTTGTATTGGGTGATGGAAGCTCCCTTTGATATATAGAAATCCATGAGTTCATCAAAGCTTCCACGTTTAACCACCCTTAGCTCTAAAGCTGAAATTGCACCACCTTTCCTAAGTGCTTTATATGTAAAACCAAAGGATTCTTCTACTATACAGCAGCATTCTTCCATTATCTTGGCATCAAGTTTTTGTAAATCATTGCTGCCTTTCATCTTCAGCTCCCAAAATAATACATATCGACCCGGTATCGACGAGGTGTCGGAATAGCTACTGTATGCAGTCAACATGATGCCAAATGGTTCGAGGATGAGTTCTGCATTCGTGATTGCTTTCGAAAGGTCTTCTTCAATTGTTTTTTCTGCATCTATACTCAAAACCACATTCTGTCGTTCTACAAATTGAAACTGTGGGGATTTATTATAGAATCCGGTCACCTTCAGAACATCCCCGACTCTGTACCCATATAGACCTGAAAAAGATGACTACAACACATTTAGGTGCGCAGAAGAGGAAGTCAATTTGAGACTTTTAACCGTTTCTTGATGGAACCGACGTATAGCTTTGATGCCGCGTTAAAGAAACCTACCTGCCAAAGTTGTTACAACAACTTCGTAATATTGACCAAGCTTCACATTCTCAAGATCGACTGGTTTGTCGATAGTCCTAGTTTCTTGAGCCTTTCCTCCACCATCTTTGTTCACAGGGAGAAATTCAAAGTAGGCCGTATTTGGGAGAAAGGTGTAAGAGACGTCAAAGGGCTTGCTTAGGGGTTGTAAATTGATCCCAAAACAAGCATCCGACGAAACATAACTTGGTGAAACTAAAGGGATCCCTCCATAAAATTCAAGTAATGAAATATATTGGCTCATGCTACCTGTACAGATAGAACTAATATACTTGATTTTAGGCCAAAGTTTCTTAATGACCCCTTCCCAAGATTTATCTTCACATATTTGTTGAATCAAATCAGCCAATTTGGGGTTTGGCCTTGTAAGGATCAATGACATGGCATTTTTGCAACCAGGGTCAATAATCCAGTCACTGAGGTAACCTGTTCTAATGTTACAACATAATTCTCTCCAATAATCTTCTAAGAACTTGGTGGCCCTTGCCAAAACCGATGCAAAGATCGAACTGAGCTGTACGACCTCGTCACGCTGTAGTAAACCGGTAAGCAATTGGCAGAACATACGTTGCTTGTTGTCCAAACATAAGATGGTCTCAATAGGACTTGTGCAAAACCTAGCCAGGTTACTTTTGAAGATATCGGTCTTGGAACAGAATGTTGAGTAGGGTGATGCCACTATTCCAGATGGAGTTTCTATTTCTGGTTTGCTAAAATATAGGGACAATGATTTGCCTTCGTCTGAGCCACTAAAACATCTGCCAAGAGAAAGGAAAAAATTAATTAGTTGCTTGTTTGATTATGTGTATCGTGATTGCGGATGTAATAGTTATTGCTGCGAATATTAAAGAAGAAAAAACACATGAAGTAAAGATCTTAGCATCGAATTACGACTGCTATTAATACTTCACTGTAATTACAGCTAATGAAAACTTACCTTTTCGTCACAATGTCAACCAGAAAAAGATAATACTTCCCTTTCTCAAAACTTTCAGCTGTGATAGGTATTAGCTTCTGCTGCCCCCCAGAAGTACCAGAGCTGTATCCAGAATTAATGGTTTACTTTTACAGGGAAAAAGGTTTAATTTTGAATTTCATCCCTCTACTTTACAAAAAAATCAGTTCCTCTATTTTAAATTTCCAGAATTTGATTATACATACCTGCGGATGAATTGGATGATGGGATCAGCAAAAAGGATCGACGAAGTCTCTCCATTGGCAATCCGATCTATGTAAGGCTAGGTATCCTCGTAAGTAACAATGGGAACATTTGTTTTGAAGTTTAGCTTGTCTGCTTGGCCACTGGGGAAGAATCTGCTTAGATATTCTGTTCCTGCATTTCTCCTTAGTATCTCCTCCAACATCTGTTCTTGTAGTTCATGAGCATTGTTGGTTAAATCTTCCAATATCTTCATGCCATTTTCGTATATTTCCTTTATTTCTATCTCCCCAGCCATCAGAGTTGTTGGCAGAGTGAGAAGAATGAAGAAGAAATTCGTGAGGAAACTCAAAAAAGAACACGAGAAGGATAGAACTTATTGCTTACTTGAAATTTTGGATTATATTAACCAAATTATATCATATATATTAATAAAGTGGTTCCCAATCATCTTTTCCCTACCCCATAAAATAGTTTTTTTTCTCCTATCAATATGGCACACAAGTACCCATAAAATAGTTTTTTACTCAAATGCACATGGCACACAAGTTCCACATGTTGTCCCCATGTTGATAACCGATAGCCTATTTAGCACCGGCAACAATGAAGAAATCGGAGAGGAAAACTTGAAGAAAAGGATTAAGTTAAAAAAAGAGAGTTGATTTTATGATTTTTTTTAAAGTTGTTTTACATATTTATAATTTTAAACAATATTTTTATAGTTTCAAAAAAATTAAATATATATTTTTTATTTTTAAAGATTTTCTTATATTTTTAAAATTTTTGATAATTTTTTTTTTCAAAATTAGCATTTAAAAAGTTGTAAAAGGACCAAATTAGATATTAACCCTTGATTTAATGTGCCAATAACTCTTTCGATAAGGCTGTAACAGGTGTTAACGGATAACTGACCAAAATGTTATAATTCGATTGCATTAGTGACAAAAATGTAATATTTCATTGTTTAATGGCGAAAAATAACCAAAGTTGAATGAATATTTTTGTAGTTTATCCTTTTCAAATACAACTTGAATTAGGTAATAAATATATTTTTATAAAATTGATATAAAAAAAAATGATGTTTGGTTGGAATGACAAAGCAAATTTGATGAAAATCATAGTCAATATGTACAACACCCCCAAAATATATAGGTTTAGTTGAAATAAATCATCAAGAAATGAGCTAGGCTTGATGGTTACGTAGTTGGTGCACCCCTTAGAAGTCTTAGGTTCTATACGTAGTTGGTGCACCCCTTAGAAGTCTTAGGTTCTATCTATATTTTTCTCATTTTCTTTCCTTTTTATTTTTAGCAGCCTAATAGAGGTGAGCAAAATCCGATTTTATTCAAAAAACTCGATAAAAAATTTAAATTTTGAATTAAATAGTTCAAGTTATTTGAGTTAATCAAGTTATTCAGATCAACTCGAATAAAAAATTATCCTAGGGAGATTTGTTAGCTTGTTAGTAGGAGTAAGAGTTGTTAGCTTGTTAATAGGAGTAGCAATTTGAATCTTTGTTGAGGTTGTTACTTGAGACTTGTATATAATGGCTGGATTGATAATGAATTAATTGATCCTTTCATTTCATCTGTTGTTCCATAATTCGATTAAGTCTTTGCTGCACCAACACTATTTTATATTTCTTACTCAAAGTTTTAACTATCATTTTAAAAATATATAAAATATTTACAAAGAATTGAATAATTTCATTTTGATTTTTAAGAAAAATAAAAATAAAATTTTTATATTTTAATAATCTATTTTTTAAAATTTTATTTAAAAAAACAATATACTATTTTTAAATATAAATTTTAAAAACAATAAAATAATAAAAATAATTCTTCATGTCTATTTTATATTTCTTACTCAAAGTTTGTAAACAATAAAAATAACTCTTCATGTTTATTTTATATTTCTTACTCAAAGTTTGCAACTATCATTTTAAAAATACAATATGTCTTACCATTATATACGACACTTATTAATAATATATAATTTTATACTGATACTTATATATTTAAATTTAAATAAAAATTTTAAAACATTTAATTTAAATTTATATCAAACTAAATTTAATCAATTCGAGATCCAAAAATTTTTATCCAAATTTGAGTTCTACAATATATAATATATGTCCCATTGCCATGGGAGAAATATTAAAAGAATATTTATGGATTATTACCTCTCAATCTTAATCCAACTTGAAATAAACTATGGTGCAAATTAATCATTGTATTTTGTACTGTTCTGAACAAATGTATATTATATTCTTTCAATGATTGCTTCTTACTGGGTCTTGCCTCCATCACTTGGCTAATGGCAATCAAGTAAGGTTACTAAAAAATATTAGTAAAAAAAGAGCCAGAGAACCCAGCCATCCCCAAATTATTAATTTGTATAAAAGATTAAATTAAAAGAATAAAAACTTCCTAAAATTAAAATAATAAACAAAGTCAACAGCTAACCAAACATTATCTGTAATTAGATATATTTAATTAAATAAAATTTAAGAAAAATATTGGTAAAAAATAAATATTATTAGCAATAATAATTAGAATTATATGAAAAAAAAATAGAGTATTAAAGTAATGGTTCTTCGGAAAGGCAATATCAAATCATATTCGAACAACAGTCGTACCGAAAAAAAAAGAGAAAATATTAATTTAATAATGATGAGGTAATATAATATTATGATATTAATTTTTTATTTTTTATAAGTTGTTTATACTATACAAGACAAGTAATTTTAAACTTTTTCTTTTGTTTATTCATTATTTGTTTTTTCAGGTAGAAAAGCATTTTATGGATTTATTTTGAAAAGAAAATCAAATTTTAATAATTATTTTTAATCATTATTATTAAATATAATCATTAATTTAACGCAAATATCTTTTGTATTTATTTTCTTTTATAGTTCCTAATTTGTATATCATTTTAATATTTTTATGTATTAATTCAGTTTTTTATTTTTATTATTTTTAGGGCAATGTACAAGAATAGTCACCCAACTACTCAGTTTGTTCTTTTTGGCTACTCAACTATTTTTTTAATTTAGTAACTCAACTTTTCAAAATTAAATATTTTAGTCACTATTGCCTTTAACTTAGTAATGAGAGTCTAATGTGGGCTTTTTTTTTGGACTAATAACAAATTTAGCCTTCCAATATTTACATATTCCATCAATATGATCTTAAATCTAAAAAATTCAACAAAATTTCCCCCAATATTTACAATTTGTTTCTATTTTAGTTCTAATCCTAAAAATTATAAAATATATTTAAAAATATTTAAAATAATTTTATATTTACTTTTTAAAATTTTTAAAATTTATATTTATTTTCTCTCATCAACCATTCTTTTTTTCTTATGACCTTACATGTGCAAAAAAACCTAGAAATTAGTGTTATTTTCTTGCTTCAATCTTTTTTTTTTGTTTAATCCCCTTTTTCTACATTGTTTATCTTAAATGCTTAATTAAAACCTAGAAAGAAACTCTAGATTAACAAATTTATAAACCAAGAAAAATGGTTGGATTGAGGATCCCAACTCTACCAAACCTTACTTTTTACTATAAAGATAATACCAGTTTCAAACTCTGGTGTTCTCTGTCTTTATCATTTTTAGCTCAAGCATTGGAGAGAGATTACAACTCAATGTCGTAGCATTTGATATTTCCAACTTTGTCAATTGAATGGAAGAAAGACCAAAGTGGAAGATACTATTGAAAGTCATTTAGGGTACACAAATCTTAAAAATATATTTATATTTACTTTTATTTTAAATTTTAAAAATTTTAAAATATTTTTATACTTAGGACTAAAATGATAAATCTTGTAAACATTGAGGAATAAATTTGTTGAAATTTTTAGATTTAAGATCAAATTTATAGAAAATATAAACATTGGAGGGCTAAATTTTTTATTAGGCCAATAAAATAAGGCCTAAATTAGACTTCTATTAAGCAACTAATGAAAGAGTGACTAAAATATTTAATTTTGAAAGTTAAGTGATTAAAACCAAAAAATTAATAGTTGGGCAACAGCAAAATAAAACAAACTAAATAGTTTGTGAGTATTCTTTTACTTCACTATTATTTTTAAAACTTTATTTTATCCTCACAATTAATTTTTTCAAAACTAATTGACTAATCCTCATTTAATTAGCATAAATATATATTTTTGAAATTATAAAAATATATTATTTAATGAATTAAAAATTATATAAAAATAACGTGCAATGCATGTGACATTAGAAATTAGTTACTACATTTCAACTCATAGGCATCTTCATTTAATTAATTAGATTGGCTTGATTTTTTTAATAATGTTGATTTTGTTATAAATAATATTTTATGATGGATATCCATAAGTGGCAAAGTTGTAATCTTCAATATAGTAACCTTCAATGGGATTAAAAGATTTTTATATTGTAATTAAGTCTCTATTTATTCTTTTTAACTTAAGGGATTGTATCCTATTGAGTGCATGAGTATTGTTGTTACACTACAGTAAAACAGACTTTTAGCGGCGTTTTTAGTGGCGTTTTAGAGAAAAACGCCGCAAATATTATACGTTAGCGGCGTTTGAAGGACACCGCCGCTAAAAAATGAGTAATAGCGGCGTTTATTTTAAAAACGCCGCTAAAAATGTTATATAGCGGCGTTTATCGCAAAAACGCCGCTAAAAGTCAGACCTTTAGCGGCACTTCGGCAAAAACGCCGCTAAAAGTCAGACCTTTAGCGGCGCTTCTGGGAAAACGCCGCTAAAAGTCCGACCTTTAGCGGCGCTTCTGGGAAAACGCCGCTAAAAGTCTGACCTTTAGCGGCGCTTCTTGAAAAACGCCGCTAAAAGTCTGACCTTTAGCGGCGCTTCGGAAAACGCCGCTAAAAGTTCGACCTTAAGTGGCGCTTACGAAAAACGCCGCTAAAATCTATTAAAACTATTTCAATTAAAATGCAAAAAACTATTTTGATTTCTAAATAGAACGGTGCCGTTTTGGTATCAATATAAAATAAAAATACTCGCGTTTTGTCCAGAAACGCCGCAAATAGCTGTTTTATTCCAAAATATAAACGGCGCCATTTTGGTATCAATACAAAAATTGGAAAAAAAACTCGGCATTAGTGTTTATAATTTAGTGGTTCAAGTATTGTCTAATGTTTAGGGTTTATAAGTTTATAAGGTTATGAGTTTAGTGTTTACAGTTCATAATTTAAGGTTTAATGTTTATAGTCCATGATTTAGGGTTTAGGGGTTATTCATTGGGGATTAGGGTTTAAAGGATACATTTTTAAGGTTTATGGGTTTAGGTGTTGTGGGTTTAAGGGTTAAGAGGATAAAGGTTAGGGTTTAGAGTTTTAAGTCTTGTGATTCTAAAGTTTAGGGTTTTAATATTTAGGGGTTAGTGTTTATGGTTTAAGATTTGAAGTTTAGGGTTTTAAGGTTTAGAGTTTAGTGATTTAGGGCCGATGGTCAAGGGTTTATGGTTTAAGGTTTATCCGAGTGTTTATTTATTTAAAATAGGCTCGTCTTTAACCTTAATTTATATATTAAATAATTTATTATATAATTGTAAAATAGACAATATAATTTTTAATATTAAAATATTTTTATTATTATATACTTTGGGGTTTGGGGTTATATGTTAGAGATTAGGGTTTAAAAGTTTAAAGTTGGGGTTATGTATTGTGTGGTTTGTGGTTAATTAAGTATTTAAATTTATATATTAAATAAATTATTATATAATCGTAAAAGCGATATTATAGTATTTTAAACCTTTTTTATATAAATATTGTTACATAAAAATTTTATAAAAAAATATGTCATGTATCTAATTCTTTTAAATATTAGTCACAATTTCCAAAATTATTTATTTAAAATTGATATGAATTATGTAATAATTAAATATAAAATTGTAATAAAAGTACTCAAGCACTCTTTCATTGATCTCTTCTTATAATTATTACTTAACTTCGTACTAACTAAAATGTAAGTTTTTTAATTATATATTTAAATTATTTAGAGAAAATTAATAACACATAGAAAAATTTGAAACAAATTATAACATAGAAAAACTATGTTAAAATGGAAAAAATTAAAATAATTTAAAATTAAAATACTATGATTTAAAATATTATGATTTAAAATAATTTTAAAGATTTATGGGTGTATGATTTAAAGATTTTAAATTTATATATATAATAACACAATTATTGATATATTAATATCATTTTTTATTTATATATTGCATACATAAAATTTATAATTATTCAATATAAAAATATATTGATGTATTTATATTTTAAAATAATGTGTATGCATGATTAAATCAAAATTAAAGTTTCAACTATACATTTAAACCACAATTAGAATTTCACATCTAGAATTACACATTTAACCAAAATTCATATATAATTCTGAGATGTAGATGTATACATATAATTAAATGCCATTTATATAAAAATCTAAACAACTAATGCAGATTATACTTCAAAAAATAATGTTGATTTAAAAAGAAAGAAAAAAGAAATTCGTAAAAGAGTTGGTAATGGTAATTAAATTTTTAAAATTTAATAATAAAAATTAAAAATTAAAATCTTAAAAACTTAAAAATTTAATATTTAATATTTTTGTTAAAAGTTCAATACTCAAAATATTAAAAATAAAAATTAAAAAAAAAAGATAATCTCAACACAAAAATTTTGAAAAAAAAAATATAGTGGCGTTTTTATAAAAAACGCCACAAAACATGGAGCTATAGTGGCGTTTTTGTAAAAAACGCCACAAAAATTGCAAAATTGTATACACAAAAGCAGTGCCGTTTATTCTCGCTAAAAATTAAATCCACTATCCTATAACCCCGATTTGTTTTCCCCAAACTCAAACTCAAAATTTCCCAAATTTTCCCTATCGTTTCCCATCTGTTTCCCTCCCCAAACTCAAAAATCCTTAATCCCAAATTTTTTCTATTTCTTCAAATATTTTCGTCTAGGATCCTTAATATTGATCTTCCAATGCTTATCTTTCAACCCAATTTCTTTAGCTTTCTTCCTATCTGCATCCAATTGCACTTTTCTTTTCTTCGTTAACCCACAAAACCTCTCGCAATTTTTCATCCATGGCGTTGTGAAATTTCCACCATCTTCTATGAGCTACATCACTAGCAAAGATATGGTGATCCTCTCTGAGTTCGATTCATGGTCATAATCCCTATAACAAAGCCATGGCTTTAACCCCAAGTAATGAATGGAATAAAGCTTGGGTGGCTCACGCCCGCAAAGAGTTGGTTCTTCATCTTTGTTTCCGCCGTGGTGTTAGACCAAAAGTTCTTAAGAAAATTCACTCTCCTCGGCAACCGGTGCCACCATACGAACACTTCGTTAAGGTAACCTTGATCACCACCATTATACGAAATGATTTCGTCACGTTTGTAGCTCACGTCACGTTTGTTTCTCTGTGCCAATTTTGATGACCCTTAATAATGACTATCGACTTGACTTTTTAATCGTAAGTTTTTAGCATTTCCTAGCAAAAGTGTCATCAGTTGGTTTATGTCTTTGATTTATTTGATAAAATGTCTCAGAGAGAAGTAGACTGCTGCTTTCTATCTTCTTCTTGCATGAAAGTTAAACCTGTTATTTTCTATAAATTGATTAAATATGATTAACCCTTTTCTTCGTATAGAAATGCTTGATTGAGTCCTTGCCATGTTGCACCTTTTTTGTATGGTTCTTAAACGTAGAAGTTAGGTTTATATTCATTTGAACTCTCTTTAAGTCAGTTCAAGGTTTTCTTTTCGATTTATTAGGTTTCTAAAATCTACTAACATTGCAGTGTTCGATCCTTGTTAAATTTATTTTCAATCGTTTGTTTGAAGTGTAATCACCGAGAGCCGTATACTACCAGCCCAAGGTCACTTCCTACATGTTTAACTTCTATTATTTCTTTTAAGATGAAAATCTCTTACCACCTTCGTTCATCATTCCTATAACAATAGCAAGAGATCTTCTTGAGTTTTGGATAAAATGTATTAGAAGACTCTATATTTGGGTTTTACGTGTGGCAAATTTCTGTGTGGTGGAAAATATAGAAAAATTGATGTCGAAGGCGGAGCTTTCAAAGAAATGTGCACGTCTCCCCACCGTGCATCCCAAAGACTTGTGGGTCGCGAGGCTCGATCGATGACGTGAACGCCGGGGAGGGTGAGACTTCTTCGTCTGTTGTGGTCATGTGGCAGTACCTATAGCTGATAGTTAGTTCTTGTTCTCAAATTCAATGTCAGTTCCATTCAATCTGAAAAAGAAAAAAAGAGAGAGAATGAAATCAAATCTTTAGGTTTATTTATTTAAATTTTCTCTCTTTCGCTCTCATTTTCTGCATCTTTGATCTATAAAATTCCATCATTTGTTGGAAAGTGCAATAGAGGAAAATTAAATCAAAGTTCTAATTCCTAATTTTATTTGAAAAATCATTTAAATTTCAGTTTCATTTTCTTATCTACTAACTATTTTGATCTATTCCTGTTTTAGATAAAAAGATTATTAGCAATAAATGATGACAATGAAGAACTGTGAAAGACTCACCAATTTAACATTAGCAGGTTTACTTTTATTTATTTATTTATTAATTAATTAATTATTGGTTCATTTTAGTTTATTATTTAAATTTGTTTTGTTTCGACCATTTTTTTTTGGACAATTTATGTTCACTTTCAGAATTTAGTTGAATAGGAGAATATAAGACTCGGTTAGCTACTTAGCTATATTGTCTGGGTTTTATTGTTAAAGAAAAGAAGGAAACTAAAGGGATAGAGAAGTGAATTGGGTTGAAATTTGATTTCCTTTCAACCTTGGTATCTAGAATTTGTAAATTTTGGTAGAAATGTGATAGCTTTGTTGTTTGATAGTATGAATGATCAATGCTTTCTTTATGAAATGATGGATTGTATTTGTAAAATTTAGAGCAATTACATTTAATTGGTCTCTAAATCATTATCAATTTCGAGGAAAAAAAAACTTAAAAGGAATGTAAATTTAGTCTTTGGTTGGTTGTTGCTTTGGACATAAAGCCTAATCAATTTGAAGAATTAAGAAGCAACAAAATGCATAAGTGTAGTTTTTTGTGACACAATTATGTTTAGAGTTTGTATTACTTTATAATCTTAACCTTCTTTTTAACTATGTATGATGTTTTATTTTCCTTTCTAGACATTCTTTTTCTTTTTAGCAACTTTTTACCAACATAAAAGTAATCAGCAAAACAAACAATCAAATGGATACTCAGCAAATAATTTAAATTGTGGCTGCCGACTTGGTTATGTTTAATACTTTCTCAGGTTAAATTAGATTTAATGAAGTTGCTGATACTCAGGTGACAAAGTGGATGTTGAATAAAGGCCAAGGAGCTACAATGGGAACATATGACACCTTTCTACTTGCATTTGATATGGATAACAGAGTGGATGAGGCTAGATCATTATGGAACATGGTAAGTATACCAAGAGCTTGAATTTGATTAAATATTCATGTGTTTTTCTTCAATAGTTTCAATTATGAAGTAGACTTGTTCATTATTCGAGTGTAGTCGTATCTCTTACCCAGGCAAGCTTGAGTTTATGGGCTGGATGCCCGATTTAAATAAAAAAATATTTTTATTTTTAAATAATATTGTTGGTCGATTTGGATTGGCTCAAATTATCCAGTAAAATCTTAGATTTTCTTTATTTTTATATTTTCATAAGTTGAATTTTAGCTTAACAGGAGTTGAAATGATTAAATTCAAACTTTAAACTACTAAATTGCATAAACCAATTGTCTTAAAATTTTGGGCTCATAAAAAAATGGAATTGTTAATGAGAACCAATTTGCATCAAACTTGAGTGTACACAGCTGTACATCATTGGATACCATAAGATGTTCTTATAACTTGCATTCCTTTTATTTTGATGTTATAAAGAAACTATGGTCTTTTAAGAAGAAGTTCTTTTGAAGACAGCCAATTTGGAAATGTTAATATGAACAATTGCTGTGATATTTTAAGCTGGAAAACAACTCAAATTTTTAAAATTTTGTACTTTATTTTAAAAATCTGTTTTTCTCTCATTTTCCAGCTTCTTCATCATGGCATGCATGTGTAGCATTAAAATATTTTGAGAAAATTAGGTTTATTGTATTTTTTTCTAGGTTCTTTGCATCTTTGACTCAGATTGATGATTGAAGAACCCAAACCTATTCCTACCATCCCTTGGATATGATAAAGATGAAACTTAATTTAGTAAAACTTCCTGCAAATTTATTTACAATAATTTGGAGGACATCTCTTCTTTTGGTTAATATTTTACAGTTTTACATTTTTGATTAATATTTTATATATTAATAAACTAAAAAGATTTATATATTTACTTTTAAGTATATTTGGTTAGCTGGAATAAAAAATCTAAAAATATAATTGTAGGTGGCCTTCAGGCAATTCATTGGTTCGGTGAGCAAGGTGAACTATTTGACCATACGCAAAATTTGACTTCCATAAATACATCAAAAGATCCATGGAAGACGATTTCAAAGTCGTCGTCGGTATCAGGTCTGTTTAAAACCACTTTAAATTTAAATTAGCTTTATATTGCTACTCTGAAATTTATTGGTTGTTGGTTTTTGGGATGTTGCAGCACACTTCTGTGGGCATTTGCTATCATCTTCTTGCTTCTAAACGTTTACAATTTGTAATTCTACCCGGATTAGCATATCATAAATTAATAAATGGAGTATTTATAACATAATATACGTGGTGCATGCAGAATGACAAACTCTCACCTGGTTGTCTTTAGTCCCACTGACTGTAAGCCACCCACATCCTTAATTAAACTTTATGTTATGGATTGAGAAATAAAAGTAGAAATATTTGGTGAATTGTTATGCATCTCCCTTTTCCTTGGCATGTAGCAAATTGTTAGTCAACTCTTCCACAAGTTCAGTTGCATATGGTTTTTTTAATTGTGAAGGAGGATCATAAGTTCTATAAAATCTTCATTCAATGCTATAATATGTGAGATCTTATTTTATGTTCTATTTATTTCAAGACTTGTTAGAATAAATCTTCCTCCCCGGGCATTAGGGACTGAAAGTAAAGCAGTAGAGTTTTGTACTTAAATTATAAAATTTTCCTCATAAATTGGAAAAGACCGAGAAATAATAGTATTGTGTGTTTTAATTGTTTTTACTGAGAAGAAGATTTCGACATCTAATCCTTATCCTTCGTTTAGGTAGTTCCATTCCATTGGTGGTTAAACATTTGATTTTGCATCAATAAACATTTTAGACTTATGTTTGGTCTCACTATGGATAATGGCATATGCATATGATATAAGACTAACATGTTTGTATAGAATATGACTAACATGCTAAAACTTAATGTTCATGCATTCCGTCATTCAAAGAAAAATTGTCCCACGAGCACCTTTGATCTTTATTTTCATTGTTACAATTCTCTTAGTATTATCTACTCTCTGATGTAGGAGCCAATGATTAACACATACGCCAACTTTAGAAATGATGTTCTTCCCCGTATTAAAAGACTTGGGTACAATCTTTGTTCGGATCATGGCTATTCAAGAGCACTCATATTATGCTAGCTTGTATTACGTCCATCGAATGTGCTTGTTATTAGGAGCATTTTTATAATTTTAGGCAAATCTCACATGCTTGTTATTAGATGGAATTATAGAAATATGTATTCTTCTAAAATTTTCATTTTAATGTCTTGAAATTAAATTATACATTTTTAAATTAGATTTTTGGTGTTTTTATAATATATAATTTTTTTTTATTTTTATTGACTTTTAGCGGCGTTTTTAAAAGCGTCGCTAAAAGTATAATAAATTTTTTTTATTTTTCATTACTTTTAGTGGCGTTTTTAAAAAAAAGCGCCGCTAAAAGAATAATAATTTTTTTTTATTTTTCATAACTTTTAGCGGCGTTTTTAGGAAAAGCGCCGCTAAAAGTGGCCACCTGTAGCGGCGTTTGTGTGAGAAGCGCCGCTAAAGACCAGGACTTTTAGCGGCGCTTTTTCAACATAAACGCCGCAAAATTTTGCGGCGGGTGTAGTAGCGGCGTTTTTTTGTGGCGCTTACAAAAGCGCCGCAAACACTTTTAGTGGCGCTTATAAACGCCGCTAAAGGCCAAAAAAAACGCCGCTAAAAGTCTGTTTTGCTGTAGTGTTAATATAAGAAGATGTGGGTTCAAGTGCATTATCCTCTTATTTATGGGTTGGGAAGAGGCTATTAGTAGTTCTAAGTATTATTTTAAAAAGAGCCATCCGAACCTATAATGGGTTTGGAAGGGACTGTTAGTAGTTCTAAGCATTTTTTTTAGTTAGTATTGATATTTATCTTCCCTTTTATTATTTCATAAAATATTTAATTATTTATTATTAAATAATATTGACAATCGGTACATAAACTACTTGCCTTATTAAATAGGCACTAAAAGACCCTTTTATTCCTTTAAGTTTTGATCCATTTCGATTGTCGAAATAGTTTGAGTCTAATGTAGCCATCGGATAAAAAGAAAAACTCAAACGCATTACTAATATTAAGAGAGAGTAAATAATATATAATGGCATAAATTTAGAAACTGTAGGTTTGGTGAATTATCTTTTCATGAAAAGATCCTTTGTCAAGTCCATGCATGCAATTTCACTCGTAGGATTACCTCCACAATGTTTGATTAATCCTCAAACAATGCAAATTTTAAGACATAGTTTTGGGGTGAAAAACTTCCCCACCATCCACGAATTCAATATATTTATGGCTTCCTCAGATTTAAGGCAACAAGGTGGCTTGTATTGGGAAATGGGAGCTCCCTTTGATGTATAGAAATCCACGAGTTCATCAAAGCTTCCATGTTTAACCACCCTTAGCTCTAAAGGTGAAATTGCACCATCTTTCCTAAGTAATTTATACGTAAAATCAAAGGATTCTTCCACTATAAAAGCAAGACATTGTTCCATTACCCGGCATCAAGTTTTGGTAAATCATTGCTGCCTTTCATCTTCAGCTCCCAAAATAATACATATCGACCGGTGTCGACGAGGTGTCGGAATAGCTACTTTATGCGATCAACATGATGCCAAATGGTTCGAGGATGAGTTTTGCATTCGTGATTGCTTTCGAAAGGTCTTCTTGGTTGTTTTGTCTCGCATCTATACTCAAAACCACATTCTCGTCGTTCTACAAATTGAAGCTCGTGGAGATTTATTATAGAATCCGGTCACCTTCGTAACATCCCCGACTGCACCGATATAGACTGAAAAGATGATTACAACACAT
Source organism: Gossypium bickii (assembly GCA_025503065.1). Taxonomy (NCBI): domain Eukaryota; kingdom Viridiplantae; phylum Streptophyta; class Magnoliopsida; order Malvales; family Malvaceae; genus Gossypium; species Gossypium bickii. Next base: position 127,017,615 of record CP106711.1, read on the forward strand.
TTAGTGCGCAGAAGAGGTAGTCAATGTGAGACTTTTAACCGTGTCTCTTGATGTAACCGACGTATAGCTTTGATGCCGAGTTAAAGAAGCCTACCCGCCAAAGTTGTGACAACAACTTCGTAGTATTGACCAAGCTTCACATTCTCAAGATCGACCGGTTTGTTTATAGTCCTAGTTTCTTGAGCCTTTCCTCCACCATCTTTGTTCACAGGAGAAATTCAAGTAGGCCGTATTTGGGAGAAAGATGTAAGAGACGTCAAAGGATTGCTTAGGGGCTTCAAATTGATCCCCAAAACAAGCTTCCCAAGAAACATAACTTGGTGAAACTAAAGGGATTCCTCCTCCATAAAGTTCAAGTAATGGAATATATTGGCTCATGCTACTGCAGATTAAACTAATATACTTGATTTTAGGCCAAAGTTTCTTAAAGACCCCTTCCCAAGATTTATCTTCACATATTTGTTGAATCAAATCAGCCAATTCGTGGTTTGGCTCGATGAAGGATTAATGACTATGGCATTTTTGCAACTGTGGTCAATAATCCAACCATCGAGGTAACACGTTTCTAATGTTACAACATAATTCTCTCCAATAATCTTCTAAGAACTTGATGGTCCTTTCCAAAACCGATGCAAAGATTGAACGAGCCGCACGACCTCGTCGCTACTGTAGTAAACCGGTAAACAATTGGCGAACATGCTTTGCTTGTTGTCCAAACATAAGATGGTCTCAATAGGACTTATGCAAAACTTAGCTGGGCTATTTTTGAAGGTATTGGTCTTGGAATAGAATGTTGAGTAGGGTGATGCCACTAATCCGGATGGAGTTTTGATATTTGGTTTGCTAAAATATAGGTAGAGTGATTTGCCTTCATCTAAGTCACTAAAACATCCGCCAAGAGAAAGGAAAAAAAAAAGAAGTATTTTGTTTGATTATGTGTATCGATGATTGCGGATATGATAGTAATTAATTGTCGCGAATATTGAAGAGGAAAAAACCCAAGAAGTAAAGATCTTAGCACCTAATTACGATCGCTATTGATACTTCAACGTAATTACGGATAATGAAATGTACTTACTTTTTCACCACAATGTCGTCACCGTAAGACGATGATACTTCCTTTCTCAAAACTTTTAATTTCACGCCCCGTAAGTATACCATTGTTGTATCCAAAATTAATGGTTTACTTTGAATGGGAAAAAGGTTTAATTTTGAATTTCATCCCTCTACCTTGAAAGAATATTGAATAGAAAATATTGAATGAATATTGAATTGAAAATGAATCTGTCTCTTTACAAGCCTTGATACAGATTATATAGACAACTATGCCTAACAGCCTAACAGATAATTTGTTAGCTCATAATAGAATTGCTAACCTCTATTTTATCACATGTGAATATACTATATAGTATAACATTCACCTAGCTTCTTCTAATGGTACAATCTGAAGAAGATGCCGAAAACGAGTAAACAGAGATACAGATAATGGCTTAGTGAGAATATCTGCAACCTGATCACTTGCCGGAACTTCACCTACATTCAACTCACCATTAGCCACCTTTTCACGAACAAAAAATAAATCAAGTTCAACATGCTTGAACTTGGAGTGCAGAACAGGATTAGCTGCAACAGCCATGGCACTAGTATTATCACACCATACAGTAGGAACATCAGTTGTGAGTTTTAATTCGGACAAAAGAGAAACAAGCCACGCAATATCACTAGTAGCTCCGGCTAAACTCCGATATTCAGCTTCAGCTGTGGATCGAGAAACAACTTGTTGTTTCTTGGAACACCACGAGATAGGACTATCCCCAAAATAGACACAATATCCTATTGTAGAGCGACGATCATCAAAATCAAGACCCCAATTCGCATCGCATAACCAACCAACGAGAGTCTATCCGACTGACGAAAAACCAGACCATGAGAAAGAGTGCTATGTAGGTATCTCAGAATACGTTTAAGAGCAGTCATATGTACTGTAGTGGGTGCATGCATGAACTAACATACCCGATTTACCGCATACAAAATGTCTGGTCGCGTTAAAACAATATATTGAAGAGCTCCAGCCAAACTTCGATACTCAGTTGGATCAGCAAGTCGTTCACCTTCATCTTTAGACAACATAGACGAGCTGATCATTGGTGTGTGAACAGGTTTCGCACTAGCCATAGAACAACGATCAAGAAGTTCTTTAATATATTTCTGCTGACTCAAATGAAGACTACCAGAAGCAAATTTGTTCACTTCTACTCCTAGAAAATAATGAAGTTCACCCAAATCTTTAAGAGCAAACTTGTCGTTAAGTTGATGAATAAAGCTATCAATTTCAGCAGATGAGTTCCCAGTGATAATAATGTCATCCACATAAACAAGAACATACAAAACGAGTTCATCAAGAGCTTTGACAAATAAAGAAGCATCAGACTTAGACACAGCAAACCCATTGTCAATCAGAAACTTTCTTAATTTGTCAAACCAGGCACGGGGAGCTTGTCGTAAACCAAAAAGAGCTTTAGTCAAACGACATACCATGGGAGCCATATCGAACGAACCCCGGGGGTTGCTCCATGAAAACTTCATCAGTTAAATCACCGTTCAAAAAGGCATTATTTACATCAACTTGCCTGAGTTGCCACCCACGAGAAACAGCAATGGATATAACAACACGTATAGTTACGGGTTTGACGACTGGACTAAACGTATCTGTGAAATCACATCCCAGTACCTGAGAATATCCTTTTGCAACTAACCGAGCCTTCCACCGATCAACAGACCCATCAGGATTCTTTTTTACTTTAAACAACCATTTGCAGCCAATAGCTTTGCGACCATACGGAAGAGGAACAAGATCCCAGGTAGAGTTGGCTAACAATGCATCAAACTCAACTTGAACTGTCTGTCGCCATTCAGAATGAGCAAGAGCCTCTTCAATCGAGCAAGGCTCAAATTCAGCTATGTCAACATACAACACCTTTGGCTTAAATATCCGTACTTTAGACCGAATAACCATGGAATGAGTGTTAACAGGCTCATCTACTCTCACAGATGATAACCTTTCCTAAGACCCATCAGCTGAGGAACTTGATACATTTCGCAAGATACTGATGTTCTCTGAAGATCCCCGATGATTAGTTGCTGGAGAACCCAAGACAGCAGATGGTATAGGACTAGTTGCGCTGGAAGTCTAGCGAGCATTTATAGAATCAACAGGGAGCACTTCAGAAGCTCCAGAACGTGCTGCACTACTTTAAGTACCAGTTGATCTGATAATGGGAACATATGTAGGAAAGCTCACAGATTGAGACTGCTGACTATTAGAAGAGCCAGAAGCAGAAAACAAAAACTTTTGTTCATCAAAAATCACATGACAAGACATAACAATCTTCCCATCCAGTAGTAAACAAAAATAACCTTTGTGCTGAGAGCTGTACCCAAGAAACGTAGAAGGTTGAGAGCGATAGTCAAGCTTGTGTCGAACAAACGATCGTAAGCAGGGAAAACAATAGTACCCAAATACTCGGAGATGCTCATACTCCGGTGGATGACCATACAGATGTTGAAACGGAGATTGATCACCCAAGATAGAGGTTGGTAGACGATTGATGAGATGCACAGCACTCCAGAAGGCATAACTCCAGTAGTCCATAGGCACATTAGCCTGAGCCAACAACGTAATTCCCGTTTCCACAATATGGCGATGTTTACGTTCAGCAACTCCATTTTGTTCAGAAGTATAAGGACAGGACAATCGGTGAAGAATACCATGTTTGGCTAAAATAGATGTAAAATTCTGAAATTCACCACCCCAATCACTTTGAAACTTTTTAATACATTTCCCAAACTGATTCTGCACCATCTGTCAAAACTGTAGAAAACACTCGAGAGCTTGAGACTTTCATTTAATCAAATAAATCCATGTGAAATGACTACACATATCAATAAAAGACACGTAGTAGAGATTCCCTTCAGATGAGACCGAGGCTGGTCCCCAGAGATTAGAGACTACAAGTTCAAAAAACTCATCATACTTGGAAAGAGATGGTGAAAACGGTAGTTTCTGTGATTTCCCTTGCTGACATGCTACACATATTTCATCAACACAAGTTTTATTGAATGGAACATGACATTTGCTAAGAACATTTTTTACTATAGTAAACGAAGGATGGCCTAATCTCCTGTGCCACAATGTAAGCATATTATTACTTGAGGTAGTGTCTTGAACAGATGCATTATGCACCACTGGAAAATCATCCGTCAAGTTGGTCGTAAAATAGTAGAGTCCATCACGAACTCGACCCCGCATCAGGATTTCCTGCGTCTGGATATCCTTAACCACACAAAAGGAGGGGTGAAATTCGAAAAACACTTTGTTTTCTGCTGCAAATTTAGACCAGAGAGCAAATTCTTGCAAATGCTAGGTATACACAGAACATTAGATAAGTGTAAGACTTTCTTCTCTATAGCAAACAACGAATTCCCAATAGATGCAATTTTGGTAGCGGCACCATTACCCATTTTAAGGAAAGAGTTACCTGTATACGGATTGGAGGAATTGAGAGCAGAGGCATTCTAACAAATGTGATGAGTGGCACCCGAGTCTGGGCACCAAGTCGCACCCTCTACAGGTGAATCATAAGCTGTGGCATCCGAATAGTTTGATGCATGTAAGTCAGAAACCTACGAAGGTAGCCCAACAAATTGAGAGGAATCATACGGAGAGGAATCAACAGGAAAAACACGAGCTCTCGGTTTTGTACTCCATGGAATATTAGAACCACCAATTTCTTGAGACGGATGAACAGTAGCATAATAGGCATTGGGTGTGGAAAAATTTTGCTCTTCCGAAACCCGTGTTGGAATCGGTCCACGAGGCCCAGAATTATGTCCAATTGCATATGTTCCATGAGTATCAAATTGTGAATTTTCTGCACCATGCATATGCGGCCCAAATTGCTCATAAATTGGAGCATTAAATGGAGCATTAGTGGGCCCACAAAATTGATGCCTTGCATCATTGGGAGGGCCACCAAATTCACGCCGTTCATAAGGGAAAAAGGGAGAGCCATGTGCAAATGACCTTGCACCATGCGGCCCACGTGTAAGGAGGGGCCCACTTGTGTCATGTGTGTCCAAAACATCCACCACCGGCCACCTTTCTTGGGAACCACACACTCCTTTTGAATTAAAACCATTTTGCTGACCAAAGTTCCCCCAATTTTGACCATTCCAATTTGCCCAATTTTGACCATTCCAACTTGCATTTTGAAAGTTCTCCCTTCCAGATTTCGCATCAACACCAGGCCAAGAACGTCAATCATCACGAGGCTGCTCTTCACGATGATAACGATAGAAACATCGTTGTGCAAAGTGACCAAACGACTACAGACTTGGCATTAAACGCGAGGGCGAAAACCGCGACCCTGCCCACGATTGAAGGATCGACCACTACAACCAGGAACCTCCGTCGCGTTAGATGGAGAGCGTTTAACCAGATTTACGGCAACAAAATCGTCCTGAGCAACACATTCTTGACACTGTTCAAACTCGAGCAAAGTATCCATAATACGTTGAATGGGCAAGGAGACCGAAGAAAGAGAGATCGACGAGATTAAGGCACCAAACTCTGGGGGAAGACTCGCCAGAAGCAGATCGATGCGATCATCCTCGGAAACAAAAGATCCTGAAGCCTCCAGTAAAGTACACAACCCCTGTATCTTATCAACAAGATCGGAGATCGAGAGAGTACCTTTTCGAAGCAAATGGAGTTCATGACGCAACCGGGACTGTTTGACGCGAGTATCAGCAGCGAAGAGCTTTGTGGCCGTCGCCCATACATCCGAGGCCATCTCAACGTGATGAAACAAAGGAAGACGTGAAGTATTAATAATGGACAGCAACCATGAGGTAAGTAAACTATTTTGTTGATTACAGGCTATCATGGCTAGATTAATAACACGAGATCCATCAGTAGTTTGAACAAATTTATCAGGAGCAACTACAGAACCATCAAGAAATCCTTCTAATCCATAACCGACAAGGATGAGGCGAACTTGCTTTTGCCATTGAAGAAATGTGGTGCCGTCCAATTTGACAACCTCATGACGAGGAAACGAGCTGACTACCCAATCACCGGAGAAGGAAGACTCAGGCGAATCAACACGAACAGGATCAGCGGTATGCGTGGTCATGATCGGTACACCAGGATTTGTTAACTAGGGACTGATACCATGACAGAATATTGAATAGAAAATATTGAATGAATATTGAATTGAAAATGAATCTGTCTCTTTACAAGCCTTGATACAGATTATATAGACAACTATGCCTAACAGCCTAACAGATAATTTGTTAGCTCATAACAGAATTGCTAACCTCTATTTTATCACATGTGAATATACTATATACTATAACATACTTTAGTAAAATCAGTTACTCTATTTTAATTTTCCAGAATTTGATTATATATACATTAGGATGAACTGGGTGATGGGATCAGCAAAAAGGATCGACGAGGTCTCTCCATTGGCAATCCGATCTATGTAAGGCTTGATATCTTCATAAGTAACAATGGGAACATTTGTTTTGAAACTTTGCTTGTCTGTTTGGCCACTGGAGAAGAATCTGGTTAGATATTCTGTTCCCGCATTTCTCTTTGGTATCTCCTCCAACATTTGTTCTTGTAGTTTATGAGCATTGTTGGTTAAATGTTCCAATATTTTCATGCCATTTTCATATATTTCCTTTATTTCTATATCACAATCCATCACAGTTGTTGGAAGAGTAAAAAGTGCAAAGAACAAATCGGAATGGAAAACTTGAAGAAAAAGGAGAAAAAATGTAGGAACAACCTTTTTTTTTTTTTTGGTTTTTTTTGGGGGGGGGATGTAAGACCAAATTAATTAGTTTTTGTCTGATGGTTACGGTTTTATCTTTTATATGCAACTTGAATGAAGTAACAAATGATAGTTGTTAAAGTGGTAAAACAAAGTCCCATGTTGGAATTTTATTATGTTTGTATTTTTCATTTTTTATATTAAAATTATAAAAAAATCAAAATTAATATAATTTATTTTATAAAATAATGGTATCTTAGTGAGTTTAAGTACTTAGGAGGTCCGATCGGATTAAATTTATTTTGCTATTGTTAAATGGATTAGTTTAATCCCTATATTATTAAAATAAATCAAATAAATTCTTTTATTAAAAAAAACCAAATAAATTCAAATTGTAATAGATTTATTATTTATTATTTATAAAAAAATATATTGAATCTTATTTGTTTTAATTGTAGTTCAATTCAAAATAAAAGATTTCATTGTAACAACCATAAAAATTTCAAAAATGTTAACTCGATTAAATAATAAATGACATTTTTTATACAATAAATGTTAACTCAGTTTCGGTTTGATATTATTTGATTCTTTTCAACAATACATAATCTAAGTTGATACATTTAATACTAGAGGGACTAATTTGATCAAGTCTCTATAATAAGATCCAAGTACATTTACTAATTGTTAATAACTAAAGTAATATCTGATAGACTGTGACACCAACATTAATAGTAACAATTTTTTTTTACTTAAATAATATCACAATTGCCTTTTTTTTTAACTGTCCGTCCATTTTAAAATTATATTAAAAATAGTTTTTAAATTTAAAATATTAAATTATATTATAAAAAAATTTAGTTTTTAAATTAAAATTAATTATAAGAGTTCAAAAAATTAAAATATAATTATTTAAAAATATAAAATATTTAAATTTTAATTTACATATCGCTTTTAAAATTGATATTTTTCAGTAAAACAAAAATAAAGTTACAAAAGTAATTCAACTCTCAAATTATTGGGTAATTTACCAAAAAATACCCTAAAATTACCAAATTTACGAAAAAGGGCCGGGTGAGACAAAAATTACGAAAAAGGGCGAATCCCAAAAACGCAGCGCCCACGTAGGCGCATTTTTTGGGGGATACGAACAAAAGCGCACCTGCTGACGACGCGATTTTGTCCACGCCATCCAAAACGCGCGCTTCGCGGACGCTGCGTTTGTCGACGTGGACAAAATCGCGCCAGCAGGCGCTTTGGTCCGTATCCCCCAAAAACGCGCCTATGTGGACGCGTTTTTGTCCTTCATTGTTCTGTTGAAGTTTTTGGCCCAATATTCTCTGGCAAAATAATTTTGAGGAGATGTTTCTGAACAAACAGTGGCCAAAAACAGCATGCGTACTGAAAAATGCTCCGCCGTGGACGCATTTTTTCTACCGAAATAATTTTGAGTAGACGTTTCTGAACAAACAGTGGCCAAAAACAGCGTGCGTACTGAAAAACGCTCCGCCGTGGACGCGTTTTTGCTACAGTAGTCTCCGGTGAAATAATTTTGAGTAGACGTTCAACAAAAACGATGGCCAAAAACGCTTCCAAGAGGTGCATCGTCAAGATGCGCATCAAAAACGCTCCCACGTGGACGCACTTTTGCTACAGTGGTGTCCGGTAAAATTAGGCTATAAATCAGTAAAATTTCATTCTCAGTTGGCAGAAAGGGAAATTGAGGCAAAGGGAAAAAAAATTGAAAATGAGTGAACGTATTAATGCTGTTATTTACTACGACGGTGAAGTTCGTGACACCGAAAATGGCGTTGTTTTCTTATCGGAGAACACAGCGCGACTGAGTTTTAATCGGAACATCGATTTGGTAGAACTTCGCAAAAGAATTAGACGTAAAATATTTGGAACAACGCCAATGAAAGTTCGGTGTATTAAGTATAGTATTGCGCTTCGGTTGATCTGGTGAGATATGAGTCATTCGACATCAAAGGTGCTCGGGGCTTTGAGGCAATGGTGGAGACTCATCTTGCCAGTGGATCACCCTATATGGAGGTATATGTAGAATTTTCATCTCTAAGTGATCTTGCTGCTGCGACCTCGACATGTACTGCCGTTCGAGGGGAATACACGACCCGAAGCCGACACTCTGTAAGTGGGAGGCCAAACACAGAAGTGCCCGTGTGCGGTCGTAGTATGGAAAACATAACCCCTGCACGACACTCGGTTGGTGGATGGGACATGCATATCCGTCAGTCGATGTCCGATGATAGAAATACGTATTGGGGGACGTCGTCGAGTTCTAGTGGTTGGCAATCCACATACGATTGGAATCTGTACGAAAGATGTTTAAGGAGGGATGATGTACTCACGACGACATCCACCGGCGAGGGGCCCTCGTTTGTTGCAGGTTATGGAGGGTCGAACGATGAATCCGATGTGGATCTACCTCAGGAGGCAGGGCCCGATGGTGCAGAAGTTGGATTATTTTCTGAACTGGAGCCTATTCTAATTGTACCTGAAGACGTTGAGGGCGGTTCAGACGAAGAAGAAGAAGATCCACTATTTAGGGTGTACTCGCCTCCAGCCCACATGCATAATGTCGATCTATCTCAAGATGATGCATTGGAGTTTCCTGAACTAACACACCGGACGCATGACCGTACAGATTCTTTGTTGGATTCCAACGAATTAGAAGTTGGTAACCAGTTTTCCAACAAGAATACTTTTCTTGGTGCATTGAAACAGTACAGCATTAAGAACGGGGTTAACTACAAGGTGGTTAAATCGAAGCTCGATAAGTTCGAGGTGAAGTGTGCAGTGCAAGATGGCACATGTCAATGAAAAATCATGGCGTCGTTGAAGAAAAGGACAGGGTTGTGGGAGATAAAAAAGTACAAAGGTCGACATATATGTCTTGCTTTTGAGACGGTACCAATATGTGTTCGGTGATTTGAATAATGATAATAATATGTAATGTTGCATTGTTTAACGACTTCGCTGATGGTGTAACACAAGATCATCCGAGGATGGATTGGACATGTTGGTCGACATAATAATCCCGATGTTGAAGGCCGATCCAAAGACTACGGTGCCGGCCTTAATTGGCAGTATTCGTAGCCAATTGGGGTACACGCCCTCTTACAGAAAGGCTTGGATAGCCAAGCAGAAGGCGTTAGAAAAGTTACACGGTGGGTGGGACACTTCATATAATGAAGTGTGGCAGTGGTGTCAGGTGCTGGAGAGATATGTCCGAGGCAGCATGACAGACCTTGAAATAGAACCTGCGTACTACAACGATCGTCTGCTCCGTGGATGCATAGTGTTCAAGCGTCTGTTCTGGACATTTAAGCAATGCCGAGATGCCTTTAAATACTGTAAGCCATTGGTACAAATTGACGGTACCTTTAAGTATGGTAGATATACGCATCGGCTATTGCTAGCTGTGGCACAAGATGGATGTGGGAGAATCCTTCCGATTGCATTCGCAATAACACCGGGGGAGTCAGCTGATGATTGGGACTTCTTCCTATCTAGGTTAAGGAGGCATTTTTGCCCTCAACCTGACATATGCGTTATATCGGATCGGGGCCCTGGAATACTTGCAGCAATAGAACGCTAGGGAAACATGTGGCATCACACACACCATCGATATTGCCTGAGGCATGCCGCATCCAGCTACTATGGGCAACATCGATCTAAAAGACAGAAACGACAAGTGATCGATATGGGTATGAAATATCTATTAATACTATAAATCTATTGAAAAATTTAATTTATTCGCAATTGAAGAGTGGTATGTAATATTCACTATCAACGTATATTGGCAGGGTATGAGATCAATAAAGACCGTTTCGAGGAGATCTTTGGCGCTTTTGTGCTCGAGATATAGAAGGCGCAAGCTACCTGTGCAATATTCCTTTCGAACGATGGACACAAGCATATGATGGCGGCTCACGATATGGGCATATGACCACAAACCTTCTTTGAATGCATAAATTACATTGCTCGAAAGGAACTCGTCATCCGCCGATTACATCGGTTGTGCGAGAGACATATTTTTGGTTAGCGGCACTATTTCCAAGAGAGAAAATGAGTTATAGAGGCGATAGAAGGAGGCCATGTATGGAACCCGAAGGTCTTGGAAGAAATCAACCATGGGAAGGCGCAGGCGAACACCATGCACACACGGTGTGTCACGATCGCAGCGACCTATGGTTTCGTGTCACGAGTTTGTGAGCCATCGAATGAAGGTATTGTTGGCGGCCATTATCGTGTACACTTGACAAATAGGACTGCGATCGTGGGAAATTTGATGCGCCGTTACCCATGCGCCCATGTACTTGCGGCTTGTCAGAATCTCCGTCTTGATCCAATGAGATATGTCGACGAAGTGTATAAATTAGAAAACATGTACAACGTGTGGAGACACATATTCCCACCAGTCCCAGATGAACGTAAGTGGCCCTTGGGATCGCTTGCACCGTCTAAGCTGTTGCCGGATTGACAATTGAGGCGCAAACCAAAAGGTCGGCCTTGCTCGTCTAGAATACGCAACAATATGGATATCCGAGAAACAAGCAACTAGAGTCGGCTGTGCGGATGGTGTAGGAACCCGGGGCATACATCTCGCTCGTGTCCAAGTCGGAATAGTTGACCGTGTTCTTAGGTGTTTTGTCTCATGGCGGCTATGTAATATCTATTTTTTCGGAGGAAAATGGTGAACTTTTGTACAATAACTTTTATTTTATTAAAATAATTAAAAAATTAAATGATAAGGAAAAAAGTTAAACTCAAATTTTATTAAATATATTAAAAATTAATTAAAAAACACCAATTCTATTTTGTCAAATTTTATTAAAATAATTAAAATAATTAAAAAATTAAATGATAAGGAAAAAAGTTAAACTGAAATTTTATTAAATATATTAAAAATTACTTAAAAAAACCAATTTTATTTTGTCAAATTTTATTAAAATAATTAAAATAATTAAAAAAATTAAATGATAAGGAAAAAAGTTAAACTGAAATTTTATTAAATATATTAAAAATTACTTAAAAAAAACCAATTCTATTTTGTCAAATTTTATTAAAATAATTAAACTAATTAAAAAATTAAATGATAAGGAAAAAGTTAAACTGAAATTTTATTAAATATATTAAAAATTACTTAAAAAAAACCAATTCTATTTTGTCAAATTTTATTAAAATAATTAAACTAATTAAAAAAATTAAATGATAAGGAAAAAAGTTAAACTCAAATTTTATTAAATATATTAAAAATTACTTAAAAAAAACCAATTCTATTTTGTCAAATTTTATTAAAATAATTAAACTAATTAAAAAAAATTAAATGATAAGGAAAAAAGTTAAACTCAAATTTTATTAAATATATTAAAAATTAATTACAAAAGAAAACTTAATTAAAAAATTTTAGTGCTGATGCCGGTGGGAACCAGTGCCACACGAGGGCTGGGCCGATTCTGTACGCTGGATTCCTCCTTCTTCTGGCTTCCGACGGGGGTTGTGGAACCTCGGGCGCGGAATCAGATTCCTCCGGCAGTGGGTCTGGTTCTGGATGTTGCGATGGTGACCCACTCTGATAAAATATTGACGCCGGAGGTGTTTGCATAAACCACGGTGGGGGTGACTGCATCCCGAACGGAGAAGGAGCCTGGCAAAAAGAAGTACTTCCCGACGGCGCCTCCTCTGAACCCACATGTGACGTCGGCCTCACCATCGGATGGCCAGCGGAAGTAGTCGGTAACGGGCTCGAACCCGGCCATGCACTCCAACCTGGGCTAGGACTAGGAAACTGAAACATATATGGGTTAGAAGGATACATATAAGGGAAAGGTGCACTTTGGCATGAGCGGTAGATCTTTGTGATGGGCCCGGTGTTGTCGGCTGAACTGATGGGCCCGGTGGTGTGTGTGTAGCGCTGTTCTTTGGGCCGGTGATCGTGTCGGCGGTGATGATTGCCCCGCCTCATCACCCCTTCTCCTTGGGTGTAAAGGGGCCCGACGTTCCCTTCGCTCTCGAAGTTGCCGTCGCCTCTCTTCTTCCGACAATAGATACGGCTTCCATGGATCCTAAACCATAGCATGTATTCCGGCACGCACGTTAACTCCGAAACGACTATTGGTACCCGGTCAGGTATATAGTCATATCGGTTCTCCCACTTCTCGATATGTTCTGACCAAAATCTTGGCCAATTCGTGTATGCTTGCCGTAAGTCTACTTGGTGCTCATCATCGAGCACCTCCGGTGGTACGGGAATCGGTTGCCGAAATCCAAATTGCCGCAGAACCCGATCTGTCTGGTGCATCTCCACGGTCGAGTAGGTGATCAATGGGACCTTTACGTGCCAAGCGTTCGGATTTTGGAGAAACTCCTCCGGAATTACTGCACAAATTTCTGGCTCGTCGTACGGTGTCCATTCAAACTATATTAACATTACGAAAATTTTAGTTAAATACCTAATATTAGACACTACATACGAAATACTAAATTATAATAACAAAATTTGAAACTTACTTGTGATTCCGACCTTTGCTCTAACAGGAGCCGTATATCCTCAAGCGAGTTCGGTATTCCAACATGACTCGCCGGATGGTTCCACCTAATTAAATAAACTTTTAGCATGCATTTATACTATAAATCTACGAATTAATTGTAAAATATAATATTAAATTTACCTCGTTATCAGTGGGAATGAATATGGGTGGTCGAGTCGAGGGCGTAAAAATGGAAATCGAAACCATGCCCATGACTGCAGTAATGATAGGCAACCTCCAATTTTTGCTTTACTCGGCACCGTCGCCCCGCACATCTCCCGGTACAACCTCGATAGTACACGCGGACCCCAACTCAATTCTTGGCTGATGACCAAGTCAACAAGTTTGAGGAGCCATCTCAGGTGGACGAGGTTTCTAGAGAGGTCCGGCATCAGATAGCCTCCAATTATTTGAAGAATGTATGCTCGAGCATACCGTATTCTTTCTACTTCGATCGAATCCTCGTTTGGCTCCGGGAATGTGTCTCGTAACCACGCCAAATCGATCCGAGCTCCTCGAATTCTATCCGAAATGGCACCCAGAAGCTCGTAGCATACGCCATCCAATCGTAGATGTTACGGACCGGTGACTACCGACCCGCCCACCGGTAATCCCAAGCGCAATTGCACATCTTCTAGAGTGATTGTACACTCTCCGCATGGCGAGATGGAAAGTGTGGGTCTCGGTCTCCACCTCTCAATCAACGCTACCGATCAAAGCGGCTCCAACTTGAACCCCGGCCTATCGTGGCCAAGTGCCAAAAACCCGCTTCCCCGCAGTAATTCTCGATCAACGGCGATGGGGACCATGCATGTTGCAAATATAACATTCCAACACCCGATCCATGATTTTTTTAAAAATAATAAAATTCAAAATTAATTAAAATTACATAATTGGAAAAAATTAAATAATATAGCAAAATTGAAATTAAAACTTACCATTTTCGGTTGCTTTCGACGGTGATGTGTTTGTCGTTTAGGCGTAAGTAATTCCCGGCCATTGTAATCCGCTTTAAAATTTTTCGATAAAAATATATTAAAAAAATAATGAAGGGCTTTTTCAGTAAATAGTAAAGGACTATTTTGAAATTTTAGCGTAAATTTCAAGGACCTTAAGAGAAATTTGAGAGAGAATTGAGAGAAAATTAAGAGAAAATTGAGAGAATATTGAGAAAGGATTGAAATGTGAAGAATAAAGGGTGGGGTTTTATAGTTATTTTTTTTTCTTGTGGTTGGGAGCCAGCGGTAAAAAAATTTGACCGTTGGGACAAAGCGCGCCTGCTGGACGCGATTTTGTCCACGTCGACAAAAACGCGTCCACGAAGGTGCGTTTTTGGATGACGTGGACAAAATCGCGTCGGCAGAGCAGCGCTGCTTGTTCAGTATCCCCAAAACGCGCTACGTGGACGCGTTTTTGGGGGATTCGGCCCTTTTCCGTAATTTTTGTCTCACCCGGCCCTTTTCCATAAATTTGGTAATTTTAGGGTATTTTTTGGTAAATTGCCCCAAATTATTAGTATTTTAAAAAGATAATATATTACTTTTTAAAAACTTATTAAATAATATGATTTTGAACCCTAATTTGTTACTTTGTCCTACATGTTTAAATTGGACCTCTCACTTCAGTCATTTTCATGGCGCCGAAGGACTACAGTACCGGATATGTTTGCACCCTGTTTAGTCAATCTTTTTCTTTAATTATCTTATTTGGTGGGTAAATTTTTTAAAAATTTAAAAGAAAATATATAAAATTTATATAAATGTCTTAAAATATAAAAGAAATTATAAATTATAAATTATAAAAAATATATGTATCTAAAAAATTAAAAATATTACAACAATACATAGAATCCACTTTTGCCAAAACAGACGTTATTCTTTTCCAGTTCAATTAATTGATGCCTTCCTCTTTGGAAAAGAAAACGTAAATCCTGGTAAATAACCTCAGCTTGAAAAAGAAGTTAATTAGGTAGTTAAGTTGATTATATTCATTAATCAGGTTTTTAATTCATAGTTTAATTTTGCAATAAAAAGAATCAACAAGATTAGAACATAGTGTTCCAAGTAACAAAATTTTAAATAAAATCCGAATAATTAATTAGTTGATGGATTAATCCAAGTCTTTATTATCAAATTAAGCAAGATATTGTTTTCCCAAAGAATCTACTTTTGCCAACAACATATGTTATTCTTTATCAATTTATAAGAGAAGGGAAAACTATCTGGTTTTAATCAACTAATGATACCATTCCTCTTTGTAAAAGAGAATATAAATCATGGTAATTAGCATCTGCTTATAAACCAAGTAAATTTAGGTAACTGGGTTGATTATCTTCGTTAATCACATTTTTCTTTTTCAACTAATTTTGCAATAAAAAGAACCAACAAAATTTCAAGTTAGTGTTTCAAATTTGAAAGGAAATTCATGTATAAGGAAATTGGACGTGATAACCCATTCAAATTCAATCTATAATTGCCTAGTCAGTTTTCTTCTTTTAGATCATCCATAAGGCTACTATCCAATTATAAAAAATAAATAAATCAAATTTATGTTTGTAGTTGACTCGGTTTGATCTATACAAAAAACTTTAATAACCAATAAGTGTTGGATGTAGTGTTAAGGCATATGACATATTTAAATATAAATTTCAAGCTTAAATTTGAGAGATGATATTGCTAGTATTGCAAGTATCTTAAAGAATTACACAATCCCATATTCTTAAAAGAAATCTCTCAAGATTATATTTATATTGAATTATTTTACATTAAGATTTTAAGAATCAAAATAAAAGGATGAACATGTGCACAAAAATCCGCAATAGATACTCAAATTTCAAACCCCTCTTATTCCCTAGACTGAACCCACTTACTACGTGTGATTCGAGAAGATATTTACTTGGGTGGATTCTTGACCAAGTCATCATTAAAATCTTCAATACTAAAAGGCCCAACTCTCTAATGTTTGTCATCTTGCTAAGAGATCCTTCAGATAACAACTTTTGGTGTTGAAATTCACAAGTGGTCGGAGGTTTCTCAATGTATCCAACCTCAACTTTCTTCAACTTTTACTTATCTTAGGCAGATATAAATGTCTTAGTCACATTAGGTATAAAAGTAGAGAGATATCCATCGAGCCTTAAATCTAGGTTTGCAAGCACCTTAAGTTGCCTACTGCCTAGAGATGATGTCAACTTTGACCATACAAACTCAAGAATCTTAAATGGATGAGATTGCCAATATTACTTTGTAACTTGCATCCTCTCTCACTAATTCTTTCATCATAGTTTAGGACTCCTAGTAATTTGAAATTGTTGAACAAGTATGTCCAAAATCCATAAGTTTTAAGATGCATTGTACCATATACCAGAATCCCAATGATCCAATCCAGTGAATTAAAAAATCCATCTTTAATTCATGGTTTTCAATGTAATTCAACATCGTCAAGGGCACACGTTTCTCATTCCCCCTCTAGAAACAACAAATAGAATAACAAAAGTGACCGAAATTTGGACTATTCATGCATTGTGTCCAAAAAAACTCGTGTGCAGAAACTCTACTAATCTTCCGAACTTTGGGTAAAGAAGATGCATATTGTCGAAACCATTTTAAAAAAACAGGAATCGAACTTGGGTTTTGAAAATAAAAACGGGAGTCGCCACCGACCTTTATTTGGTGCGATCGGATCACCTTGGTTTGAATAAAACTTTTGATTAAAACGTGTTTTTGGTCCACGAATTTTGAGAAAACGGGTTCGGGAGTCGGTTACGTGCGAGGAAGGGTTAGCACCCTTGTCACGCCCAAAATTGGTACCAAATTGATTAATTAATGTCCTTATGTCGAAAGTTAAAAGTTTTAAAAAAGAATTTAAAAAGAATCTATCTCTTTCGAAATATTTGAGCTTTCTAGAATTGAATTAAGATTTTCTCTTTTCAAAGGAAGAAAATATCACATCCAATGCTTTAGGACACGATAATTTAAATCCTCGAATCTAAGATCATCTTATAGTTTTTCGAATTGAATACCAAAACTTTCTTGTTCCGAGAGAATAAAGGATCACATCCAATACTTTAGGACATGACAATTTGAATCCTCGGACCCAAGATCATCTTGTAATTTTTTAGGAAAATTGAGTATCAAAATTTTCTCGTTTCGAAGGAATAAAAGATCACATCCAATACTTTAGGACACGATAATTTAAATCTTTGAACCCGAGATGAATATTGCATTATTTGAAAACTTTCACTTTGGAATGAAATTTATAACGAATCAAATTATGTTTTAAAGAAACATTGTTCAAAACGTAAAGGGGGTTATGCGACGGAAAAAGGCAATGTAACACGAATTTGTAACACATAATGTCGGGATTGTTAATCTAAAGTACTAATATACATAAATGACAGTATTGATAATGGAACGACAATATGAGCAATAGTAATATTGATGGTAATCTCAATAATATGGAAACACGAACGATTAAATTATAATACATGCAAGTACGATCATCCAACTTACACTATTTAAACATCAATATAGATGATCGAGGGCAGATAAACTAATCAACCTATATGACAATTCACAACAAACATGAAGCACATTGAAATAAATAAGACCCCAAACGTACGATTTTGAAATGATGATAAGTTAATTTGAAAATGGGTGTCAAAATACTAAAATAAACAATGCGTATGGAGGTTTAAAAGTAGTGCATACAATCTTGAAGTAATAATAATAACAACAGAAATAATAATAATAACAGTCATAATAATAATAGTTAAATAATGGTAAAATAGCAAAGCGATTAAGGAAAACAAGGTATTTACAAAAGAGGGATTAAATTAGAACAAAAACAAGGATTTGAGGTAAAAAATCAAAAGCAAAGGAGAGTTTAGGGACCCAAATGAAACACGCATAATCGTCCAGGGACCAAACTGGTAAATAACCGCCAGGCGTGAAAACTGTACGTTTTATAGGACTAACTTATGAAGGAATCCGAGATCAGAGGGACCTAACGTGAAAATAACCCTTTTAAGGAGGGAGGCGCGGATCCGGGTCATGAGACGGGTCGGCACGCGGATTCCCCACCTTTTAAACGGCGTCGTTTCATATATCATTAATAAACCCAAATTTCATCTTTTATTCACATTTTCAGACTTTTTATTTCAAAAAAAACAAAAACTTCAGCAGACCCCCTCTCTCCCTTTCCAGTTCCGGCGTTTGGGCTTCCTCCGTTCATCTACACGCTGCCGTCACGCCACCACCAGGTCCGGTGGCCAACAGCGCGCAAATACAGGCCTTAAGGCCCCGCTTGAAACCCCATTTTTGAAGACAAACCCTCGGCGCGCTGGAACGAAGGAAAATGGGGCCTCAACGACCCTCTTAATCGCCGAGCACCAACGACGAGGAGGGGGACTGCTGAAACCACGACGAAGGGATCTCCGGTAGGTTTCCTTTTCTTCTCCTTGTTGCTATTTCATTTTTTTTAAAAATTTCATAAAAGACAGTAAAATATATATAAAGAAGATTAAAACAGCAGACTATGAAAGAAAATCAAATCGGCATCAACCTCAACACTTTTATTGCGTTTTGATTACTGGGAATTCGAGATCTCCGAAGTTCTTTTTGATCTTTTGCTTTTATTGCTAGTTCGTTCGTGCCCGAAGAAGCTTACAAGGGTGTTTTCATTCTGTTTTTATAACGGATCTACAGCATTTTTCTATAGTTCTTGTGTTGTTCTTGCTGTTTATGCCCTCTGTTTTTCTTGCAGGGCATGGCGAGATGCTGGTAGAGACGGAGGCCGAGGCGCACGGGCGCTGAAGAGTCAGAAGCATGGGGTATAGGGAACGACATGTGCGTGAAGTCGACACGCGCGTGGGGAGACGCGCGGAACTGAAACGGTACGCGTGGTGTCCGGGGGTGCGACCAAAGGTTGGCGGCGCATCAGGGCATTAGGGTTTTTTTGGCTTATTTTCTGTTAACGGGCTTGGGTCATTGGGCATAAGTTTTGGGCTTGTTTGGATGTTGTAATTGGGTTTGTAAATAGGGCTTGTAAAAACTGTTTAAAAGGGACTGTTTGTTTTTTGGACTTTATTCATTGGGTTTCTAAAGTGCTGGTTTTAGTATAGGGCTTAAAAGGTGCCGGGCAAATTTGGACTTGTACAGCTGCCCCTCTTTGCTCATTGTCGTGTAACGGGGATAGTGCAAAGACTTTAAAACACCTAAATTTGCCCGGTTTCGTTGAGCCTGGGTCTCCTTGGGTGCTCTTCTTTGTAGGACGGCTCCGAACTTTACTGTAACTTGTTGCTTCGCTCTACTCCCCTGCTACTTCGAGAGATAGGGCCTGTAGCCAAAATCTGCTTTATTGTCTCGCTATATCTCCAAAGAGATGATTTTCGCAATCTTTAGCTTATTCCACTGCTGGTCAATGGCAATAAAGTAATCTTCAACCCGTTCCACCGCTGTTTAGTGGCAATAGGACAATCTTCAACCCGTTCCATCGCTGTTCGATTGCAACAGGATAATTTTCAACCCGTTCCATCGCTGTTCGATGGCAACAGGATAATCTTCAACCCATTCCACCGCTGTTCAATGGCAACAGGATAATCTTTAACCCGTTCCATCGCTGTTCGATGGCAACAGGATAATCTTCAACCCATTCCACCGCTGTTCGATGGCAACAGGACAATCTTCAACCCGTTCTATCGCTGTTCGATGGCAACAGGATAATCTTCAACTTGCCTCCTTTAGGAGGTCCTCAATCTTTAGTCTGTTCCCCTATTATCTCTAGGGAACATGATCTGAAAGCTTCCTTACTATCTCTAGGAAGACTTCAATCTTCAATCTGCTCCACTATTGTTGCTAGGGAATAAGATTTGAACTTGCTACACTATTCTTTGAGGAACTTGTCCTACAGTGTGAGCTTATGCTTAAACCAATAACGAGGATGCTATGATCGGGATGACTCAAATCCCCCTAACTACATGCGCTATGGATGACATTTACTTAAATGCAGAATGTCATGAGAATGATGATTTTTCACAATAATTTAAGATGCAATGACCGTTAATAAATCGAGTGCTCCAATCGAGTGCTCCTAACTATTGTATGAATGCGGAATGATTTTTTCGCGACGCGCCACTCCGTCCTCTTCTTTGGCGGGTATCTTTGGGGGTTACCATTTTGAGCCTCAATTCCCCATGAACCTGGTATGTTCTGAACATTGCTCTCACTTCAGGTTCTTGTACGATTAGAAGTTTTCAGAGCAGTATGCGAAACTCTCTTAATTTGAATATTAATGGTCCATTAATCGTTATTTCAATGAAAAGTAATATAATCATAAGAGATATTAAGAGTAAGGCTCAAAATGAATAGATTGACCAAAAGATAAGATTTTGACAAGGTAGATTTGCTAAAAACATGTTATGAAGATAAGAACAAGTGCTCAGACATCAGAGCATGAGCTTTTTCTGTACAAAACTTCTTGATTAACCCTTTTGTACTTGATAGGTGCCTGGTAGAACAAGAGGACTCCATTGATGCCCCAAGTCGTGACGCTTCCATTTCTTGTCAATTCGGCCTATAGCGAAGCTACCACATGCTCCCTTCAATCAATGATTTGGATCGCCCATTTTTGGGTTTTCAATCCAAAACCCCTTGGGTCACAAAGTGCCCTTTACGGGTTTTCACTTTGACCTCTCCTCTTTTTTTTTCTTTTTTTTAGGCGAAGTATTTCTTGACTGAATCTGAGTTCACAGGGTTCGGCAAACTTTTGCCATCCATTTCTGTCAAGATTAGAGCCCCGCCGGAGAAGGCCTTCTTTACTACATAAGGTCCCTCCCAATTTGGCATTCATTTTCCTCTAAAGTCTTTCTGTATGGGAAGAATCTTTTTCAGGACGAGGTCTCCTTCATAGAATTCCCTAGGGCGAACCTTTTTGTTGTAAGCCCTTATCATCCGCCTTTGATACATTTGTCCATGCCGAAGGGCTCTTAGCCTCTTTTTCTCAATTAGGTTCAGCTGATCATACCGAGATTGAGTCCATTCTACTTCATCCAATTTTAGTTTCGACAGGACCTGGAGGGAAGGGATTTCAACTTTGATCGGGAGTACTGCCTCTATTCCATAAACTAAAGAGAAAGGAGTTACCGCGGTGGAGGTTCTGACTGATGTTCGATAAGCGTAAAGGGCGAAAGGTAGCTTCTCGTGCCAATCTTTGTATGTCTCAATCATCTTTCCCACGATTTTGTTGATGTTCTTGTTGGCTCCCTCGACTGCACCATTCATCTTCGGACGATACGGGGATGAGTCGTGATGTTTGATCTTGAATTGGCTGCAGACCTCCGCTATCGTGCTATTGTTCAAGTTTAGTGCATTGTCAGATATGATCCTTTCGGGCATCCCGTACCGACATATGATCTCTTTCTTTAAGAACTTGCTGACCGCTGATTTCATGACATTTGCGTGCGAAGTGGCCTCTACCCATTTGGTGAAATAGTCAATTACCACAAAGATAAATCGATGTCTGTTCGAAGCTTTTGGTGCGATCGGCCCAATGACGTTCATTCCCCATATAGAGAAAGGCCATGGGGATGTCATGACATGGAGGGGTAAAGGAGGCACGTGAATTTTGTCTCCATAGATTTGGCATTTGTGGCATTTCTTAGCATAGCTGATGCAGTCTTCTTTCATAGTGGACCAATAATACCCGAACTTCATGATTTGTCTTGCCATTGTAAAACCATTAGCATGCGTCCCACAGACACCTTCATGAACTTCTTCGAGGACTTTCTTGGCTTCGACCGCATCCACGCATCTTAGAAGTACCTGATCCTTTCTTCTCTTATATAGGATTTCCCCATCCAGGACATAGTCGTTGGCTAATCTTCTCAACGTCCTCTTATCATTTTCGGTCGCTTGGTCAGGGTATTTACGATCTTTCACGTATCGTAATATATCGTGATACCATGGGTGACTATCTCTTTCTTCTTCTTCATCGATGTTGCAGTAATGTGCCAGAGTCTCGTAAATACTCATTTGGATAGGCTTCACTTCTTCTTCTTTGTTTACTTTGATCATAGAAGCCAAGGTAGCTAAAGCGTCGGCCATCTGGTTTTCTTCTCGTGGGAGGTAGCAGAAAGTGACGTTGTCAAACTCTTTGATTAATTCCAAAACCAGCCTTCGATAACTGATTAACTTGGGGTCTCTTGTTTCCCATTCACCTTTCAATTGATAGATTACTAGCGCAGAATCGCCGTAAACCTCTAATGTTCTAATTTTCCGTTTAATGGCTGCACGGATCCCCAGGATGCACGCTTCATATTCGGCCATGTTGTTCGTACAATCAAAATCCAACTTGCTAGTAAGAGGATAGTGATCTCCGTTGGGGGACACTAGGACTGCCCCAATTCCATTCCCTACTGCATTTGAAGCTCCGTCGAAGTTTAGTTTCCACGGGTGCCCCCTCTTTTGGACCTCTTCCTCAGTGGCTGCCACATACATTAAGTCTTCATTTGGGAAATTGAAGTCCAATGGCTCGTAATCTTCTAACACTCTGCTGGCTAGAAAGTTCGCTATTGCACTCCCTTTTATGGCCTTCTGGTTTACGTAGACTATGTCAAACTCTGAAAGCAGAATCTGCCACCGGGCTATTATTCCATTCAGTGCAGTTGACTCCATCACGAACTTGAGAGGATCCAGCTTGGAGATAAGCCAAGTGGTGTGATACAGCATATATTGTCTCAATCTCCGGGTTGTCCAAACCAGAGCGCAACATAACTTCTCGATTGGCGAATATATTGTCTCGCATTTTGTAAACTTCTTACTGAGATAGTATATCGCTCTTTCCTTTCTTCTCGACTCATCATGCTGGCCTAGCACTCATCCCATAGAATTTTCAAATACCGACAAATACAATATCAATGGCTTATTTGGGCAAGGCGGTACCAGTACCGGGGCTTTAGACAAGTAATGCTTGATCTTGTCAAACGCTTTCTGGCACTCATCATTCCATACACCTGGGTTGTGCTTCCTAAGAAGGCGAAATATGGGGTCGCACTTTTCTGTTAGTTGTGCGATAAACCGGGCGATGTAGTTTAATCTTTCTAAGAAACCTCGAACCTCTTTTTGGGTACGTGGTGGAGGCAACTCTTGGATAGCTCGCACTTTATCAGGATCGACCTCAATTCCCTTTTTACTGACAACAAATCCCAACAATTTTCCTGACCTAGCCCCAAAAGTACATTTTGTTGGATTGAGTTTTAGCTGGAATCTTCTCAATCTTAGGAACAGTTTCCTCAAAACTTGCACATGTTCTTTCTCCGTCTTGGACTTTGCAATCATGTCATCTACATAAACTTCGATTTCCTTGTGCATCATGTCGTGGAAGAGAGTCACCATGGCCCTTTGATACATTGCCTCTGCGTTCTTCAGTCTGAAGGGCATTACTTTATAACAAAACGTCCCCCACATGGTCACGAATGTGGTTTTTTCCATATCTTCAGGGTGCATCTTAATCTGGTTATACCCAGAGAAATCGTCCATGAAAGAGAAAAGAGAAAAGAGAATAACCAGCTGTGTTATCTACTAAAGTATCAATGTTAGGTAACGAAAAGTTATCTTTTGGACTGGCCTTGTTCAAATCCCTGTAGTCCACGCACATTCGCACCTTTCCATCTTTCTTAGGGACAGGTACTATGTTTGCTACCCATTCTGAGTATTTAATCACTTGCAAGAAGCCGGCATCAAACTGTTTTCTGACCTCTTCTTTTATTTTTAACAAAATATCTGGCCTCATTCTTCGAAGTTTTTGCTGGACGGGCTTACATTCTTCCTTGATGGGGAGTCGATGCACCACTATGTCTGTGTTTAACCCGGGCATATCTTGATACGACCAAGCAAAGACGTCTCTGAATTCTTTGAGTAATCCGATGAGGTCTTGTTTCGTTTTTGCGGCAATGCTGGCCCCGATTTTCAACTTTTTTCCTTCTCCCAAGTTTACCATTTCTACTGTCTCTTTGTGGGGTAGGATTTGTTTTTCGCCTTGCTCCACCATTCTTAACAAATCAGGAGATACGCTGCAGTCTTGGTCATCTTTAAAATCCTGAGAATCCTCCATGCCCGTATCTCGTTCAAAAGGGGATTCTGAGTTGGTAGCAGTGTCGCTCATGCCATTGATATCTGGGGACCTGTTAAAAAGGGGCAAGAAAGGCGCAGAAGCAACAATCTAAGAATGGATATTTATGTGAGTGACTATGAATGAAGAGTGAAAGAAAATTTGCTCGAAATATGCATTCTATTGAAATAAAGACGCTTGGGCATATGCCTATTCAACAAAGAGTCTCTCATTGCTCATAGGCTCAGAGCAATAAGCGTGTTTCAAACATTACTCTGAATTACTCCTAAAAGCTACAGGAATTTCTTCTATTATCCAATTGCTCAAGACACTTCCCGGAGCATAAGGACGAATCCCAGATAAAGCTCTTTCCTCGGCCCTTTCCTCAGATATGGCGTTGATGCTTAAGCTCTCAACATTTCTTCTGTTTTTTCCCTTGCTGTCATGCCTCGATCAGGGTACAAGATCCCCCCCGAGACAAATGTTTTGGATAGAGGAGGAAAAGTCATTGGCTCCCATTTGATCTCTTCTTCACCTAGGCGCGCCCTTCTTCTCTCTCTTCTTTTCTCTTCTTCTCTCCTCCTTTGTTTCGCGTCCGGCTTGAACCCTAAGCCGAAGCGGTCCCATTTTTCTTTTTGTGCTGGTACTTCCATCTTTCCTTGCAGGTTTCTCCTGAGTCCTTTCCCGGGTAAGGCTCCTTTCCCAATTGTCATTCGGAGGCCCATCCTTGTAGACTTGGATATTTTAGGCACAGGGATCTTGCTGCCCTCGGCAATGAAGGTTGCGTTGATGAACTCCAGTGATCAGAAGAAACACTCTATTGCCTCTTCGTCTACCTCAATGTACGGAGTGCCACTGGTAACGGAAGCTATGATATCTTCTTCAGCGTTGATCGTGACCAGTCTACCTTCCGTTACCAATTTTAACAGTGCGTGCGATGATGACGGATCGCCCTCTTTGAATGGATCCAAGGTCTCCCCAGCAGGCAATTGTAGGAGGGCTTAATATCCATCACCAAGAAGTCTACCTCATACGTGTTTGGATCGATTTGAAGAGGTATATCAATTCTCCCCATGACCCTCCTCTCCGTTCCGTCGAATGCTCTCACAACGTTATGGCATGTCTTCATGTGGGAGCTATCCATGGGCAGCCTGTTCAACGTGGATAGAGGTAATACATTTAGGGCTGATCCTTTATCGACTAGCACCTCCGGCAGCGCATACCCTTTGCAGCGTGTGGTTATGTGCAGGGCTTTTGTAGATCCCATACCCCTTGAAGGTATCTCGTCATCGTTGAAGAAAATGAAGTTGTCTGCACTTATATTACCGACCAGACGGTTCAGCTTGTTAACGGATATATCCCCTGCGACATATGTTTCATTCAATACCTTCATCAACGCGTTTCGATGGGTTTTTGAGTTCTTGAGCAGGTCTAGTATTGATATGCGAGCAGGCTGACAACAAACATGAAGCACATTGAAATAAATCCCCAAACGTACGATTTTGAAATGATGATAAGTTAATTTGAAAATGGGTGTCAAAATACTAAAATAAACAATGCGTATGGAGGTTTAAAAGTAGTGCATACAATCTTGAAGTAATAATAATAATAACAACAGAAATAATAATAATAACAGTCATAATAATAATAGTTAAATAATGGTAAAATAGCAAAACGATTAAGGAAAACAAGGTATTTACAAAAGAGGGATTAAATTAGAACGAAAACAAGGATTTGAGGTAAAAAATCGAAAGCAAAGGAGAGTCTAGGGACCCAAATGAAACACGCATAATCGTTCAGGGACCAAACTGGTAAATAACTGCTAGGCGTGAAAACAGTGCATTTTATAGGACTAACTTATGAAGGAATCCGAGATCAGAGGGACCTAACGTGAAAATAACCCTTTTAAGGAAGGAGGCGCGGATCCGGGTCATGAGACGGGTCGGCACGCGGATTCCCCCTTTTAAACGGCGTCATTTCATATATCATTAATAAACCCAAATTTTATCTTTTATTCACATTTTCAGACTTTTTATTTCAAAAAAACAAAAACTTGTGAGACCCCCTCTCTCCTTTCCGATTCAAGGCGTTTGGGCTTCCTCCGGTCATCTACACGCCGCCGTCACGCCGCCGTCAGGTCCGGTGGCCAACAGCGGGCAAATACAGGCCTTAAGGCCCCGCTTGAAATCCCCTTTTTGAAGACAAACCCTCAGCGCGCTGAAACAAAAAAAAAAGGGGCCTCAACGACCCTCTTAATCGCCGAGCACCGACGATGAGGAGGGGGACCGCCGAAACCACGACGAAGGGATCTCCGGTAGGTTTCCTTTTCTTCTCCTTTGTTGCTATTTTGTTTTTTTTTTTAAATTTCATAAAAGACAGTAAAATATATATAAAGAAGATTAAAATAGCAGACTATGAAAGAAAATCAAATCGGCATCAACCTCAACACTTTTATTGCGTTTTCATTACTGGGAATTCGAGATCTCCGAAGTTCTTTTTGATCTTTTGCTTTTATTGCTAGTTTGTTCGTGCCCGAAGAAGCTTACAAGGGTGTTTTCCTTCCGTTTTTATAACAGATCTACAGCATTTTTCTATAGTTCTTGTGTTGTTCTTGCTGTTTGTGCCCTCTGTTTTTCTTGCAGGGCATGGCGAGATGCTGGTGGAGATGGAGGCCGAGGCGCACGGGCGCTGAAGAGTCAGAAGCATGGGGCATGGGGAACGACATGCGCGTGAAGTCGACGCGCGCGTGGGGAGACGCGCGGAACTAAAACGGCACGCGTGGTGTCTGAGGGTGCGACCAAGGGTTGGCGGCGCATCAGGGCATTAGGGTTTTTTTGGCTTATTTTCTGTTAACGGGCTTGGGTCATTGGGCATAAGTTTTGGGCTTGTTTGGGTGTTGTAATTGGGTTTGTACCTGTAAAAACTGTTTAAAAGGGACTGTTTGTTTTTTGGACTTTATTCATTGGGTTTCTAAAGTGCTGGTTTTAGTATAGGGCTTAAAAGGTGCCGGGCAAATTTGGACTTGTACACATATGATTGGTAAAAATGAAGACAAAATTTTTCTTATTTTGCCTTTGATAAGAAAAGACCTTTCATTAGATCATGCATTTGGAAAGTTTTCATCTTTGACGTTACGAAGTCCCTTTCTCGTATTTAAATCATGTTGAAGTTCTTACTTAGATGAAAGATGATAGAACTTCATTTATTAACCAGAAGATGTATTTTACAAGGGAAGCAGTGCATATTTAAAGAGAACAAACCCTAGTAGGTACAGCTGGCTAACAAACTAACTGAAGCTTAACCTACAAACAGAAACTTTAACGAATGTAACTGACATGCTAACATTCTCCCGGTTTTCTCCTTGTTTGGCATTTGACTGTAGTTGAAGGGAGCACTTGTAGTGCTTGCCGAAATGACTCAAACTGTTTCGGTGATATAGGTTTGGTAAGCACATCAGCAATTTGTTTTAAGGATGGTACACAGTTAACCTGTAGCACACCGTCAAGGACTTTCTCTCTAACAAAATGATGATCAATCTCAACATGCTTGACTTTTGCATGATGAGTGGGGTTCGCAGCGATTGAGACTGTTGAAGTATTGTCGCACCAGATCACTGGTGTTTGAGACAGCGATATTCCAATTTCATGAAGCAGTTGTTTGACCCATAGAAGTTCAGCAACACAATTAGCAAGGCTGCGATATTCAGCTTCCGTCGATGATCTAGACACAGCAGCTTGCACTTGGAGCACCAAGCTATAGGATTGTTTCCAAGGTATACTACATACCTTGTTATCAAGCGACGATCCTCAACCGACGACGCCCAGTCAGTATCCGAGTAACAGACAAGAGCACAATCTCCCTGCGACAAGTGCAGGCCATGATCAATCGTGCCAATGAGATAGCGAAGCACTCGTTTGACGTCCTTCCAGTGGGCTTCAGTAGGCTGATTCATGTACTGACTAAGTTTGTTGACAGAAAACGACAAATCTGGACGTGTGATGCATATACTGCAACATCCTAATGGTTCTTCGATAAAGTTACACCTTTCCACAAACTCTATTAAATTACATTCAACCTCATCTTATGAAATTGCCCCCACAATCTTTGTTCATGCTTGGATGAAACTATACCTTTAGCAACCCATAATTGAATCAATCCAACAACAAGTACCAAAATCAATATGACCTCTTCTTCGTCCACCATTCATGAAAACCAGAAGAAGATGATGGCTTGGTTCCCCAAATCTAGATCCCAAATGAAACCAATAAGGTTGCTTCCCTAACATCAAAGGGTTTTCTAATCCTTAATTTCTCTTTCTTTTTTTGTCTCAGACTTTTAGATTTATCATTATTTTTTCTTAAAAGTCTCTAATCCATTCTCTAATCCCAATTTTTTAAATATTGAGTTGAATTGGTTTGCTCTTCCTTGAGTGAAATTGAAAGTGATGTTACAGGGGTATCAAAATCTCATAGTGAAAGAACTATAAGATGCATTTAAGCAAAATATATAATTTGAACTCCAGATTTATGACTTGTCTGTTCACAATTACCATGTCAGTGATTTTCTCTTGGATTTTAAATATAATGCGATGGATGAGAGGGATTTAAGTCACTTTGGTGATGCTAAATTGCTAATAGGAGGACTTTTAGCGATCTGTGTTGTTTGTTATTCACAAATCAAATTTATATCAAAATGTTGGCGAGACTTGCATGAATATTACCTTCCTTAAAGATCAGATTTTCTACTTTTTCCATGTTTGAGTAAAATTATTAATTTTTTGACGAGTCGAGATTAAAATTTTCTTACCCAAATCTGCGCCAAGATAAAAGTACCTGATCGAAAAAGATGCAACGAAGATTCTCATCGAGTGCTGCTGATCGAAGAACTAATGCAGATAACAAGAGAAAATTCAGGGAGAAGCGATCGACGTTTCAAGAAGGGAATAGACTGAGGCAATCATGCTTCACTCTTTTTGTCTCTAATTTGCCTCAGCGAATCCATTGGAGACGGTTGTGGTCATTTTCCAATTCCAGGGGTCTATGGTGGACCTTTTTATTCCTGAGAAAAGAAGCTAGAAGGGAGCCAAATTTGGATTTACTTTATGGAAGGATGCTCATCGAGCTGTTCAGAGGATGAATGGTGCTTTTATTGGTGGGAGGAGGGTCATTGTGATCTTCTCTAGATTCAAGAGTCGTTATTTTCTTTTCTAGAGAAAAACGGGGTGTAGTTTTAAGGATACAGGTAATGGAGGTCTAATAGGCACGAGGGTACAGTTACAGGTAAACTCCTCACAAAACCAGGTTGGTAAGGAGAAATCATTCAAAGATGTTCTTCTTAACAATGGGGAGGTTAGGGACAAAAAGGCTGCTAATGATGTTAAAGAATCGTTACAAAAATTGTTCCATCTTGAGGGTGAAAACATAGAGTCTATTGAGGTAAACTTGGATGATATGCCAGTTATTTCTACGGATAAAAGCCTCATTCAAAGGTGGAGTAATTGTCTGGTTGGCACAACAGGTCACTACTGCGATATCTCCATTTTAAGACTTCGTATCAGGGTGAAAGGATTGTTTGAGATCGACTTCTTTAAATTTTCAAGAAGGTAATTTTTTTTAGAATTTACGGATGTCGAAATGTTAAAGACTATGGAAGACTTGCAGTTCTCATGGTTAAGATAAATTTTCATCGATGTTGAATGCTGGTCACAATTCCTTTGCATGCGTTTCCGCACAACTTGGATTGAAGTTACGGGCCTTCCCTTGCACGCTTAGAACCTGGAGAGTGGAAACGTTCAAAAGCAATATTGCCAATTATTGGGGCGATTTTATTTCTATGGAGTCTTAACTCGCTTAAACTTACTGATTTTTCTAAGGCTGCTATCTCAACATCAGTTAATCAATTAAAACAGATTGAGGAAGTCATTATTCTTGAATGTGGAGATGAACAGTTTCTGGTGAAGGTTCCCGAAGTTGGGGATACCATGTTAAAACTAAATAATAATAAGAAGGTGACTATTAGTACTTTTAGTTCTTTTGGGTTCGATAACCGGTCTCACTATACCAAAACAGACTTTTAGCATCGTTTTAAAGAAAAACGCCGCAAATATTACACATTAGCAGCGTTTGAAGGAAAACGCCGCAAAAAAATAAGCAATAGCGGTGTTTATTTCCAAAACGTTGCTAAAAAGTATAAATAGCGCACTAAAAGTCAGAGCATTAGTAGCGTTTTGCTAAAGACCTGAGCATTAGCAGCGCTTTTGAAAAAACGCCGCTAAAAGTATGAGCATTGGCGGTGCTTTTCAAAAAACACTGCTAAAGGTCTGAGCATTAGCGGCACTTTTCAAAAAACACCGCTAAAAGGTCTGAGCATTAGCGGCGCTTTTGAAAAAATGCCGCTAAAGACTTGAGCATTAGTGGCCTTTTTTTCACAAACGCCGTTAAAAGTTTTTCATATTTTTCTTCTTATTCTTGCTTTGATTTATATTTTATTTTGATAAATTCACTTATAAGCAATGAGAAAGTTTCATTTTAGTTACTTAATTATGAAAAGTTACAAATTGTTAACTAAACAATTTAGAAGTTTTTCATTTAAGTTACAAATTAAGCTATTAAAATTGATTTAGGGTTTAATATTTAGTATGCTAATTTCATGGTTTAGGGTTTGTTATTTTGGCGTATGGGTTTAGTGTTTTAAAGTTTGTTGTTTGGGTTTATTGTATATTGTTTAATATCTTAGTGTTTACCGGTATTAAGGTTTAAGTGTTAGTGGTCAGGGGTTAAGGTTTAGGGTTAGGGGTTTAGGGGGAAATGGTTAATGGGTTAAGGTTTTGAGTTTAAGGTTTATGGTATGGTTTTAGGGTTGGGAGTTTAGGGGGAAATGGTTAATGTGTTAGGTTTCTGAGTTTAGGGTTTATGGTTTAAGTTTAGGATTTTAAGGTTTAGGGTTTAGGGTGTTAGCTATATGACCCAAAATTCCAAAACTGAAACCCCTCATGAGGAATTTATGGTTAATGTGTTAGCTATTAAAATATATGTTTTGTACTACACTAACATTGGCCACATGAATTCCCAAAAAGTTGGTCTCGGATTATGGTTTAAGTTTGCGGTTTATAGTTTAGGGATCGAGTTTTATGGTCTATGATTTAGGGTTCGAGTTTAGTGTGCAATTGTATACACGAACTTTAATTTGATCAAGATCTTGTAAAATATTAACACAATTATTGATATAATTAACATCATTTTTTTATTTATATATTGCATACATAAAAAGTTATATTTATTCAATATAAAAATATATTGATGTATTTATATTTTAAAATAATGTGTATGATTAAATCAAAATTAAAGTTTCAACTATACATTTAAATCACAATTAGAAATCCACATTTAGAATTACACATTAAACCAAAATTCATATATAATTCTGAGATGTATCCATATCAAAATTTAGGTGTATACATATAATTAAATGCCATTTATATAAAAATGTAAACAACTAATGTTGATATAAAAAGAAAGAAAAAAGAAATTAAAGTGTGTATTTATATTTATATATTGATGTATTTATATTTTAAAATAATGTGTATGATTAAATCAAAATTAAAGTTTCAACTATACATTTAAATCACAATTAGAAATCCACATTTAGAATTACACATTAAACCAAAATTCATATATAATTCTGAGATGTATCCATATCAAAATTTAGGTGTATACATATAATTAAATGCCATTTATATAAAAATGTAAACAACTAATGTTGATATAAAAAGAAAGAAAAAAGAAATTCCTAAAAGAGTTGGTAATGGTAATTAAATTTTTAAATTTTAATAATAAAAATTAAAAATTTTAAAACTTAAAAACTTAATATTTAATATTTTAGTTAAAAAGTTCAATTCTCAAAATATAATAAAAATAAAAATTCAAAAAAATAATAATCTCAGCACAAAAATTTTGAAAGAAAAAAATATAGAAAAATATAAGTTAAAATTAAATTAAAATTGAAATTGAAAAAAAATTAAAGTTCAAAATTAAATACTCAAAAATAAAAAAAATTTAAAATTATATAATAGTGGCGTTTTTTTGTAAAAAAAACACCATAAAAAAGGAGTTATAGTGGACTAAAAACGCCACAAAAATTAAGCTATTAACGGTGTCGTTTTTGCTATGCTAAAAAACTATCCAACCCCAATTTTTATTCTCCAAACCCTAAATTTTTTCGTTCCAGAAAAAAAGCCCGATTTTCGTTCCCGATTTCGTCTTCCAGGACTACCGAAATGGAGTTGGTTCGAGGCGTTGTTTGAATGTTGCAAGGCTTCTCGAGTTCCTTGTTTTCTTGGGACGAAAAGGGGTTGCGATTTTGCGTCAGGAATGGGATTTACGTCCCCTATTTGTCTCAGTCAAGCTTGGCCTTAATCCTCAAATTCACAGGCATTGGTGTCCCTTTTTTTAATAACATTTTCTGCTTGGAATTTATTATTATTTACTTTTTCTCCCTTTTTTCTATTAAATATTGCGTGATATAAAGCGATATTTTTTCTTTCTTTCTTATGTTGAATGGAGCTTGCAAATGTGGTGAAAATGTTTAAATCTTTTTGTTGGGTCTGGAAAGCTGGAAAGGTTTTCTCTTTTTTTTTTTTAGCACGGATGCTGTTTTAATGGTTAAAAAATGTAATTTTTGTTATTGGTGCGAAGTTTTTAATTGTCAATTTGCTATTTAATGATGTATTTTCTTTTTCTATTCTTGTTTTCCTTTTGGGTTGATAGTAAGCTGCATTGCAGGAACTGGAAAGAGAAGGATAAGATATAAATTAAAAATGAAAATTTCTTCCACACGCAGACAGTAGGAAAGCTATTATTGCTTTTGTTTTGTTTAATTTTTTTTTTTTTACTTATTTGGTTTCATTATTGTGGAAGGGTTTAGGGAATTAGTCTAGCATTGATGATAAGTATTTTATGGTATGCTGAGTTCAACACTTCTAAATTTTGACAGGGGGAAGAGCTAAGCTTTGCGGGTTTCTGCATTTAAATTATGGATTTAGAAGATAAATACCTTGCTAACGGTATGATCTTCATATTTGTTTTTTGTTCATCGTAATAGCTATCTGCTTTTATTGCTGTATCTGTTTCTTATTAAATCATTGATCTTAGAAGTGAATATTTGTCCACGCAGAATAATGACATAGTTATGTCACTCTAGCTTCATGTTGTAATGGAGTGTTGTATGTTTTATGCTTCTACTGATAGCTCATTAAATTTCAATGTCTATATTGCTTTAAGCTGTTTGACATTGAGATTGCTTGTTGAAGTATTGATTGATGAAATGAAATTGGGACTTTATGTTTGCCTGTCTCTTCCAATATTTAAGGAATTTTATGTGAACAAAAGGTCCATGTTTTAGCTATTTCAAATATTTGAGAGACACCATGAGCTTATTGTTTTTTTCTTTTACAATTACTTATGCCAAGTTAAACAGTTTGGTAACTTTATGGCATTACAAACAGAATAGATAATGAACTAGTGTATTCTGGACTCATTCTTTGCTTAGTTTTGTTATTGCTCTCCTTGTTCTTGTTATTTTTAATATTTAGCTCATGCAAAGTAGTCGTTCTTCCTGTTCAGTTTATTGAAAACTACTTTGAAACAAGGATTAGCTTGAATGGCTAGATTACACTGCTGCATTTTGTCTTCTTTTTTGGGCAGTAACAGCTTATCTGAGGTTGAAAAAGCTGTTACATTTATTGTAAGAGCATCCGCTCTTTGGATTCTGCAAGCAGCAATATTGATAGTTAAAATATCATATACTTGACAAATAGTGAAGAATTATTTAAAGGTTTGACGTACTAGATGTTTTGAGACTGTCAGATTTTGTGCCACTGATATAATTTGAAATTATGGCAACTTTGCTAATAAGTTTGAAAATAAATCTGTTTTTTTAATCTGGAATAAGTTGGTAAAAAATTTTAATTGTGGTTTAAGATATTTCTTTTCCTCAAAGTTCATTATATAAGCGGTAGTATTACGGTTTTTATTCTCCTTCATTATAGCAAAGATATCTCTTACGGTTCTGATAAGAAATACTTAACAACTCTTACGGTTTTCCAGTTTCGCAAAGATGAGGTAAAAGCCGAGGATGATATCCGTTATAACTACGGGCCTTTCCACATCATGTTCTCCTTGGGAGCCACGTACTTTGCCATGTTATTCATCAGTTGGAACCTGGAAAACTCTGCAAGCGAGTGAGTAATATATATTAATTTTCACAGTTTTTGTAAGAGTATTTTTCTAGTGTATATATGCTTCTACCGCTGCAAAGCAATCGGATGGAGCATGGATGTTGGGTGGACAAGCACTTGGGTGAAAATCATCAACGAGTGGTTTGCGGCAAAGCATCTCTGATAAGTGAATCTGTTATGCAATTCTTTTGGAATTTGCTTTAATACCTTCTTTCTTTTAATATGCAGTGTGGAAGTTGATTGCCCCAGTTGTGAAGCAACAACCTAAAGTGATGAACAATGAGGAGTCGGTGCAGCAGATAAATAACTCAAATTCGCCATGATTTTGTTTTGCTGATGAAATTTTATCACATCCTTATTGTTTATTTCTTTATTCTTTCCTCCACTTCTTTTATTGGTTGGTTTTACGGTGTGGCTTAATTTGTTAATTAAAATCCTAGTATTGATTGGCTTAATTTTTTTTTCTTTTTGGTTTAAATGTTATGGGCTGAAAAATGTTTAATTTTACTATTTTCCCCTTAATTTTTTTATAATATTTTAATCTTATTATTTTTTAATAATATTTTATTTTTTTTATTTTTATGACTTTAAAAGCGCCGCTAAAGGTCATGCTTTTAGTGACATTTTCATAAATAGCGCCGCTAAAGGTCATGTTTTTAGCGGCGTTTTGTTGGGGAAGCGTCGTTAATAGTCATTGTTTTTAGCGGCATTTGTAGGAAAAGCACCAGTAAAAGTCATGTTTTTAGCGGCGTTTTGTTGGAGAAGCGTCGCTAATAGTCATTGTTTTTAGCAGCGTTTGTGGGAAAAGCGCTGCTAAAAGTTATGGCTTTTAGCGGCATTTTTTTCTCATAAACGCCGTTAAATTTTGCGGTGCCTTTTTTAGCGGCGTTTTTTGTGGCGCTTTTAAAAGCGCTGTAAATACTATTAGTGGCGCTTAAAAATGTCGCTAAAGGCCTAAAAAAACGCTGCTAAAAGTCTACATTGCTGTAGTGTCTTGCCTAAGCTATACTACTGTTCGATAGGTACACTTACCTTAATATCGTTGTCAGAGTTAGTCTCCAGGTTTGATCATTCTTTTATAAATATTTAAAACTCTGATTTTACAGCGATCATAAATCATAATTAAGATTTTGGGTAATAAATAAATTGGTAATTAACTAAGTTTTCTTTCAAAGATAAACAAATGTTTTAAAAAGACTATTTTTGAAACTCTGATAGCCTACAGGGTCACTTCGGTGGCTAATGTAACCTTTTGAATTCAGATTTAACATCTAGGCTGGGTTGAGGATGTTACATTTGGTGGTATCAGAGCCTAGGTTTTCTAAACTCAGAGTATAGAAATTTGATTGAGTTTGCATGCATGCATAAAAAATGAGTATTTTGGAAAAAATAATACCATAAGTTTTTGAAAAATTGATTTTCTGCAAGAAATTAAATTTGAGACTCCGATGTTGGTTCTATTTAGTCATTGTTATTGTAAAACTTTAGATAAATGCAAACTTTAGATTGTGAACATTTAGGAAGGTAACTAATGCTTGAACTTTTGTTTCAAAACTGTAGAAATACTTTACCTTCTTAAACTTTCACGAATAAAATGAACACCTAAGGTAAACGTGGTAAGGGTAGGCCACGTAGGGCTGCACTTGTAGAACTGCCAAGTGATCAGGGTGAGAACACAATTTTTGAGGAAGAGTACGTTAAGAACTCCACCGCTAATGGCGGCGGAGGCTATGAAAACGATGATGACACCGTGTCTCATACAATGCTAAGACTATTGCAAAGGGTTGCTGGAGCCCAAACTGGACCAGTGAGTCATTGATCTATTTCGGAGAGACTTTGATAAAATCAGGTTGAGACTTTTAAAAGCGTTGTTGGTACGACTCCCACTATGGCAGAATATTGGATGGAGTCGGCAGAAAGAAATCTAAAGGATTTAGACTGTAATCTGGAGCAAAAATTGAAAGGCAATGTGCCCTAACTCAGATGGGAGGCTTATCGTTGGTGGCAATCTATGGTAAAGGGTTAGTAGGCCATTTTATTCGTAAATTATTACTCCATGTTGTATATTAGCATTCCATCATATTTCATTAAAATCACTTCAAAGGTCGCGTTTAATTTTTTTCCTTTATCTATAATAGGCCATGTTATTATATTTTAGCTAAATAGCTCATATCGTTTAGGTTTTATAATCGCTATTATTCAAAGAAAAGAAATTTTAAAAATAAGGCAATGTTCTTTTTTTTTTTTTGGAAATTTGAGAAGTTGTACCCTAACTTATGGGGTTTCGATTTTCTCGTTAAATCTAAACAACCGAACAACATTCTGAATTTAAAATACCTAAGTTCTAAATAAAAATTAAAGGCAAGCTTATTCTCGGGGTTCAAATGTCGCATCCTAACTTACGATATGTGCCATATTGTTATCGTGGGACGAGTGGGCCTTTGATGCTCGTTTCAATTTATTCAAGCATTTTATTAATTAACATTAATAAAAAAGGATCGTATTTTAAATTTTTTTTGAGTTTTCAACTTTCGACATTAAGACATTAATTAATCAATTAGATACCAATTTTGGGCATTACGAGGGTGCTAATCCTTTCTCGTGCGTAACCGACTCCCGAACCCATCTTTCTGAATTTCATAGACCAAAAACGTTGTTTTAATAAATCAAACCGTTTATTAAAAACAACCATCTTACGAGGTGATCCGATCACACCCTATAAAAAAGGATTGGTCACGACTCCTATTTTTCGTTTTCATTTTTAAAAATCAAAGTCGACCCCGTTTTTTTACAAAAAAAGAAATGGTTTCGACAAGCTTCATACATCTTTTTCTCAAAACTTTCAGCTATCATAGGAATCAATTTCGGCTGCCCCCAGAAGTACCAATGCTTTGGATGAACTGGGTGATGCAATAAGCCAAAAGGACCGATGGGGTCGCTCCGTTGGCAATCTGATCAATGTAAGGCTTGATATCTTCGTAAGTAATAATGGGAACCCTTGTTTTGAAGCTTTCCTTGTCGGGTTGGCCATTGGGGAAGAATCTAATCTGTTCGTGCATTGCTCTTCAGTATCTCCTCCAACACTTGTTATTATAGTTTATGAGCATTGCTGGTTAAATCTTCCAAAATTTTCATGACATTTTCATATCCTTTATGTCTGTCTCACCATCCATCACAGTTATGGGGAGAGTGAGAAGAACAAAGAAGAAATTGGAAAGGAAAACTTGAAGAAATTGAAAAAAGAAAATTTTAGAATAAATTAATTCGTTTCTTAATTGGAATTTATCTGGATTGCATCTATCAAAAGTTAGCTACAGAAATTTATAGGCCTTTTCACTGTTTTTATAAGCATTTTTTTAAAAATATTGTATATAAAAACATATAAAAATAATAAAACACTCTTAAAATAATATAATATATTTTGTAAAATAAAAATATTTTAATCATTACTCAATTGAGTTGGTGCTTATTAAAATGTGACACAAACTTAATCAAAAATTTAATATATAATATAAACTAATTTTCTTACCTATCTAAGTGTTATGGGTTGCGCATAGAAACCCGTAACCATGACACATTTTTGTGATACATCAAGTTCAGAGGCGACCATTTGGTCCAACTCAGTGTCGAAATAGAGCCATCGAATGGATAAAAAGAAAAACTCAAAAGTACTAATATTAAGAGAGAGAAATAATATATAATTGCATAAATTTAGAGACTGTAGGTTTGGTGAGTTATCCTTTCATGAAAAGATCGTTTGTTAAGTCCATGCCTGCAATTTCACCCTGCAGGATTACCTCAACGATGTTTGATTAATCCTCAAACAGTGCAGCTTAAGACATAGTTTTGGGGCTGAAAAACTTCCCCACCATCCCTGAATTCAATATATTTATGGCTTCCTCATATTTAAGGCAACAAGGTGGCTTGTATTGGGAAATGGGAGCTCCCTTTGATGTATAGAAATCCATGAGTTCATCAAAGCTTCCATGTTTAACCACCCTTAGCTCTAAAGCTGAAATTGCACCATCTTTCGTAAGTAATTTATACGTAAAATCAAAGGATTCTTCCACTATACAGTAGCATTGTTCCATTACCACGGCATCAAGTTTTGGTAAATCATTGTCGCCTTTCATCTTCACTCCCAAAATAATACATATCGACCCGGTGTCGACGAGGTGTCGGAATAGCTACTTTATGCGATCAACATGATGCCAAATGGCTCGAGGATGAGTTTTGCACTCGTGATTGCTTTTGAAAGGTCTTCTTCATTGTTTTTGTGCGCATCTATACTCAAAACCACATTCGTCGCTCTACAAATTGAAAGCGTGGAGATTTATTATAGAATCCGGTCATCTTCGAACATCAGGACTGCACCGATATAGACACGAAAAAGATGATTACAACACATTTAGGTGCGCAGAAGAGGTAGTCAATGTGAGACTTTTAAACGTGTCTCTTGATGTAACCGACGTATAGCTTTGATGCCGAGTTAAAGAAGCCTACCTGCCAAAGTTGTGACAACAACTTCGTAGTATTGACCAGGCTTCACATTCTCAAGATCGACCGGTTTGTTTATAGTCCTGGTTTCTTGAGCCTTTCCTCCACCATCTTTGTTCATAGGGAGAAATTTGAAGTAGGCCGTATTTGGGAGAAAGGTGTAAGAGACGTCAAAGGGATTGCTTAGGGGTTTCAAATTGATCCCGAATCAAGCTTCCGAAGAAACATAACTTGGTGAAACTAAAGGGATCCCTCCTCCATAAAGTTCAAGTAATGGAATATATTGGCTCATGCTACCTGTCAAGATTAAACTAATATACTTGATTTTAGGCCAAAGTTTCTTAAAGACCCCTTCCACTACACCAAAACAGACTTTTAGCGGCATTTTTTTGGGCCTTTAGTGGCGTTTTTAAGCGCCACAAATAGTATTTGCGGCATTTTCGAAAGCGCCGTAAAAAACGCCGCTAAAGAAAGCGCCGCAAAATTTAGTGGCGTTTGTTGTGAAAAACGCCGCTACAGGTAAGGACTTTTAGCGGCGCTTTTGAGACAAACGCCGCTACAGGTAGCGGCTTTTAGCGGCGCTTTTAAAACAAACGCCGCTAGAGGTAGGGGCTTTTAGCGGCGCCTTTGAGACAAACGCCGCTTTAGTAGGGGCTTTTAGCGGTGCTTTTTAGACAAACGCCGCTAAAGGTAGGGGCTTTTCGCGGCGCTTTTTAGACAAACGCCGCTAAAGGTAGGGGCTTTTCGCGGCGCTTTTGAGACAAACGCCGCTACAGGTAGGGGCTTTTAGCGGCGCTTTTTAGACAAACGCCGCGACAGGTATGGGCTTTTAACGGCGCTTATAAAACAAATGCCGCTACAGGTATGGGCTTTTAGCGGCGCTTATAAAACAAACGCTGCTACAGGTATGGGCTTTTAGCGGCGCTTTTCAAAAAAACGCCACTAATTTGCACAGATCTGCTGTGTACTTTTTTCCCAATATCCTACCCTCCCTGCAGTAAAAACCAGCCAAAAATAGCAATTGCATATAATTCCAACCCAATGCAGCAAATAAAAATATAAATCTCAGTAAAAGCATTAAATCTAAACAAATACTTCAAATTTAATAAAAGATATATGATATTTATCAAAAAATGAAGCATAATTCAAACAATTCTTACAATAATGTTTAATCAGTAACAATGTTAAAAACAAATCTTACAACAAGAAAAGAAATGTCTAAGAGGCGGCTCTGCATTCTTTCTTTGGAACAACTTCATCATAGCTGCAATGTGTGCTTGGAGTTCATCATACTTTACATTCGCTCGCCTCCCGCGCGCTGCCGCTCCGCTCTAAGTTGAGCAACATGCTCCTCTCTCTCTCTCTTTGCGCCGCCGCCTCCTCCTCTCGCCGCCTCCGCTCTAAGCCGAGAAATTTACTCACCGTGTGCTCGCTTCCATCGAGAGATATCGGTCTTTTTCCTCGAACTTCAAAGACGAGATTGACTCGGAAGGCATGTATTGCCGGGATCCGGGATCAAAATATTGGGTCTGAGTAACACACGATCCTTGACATCGAACCCACCATACCTTGTAAGACCCAAAACATTAGTGATAATTTCGTTATAAATATACTCAGGATTAACAAAACTATCAATCGAAGCAGTCGTACCTTTCAGGACCCAAAACATCAGTAATAACTCTGTTATCAATCTCGTCGAGATTAACAAAATCGTCGATTTAAGCAACCGCTTCATACTCCGCCTTCTTCTCCTTTAGTTTATCCTAATAAATCAATAAAAGAGTTAGAAACGAAATATATAATAAAAACAAATGGAACATAACTTAAAATTAGAAATTTAAAACTACAAACGATGAATTAAACCATTATAATTAAACATTATAAATATTTATAAAAAATCAACTTTTATTAAATAAATATATTATTATATTAAAATTGAAAAATGAATCAATAATAAAATTCAACATGCATGTAAAATAAACTTAACATGCATGGAATGTTTCTGTGAACAACTTACTAATTTCTCGTCGATTTAATCTTCGAGATTGTGAACGAGCTCTCAATATTTGTTTGTACTCACTATACGGTAAAAAAGGTTTTACTTTATTAGAAGACAAACAAATATAATTGATGAGTATTTATCAAATTCTAGAACTTACGTCCGAAATGGTTCCATTGAATTGTGATGAAAAAGAATGTATCGATGTGCTTGGACCCACGATCTATCGTCTAATTCTGCAATTTCGACTTTGCCGATCGGTTCTCCAAAACTTTGAAATAAATAAGTGTCGGCCAAATTATGATCTGTGAGCCCAGCATTTCTACTTGGTCTGTTCATTCTTGTTTCAACATCTTCCAAATACCTCAAACAGAAAGTCATACATTCCTCTGCCAAGTAGCCCTCGGCAATTGATCCTTCCGGATAACGCTTATTGCGGCAGTATGACTTCAATTTGGAAAGGAACCTAAACACGGTATACAACATTAACAAAAGTTGCAACTAAAGGCATTGAGCTGGATGAAGGAATATTTTGCAAATAAATTAAGACCTTTCAATGGGATACATCCATCGATAGAAAACGGGTCCACCAAGAAGTGCTTCACGCGGGAGATGAATTAACAAATGCACCATAATAGTGAAGAAGGAAGGCGGGAAGATCTTCTCCAGATTGCATAAAGTCAATGCGGCTCGATCTTGTAGTCTCTCAAGTTCTTGAACATTCAAAACTTTACCACAAATGCCTTTCATTATATTTGACAATTCAATTACAGGAGCCGTCACCTTTTTTGACATACAACACCGCATAGCAACTGGCAGTAAGTCTTGCATCAAGATGTGATAGTCATGCGA
The DNA here is from genome assembly GCA_025503065.1 of Gossypium bickii. Taxonomy (NCBI): domain Eukaryota; kingdom Viridiplantae; phylum Streptophyta; class Magnoliopsida; order Malvales; family Malvaceae; genus Gossypium; species Gossypium bickii. The sequence goes on from CP106711.1 coordinate 127,059,693, forward strand.
TTTTAAGTCATATAGTCTTCGATCCTTAAGACTCACACATCGCGATATATTTGATGCATACGCATCCGGGACCTTTATATCCTTCAACATCGTACAGAACACTTCTTTCTCCGTCTTTGACATTAAAAAAATAGTAGGCGGCAACCGATATTTCATATTCGGAAGTTCTTGGGGATGAAGCTCACGCCGAATTCCCATGTGGACTAAATCAAGTCGACTCTGAAGATTATCTTTCGATTTTCCATCGACATTCAAAATAGTCCCAATGATGTTCTCGCAGACATTTTTCTCTATGTGCATGACATCAAGATTATGGCGTAAAATCTGATGCTTCCAATAAGGCAACTCGAAAAAAATACTTCTTTTTTTCCACAAGTCCGCCTCATGAGGATCATCCTCTTCATCAGATTCATCATCAGATTCATCCCTAGATCTTCTATTTCTTTGCGGGTTAGCCGGTTGATTCACCTTCCCATAAATGAAATTCATATCTTTCAACATTAAGAATATTTCGGATCCACCGGTCTTCGGAGGAGCTGGTCTGAACTCTTGAGTACCATCAAACAGAGCACTCTGAAATCAAAATGTATGATTTTCCGGTAACCACCGACGATGCCCCATGTACGAGAACTTCTTCCCATTATATAACCATTGCGAACATGTCTGTGCAGCACAACACGGACAAGCATAACGTCCTCTGGTACTTCAACCAGATAAATTAGCATAAGCCGGGAAGTCGTTAATAGTCCATATTAAAGCCGCACGTGAATTAAAGTTCTCTTTTCTCATTGCATTGTATGTCTGAACACCAGCCCATAGTTGTTTTAACTCCTCAACAAGTGGTTGCAAATAGACGTCAATATCATTCCCCGGCCATTTCTCTCCAGGTATAATCATAGACAAGATAAAAGAAGATTGTTTCATGCTAACCCATGGAGGCAAATTGTAGGGAACAAGCACCACAAGCCAAGTACTATACGTTGTGCTCATGAGTTTGTAAGGGTTAAATCTATCGGATGCTAGCCCAAGCTTCACACTCCGAGGATCGCTTGCAAAGCTTGGAAATTTTGAGTCAAAAGATTTCCAAGCTAAAGAATCTGCGGGATGCCTTAACAACCCATCATCTGTTCGTCCATCCCGGTGCCACGTCATTGATTCGGCTGTCTTCGATGACATGAAAAACCATTGAAGCCTTGGTATTAGCGGAAAATACCGCAAAATATTAACTGGCTGCTTCTTTGACTGTGTATCGTGTTCATCCTCGTTACCGTCCTCTGTATTTCTATTAATCCAACGGGATTGGCCGCATACATGACAGCACTGTTGGTTTATCTGGTCGCCCCAATACAACATGCAGTCATTTGGGCAACTGTGAATTTTGTTGTAGCCAAGGCCCAAATCCTTTATCAATTTCTTCATATCTTTGGAAGATTGAGGGATTTTTGCAAACGGGAACATTTCTTGCAGAAACTTTAACAGCATTGCCAACGAGTTTCTGGTCCACCCCCCCAAACATTTCAAGTGAAAAAGACGAATACAGAATGACAGTTTGGAAAATTTTGATCCCTCATACAGTTCTTCATTCATTTCACCAAGTAACGTGTAGAATCTTACCGCTTCTTCATTTGGCTGTTCATCTGGAACACTTCTTCCCCCTTCGGTGAAAGTATTTCCAATAAAATTATGATCATCGGTTGCACCCAAGTCAGGTGGAAACGACCTGAAACCATCACTACGCATATTAAAAGCATCCCGCAACATGTTTTCCATGTTATCGTCTCTAACATTCTGATTGAAAGCACTATGATGATACCCCAGATTCATCGTTGAAGATGCTCCACTAGATGTACACTCTCCATGGAAAAACCATATTTTGTACCCCCGGACAAAGCCATCAACAACTAGATGTTCGTAGACCACTTCACGACAATGCCAGTTAATATTGCAACACTTCTTACACGGGCAAAGAATCATATTCTCTTGGCTTGTATTTTAAAATGCGAAATTCAGAAAAGTTTCTACTCCATTTCGATAGCCGTTGCTTACCCTTGACAATTTCATCCAACTCCTATCCATTTCATTGTTGTTGAAGTCTAAAGTTGACAGTAATTTACACGGCTAAATTGTTAATTGACAAGAATTTGATTTTTAAAACAAAAATTTCTTTAAGCTTCATCATACATGGCATTGTAAGTATTATTTAAATTGCATGTATTATTCAAGATTTTTCATACGTGGCATTGTTACACCTGGGGAGGATCCGTTATATCTTCCAGTGAGATATAAGACAACCCGTCAGGTTTCCAGCCTATATACTTTGAATCTTTTTATTTTTATCTATACAAGTATTATGTAAGTTATGTATTATTCAAGATTCTTCATACGTGGCATTGTTTTTTACCTGGGGAGGATCCGTTATATCTTCCAGTGAGATATAAGGCAACCCGTCAGGTTTCCAGCCTATATACTTTGAATCTTTTTATTTTTATCTATACAAGTATTATGTAAGTTATGTATTATTCAAGATTCTTCATACGTGGCATTGTTACACCTGGGGAGGATCCGTTATATCTTCCAGTGAGATATAAGGCAACCCGTCAGGTTTCCAGCCTATATACTTTGAATCTTATTATTATGTAAGTTATGTATTATGTAAGTTAAATAATTTTATGTTAGTTATGTATTACGTATTATGTAAGTTAAATTAAAATTTCAAATCGAGAATCAGTTGAGGTGTGAACATATATGGCATGCATTATATTGTAGGTTTTTTTGTAAATATTATTATATGTTATTATATATTTTTTTAAAAATGTTATTATATGTTTTTTATAATGTTATTATATGAATTTTTTTTTTAAAAATGTTATTATATGTTTTTTTTAAAATGTTATTATATCATTTTATATCATCTTATATGCAAGTTTATTATTATTATTATTATTATTATTATTATTATTACTACTACTTTAATTATTATTATTATTATTATTATTATTACTACTACTTTAATCATCATTATTATTATTATTACTACTTTAATCATCATCATATTATTATTATTATTATTATTATTATTATTATTATTATTATTATTATTATTATTATTATTATTATTATTATTATAAGCAGTGGTAGTAGGTAGATGTTTAGCTGAAATTTGTTTGTTTTTTATCACCCTATTATATGTCATGGCATTATGCCTCAAATTGAAGTTAATTATTATTATTATTATTATTATTATTACTTTAATCATTATTATTATTATTATTATTACTATTATTATTATTACTTTAATCATTATTATTATTCTTATTATTAATATTATTATTATTATTATTATTATTACTTTAATTATTATTATTATTATTATTACTTTAATTATTATTATTATTATTATTACTTTAATCATTATTATTATTATTATTACTACTTTAATCATCATCATTATTATTATTATTATTATTATTACTACTTTAATCATTATTATTATTATTATTATTATTATTACTACTTTAATTATTATTTTTATTATTATTACTTTAATCATTATTATTATTATTATTATTACTTTAATTATTATTATTATTACTTTAATCATTATTATTATTATTATTATTATTATTATTATAATAAGCAGTGGTAGTAGGTAGATGTTTAGCTGAAATTTGTTTGTTTTTTATCACCCTATTATATGTCATGGCATTATGCCTCAAATTGAAGTTAATGAACATACACATTTTCTTCTTCATTTTTTTTTGGCTTTCACTCAAGCAAATAGCGTAAGCTTCATATCTGATTTCTTTTGTTTGCTTAACAAGCATCTAGGCTTCAAGCTCAAGTTTCTGTCTTTGTAATTCATAATCATTCTTAGTTCAAACACAGCCACGCATACTAGGCTTCAAAAATTCAATTACAACTTTCACAGCTATAGGCTTCAAATCGCAGCATTCTTAGCAAAATGAAAAGAAATCAAACAAAGCATAATACCATAGTTTAGAACTTCATTTTACAGCATTTAAATTGATCAATTTGCAACAAAAAAGGGATATATATATACAACATGATCTACTTAACAAGCTCCAGCAATGCTAAAACAATACCTAAAATCTTATGATATTATAAACAAAGAAAGTCACAATTCTAATTTTTTCAGAGATTAATCAATAAAATATGAAAAAGAAAAGCATATGTTTAACATATTCAAGTAGGATTAGTATTGAATTTCATAAACAACCTTAAACGAATTAGATATTCAAAATCCAAAACCATTTTTAAATTCAACCAGAACATTGGCACATGTTATGAATTGATTAACTTTAGCAACTACTGTAAAATTTAGAATCCGAAACCATTTTTAAATTCAACCAGAACATTGGCACATGTTATGAATTAGCATATACATACCTCTAATAAATGTTTAGAGAACACAGAAAATGCCAAATGAACACAGAAATGGTGCTGCTAACTTCTTTCAGATCAAATACCAAAATCAAACAGCCCCAAATATCTTCTTATCTAGAAACATCATTTTATAACACAATAATGGTTAGATTCTTATCATTAAGAAACATTAATCAAACACATAATTGGCTTGAAAATGAGAAGAGAAGAATAAATGGTTAGATTCTTGTATAAAGGATTTTCCCTTATGAGAAGAGAAGAATAAAGCACAATCTTATTATGAGTGACTCATTAGTTCCATCATCTTAATAACTTATCCCATCCTATTTTCCTTGCATAATGCATTGATTAAAGAATTGAAAGTCAGTACATTAGGATGGACTCCATTCATCACTCTATCGAGCAAGCTTATCTCTTCTGTTCTGTCCATTTACCTTTAATTGTTTCACCCAAACTAAATGTCCATCATAATAAAAGAGCAATAAACAAAGTATTATTTCAAATGCAAAAGAAAGTAATAACCAAAAGCAAAATTAAACCATCATCAAGTTCATTTCCTTTGTGAAGAGAAATGTGCTTCAATCTTATTCAATTGATTTTTACTACAATTATTAAAAACCATGCAAACATGTTTTTGCTGTACAAATAGAAACTGGATTTTCCCTTTATTTTTTTGGGCGTTTGTGAAATCAAACCTAGCTCCAAATGCCAATCGTGGAATACTTATAAATTACAGGAAAAAATTCAATAGAAAGTCAGGATAATCAAAAACCAGATAATCGAAAACCCCACACAAAAACTAAACAAATCAAACAATACCTAAACACATACAAACCAAAACCCAAACAACAAATAAATAAAGAAATCGAATTATATATTAAGATTACCTTTGAATTGGTAAAGGCTTGGATTTCGGACAACGTTTAATCTCGCGTCCGATGCAAAATCTAGATGGAAATCTGCATGACGGAGAGGACTAAAAAGCCCGAGCACAGAAACAATCAGTACAATGAAAGCAGAAGGAGATGAGGGAAACTAGCGAAAAAAAAAAAAGTAAAATGAAAGCAAAAGGTTTTGAATCGAAAACAAATTACTTCATATTTTTTGAATCGAAAACAAATCTACAAATTACGAGCGGAGAAAAACAAAAATCAATGAATGAATAGTAAATAACACGGAGGAAACAGAGGATCGTACGTACCTTTCACGGAGGAAACAGAGAATGAAGGGAGGTTCTCGAGATTTCCAATGAGAGCGGTAGGGGATTTGGGGAGAAATTAGGGATTAGGTGTTCGTGTGTTTGGGGGGCAGAGGGGGAAGACTCGGGGTAAAGACTAAGGAAAACGGTGACGTTTTGTCAAATGCAAAATACGTGTTGCGGCGCTTTTATACACGCGCCACTAATGCCTACATTTAGCAGCGTTTATCGAATAGCGCCACTAAAGCTGTTGATTTTTAAAAAAACGGCGTCGTTTAAACAGTAAACTCTGCAGCGCTAATTCATGAAACGACACCGTTTTCTCTAAGTTTTTGCGGCGTTTTTGGTTAAAAACGCCACTAATCTCTTTCATTAACAGTTTTGTTTTTTATTAAATTCCTTTTAAAACTAATTTTGCTTTGTTTGAAACAATATACCTTATTTGTAAAAAACATAGTAATTTACAATGAAATTATTTTTAAAATTAATTTTTTTTAAATTGAGTTTTAAGCAATCTAGTTTAATTAATATATGATTTCTCTTTTACGTTTAAATAATTAAAACTATAATGAAAATTTAATATATACTAATACTAATATTATCTTTTTTGCATTTATATAAGAAATTATTTAATATATAAACTTAAAATAAATCAGTCATATATATACCCATATATCTTTATTATTTTAAATAATTGTATTTTCATTTTTTTCATTTTTAACATATATTATTTCAATTTTTTTCTATGTGTTATTAATTTTTTGTAAAGATTTAAATATTAAATTAAAAATATAACGTTTTAATTAATATAATTAAACTAGTCAAATACTAAATATAACGTTTTTTAAATTGAGTGGTTGAATTTTTTTGCAATTTTGGCTCTCATTTAGTCAAAACCCTAAATCTTAGACTCCGGCTAAACCCCCTAAACATTCAACCATAAGCCCTAAACTATAACCCCTAACACATAAACCCTTAACACTTAACCCTTAAACACATAAACCCTTAATCTTAACCCCTAACCACTACCAGTATTTAAACCTTAATATCGTTAAACACTAAGATTTTAAACCCTCAAGATTAATCCCTAAACCCTAAATTTAAAACCCTAAATATTATACCCTAAACCAAAAACACTAAAACACAAACCTCAAACGAAAAACTGAAAACCATAATCTTAGACCATTAAACTCGAACTTTAAACTCTAAACTGCAAACCTTAAACCATAATTCGAGACCAATTTTTTGGGATTTCAGTTTCGGGATTTTGGGTCATATAGCTAACAGTCTAAACCCTAAACTTAAACCATAAACCCTAAATTCTAAACCCTAAACTCAAAAATTAACCTAACACATTAACCATTTCACCTCAAACCCAAACCCAAACCCAAAACCCTAACCAATTAACCATTTTCCCCTAAACCCCGACCCCTAACCATTAATTAACACTTAAACATTAATACCACTAAACACTAAGATATTAATCACCAATATAACAAACCCTAAACCATGAAATTAACATACTAAACATTAAACCCTAAACCATGAAATTAACATACTAAACATTAAACCCTAAATCAATTTTAATAGCTTAATTTGTAACTTAAATGAAAACTTCTAAATTATTTACTTAGCAATTTGTAATTTTTCATAATTAAGTAACTAAAATGAAACTTTATCATTGCTTATAAGTGAATTAATTAAGATAAAATATAATTCAAAGCAAGAATAAGGAAAAAATACGAAAAAATTTTAGCGGCGTTTGTAAAAAAGTGCCGCTAAAAGTTGGGTCAGTTGCGGCGTTTGTAGAAAAGCGCCGCTAAAAGTCGGGGCAGTTGCGGCGTTTGTAGAAAAGCGCCACTAAAAGTCGGGAAAGTTGCGGCGTTTGTAGAAAAGCACGGCTAAAAGTCGGGGAAGTTGCGGCGTTTGTAGAAAAGCGCCGCTAAAAGTCGGGGAAGTTGCGGCGTTTGTAAAAAAGCGCTGCTATATACCATTTTTAGCGGCGTTTTTGGAGTAAACGCCGCTACTGTTCATTTTTTTTGCGGCGTTTTCCGTCAAACGCCACAATTGTATAATATGGGCGGCGTTTTTCTTCCAAACGGTACTAAAAACGCCGCTAAAAGTCTTATTTGGTGTAGTGTTCCCAAGATTTATCTTCACATATTTGTTGAATCAAATCAGCCAATTCAGGGTTTGGCTAAGTAAGGATCAATGACATGGCATTTTTGCAACCAGGGTCAATAATCCAATCACTGAGGTAACCTGTTCTAATGTTACAACATAATTCTCTCCAATAATCTTCTAAGAAATTGATGGTCCTCGCCAAAACCGATGCAAAGATCGAACCGAGCTGTACGACCTCCTCGTGCAGTAGTAAACCGGTAAACAATTGGCAGAACATGCTTTGCTTGTTGTCCAAACATAAGATGGTCTCAATAGGACTTATGCAAAACTTAGCCAGGCTATTTTTGAAGGTATTGGTCTTGGAATAGAATGTTGAGTAGGGTGATGCCACTAATCCAGATGGAGTTTTGATATCTGGTTTGCTAAAATATGGGTAGAATGATTTGCCTTCATCTAAGTCACTAAAACAAGGAAAAAAAACAGTAATTAGTTTGTTTGATTATGTGTATCGTGATTGCGGATATGATAGTAATTGCTGCGAATATTGAAGAGGAAAAAACCCATGAAGTAAAGATCTTAGCATCGAATTACGACTGCTATTGATACTTCACTGTAATTACGGGTAATGAAATGTACTTACTTTTTCACCACAATGTCAGCCAGAAGACGATGATACTTCCCTTTCTCAAAACTTTCAGTTGTGATAGGTATTAACTTCTGCTGCCTCCCGGAAGTACCACCGCTGTATCCAAAATTAATGGTTTACTTTGAAAGGGAAAAAGGTTTAATTTTGAACTTCATCCCTCTACTTTACTAAAATCAGTTACTCTATTTTAATTTTCCAGAATTTGATTGTATATACGTTAGGATGAACTGGATGATGGGATCAGCAAAAAGGATCGACGAGGTCTCTCCATCGGCAATCCGATCTATGTAAGGCTTGATATCTTCATAAGTAACAATGGGAACATTTGTTTTGAAGCTTTGCTTGTCTGTTTGGCCACTGGAGAAGAATCTGGTTAGATATTCTGTTCCTGCATTTCTCTTTAGTATCTCCTCCAACATTTGTTCTTGTAGTTCATGAGCATTGTTGGTTAAATGTTCCAATATATAGTTCCTTTATTTCTATATCACTATCCATCACAGTTGTTGGGAGAGTAAAAAGTGCAAAGAACAAATCGGAAAGGAAAACTTGAAGAAAAGGGAGAAAAAATGTAAGAACAACTTTTTTTTTGGTTTTTTGGGGAGAGGGGATGTAAGAACAAATTAATTAGTTTTTGTTTGATGGTTACGGTTTTATCTTTTATATGCAACTTGAATGAAGTAACAAATGATAGCTGTTAAAGTGGTAAAACAAAGTCCCATGTTGGAATTTTATTATGTTTGTATTTTTCATTTTTTTATAATTAAAATTATAAAAAAATTCAAAATTAATATAATTTATTTTATAAAATAATGGTATCTTAGTGAGTTTAATAATTAGGGTCCGTTCGGATTAAATTTATTTTGTTATTATTAAATAGATTAGTTTAATCTTTATATTATTAAAATGAATCAAATAAATTCAAATTGTAATAGATTTATTATTTATAAAAAAAATATATTGAATCCTATTTGTTTTAATTGTAGTTCAATTCAAAATAAAAGATTTCATTTTAACAACCATAAAAAGTTCAAAAATATTAACTCGATTAAATAATAAATGATATTTTTTATACAATAAATGTTAACTCAGTTTCAATTTGATATTATTTGATTCTTTTCAATAATACATGATCTAAATTGATACATTTGATATTAGAGGGATTAATTTGATCAAATTTCTATAATAAAATCAAAGTACATTTACCAAATTTAGTCGTTAATAAGTAAAGTAATATCTGATTGACTGTGACACTAACATTAATAGTAACAAATTTTTTTTTACTTAAATAATATCACAATTGCCTTTTTTTAACTGTCCGTCCACTTTAAAATTATAATAAAAATAGTTTTTTAATTTAAAATATTAAATTATATTATAAAAATAATTAATTTTTAAATTAAAAATAATTATAAGAGTTCAAAAAATTAAAATATAATTATTTAAAAATATAAAATATTTAAATTTTCTTAAAAGAATTACATATCGCTTTTAAAATGAAACTTACAAATTGTTTTTAAATTGATATTTTTCAGTAAAACAAAAATAAAGTTACAAAAGTAATTCAACTCTCAAATTATTAGTATTTTAAAAGATAATATATTATTTTTTAAAAAACTTATTAAATAATATGATTTTGAACCCTAATTTGTTACTTTGTCCTCTCTGCAGACATGTTTAAATTGGACCTCTCACTTCAGTCATTTTCATGGCGCCGAAGGACTGCAGTACCGGATATGTCTACATCTTGTTTAGTCAATCTTTTTCTTTAATTATCTTATTTGGTGGGTGATCATATGGATAGCATCCTTACTTTATTTGAATAACTCTATTTTTTTAAAAAAAATTAACAATTTACGGATAAATTAGAGAATTAGTCATCCAACTATTATTATATTTCTGTTATGATCATTTAATTATGAAAATTTTTAATTTAGTCACTAAAGTTTTAAATATTTTTATTTTGATGGAAGTATTAATGTGACCTTTTTTTTAATTGGTATATAACACATTTAGTCCTTAATATTTATACATTTTATCAATTTGATAATTAAATACATATAATTAAATATAAATTATTTACTATGACAAAATATAAAATACAAAATTATTTTATACATTTATATAAATAATATTATATACATTTATATTTAATTATAATTATAAGGCTCAAATATATATTTATCCCCCACACCTCCCAAGTTGGTAATCAGCATTTTTTTTTTGTTTATTTCTTTTAAGTTTACCCAAATTTTCAATACATTAACACCATGTTTGGTTAGGGGAATAGGAATGCATCCCCCTCAAATTCGGTGGGCCTACCACCAAACTAACGTTTGGTTGGCTGTAAAAGGATTACAGGCTGATTCCATTCGGGCCTTATTACAGCTAAAGGCTATAATAGCCATTCCTTGCCCACATCTCTGAATAGCTATTCAGTTCGGTATCTTTTTCCCATTTTCTAAATTTTGCCCGCCTTCATCTGCCGTCAAACTCTCTCCTTCTGTTTCACTGCAATTTATCGATCCAACGCTGCTAGAGCAAAAGATGGACAGCATGAGATTTCTCTATAGCAACGGCGTTGTTCTCTTGCTCCTCTGATGCTCCTCTCATCACTGCTTTCCTTGAATCCCTTCCAGGTACTAAAACCCAAACCCATTTCCATCTCTTTCCATTTTGTTCTTTTTCAGTCAACCAAAAAAAAAAGAGAAACAACTTTCTAAATTCCAAGTAATTTCTAAATTCAGTTTCAACCCAAACGCCTTGCAGTTCTAATAGTTGGGCATAGCTGAAAGGCAGGAGAGAAGACATGGGAAATCAAAAGTAGGAAGAAGATGAAGACAATAAAAGAGAAACAGCGATCGCTTCTACTCGATCTTTGCAACCCAACTTCAAGCCTGTTGGTGTTACTCCTCAACAGCTTTCTAAATTCCAAGTAATTTCTTAATATTGATTTTCACATGATTTTGCAGCAACCATTTATCTTTTAGCAGATTGTTTTTTTAATAGAATCGAGATTAGGGGTAGTGAAATCTTGGGTTTTGTTTATGATTGAAGGAACTGAACCCTAGACACTTCTCATGGATTTAAATTGCAGTGGCATGTTTTCAATCTGCCGAACTTATCTTAATTTGTTACAGGTGTGATGAATTGTATTTTAGTAAATATTGGTAATGAATATCAGTGGTGGAAAGAAGCAAAACCTTGACTATTGTGCCTAATATTACATTACGATTGCTATACGAGTCCCCAACCCTTTTACCATCTTTGGTAGATATGCGTTTTTAGTTCATCTTGATTTCAGGTGTAATAAATGTAAATTTTACAGATAGCAATGATAATCCATAAAAAGCAACCACAGAATTGCATTACGATTACTTTTCAAGTCCCTGTAACTTTTTATGGAATTTAGATGGTGGCCAGTGAAATCTTTGGCTTACTTGAGATGATGGCTATATTGCTCTGACTCTTCATTTTTCTTGTAGATGATGACAGAACTTTGACATTGATAGGCTTTAAAACCTGTTAATTTGGTATTTTTGCTTAGGAGTTGAATGGGAAATGTTGTTTAAATTTAATATGCTTTGGGGTATGTTTGCTTCCTTTTCATGTCCAATACATATCCGGGCTTTGTTATTTACGCAAGAGATGAATGCTTCGCAAATTGCTACAAATAATTTGGGGGCAGTTTTCCTCATGCTATGGTTTTTTTTGTATGCAGGTTCTCGGTTGACAAATTTTGTAGGGATACTTAGCCAGGGACTAAGAATGGCTCCTCTAGAAGCTCCAATGATCTGGCTATATGGTTCTCTTACATTTTCTTTATTGTACATCATCAGATACTGAGGACATACACATTTCTTTCACGAAATTAAATTTGTAACACTTTTGCATTCCGGTTTGGCAAGGGGTCTCTATTTTGTTGATTTGGTCAGTAAGAGTGCTCGTGATTGCTTTTACTGATAGGAAAAATCCTGTGGGCCTCATGCTTCTCAGCGAAGTTGCTTTAGGAGAGATCTATGAACTAACAAAGGCCAAGGTTAATGCACCCTCTATGCCAATTTGTAGATGCAGAACTTGGCATTTATTCATTATTTTTCTTTGCTTTTCTTCATTCTTGTTTAGTATATAGAAAAACTACCAAAAGGAAAGCACTCTACGAAAGGGCTCGTAAAGAAAGTACCTAAGAAGTCTGACTTTGTAAAGTGGAAGGATGACATTATTGTTCCTTGTGGCAAACCGGTTCTATCCAGTGTGAAGGAATCTGAGCTGATGTATAATGAATACATTGTTTATAACACTTCTCAAGTAAGTTAAAAGATCTTTTCTGTCTATATAGCTAAATATTAATTCTGGCATTTTGCAGTTGATGAGTTTATCTACCTTTAATGCATGAAATGAATTACAACTTTGGTTCGATTGCAATGTACTTTACGCATATCCATCAGTGCATTATTTTCTCTATAGCCCTTTCATCAAAGATGCCGTCATTTCTATCTCTGTTTTTTAAGAGCTTTGAGGTTTTTCTTTAAGAAGTGGTTTGAGTTAGATGAACAATGGATTTAATTTTGAAATCACAAGATTAAAGTTTGAAAGGTGCTGAAAATATTTGAGGCTAAGAAATTGTTGGCATTGTTCAGGGAAGACTAAATGACCTTGTTTGAAGTAACCTATGACATATTTCGTTCTTGCTGTACTTAAGTGGCCTTGTTTAAAATTGAGTGGATATGTGTAATTATTATTATTACCAACATACCATCTAGGTTACCTGGATTCGAGGAAAGTGTTTGGGGAGGACTAAATGACCTTAATCTCTGACATATTTTGTTCTTGGTGTAACATGTAGCCTTGTTTGAAAATAATTGGACATGTGTTATTATTATTACTACCGCCTCCGGCCTATAGCATCAGGACTTGGGGGTAAGTGATGGGTATGCTTAATTTTTCTATAAGTTTTTCCATATCTTTGGAAGATTATACCCTTATAACTATGTCTAAACATTTTTCGGACACAATTACTTTATAAAATTTGAAGAGTCCGTTTAATATAGCTACCACTGCTGCTAAACCTGCTCCTAACAATGTTATTGCTATAGTTATTGAAATCCAATTGATGTTCTTAATGTGATTTGTACTTATCATCTACAATATTGTTGCTTGGGACAGGTTAAGATACAGTTCCTGTTGAAAGTGAGGTTTCATCACAAGAGATGAAGGAAGGTGATGGATGTTTATAATGTATTTTGGTGAAGGGCATATCTGTATAAATGTTAAAACAAAAACGTTTGTGCCGTTGTGCATTTTTTGAAGCAAGGTCGAGTCTTGATAAGATCTAGTTTTGGGGATTAGCTTGGAGATCTTTAACTTGAGTCTGTTATGCATGTCAAAGCTTTTTGTAAGTAATGGAAAAACTTGTGGAATAGTAAGAAGTTGGTTTGTGTCCTAGTTATTTGGTTTTAGGAAGGAATGTAATATGAGATAATGGTTATAGAGTTGAAGGTTGATGTATGAATTTTTGAAGCAAATTGAGCATTGATTTTTTGGTAACATGAATGGAGTTATTTTAAATAAATGAGTTATTTTTGAAGCAAATTAATTACTTCTAATATTTAATTTTTTTTGTAGAGTAATTAAATTATTTGTTTCAGTAATGATATTTTAACACATATATGTATTGCAGTTTAAAAATAATAAAATAGATTATATATATTTTTATAGTATTATATATTTTGATTTTTTAATTCATATAATAATAATTATATTAAGCATGTTATTAAATTATATTTAATAATAATTATGTTAAAATATGATTAAATTATTTATTATTTTTATTAAATTATTTTCAATAATAACCTTGTTAAAATTTAATAACAATAACAATAATCATCTACCTAACAAAAATTCTGCTAAGGGTGCCATTTTTTTTAAAACGAAACGGGATCGACTTTGGGTTTTGAAAACGAAAATACAAACGGGAGTCGCCACCGATCTTTATTGGGTGTGATCGGATCACCTTTGTTTTAATAAAACATTTTGGTTTACTAAAATAATGTCTTTGGTCCACGAAATTTGAGAAAATGGGTTCGGGAGTCGGTTACGTGCGAGGAAGGATTAGCACCCTCGTCACACCCAAAATTGGTACCAAATTTGATTAATCAACGTCCTAATGTCAAAAATTTGAAATGATTTTGAAATACGGAATCTTTGGAAAATGTTTGGATAATTCGAATTGGATATCGAAATTTTCTTGTTCCGAAAAGGTGAAATATCACATCCTGCATGATAGGACACGATGTTTCAATCCTCGACACCAAGATCATTTCATGATTTCCAAAGTTGCGATTTTAAAATGGATATTCGACTATTTGGCCAAACCAAAATACCGAAACCCAGCACGATTGCGCACGATTCCTTGGATGTCCAAATACGAAATATTGCTTTATTTAAGAATACACGGTCAAAATCTTAGAAGGATATTTAGTGATTTAGACGAATGAAAAATCGAAACCCAGCACGATTGGGCTCGATTTCTCGAACTTCTAAATACAGAATATCGATCATTTTGAAGCTTGATGTAGCAAATAAAGGTTAATGTGATATGATTTGACAAAAGAGATAAATTACCAAGCTAGATTGCGTACAAAAATAAGAATGATGTATGTAAAAGTACTAAGTTAACTAATTTAATGATAAAATGATGATAATAACAATAATAATGCAATGATAATAGTAAAATAAAGAATAATAATAATAATATATTTACAATAATAATAGAATAAAAGAAATAATAATAAAAATAGATAATAGTAATAATAAAAATAAAAAGTAAGAAATAGTAATAATAAAATAATATTAATGATATTAGTAAGAAAAATAACAATAGTAATAGTAACAATAATAGTAATTAACAAAAAAAATAAAAAATAAAAAAATAATAATAACAATAATAATAATAATAATAGTAGTAGTAGTAGTAATAATAATAATAAATAAAGTAAATAATAATAATAAATAATAATGGTAATAAATAATATACGAATATTGATATAAAAAAGTAATAATAATATTAACAATAGTAACAATAATGATAAAGTAATAATAATAGTATAATAATAATACTAAATAATAGTAATAAGAACAAAATCACAAATTAAATAAAAAGGGATCGAATTGAATTTAAAATTTGGGGTCAATTTAAGAATATAAAAGAAAGGGGAAGGGCTGAAATGGAATGCGCACAAATGACTAGGGATCAAAGAGGATATTATTCCCAAATCCCTAAACGCACCGTTTCGTAACTGCTTCAAAATGAACCCAAGGACCAAATCGAGACAAAATAAAAATACTATGGCCAAACTGAAAACAAAAAAAGGACCAAAATAGAATCGTTAAAGAAGCGGATGGGCTGAAAGGGCAATTAGCCCCTCCAATGAAAAACAGGCGGATCCTAGGAGCGGGTTCGGGTCCGTGCGCGAGTCATTGGCCAAATGACGTCGTTTTGGGCATTAAAGGCCAGCCCGAAAAAGACATCGTTTTGAGGGGCTATTTAAGCCTCTAAAATCAGAAAAAAATCATTTTTTGAGCTGCTTGTAAAAAAAAAAATTGACCTTCCTCTCCTTTTTTTTTTTCTCTGCAGGTCCGAAGGGAGAGGGGTTTCGGTCGTCGCTCCGGTCGTGGTTCTCCGTCGCACCGGCCACCGCGCACGGTGGCCGGAAAAGGTAAAGTTTTCCTTTTATTTTTTTAAATATTTTATTAATATATATATGTATATATATACATATGCATAGTTTTAGAGATAAAAGAAAAAATGAAAATATTAGTATGTTGTGAACAGATTTGAGAAGAAGAACGGAAAAAAGAAGATAAGATAAAAAGAATCACCTTTTGCTAACTCTCTGTTTTTGAACTGATTTCGTTTGTTGTGAATCTATTTCTTTTTATTTTCAAAAGAAAAATTCCCCTTTTTACAAATAAATTCCTCGAAAAAAAAAACAAAAAGTCCCTCTTTTACAAATGCATATAATCGGCTTTTATAGCCAACCTCTACTGCTTTTCTGTCTATTCTCGTTTATGGTTTGCAGGTATTTTGGGCGGTGCAAGTGTTGGCCAAGGCGGTGGATTAGACGTTGGTCAGAGGTAGAAGACCCTAGGTGCGGCTCACCTAGGGTTTTGTTATTTTTGTGTTTATTTTTCTGATTTGGGTTGGGCTAATTGGGCCTTCAGGTTTGGTTTTGATGTAATTGGGTTTATGGTTATTGGGCCGGACAGAAAATGGGTTGTACAGCTGCCCCTCTTTGCTCATTGTTGTGTAACGGGAGTGGAGCAAAGACTTTTAAGAATGACCCATTTTGTCTGGTCTTGCAGAGTCTTGTCTTATTTGGTGCTTCCCTTCTTTAAGTAGCCTCATTCCAGTCTATCGTATCTTTTTGCTTCGATCCACTCCACCGCTACTTCAGAGAGATAGGACCTATAGCTTCAATTTGCTCCTGCTGCGACTTTGAGGGGATGAGACTTGTTTATTTTAAATTGCTTCACTGCATCTTCAGGGATAAGAGATTTGTATCTACAACTTTTTCCACTTCTGGTCAGGAAGACAGGACGATCATGTTCCACTATTGTTTAGGGCAACAGGATCTACAATTTTTGACCTATTCCACTGCTGGTTAGGGACATAGGGCGGTGGCTTAAATCATGTTTCCTACTGTTTAGGGAGACAGGATTTGCCTTCGATCTTGCCCCACTACTGGTTAGGGTGACAAGATCTACAATTTTTTAACCTATTCCACTATTGGTCAGGGACATAGGACAGTGGCTTAAATCATGTTCCCTACTATTTAGAGAGACAGGATTTGCCTTCGATCTTGCCCCACTACTGGTTAGGGTGACAAGATCTACAATATTTTTTGACCTATTCCACTGCTGGTCAGTGGAAATAGGACAATCTTCAACCTATTCCAGTACTGGTCAGTGGCAATAGGACAATCTTCCACCTATTCCACTGCTGGTTAGTGGTAATAGGATGGTCTTCAACCTATTCCACTGCTAGTCAGTGGCAATAGGACAATCTTCCACCTATTCCACTACTGGTCAGTGGCAATAGGGCAATCTTCCACCTATTCCACTACTGGTCAGTGGCAATAGGATAATCTTCAACCTATTCCACTGCTGGTTAGTGGCAATAGGGTAATCTTCCACTTATCCCAATGCTGGTCAGTGGCAATAGAATGTTCTTCAACCTATTCAACTGCTGGTCAGTGGTAATAGGATGGTGGCTTCACCAGTGTTGCTACACCGTCCTCTGGAGACATATCCTGTAGACTCGATTTTATATGCTTGTGTTTATACCAAATGATGCGGATGCTATGATTGGGATGACTCAAGTGCTCCTAACTACATGTGATATGGATGACATTTACATGAATGCAGAAGGTCATGATTTTTTCATAATGAATAAGATGCAATAATCGTAATAAATTGAATGCTCCTAACTAAATAATATTATGGATGACATTTTCATGAATGTAGGATGTCATGAGCATGATCTCTTTCTATAAGCTTAGGGTTGTAATTGCTCGTTCGCTCATCAAGGTCACGGCACGAATGCAATATCTCGTCTGATATCCTTGACAGAGAATCTAGGGAAATAGTCATGGCTTTAGACTCCTCTTCCTCGAACGTTTCCAACCCCTAGGTGTGGTGGTTCTAGACAACAGTCTTGTTTCAGGTTCCTGCACTGTTTAGGGGCTTCCAGAGTAATAGGCAGAACTCCTTTTATAGAAGCCTTATGGGTCCATCGACCGTTATTTCAATTGCAAATAGCCTAAAAGATTTAAATGATGAATAGCAATAGAATTTATGAAGAATGGAATTGGACTAATCAACAAAAGCAAACATTATTGGAATACAAAATGGGTGAAAAGAAAAAAGTAGGTGCCCCAGATATTGCAGACTGAGCTTCACTACTCAATCCTTCTGAAGATCATTTTGAGCTGAATAGATGTTGGGAGATCTGCAGTGCTTCGTAGATGTTCTGAGGTGTAACATTCCTCCTTTTTTGCTAATTCTAAGAGAATTTACATACCCTTCCTTTTGACCGAATTTGAGCCGCCCTTGTCAGGTTTTCGACTCAAAACCCCTTCGGTCTCAAAGCGCCCTTTGCGGGTTTTCTATTTGGCCTCTCCATTTTTTTAGGTGTTAAAGCGCCCTTTGCGGGTTTTCACTTTAGCCTTTTCCTTCTTCAAGCATAATACTTCTTGACTGAATCTGAATTTATAGGATTAGATAAGTTTTTCCCATCCATCTCGGCCAAGATCAGTGCTCCTCTAGAGAAAGCCTTTTTCATCACATAAGGTCCTTCTCAATTTGGCATCCATTTCCCTCTAAAATCCTTTTGTATGAGGAGGATCTTTTTCAAAACTAAGTCTCCCTCGTGGAATGCTCTTGGGCGCACTTTTTTGTTGTACGCTCGTATCATTCGCTTTTGGTACATCTGACCATGACGGATAGCTTTCAGCCTCTTCTCTTCAATCAAATTCAACTAATCATATCGAGCCTGGATCCATTCTACTTCGTCTAATTTCAGTTCAGACAAGACTCAAAGGGACGGAATTTCAACTTCGATAGGTAAAACTGCATTCACTTCGTAAACCAGTGAGAAAAAAGTTGCCCCAGTGGAGGTTTTGACCGATGTTCGATAGGCGAAAAGAGCAAATGGCAACTTCTCGTGCCAATCTTTGTAGGTCTCAGTCATTTTCCCTACTATCCTTTTGATGTTCTTATTAGCTGCTTCTACAACACCGTTCATCTTTGAGCGATATAGTGACGAATTGTGATGTCTGATCTTGAATTGCCTGCAGACTTCTGCGATCATGCTATTGTTCAAGTTTAACGCATTGTCAGATATGATCCTCTTGGACATTTCATATCGACATATGATTTCTTTTTCTAAGAACTTGCTGACTGCTGATTTTGGTACGTTAGCATATGAAGTGGCCTCTACCCATTTAGTGAAGTAATCGATTACCACGAAGATGAACCAATGTCCATTAGAAGCTTTTGGAGAGATTGGTCCAATGACATCTATGCCCCACATAGAAAAAGGCCATGGGGGAGGTCATAACATGTAGAGGTGAAGGTGGTACATGAATCTTGTCCCCATAAATTTGGTACTTATGACATTTTTTAGCATAATAAATGCAATCTCTTTCTATGGTAGACCAATAATACCCGAATCTCATGATTTGCCTAGCCGTTGTGAAACCATTGGCATGTGTTCCGCAGACACCCTCATGGACTCCTTTTAGGATCTGCTTAGCCTCGGTAGCATCCACATACCTCAACGGTACTTGGTCCTTTCTTCTTTTATATAGGATTTCTCCGTCCAAGACATATTCACAGGCTAGTCTACTCAGCGTCCTTTTGTCATTTTTAGTCTCTTGATCGGGGCATTTATGATTTTTCACGTATTGTCGTATATCGTGGTACCACGGGTGATCATTTTTCTCCCCTTCTTCAACATTTTAGCAATGGGCCGGGGCTTCGTAAATGCTTATTTGTATAGGCTTCATATCCTCATTGTTGTTTACTCCGACCATAGAAGCCAAGGTGGCTAAAGCATCAGCCATCTGATTTTCATCTCTTGGCAGATAACTAAAAGTGACGTCATCAAACTCTTTGATCATTTCTTGGACCAATTTTTTGTATTGGACCAACTTGGGATCTCTCGTCTCCTATTCTCCTTTTAGTTGATAAATCACCAGTGCAGAGTCTCCGTATACTTCCAATACCTTAATTTTGCACTCTATAGCGGCACTGATACCCATGATACAAGCTTCGTACTCTGTCATATTGTTTGTGCAATCAAAATCCAATTTACAAGTGAATGGGTAATGATCTCCATTTGGGGACACCAGAACTGCCCCAATTCCATTGCCCATAGCATTCGATGCCCCGTCGAAGTTTAGTTTCCAAGGATGACTTTCTGGGATACCTTCTTCAGTGGTTGCCACGTACATTAGGTTTTCATTAGGGAAATCGAAGTCCAAAGGCTCGTAATCTGCCAGAGCTCTACTGGCTAGAAAATCCGCTATTACACTCCCTTTCCCCGCCTTTTGGTTCACATAAATTATGTTAAACTCAGAAAGTACAATTTGCCATCGGGCCATCCGTCCATTCAAAGTAGTCGACTCCATCAGGTATTTCAGTGGGTCTAGCTTCGAGATGAGCCAGGTCGTATGATACAACATATACTGCCTCAATCTCTAAGTTGTCCAGATCAAGGCACAACATAGTTTCTCAATTAGTGAGTACCTTGTTTCACATTCAGTGATCTTTTTACTAAGGTAGTATATTGCCTTTTCTTTCTTTCCTGACTCATCGTGTTGGCCAAGCACACATCCCATTGAATTATCAAGTACCATCAAATAGAGGATTAAAGGCTTATCTGGATTAGGCAGCGTCAATACTGGAGGATTGCACAGGTATTGCTTCACTTTGTTGAAGGTCTGCCGACATTCCTCGTCCCGCACACCTGGATTGTGTTTTTTAAGAAGACGAAATATGGGGTCACATTTCTCAGTCAATTGTGAAATGAATCGAGCAATGTAATTTAATCTTCCTAAGAAACATCAAACTTCTTTTTGAGTGCGAGGCAGATGTAGTTCTTGTATAGCTTTGACCTTGTTTGGGTCAACCTCAATCCCCTTTTCACTGACTATAAATTCTAGCAGTTTCCCTGATTTGGCTCCGAAGGTACATTTTGCTGGGTTAAGTTTAGCTGGAACTTTCTCAACCTCAAAAATAATTTCCTTAAGACTTTGACATGCTCCTTTTCAGTCCTGGACTTGGCGATCATATCGTCGACATAAACTTCAATTTCTTTGTGCATCATATCGTGGAATAGGGTTACCATGGCTCTCTGATATGTTGCTCCTGTGTTCTTTAGCCCAAATGGCATTACTTTATAACAAAAAGTTCTCCACATGGTTATGAACGTGGTCTTATCCATGTCTTCAGGGAGCATCTTTATCTCGTTGTATCCTGAGAAGTCATCCATGAATGAGAACAACGAATAACCAGCCGTATTGTCCACTAAGGTGTCGATATGAGGTAACGAGAAATTGTTTTTCGGGCTAGCCTTGTTTAGATCTCTGTAGTCTACACACATTCGTACTTTCCCATCTTTCTTAGAGACGAGGACGATATTGGCTACCCATTCCAAGTACTTAACCACTTGCAAGAAACCTACGTCAAATTGCTTCTTGACCTCTTATTTTATTTTGAGCAAAACATCTGGCCTCATTCTATGAAGTTTTTGTTGGACTGGCTTGTACTCTTCCTTTATGGGCAAACGGTGTACCATGATATCAGTGCTTAACCCGGGTATGTCATATATGACCACGCGAAGACATCTTTGAATTCTTGGAGTAGCTCAATGAGGTCTCGCTTTGTCTTTGCAGTAATACCAGCTCCAATCTTTACTTCTTTCTTTTCTTGTCCGTCTTCCAGTTTCACTATTTCCACTAACTCTTCGTGAGGTTGGATTCATTTCTCCTCTTGTTCTACCATCCTTAACAATTCAGGAGATATGTCACAACCTTGGTCATCTTCAAAATCCTGAGAATCTTCTATACCCATATCTTGCTCAAGAGGATATTCTGAGTCATCAGTAGCATTACTCAAATCATTGATATTTGTGGACCTGTTATGGAGATGAACAAAGGCTCATAGAACAAAGGAATTTAAGCAGGTTTATTGGCATCATGAATGAAGAATGGAAGTATTTAGAAGAATATCTAAAGAATAAAAGAATAATGATGATGAGTGAAGTGAAAATATAAGAAGATTTGTACAAAAGATGGCGGAGATGCATTTCATTAATAACGATGTCTTATACAAAGTCATGCTTCACAAAAAAGAGACTCTTATTGCTTTTAGACTTAAAGCAACAAGTGTGTTCCGAGTATTACTCTGAATAAGTTCTAAAGGCTATAGGAATCTCCTCTGCGGTCCAGTTGTTTAGAACGCTGCCTGGCTCATAAGGGCGGATACTATTCCAGTTTTCTTCCTAAATTTTCCCCTCGGATATAGCATTGACATGCATGTTTCCCCACATCTCTTTCATGGTTTCCTCATTTTGCATTCCTCGTCTCAGATGGATAATCCCTCCAGATATAAAGGTCTTATAAATATAGAGAATTGTCATCGGTTCCCATTTAATCTCATCCCCACTCAAATGCCCTTTCTTTCTTTCTTGTTTCTTTTCTAACTCTTTCTTTTTCTACTTTGCATCCGGCTTGAATCCTAAGCCAAAGATGTCTCTTTTTTTCAATCTCGAGACCTCGATCTCTCCTTGGAGATACCTCTCAAGTCCTTTCCCAGGTACGGTTCTGTTCCTGACCATCAATTGCAAATCCATTTTCGTGGTTTTGGATAATTGAGGCGTTGGGATCTTGTTCCCCTCGATGACGAATGTTGCATTGACAAATTCCAAAGAGCAGAAAGAACACTCAGCCGCTTCGTCATTTGCTTCTAAATATGGCGCACCGTTAGTTACAGTTGCGATGATGTCCTCTTTAGCATTTATTGTCACCAGACGACCTTCTGTGACCAATTTCAACTTTTGGTGCAACGATGAGGGTACTACTCTCGCTGAGTGTATCCAAGGTCTCCCCAGCAAGTAATTATAGGACGGCCTGATATCCATTACTATGAAATCCACTTCATATGTACCTGGACCAATTAAAAGAGGTACCTCGATCCTCCCTATGACTTTCCTTTCAGTTCCATTGAATGCCCTTACAATATTATGGCAGGCCTTCATGTGAGAGCTATCAATAGGTAATCGATTCAGCATTGACAGTGGCAAAACATTGAGTGCTGATCCATTATCGACCAGTACCCCTGGTAGTGTGTATCCTTTGCACCGCGTGGTAATGTGGAGGGCTTTGATGGAACCCATACCTCCCAGTGGAATCTTGTCATTATTAAAGAAAATGAAGTTATCGGCACTTATATTGCTAATCAGACGATTCAACTTGTTAACGGTGATATCATTACAACATAAGTTTCATTCAGTACTTTCATCAGTGTGTTGCGGTGTGCTTCTGAGCTTAATAGTAAGTCAAGCACAGATATACGAGCCGGCTGTTTATGCAGCTGCTCCACGACACTGTACTTACTATGTTTTAAAAGCTTTAAGAATTCCCTAGCCTTTTCTTCCTTCACCGGCTCATTCATAAGCGATTCCTGTTTGGTCGCCTTTTCTTTCTTTTGTTCGTCGACTAAGGGTTTCTCTTTTGCAAGCTCTCCTCGTGTGTTTTTCGCATCGTAGCGCTTTCTACTGCGTGTATAGGAGCCTACCTCCTGGTTTCCCTTTGTAGTGCTGGACGAGTCCCCCTTCGCAGGAATCGTCACATTGCAGTTATAGTTCCAGGGAGCCTTTTTATTATCTTCATATGAAAAGACCGCAGGTTTTCGAATCATGATCTTCGGAGGCTCCTGGTTTCCTTTTGCAGTGCTGAAAGAGTCCCCCTTCCCAGGAATCGTCACGTTGCAATTATAGTTCCAGGGAACCTTTTCGTTATCTTTATGTGAAAAGACCACAGGTTTTCGAATCACGATCCTCGGTGTTAGTTTTACCCGTCTCCATCGTTCTTTGGCCGCGAGATGATGACCAAAGGATAGCTAGTTTTCGAGGCTTTTGCTGCTGATTCATCTTTCATACCGCAGATGTTTCCTTGGCCTTCATTGCTTTCATAAAATTCCAACCATTTATCGTCCATCAGCCTTTGCAGCAGAATTTTGAACTCCATATAGTTCTGGATTTCGTGCCCCTCCATGTTATAGAACTCACAACCTTTTCTCATTCCTTCATACTTTCCCACTAGATTTGATACAACTAATCCCCTTATCATCATTTCCTTCCAAACTCGTCTCATCAGGGTTTTCACTTCGGCAATATCCCTTTTAACTCTTTTTCCCACGTTCTCACCTATCATATTGACCCCATGATTAGGTAGCGGGTGCCCCGTGCTAGGGGTATTGTCTACTTCTATAACGCCCATCTGAATGAGTCTTTCTACCAGTTTCTTGAAAGCAAGACAGTGCTCTATTGAATGCCCCACAATCCATGCATGGTACTCGCACTGTGCGTTCGCGTCATACCGTTTAGGGTATGGGGGCTGCAAGGGTTTTAGGTAATGCGAGGAAACGATATGGGCATCGAATAAGTTCTGGTACATTTCCTTGTATGTGACTGGGATCGGCGTGAATTAAATTCTCTCCTTATTTTGCTTTACGTTGGTCTCCTGTCTAGACGGGCTCTGCTGATCGCCGATTACAGTCCTGGGCTGGTTCATAGTAATAGGCTTTGAATAGCTTTTATCACGGGTGCTTATGTTGCTTACATCATTCACTCTTTTCTTTGGAATCGTCTTTCTGGCGCCTTCTCCTACCTCTATCTTGCCATCTCGTATAGCATGTTCAATCATTTCCCCGGCCATTACTATGTTGGCAAAGCTTTTAGTGGTACTCCCTATCATATGGGTTATGAAAGGAGCCTTCAGGGTGTTGATGAAGAGCATGGTAGTTTCCTTTTCTAGAAGAGGTGTTTGGACTTGCATGGCAACCTCCCTTCACCTTTGCGCATACTGTCTGAAACTTTTATTTAGTTTCTTCTCCATGTTTTGTAACATAATTCTGTCCGGTGCCATGTCCGTGATATGTAACACCCTGAAATTCAGAATTTTATGTTTTGTATTATATCATGCAATAGGCTAGTTAAGAATGATAATTGTGTATGTTTAGGGGTCTTAACAAGGTTTGGGGTTGAGTTGGGCCTTAGTATAATTTTTTTTTTGTTTAAGCACTTAAATGGGAGAAGGTAAGAGGTGTCAAGACTTAAAAGAATAAGTGTGTATTTTGCTAACACAAGAGGAGCTAGTAGCAAGGTGGTGTGGTGTCACATGAAGGAACTTAAGGGTAGGAGTTCAAATCTCACCTATTGCAATGATGGAATTAATTTTTTGTTGTGGTAAAGGGAATTAATTATGGAATTAATTATAGTGTTAATTTTTTGTTATAAATAAAAGAATTTGGGGAGTGGAGTAGGTGGATAAAAAAAGAAATTAAAGAATTTGGGAATAGAGTAGGTGGATAAAAAAAGAAATAAAATAATTTGGGGAGTGGAGTAGGTGGATGAAAAAGAAATAAAAGAATTTGGGGAGTGGAGTAGGTGGATAAAAAGAAATAAAAGAATTTGGGGAGTGGAGTAGATGGATGAAAAAAAAATAAAAGAATTTGGGGAGTGGAGTAGGTGGATAAAAAAAAGAAGGAAGAAAAGTTATGAAAGAAATAAGGTAAGGATGAGAGTAAAGAAAGAAGTAAAAGGAAAGGAGTAAGAAGGGGAATAGGTTGGCCAAATATTTGTTGGACATTTCTTTCTTGATTAAATCGATATTCTAGTGGATTGGTCGAATGCCACATCTTAGCCGAATCATTTCTAGTCTTGCGCCCAATCGATAGAAGTGGATTTATTATTGTCAAGGTAAGGGATTTCTTCAAGGTTCAATATCTCAATACTTGGTTATTCCGCTAAAACAGATTGATGATTATGTATATACGTTTATTCTAGGGACTATATCGATCGTTGATATTCGCTTGTTGATTCTACGAAAATAGTGGCAAGTGATATCGATTTGAAAGGAAAGGCGATAGGAGACCTCAAAAGGAGTGGATTTGCGATTCCTACTCTTAAGTTCAAGCGTAGAGCGATATTGGCGATTGGAGATTTCCCACTGGGTTGTGGGCCATCATCCAGTGAGAATAGACAAATCATCGTCGTACACGATTCTAAGGGTAAGAATTTCATTAGATTGTTAGATTTAATAGTTGGATTAAGAAAACCCTCGTTTGTTGGTTAATCGAGTGTAACGGTGTTTTAGGTGCCAAAGAACAAGAAGGATTAATACTTACCGTAATCAGGTGTGTAATCCCGTACTTTCCGTATACATATTTGAAATGGTGTGTAATCTCACACTTCTCTAGAATTTTGTATGAATGTTCTGTGTTTTGGTCGAAATGCCAAAGAAAACCAGAAATCGTCATCCGAGATCACTCGGGTGCGCGTAGGTTCATAGTGGTAACCATGTTTTTGTAATTAAACAAGTTTGGGTCAGTGGTAGTGATGTGACTTCGAAAAATCATGAAAAATAGGAAAAAGGGACTTAGAAAGTGAATAAGATATCAACTTAAAGCTTACTGTGTCTATTTTGATATGGAAGAAACGGAGAAGGAAAAGGAACTTTATATTATGAGATATCTTAATTTTACTAAGACTGGTTCTAATTAACTTCATAGTTCCCTGATCTGTTTTGGAAAAATCATATAAAATTGTACAAAGTGAATTATGGGTTATAATTTATATGTATGGATTCCTTTATGAGCTTATTTTTATTAGAAACAAGTGGGAGAAATATATGAAAACCGTACAGTGAGATATTTGAAATTAAGTTAAGAGAGGTCATAATTGTTGGACAATGAAACAAGGGAAACTTTAAGGAATAAACTGTAGTAAATGGTTAAGTCAAAAATTCTGGAAAAATTTTAGTAAGAAGATATATGTGTCTAGTTTCAAAGAAAATTTACGAATTTAGATTTCGAGATTCCTAACTTGAGTTATAGTCAATTTAGTCAGTATGACGCGGTTGGGAAGTTTCAAATTTTATGCCCCAAATTAGTAGTTAAGCCTAGGTTATGAAATTACCATAATACCCATAGAGGGTAAATTACCGAAATACCCCTGGGTTGCGAGATTACTGAATTACCCTTAGTGGGTACGATTGCCGAATTGAGATAATGCTTAATGGGCTGATTTGAAAAGGGTTAATGGGCCGATTTAATAATTTGCTATATGGGCCAATTTAATAATTTGCTTAGTGGGCCAAGTTAATAAATTGTTATAATGGGCCATAAAATTTGTAAGAAATATCTGAATGCATTATTATGAATTGTTATGCATTATATATATGAATTGCATGGGATGGGATAATGATGAAGAGAAGTTCTGGTAGCTCTGCTACATAAATCTGGTGGCTCTGCCACAAATCTGAAAAATGGCAATGCCATATAAATTCTATTAATCTGGTGGCTTGTCCACAAATTTGATAAATGGCTTAATGCCTACTTCTGGTGTGTTGGTGGGGTGGGTGACTAAAGCTCCCCACATGTGTGTTGGTTGGTACGGGTGATGTGTAGCGGATGGAAAACTAGGTTTGGTTTGGGAATTTCATATCATATGCATATTATATTTGATACATTATGATTTTTGTATATGGGCTTAGGCCCAAATATTTGCTTAATGGATTTTGGCCCAGTGGACAACGGTAAGGGGGTTTCACACTGAGTTCTTGTAACTCACCTCCCTTTCTCTTAACCCTTATAGGTAATGCTTGATGATATGCACTTGGGCTATGGATGACTTGAGGGAGGCCATACTTCAGAAATGGTTTATTTGGACTTTAGACTTCTTGCTCGCTTATTTTATTACTTTACTATTTTGGGTTAAATGTTGTAATAAGGCCTTTGGACTATTTTTATTTTGCTTTATGGTTGGGATGTTTTATTATTTTTCTTAAGTTGATTAAAAAGGAAATTTTTGGAAAACTTAAATAATGGTTTCCAAAATCGAATAACAAATGAATTTTTAAAATAAACTTTTACAAACATTTTTAACACGGATATTTTTTCTCTAACTATTAACGCTATTTTCAAAAGACTCGGATTCTATTTCAAATTTTCAATGTCGTTTTCAAAAGTCACGGTTTTATAAGATCATTAGTTCAAATTTATCGATTTATCAATCAAACCTTCGAGGTTAGTAGTATTTTATCAAATCAAACTTGTTTTCTTGATTTTAACAAAGCAATATTTTTTTAGCACAAATAAAAAGGGTTTAACATGTTTTGCTCGTGTGACATGCCAAATTCGCTCATAACGCATGGGTCGGGTTTGGGGTGTTATATTTAATGGTATCAGAGCCCAGTTTCAAAACTCGGCTGTGGTTTGGGTTCAAAATATTTTCCAAAGCTATTTTGAATTTAATGCATGTTTTAAAAAAAGTATGGCACCACGGGTATCCGGCACCAAGTCAAGTAAGTATATGTTATCATTTTATGATTATGATTGTTGTGGTATAACTATAGAAATACTTTAGAACTTCTAACTTTAGGAACTAAAACTATAGAGATTGAGACTTTAGGATACGTTTTGCGAAAACCACTTCAACTCTTATACTCCATAAGACATTGTTTAATAAACATTGAATAGTATATTGATTCATAAGACTTATAATTTGATTAAATCGACATAAGTGAACATGAGTGCTAGAGGACTTGGACGTGGTAGAGGCCGAAGTGCTAGGGCTAGACCTTCAGCACCAAGGCATGTGCTCGAAAGGGAGGCGCTGGCATCGTCAATAGTTGAGACTGTGTATCATGATCGAGCTGGTGTTGACGAGCTGACTCGGATAGTTAAGGAGGTATTGGAAGAGGTTAAAAGAATCGGTGAAGTACTTCGAGTTTGGTCTGTGGATTGTAAGAAGAAAATAAATCGTGGTTCTTTTAGGTCACAATCTCGTTCCGTGAAGCATTTTTAACCTTTATCAGTGCTTTGGATGCTAAAGAGTATTTGGTTGAAAGTGTTAGAACGATGAAAGAGCTTTCAGACGTCTTTCCCGAGGAGCTTCCAGGATTGCCTCCAGATCGGGAGGTAGAGTTTGGCATTGAATTGTTTCCAAGAACGGCTCCAGTGTCTATTGCTCCTTACAGAATGGCACCGAAGGAGCTCGTGGAACTTAAAGCTCAAATTTAGGAGTTTTTGGATCGTGGATTTATTCGACCAAGTGTGTCACCGTGGGGAACACCAGTTTCATTTGTTAAGAAAAAGGATAGGTCGATGCATATGTGCATCGATTATAGATAATTGAATAAGTTAACAATCAAGAACAAACATCTGTTACTGAGGATCGATGATCTGTTCATTCAACTACGAGGAGGTTCAGTTTTTTCAAAGATAAACTTGAGATCGGGGTATCACTAGTTAAAAGTCAAGGAGACGGATATTCACAGGACTGCGTTTCAAACTCGTTATAGATATTACGAGTTCTTAGTGATGCCATTTGGGTTGACAAATGCACCAGCTGCATTTATGGACATGATGAACCGAGTCTTCCAACCCTATCTGGATCGGTTTGTTGTGGTGCTTATAGATAATATCTTGGTATACTCCAGGACTGAAGAGGAGCATGATTCACATTTATGGTTCGTGTTGTAGATTTTAAGGGAGATGCAACTGTATGCCAAATTCAGTAAGTGTGAATTTTGGCTGAGGGAAGTGACCTTTTTGGGGCATGTTGTGTCTGCCGGAGGAATTAGAGTTGATTCTCGAAAGGTCGAGGCTGGTTGAACTGGAAGCCACCAAAGTCAGTGGCTGAAATTTAAAGTTTGCTAGGTTTGGCTGGGTATTACAAGCGATTCATTAAAGGGCTTTCCGTTGATTGCTGCACCCCTAACTTAGCTGTTGCGTAAGGGAGTACAGTTTGTGTGGTCAGATAAGTAACAAGATAGCTTTGAGAAATTGAAGAAAATCCTGACAGAAGCACCAGTTTTAATTCAATCTGAGGCTGGTAAGGAGTTTAATGTTTATTGTGATGCGTCACACACGGGCTTGGGATATGTGTTGATGCAAGGGGAAAAGTAGTGGCTTATGCATTTTGCCAATTAAGGTCGCATGAGGTGAACTATCCTACTCATGACTTGGAGTTAGCTGCAGTGGTGTTTGCTCTGAAGATTTGGAGACACTATCTGTACGGTGAGAAGTCGATTATCTATACAGATCATAAGAGTCTGAAGTACCTCCTTACTCAGAAGGAGTTGAACTTAAGACAACGGAGATGGATAGAACTATTGAAGGATTATGACTTCTCAATCGAGTATCATCCTGGAAAGGCTAACATGGTGGCAGATGCATTGAGTTGTAATGTGATATCGGATTTGAGAGCGATTTTCGCTCATCTCAGCTTGTATAAAGATGGTAGTCTGCTAGTCGAACTTCAGGTGAAGCCTGTGTGGGTAGGCCAGGTTAAGGAAAGGCAGTTATCAAATAAAGTTGGATTCTTTACTTCAGCAAGTGGAAGGTGGTGTCATAGGGGATTTTGGATTGAATAGTGATGGAGTATTGTGTTTCCCTGGAAGAATTTGTATGCCTAAGGATTCGAAATTGAGACATATGATTCTGCGTGAGGCGTATAGTAGCCCATATGCTATACACCCCTGGGGAAACAAAATGTATCGAGACCTTTGTGAGCAGTATTGGTGGCCAGAGTTGAAACGAGAGGTTACAGATTTCGTGAATAAGTGCTTGACATGTCAGCAGGTGAAGGCAGAACATCAACTACTTTCAGGGTTACTTCAACCGGTGAAAATCCCACAATAGAAATGGGAAAGGATAACAATGGACTTTGTTAGTGGGTTACCTTTAACACCTACTAAGAAAGATCCAGTATGGGTGATAGTGGATCGGTTAACGAAGTCTGCTCATTTCCTACCCGTTCGTATGGATTATACGTTGTAGAAGTTGGCCAAGTTGTATATAGCAGAAGTCGTGAGGTTGCATGGGGTACCAATGTCTATCGTATCAGGCAGGGATCCTAGGTTTACATCACAGTTTTGGAAGGATCTACATGAAGCTTTGGGAACAAGGCTAAATTTCAGCACGGCGTTTCATCCGCAGACTGATGATCAGTTGGAGAGAGTAATCCAGATTCTAGAAGACATGCTAAGAGGTTGTGTGATCGATTTCAGGGGTAGTTGGGAAGATCTTCTACCATTGGCAGAGTTTGCATACAACAACAACTATCAATCTAGCATCTAGATGGCACCCTACAAGGCGTTGTATGGTCATAGGTGTCGTACTCCTACTTGTTGGACTAAGCTGGGGGAGCGGCAGTTATTGGGT
This sequence comes from Gossypium bickii, assembly GCA_025503065.1. Taxonomy (NCBI): domain Eukaryota; kingdom Viridiplantae; phylum Streptophyta; class Magnoliopsida; order Malvales; family Malvaceae; genus Gossypium; species Gossypium bickii. The sequence continues at coordinate 127,091,075 of CP106711.1, forward strand.
CCTGAGTTGATCTCGGAGACGGAAGAAAAAGTTAAAGTAATTCGAGCATGGTTAAAAGAAGCTTCAGACAGACAGAAATCATACGCGGATCTGAAGCGTAAGGATATAGAGTTCTCTGTGGGAGATCAGGTCTTTTGAAAGTCTCACCCTGGAAAAAGATCTTAAGATTTGGGCAAAAATGCAAGTTGAGCCCTAGGTTCATCGGGCCTTATCGTGTACTGAAGTGTGTTGGACCAGTGGCTTATTGGCTTGAGTTACCTCAGGAGTTAAGTCAGATACATAGTGTATTCCATGTCTCGATGTTAAGGCGTTATAGATTGGATCCATCTCATGTTGTACTAGTAGAGGAAGTTGATATAAGACCTGACTTGTCTTTTGAAGAGGAGTCAGTATAGATTTTAGATCGGGATGTTAAGGTGCTGAGAAGGAATTCGGTTTCGTTAGTCAAAGTGCTATGGCGTAACCACGAGTCAGAGGAAGCCACGTGGGAGCTAGAGGATGTGATGCAACAGCAATACTTCACCTCTTTTAACCAGTAAATTTCGAGGCTGAAATTTTCTTTAAGGGGGTAGAATTGTAACACCCTGAAATTCAAAATTTTATGTTTTGTATTATATCATGCAATAGGCTAGTTAAGAATGATAATTGTGTATGTTTAGGGGTCTTAACAAGGTTTGGGGTTGAGTTGGGCCTTAGTATATTTTTTTTTTTTGTTTAAGCACTTAAATGGGAGAAGGTAAGAGGTGTCAAGACTTAAAAGAATAAGTGTGTATTTTGCTAGCGCAGGAGGAGCTAGTAGCAAGGTGGTGTGGTGTCACATGAAGGAACTTAAGGGTAGGAGCTCAAATCCCATCTATTGCAATGATGGAATAAATTTTTTGTTGTGATAAAGGGAGTTAATTATGGAATTAATTATAGTATTAATTTTTTTGTTATAAATAAAAGAATTTGGGGAGTGGAGTAGGTGGATGAAAAAGAAATAAAAGAATTTGGGGAGTGGAGTAGGTGGATAAAAAAAATAAAAGAATTTGGGAAGTGGAGTAGATGGATGAAAAAAAAAAAAGAATTTGGGGAGTGGAGTAGGTGGATAAAAAAAAGAAGGAAGAAAAGTTATGAAAGAAAAGGAAAGATGGCTAAAGAAATAAGGTAAGGATGAGAGTAAAGAAAGAAGTAAAAAGAAAGGAGTAAGAAGGGGAATAGGTTGGCCAAATATTTGCTGGACATTTCTTTCTTGATTAAATCGATATTCTAGTGGATTGGTCGAATACCACATCTTAGCCGAATCATTTCTAGTCTTGCGCCCAATCGATAGAAGTGGATCTATTATTGTCAAGGTAAGGGATTTCTTCAAGGTTCAATATCTCAATACTTGGTTACTCCGCTAAAATGGATTGATGACTATGTATATACGTTTATTCTAGGGACTATATCGATCGTTGATATTCGCTTGTTGATTCTACGGAAATAGTGGCAAGTGATATCGATTTGAAAGGAAAGGCGATAGGAGACCTTAAAAGGAGTGGATTTTTGATTCCTACTCTTAAGTTTAAGCGTAGAGCGATATTGGCAATTTGAGATTTCCCACCGGGTTGTGGGCTATCATCCAGTGAGAATCGACAAATCGTGGTCGTACACCGTAATCAGGTGTGTAATCCCGTACTTTCTGTATACATATCTGAAATGGTGTGCAATCTTACACTTCTCTGGAATTTTGTATGAATGTTCTGTGTTTTGGTCGAAATACCAAAGAAAACCAGAAATCGTCATCCGGGATCACTCAGGCGCGCGTAGGTTCATAGTGGTAACCATGTTTTTGTAATTAAACAAGTTTGGGTTAGTGGCAGTAATGTGATTTCGAAAAATCATGAAAATAGGAAAAAGGGACTTAGAAATTAAATGAGATATCAAATTAAAGCTTACTGTGTCTATTTTGATATGGAAGAAACGGAGAAAGAAAAGGAATTTTATATTCTGGGATATCTTAATTTTAGTAAGACTGGTTCTGATTAACTTCGTGGTTCCCTGGTCTGTTTTGGAAAAATCATATAAAATTGTACAAAGTGAATTATGGGTTATAATTTATATGTATGGATTCCTAGGTGAGCTTATTTTCATTAGAAACAAGTGGGAGCAATATATGAAAACCGTACAGTGAGATATTTGAAATTAAGTTAAGAGAGGTTAGAATCGTTGGACAATGAAACAAGGGAAACTTTAAGTAATAAACTGTACTAAATGGTTAAGTCAAAAATTCTGGAAAAATTTTAGTAAGAAGATATATGTGTCTAGTTTCAAAGAAAATTTACGAATTTAGATTTCGAGATTCCTAACTTGAGTTATAGTCAATTTAGTCAGTATGACGCGGTTGGGCAGTTTCAAATTTTATGCCCCAAATTAGTTGTTAAGCCTAGGTTACAAAATTACCATAATACCCATAGCGGGTAAATTATCGAAATACCCCTGGGTTGCGAGATTACCGAATTACCCTTATTGGGTACGATTGCCGAATTGAGATAATGCTTAATGGGCCGATTTGAAAAGTGTTAATGGGCCGATTTAATAATTTGCTATATGGGCCAATTTAGTAATTTGCTATATGGGCCAATTTGATAATTTGCTAAATGGGCCAATCTGAAAATATGTGAAATGGGCCAATATAAGATTCTGCTTAGTGGGCCAAGTTAATAAATTGTTATAATGGGCCATAAAATTTGTAAGAAATATCTAAATGCATTATTATGAATTGTTATGCATTATATACATGAATTGCATGGGATGGGATAATGATGAAGAGAAGTTCTGGTAGCTCTACTACATAAATCTGGTGGCTCTACCACAAATCTGAAAAATGGCAATGCCATATAAATTCTGGTAATCTGGTGGCTTGTCCACAAATTTGATAAATGGCTTAATGCCTACTTCTGGTGTGTTGGCGGGGTGGGTGACTAAAGCTCCCCATAGGTGTGTTGGTTGGTACGAATGGTGCGTAGCGGATGGAAAACTAGGTTTGGTTTGGGAATTTCATATCATATGCATATTATATTTGATACATTATTATTGTTGTATATGGGCTTAGGCCCAAATATTTGCTTAATGGATTTTGGCCCATTGGACAACGGTAAGGGAATTTCACACTGAGTTCTTGTAACTCACCTCCCTTTCTCTTAACCCTTATAGGTAATGCTTGATGATATGGACTTGGGCTATGGATGACTCTAGGGAGGCCATACTTCAGAAATGGTTTATTTGGACTTTAGACTTCTTGCTCGTTTATTTTATTACTTTACTATTTTGGGTTAAATGTTGTAATAAGGCCTCTGGACTGTTTTTATTTTGCTTTATGGTTGGGATGTTTTATTATTTTTCTTAAATTGATTAAAAAGGGAATTTTCGGAAAACTTAAATAATGGTTTCCAGAATCGAATAACAAATGAATTTTTTAAATAAACTTTTACAAACATTTTTAACACTGATATTTTCTCTCTAACTATTAACGTTATTTTCAGAAGACTCGGATTCTCTTTCGAATTTTCAATGTCGTTTTCAAAAGTCACGTTTTGTAAGATTATTAGTTCAAATTTATCGATTTATCAATCAAACCTTCGATGTTAGTATTATTTTATCAAATCAAACTTGTTTTCTTGATTTTAACAAAGTAATATTTTTTTAGTACAAATAAAAAGGGTTTAACATGTTTTGCTCGTGTGACATGCCAAATCCGCTCATAACACATGGGTCGGGTTTGGGGTGTTACATAATATGACTGTACTATTTCATGAAGGCTTGAGCCAAATCTCTCCAGGAGCTAATGTTAGCCCGGCTAAGCTGGTTATACCATCTGGCTGCCGCACCCATTAAACTTTCCTGGAAGCAGTGAATCAAAAGTTGATCATTGTTCACTTAGCCAGCCATACGTCAAAAGAACGTGGTGATGTGGGCTTCTGGGCAGCTAGTCCCGCTATATTTCTCAAATTCAGGTATTTTAAACTTAGGAGGCAGAACCAGATCTGGAACCAGACTTAAATCTTTCGCGTCAATCCCATGATAATGGTCGATATTTTCCAATGCCTTGAATTTTTCCTCCAACCATTTGCAGCAATCCTCTAACTGCCTCGAGGATTCTATTCTCGACCCCATTTTCTCTGCTATATCTAAATCGAGCACAACAGTATTGGCCGGGCTATCTCTTGGTTGGGATCCTGAGCCTACGTGAAAGCTCACGGGCAGTTTAATGTCATCCTGTCCCTGCTGGGGCCTGATTGTAACTGGTGGTCTTTGGAGATACTCCTCAGGCCGTGCTCTTGCATGTGGCGGGGTAAAACCAAGGGAATTCCTTCGCTATCCTCTTCGATCGAAGGCATGGGCCTTTTCCCTTTTTCCATTACCTCATTCAGCATTTGGGCCATTTGGGCTATCATGTTTCTCTGAGCCTCCAGCATTTGGTCCCTCATCTCTTGCTGGAGCTTTGACATTTGCTCTTGCATTTGGTCCTGTATGTCATTCTGGAATTGTTCAAACGTTTGATCCATTTTCTTGGTTTTGGCACGTGTCCTGTAGTGATGCTCAATTTTCAGATTTTCTCTTCTCTTTCTTTTTTCTCTGATGATTTCAACTAATCAGGCTCTCTATATAGACTTAAATGCATATGATATGATGCACTGCAGATGCATGAATGCAAGAAGAAGGCATCGATTCAGATTCAACTTCATTCTAGAAACTTTATTAGAAAACAAAATCCTTTACATAAAACATACTACAAATATGCTTTTGCCCTAAGGCCTAAAGTTTTGATTTTTCCCAAGCAAAGAGATTAGCTCTTGACTACGACCCGACTGTAGCTCATATTTCAAACTCAATATATCAGCCTCTACTCCCAAAGTCTGTAGGTGATCAACTACTTCTCGAATATGAACTATTGTTTCGCCCATGAGGTAATCTCGACTTCTAACTTGATCATGAGAATGGTGAAACTCCTCCTCCCAACGCCTTTATCTTGTTTCAAGAAGCTCAATCTGGAGTTCACAACTGTGTAATGCTAATTCTAACTCTTCGATCTTACCCTTCATTTCCTTGATCTTGTTTAGGCTTGATTTCAGTTCACTTTCCGAGTTACGGCTTCGATAGTGGTGAAGAGACCGCCCAAGCTCAGCCACTCTAGCTTTTAGTCCCTTTTCTCTTTTTGGCTTCTGCCATGTTCTTCTCTAAGGCCTCGTTTTGTGTTTGCAATTCTTAAAACTTCTTCTCCCAATTGCTAGCTTTGGCTTTTTCTTCTCGGATCTCTTGTCACCATTGCTCCGGAGTTTTTCCTAATCTAGCATTTTTCAACGTTAGACGCATCTTCTTATATTCCATCTTCAAGCTATCTCGGTCTTCCTCTATCTTCTATTTTTCCTTTCGTAGTTTCTCAGCCTCCGATTTTTGACCATCCACATCTAATTTGGGACGCATCTTTTCTTCTTCCAACTTCTCTATCCTCTTTCCCAGCTCTGAACTCATCCTTTCAAAATCTTGTTTCACAATCTCTAATTCGAATAGGACCACCCTCAAGCATTCTTCTCTTGACCGGGCACCTTCTGAATTTGGCTCGAGGATGTTATCATTAATCCTTCTAACCCTCCATCCGCTATACTCCAGGGTCGTTATCGGGTCTGGATAACCTTTTCATTCTATGAATCTGATTCTAGGCACCAGAAATCTCTTTAACCCTCTTCTTATAGCTTTCCCCTCTGTATGAAAACTCGCATTGAGCTAACCCATATGTGGTTGGTTCAATCTGTCTTGAACCATACTGCCTTAGGACGAGTAAAGGGGCATACCCTATGGCCCCCCAAATTCCGAGTAAGGGAACCCAGTCGAAATCTCCACATCGATAAAGGATTTCGTTGGGGATCATCCAAGGAGCCCTCCACTCGATGTCTTCTTCTTGGAGATTTTGAAGGAGCGCTATCCAGCCTTCCTCGGATATGTCTTCTCTCCTTGGCATGGCGACTATCTCTTTCAACGGAGAGTAAGTCTCATAGAAGACCCGGTAAGACACTTTTTCCACTTTCCAGAAATGACTATGAAACAAAGCCATCAATAACTGTTCGTAACCGATGAACCTGCCTTCACCTGTTCTCTGACATGCATTCAAGGATCTGAATGTCTCGGCTAAAATTGCAGGCACCGGCGTAACCCCTTTGTCTAGTTGGTCGAATAAATCCGTAACTGTTTCATCTACATGTCTGAGAGCCTTAGGAAATATTATCAAGCCGTGAATACACAGGGTAAAGACATCAATCTTCTTTTTTATATCAGGATGTGACAAGATCAGGTCCCTTAAACTTTCCCAATGTATGCATTTACCCTCGCCTTTTCTCTAAATTCTGGCCGAGAAACCACTGTTCACTCATCCCTGTGATATTCATCAATTTCTTCACAAAAGTAGGGGCATTGACAGCCCTAAAATAGGCTTTATCGGTTTGGATCCTTGGACAGCGTAGCAAGGTTGTATATTCCTCCACTGTGGGTGCTAAATCTATTTTCTCGAAAGTGAAACAACTGTAAACAACATTCTAGAACAGAGTCATAGCCCGGAATAGATGTTTATCGACCTTAATGTCGAGTAGATAGTGTATATCGCCATAACTATAACAGAACAGCTGTTTTGCCTCGTTGTCCCATTGGTTCCATATTGTTTTCAACTCGTAAAACTCATTTTGCGTAATGCTAATACAAGTAAAATCCCATAATTCTGATACATACACGTCGGCTAAACTACCCCCTTTCTCTAATTGGCTTTGTTCTGACTATATACGGACGCTTCTACTTTATCAAGGAATTCATTCTCCATAACCAGCTTTCTAATTTAGAAACCGACAGTGAATCGACACTTCTTAAGATGACATAATATGCATAAAAATGAAACATAACGAGTTAGTACTGCAGCATGAAATATATAAAGCAAGTAAAATAAACGAATCTCCATCTGGGTGACCGCTAATGTTTGACATAGTTCTGCCTAAGGTGGGCTCTTTAGGTTCACTATATGTGGTTTAGTTCTATGGTTTGAGGTACCCGAACCAGCAGATTCCTCGATCCTCACCCATTATAGGCTCATATGGACCGAGTTTGATTCAGGGGAATACATTTTCCTATGGCCATGCGGAAGTGAAAACTTCATGAAGACATAGGTACGAATGTATTTCGGAAGCGATTCACTAACCCATGCGGAGGTGAAAACCTCACGAAGGCATAGCTTCTTGCTCCCATGCAATGCAATGCCAAAGTATGCCAAAAGCTTAGAGCAAATAAGGGAATATAAATACAGTGGTGAAGATCATAACACAACGCAGATGAAATGCAAAGAAGAGGGTCGTATATTAAAATCGAATTTTAATTTTCAACAAAAGACAAAAAAAATTAATCAGCTCGTGGCTTGACTCTCTTTTTAACTATCCCTAGTGGAGTTGCCAAGCTGTCGTAACCATTTTTTTGAAAACGAAACGGGTATCAACTTTGGGTTTTGAAAATGAAAATACAAACGAAAGTCGCCACCGATCTTTATTGGGTGTGATTGAATCACCTTTGTTTTAATAAAATATTTTGGTTTACTAAAACAATGTTTTTGGTCCATGAAATTTGAAAAAATGGGTTCGGGAGCCGGTTACGTGCGATGAAGGATTAGCACCCTCGTCACGCCCAAAATTGGTACCAAATTTGATTAATCAACGTCCTAATGTCAAAAATTTGAAAATATTTTGAAATACGGATTCTTTGGAAAATGTTTGGATAATTCGAATTGGATATCGAAATTTTCTTGTTCCGAAAAGGTGAAATATCACATCCTGCATGATAGGACATGATGTTTCAATCCTCAATACCAAGATCATTTCATGATTTCCAAAGTTGCGATTTTAAAAAGGATATTCCACTATTTGGCCAAACCAAAATACCGAAACCCAGCACGATTGGGCACGATTCCTCGGATGTCCAAACACGAAATATTGCCTTATTTAAGAAAACTCGGTCAAAAATCTTAGAAGGATATTTAGTCATTTAGACGAATGGGAAATCGAAACCCAGCATGATTGGGCTCGACTCCTCAAACTTCTAAATACAAAATATTGATCATTTTGAAGCTTGATGTATCAAATAAAGGTTAATGTGATATGATTTGACAAAAGAGATAAATTACGAAGCTAGAGTGCGTACAAAAATAAGAATGATGTATGTCAAAGTACGAAGTTAACTAATTTAATGATAAAATGATGATAATAACAACAATAATGCAATGATAATAGTAAAATAAAGAATAATAATAATAATAATAATAATATATTTACAATAATAATAGAAATAAAAGAAATAATAATAAAAATAGATAATAGTAATAATAAAATGGTAATAATAAAAATAAAAAGTAAGAAATAGTAATAATAAAATAATATTAATGATATTAGTAAGAAAAATAACAATAGTAATAGTAACAATAATAGTAATTAACAAAAAAATATAAAAATAATATAATAATAGTAATAATAAAAATAATAATAACATAATAATAATAGTAATAATGATGATAAAAAAATAAAGTAAATAATAATAATAATAATAACAGTAATAGTAATAACATAATAATAGTAGTAATAATAATAATAAATACAGTAAATAATAATAATGATGATGATGATGATGATGATGATGATGATGGTAATAAATAATATACGAATAATGATATAAAAAAGTAATAATAATATTAACAATAGTAAGAATAATGATAAAGTAATAATAATAGTATTATAATAATAATACTAAATAATAGTAATAAGAACGAAATTGCAAATTAAATAAAAAGGGATTGAATTGAATTTAAAACGAAATTTTGGGGTCAATTTAAGAATATAAAAGGAAGGGGAAGGGCTGAAATGGCATGCGCACAAATGACTAGGGATCAAAGAGGATATTATTCCCAAATCCCTAAACGCACCGTTTCGTAACTGCTTCAAAAAGAACCCAATGACCAAATCGAGACAAAATAAAAACAAGTGTGGCCAAATTGAAAACAAAAAAAGGGAGCAAAATAGAACCGTTAAAGAAGCGAAGGGGGCTGAAAGGGCAATTAGCCCCTCCAATGAAAAACACGTGGATCCTAGGAGCGGGTCAGGTCCGGGCGCGGGTCATTGGCCAAACGACGTCGTTTTGGGCATTAAAGGCCAGCCTAAAAACGACGTCATTTTGAGGGGCTATTTAAGGCCCTAAAATCAGAAAAAATCATTTTTGAGCTACTTGTAAAAAAAAAAACTAACCTACCTCTCCTTTTTTTTTCTCTCCAGGTCCAAAGAAAGAGGAGTTCCGGTCGTCGCTTCGGTCGTGGTTCTCCGTCGCACCGGCCACCGCGCACGGTGGTCGAAAAAGGTAAAGTTTTCCTTTTCTTTTTTTTTAAAATATTTTATTAATATATATATATGTATAGTTTTAGAGATAAAAGAAAAAAAATGAAAGTCTTAGTGTGTTGTGAACAGATTCGAGAAGAAGAACGGAAAAAGAAGATAAGATAAAAAGAATCACCTTCTGCTAACTCTCTGTTTTTGAATTGATTTCGTTTTTTGTGAATCTATTTCTTTTTATTTTCGAAAGAAAATTTCCCCTTTTTACAAAGAAATTCCTCGAAATAAAAAACAAAAAGTCCCTCTTTTACAAATGCATATAATCGGCTTTTATAGTCAACCTCTACTGCTTTTCTGTCTATTCTCGTTTATGGTTTGCAGGTATTTTGGGCGATGCAAGTGGTGGCCAAGGCGGTGGATGGGCCGTTGGTCAGAGGTAGAAGACCCTAGGTGCGGCGCACCTAGGGTTTTGTTATTTTTGTGTTTATTTTTCTGATTTGGGTTGGGCTAATTGGGCCTTTAGGTTTGGTTTTGATGTGATTGGGTTTATGGTTATTGGGCCGGGCAGAAAATGGGTTGTACAAAGGGTATTTTGGTCATTTTAGTTCTTTTCCTTATGCTATTACAACATCAATCTATTCAACCAAACATAAGAATTCTATTACAGCTCTATTCCATTCCATTCAACCAAACAGTTGAATTACTTATTACAGCTCTATTCCATTACACCTCTACTCAATTACAGCTCTATTCCATTAAGGCGAACCAAACGTGGTGTAAGGGTTTTGGTAAATTTTTTTTGTAACTGTGTTAAATATAGGACACATGACACTCTTAGGTTGTGACACGTGGCATTGATATGTCTTAATCTATTTTGTTTATAAAAATTTTTAAAAATTTAAAAGAAAATATATAAAATTTATATAAATGTCTTAAAATATAAAAGAAATTATAAATTATAAAAAAATATATGTATCTGAAAAATTAAAAATATTACAATAATACATGGAATCCACTTTTGCCAAAACAGAGATTATTATTTTGTAGTACAATTAATTGATGCCTTCCTCTTTGGAAAAGAAAACATAAATCCTGGTAAATAACCTTGTACAACCCAATTTTACCCCAACCAAAGCCCAAACAACAAACCACAAAAAAAAATCAAACCAAACCCAATTAACCAAGCCCAAGTAACACTAACCCAACTAGACCACTAAACCTACCACTAACTCCACCACCCCACTAAACCAACCACTAACTCCACCACCCCACTAACTCCATCACCCCACTTGCATGCATAAGTTGTAGAATTTGGCTATAAAAGCCATTTAAAACCATTGTAAAGGGTGGTTTTTTTTCTTCTCTTTTTCGGATAGTTACGAATACACGAGAAATCAAGTACACAAAAAGAAAAGAACTTTGAGACAGATTCAAAATATCCAAGGTGTTCTTTTTATTTTTGTTCTGTTTATTCATTTTTTACACTTGTTTTTAAGAATCAATGAGAAAATATAGAAAAAGGGTAGAAACGTACCCATTTTAAGATTGTCAAAAAAGGAGTTTTTTTAGTTTCGGTCGCCGTGTACGGCGGCGCTGCATCGGGCCGTTTTGGAAGGTGGAAATATTTTCCCTTTGAACCCCTCCTTGTTACTAGCAAGTTCTAATTGGTCCCTCCTTTTAATTTTATTTCTGATTTTGCCCCAGATGCTTGTTTTTAAATTCAATTTAGTCACTATTAATCTACTTTATTTTCAAATCAATTATCTCCAAATATATATTATTGTACTTACTGTTTTAATGTGGCCATTACCATTATTGTTTTTAATATTTTTTTCCCTTTTACTTTATTACTAGTAATAATATTATTTGTATTATTACAATTATTTTATTATTAATACTATTTTAATTTTTACTAGTACTACTATTACTATTTTTATTATTATTAATATTATTTTTATTTTAAACTTTTTTTTCCTCCATCATTATTATTACTACCATTTACCATTACTGTTATTATCATTTTTATTAACACTATTGTTTATTTTAAATTTTTTTCCTTCTTCTTCTATTATATTTATTATTATTCGTTGTTATCAACATTATTGCAACTTCCATTATTTCTACTGTTTTTATTTTTACTATTATGATTTATTTATTTTTATTCCCATCATTTCATGTAGATCGATGATTTTGAATAATATTTTAATGTATTTTTATTTGTGCTTTTATTTACTTTTTCTACCCAAATACATAAAAAGGGTTGTTAATTATGACTCCTATTTTTAGTCAAATTCAAGAAGTAATCTCCTAGTTAAACTCTGTTTATTTGTTTCAATCAAACACTGATTAGTTTAGATTATTTTATTATTATTTCACCTATGAATTTAGCCTATAAATAGGCTCTTTTACAACCTTAGAAAAAAACACCCATTAGAGATTAGAACTCATAACACATTTAGAGAATTTTGTGTTTACGTTTTGAGGGTTCTTTATTTTCGGGTTTTCGGGGTTTAGTTTTTATCTCCATCTTTTGTACTCTTCATTCTGTTGCCATTATAGTAAAATTATCTTTGCCCGTGGTTTTTTATCCTCTCTGGAGGAGTTTTTCCACGTTAAATTTGTGTGTTCAATTTCTCAATTTCTTCTACCAATTTTACTTGTTCGTTGCTTAATCGGGTCGATCCTAACAAGTGGTATCAGAGCTAGTTCAATTTTTTTCATAAATCAGCCCATTCAGGTATGGCAGCAACAAGGTTTGAAATTGAGAAGTTCGATGGTGAGACAAATTTCAATCTGTGGCAAGTTTGGATGATGGCAATTCTAGTTCAATCCGGTTTGAAAAAGGTTGTTACCGGGAAAAAGCCTGAGAACCTAAATAAAACAGAATGGGAAGAGCTTGATGAAAAGGCTTTGTCTGCAATCCAGTTATGCCTCGCGAATACGGTATTGCAGGAGGTATTGATGGAGAAGACCTCATCTGCCTTATGGAAAAGGTTAGAAACTTTTTATGCGACTAAGTCTCTGGCTAACCGTTTAGTGTTGAAACAACATCTATTTACGTTTCGCATGAACGAAGGTGAGCTTCTTAGAGATCACATCAGTCAATTCATTACTCTTTTAAATGGTTTAAAGAATGTTGAGGCTCATATTGACGATGAAGATCAGGCTATGCTATTATTGTGCTCTTTACCCCCTTCATACAAGTCTTTCAGGGAGACCCTGATTTATGGCAGAGACAAACTCTCGTTCGAAGATGTGAAGGGTAATTTGTTGAGTAGAGACAAACTCGAAATGAGCTTCATTTGGATAGCAAGGCAGATAGGCAAGCTTCCGTTTTGATAGCATCAAAGAAACGAGACAAAAGGTGTCGCTATTGTAAAAAGTTAGGTCACGTCAAAGCAGATTGTTATAAACTGCAAAAGAAAAGAGCTGCTGAGTGTAACGAGGAAGATGTAGCTGGTGCTAATTTGGTCGATGAAAGCGGTGATGATTTCTTGTTAGTGTCAACGAGCGATAACTCCAAGCTCACGTCCGAGTGGATCCTAGATTCAGGATGTTCTTTCCACATGTGTCCCAATAGAGAATGGTTCTCCACATACAGTTCGGTTGAAGGTGGAGTTGTGTGCATGGGAAACGATTCATCTAGTAAGGTAATTGGAATTGGTACCGTTAAAATTAAGATACACGACGGGACAATTAGGACACTCTCAGATGTCAGGTATGTACCTGATTTACGAAAGAATCTCATCTCCTTGAGTATTTTAGACTTGAAAGAATGCAGAATCAACATCGAGTCGAACGGCATTAAAGTATCGCGTGGAGCTCTCGTTTTGTTAAAAGGTAAAAGGACTGGCAGTCTTTATATTCTGGAATGTGCTACAGTGACCGGTGAAATCGGACGTCCCTCGTCTATTACAGAGTCGAAGTCAACTCATTTAGAGCAGAGGCAACTTGGTCATAGGAGGGAAAAAGGTATGACCGTTTCGTTAAAGAGAGGTTCTCTTTTGGATGCAGGTTTTGAAAAGTTAGGCATCTGTGTGTTCGTGAAAATCAAACCCGGGTTAGTTTTGATTTGGCGATTGTACAAGTCGAAGGCTAGAAGTCTTCCGGCTTCTAAGCATAAAATCGACTCGATTAATTCCTGCATGGTTCAAGATAGGCTCAGAATGGGGCTTTGGCAAAGATGGCATTGTGGAAATATGAGTCAAGGTGGAGATTTGTTAATTATGACTCCTATTTTTAGTCAAATTCAAGAAGTAATCTCCTAGTTAAACTCTGTTTATTTGTTTCAATCAAACACGGATTAGTTTAGATTATTTTATTATTATTTGACCTATGAATTTAGCCTATAAATAGGCTCTTTTACAACCTTAGAAAAAAACACCCATTAGAGATTAGAACTCATAACACATTTAGAGAATTTTGTGTTTACGTTTTGAGGGTTCTTTATTTTCGGGTTTTCGGGGTTTAGTTTTTATCTCCATCTTTTGTACTCTTCATTCTGTTGCCATTATAGTAAAATTATCTTTGCCCGTGGTTTTTTATCCTCTCTGGAGGAGTTTTTCCACGTTAAATTTGTGTGTTCAATTTCTCAATTTCTTCTGCCAATTTTACTTGTTCGTTGCTTAATCCGGTCGATCCTAACAAGGGTTTTTAAATAAGGCAATGTTTTGTGTTTGGAAGTTCGAGAAATCGTGCCCAATCGTGTTGGGTTTTGATTTTCTGTTCGTCCAAATGACTAAATATCCTTTTAAGATTTGACCGTGTTTTCTTAAATAAGGCAATATTTCATATTTGGAAATTTGAGGAATCGTGCCCAATCGTTCCGGGTTTTAGTTTGTTTTTTAAGTTTGGCCAAATAGTGGAATACCCTTTTAAAATTACAATGCATGAATTTTGGGAATCATGAAATGATCTTGGTATCGAGGGTTTGAAACATCATTTCCTATCGTGCTAGATGTGGTATTTCACCTTTTTGAACAAGAGAATTTCAATATCCAATTCAAATTACCCGAACATTTCTAAAGGATTCGTATTTTAAATCTATTCCAATTTTCAATATTAGGACATTAATCAATCAATAAGGTACCAATTTTGGGCGTTACGAGGGTGCTAATCCTTCCTCGTGTATAACCGACTCTCGAACCCGTTTTCTTAAAATTCGTAGACCAAAACATTTTCTAAAGTGACCCAATTGCACTTCAAAAAAGATTGGTGGCGACTCCGTTTTCCTTTTTAAAGTCGGCCTGTTTTCCAAACAAAAAAAAATGGTTTCGACAGCTTGGCGACTCAACTGGGGACCAATAAGAGAGTCAAGCCGTAGAATAGATTGATTAATGTCCTTTTATCGAAAATAAAATTTTGATTTCGATTCTTTCATTGCATGAGCTTGTGTTGCGTCATCTGTTTGTGTGGTTTGAGTCTCATAGGATATTTCTACATTCATATTGCATGACCGTTGTGGTTATACCCTTAAGTGGGAGTGAGAAACTATGCCTTCGTGAGGTTTTCACCTCTGCATGGGCTAAGGGACTGCTTCCGGGATACATTCGTACCTATGGTTCCGTGAGGTTTTCACCTCCGCATAGCCATAGGGAAATGTATTCCCCTGAACCGAACTCAATCCTTATGAGCCTATAATGGGTGAGGATTGAGGAATCTGCTGGTTCAAATACCCTTTCTTTAGAACCAAGCCGCATATAGCAGCCCTAGGAGCCTATTCTAGATAGAGCCACGCCAAACCCGAGTGGTTACTCGAACAGGTGTTCTGTGTTGTCTATTTCTCTTGCACTAATGTGTTTTCTTTTGTTTTGACTACATTGCATTTCATCATCATAGAAATGAGGTGTTGATTCATATTCGATGGCTAAATAGAAGAGTTTGTCATAAGAAAATGGATTACTTGATAAAGTGGGTTATAATACGATCATTCAAATATGATCCAGGTAAACAACGAGAGAAGGCTGATAGTCCGTAGAAGAATACAAGATCTTGCCCGAGGATTCAAGCCAACAAAGACTATACAAGAGCTGTCACGTCTCGACTTTCTCAAAGAAGCTTAAGAGCGTCGCGGAGGATAAGTGAGTGAGGAGTCACGGCCTGGATCAATCAACAAGGAGCTAGAAGAGGCATGTATTAAGAAGGTTCATGGGACACGACCATGACATCTGGATACGAAGGAAATGATTGGTGTTTTCATCTGGACTATGAGGACAAAGCCGTATATGCAATTCGTTTTATGTAAAGAAATTTATTTTCTAGAAAGGTTCTTCTAATGGAATTAAGTTCGGAATCAACGCCTCTCTTTCTTTGTGCATTCATTCATTTGCATTGCATTTCATGCATTTACATTACATCGTATCATGTGCATAAATATCATAAAAGAAGCCTATTAACTAGAGGTCGTGTTATAGTTATCCTGGAACATCGCTACTACACTCGAAGAAAAACAAAAGCAATGGATCAAAGGATAGAAAAGTTAGAGCAGATGCAGAAAGAGATGCAAGACCAATTGCAGGCTCAGATACAAGAACAGTTAGCTAAAATCCAACAGGACATGAGGGATCAAATGCTGGAATCCCAGAAAAGCATGATGAGCCAGTTGACACATTTGTTGACTAGAGGGTATGATAAAGGAAAGGGCCCAACGGTTGATACCGGAGATGATAATAAAGATTCTACTTATCCTCCAGGCTTGGCCCCAGTAAATTCCCATATTCAACCACCGAGAGTATTTGTCAATATCAGACCTCAGTACCAATACAGCACCTCGGCACCAATAAACTTCTCAACAGGCTCGAGCTCCAACCCTGGAGACAATTTGGCAAAAACCATGGTCCCTGACCTCGATGATGTAGCATAAAGGAAAAAGTAAAAGCAAAACTCTCAAAAGAGTTTGAGGATCGATGCAAATGGCTGGAAAAGAAGTTTAGAGCATTGGAAAGCACTGATTACCAATGCGAGGTAGATGCTTAAAAATTGAGTCTCGTCCCCGATCTGGTACTCCCACCAAAGTTCAAGATGCCAGAATTTGAAAAATATAACGAGACCAGCTACCCTGAGGCCCATATTACAATGTTCTATCTGAGAATGACGAGATATGTCAGCAACGACCAGTTATTGATTCACTATTTCCAGGATAGTTTGACGGGAGCTGCTGCTAAATGGTACAATCAGCTGAGTTGTACTCAAGTTAAATCATGGAAGGATTTAGCACAGGCCTTCATGAAACATTATGGCCACGTAATTGATATAGCGCCTGACAGGATTACGCTACAAAATATGGAGAAGAAGTCAGGCAAAAGTTTCAGGAAATATGCTCAGAGGTGGAGGGAGGTTGCTACACAAGTCTAACTACCGCTGCCAGAAAAAGAAATGACTATGATCTTCATTAATACCCTGAAAGCACTTTTCATCAAACATATGTTGGGGAGCGCGACTAAGAGTTTCGTACACATGGTGATGTCAGGCGAAATGATAGAAAATGCCATAAGGTGTGGAAAGATAGAGGTTGATGAAAGTATGAAAAGATCAGCTCTGAAGAAATGGGAAAATGAAGTAAATAATATGAGTTTGGGTTATTCGACGCCTATTACTGTCAGTCAACCAAGAGCGGTAGTCGCGGGTCAACAGGCCCCACCAAAAAAAAACCCCAACCTGAGGTAGAATATTGAGAGTTTCCAGTTTACTCCCGTACCCGTGACGTATAGGGAGTTGTATAAAACTCTGTTCGATGCACACATTGTAGCCCCTGTCTATTCAAAACCGTTGCAACCCCCATATCCTAAATGCTACGACGCAAGCATTCAATGTGAATACCATGCGGGGATAGTGGGGCATCCGATAGAGAATTGCTTCCTTTTCAAAAAGCTAGTCGAAAGACTCATCAAAATGGGCATTGTGAAGTTCAATGATGCACCTGTAGTAGGAAATCCATTACCCAATCACATTGATAATAGGGTGAACGTGGTAATCGAGAGTGCAAGGAAAATAATCAAGTTAAACGTTGCTGAAGTAAGAACTCCATTAAGGAAGGTTTGGAAGGAAATACGGGAAAGAGGTTTAGTTCCGCAAGGGTTACAGAACAAATCCCAGGGTGAGAGGAACTACTGTGAGTTCCACAATAAGAAGGACCACGAGATCCAGCAGTGTAGCGAATTCAGGGCCCTAGTGCAAGGGTTAATGGATAACAAAGAGCTGAAGTTCTTTGACTCTCCTGAAAGAGAAAACATGTGCACCGTAGGAGGAGAGTCGGTAGAGAAAGACGCCGCGGTTAAATGGGGATCAATGATTTTTCCCTATATATCTAATGCATTCGTATCAGAAGAAATTGTCCATCCAGAACCGGTGAATATGAATAAAGAAACGACTAAAGACATGCTGAAAACTGTGAGCATCAACGACGTATTTGAAGAGGGATCAAAAAAAGAAACTTAGCGGGTATACGCCCCTATGAGCTTGGGAGTGTCTGAACAACTGGACTGTGGAGGAAATTACTGTAGTTTTTAAAGCTAACACAGACTAATGTTCAAAATACACTTATTGTTTTAAGCCTAGAAACAATAAGAATCTTTTGTGAAATAGGCTCATGTTCAAACATCTTTATTTTCAATAAAAATGCATTCTCGTGTTTCATGCCGAGCAAATATCTATTTTTATTTTTTTTCCATACATTCTTTTGTTTTTTTTGGAGGGGGGATGTTTTTCATTTTTCATTCATGATCATAGATAATCATCCTGAGAATCATTTATTCTTTGGAATTTACCTTCGTACCTACAATAGATACCCAGATATCAAGACATGAGCAACGCTGTTACGGACTCTCTTTTGAGTGAAATATGGGTCTAAAAGGATCTGAGGATTTTGAAGATGTCAGAGATTGTTACTTATCTTCTAATTTTTAAGGATGGTAGAACAAAATGAAAATAGACTCTATTGTACAAAGAGTCATTGGACATTGCGAGGAGTGAAGATTGAAGCCTTGCCCATCACAGAAACAAAGTAAGACATCATTGAGTTATTCCAAGAATTCAAAGATGTCTCTGCATGATCGCATCAGGATATGCCTAGGGACGAGGAGGCTATGGAGTGTTCAAAAAGGCACATGCTAAGAGCTTTCTGATAGCCAGGTCGATTATAAGGTTCGGGTACTGTTGGTATACCATGAAAGGGAGATTACATCAGTCATGCCGTAAATGCCAAATTGAGAAGGCATGACTTATATGCTTCTTCTATTTTTTTCCTATACGTGGGGCATAGATATTACGGGGACAATCCAGTTAAAAACGTCTAGTCGACACCTATTTTATGATCATCAATTATTTCACTAAGAGGGTGAAGGTCGGTTCTTATTGCAAAGTCACAAAGTTAACTGTCATCAAGTTCAATTTAAACTTCGAATTCAAGTTTGAATTCAAAAAAAAAAGAGCAAAAAAAGAAACCATCCAAAAAGGTTTTGAAAGACGATTGAATCTTGTAAAGATTGGCATAGATGTTGGCTAGGACCTCTACCGGGGCAACACCTTTCTCATTGGTTTATAGGATGGATGTAGTCTTGCCCATCGAAGTTGAAATTCATTATCTTCAGATTTTGTCAGAGCTGAAGTTGGAGCAAGCGGAATAGGCTCAATCTCGATATTATCAATTGAATTGGATTAAGGAAAAAAGGTTAAGAATCAGCCGTCATGGTCAAATATACCAGAAATGAATGATGCAGGCTTACAACAAAAAGTCCACCCCAGAGTGCTTCATGAAGGAAACTTGGTATTGAAAAAGATCCTCCCTATGCAAAAGGACTTTAAAGGAAAGTGAATGCCTAATTGGGAAGGACCTTATGTTGAAAAAAAGGCTTTTCTAGGGAAGCATTAATACTAGCCAAGATGGACCGCAAGAGTCAGCCAAACCTAATTAATACAGACTCAGTCAAGAAACACGATGTTTAAGAGGGAAATAGGCTAAGGCAAAAACCCACAAAGGGCGCTTTGAGGTTTTTCGCAAAAAAAAAAAATCAGAGAAGCCAAGGTGAAAACCCACAAAGGGTGCTTTGAGACCGAAGGGGCTTTGAGTTGAAAACCCGAAAAAGGGCGGCTCAAATTATGATCAAATCGTGATGGCATACGGTAGTTTTGCTACACTTGAATTAACAATAAGGAAGTATGTTACATCTTGGGGCATCGATAAAGTACTCCGGATCCCTTAAGCACATATTGAGCTTAAATGGTCCTCAAGAAGTTTGAACAAAGAAGCTCAGGCTGCGATATCTGGGGCACCTAGTTTCCATCTTACCCATTCTAAATTTGCTCGTTTCAAAATACACTACCAATAAATTTCCTTCTTGATTGTATTTGCTATATTATTTATTTCAAGCTATGCTCCTAATTAATTTCTTTCTTGTCCATTATTATGATCTTTTTCAAGCATTTTTCATTGAAATAATGGTTAATGAACTAATAATGCTTTCACAAAAAAAGTTCTGCATATTACTCTGAAAGTCTCTAAATAATACAAGAATCCGAAACAGGACAATTATTTAGAACTCACCAGGCTTAAAGGGCTCGTAGCACTTGAGCTAAGGGTCTAAGCAGTGACAACATCTTGAGATTCTCTGTTAAAAGTATCGACTGAACAAGAAGACATATGTCAAGGATATCACCTTAACAAACGGCGAGCGATGACAGCCCAAATGTTAAAAATGGATCATTCTAATGACATTTTGCATTCATTCATAACATTCATAGTATATATGGTTAGGAGCATTTTTCATGACATCCTAATTATTTGGTATAAGCATAGACCCCATGAAATCAATCCTACAGGTAGGTTCCCCAGAGGACAATGTACCAAGATTGATGGGAGTTATAGAAGACAACATATCTTATCTCTACTGAGCAGGAGTAGAGCAGATCGGAAGACTGAAGCCTTATCTCCACTGAGCAGGAGTGGAGCAGGCTAAAGATAGTAGATCTTATCTCTACTGACCAAGAGTGGAGCAGATCGAAGATAGCAGATTCTATCTTCACTGAACATGAGTGGATCGGATCAAAGATGACGAGTCTTATCTCCATGAATCGGTAATGGAGCAGACTGAAGATCATAACCTTATCTCTATTGAACAGGAGTGGAGCATGCTGAAAGAGAGCAGATCTTATCTCTACTGAGCAGGAATGGAACAGATCAAAGATTATAGCCTTATCTTCACTGAATAGGAGTGGAGTAGGCTAAAAATAGCAGATCTTATCTCTACTGAGCAGTAGTAGAGCAGATCAGAAGATAGCAGATCTTATCTCCACTGAGCAGGAGTGGAGCAGATCGAAGATTATAGCCTTATCTCCACTGAGCAGGAATGGAGCAGGCTAAAGATAGCAGATCTTATCTCTACTGAGCAGGAGTAGAGCAGATCGAAGATAGCAGATCTTATCTCTACTGAGTAGGAGTAGAGCAGATCGAAGATAGTAGATCTTATCTCCACTGAGCAGAAGTGGAGCAGATCGAGGATGGCAGATCCTATCTTCACTGATCAGGAGTGGAGTGGATCGAAGATGACGAATCTTATCTCCATGTATCGGCAATGGAGTAGATTCAAACCACCAGCCTAATTCCTTAAGCAGTAGGGTAACAGGCTGAAGATTACAGATCTTATCCTACTGAGCAAGAGTGGAACAGATCGAAGACGATGAGCTTTAATCCCCTAAGCAGTAGGGTAATAGGCTAAAGATTACAGATCTTATCCCACTGAGCAGGAGTGGAACAAATAGAAGACAATGAGCCTTAATTCCCTAAGTAGTAGGGTAACAGGCTAAAGATTACAGATCTTATCCCACTGAGTAGGAGTGGAATAGATCGAAGACGGTGAGCCTTAATCCCCTAAGCAGTAGGGTAATAGGCTGAAGATTACATATCTAATCCCACTGAGTAGGAATGGAATAGATCAAAGACAATAAGCCTTAATTCCCTAAGCAGTAGGGTAACAGGCTGAAGATTACAGATCTTATCCCACTGAACAGGAGTGGAACAGATCGAAGACGATAAGTCTTAATCCCCTAAGCAGTAGGGTAATAGGCTGAAGATTACAGATCTTATCCCACTGAGCAGGAGTGGAACAGATAAAAGACAATGAGCCTTAATTCCCTAAGCAGTAGCGTAACTGGCTGAAGATTACTGATTTTATCCCACTGAGCAGGAGAGGAACAGATCAAAAACGATGAGCCTTAATCCCCTAAGCAGTAGGGTAACAAGCTGAAGATTACAGATCTTATCCCACTGAGCAGGAGTGGAACAGATCGAAAATGATGAGCCTTAATCCCCTAAGCAGTAGGGTAACAGGCTGAAGATTACAGATCTTATCCCACTGAGCAGGGACGATGAGCCTTAATTCCCTAAGCAGTAGGGTAACAGGCTAAAGATTACAGATCTTATCCCACTGAGCAGGAGTGGAACAGATCGAAAAGGATGAGCCTTAATTCCCTAAGCAGTAGAGCAACAGGCTGAAGATTATAGATATTATCCCACTGAGTAGGAGTGGAACAGATCGAAGACGATAAGCCTTAATCCCCTAAGCAGTAAGGTAATAGGCTGGAAGAAAGCAAATCTTATCTCCACTGAGCAGAAGTGGAGCAGATCGAAGATGGTGAGCTTTAACCCCTTAAGTAGTAGGGTAACAGGCTAAAGATTATAAATCATAAGCAGTAGCAGAGCAGATTGAAACAAAACTCCTGTGCCCCTGAAGATGCAATGGGATAAAGTGAGGCTACTTGAAGAGAAGAAGCCCCAAGAAATCAAGACTCAGCAAAACGGGGCAAAATTAGCTCCTTTAGAATCTTTGCTTTGTTCCCGTTACATGACAACAAGCAAAAAGGGGCAGCTGTATGACCCAATTTTACCCCAACCAAAGCCCAAACAACAAACCAAAAAAAAAAAAATCAAACCAAACCCAATTAACCAAGCCCAAGTAACCCTAACCCAACTAGACCACTAAACCGACCACTAACTCCACCACCCCACTAACTCCATCACCCCACTTGCATGCATAAGTTGTAGAACTTCGCTATAAAAGCCATTCAAAACCATTGTAAAGGGTGGTTTTTTTTTCCTTCTCTTTTTTGGATAGTTACGAATACACGAGAAATCAAGTACATAAAAAGAAAAGAACTTTGAGACAGATTCAAAATATCCAAGGTGTTCTTTTTATTTTTGTTCTTTTTATTCATTTTTTACACTTGTTTTTAAGAATAAACGTGAAAATACAGAAAGGGGTAGAAACGTACCCGTTTTAAGATCGTCGAAAAAAGGAGTTTTTTTTAGTTTAGACCGCCGTGTACAGCGGCGCTGCACCAGCTCGTTTTGGAGGGTGGGGATATTTTCTCTTTCAGCCCCTCCTTGTTACTCGCATGTTCTAATTGGTCCCTCCTTTTAATTTTATATCTGATTTTGCCCCAGATGCTTTTTTGAAATTCAATTTAGTCCCTATTCTACTTTATTTTCAAATCAATTATCTCTAAATATATATTATTGTACTTACTGTTTTAATGTGGCCATTACCATTATTGTTTTTAATATTTTTTTCCCTTTTACTTTATTACTATTACTAATATTATTTGTATTATTACAATTATTTTATTATTAATACTATTTTAATTTTTACTAGTACTGCTATTACTACTTTTATTATTATTAATATTATTTCTTATTTTAAATTTTTTTTCCTCCATCATTATTATTACTACTATTTACCATTACTGTTACTATCATTTTTATTAACACTATTGTTTATTTTAATTTTTTTTCCTTCTTCTTCTATTATATTTATTATTATTCGTTATTATCAGCATTATTGCAACTTCCATTATTTCTACTGTTTTTAGTTTTACTATTATGATTTATTTATTTTTGTTCCCATCATTTCATGTAGATTGATGATTTTGAATAATATTTAATATATTTTTATTTGTACTTTTATTTACTTTTTCTACCCAAATACATAAAAAGGGTTTTTAAATAAGGCAATGTTTCGTGTTTGAAAGTTCGAGAAATCGTGCCCAATCGTGCTGAGTTTCGATTTTCTGTTCGTCCAAATGACTAAATATCCTTTTAAGATTTTGACCGTGTTTTTCAAAATAAGGCAATATTTCATATTTGGAAATTCGTGGAATCATGCCCAATCGTGCTGGGTTTCGTTTTTTTTTAGTTTGGCCAAATAGTGGAATACCCTTTTAAAATTACAATGCATGAATTTTGGGAATCATGAAATGATCTTGGTATCGAGGGTTTGAAACATCGTGTCCTCTCGTGCTGGATGTGGTATTTCACCTTTCTGAACAAGAGAATTTCAATATCCAATTCAAATTACCCGAACATTTCTAAAGGATTCGTATTTTAAATCTATTCCAATTTTCGATATTAGGATATTAATCAATCAATAAGGTACCAATTTTGGGCGTTACGAGGGTGCTAATCCTTCCTCGTGTGTAACCGACTCCCGAACCTGTTTTCTTAAAATTCG
The DNA here is from genome assembly GCA_025503065.1 of Gossypium bickii. Classification (NCBI taxonomy): domain Eukaryota; kingdom Viridiplantae; phylum Streptophyta; class Magnoliopsida; order Malvales; family Malvaceae; genus Gossypium; species Gossypium bickii. The sequence continues at coordinate 127,114,941 of CP106711.1, forward strand.
TAGACCAAAACGTTTTCTAAAGTGACCCAATCGCACTTCAAAAAAGATTGGTGGCGACTTCGTTTTCCTTTTTAAAGTCAGCCCGTTTTTCAAACAAAAAAATGGTTTCGACAAACCTCTGCTTGAAAAAGAAGTGAATTAGGTACTTAAGTGATTATATTCATTAATCAAGTTTTTAATTCATAGTTTAATTTTGCAATAAAAAGAATCAACAAGATTAGAACATTGTGTTTCAAGTAACAAAATTTTAAATAAAATCCGAATAATTAGTTGATGGATTAATCCAAGTCTTTATTATCAAATTAAGCAAGATTTTGTTTTCCCAAAGAATCTACTTTTACCAACAACATATGTTATTCTTTATCAATTTATAAGAGAAGGGAAAACTATCTGGTTTTAATCAACTAATTGATACCATTCCTCTTTGTAAAAGAGAATATAAATCGTGGTAATTCGCCTCTGCTTATAAACCAAGTAAATATAGTAACTGGGTTGATTATCTTCGTTAATCACATTTTTATTTTTCAACTAATTTTGCAATAAAAAGAACCAACAAAATTTCAAGTTAGTGTTTCAAATTTGAAAGGAAATTCATGTCTAAGGAAATTGGACGTGATAACCCATTCAAATTCAATCTATGATTGCCTAGTCATTTTTCTTCTTTTAGATCATCCATAAGGCTACTATCCAATTATAAAAAATAAATAAATAAAATTTATGTTTGTAGTTGACTCAGTTCGATTCATATACACAAAACTTTAATAACCAATAAGTGTTAGGTGTAATGTTAAGGCATATGACATATTTAAATACAAAATTCAAGCTTAAATTTGAAAGATGATATTGTTACTATTGAAAATTTTAAGCATCTTAAAGAATTACACAATATCATATTCTTAAAAGAAATCTCTCAAGATCATATTTATATTGAATTATTTTACATTAAGATTATAAGAATCAAAATATAAGGATGGACATGTACATGTCACGATTCACGCACAAAAATCTGTAATAGATACGCAAATTTCAAACCCCTCTTATTCCCTAGACTGAACCCACTTACTACGTGTGGGTCGAGAAGATATTTACTTGGGTAGATTCTTGACCAAGTCATCATTAAAATCTTCAATACTAAAAGGCCAAACTCTCTGATGTTTGTCATCTTGCTAAGAGATCCTTAAGATAACAACTTTTGGTGTTGAAATTCACAAGTGTTCGGAGGTTTCTCAATGTATCCAACCTCAACTTTCTTCAACTTTTACTTATCTTAGGCAGATTTAAATGTCTTAGTCACATTAGGTATAAAAGTAGAGAGATATCCATTGAGCCTTAAATCCAAGGTTTGCAAGCACCTTAAGTTGCCTAGAGATGATGTCAACTTTGACCATACGAACTCAAGAATCTTAAATGGATGAGATTGCCAATATTACTTTGTAACTTGCATTCTCTATCACTAATTCTTCCATCATAGTTTAGGACTATTAGAAACTAAGGTAAGTAAATTGATTTGTGAAATTCTGTGAGAGAAAGAGCTAACTGAATATTCTTTGATTTCTATTTTTTCATCCTCAATCTTCTGATCATTTGATTACAACATTTTATAGAAGAACTTTTGGCTATCGTAAGCCATAACAAACTGTTAACAGACTAACCGTTCTCTACTAACACAGTAACTAACTACTCTAACATTCACCCATCTTCTCCACAGACAAGACTCGAAGAGAATGTCGAAACCGATGAAAAACACTCGCTGAAAGAGGTTTAGTCAAGACATCCGCTACTTGATCACAAGCAGGAACCTCACCAACCAAAACAGAGCCATCCGCAACTCTTTCATGAACAAAAAATAAATCAAGTTCCACATGTTTAAACTTAGAATGCAAGTCAGGATTGGCCGTAATAGCAATAGCACTAGAACTATCGCACCAAATATTGGGAGTGTCATCAGATGTGATCTCTAGTTCTTGAAGTAACGAAAGTAGCCAAACAACCTCATTAGTAGCTGCAGCAAGACCTCGATATTCTGCTTCAGCTGTAGAGCGAGAAACCACTTGCTGCTTTTTGGAGCACCAGGACACAGGAGAGGAGCCAAAATAAACACAGTATCCCGAAGTGGAGCGACGATCATCAAAATTAAGTCCCCAATTTGCATCAGCATAAGCGACTAAAGAGAGCCGACTGGATGGTCGAAAAACAATTCCAAGATCAAGAGTCCCGTGCAAATACCTTAAGATACGCTTTAGGGCAACCATGTGAACCGTAGTAGGATTATGCATAAACTGACATATCCTGTTCACAGCATATGCAATATCAGGCCTAGTCATCACAACGTACTGAAGAGCCCAAAGCCAAGACTCGATATTTGATCGGATCTGCTAAAAGATCACCATCTGCTTTGGAGAGAGTAGAGGAACTAACCATCGGAGTATGAACACTCTTAGCATCTGCCATAGAAGCACGAGTAAGAATATCGCGTATGTATTTGGTCTGACAAAGATGAAGTGATCCAGAAGACGAATGAGTTACCTCTATACCGAGAAAGTAGTGTAGGGCACCCATATCCTTAAGAGAAAACTCATTATTCAGCAGTCGAACAAACCAGTCAATAGCAGTAGAAGCACTCCCAGTTATGATAATGTCATCAACATAGACCAAAACATAAAGTGTAGAGTCAGTCTGAACCCGAATAAAGAGAGAAGCATCAGATTTCGAGGCACGGAACCCGATGGACACAATAAACGACTTCAGTTTTTCAAACCAGGCTCGAGGAGCCTGCCGGAGACCATATAAAGCTTTCTTCAGACGACACACAAGAGGTTGCCCTGAAGAATTATACTGAACATATCCCGGAGGTTGCTGCATAAAAACCTCGTTATCTAAATCACCATTTAAGAAAGCGTTATTAACATCTACCTGTCTTAGCTGCCATTGTTTGGAGACGACTATAGAGAGAATGACTCTAATAGTGGCAGGTTTCACAACCGGACTAAAAGTCTCCTTAAAGTCAAATCCCAGAGTTTGAGAACAACCTTTGGCAACCAAACGAGCCTTTCTGCGCGCAACTGTGCCATCAGGATTCCTTTTAACCTTAAACAACCATTTACATCCAATAACCTTACGATTTGGTGGCAGATCGACCAAGTCCCAGGTGGAATTGTGAACAAGAGCGTCGTACTCAGCTTGTGCTGCTGCACTCCACTCAGGTGTAGCCAAAGCTTCTTCTATCGAAGACGGTTCAACAACTTCAACTGAAAGAGCTTTCGGTCTAAAGACGCCAGCTTTTGCCCTAGTAATCATAGGATGAGAGTTGACCACTGGTGGAGGAGTATTCTCTGCACTGGTGTAGGGGGACGAGCTAATGTTGTGGGAAGGAACAGCCTCATTATTGTCCAAACACATGGGCTGAGAGGATGCAGGAGCCAAATGAGAAGAAACAGGGGCAGTAGGAGACACATTGGTATTTGATACAGGAGTAGTCATAGCCAGAGACCCTAAAACAGACATCACAGATGAAGGAGACGGATTACTCATCGAAGGTAGTGGCCGAGTTGGAGTAGATGTGGAGACAATCCGAACTAGGGGTACCACTGTAGAAGTAGAGACATCGGACTGGCCTTGGGAACCATGCTCAGGCATCAAGAACTTATTCTCGTCAAACACAACATGTCGAGATACGATTACTTCTCCATTAGGCAAAAGACACTGATACCCCTTATGTTGAGGACTATACCCGAGAAAGGTAGACGGCTGAGATCGAAACTCCAACTTATGACTTCCAAAGGGCCGTAGATATGGATAACAGCAACAACCAAACACCCAGAGATGATCATAAGGCGGCTCCTTCCCATAAAGAGCCTTAAACGGGGACTGGCCGTCGAGAACCGGAGTAGGGAGACGATTAATGAGATGAACGGCACAGCAGAACGCATACCCCCAATATTCCATAGACAGTCCGGCTTGAGCCAACAGAGACAATCCCATTTCAACAATGTGCCGATGTTTGCGTTCGGCCACGCCATTTTGTTCCGAAGTATAAGGGCAAGTCAATCGATGAATAATTCCTTGAGACGCAAGAATGGACTTTAAGGGCCGATACTCACCACCCCAATCGCTCTGAAATTGTTTAATATCCTTACCAAACTGTGTTTTTATCAATCGTTGAAATCTAGTAAAGCACTCTACAGTTTGAGACTTTTGTCGGAGAAGATAGATCCAGGTAAACCGAGTGCTCATATTAATAAAAGATACATAATACCGATTTACAGCACTAGTAACATTTGCAGGACCCCAAAGATCAGATACGACCAACTCAAATGGCTGATATTTCGTAGTAGACAGAGGAAATAACAATTTATGTGATCAACCTTGTTGACAAGCAATACACAAACCATCAAACCCATATTTAGAAGGAGTAATTTGACATTTTTCCAAAACATTCCTAACTACAGATGCTGACGGGTGTCCAAGGCGTTTATGCCACAAACTAAAAATAGGACACTCAACACTTTTATTTTTAGCATTTTCATGACATTTAGTATGCTTATCTTGAACATCTGAATGAGCAACAAAGAAACTTTTAGCCGGCAGAGGAGACACCGCAGGGACGGAAAACTGATACAATCCTTCATGAATGTGGCCCCTCATCAAAACTTCCTTCGTCACGGCATCCTTAATAATGCAATGTGTCAGATGAAATTCGAAGAACACATTATTGTCGTTAGCACACTGAGAAACCGACAATAGATTTTTGCGTATACTAGGCACATATAAAACGTTAGATAAATGCAATAATTTCGAACTTGCCGGTAAAAAACTATTACCAACCGACGAAATCATAGCCGGAGACCCATCCCCCATCAAAAGCGAAGAATTACCTGAATAAGGAGTAGCACGATGCAGAGCAGATGGATCCCGACACACATGGTTACTCGCCCCTGAGTCAGGGTACCAAGATGTAGTACCAACTGGTACGGGAATATACGAGTCATCAGCGCCACTGGCAGATTTAAATTGAGAGGTATTAGCTTGAGACCCGAAACAATCAGAATAATCCGAGGCATGAAGATCGCCTACCCGGGGCATCCCAATGCAATGATCAGGCCCTGTATAAACTCGAGCTTTGGGTTTAGTTGACCACGGAACCGACTCAACCTGAACATTATTAGAAGCAGGCATGTGAGGAGCGGAAGGTGTCGGAGGTCGGGCATGAGAAGGCCCACTAGTTGAAGGCCTAGGATTTGGAGGCCCACGAAAAGAAAAACCCCCATCATTTTGGGCCCCAAAATTTGGACCATGAGTATACGGTCTAGGAGCACTTGGCCTTGGTAACTCCATGCGCCCATTTGAATAATAAGCATGCGGCCCACCATGTAAATTTAATTCTTGTGGCCCACCATATTGAAAATCACCATATTGAAAGGAGTAATTATCACCTTGCGGCCCACCATGTTGAATATCACCAAATTGAAGATTAGAATTGGCAGACAACCCATAATGGTCGGTCCCACATGCATCATAATAACCAGCCACTAAGTAATATTGATCATCACCAACCCCACGTTGACCATAGGAATACCTAGGAGTTTTTGAAGGCATTCCTCATTCATTATGCGCCGAACCAGGAGAATAAAAATTACCATTGTGCGACAGCAGTGGTGAAGATCCAGACGGCGGCACCTCCATGCTACGACTGTAGCGATAGTAGCAACGCTGAGCATCGTGACCGAACCTCGAGCAGATCTAACACTGAAGACGGGAACGGAAGGCACGCCCTCGTCCTCTGCCAAAGGTGCGACCGCCACGATCGGAGGACGCAACAACTCTTTGTGACGATTCAGTCACCGAACCTCCTTCTACTCCAACAGTCCATCGACCACTCGTCGAAACGAGAGAACACCGGTCGAAATAGAGGCAGAGGAGACGATCGCTTCATATTCCGAGGGAAGACCGGCAAGCAAGATTTACACCTTCTCTTCTTCTGAGATCCGCGAGCCAGACGATTCTAACAAGGCAGACAAGTTTGAAATAGAGCTACATAATCGGTAATCGAAAGAGTACCTTTCTTTAAAGAATGCAACTCATGACGAATCCTCGATTGTTTAGCGCCGGAATCCGCCGCAAATAAACTTGCCGCCGTATTCCAGACATCACATGATGTGTAAGCGTCAGTGAATGAAGGTAGCACCGACGAACAGATCGTTGATAGCAGCCATGACATCAGAAGCCGATCTTGCTGTGTATAAGCAGAGGCTAATGGATTAGGAACACACACTCCATCAGAGTTTTGAACATACCTTGACGGTGGTGGAGCAGTGCCTTCGAGAAATCCAGCGAGATCGTAGCCCTCTACGATCAACTTGACTTGCTTGCGCCACTGAACATAAGTCGCTTGTTCAAGCTTGACAACTTCATGCCGAGGGAAACTATTTACAACACGAGCACCATGAGACGCAGCGGATTCAGGTTGAGACTCATCGGTGGTGTTCTCCATGGCTCACCAAGATCAGATGGCGAAAGATACCATATTAGAAACTAAGGTAAGTAAATTGATTTGTGAAATTCTGTGAGAGAAAGAGCTAACTGAATAAGGACTCTTAGTAATTTGAAATTGTTGAACAAGTATGTCCAAAACCCATAAGTTTTAAGATGCATTGTACCATATACCAGAATCCCAATGATCCAATACAGTGAATTAAAAAATCCATCTTTAATTCATGGTTTTCAATGTAATTCAACATCGTCAAGGGCACACGTTTCTCATTGCCCCCTCTAGAAACAGCAAGTAGAATAACAAAAGTGACCGAAATTTGGACTATTCATGCATTGTGTCCAAAAAAACTCATGTGCAGAACTCCACTAATCTTTCGAACTATGGGTAAAGAAGATGTATATGATTGGTAAAAATGAAGACAAAATTTTCTTGTTTTGCCTTTGACAAGAAAAGACCTCTCATTAGATCATGCATTCGAAAAATTTTCATCTTTAACGTTACGAAGTCCCTTTCTCGTATTTGAATCATGCACCTTTCCACAAGCTCTATTAAATTACATTCAGCCACATCTTATGCGATTGCCCCCACAATCTTTGTTCTTGCTTGGATGAAACTATACCTTTAGCAACCCATAATTGAATCAATCCAACAACAAGTATCAAAATCAATATGTTCTCTTCTTCGTCCACCATTCATGAAAACCAGAAGAAGATGGCGGCTTGGTTCCCAAAATCAGATCCCAAATGAAACCAATAAGGTTGCTTCCCTAACTTCTAAGGGTTTTCTAATCCTTAATTTCTCTTCTTCTTTTGTCTCATACTTTTAGATTTATCATTATTTCTTCTTAAAAGTCTCTAATCCTTTCTCTAATCCCAATAATTTTTTCTGGAGGTGGAAGTGCTAAATTCTCATACGGTCATTTTGATATTGATAAAGAAGATTCGTCCATGGAAGATGATTCATTTGGTGATGGAAGGAGTCGGGAGGTTGAAGATACATTTAGTGAAGAGGTAGGTAGTGAAAAACCCAATGGCAGCTTGAGAAGTTCTAGGAAATGTGTTTACTTTTCTAAAGTTTAGGTTATTTATACAAAATAAACTAATAAAACATATTTAAGATAATTATAAATGATTAATGATAATTGTATTTAAAAAATATGTGTAATTTTATTTATTGTGTTTAAAAAAAATGGTTTTTAAATATTTTAGAGAAAATATTTTCTGTATTTTCCTATGTTTGTTTCACAGAAAATAGTTTAGTGAACGGAAAATGATTTACAGGTCAATGTAAAATAAACCCTTTTTTCCTGTAAATTGACTTACCCTTTTGAAAAGCAGTCATTTTCCAGAAAAGAGCTCATCTATAAATAATTTTATTTTTATATAAAAATTAACTTAAATCAAGCTTAATATTATTGTATTGATAATAAATTTTATTTTTATTTTTAAAATGTTTAAAATATTATTCTTTTAAATATTATTAAACATACATATTTAATTATTTATATTTAGTCATATAATAAATTATTAATATAATAAATATAATTTATTATTTTAGTAAAGTATTTAATATTTTAATTTTATTTTGATAATAAATTTTAAAAATAATAATTTTAAATAATATTATTCACATATTATTAAAAATATTTAATATTAATATTTTAATAATAAATATTTATTACAATTATAAATATATTAATAATAAGTATTTTTTAGTATAAAGATTAAAATATGTCATAAGTCTATGTACACTTCACAGATTTGTAATTTAGTCTTTGCACTTTTATTTTCAAGAATTTAGTCCATTTACTTTTCAAATTTGAAAATTAAGTCCAATTGTTGACATCCTTAATTTTTTTGTCAATTTTGTTGATGTCACATTTTTAAATAAAAAATATTCACTTAGTAGTCATGTAATTAAAAAAATGACGTTGTAATGAATCTGAATTTAACATAATATTTTTAATATATGCAAAAACAATGTAAAATATAAAATTATATATAAAAATAAATTTAATTAAACAATGAAAAAAATAAGAAATTCTCAAATGTATGTTAGTTTAATTGAAAACAACTCTTATGAACTATTTTTAAGGAATCTACCAAATAACAGAAAATATTTTACACAGATTTATCCAAATACTAGAAAATATTAACTTTTCCAGAAAAGTAAATTATTTTCCGAAAGTCATTTTTAGTGAAACAAATAGAGCCTAAATGTTAAAAAAAAAATGAAGAGAGTGCCCCTTGTTGCATAGGAGCTTACATGATATGCAAACGAAAAAGGATAAAAAAAAAACTCTTCCATATAAAATTTAATAAATTAGAATTCAGAAGATTAATATGTGAAAAAAAATTACATATATGTAATTTAAAAATCATATCTCTAAATAAATATAGGTATTTTCCCCTAAGATTCCATGAGATGAATCTTATAATATTCCTATTAAGACTTGTATTAGTATATAATCATCGAGCCATGTGTCATCTCATAAGTCTTCACAGTGATGGATCAACAGACCTTACAGGTGACAGATAAGGCATGGTGATGCTTCTATCATTGGCGAAGTGCTAGTAATTACTGTCTTTCTATTATTTAACTAATAAAATTCAAGTGATTGATTAAAACTAAAATTAACTAAACTAATTAACTACGAACGCAACAAAGAACAAATCAGGAAAATAATAGAGCAAACAACCAAGAAGCGCAACAATACCCAGGAAAGAATTCACCTAGACTTCATCTATCACTATCAATCTAAATTATGTAATTTTTTCACTTAGTATCTTGATCCGTAAAAATCCTTAAATTATGTTAATATCTCTCTTCAAGAATAAGAGCAATTGACTCTAGGTTAATTAATTAAAATTTCTTTCTAGTTAAAACCTCTATTATTGCATTAACTCGATCTATGGATTCACATATTAGATTTTACTCTAATCCGGTAGATTTATGTCGTCATATTTCTAGGATTGCATGCAACTCCACTCAATTACATTAGATACTATTAAACAGGGCCTATTCCTCCTTCGATTTAAGCACCTCAAGCATGAGTCAATAGTCTAGAAATATTAAACCACAAGTTAAGTATACATGATTAAAAACAAGATTTAAGTATTTATTACGTAAAATAAAAATAAAAAAATAGAATTCATCATAGGGTTCATCCTCACTAGGTATTTAAAAAACTAGTTTATGCTTGCAAATAAAAACATTCAAAATACAGTATAACCACAAGAAACAAAAAAAGTCATGATAATATCCAAAGAAATCAAAAGGGAATCTTCAATCTTGACGGAAATCTTCTTCAAAATCGGCTTCAATGATGTTTTTCGAGTTGTTTTCTTGAATATTTTATGACGGTCTCAGAATACCAAAAAACCTAAAAATAGCGTTTTCTCATAGTTTTAGAGTACAAATTGTGAAATCAACACTGTCACATGACCGTGTGGTAGCCTGTGTGGCTCACACAACCATGTGTCTTAAGGCTATGTGGAATGGTTTAGCCCATGTGGTTCCTGTAACTCATTTTAATTTTTCGGTTTTCGCTCATTTTTTTTTCTCATTTTGCTCCCAAATGTTCTTCTAAATATAAAAAAATAAATTTAAAGGATTAGAGATATAATATTTACCATTAGTATCGAATAATCACCCAAAAATGCATTAATAATGTGACTAAAACATACTACTTTTAGCACCTATCAACTTTCTCTTAAATTCAAATGTATAAGAATAATGACCAAAATATCTTTATATAGGGAGAGTTTAGAGAAAGTTCAACTAGGATTAGAATTAGTCATATTAATAAAATACTATCTAGATAAATATTAAATTAAATCTATTATATCATATTAATATTAAGTTAATAAAATGCAATCTAGATAAATATTAATTTAAAATAAATATCTCAATATGTTATCTAAATAAATATTAAATTTAATATTAATTTCCTTAAAACAATATTATATTTGGAAAAGTTAATTTGAAATCAAGTTACCTAATAGAGTCTAAGAGTCTAGTTTGTCCACTGCCTTACTGCCCGAAGAATTATAGTCGCCAACCACCAGTCGATTGTTAGATCGTTGCTGAAAACATCACTAAGAGTTTCCAAATTAATTTTTTGAGAAAATTCTTTAATGAAATTCTTTAGTCCAACAATTATCGCGACCACCTAATTTAATTTTATAGAATTTTCTTCTGATTCAAATGCAGTCCAATCAAGCTTTTGTTGAGCTAGTGGGAGAATTTATTTGACATATACAATTAGGCTTGAGTAATTGCAATTATGTCCAAAAACATCATTCTAACAGTTCGCAATTTACTTAATCATAGAGTGAGGCCACAAGAAGTATCATGATTGAAAACTCCTTATTGTATACTCTTTATGAAAATAATTCATCCAACTTTTTTTTTTCAATGAGCTCGTCATATGTGTGATACCCACATATGATATCCTTGATTAATATGATCACAATTTGAGTTAAATTCATTCACTCAATACAATCATATTCATTTTATTGTCACAATTTTATCTTCTTAATAATTAATATGATTACAATTTAAAATATTATATTTCATTTTGGATGTAATTTTGAGTGCAAAAGTCTCAATCATGTATTCATCATAAGCTAAATAACAACTAAAATTCTATAAAGATCCAATCTTTTATTTTTCTCAACCATTCCTTGTAGAAAGTTTAAGCAAAGAATAAATTTGGTCCAAACTCAGTTACAGATCTACTTTCTGAAAGTTCAACCATCCCACGGTATCATTAATATTTATGAAATTGGTGTTCTTTTTGTATATACTTTTCTTTTTTACAAATTACGGACTGTTTTCCTCTCAATCATTGCTATATATAATAGAAAATTACTTAAAATCTTCACATAATTTGGAACACTACAAATTTGAGAATAATTAAAAAGAAAAAAACAATCTCATGTGAACAACAATAGAATCCACAACATATATAGAAATAACAAGACAATTTCAGATCTCCAATTTTACGATACAAAAATCTCACACCACGTACATGATTCCACTTAGTACTGTTACAGCTTTTTAAAATATATTTGGTCTGATGAACAGCAGCAGCAAAATAAAAAAAAAAAAATGGCAATGGCTTCTATACCTAAAGAGAAAAGGTTAAAAAAATGTCAATATCATATGAAGTAGTTGAAGAATCTTGAAATAAAAGACAATGTCAGTTAATTTCAGTCTTCCAAATTGCATCTATTTACCATCACGAACATGCTTAACACCCTGTTGAAAATATTTTCTAGCACTTTTAATTCAAATGCCAAATCCTGTGAGAATACGAGACATTGTCAAAAACAGAGGATAAGAACCGAAACTAGGATCTTATCTAAAGTATTATCTGCTGCTTGAGAAAGAATCTAAACATGCAAAATAGTTGTGGATTTTTATATATAAACAAAAGGGTTAAGCATTTCATAAAATAAAGATTACGAATTACCTGGCATTAATCATAACTACTGATCGAATATGATAGAAGGAACATGTCGGACTTTGCAAAAATCTTCTCCCCTTTCCTTCACTCTATCTTCGAATGTGTTTGGCATCCATCTAATCGTCAGTTCTTGGAGGGTTGCAATGAACCTGAGTCCATCTGGAAGTTTTTCTAGCTGTTCGCATTCTTGTATCTTCAATCGCTGAAGAGAAGGCATGGCTCCTTCACCCACCTTCCACTCCTCCAGATTCTTAAGCTCTGTAAGGCTTAGAGACTCGAGTTTGGGAAAACCTCGTGCAGAGCACAACATTTCCTTTCCTATGAAAGCCTCTTTCTGTAAGTCAAGCATCCTTAAGTAAGGTAGTTTCTCAAGTGTTGGCATTGGATCTTCCTCAAGCTTGCACCTTCTCAACTTTATGTAAGCAAGATTTGAAGACAAGTAGTGGTACTCTGGTAACCTTCTTATCTCCACATCTATGCTCAACTTAGAAATGTTTTTGCAACCCAAAAGGAGGTGCGACAAATGTTTTGGATCTATTCTTCCTTCATCATTGATAATAGACAAGGAATGAAGATATTTACTTTGGATGATAGGTGTATTCTTGTCCAACTTCTCCGTGTTAAAATCTTCAATATTGAAGGGCCCTCGAATCTTCAACTCTCTAAGGTTTGTCATGTTCATAAGATCCTTTACATAACAATTCTTGGTGTTGAAGTTGACAAGTGTTTGGAGGTTTCTCAATGTACCCAGCTTCAACTTTGTTTTACGATTACATTCCTTGGGGAGATATAGATGCCTTAGTTGCTGCATCCTCCATAACACGTTAGGTACATGAACAGGTTTCCACCTTAATCCCTTTTTGATTCTTAAATCTAAGGTTTGCAAGCACCTTAAGTTGCCTAGAGATGATGGCAACTTTGAACTCAAGAATTCAAGACCCCTTAATCTCAAGAATCTTAAATGGATGAGTTTACCAATGTCATTGGGTAACTTGCATCCTGCATCTCCTCCTCTTTCATAATCTAAGACTCTAAGAAAATTAAAATTATTGAACATATATTTCCAAATCCCCCTAAATTTAGTACCAAACACACTTAAATATAAAAGTACCACAAACCAAATAAGTGGATTGAAATGTTCATTAATGTGGTTATCTAAATACCTTTCCATTGTCAATGGCAAAATATTTTGTTCTTCTTCCGGTAAAAACTCATCGAAGAGCAAAAGTGATCGAAGACGTGGACTTTTAATGCACTGTAAGCGAATAAATTTGTGTACAGAAACTCTGCGAACCCTCCCAATTGTGGATTGATCAGCAATATAGAGGAATTTTTCTTGTTTTGCCTTCGACAAGCAAACATCTCTCATTAGATCATGCATCTGAAAACTGCTTATCTTTAAGGTTGCAATATCTCTTTCTCGTACTTGAATCATACATCTTTCTGCAAGCTCCAGCAAATAACCTTCAGCCACATCTTCAGCTATTTGCCCTTCGTCTCGTTCTTCTTGCTTTGATGAAACAATACCTTCGGCAACCCATAACTGAATCAATCTATCCGCAGATATCTCATAATCTTCGGGAAAGTGGCTTAAATAAAGAAAACACGGTCTTAAATAGGGAGGCAAATCATCATAACTTAATGCTAACACATCCTCCGGTCCTTGAGCTTTACCACTCTTCAAGTATAATTTCACATTTGCAGATACTTTTCGCCATTCAAGTAATGAATTATTCTTCGTAGCCAAAATCCCTCCCAACACAATGATGGCTAATGGAAGCCCTGCACAACGTTTAACCATGTCTTTCCCTAACTCTTCCATGTTAGCATCGACTTTATAGTCTGTATAATACCAAAACATGGTTAAAAAAAAAAAAAAGAATCAGTCATAATTTCAAAACCAAATTATAGTTTAGTAATTAACCACAACATGGACATTTTTCCTTTAGTTAGATTGTTCACAAGCCTTATATGGAATCAAGCCATATATTTGCAAGGAGTGTAATTAAGTCAGTCAAACTTAGAATAATAATAAGTTGGAGTTCGAGCTTGACTCAAAATTCAAGGTTCTATATTAAGCTTAATCTCAATCAAATTAATATCAATTTTTAAGTTCAAGTTTAAGCTTATTCGTATTTATGTTCGAACTCATTCATACTTAAGTTATTTCTAGATAATAATAATAATAATAATAATAATATAATTTCTTAATATAAAAATATGTTAGAAAAAGGTTCTATTAAACTAGTAAGTTATTAGAATTGAGTATTACAATACTCAGATTAAGTTCAATAAATTATTGAATAAAATTCAAACATTTTCGGGTCTAACATAATTTCTTAATATTTGCTATGTTCAATCTAGACTCAAATAATTTTTAAATACTAACAAAAGAAAAAAAGATGGAAGGCGTAGAAATAATATAAAGCGACATGAATATATAAAATTATTTGTATAACGTTTCCTCTTTCCCTACCTATATCTTCCCATTCCTTTATTCCCATTTTTTATTGAAAAATATGTTTTCTATTTTGTTCCCAAATTACAGTTTTTATCATCAATTACAAATTATCAGGTCGCATCCTCATCTAAAAGAAATTGTTTAAGGTTTTTTATTAATGATTAAATGCTGAAATTTGTTGGAGTGCATTTATTTCATGGAAAATGATTAATGGAATATGCTTTTTTTTCATTTTGTTGTATTTAATTTATGGAAAGCAATTTCATCAATGAAAAATAATTTATAGATTTACGGACAATAAGTTCATTTTCCTTTAAATTGATTTACCCTTTTAAAAAGCGTAAATCATTTTATAGAAAAGAGTTCTTTTATAAGTAATTTTATTTTTATACATAATTTAACTTTAATAAAGCTTAATATTATTATATTATTAAAATAATTTTTAAAATTTTAATTTTTAAAATATTTAAAAAATACTTAAAAATTAATAACAAATATTATAATGTTTATATAATTAAAATAATTTTTTTATAAATTATTTAATAATCAAATTTATTTTAATAATAAATTTTAAACAATATTCTTAATTTATTATTTTGAAAAATATTTATATTAATTTTTTAATAATAAATATTTATATAATATTTATATTACAATTTATATAATAATAAATTATATTACAATTTATAATTATTATATAATAAAAATTTTATAGTATAAAATTATGAGTATTTTAATTATATAAATACGAATATTTATTTAAATAATTTTTGGCTTCATTTTTCTCTTTTAACTCTAACATGTCACTATCTACTATCATAAATGTAATATATGCAATTTAAATTAAATTTTAACTAGACATTATTTATTATTATGTTTATATATATAATATATTTGGCCAAAAAAAAAGTTTATATATGATATCAAGGATGAATATTTGGTACATTGGAGGTGTATTTTTTTTACTCCACAAGTAACATTAAAAAATTGTCATGCATCCTTTTTTTAATATATATATATTTATATATATATAATATTTTATTATACTCTTATAGGACACTTGTCAACCCCTAACCCTACTTGTGCAGTTTAAAAACTCCACTTATAATGAACCAAATATTTTCTCATCATATTAATTATTATAATTTTTTTTTGTCATGAGGAGATATTGTAAATATATTTATGTTGTGTTTATTTCACTAGTAAAAACTTTTTAAAAAAATTATAGAAAAATTTGTCAAACAACGAAAAGTGTTTTATGCAAAATTATCCAAACACAAAAAAGTAGTATTTTTTTTTAAAAAAAATTAGTCCATTTTCCATTAGAGCTGTTCTGGCCCGACCCAGAAAAATAAGGCTAAAATTTTGCTCAAGCCTAGCTCAGATAAAAATGCTAAAACTTGAGCCCGGCCCTCCCATATTAAATTTTTTATATTATTTTAAAAAATATATAATAAATCAAAATAATAAAACATTAAAATAAATATTTCTCAACAAATTAAAAATAAATTTTTAAAAAATATGTATACTTAAATAACACTAAGATGCAATTTAACAAGCAAATGCCTCTAAATTAATAAATATATTAAAAATTAAACAAGTTTTATACAATATCCAAATATTAACAACAAAATAATAATAACATAATAGTAAAATGGTAGCAAAATAGGGAGAAAACAATAAGAAAAATAATATTAAAAAACAAAAAAAAAACTATTTTTTGTCCTTTAATGAATTCATATCGAGCCGGACCTTGGCCAAAAATATCTTACATGAGGCCTAGCCTATTTTTTAAACAGACTTTATTTTTTCGTCCAAAATCTCTCACATTTCGAGCAAGTCTTTTGGCCATACCGGGTGGCCCGACTCATGAACAAGTCTATTTTACATCTAGTTATCAACTCTTCATGCATAAAACATTTTTCTATATATTTAAAAAATTGTCAAGAACATATAGATTATGTTCAGAATTTTATTTTAATTCATATTTTGAAATTATTATTGAAACAATAAACTAATTTCAAGTCCAAAAATTTAAAATAAAAGTTAATAATTATTGTGTCATGTGCATATAATGATAACCTAATTCACAATAATTAACGAACAAAACAAAAAATATTACCTGAAGAATCACTGTAAGGAAATGCCTTCTTTTGAAACAAGTTCCAGCTATCTTCTTCATTTAGGCACTTCAATTCAAGCAAGTAGCCTTTTCTGTCTGCGTATGAAGCTACCTCTTTATTACGAGAAGTGAGCAATATCTTGCTTCTCATGTCGCCCGCCATGGGGAACGCAGCTTTTAAGCTATCCCAAGCTTCAACGCTCCAAATATCATCAAGAATCACCAGGCATCTCTTTTCCTTCAACAAGTTGAACAACTTGGCTGTTAGCTCTTGATCACTAAGCTTGCTAACCTCTTCATTTGATGAAACAAGGCCTGCCAAAATGACTCTCCAGACATTCCTTCTTTGGCATTGCTGAGAAACATAGACCCAAGCCCTGTGATCGAAACAAGCTCGAACCCGGTCATGATGGTAAACCTTTTTGGCTAGCGTGGTCTTACCCAGACCACCCATCCCACATATTGACGCAAGTTGGTGCTTCGAGCTTTTCTCATTGAGAAGAACAGAGACTAGCTCCTCAATTTCATTCTTCAATCCAACGATGTTATCCTCGATGATGTGAGGATACGACCACCTTAACTCAAGCCTTGCTTGAGAAGAACTTGATGCTTCTTCTCCTTCCCTTAACTGTTTCACGCCATATGTTTGCAATTGTCGAGTCAAGTTGGAGATTCTAGCTTTGATCTTCTGTATCTCCGACTTGGTTTTGCAAAGTTCCCATCCCTCGTTGAGGATGCAAGCAGATCTTTTGATGGTATTTGAGAAACCACCTTTCCTTCTGGACCCAATCTTCAGAGCGAATGCTTCAACGACATCCTCAGCATCATAAGCAAGTTCTCTGACTTCGGAAACCCAGAAGCGTATCTTTTCGCTCTCGCCTTGTCTTGAATCAGCATCTTCTAAGAAGCTTTGCATGAATTTCAGCTCCTCCTGCAAACTGTCAACTTGATCCTCCACGCCCCATAGGGATATTGCTTCTTTAGTTAGCAGCGTCCCAATCGTTGTGACGGCAGAAGACACGGCGGACCAAGCCATTTTTTCCTCTGATCGATGTTTGAGTGACCAATGAAATTCTAGTATTTTTTTTCTCTTTGGAGTCCAATGATTGTAGCATGGATTTGATTCCGAATAAGTAAATGATGGAATCCAAGTTTTCTTCTTTGAATTACAATACTTTATTATCAAGAAAAGAAATTGTTTTTCTACAGAATCCACTTTTGCCAAAACATATGTTATTCTTTTCTCAGTTCATAAGAGAAAGGAAAACTACGACTTAATCAATTAATTGATGCCTTTCTATTTGGAAAAGAAAACATAAATAACCTCAGCTTGAAAAAGAAGTGAATTAGGTACTTAAGTTGATTATATTCATTAATCAGGCTTTTGATTAAGAACATAGTGTTTCAAGTAAGAAATTTTAAATAAAATCCGAATAATTAATTGATGGATTAATCCAAGTCTTTGTTATCAAATTAAGCAAAGATATTGTTTTCCCAAAGAATCTACTTTTATCAATGATTAAAAAATCGAAGCCCTTCAATAAAACACCACCACCATTTTCCAAACGGAAAAGGAGTAAAAAGCAAAAGAAGAAGAAAAATAAAAATAAAAGATAGAACAGAAGAGGAGAACGTACCCAAAACCAGAACAAATAATAATAATAAATTAAAATAAATAGTTAAATATTTTACTTAAAACAAAACCAAAATAAAACTTTACTGCAAACACAAAGACTCAAACCCAAAACCTTGAGATCAACTATACACAACCAAACCACCAGACCAGCAAACCTATTCTTACACTTAAACCCGAAACTATACACAATAGCATGCTCCTGCCTCTAACCCTAACCATAGAACCCAAAACTTCTAGTCCCAAAATTTGGGACGTTACATACTAGGTGATTCAAAGGAGTATGACTCTTTTGGAGGTAGGCCCAATCATGAAGAAGCTGGAGATTATCAATTGAAGAATGATTGTCGCACTCCAAACCTGACCCAGAAGTTTCAACTAGATTCTGGAGGTCACGTTGACCACCAGAATGACCCAAAATAGAATACTGTTCCAATTTCTTAATTTCCTTTCAAAAACCTCTTTTGCTTGAGCTTAACAAAATTCGGTGAATAGGCTTTGCTTAATCTTGAAAACATTTGTCAAATAGTTGTTGAGATAAAGTTAAAACCATATCGAAATATCTTTATTCGATTTACAAATATTTTAGATTTAACAATTTGTTAGTTAGAGTTCCAAAACTAGTGTTACAACGAAAAATCAGTCAATTTTACTGTTAATTGAAAACCATAAGATTAACACTAAAAAAACTTGAACATTTATTAAAACAAACAGTACCAAAATTAATGTCCATAAACAAAAACACTAAAGTAACTTAAAACCAAAAACCCATACCGCAATTCATATAAAATTATTTACAAATCTGACTGCAATTGAATTATTATGGTTTAGGAAGAGCTTTATTAAACCAAACTATAACGAGTACTCCGAGACTTCCGCTTTGCTAAGTCCAAAACCTAACCACAAGGATTACCTGGAAAGGAAAAACTAAGGGGGTGAACTAAAAACTCAGTGTGAGTTTTAAACAGGTGTAAATAAGTAAAGTCGTACAATAGTAAACGTAGTAACAAACAGCCGAACATACAATAGTCAATTTCTAAACATATAAGAAATTACAGTACTTTATCACCAAACAGATGTATAATATTGCATAAAAGAAAACCCATTTATCCAACCTCTACACAGTAACTCCTTAATCCATCACACACCATTAAGGGTATATTAGATCCTTTCCAACCTCTACATACCAATATTGGGTTATGGTGGACCCATCTAGCCAATTCACACCATTATGCAGTCATTTGACACTTGAATATTAGGCAACCAAGCTACTAACACTATTGCGATTTTACCGCCAAATTAATAATGAAGTTTGACTACCAATTCAAACTTCCTTCTCTTCAACATCAAATCCTAACCAAAATGCATATGCAAAAACTCTCAATATAGATATGTATATCAAATCAGACTTTCTCATGTTCAATTATAAAATAGCATAATCAACAGTATGCACAATTTTCTGATCATCATATCCAGACATTTACATATATCAAAGTTTTCATAGCAAAATCATATTTTCAACCTATGCAAATATCAAAATTTAATCTTATGCACATTTATATAAAATGTTCTATTAGTAATACGTCCTTCAGAGACCTTCCATATACAGTTGTAGTGTCCCAAACACTCCTATAAAGGCTTAAACATACAACGGACCACTCAGGGGCCAAAACGAATCATTTTGCAAAAATAGTGAAAAACTGTAAAAATAAGACCACACGGCTTTGTGGTTGTTAATTATGACTTCTATTTCAGTCAAATTTGAGAAGTAATCTTCTAGTTAAACTCTGTTTATTTGTTTCAATCAAACACTGATTAGTTTAGATTATTTTATTATTATTTGACCTATGAATTTAACCTATAAATAGGCTCTTTTACAACCTTTGAAAACACACCCATTATAGATTAGAACTCATAACACATTTAGAGAATTTTGTGTTTACGTTTTGAGGGTTCTTTGTTTTCGGGTTTTCGGGGTTTAGTTTTTTTTATCTCCATCTTTTGTACTCTTCGTTCTTTTTCCATTATAGTAAAATTATCTTTGCCCATGGTTTTTTATCCTCTTTGGAGGAGTTTTTCCACGTTAAATTTGTGTGTTCAATTTCTCAATTTCTTCTGCTATTTTACTTGTTCATTGCTTAATCGGGATGATCCTAACAAGTGGTATCAGAGCTAGTTCAATTTTCATAGATCAGCCCATTCACATATGGCAGCAACAAGGTTTAAAATTGAGAAGTTCGATGGTGAGACAAATTTCAATCTGTGGCAAGTTTGGATGATGGCAATTTTAGTTCAATCAGGTTTGAAAAAGGTTGTTACCGGGAAAAATCCTAAGAATCTAAATAAAACAGAATGGGAAGAGCTTGATGAAAAGGCCTTGTCTACAATCTAATTGTGCCTCACGAATACGGTATTATAGGAGGTATTGAAGGAGAAGACCTCATCTGCCTTGTGGAAAAGGTTAGAAACTCTTTATGCGACTAAGTTTCTGGCTAACCGTTTAGTGTTGAAACAACGTCTATTTACGTTTCGCATGAATGAAGGTGAGCTTCTTAAAGATCAGATAAGTCAATTCGTTACTCTTTTAAATGATTTAAAGAATGTTGAAGTTCATATTGACGATGAAGATCAGGCTATGCTATTATTGTACTCATTACCCCTTTCATACAAGTCTTTCAAAGAGACCCTGATTTATGGCAGAGGCAAACTCTTATTCGAAGATGTGAAGGGTCATTTGTTGAGTAGAGACAAACTCGACAATGAGCTTCATATGGATAGCAAGGAAGATAGGCAAGCTTCCGTTTTGATAGCATCAAAGAAACGAGACAAAAGTGTCACTATTGTTAAAATTTAGGTCACATCAAAGCAGATTGTTATAAACTGCGAAAGAAAAAAGCTACTGAGAGTAATGAGGAAGATGTTGCTGGTGCTAATTTGGCCGATGAAAGTGGTGATGATTTCTTGTTAGTGTCAACAAGCGATAACTCCAAGCTCACATCCAAGTGGATCCTAGATTCGGGATGTTCTTTCTACATGTGTCCCAATAGAGAATGGTTCTCCACATGCAGTTCGATTGAAGGTGGAGTTGTGTGCATGGGAAACGATTCATCTAGTAAGGTAATTGGTATTGGTACTGTTAAAATTAGGATACACGATGGGACGATTAGGACACTCTTAGATGTCAGGTATGTACCTAATTTACTAAAGAATCTCATCTCATTGAGTATTTTAAACTTGAAAGGATGCAGAGTCAACATCAAGTCGAGCGGCATTAAAGTATCTCGTGGAGCTCTCATTTTGTTAAAAGGTAAAAGAGCTGGCAGTCTTTATATTCTGGAAGGTTCTCCAGTAACCGGTGAAATCGGACGTCCCTTTTTCGTTACAGAGTCGAAGTCAACTCATTCAGAGCAGAGGCAACTTGGTCATAGGAGGGAAAAAGGTATGACCGTTTCGTTGAAGAGAGGTTCTCTTTTGGATACACGTTTTGAAAAGTTAGGGCACTGTGTTCGTGAAAATCAAACTCGGATTAGTTTTGATTTGGCAGTGTACAAGTCAAAGGCTAGAAGTCTTCTAGTTTCTAAGCATAGATTCGACTCAGTTAATTCCTTGCATGGTTCAAGATAGGCTCGTGGCGGGCTTTGGCAAAGATGGCATTGTGCAAATATGAGTCAAGGTGGAGATTTGTTAATTATAACTCCTATTTCAGTCAAATTTGAGAAGTAATCTTCTAGTTAAACTCTGTTTGTTTGTTTCAATCAAACACTGATTAGTTTAGATTATTTTATTATTATTTGAGCTATAAATTTAGCCTATAAATAGGCTCTTTTACAACCTTTCAAAACACACCCATTAGAGATTAGAACTCATAACATATTTAGAGAATTTTGTGTTTATGTTTTGAGGGTTCTTTATTTTCGGGTTTTCAGGGTTTAATATTTTTTATCTCCATCTTTTGTACTCTTCATTCTTTTTCCATTATAGTAAAATTATCTTTGCCCTTGGTTTTTTATCCTCTTTGGAGGAGTTTTTCCACGTTAAATTTGTGTGTTCAATTTCTCAATTTCTTCTACTATTTTATTTGTTCGTTGCTTAATCGGGACGATCCTAACAGTGGTCAGGCTGTGTGGGAATGTTTAGACCGTGTGACAGGGGTACACAACCATGTGACTGAGAGACACAACCATGCGACTAAGTCAAATGACCGTGTGGATGAGGGACACGTTTGTGTGACTGAGGTACACGGCCGTATGAGTAAGTTGTGTAACTCACTAAACCCATGTGACAAATTTCAAAACTAAGGAGCAGGGGAGACATGGCCTTGTCTCAAGTCATGTGAAAATTTCCCAAGCTGTGTGCGATCGACATATTCCCTAACAGAAGTCACACGACCATAAGGCCAACCAGGGTGTCCCACCCCAATCTGTGTCACTTGAAAATTATACTAGTTTTTAAAGCGACACATCGCCCGTGTGGTCCAAAAACACACCAAATCCTGCTGCAAATCACAAAAATTAGCATAAAAAAACCCTAGTTACAAGTGTTTAAGAAACACACCTAAAAACACAATTCCAAGCACCAAAGAATGATCAATTCACCTCAAATCTACCAATATGAAAGATCGATTACAAATACACACCAAACCTTTAAGGATTTCAACCTTACAGTACAAAAAGGAACGAAGAAAAATCAATCTAAAAAACCCAAAAGACAACACTTACCCACTTAAAAACCTTGACGAACGAAAACGTGGAAGAACTATTGATACCCTAATGAGACAACAGTAACCAAGGCTTAAGCGCAACAATGAGATGACACAACCAAAACATTAGGATGCAATAATGGAAAAGAAAAAGAAGAAGAAAAAATTGAAAAACAAAAGAAGATCAGAAAAGAGAATTTCAATGACGAAGAAGAAAACCAAAACTGCCAGTCAAAGAGTGGGAGAGAGATTTATGTGAGAGGGAGTGGAAACGTGAGAAAACTTTGGGAGGAGTTGAACACAAGACCTAAAGGTAAGCTAACAAACACCTTACCACTGCTTATTTTATTCTTAAAGTGTAAAAATTAACTTAACAGTCCATTGTAACCATTGACCCAATCAACAGATCTTATCACTTCTGTTGGTGTTATAATCAGCTAGCAGCAATAGCCTGTTGTAACTTGAGCAACAAGGCTCGAGGCTTGCAGAAGAAGAAAGAAAGAAATTTTGCTAAGAAAGCAAAGGAAACGAGAGGCAAAAAAAAAATGAAGCTTAAGTTGCATGAAATCTGATGTATTTCATTGACTAAAGACATTGGCATACTGCCATTACATATATTGGATGATGACAAAGGAAATTAAAACAAGTTTTCACCTAATGTCAACCTAATCCCACTAATTTACATGGAAACTTGAAAGACTTAGCTTGCACACATCGTATTGTTGATATAATCAGCTCAATCACCATCAAATCAACATAAAATATCAACCTAATATAGTTCTAAATCAACTAAACTACATTACATTGACTGAACATTACAAAATGATCAAAATGGTTGAAGTTTGCGCATGCAATAATAGCTTCTGCATGGCCACCTTTGCTGCTGCACGTTCTGCCTCCATGGTGCTACATGAGCTGCATGGAAGGCCAGCTTCTAACAACTTCTAACCCCAATGTCGGGCTGTGACAATGATTATTGGGTAATAAATTATGTAATGGATTGGACAAATGTATGGGGGTTGGGTAATACCGCTAAAGTGAGCAATATTTGCAAGTTGGTGTGTTGTCAAAATGTGGGCTTGTTACTAATTTAATAAACAAAGAGAATGTCTTAAGATTGTTGGCGGTTGAATAAACTATGGCCGGATGAAAACTATGATTGGATAGGAAAGGAAGCAGTGGATCTGCTAGGGAATTACTGATAATATGGGATAAAAGCATATTTGTTAAGGACATCTTTGTTTGTAAAGAAAATTTTATTTTTGTAGGGTTAAATGGGTGCTTGAAGAATTCAATGGTTCAATCATGAATGTCTATGCTTCGTCTAGTTTGAGGACTAACGATAGATGAGAAGATGTTATTGTCAAATAGATGGAAATCAAAATTGATAGGAAGAGAGGGAAGTAGTGAAGAGACACCGGAGCTTTAAGGTGTTTTCAGGGTGTTGAAGTATTTAATTATAGAAATTTGGTGGATATGATCATGTTTCAAGAGACAATGTTTGAGTTCATCACGATGCAATGTATAAGTTATGTATGTTCTTTTGAGCTGATTGGAGCATTAAGGATCAAGTTTGTAGAAACATCAGTATGTAAATTGATGAGTAAAACTTGTCTTATTTTTTAGATATGGAAGTGGAGTTTTTGAGACATGGTGGAATGGAACCAAAGATATTTCAGAGAGGTTCGAGATTGTGTCTACTCTTTTGATTGGTGTTATGTTTGCTTTAATTAGGTTTAGTCTTGTGTTCTTATTAGTTGTGTAGTACACCTTTATGGGTTAGGTTATTCGTCTAGGTTTAAAAGTTCACTCAGGTAAAAATATTAAGCTCAAAAAATAAATTTGGACAAAAAAAATAAGCCCGCTTAAGATATGGGTCAAGTTTGGGTTTGAATATTCAAGCTCAAGTCTGGCCCATTTTTAAGTTTATAATATTTTATATTATGTTATTTTTATATATTATGTAATTTACAACACATTAAAAAATAAACTTGTATGAAATATGTAAGGCCCAATTTTTAAACATCGGAGCCCAATAGCCGGTTCCAAAAACAATCCCTGAGTCTACAACAACAGACCCAAAACAAAAGGGCCCAAACCCAAAGGGAATGAACCCTAGGTCAGTTGCTGGAGGTCTCCTCGGGCCGCACGTTTCTCCCAGGCAAAGTCATGCCCCACGTCGCATGACTCTTCTTCGTGGTGTACTCAGTCACAACGCTCAATTCCTACAGAATAGGGAAATAGTTGTAGATTAAAAGGCTATAAAAAGCCTATTCGAATCTGTAATAAGGGATTTTTTTTTTATGGGGAGGATTGAAAGCAAAAGCAGAATATTTTTACGAATCAATACAAAAGAATCAGTAGAGGTTTTTTTCTATTTTCTATTTTTTTCCCGAATCTAAATATTGTTGTTTTCTTCTTTTTTTTTCATTTTTTTCGTTTTTTTCCTTCTTTGTTTAAAAATACAATAATCCAGATCGAAGAAAGCTTTTAAAAAAAAAAACCAAAGAAAAAGGGATCAAAAGGGCTTACCTTGCGAGCGACGGGAAGGGAGGAAGCCGAACGGTTGTCGGCTTTCCAGTGATCTTCAAGGGTTTGTGAGAACGTTTTAAAACAGTTTTTACAAGATAGGGGTTTTCTTTTATTTGAAAAAATACATAAAGTTTTAAAGAGAGAAAGGGAGATCAGAAGGGTCTTACCAAGGATCCTTCGACCGTCGATGAAAGTGCACGCACCCATTGGACTTGCGGCGAAGGAGGTGCAAACCCTAGAAATTAAGTAGCAAAGAAAAGGGGGGAAAGCTATTGGTCTGCTGCTTTGAGGGAAATGAGAAATGAAGGAACGTTGATTTTTTGGGGGGTTTCATTAAACATTAAAAACGGCGCCGTTTACAGGTGTTGGGGGAAGGCCGACCCGCGCACTAGACCCGACCCGCAATCGGATCCGCGCATTTTTACCCAAAATGGGTAATTTGCGTGTTTGATCCCTCCTGTTTGCACCCCTGTTGCAATGGCGCCCTATTCACCTTTTTCTTATTTTTTAAAATTTGGCCCCAAATCTGATTTGCATTTCAATTTAGCCTTATTCAAACGCACCGTTTCATAAAGAGGGATTAACTGCTATTTTAGTCCCCAATGGTGCGCGCACATTAAATTTGATCCTTATCCTTTTATTTATTTCGCGATTTTGCCCCAAAACTCATGTTTTCGATCTGATTTGGCCCTTTTTGATTATTTTTGCTATCTTTTTCAATTATCTTTAATATTTTTGGTTACCACTATTTCTTTTATGTATATTATTATTTCTCTATTATCTTTACTGTTATTATATATATATCATGGTTTATTTTAATTGTTTTATTATATTATTATTGTTATATCCATTATTTTTATTATTATCAAATATGTTTATTTTCTTTCATGACTACTATTTTATTAACACTATTATTTTATTATTTTATTATTTTATTATTATTTTTTTTTTATTTTTTTGGTTTATTATTATTATTCTATTATTATTATTTTAGTATTATTACTACTGTAGTTTTTTTTTAAAACTATTTTTCTTATTTTTATTATATTCCCATGTATTTATTATTATTTTACTATACATATTATTATTTCTTATGTTTATTATATTTATTATTATACTATTCTATTACTAATCTTTTTTTTTATCGCTATTAATTTATTACTATCACCATTTTATTATACATGTTATTATCTTTATAATTATATTTTTTTTTTGTTTTTATCATCATTATCCCACTTATTGTTATTATTTATACTATTATATTTACATTTATTATTAGTACCAGTATTTCCATTACCCCTACCATCATTACTATTATTTTTATTTTCTATTATTGTTACTTATGTTTTAGACCATCTTGTTTCTGTTGTGCACATCAATGTTGCGATTTATTTTCACAAATTCGTGTTTCACTAGTTTTATTCGATGCATTACAGTTTTCATTTCAAAGTAAGCAAACCCTCCGAGTTTCAAGGTTCGAAAGGAATCGTACCCTAACGTACTCGGTTTCGATTTCTCCTTTCGAGTCTAACGAACCTATTACTTTCTTTTTAAAAGTTGAATAAAAACTTATTCTTGAGAATTCAAAATTGTCGTGTCCTAACTCACTGGATGAGACGTTTTGTTATCTAGAGATAAAGATTTCAAGAAAAAAACAAAGGCAATATTTCGTGTTTGGTATTTTGGGAAATCGAGCCCTAACTTACTGGATTCTGATTTTTTTATTAGCCCCAAACAACCGAGTATCCTTCTTAGCTTTGAATGCATCAATTTTGAAAGTCAAAGGACGAGCTCAATTTTGGGGATTTAAGATGTCGTACCCTAACTCACTGGGCGTGACATTTTACTTCCTCGAGATAAGAGGGTCTGATTACTCATATTTTGTTCAAGTTTTTCCTTCAAATAAAAAGAATCATATTTTAAGATTTTTCAAATTTTCGGATATTAATCAATCAATTAGGTACCAATTTTGGGCGTCACGAGGGTGCTAATCCTTCCTCGTGCGTAACCGACCCTCGAGCCCGTTTTTTGAAAATTCGTAAACCAAAATATTTTCTAAAAGTGACCCAAAAATGATTGGTGGTGACTCCATGTTTTCAAAGTCGGCCCGTTTTTCCAAACACAAAAAAAGGGTTTCGACAGCTTGGCGACTGCACTAGGGACCAATAAGAGAGTCAAGCCATAGAATTGATTGATTAATGTCTTTTTATTGAAAATTAAAATCTGATTTTGACTTTTCTTCCCCATCGCATATGTTTGTTACGATTCAAGTGTCTAGGGTACTTTTTGCATCATATTGCATGACCGTAGCGGTCACACCTTTAAGTGAGAGTGAGAAGCTACTCCTCCATGAGGTTTTCACCTCAGTGCAGGATAGTGAATCGCTTTCGGGATACATCCGTACCTATGTCTTCGTAAGGTTTTCACCTCCGTGCAGCCATAATGGGTGAGGATCGAGGAATCTGCTGGTTCAGGTACCCTTGCCTTAGCGCCAAACCGCATATAAAGAGCCCTAAGAACTTAACTAGGTAGGGCTATGCCAAACCTTAGCAATCACCCAGATAGGTGCTGTGTTATTTCTCGCATGCCTTGAATTTTATTGTTGTTACACAATACTAACTTGTTGCATTGCATATCATTCCAATTTAAAAGAGGTGTCGACTTACGTTCAGTTTCTGATTTAGGAGGCTTGTTATGGTGAACGGATTCCTTGATAAAGTGGAGGATAATACGGTCGTCCGAATATGGTCAGAGCAAACGCAACTTGAGAAAAGGGACAGTATAGTCGAGGGGTATACATCAGACTCATATGACTACACCCATATTAGTGTGACGCAAAATAATCTTCGGGAATTAAAAGAGATATGGGACCAGTGGGATAAAGAGGTTAAGTAGTTGTTCTATGGTAATTATGGGGATTGACCTTACTTACTTGATATCAAGGTGGATGAGCATTTATTCCGAGCCCTACTCAGTATTGGAATCCTGCTTATAGTTGTTTTACATTTGGGGGTAGATTTGGTACCTACCGTCGAAGAATATACAGCTTTACTTCATTGCCCGAGGGTCCAAATTGACAAGTCCTATTCAAGAGCTGCTTGTGTCTCAACCTTTTTGAGAAGATTGATGAATATTATAGGGATAAGTGAACCGTGGATTGCAGCGAGGGTTAGACAAAAGGGTGAGTATAAATGCATCTCGTGGAGGATTTTAAAGGATTTGATTCTAGTGCATCCTGATACGAAGAAGAAAGTCAACATTTTGGCTTTGAGTATCTATGGTTTGATGATTTTCCCTAGGGCATTAGGGTATGTAGATGAGGCGGTTGCGAATCTCTTCGACCGACTTGACAAAGAGGTCACACCCGTTCCTGTAATCCTTGCCAAAACATTCAGATCTTTGAGTGCTTGTCGGAAGGCAGGTGAAGGCCGATTTATAGGATGTGCACAGTTATTATTGGTTTGGTTCCATAGCCATTTCTGGAAGGTGGATAAAGTTTCCTATCGGGTTTTTCCAAGAATTACTCTCTGTTAAAGGAGTTAACAGTCACAACCAGAAGAGATAACATACCAAAAGAAAACTGGATCGCGCTTCTTCAGAATCTACGGGAGGAGGATGTTGAGTGGAGAGCTCCTTGGTTGGTTCCTGACAAAATTCTTTATCGATGTATAAGTTTTGATTGGGTTCCTCTATTGGGAATCTGGGGAGCCATTGGGTATGCTCCTCTGCTTGTGCTGAGGCAATACAGATCAAAGCAATTTATACCGGTAACGCATGGGCTAGCTCAGTGTGAATTTACGTATGGAGGAGATAAGTACAAGAAAATGGTTAAAGATATTTCCAATGCTTGGAATCAGACTCGCCGGATGAAAAGAGTTGCTGTAGGTCCTATGAAGACCCTCGAATATAATGCTTGGCGAAGTAAGAGAATCAATGATAATATCCCCAGACCGACACAAGATGATGCTCGACCGATAGAGGAATATCTGCAAGTAATCCCTTCTGAGTTGGAAATCTTGAAATAGACTTCGAAAGTAAAAGTTCAGAGTTAGGGAAAAAGATAGAGCAACTAGATGAAGAAAAGGTGCACTTGAGGTTAGATATCGACATCTAGAAATCAGAGGCTGAGAAACTGAGAAAGGGGAAAAGGAAAGCCGAAGAAGATTTGGACAGTTTAAAGACTGACTACAAGAAATTGCATTCATTGATAAGGACTGCTGGGTTGGGTAAAACCTCAGAACAATGGCATCAAGAAATTTAAGAAGAGAAGGCCAAGGTCGATCAGTGGAAAAGGAGGTTCTATGAGGCTCAAGCACAAAAGGATACCCTGAAATAGACTGTGGGTGAGAGCTAAGGCGAAAATGAGATATTAACAGCTCGAGTAGCAGAACTAGAGAGGGCACTGTGTCGAAGCTGCAACTCTACAGTGAAGCTGGAATCAAGCCTAAACCAGATTGAAGAGTTGAAGGGAAATGTGGTAAAGCTCGAAATGATGCTACAAAATAGTGAGCTTCGGATCCAACTATCAGAGACAAACAAAGAATGATGGGAAGAACAACTTCAATGATATCAGAACCAAGTCAGAGAAAGAAACTACCTCATGGGCGAAGCTGTGGTTCAGATATGAGAAGTGGCCGATCATCTACAAACCTTAGCAGTTCAGGCCGATATGTTAAATGTAGTATATGAGTCAGAGTCAGACCGGGGTCGAGAGTTAGCTTCATTTCTTAAGAGAGTTAAAACTTTGGGCATAAGGGCTAGGTTGTATATGTGACTCTGTTTTATGTAAAGGATTTTGTTTTTTTCAATAAGTATTCTAAAAGAAATTGAACCAGAATAGACTCCTCTGATTTTTGCATTCATTCATTTGCATTGCATTTCATGCATTTGCATTACATCACATCATATGCATTAAATATCATAAAAGAACCCTATTAACTAAAGATTGTATTATAGTTATCCTGGAACATCACTACTACATACGAAGAAAAACAAAAGCCATGGATCAAAGGTTAGAAAGGTTAGAGCAGATGCAGAAAAAGATGCAGGACCAATTGCAAACTCAGATGCAAGAGCAGTTGGCCAAAATCTAACAGGAGGTGAGGGATTAAATGCTGGAATCCCAGAAAAGTATGATGAGCCAGTTGACACAATTGTTAACTTGAGGGCATGGTAAAGGAAAGGGCCCTATGATCGATACCGAAGGTGATAATGAGGATTCTGCTTATCCTCCGGGCCTGGCCCCGGTAAATTCTCAAGTACAACCACTGAAAGTGTCCGTCAACATCAAACCTCAGTACCAATATAGCACTGCAGCACTGAAAAACTTCCCGATAGGCTCAAGCTCCAGCCCCGGGGATAATTTGGCAAAGATCATGGTCTCTGATTTGGATGATGCAGTAAAGGGGGAAAAAGCAAAGGCGGAGCTCCCAAAGGAGTTTGAGGTTCGATGCAAATGGTTGGAGGAGAAGTTTCGAGCATTGGAAAGTGCTGATTACCAATGCGAGGTAGATGCTAAAAAGTTGAGTTTGGTCCTTAATCTGGTACTCCCACCAAAGTCTAAGATGCCAGAATTTGAAAATTATAATGGGACCAGCTGCCCTGAGGCCCACATTACGATGTTCTGCCGGAGAATGACGAGATATGTCAGCAATGACCAGTTGTTGATTCACTATTTTCAGGATAGTCTGACTGAAGCCACGGCTAAATGGTACAATCAGCTGAGTTGTACCCAAATAAAATCTTGGAAAGATTTAGCACAGGCCTTCATGAAGCATTATGGCCATGTGACTGATATAGCACCCGATAGGATCACGCTACAAAACATGGAGAAGAAATCGGGTGAAAGTTTCAGAAATATGCCCATTGGTGGAGGGAAGCCGCTACACAAGTCCAACTGCCGCTGCTGGAAAAAAAATGACCATGCTCTTCATTAATACCCTGAAAGCATCTTTCATTAATCATATGTTAGGGAGTGCGACTAAGAGTTTCGCAGACGTGGTGATATACAGTAAAATGATAGAGAACGCGATTAGGTGTAGGAAAATAGAGGCTGGGAAGAGTACGAAAAGATCAGCCCTAAAGAAAAGGGAAAGTGAAATAGGAAATGTAAGCTCGGGTTATTCAAAACCTATTACTGTCAGTCAACCGAGAGTGGTAGCTGCAGGCCAACAGGCCTCAACAAGGGAGGAGTCCAACACGAGGCAGAATACTGAGAAATTCTAATTTACTCCTATACCTGTAACGTATAGGGAGTTGTATAAAACTTTGTTCGATACGCACGTTGTATTCCCTTTTTACTTGAAACCGTTGCAACCACCATATCCTAAGTGGTATGACACAAATGCCCAGTGTGATACCATGCAAGAATAGTGGTCACTCGATAGAGAACTATACCTCATTCAAAAGGCTAGTTGAAAAGCTTATCAAAGGGGGTGGTAAAGTTCAATGACACACCTGGTGGGGAAATCCGTTACCCAGTCATACTGATAATAGGGTAAACGCGATAGTTGTGAACATGAGGAGGAGAATCAAGCAAAAGATTGCTGAAGTTAGAACCCCATTAAGAGAGGTTTGAAGAGAAATACAGAAAAGGGGGTTAGTTCTGTAAGGGATGGTGAATAGATGCTGAGATGCAAGGAGCTACTGTGAGTTCCATGATAAGGAAGGCCATGAGATCCAGCAGTGCAGCGAATTCAGAACCCTAGTACAAGGGTTAATGGATAATAAAGAGCTGGAGTTCTTTGAATCTTCCGAAGGAGAGGATGTATGCACCAGAGAAGGTGGGTCTGCAGAGAGGATCCCTAGGGACAATCACCCAGTAGGTATTATCACACGACCGAGGGCTAATGAAACAGGAGCTAGAATGGCACCTAAAATTGTAATTCAAAAACCCGTAACTTTTCCTTATAAGGATAGCAAGAGGGTGCCTTGGAGTTATAATTGCACCGTGACAGTTTCAGGAAAAGAAAATTCGGCCAGCATGCCAAACACAAAGATTGAACTGGAAAAGGAGAAGTACCTGATGATTGGACAGGGGAAAGGAACGTCAGAACAACTGGTTAATGAACCGGTAACAGAAAGTGAAGCCAAAGAGTTTTTGAAGTTCCTAAAGTACAGCGAATACAGTGTTGTGGAACAGTTACACAAACAGTCAGCACGCATATTGATACTGGCTTTACTTTTAAACTTGGAGGCACATCGAAATGCATTGACAAAAGTGTTAAACGAAACCTATGTCGCTGATGACATTTCGGTAAATAAGTTGGACTGCCTTGTTGGTAATATAAGCGTAGACAATTTCATCTCTTTCAATGATGATGAAATTCCACCAGGAGGCATGGGATCCACCAAGGCTTTGCACATCATTACCTGATGTAAAGGGTACACACTACCGGGGGTATTAATTGATAAAGGGTCGGTACTGAACGTCTTGCCCCTATCTACGCTGAATAGGTTGCCCGTAGACAGCTCTCATATAAAACCATGTCATAATATAGTGAGAGCATTCGACGGCACCGAAAGGAAAGTAATGGGAAGAATTGAGATACCTCTCTTTATCGGGCCAAATACGTATGAGGTAGACTTCCTCGTGATAGATATCAAGCTCTCCTACAATTGTTTATTGGGAAGGCCCTGGATCCACTCAGCGGGAGCCGTACCATCATCATTGCACCAAAAGTTAAAGTTGGTGATAGAGGGTCGGTTGATAACTATAAATGCGGAGGAGGATACCATCGCGTCTGTTACTAGTAATGCACCGTACATAGAGAATGATACAGAGGCTATAGAGTGCTCCTTCAGGTCGTTAGAGTTTGTAAATGTGACTTTCATCAGTGAAAGAAGCAAGATCCCAGTGCCCAAAATCTCTGAAGCAACAGGGGTGGGCCTCCAGCTAACAGTAGGAAGAGGAGCATTACCTGGGAAGGCACTCGAAAAATATCTCTAGGGGCCGGTCAAAGTGCCAGGATTGGTTGACAAACATGACCGCTTTGGTTTGGGGCATAGACCAGATGCCTAGCAGAGAAAGGAGGAGCTAGAGAGGAAGCGTGAAAGAAAAAAGACACGAATGAACGGTGTTGAGATCGAGTGGGGTTCAATGACTTTTCCCCATATTTCTAATACATTCGTGTCGGGAGGAATTATCCATTCAGGGCCGAAAAATATGAGTGAGGAAATGACTAAGGAGATGATGAGAGCTTTGAGCATCAACGGCGTGTTAAAGGAAGATCTGAAGGAGGAGAGCTTGGCGGGTATTTGCCCTTACGAGCCTGAGAGTGTTCTGAACAACTAGACTGCGGAGGAAATTCCTGTAGTTTTTAGGACTAAAACAGAGTAATATTCAAAACACACCTGTTGTTTCGAGCCTAGAAACAATAGGAATCTTTTGTGAAATAGGCCCATGTTCAAGCATTGTTATTTTTAATAAAAAATACATTTTTCCTCTCATACCGTGCAATCATATTTTATTCCTTTTCCGTTTCATTTATAACCATAACATAAATAAGTTAAATACATTTCATTGAATATTCTTTCATACCTACCATAGGTCCCCAAATATCAACGTCATGAGTGACACTGCTATGGACTCAGAATTCCCTTATGAGCGAGACATGTGCTTAGAGGGATCCTAGGATTTTACAGATGATGAAGAGGGTAGTTTATCCTAGGATTTGTTAAGGATGTAGAACGGGAAGAGAAGCTGATTCTACCTCACAAAGAGACATTTGAGAATGTCCTACTAGAAGAGGGGAATGAGGTGAAAATTGGAACCTGCATAACCAAGGAAACAATGCAAGACCTTATTAAACTTCTGCTAGAGTTCAAAGATGTCTTCGCGTGGTCATATCAAGACATGCCAAGGTTGAGTGCTAACATTGCGGTACATCGTATCCCCATAAAAGAAGAATGCAAGCTGATCCAATAGAAGCTTCGAAAGATGAGGCCTGATGTCACAGTAAAGATAAGGGAAAAGGACAAGAAGCAATTTGACACTGGGTTTTTACGAGTAGTAAATTACTCAGAATGGGTAGCCAACGTTGTCCATGCCCCTAAGAAGGATGGAAAAGTACGAATGTGCATCGACTATAGGGACTTAAACAAGGCCAGCCCAAAAGACAACTTCCCACTGCCTCACATCGACACCTTGGTGGACAACACGGCAGGGTATTCATTTTTCTCCTTCATGGACGATTTATCAAGATACAATCAAATAAAGATGCATTCTAAAGATATGGTAAAGACCACCTTCAAAACCTTATGGGGAACTTTTTGTTACCAAGTGAAGCCCTTTGGGTTAAAGAATACGGGAGCAACATACCAAAGGGCTATGGTTTCCCTGTTTCACGACATGATGCACAAGGAGATCGAGGTCTACGTCGACGACATGATCACAAAGTCTCGAACAGAAGGGAAGCATGTGCAAGTTTTGAGGAAACCGTTCTTGAGATTGAGGAAATTTCAGCTGAAGCTCAATCCCGCCAAGTGTACTTTCGAGGCTAAGTCAGGAAAACTGTTCGGCTTTATAGTCAGTGAAAGAGGAATTGAGGTAGACCCAGATAAAGTCAAGGCCGTACAAGAATTGTCTCCACCATGCACTGAAAAGAAAGTCTAAGGATTTCTTGGAAGATTGAATTACATTGCTCAATTCTTTTCACAATGGACTGAGAAGTGTGATCCCATATTTCGGCTTCTTAAGAAACACAATCCAGGCATTTGGGACGATGAATGCCAGAGGGCATTTGACAAGATCAAACAGTACTTCTCTAATACCCCTGTGCTAATGCCACCTAGTCTTGATAGACCGTTGATTCTGTACTTGACGATATTTGATAATTCAATGGGATGTGTTCTCGGCCAACATGATGAGACGGGAAAGAAAGAAAGGGCGATATATTACCTCAGTAAGAAATTCACTGAGTGTGAAATGAGATACTCATTGTTGTAACCATTTTTTGAAAAAAAGGGATCGACTTTGGTATTGAAAATGGAAACGAAAATACTGGAGTCGCCACCGATCTTTATTTGGGTGTGATCGGATTACCTTTGTTTTAATAAAATTTTTTGGTTTACTAAAACAGTGTTTTTGGTCTGCGAAGTTTTGAGAAATCGGGTTCAGGAGTCGGTTACGTGTGAGGAAGGGTTAGCACCCTCGTCACGCCCAAACTTGGTACCTAATTGATTATTTAATGTCTTAATGCCGAAAGTTGAAAATTAAAAAAAAAAGATTTTAAGAATACGGTCTCTTTTAAAAATGTTTAAATTTTCTCGAATTGGATATCGAAATTCTCTTGTTCCAAAAAAAAGATGAAATATCACATCCTGCACGATAGGATACGATGTTTCAATCCTCGATACCAAGATCATTTCATGATTTCTAAAATTCATACATTGCGATTTTAAAAAGGGTATTCCGCTATTTAGCCAAACCAAGAAAATTGAAACTCAGCACGATTGGGTACGATTCCTCGGGTTTCCAAACATGAAATATTGCCTTATTTAAGAAGAAATCACTATCCCAAGATAACTAAACGTCACATCCAGTGAGTTAGGACACAACGTTTCTGAATTCCCAAGAATAGGTTTTTATTTAAAATTTATGCATTTGCTTTAAAAGAATAACCGATTCTTTAGACTTGACAAGAAAAATTGAAACCCAGTAAGTTAGGGTACGGTTTCCTTCAGGTCTTAGAACGCGGAGCGTTTGCTTATTCAAAAATCGGATAGAACGTAATACGGTCATAGTAAAATGAAAAATGAATTATGGTACTAATATGTGCATGATAGTGACAAATATTAAAGTAAAAACAAACCAGGATAAAAATAAAAATAGGATAAATGACAAAAGCAAAAATAAACAAATAAAAATAAAACAAACTAATAAAAAAAATAAGTAAGTAGATAGAATGAAAACTAAGGAAAATTTAATAGTGAATCAACAATTGGATAAATAAATGAGTACTAAGTAAAATAGTTTAGAAATAATAATAATAATAATAATAATAGTAATATATAAAAATAATGGTAATAAAAATGGAAACAATAATACTATTAATAAAACAATAGTAATAGTGATAATAGTTACAATAAAAATGATAAAAATAATAATAGAAAGAGGAATAAACTAATATTTTAAGAATAGAATAAAAATAAAAATAAATAATAATAATAATAATAAGAGTAACAATAAGGAGAATAATAATAGTAGTATAATAATAAAAATACTAAATAATAGTAATAAGAACAAAAATCACAAATTAAAAAAGGATCGAATTGAATTTAAAATGAAATTTTAGGGTTAATTTGAAATAAATAAAAAATGGTTATTAGGGATCAAGATAAAACACGTTTAAAGCAAGAGGGGCTGATTGGGAAATATCCCCACCCCTCTATGCGCATATATGGGTCAAGGACCCAATTGAAAACCCGGTGAAATTTAAAGGAAAACCTGTAAAAAGAAAACTAACACAAAAAGTCTGATTGAATCAGTAATGCAAAAAGGGAGGGACCAATCGTGGAAATCTCCCTTTAAAGGGACAACACGGTTCCCCCCAAGATGCCAAACGGCATCGTTCGTTTAATGTTTAAAAGACCCCCCAAAAATTCTAAAACAAATTTTAGCCCTAGCTTCTCTTAAACACAACAGCCAAAGCTCCCCCCCACATTTTCTCAAAAGAGGAAATCCAAGAGGCAAACCTCTCCTTCCCACTTTTTGGTCGACCGACTGGTCCTCTTCCAGTGCCCGTCGCGTCACCATCGCGTCTGATGGCTAAACCCCGAAGGCCTTTAAACGTCGGTGCCTTCCAAGCGAAGGCGGAGGAATCTTCGACGAGTTTCTGGCAGTGTTTCGACAGCGGAAAGGGAGGGCTTTCGATGCCACGACGAGGGAGTTTCGGGTAAGTTTCTTTTTCTCCCCCTTTTGCTATTTGGTATATATATTTACAAGCTGTTTTTTTTTTTTTTGGTAAAAACACAAAGAAAATATATATGTATATGTTTGATTCGAAACACCAAAATAACAGCATATAGGGAAAAACCTTAACACGATTTTTGCTTTCTTTCCTTCGAATGTTGTTGCTATTTTTGTTTATTTTTTTTGCTTGAAAGTTTTATTTCCGTATTGATAGAAAAAGGGTCGAAATTCTTTCGATTTTTTATTCAAAATCCTCCCCCCTTACGATTCTTACAATCTTTGCTATTTATTTCTAATCCGTTGCATGTCTGCCTTGATTTGCAGGGGAGCAGGTGAAGATGGTGGTAGAGTAAGTGGCGCGACGATGGCAGTGTAGCAGAGGCAAATGGCTAGGCAAGTGGCCCTAGGTCTGGCGCACCTAGGGTTTGTAATTTTGTTTTTTTCTTATTAGGGTTAATTTGGGTATTGGGCTAGCTGTTGGGTTAGGTTAATGGG
This sequence comes from Gossypium bickii, assembly GCA_025503065.1. Classification (NCBI taxonomy): domain Eukaryota; kingdom Viridiplantae; phylum Streptophyta; class Magnoliopsida; order Malvales; family Malvaceae; genus Gossypium; species Gossypium bickii. The sequence continues at coordinate 127,152,754 of CP106711.1, forward strand.
TTTAGGTTGGGTTGATTTGTTGTAATGGGTTTAGTATAATGGGCTTGTAGGCCCGGGCAAAATTGGGGTACAACAGCTGCATCTCTTTTCTCATTGTCGTGTAACGAGAATGGAGCAAAGACTTTTAAGGATTACCAGTTTTGCCCGGCCTCGCTGAGTCTTGACTTCTTTGGTGCCTCTCTTCTTCAAGTAGCCTCATTCTGTCCACTGCATCTTATTGCTTTGATCTACTCCACCGCTGCTTCAGAAAGATAGGACTTGTAGCTCCAATTTATTCTGTTGCGACTTTAGGGAGATAAGACATGCATCTTCGATCTGCTCCTTCAATCTGCTCCTGTAACATCAGGATCGCCAGACTTGCCATCTTCGATCTGCTCCCTACAAACTCAGGGATGCCAGACTTGCTATCTTCGATCTGCTCCACTGCAAACTCAGGGAGACAAAATCTGCTATCTTCAATCTGCCCTTGCAATATCAGGAATGCCAGACTTGCTATATTCGATCAGCTCTACTGCAAACTTAGGGAGACAAGATCTGCTATCTTCAATCTGCCCCTTCAACATCAGGAACGCTAGACTTGCTATCTTAGATTAGCTCCACTGCAAACTCAGGGAGACAAGATCAGCTATCTTCAATCTGCCCCTGCAACATCAGGAACGCCGGACCTGCTATCTTCGATCTGCTCCACTGCAAACTCAGGGAGACAAGATCTGCTATCTTCAATCTACCCCTGTAACATCAGGAACGCTAGACTTGCTATCTTCGATCTGCTCCACTGCAAACTCAGGGAGACAAGATCTACTATCTTCAATCTGCCCCTACAACATCAGGAACACTAGACTTGCTATCTTCGATCAGCTCCACTACAAACTCAGGGAGACAAGATCTGCTATCTTCAATCTGCCCATGCAACATCAGGAACGCCAGACATGCTATCTTCGATCAGCTCCACTGCAAACTCAGGGAGACAAGATCTGTTATCTTCAATCTGCCCCTACAACATCAGGAATACCATACTTGCTATCTTCGATCAGCTCCACTGCAAACTCAGGGAGATAAGATCTGCTATCTTCAATCTGCCCCTGTAACATCAGGAACGCCAGACTTGCTATCTTTGATCAGCTCCACTGCAAACTCAGGAAGACAAGATCCGCTATCTTCAATCTGCCCCTGCAACATCAGGAATGCCAGACTTGCTATCTTCGATTAGCTCCACTGCAAACTCAGGGAGACAAGATCTGCTATCTTCAATCTGCCCCTGCAACATCAGGAACGCCAGACTTGCTATCTTCGATCAGCCCCACTGCAAACTTAGGGAGATAAGATCTGCTATCTTCAATCTGCCCCTGCAACATCAAGAACGCCAGACTTGCTATCTTTGATCAGCTCCACTGCAAACTCAGGGAGACAAGATCTGCTATCTTCAATCTGCCCCTGCAACATCAGGAACGCCAGACTTGCTATCTTCGATCTGCTCCACTGCAAACTCAGGGAGACAAGATCTGCTATCTTCAATTTGCCCCTGCAACATCAGGAATGCCAGACTTGCTATCTTCGATTTGCTCCACTGCAAACTCAGGGAGACAAGATCTGCTATCTTTAATCTGCCCGTACAACATCAGGAACGCCAGACTTGCTATCTTCGATCTGCTCCACTGTAAACTCAGGGATCGCCAAATCTGTTATTTTCAATCTGCTCCCTACAAACTCAGGGATTGCCAAACTGATTTCTTTGATTTGCTTCTTGCAACATCAGGAATCACCAAATCTGTTATTTTCAATATGCTCCCTACAAACTAAGGGATTGCCAAACTGATTTCTTTGATTTGCTTCCTGCAACATCAGGAATCGCCAAATCTATTATTTTCAATCTGCTCTCTGCAAACTCAGGGATGCCAGACTTATTTCTTTGATTTGCTTCCTGCAACATTGGGAATCGCCAAATCTGTTATTTTCAATCTGCTCCCTGCAAACTCAGGGATGCCAGACTTGCTATCTTCGATCTGCTCCACTGCAAACTCAGGGAGATAAGATTTACTATCTTCAATCTTTGATCTGCCTCTACAACATCAAGAATGCCAGACTTGCTATTTTTGATCTGCTCCACTGCAAACTTAGGGAGGCAAGATCTACTATTTTCAATCAGCCCCTACAACATCAGGAATGTCAGACTTGCTATCTTCGATCTGCTCCACTGCAAACTCAGGGAGGTAAGATCTGCTATCTTCAATCTTTGATCTGCCCCGCTAGGGGATAATATCTAAAATCTTCGATATTGCTACATCGTTCTCTGGGGAATTCGTCCTGTAGAATTAGTTTTACGTACTTATGCTTATGCAAATGATAAGGATGCTATGATTGGAATGACTCAAATGCTCCTAACTACATGTGCTATGGCCGTTATTTACATGAATGCAGAATGTCATGAGAATGATGACTTTTCACAATGATTAAGATGCAATGATCGTAATAAATCGAATGCTCCTACCTAAATGGTATCATGGAGGACATTTGCATGAATGCAGAATGTCATGATAATGATTCTTTGTTAAAATGTATATGGATCAGGATGCGATGATCGAACGCTCCTAATGATGATGAATAAATGTAAAATGAAATGACCCATTTTTAACGCTTAGGGCTGTCACTGCTCATCGTCCATCAGAGTTGTACGGTGTTGCTATCTCGCTCTTGCTGGTACCTTTGCCAGAAACTCAAAGAAACAATCATATTTTGTTCAAATAATTTGCCCCAATGTGAGTTCAAGGTCCACTCCACGACACCTATAAGACTTTAAGGCCTATACCATCTTCAGACCATCCCATTACGACTTAAGTGTATAGAATTTATGTCACCTTCAATCCATCCCACTACGACTCAGGGGTATAGACTTTGTAAATGATTTTGTCTACTGCACCTTTCCATTCCCGGGGGTCATGACCAGGTGTGCATGCATGATATTTGCATGGATACAAAATATCATTTTTCTCGCGAATGATTCCCCATTTACACATGGGTTAACATTGCCCCTTTTTCGTTAAGATGGTATTACTGACGTAACATCTTGTCATTTTGTTCAATCATCATTTTTTTGAAAAAATCTGAAGTAATAGCCTCAGTTCCGACATAGCCTCAGTTCAGACTTTTCCTCCACCATTATCTTTATCCCTTAAACTTGAGGAGTTTTAAGCAATAATCATGTTTCAGGTTCTTATACTATTCAAAAGTTCCCAGGGTAATATGCGAAACTCCTTTTGTGAAAATGTTTTTAGTCTATTAATCATTATTTCAATGCAAAATGCTTGAAAGAGATTGAAACAAGAGGATAGCTTGAAACAAACAGGTTAAGCAAAGATAACAAATGCAATCAGGAAGAAAATTTATTGGCAGTGTATTTTGCAAGGAAAATAACCACAAATAACAAAAATGGGTAAAATAGAAACTAGATGCCTCAGATATCGCCGCCTGAGCTTCTCTGTTCAAACTTCTTGAGGACTATTTTAAGCTTAATATGTGTTTAGGGGATCCGGAGTACTTTGTCGATAACCCAGGACGCAACAAACTTCTTCATTGTTAACTCAAGTGTAGCAAGACTATTGTATGCCTCACTTTTGATCAAAGTTTGAGTTGCCCTTCTCGGGTTTTCAACTTAAATCCCCTTTGGTCTCAAGGTGCCCTTTGCGGGTTTTCGTCTTGGCCTCTCCTTTTTCTTCTTTTTCTTTCCTTTCTGCGCTTATTTTTTGTGTGTGTGTTTTTTTTATCAAATCTGAACTCACAGGATTGGGCTAGTCCTTGTCATCCATCTTGATTAGTGTCTATGTTTTCCCAGCACAGGCCTTCTTTGCTGCATAAGGCATTTACTTTTCATCTAGAGTCCTTTTGGATAAGAAGGATCCTTCTTAATGCAGATCCTTTGAACGAACCTTTTTGTTATAAGCCTGTATATTTGACCATGAATACTTTCAATCAAACGTACTGTAGATGTTCTACTTCATCCAAAAAGAAATCTTAACTTCCAATAATTATTCCCATTTTGTGAACCAACGAGAAAGACGTTGCCCCGGTGAAGGTCCTAGCAAAATTTTAAAACAACTGATGTTTGTAAAAGTTGGCTGCCTTTGCTGCACTGGTGTCTAATCTTTGAACAGACTGTAGATTTGTGCCATCCTATTAAACACGTTTCTTTCTAGTATTCTTTATCGTCGCTCTCTCTTTCTTTCTCTTTTTCTCTTTTTTTTTTTTTGAATTTGAATTTGAATTTGAATTTGAAGTTGATGACTGCTGATTTTGTAATTTTGGCATATGAAGCGACCTTCACCCTCTCATTGAGGTAACCAACGACAATGAATATGAATCGATGTTGGCTAAAAGCTTATAATGAGACTGGCTTGATAGTGTCTATGCCCTATATATAGGGAATATGTGAAGAAATAGAAAAGGCGCATAAGTTCTGTATTTAATTTCCCTTTCTTGGTAAACCCGTAACTCGAATTTCCTGGCCGTTGTAAAACCATTAACATGGGTTCTTTAAACGCCAATACCCACGTTTCAGTGGCCCCGACGTGTCTGGATGTGATCATGCGATGATGCCTTGCCTTATTCCTGCGGTGAGCTAAACTTTCATCTTCATCTCCCTCGTTAGCTTGTAGTGTCTGCTGAAATTTCGCAAGGTTGGACCTGCTATTTTTAACAAGTTAGGAAATAAATTGCAATCTCTGTCATCTTCTAAGTTCTTAGATCCCTAGACATATATCTCATTAGAAAGGGAGTCAGTAACAGCGTCGCTCATGTCATTGATATCTGGGACCCATTGTAGGTATGAAAGTAAATTCCAGAGAATAAATGATTCCAAGAATGGTTATTTGTGAATGAAGAATAAAAAAATATTCAATAGAATGTATAGAATGAAAAAAAAAATATTTGTTCAAAAAAATACATTTTACTGAAATGGTAATTCTGAACACGAGCCTATTTCACAAAAGAGATCTTATTGCTTCTAGGCTTAAAGCAACAAGTATATTTCGTACATTACTCTAGGTAAGCTTCTAAATACTATAGGAATTTCTTCCGAAGTCTCATTGCTCAAAACGTTCCCAGGTTCATGCTTCTACTTTTGGCGCGTCATCTATCTCCACAATACCTATTTTGATGAATTTTTCCACCAATTTCTTAAAAGCCAGGCAATTTTCTATCGAGTGCCCTGCAACCTCCGCGTGATACTCGCACTGGGCATTTAGGTTATACCATTCTGGGTATGGAGGTTGCAGCGGTTTCCCATAATAAGGAGCTACAACATGCATATCAAATAAGTTCTGGTATAACTCCCTATACATCATGGAAATAGGAGTGAACTAAAGTTTTTCTAAATTCGATCTTGAATTGGGTTTTTGCTTTGGGGGGACCGGGTGACTGGTAACTGCCTTCTTTGGCTGGTTGACTATAAACGGCTTTGAATAACCCTTGGTATACCCACTCGTGTTATCCACATCCTTGTCTTTCCTCTTTGGGGCTTTCAAAGCCCACTCTCCCTTTTTCTTTGCCTCTGGTAGGCCGAGAACAACTCGATTGACTTGATCATTACCAGGGCCCATTGGAGAGTTCAGTAGTACCGAGGTATCCATCATATATTGCGATCCGATAATTACAGGTACCTCATGAGAATGCGCGTCTGGTTGAGTTGGGACACTTATTTGGGAATAAACGATGTCTTCATCATCATCCACATTGTTGGCCACTGGGTCACTCATTTTCTCAAGTCCTCCGGCTAGTAACTGGGTTAACTGGCCCATCATGTTCTTTTGGAAGTCTAGCATTTGTTCTTGCATTTCTTGTTGAATTTTGGTTAATTGCTCTTACATCTGCATTTGTATTTGCTCTATTCTTTCCAACCTTCGATCCATAGCTTTCTAGGTTAACTGAAATAACTTCACCTAATTAAGACCCTTCTACAAATTTTAATGCATGTGATGAGATGTAATGTAACTGCATGAAATGCAATGCAAATGCATGAATGCTAAGAGGCATCGATTCTGATCAACTTCATTTTAGAAAACTTTATTAGAAAATAAAATCCTTTACATAAAATGGACTACGAATATGCTTTCGCCCTAAGTCCTAAGGTTTTGCTTTTCCCAAGCGATGGAGCCAACTCTTGACCATGATCGAACTGTAGCTTATACTTCATGCTCAATGTATCAGCCTGTGATGCCAAAGTCTGTAAATGATCAGCTACCTCTCGAATCTGAACAACTGCTTCACCCCTGAGGTAACCCCGACTTCTAACTTGGTCATGAGAATGATGAAGCTCTTCCTTCCCGAGCCCTTCTCTTATTTTAGGGAGCTCGATCTGAAGCTCACAACTGTTCAATGTTGTTTCTAACTTTCCAATCTTACCTTTCATGCTTGACTTTAACTCGATCGTGGAATTATAGCTTCAATAGTGATGAAGAGACTGTCCGAGCTTAGCAATGATCTTCAGAAGAAGATTTGTGCAGTATTGATCACATACCCTAGCTGGTGCCATACATTGAGTCATAACGCCGTACTCAGAAAAGTTCTTCTGCTTTCATGGCCCATAAAGATCAAAATTTTTCCTATTAGGGAGCAGACAAAGGAGCTCTAGGAAGTTTAAGTTGTATTTGTTTAACCATTTTTCAATTCTAACCACAGGTGAAAGGCGTCTATTTTGGTTCATCTTCATTGAGTATAGGGGACCAATACGAATTTCTCCACAATGAATCAAATCCCTTGCAATGTTGTTTCAAATAAATCTCTTTTTTCCCACGTCCTTTTGGGCTATCTTGGTCATCAAGTCTTGCATTTCCATTGTTTCTGGTAGGTGCAACATCCTTAAGTATAGCAGTAAACTCATGCTTGTTGTTTGGTAGCAGACCTATAACAAATAAACCCTTTTTTACCATCAAAGGTAAAATTCTTTCCATTCAAATCATTTTTTTGGTCTTATGCACTCTGTCAATCACTTTCTTTCCAACACCCTTACTATCCACAGAGCGACCATTTTCATATAAAAGAGAAATGCTGTAATAGTAGAAGTGTCCATGTACTTCCCATGCTCACTTTGAAGCGATTGGTGAGTATAGTTACCTTCTGCCCTTTAGTTCTAACACCATGCCTTGCCATAGGGTGATGTATAAGCTTCTTCACATCCAATTCTGCTCTGATCAGAGCAATATTAAGAGGCACAGGTGGTAGGGATTTTAGCACTGCCCTATTTTCTTCTTGCTCAAATGAATCTATACCGTTTTTTCTCTAATTGCCTTTGCTTACCTACGAACGAATGCATTGTCTTCCACTTTATCAAGGAATTCGTTCTCCATAACCAGCTTTCTAACTTAGAAACTGACCGTGAATCGATGCCTCTAAAGATATGAAATGATATGCACCAAAGAATAAAACATGACAAGTTAGTACTATGGAATACAAAGCAAGTAAAAATGAACAAACACCTACCTGGGTGACCACTAAGGTTTGACGTAATTCTACCTAAGGTGGGCTCCTAAGGTTCACTATATGTGGTTTTAGTTCTATAGTTTGAGGTACCCGAACCAGCAGATTCCTCGATCTTCACCCATTATAGGCTCATACGGACTGAGTTCAGTTCAAAGGAATACATTTCCCTATGGCCATGCAGAAGTGAAAACTTCACGAAGACATAGGTACGGATGTATTCCGGAAGCGGTCCACTAGCCCATGCGGAGGTGAAAACCTCATGAAGGCATAGCTTCTTGCTCCCACTTAAGGGTACGACTACAATGGTCATGCAATGCAATCCAAAGTATATGAAAAGCTTAGAGCATATAAGGGAATATAAATACAACGACGAAGATCATGACACAATGCATATGCAATGCAAAGAAAGGATCGTATGTTAAAACAAAGCTTTCAATTTTCGACAAAAAGGACAAAATTAATCAACTCGTGGCTTGACTCTCTTTTTAAAATCCCTAGTGGAGTCGCCAAGCTGTCATAACCATTTTTTGAAAAAAACGGGGATCAAATTTGGTATTGAAAATGGAAACAAAAATACTGGAGTCGCCACCGATCTTTATTTGGGTGTGATCGGATCACCTTTGTTTTAATAAAATGTTTTGGTTTACTAAAACAGTGTTTTTGGTCTGTGAAGTTTTGAGAAATCGGGTTCGGGAGTCGGTTACGTGCGAGGAAGGGTTAGCACCCTCGTCACGCCCAAACTTGGTACCTAATTGATTATTTAATGTCTTAATGTCGAAAGTTGAAAATTTGAAAAAATGATTTTAAAAATACGGTCTCTTTTAAAAATGTTTAAATTTTCTCGAATTGGATATCGAAATTCTCTTATTCCAAAAAAAAGATGAAATATCACATCCTGCACGATAGGATACGATGTTTCAACCCTCGATACCAAGATCATTTCATGATTCCCAAAATTCATACATTGCGATTTTAAAAAGGGTATTTCGCTATTTGGCCAAACCAAGAAAATCGAAACCCAGCACGATTGGGTATGATTCCTCGGGTTTCCAAACATGAAATATTGCCTTATTTAAGAAGAGATCACTATCCCAAGATAGCTAAACATCACATCCAGTGAGTTTGGACACAGCGTTTCTGAATTCCAGAGAATAGTTTTTTTATTTAAAATTTATGCATTTGCTTTAAAAGAATAACCGGTTCTTTAGACTTAACAAGAAAAATCGAAACCCAGTAAGTTAGGGTACGATTTCCTTCGGGTCTTAGAACACAGAGCGTTTGCTTATTCAAAAATCAGATAGAACGTAATACGGTCGTAGTAAAATGGAAAATGAATTATGGAACTAATATGTGCATGATAGTGACAAATATTAAAGTAAAAACAAACCAGAATAAAAATAAAAATAGGATAAATGACAAGAGCAAAAATAAACAAATAAAAATAAAACAAACTAATATTCAAAATAAGTAAGTAGATAGAATGAAAACTAAGGAAAATTTAATAGTGAATCAACAATTGGATAAATAAATGAGTACTAAGTAAAATAGTTTAGAAATAATAATAATAATAATAATAATAATAATAGTAATATATAAAAATAATGGTAATAAAAATGGAAATAATAATACTATTAATAAAACAATAGTAATAGTGATAATAGTTACAATAAAAATGATAAAAATAATAATAGAAAGAGTAATAAACTAATATTTTAAGAATAGAATAAAAATAAAAATAAATAATAATAATAAGAGTAATAATAAGGAGAATAATAATAGTAGTATAATAATAAAAATACTAAATAATAGTAATAAGAACAAAAATTGCAAATTAAAAAAGGATCGAATTGAATTTAAAACGGAATTTTGGGTTTAATTCGAAATAAATAAAAAAGGGTTATTAGTGATCAAGATAAAACACGCTTAAAGCAAAAGGGGCTGATTGGGAAATATCCCCACCCCTCTATGCGCATATATGGGTCAAGGACCCAATTGAAAACCCGGTGAAATTTAAAGGAAAACCTGTAAAAAGAAAGCTAACAAAAAGTCTGATTGAATCAGTAATGCAAAAAGGGAGGGACCAATCGTGGAAATCTCCCTTTAAAGGGACAACACGGTTCCCCCCAAGATGCCAAACGGCGTCGTTCGTTTGATGTTTAAAAGACCCCCCAAAAATTCTAAAACAAATTTTAGCCCTAGCTTCTCTTAAACACAGCAGCCAAAGCTCCCCCCCACATTTTCTCAAAAGAGGAAATCCAAGAGGCAGACCTCTCCTTCCCACTTTTCGGTCGACTGAATGGTCCTCTTCAGGTGCTCGTCGCATTGTCACCGCGTCTGATGGCTAACGACGTGCGAAGGCGGGCTCTAGCACCCCGTTTGAAGAAACCCCAAAGGCCTTTAAACTTCGTTGCCTTCCAAGCGAAAGGGGATGGATCTTCAACGAGTTTCTGGCCGTATTCCGACAGTGGAAAGGAAGGGCTTTCGACGCCGCGACGAGGGAGTTTCGAGTAAGTTTCTTTTTCTCTCCCTTTTGCTATTTGGTATATATATTTACAAGCTATTTTTTTTGGTAAAAACACAAAGAAAATATATATTATATGTTTGATTCGAAACACCAAAATAAAAGCATATAGGGAAAAACCTTAACACGATTTTTTCTTTCTTTCCTTCGAATGTTGTTTCTGTTTTTGTTTTTTTTAATTGAAAGTTTTATTTCCGTATTGATAGAAAAAGGGTCAAAATCCTTTCGATTTTTTATTCAAAATTTTCCCCCTTACGTTTCTTACAATCATTGCTATTTATTTCTAATCTGTTGCGTGTCTGCCTTGAGTTGCAAGAGAGCAGGTGAAGATGGTGGCAGAGCAAGTGGCGCGACGGTGGCAGTGTAGTAGAGGCAAGTGGCTAGGCAAGTGGCCCTAGGTGTGGCGCACCTAGGGTTTGTAATTTTGTTTTTTTCTGATTAGGGTTAATTTGTGTATTGGGCTAGCTGTTGGGTTAGGTTAATGGGTTTAGGTTGGGTTGATTTGTTGTAATGGGTTTGGTATAATGTGCTTGTAGGCCCGGGCAAAATTGGGGTACAACACTCGTCAATTGATAGATTATGTTGTGCTTTAGTCTGGACAACTCGGAGACTGAGACAGTACATGTTGTACCATACGACTCGGTTAATCCCGAAGCTAGATCCTCTTAAGTACATAATGGAGTCAACCGCCTTAAATGGAAGAACGACCCGATGGCAAATTTTACTTTCTAAATTCAACATAATCTATGTAAACCAAAAGGCTGTGAAAGGGAGTGCAATAGCTGATTTTCTAGCCAGTAGAGCGCTAGATGACTATGAACCCTTGAACTTTGATTTTCCTAATGAAGATCTGATGTTTGTAGTGACAACTGAAGAAGATAGCCGAGAGGATTGCCCTTGGAAGTTGAACTTCAACAGAGCATCAAATGCCATCGGTAATGGAGTTGGGGCAATCCTGATATCCCCGAACGGAGACCATTATCCATTCACTTGCAAGTTGGATTTTGACTGCACGAACAATATGGTAGAATACGAAGCATGTATCATGGGAATCCGAGCTGCTATAGACCGCAGAGTCAAGTTGCTAGAAGAATATGGAGATTCCACGTTGGTGATCTATCAGCTCAAAGGGGAATGGGAAACGAGAGATCCCAATTTGATCAGTTACCAAAAGTTGGTCTTGGAGCTAATCGAGGAGTTTGATGATATCACATTCTTTTACCTCCCACGTGATGAAAACCAGATGGCTGACACCTTGGCCACATTAGCTTCTATGATCAGAGTAAATGATCAGGAGGGTACGAAGCCCATCCAAATAAGTATCTAGGAGACTCTAGCACACTGCTGAAATATCGACGAAGAGGAGGAGAGAGATGATCATCCTTGGTATCATGATATTCTGTTATATGTGCAGAGCCGTGAATATCCCAACCAAGCAACTGAAACTGATAAGAGAACATTAAGAAGACTTGCCAATGACTATGTCCTAGATGGTAAAATCCTGTATAAAAAGAGAAGGGATCAGGTGTTGCTAAGATGCGTCGATGCTGTAGAGGCTAAGAAAATCCTGGAAGAAGTCCATAAGGGTGTCTGTGGAACGCATGCCATTGGGTTTACAATGGCCAGACAAATCATGAGATTCGGGTATTACTGGTCTACGATGGAAGAGGATTGCATCCGCTATGCCAAGAAGTGCCACAAGTGCCAGATTTATGGGCACAAAATTCATGTTCCTCCTTCACCTCTCCATGTTATGACTTATCAGTGGCCTTTGTCAATGTGGGGCATGGATGTCATTGAGCCGATCTCACCAAAAGCTTCTAATAGATATCGTTTCATTTTCATGGTTATTGATTACTCCACCAAATAGGTAGAGGCAACTTCATATGCCAATGTCACGAAGATAGCAGTTAGCAAATTTTTGAAGAAAGAGATCATATGTCGCTACGGTATGCCAGAAAGGATCGTGTTTAACAATACGTTGAACTTAAATAACAGTGTGATAGCGAAAGTCTGCAGTTAGTTCAACACTAAGCACCATAATTCATCGCCATATTGCCCGAAAATGAATGGCGCCATTGAGCCAGCTAATAAAAATATCAAAAAGATCGTGGGAAAAATGGCTGAAACCTACAAGGATTGGCATGAAAAGTTACCACTTGCCCTTTATGCTTACCGAACATCTGTTTGATCTTCTTCAGGGGCAATGCCTTTCTCATTGGTTTATGGGATAGAGACAGTCTTGCCTATTGAAGTTGAAATTCCTTCTCTTCGGGTTTTGTCAGAGCTGAAGTTGGATGAAGCGGAATGGGTTGAATCTCGATATGATCAACCGAATCTTATTGAAGAAAAACGGCTAAGAGCCATCCGTCATGGTTAAATATACCAGAAGCGGATGATGTGGGCTTACAACAAGAAGGTTCGCCCTAGAGTATTCCATGAGAGAGACTTGGTATTGAAACAGATCCTCCCTATGTAAAAAGACTTCAGGGAAAAGTGGATGCCTAATTTGGAAGGACCTTATGGTGTAAAGAAGGCCTTCTCTGGGGGAGCGTTGATACTCGCTGAGATGGATGGAAAAAGTCTGCCAAATTCAATTAATGCGGACTTAGTCAAGAAATAATTCGCTTAGGAAGGAAATGGGCCAAGGCAAAAACCCGCAAAGGGCGTCTTGAGTTCAAAAACAAAAAAAAGGAGAGGCCAAGGTGAAAACCTTCAAAGAGCACTTTGATACCAAAGAGGCTTTGAATTGAAAACTTGTAAAGGCGATTCAAAGGTTTTTGAGAAATGGGGCATGAGCTAGCCACCCTACACCTGAATTAACAGTGAGGGGATGCGCTACATCTTCGGAACATTGACAAAGTACCACAGATCTCCTAGACACATGTTGAGCTCAGAGTGATCTTCAAGAAGTTCGTATAGAAAAGCTCAGGCTGTGATATCTGGGGCATCAATTCCACCCTTACTTGTTTTTGTACCTTAGCAAAATTTGCTGCTTTTGTTCAATTTATTCTTCGCGGGTTTTGTCCGGAATAAATTTCAGTTTCATTCATCTTCATAATCTTTTTCAAGCATTTTATATTGAAATAATGATTAATGAACTAAGAATACTTTCACAAAAGAAGTTCTACATATTACTCTGAAAGTCTCTAAATAATGCAAGAATCTGAAACAGGACAGTTATTTAGAACTCAACAGGCTAAAGGGTTGGAGACCTTTGAAATAAGGGTCTAAGCAATAACACATCTTCAGATTCTCTGTTAGAAGTATCAGCTGAAAAAGGAAGACATACGTTGAGGATATCACCTCAATAAGCAGCAAGCACTGATAACCCAAAAGTTAAAAAATGGATCATTCTCATGACATTTTGCATCCATTCATATAGTACTCATGGTTAGGAGCATTTTTCATGACACCAAATCATTGGCATAAGCATAGACTCCATGAAATCAATCTTACAGATAGGTTCCCCAGAGGACAAGGTAGCAAAATTGATGAGAGTTAAAGAAAATAGGAGATCTTATCTCTACTGAGCAAGAGTAGAGCAGATCGAAAATAGCAGATCTTATCTCCACTGAGCAGGAGGGGAGTAGATCGAAGATTATAGCATTATCTCCACTGGGCAGGAGTGGAGTAGGCTGAAAGAAGAGGAGATCTTATCTCTACTGAGCAGGAGTGGAGCGGATCAGAAATTACAGATCTTATCTCTACTGACCAAGAGTGGAGCGAATCAGAAATTACAGATCTTATCTCTACTGAGCAGGAGTAGAGCAAATTGAAAATGATGAGCCTTAATTCCCTAAGCAGTAGGGTAACAGGCTATAGATCCTATCTCCACCGAGTAGGAGTGGAGTGGATCGAAGATAGCAGAACCTATCTCCACTGAGCAAGAGTAGAGCGGATCGAAGAAGCAGATTCTATCTCTATTGAGTAGGAGTGGAGCAGATTGAAGATAGCAGATCCTATCTCCACTGAACAGGAGAGGAACGGATTGAAGATTACAGATCTTATCCCCACTGAGCAGGAGTGGGGCAGATCAAAAAGTGGCGAATCTTATCTCCATGTATCGATGATGGAGCAGATTTAAGCCACAGATCTTATCTCCACTGAGCAGGAGTGGAGCAGATTAAAAAAAGATAGCAAGTCTTATCTCCATATATCGGTAATGGAGCAGACTGAAGATTATAGCCTTATTTCCATTGAGTAGGAGTGGAGCAGGCTAAAGATAATAGATCTTATCCCCATTGAGCAGGAGTGGGGCAGATTGAAAATAGCAGATCTTATCTTTGCTGAGCAGGAGTGGAGTGGATCAAAGATGATGAATCTTATCTTCATGTATCGGCAATGGAGCAGATTCAAGCCACAAGCCTAACCCCCTAAGCAGTAGGGTAACAGGCTAAAAGATAGCAGATCTTATCTCCACTGAGCAGGAGTGGAGTAGATCGAAGACGATGAGCTTTAATTCCCTAAGCAGTAGGGTAACAAGCTGAAGAAGCAGATATTATCTCCACTGAGCAGGAGTGGAGTGGGCTAAAGAGAGCAGATCTTATCTCCACTGAGTAGGAGTGGAGAAGATCGAGACAAAATCCCCCTACCCCTAAAGATGTAGTGGGTCAAAGCAAGGCTACCTGAAGAAAAGAAACGTCAAGCCAGGACTCAGCAATACAGGGAAAAATTGGTCCTTTTAAAGTCTTTGCTCTATTCTCGTTACACGACAACGAGCAAAGAGGGGCAGCTGTAAGGCCCAATTTTTAAAGATCGGAGCCCAATAGCCGGTTCTAAAAACAGTCCCTGAGTCTACAACAACAAACCCAAAACAAAAGGGCCCAAACCCAAAGGGAATAAACCCTATGTCAGTTGCTGGAGGTCTCCTCGCGCCGCACGTTTCTCCCCGGCAAAGTCATGCCCCACGTCGCACGACTCTTCTCCGTGGTGTACTCAATCACAACGCTCAAATCTACAAAATAGGGAAATAGTTGTAGATTAAAAGGCTATAAAAAGCCTATTCGAATCTGTAATAAAGGACTTTTTTTTTTGGTGGAGAGGGTTGAAAGCAAAAGCAGAATATTTTTACGAATCAATACTAAAGAATCAGTAGAGGTTTTTTTCTATTTTCTATTTTTTCCCCGAATCTAAATATTGTTGTTTTCTTCTTTATTTGTTTTATTTTCGTTTTTTTTCCTTCTTTGTTTAAAAATACAAAAATCCAGATCGAAGAAAGGTTTTAAAAAAAAACAAAGAAAAAGGGATCGAAAGGGCTTACCTTGCGGGCAACGGGAAGGGAGGAAGCTGAACGGTTGTTGGCTTGCCATCTTCAAGGGTTTGTGAGAACGTTTTAAAACAGTTTTTACAGGATAGGGGTTTCTTTTATTTGAAAAAATATATAAAGTTTTAAAGAGAGAAAGGGAGATCGGAAAGGTCTTACCACGGATCCTCCGACCGTCGGTGAAGGTGCGCGCGCCCGTTGGACTTTGCGGCGAAGGAGGTGCAAACCCTAAAAATTAAGTAGCAAAGAAAAGGGGGGGAAGCTATTGGTTTGCTGCTTTGAGGGAAATGAGAAATGAAGGAATGTTGATTTTTTTGGGGGGTTTTATTAAACATTAAAAATGGCGCCATTTATGGGTGTTGGGGGAAGGCCGACCCGCGCACTGGACCCGACCCGCAATTGGATCTGCGCATTTTTACCCAAAATGGGTAATTTGCGTGTTTGATCCCTCCTGTTTGCACCCCTGTTGCAATGGCGCCCTATTCACCTTTTTCTTGTTTTTTAAAATTTGGCCCAAATTTGATTTGCATTTCAATTTAGCCCTATTCAAACACACCGTTTCATAAAGGGAGATTAATTGTTGTTTTAGTCCCCAATGGTGCGCGCGCATTAAATTTTGTCCTTATCTTTTTATTTATTTCGCGATTTTGCCCCAAAACTCATGTTTTCAATCTGATTTGGCCGTTTTTGATTATTTTTGCTATCTTTTTAAATTATCTTTAATATTTTTGGTTTCCACTATTTCCTTTATGTATATTATTATTTCTCTATTATCTTTACTGTTATTATATCTATATCATGGTTTATTTTAATTGTTTTATTATATTATTATTGTTATATCCATTATTTTTATTATTATTATTATCAAATACGTTTATTTTCTTTCATGACTACTATTTTATTAACACTATTATTTTATTATTTTATTTTTATTTTTATTTTTTTGGTTTATTATTATTATTCTATTATTATTTTAGTATTATTACTACTGTAGGTTTTCTTAAAACTATTTTTCTTATTATTAAATTCCCATGTATTTATTATTATTTTACTATACATATTATTATTTCTTATGTTTATTATATTTATTATTATACTATTCTATTACTAATCTTTTTTTACCGCTATTATTTTACTACTATCATCATTTTATTATACATGTTATTATCTTTATAATTATATTTTTTTGTTTTTATCATCATTATCCCACTTATTGTTATTATTTATACTATCATATTTACATTTATTATTAGTACCATTATTTCCATTACCCCTACCATCATTACTATTATTTTTATTTTCTATTATTGTTACTTATGTTTTAGACCATCTTGTTTCCGTTGTGCACATCAATGTTGCGATTTATTTTCACAAATTCGTGTTTCACTAGTTTTATTCGATGCATTACAGTTTTCATTTCAAAATAAGCAAACCCTTCAGGTTCTAAGGTTCGAAAAGAATCGTACCCTAACTTACTGGTTTTCGATTTCTCCTTTCGAGTCTAACGAACCTATTGCTTTCTTTTTAAAAGTTGAATAAAAACTTATTCTCGAGAATTCAAAATCGCCGTGTCTTAACTCACTGTATGGGACATTTTGTTATCTAGAGATAAGGATTTCAAAAAAAAAACAAAGGCAATATTCCGTGTTTGGTATTTTGGGAAATCGAGCCCTAACTTACTAGATTCTGATTTTTTATTAGCCCCAAACAACCGAGTATCCTTCTTAGCTTTGAACGCATCAATTTTGAAAGTCAAAGGACAAGCTCAATTTTGGGGATTTGAGATGTCGAACACTAGCTCGCTGGGCGTGACATTTTACTTCCTCGAGATAAGAGGGTCTGATTACTCATATTTTATTCAAGTTTTTTCTTAAAATAAAAAGAATCATATTTTAAGATGTTTCAAATTTTCGGACATTAATCAATCAATTAGATACCAATTTTGGGCGTCACGAGGGTGCTAATCTTTCCTCGTGCGTAACCGACCCCCGAACCCTTTTTTTGAAAATTCGTAGACCAAAATATTTTCTAAAAGTGACCCAATCACACTTCGAAAAATGATTGGTGGCGACTCCATGTTTTCAAAGTCAGCCCGTTTTTCCAAACGCAAAAAAAGGATTTCGACAAAATATATATAATACTACTCCAATATAAAAATTAAAATAATGTTAAGATGACAAAATAAAAATTTTAATAAATAAAAAATATATAAAAATATTAAATAAAAATAATATGTGCAGGCCTAAAATGAGTTTTAGTTAATTTTTTGCAAATATGGGATCAGTCTGGACAAAATTTTAAACTTATATTTTGAACCGGGTAGGGCTTAAAAAAGTATAAAAATATTAATATCATACTTAGACTCGACTATAAACACCTCTAGTGTGTTGTTGTTGGTTCTATGACATTTTCATGCGTGTAGCATGCTACCTTTATGCCTTTTTGGAATTAATAAAATATTTGCTGAGCAAAAATTGTGTTGATTAGTTTTTGGATATTAATAAAATTTTATTTTCATTGAGTTAAGTTTAAATTTTGAAGACAACATTATTAAGAAAGATAATCATAAACTTCAAAAAGATTAATATTCATAAATGATAAATTTTACATAAAAATTTATCTCAATATCTCTACTATTTGAGATTATATATATGCAAGGAATACACAATCTCGTAAGATGGTTATTTGATACGGTGATGTTAGAGTTTTTTTGAAAGAAAATCACCCAAAATGCTGGTTGAATAGTTGAAATTACAAGTAAAAACAAACTATACTTTCAAAACATCGCCAAGCCCTCAATGATTTTGCAGTTTCCTGATAATACTCTAGAACGACATATTTTTATGTGTTATTTGTATATTTATAATTTTGAGTATGATCCTCCTAATTTGGGCTAGTTATGGAATTTTATTTGTTAGGGACTAAATTGAAGGTAAAAGTAAATTTAAGGGCGAAAAGTGTGAATTTAGAGATTAAGTGGGTCAACATGCGACATAGGAAAAAAGGTGGTGCCGAAAATGCAAGCATGAAAGACATAAGGACAAAAATGCAAAGAAGAGATATTTTCTAAACACTTGACTCTATTTAATTTTTAATTATATTAGGATAATTGTTAGATATTATTATTTATTTTTTATTTTAGCTTTTATCTTTAATTATCTTTATTTATCTGTATTTATCTTTTAGAATTTAAGTAGAACTAGACTAGAATTCCTCTAGTACTATAAATAGGGGATGGAGTGACTCAAATTAGATGTCATCTTTTCTGTAAACACTCCCTCCTCAAAAAAGCTTAGCCTTGTTTTTTTTATTCAATAAAGCCATCTTAGCCTTCTCAACTAGTATTCATCACTTCGCATTATGGGGCTGACGCTTCTGTCCATGTGGACAATCGGAGGTTGGAATCTCGCCACATAAGAAACTCTCTCTTTTTCCAAACTCTGTTTATTTTTATATTCTCTATTTTAATTTTTGCAATTTATTTAATTTCGCAATTTCAATCAACTTTTAATTCTGTCTTTTTATGTTTTTCTCTAGGTACGCAGGTTTTTTTGAACACGATTTTATCCGGGATCTCACGAAACAAGTTTTATTATTTCTGCTTCAACAACGCATTTGCTCCTTACAAAACAAAAAACATTTATTTCCTTCTCCTTTCCCTAATTAAAAGAAAATTTTATGATGAGCAAAGCTATGCACCAATTTGGAAAATGGGCGTGCATGGTTTGCAGGTGTGATGCAAATTAAGTCAGTGGATGATCCTATCAAAAACTGCCTTCAAAATTACCTAAAATGATACTATTTTCTCTGCATTGCCAATCATTTTTACCCATATCACATGCTCAATTCCAGCCTTAAAAAACCCACAGATTTTCTTACATTATTTTGTCACTTGTGTTTTGGATTACATGTGATGTAGCTTGACTAAAATATAATCACTGATTTTTTTTTTTTCCTTTATGAATTTTCATCAGCTAATGGTGAGGATAAAAGTTGCAGACAACTGCCAAATCGAAAAGTTCAAAGAGTAATCCGCTAATTGGATAGCATTAATATCACAATTTTAATAATTAGTGATTACTTGTAATCATTAAATTTTTTAATAATTTTATTATAGATTGTATTCTATCTGCTCCTTTTTAATATAATTTTAGTTATATTTAATTACTTACTAGATGTTTATTTAATTTTAATATATTTATTAAAATAATTATAATGACTAATTATTTTTTACCAATTAAAAAAATTGATCAAAACCATTTTTTTTAAAAAAAATCATCATCCCTTTTATTAAATCAAACAATAAATCCATAAAATATAAGTGCGAAAACTTAAATTGAACAGCTATTTTAATCAATGTCTTTCAAGCACCCAAATGGTAAATATGTAATTTAGTTTTTTCAAATTTTATAAAAGTTAATATAATATTAAATTGCACTTTGACCTCTCAAAAAATTATGATTCATTTTTAGCCTTTTAAAGTGATTTTCTAGCTTTTTCCTTGCTCAAATGTTGTAAGATAATTGCAAAATATGAAAAATAAGTATAAAATAGTTGGAAAAAAATAGATGATTTCTTTTTACATTTATTTTTTTCTATAATAACAATTAAAAATAAAATATTTCATAAAAGATTCTTGAAAATATTTAATTTTATTTTTTTCAAAAAATAAAATAAAGGATTGTATTAGGTATATATTGTTTGAGGTCAAATTCTGATTACAGCCCCTCTATTATGTTTAAATTTAAGATTTAATAACTACACTTTAATTTGACACAATATGTCTCATTTACTTTTATAGTATCATTAATTAGTCCCAATAATTAACACCTTTTTTTCTTTTTTTGATTTCCCAAGGGGACTCAATAACTAATCATTCGCATTCTGTAGGCTCATTAAAGGGATAAATGCTGATAATTGACATCTTTTTAACTATGCCAATTAAAATGTTAAGGCATGTTTTAAGAAAAAAAATAATCATTCTAACATATCATGTCGTGATAGATATTTTGTATTAGAAAATTTTTTTAATTATTTGAGTATTTTAATCAAAATAGTTGAGGATAATAATTATTTGGATTGACTAATGTCATTACAAAAGAAGAGAATCAAGTTATGTTAAATTAAAATATAAAGATTAAATCCTAAATATTATCATAATTAAAAAAACCAAAACTGAAATTTGACCATTATTTTATAACATCATCAATTGACCCATGTTATACATGGCCATGTATTTTATAGATCATTTGCATTTTTTTTTTTGAAATATCATTTGCATTTTTTATTTCTTTATTAATAATTGCTTTTTATGAAAAATTATAGTTATTTAGTTAAATATTTATCGTATTGTATTTTCACTTCATTTTTTCACTCACATATGTACCAAATGACAAATATAAAATTGCTGAATGTAATTACAATTTAAATTCCTAATTCATACCCTTTTCTTTTAAATGGTTTTCTTTTACTCAAAGTTATGGCATTCAACATGAAATTTATATCTGCTATTGATAATATAGATTCAAATATTTACCGATATTCAATTTGTTTATCGCAAAATTAACTATTGTAGATTAATCTACAGAGAATCTGGAGTAAGTGTAAATAGTAATTTCATGTATTTATTATTCAAATCCATTTTATTTTTACAAATAATAATTTCAAATTTAATTGATAAATCTCGGGACCAAATTAGTTATTGGGTAGTCAAAATCGTAACAGGCATTTCGGAAGCTATTCCGGTAATAAGATCACATTTGGTAGAGTTATTACATGAAAGTGCTAGTGTGGGACAATCCACTTTGACCCGTTCTTATAGTTTACACACTTTTATATTACCTCTTCTTACTGATGTATTTATGTTAATGCATTTCCTAATGATACGTAAGCAAGACATTTCTAGTCCTTTATAAAGAATATAGACCATAGCTATATTGTAACCAATAATTTATCTTATTACTTGAGGGAGGAACAATAGTATTTCATTACTACAAATATGGATTATTAAAAAAAATAACACAGATATGTCCTTTCAACTCGCAAATAAAAAATTCAAATATCTAAATTCATTAATCATTTTATTTTATACAAAAATTATAAATATCCTATACATTGCCATCACTATCTATATCTCACAACTGTCTATAATTATTATTACTTAAACTCAGTCCAAGATGCCAATTGACTTGCAATTCGCTGATGGAAAAAAAAAGGCTTTGTCTAGTGCCTAGCAAAAGTAGATGTGGGATACACTGTCCTTAATGAAAAAAGCATTTAACTATTTTGTTGTAAAAATAATGGCTACTTTAGTCCAAATATGCAAAATTTAACCAAGTACTATTTAGAAAGAAAAGTTGTTTTTTCACCACAGTTTTATCATCTTTTCTATAAAAACTTATACGTAATTATGAACTACCAAGAGAGAAATATTTTGAACTAAATCAAAGTATATACATTAATTTTGAAACATTCTATACACATTTACATTTTTCAAATTTATTATTCTTTTTATCTTTATACTCTAAATATATCTTATAATTATAATTTAAATACCTTTCAAAAAATTAATTTAAATTTGAAAAACCAAAATTCTGATCATATAGGCCCTTGTAGACACCACTCATAACCCCTCCCAACCCATAAATAGGATAATAATGCGCTTTGGCATACTCAAACTCGCATCCTCTTGCATTGACAATAATGCACATACCAATCAAGTTAAGACTCTATTGGTAAACTGTGTCATATTTGAAATGAAAAAAAAAATTCCAAAACTTAACTTGATAGAATTAGGGGTGAGCGTTTGATTGGATCAAGTCAAATCAAGTGAAAAATTTCGAGCTAATCGAGTTCATGGGTCCTATTTTATAATCCTAACTCAATTTGATTTTTTTTTTCGAATCAAGTCGAGTGAAATTCGAGTCAAGTCAAATCTAATCGAGTGAAATTGTTCAAGTTAAATTAAAAATACTAAACATGTCAAATACAAATAATGTTACAGCATAACTAATTCCATGTTAGAACATATAAATTTGAAACCATATATATTTTAAAAAATTCAAAGCAAAATAAAAAAAAATATACTTGAGTATGATAAATTTGAATCATTAATTACGTCCCCAAATTATCATTCTATAAAATTTTTAAAATTTTAATTTTTATATATGTTTTAGAATTTTTTAGAATTTTTATAATTTTTTAAAATATAAAATTTGAAATTTTTATAAATATTTTAAATTTTAAAAATTATTTTGAATTTTTATTGTAATTTTTGTTGAGAGAGAGACCAATTTGTTTATCTTCAAAGTTGATAGGGACTAAAAGGATATTTACATCAATTTGTTATTTGAATTATTTGAGTTATTCGAATTATGAAATTCAACTCGACTCAAACTCAAAACTCGAATCGACTCGAATAACTTGATTCGATTAACTCAAAATTTAAAAAAAAAATTCAATTTTTTCGAATTGAATCGAGTTTTGTTCATCCCATAGAATCGACCTAAAATAAATATCAATTTTTTTATTAGAAAATGTGAATTTAATATTTGGAATTTGATTTTATCTCCATCTCCAAGGTTTGTAAGACAGTATTGAATATATTGTCAGAAAAGCTGTAATAAAAAATCTTGGTCTTAGAGAATCTCAAATTTTTAATATACTACATATACACATATTTATTACTATTTCTCCTATACCAACAATATAGCAAATGCTATTATTATTAAAGTTTACATATAGACTGCTTCTTTTTTTACCAACATTTACCAAATATATTAATTCTGTACTGCATATATTTATCATTTTCTTTGAAAGGTCAATTTCTTCAATATTAACAAAAACAAAAACCCAAAATATTAATTGTGCTAAACAACTAACTTTGAATACTTTAACTCCAGAACATAAGTCAGTTAATTAAAATTATTATTTCAGTTTTAGTTTAGTGGTTTTTGAAAGTTAAATTAGTTGTATGGTTGGTTTATTTAGTTATGATACTCGATTGTCGGCCAATTGATTTAAACAAAATTAATATTTAATAATTTTTAAAATTTAATTATTGACTTATTTTGTTATATTGGTCAATTATCGATTTTTTATATAATATCTATTTATGTTTATAATCTTTCTCAACCTTTAAATCGAAGAGAAAATACACTCGTATACATATTCTCCATGTTGTTATAATAGTAATGGTGTCAATTATGTTTAGACTCAATTCACGTTGATTGTTGATTATTGGTTATTAGAAAAAAATTTGACTCACAACTTGGCTATCTATCAACTATCAAAATAAATAGAATGTAGCTTGTGAATTTGAGTCACACACAGAAAATACTGCTTCACACATGTTATAACTCGAACCCACAACATAAACTATAGGGTTAACACGGTATTAGCTGTTGGTAAGACAAATTCATCAATTATTTCAAAAAAAAAACAGTATTACAATGTATCATCTTAAAAACAATCCCCAAAAAGGGTAAATGCAAATATTTATTATCTACACTGTAAATGTCATGTGGGACTAGTGTAATTAAGAAGTCAATAAAAGAAATGATGGTGCAAAGGAAATAATGTTGGGGCAACCATTATTTATGTAGTGGCAAAGTAACCAATTCCCTATCAAATTGGTCCCTTCACTAATATTATGTTGACATAAAAGGCTACATTGTTTACAGAAGACTAGCAATTATGTCCCTTCCACAAATAGATAGAGGATGTGGCATTGCATGTTTGGATATGATATTTTCAAACACCTCACACATACAATGTAAAAAATATATAAGATTAATGAAACATAAAATATGACAGAAAGATGAGCATATTTTTTTGTTAAATTCTACTTATATTGTTTTTCTAATATTTTTATAGTCTAATATTTTTACTGAAATTCTTTCAAATATCGAAAACAAGTGTATAAATACACAAAATTATAAGAGATAAACTGTTAGAGTGAAAAAGAAATTATCATATAAACTCTAACTTGAGTCTACCAATACTTATTAAGTTGAATGATAAGAAATTTAGTTGGAGTTTGATTTTTGTGGATACAAAAATAGTATTACAAAAATCTACTCTCATCCAACCATTTGGATATTGGGGTTCTAAAAAACACAGCCTAACATGAGAGACTCAGCCCCCATGTGATGGAAGAACCTGAGTCTTGCTGTTGGAAGACTCCAATTTTCCAGACACCCATACCTAATTCAATCGCCCATTTAATGCTTTTAGATAGACATCCTTTTCTTTTAGAGTAGTGTTTAATTCATGCAGAAGGAAACATATATAGTATTGGATATAGTGATAGAAAATATTATATTTTAGTGATAAATTTTAAATTTCAACTTTTAAAATATATTATTAGGAAGAACAAACTCGTAAAATGAATACAAAAAAAAATCTAGTTATGAATAAATATTCTTAGAAGTTTACTTCTTTCAACTCTTGAATTTGTATTTTTCTTTATCAAATCACCAAAAATAAATGAAAAAGTTAATAAATATTAACTTTGCTTGAGTGGACTTGGATATCACATAAAAATTTAATTATTTTTTTTATAAAAAAAAGTTCCAAAAAAAATAAAAAGTTACTAAAAATATTTAAAAATTGTAAAAAAAGATATTATATTTTTTGAAATTAGAAACTATTAATCTAAATAGTTTGAAATGATTTGACAAAAAATTTTAAAAAGTTAAAAAAAAAACTAAAATGATTATTTTTAAAAGTTGGAGAGGAATTAGGTTTTTGTTATGAAACAAAGAGTCACTTTCTTAGATCTTAGGGACCCAAAAACTAGACATGAATATATTTTTCCAGGAAAAGAAAACTAGATTTGGCCAGAAAGAAAAATAAAAAAATGGGGGGAATTGACTGTTGTGATCACATCACACACCACATTTTAAAACACATTTATCAGCTTTGGATACGTCACTTTCATTTAGGCAGCAAAGGAAAAAACAACTAAGATTAAACTAATACCAATAAGCCTTAATTGATTACAAACATGTGATAATGAAAATCTCAGTAGTCCTTTTCCATGCCTACTCCTAGTGACAACATAATTAGAGATAATGATAAGAGAAAATTCCAAGCACCATTAATGGTGGAAATTCCTCCTAAGTTTTAGTTGTTTAGTACGTCCACATGCAATCAAGCTCAGTTGGACCAATTGATATCTTGTTACCACCGACAGAACCATCGTTAATTTCATCGGAAAAAGCTCCCCAGTTGACAGATGAGCCACCGTGAAGCGTTGGTGAAGCCATTGTTGGCTGGGAGAAAAAGAGAGGGAGCTGCAAATTCTCCTCAAGTGACCTCAAGGTTGGAAAAACGGAAGCACCCACATTTCTTGAGTACTTTGCGATGGGATCAAAAGTGGTGTTGATCATTTGGGGTGGAGGTGGAAATGCTTGGTCGAAACCAGGGTGGAACGCCGATGGGGCGGTTGTGGTGGCGGCAGTGGCAGTGGCAGTGGCAGAGGCGGCTGTAGCAGCAGCAACGGTGGAGAAACAGGACACGTGCTCGGATTGAACATAATTGTCGTACGAGAAGCTGTAGTGATCAGTGGTGGCAAAGGCAGTTGCGGTGGGATCTAAGAGAGGTGGAAGGGAAATCGATGAAGGAGAGCTTGGCTCTTGATAAACAGCAATGGAGGCGTTCATCCGGGTCTTCTTGGCTCCTCCGCCTGTGCTGCTGGTGGCACCATTGGCGGAGCCACTCTTCTGAAACACCCTCGATATCACCCATTCATCCTGGAATAATAGAAACGTTTAGCATTTTAGTAAAATATGATTACTTTTCATCCAAGCAACTGGTGGTCAATATAACAATGAAACAAAGGATAATGAGAAAATAGTATTAAAGAAATCATATTATTGATCTTGAAAATCCAACATCAAATGAATATTAATGAAACCCAAATACAATTATCAATCCCACAAGGAATTTCAGCACTAAATTAGAAATGGGAATTGCATAACCATAGGAATTGGAATAAGTGCAAGAGACATGGAATTAATAATTTCCCAGAAGATAGTATAATTGCTTTATGGGGATAATAATGATGTTGTGGGTATTTAAATCCCAAAAAGAGACAGAAGCTTTTGTATTGTCTGCAAGGCAGTCCAAATGATATTAAGATTTCCCCAACACACCTTTTCCATATCCTTAAATGAAGAAAACACCGTACGGAAACAATAATATTTTGGTATATTTTTTAAGCCGAATCAGAACCACCATGCGCTTACACTACAGACCAGAATCCAAAGATACTTCAGCTTTGGGAACAAGAAAACATTGTTCAGTGTTAATTTTCATGAAAATCTTCAAAATGATCAACATGTTTTAGACCTCATACCTTTGAGCTTCTGGAGAGATATTGGTAAGCAAATTTGCCTTCAAGACGATATTCATGCATGACCCAATTGCTTTTTTCACCTTTAGGGGCTCTTCCTCTATAAAAAACAAGGGTTTTCTTCATGCCAACAAGTGCACAAGTCTTTGAACTGTAAATCTCTCTATCTTTACCAGTAGCTTTCCAATAACCAGCTTCAGTAGCTCGGTTAGTTCTTAACCCAGTTGGGTACTTCCTATCTCTCAAACTGAAGAAATACCACTCTTTCTCTCCCATCTTTGCCTTCCCTGAATCATTGTATAACCAAATCACGCACACAAAAATTACAAAAAGAAAAGGGTAGGTCGTAAAATATGTTCAAATGATCACTTACCAGGAAGTTCCCAAGGTTCAGACTTGTTAAGATCAACTTCAGCTATAGCTCTACCAGCAAAACTACTATCAAGAACTTTCTTTAAGAGATAGTAAGTAATGAGCTCTTCATCAGTTGGATGGAAACGAAAGCCAGGTGGTAAATGAGTATCACCGTTGTCAAAATGACAGT
Source organism: Gossypium bickii (assembly GCA_025503065.1). Taxonomy (NCBI): domain Eukaryota; kingdom Viridiplantae; phylum Streptophyta; class Magnoliopsida; order Malvales; family Malvaceae; genus Gossypium; species Gossypium bickii. The sequence continues at coordinate 127,179,911 of CP106711.1, forward strand.
AACTATCCATACCCAAAAACCAAAAATCAAATAAAACCCTTGGCTTGAAAACCAGACAAAAAACCCTAAACTTCAAAAACCAAAGTTCAATGTCATGAAGTGAAGAGAGAAAAGGGTTTTCATTTGATGAGGAATGGAGAGGAAAGGGTGTCAAGGAGGGATTTGATGAATCCGGTGACAAGGAAAAAAGGCAAAATAATGAATATATAATTGAAAAAAATCTGTGTTTTTGCTCTGCACTGTCCTCTTCCGAAATCTTTCTCTTCTTTTTCCAAAGAGAGAGAAATGGGAACTGATTATGATAAGATGGAAAAGTGAAGAAGGGGTTCATGTATATAAATATATTTTTAATTTAATACATATAAATATTTTTTTAAATTTATATAAAGAAAAAGTTAATATAGTATTTGTATTTGGGTTTAGCTTTAATATTTAATATTGTATCTTAAGTTTTTTTTTTCTTTTAATAAGTTTTGCATTAATATTCAATTTGGTACATACAATTTTTTAATTGGGATGATATATCATTTAGTACTTAATTTTGACTTCCGTATTTAATTAGGTATTTGAGTTTTTCTTGCTTTAATTTAATATTTAATATTAGTTTCAATGTTCAGTTTGGTATCTAAAATAAATGGCATCATATATATGGGTGAAGCTAGAAATTTGTTTTAGGGGTTGAAATTAAATTATAATTTTTACTATAGTAAAAATATAATTTCACCATTTTAATGGTCTATATCTTTATAATTTTTAAAGGGTTAAATTAATTTTTTTTATTTTTAAGAGCCAAAGTGTAATTTTATATTTACTAATTTAAAATTTTAAATGGCATCCATTTTAGAGGAGGTCGGGGCCCTTGCCAACCACCCTAGCTACACCCATGATTATATGGTTCAATAAATGTTTGACATATGTGCTCTAAAAAAATATAGGTATTTATTTGAGGAAAAAAGAAACTTTAAGTAATATTGAAGTCAAATTTAAATATTTAACTCGGACAAAAAAATCAAATATAAATTTGAAAAAACTCAAGTACCAAAATGAATATTGAAGCCAAACTTACATATCAAATTAAAATTTAAAAAAAAAAAACTCAAACACCAAACTGAACATTGCAAAAAAACTCAAGTACCTAATAATAATTAACCTTTTTCAATGTGATACTTGAGTTTCTTTTATGTTAAGTATAAAAAATTTAGTTTCATTGTTCAATTTGATACTTGAACTTCTTTTTTATTCCAATTATATATATATGTGTGTGATGTTTTGGTATAGTACAGTCTCAAATATTTATTGAGTCGCATAATATTATTTAATATAAATACTGTATTTAATATCAAAATTAAACTCAAATATCAAATAATATAATATCTCTTTATAAACAAATTATTAAGATATGATTATGAAATATAAAGAAAAGTGTAATAAAAGAAAACAGATGTAATTGGGTTGCAGGGAATGGGGGGTGTAGCACAGAGGTGGGTTCTGCATTTGAGTATGCGTGCGTGTGTGAGGAAGTGTGCAGGTATTCTCTCTTGTCAGTGAAGAAAATAAAAAGGAGGGAACAGAAAGTAGTTTTTAATGAGAGAGAAAAGAAAGTCCCTTTGCCTATTTTTCTTTGATAAGAGAGAATGGAAAGGAAAGGAAAATGGAGAGAAAAGGGAGGGAAAGGGGGAGAGATTTTTCACCATGTAAATTGTAAAACAATGTATCAATAAAGCTGTTTCATATCTCTTCATGTCAGCACAGTACAATAATAAATTATATCAAATTTCATCCACACCACTACCTTTTTGTGATATACATTATAATTTTGTATTTTTATATTACTTTTTATATTGTTTATTTAATCATAATTAGGAGTGTCAACACGGTAGGTTTCGCAAAGTCTCACTCATTTTGCACTCAACTGGGTAAAAATTGGTACAGGTTTCATGGGTAGTGGGATGAAGATGGGAACAAAAATTAAACTCGCTGTAGGTGGTGGGTTAGAGATGGGAACAAAAATTCGACCCAAAGGTTCTTACCTAATTTTAACACCTCACCTTTTTTGTTTCTCACTTTCTCTATTTTACATGAAAACCCTAAAATTACTCACCATTATTCCACGCCACAACTTACAAACTTGAAGCTCTTGTTTAGCTAATACTTATAAATATATTATATAAAGTGAATCGTAGAACGAATATAGCGGAGATTAGGTGGGTCTAAAGACTCATGTGGGTGATGGGGATGAGGATGGTTTTAATCTTGCAGGTCGTGGGACGGGAACAAGGATAGATATGGGGAGCACCCCACAAGTACCTCATCCAATTTACATCCCTAATCGTAACTCCATTCTCCTAATCTTGTAGTAATAATAAAGCATTTATACTATGTATAATTACAATTATGTAAATTAGGAGACATCACTTGTTAAAATATCTTATATTCAATCAATTACGAGTCAACTCAAATTCGAAACAAATTATGATTTAAAAAAGTTATGAAAAGTTTAATTTTGATTTACTCAAATCAATCCCGAATCAAAAAGGCTTTTTAAGGTCTGATCCGAATATATATTTGGAATTTATCATGGACGAATAATTGAATCCTAAGCAATTTTACTTAACAATCTTTTTTTTTCTTTGATCTTTAATGAAGGCTTTAGTATGTTCAAATTCAGTGATTATTCTTTCTTTTTGTTTTCTTTTTCTTTTTCATTTCATTTATGCTTGTTTTGGTAAGACCGTAATCAGAAATGAAAAAAGCCATGGACAGGACAAACTATCTCTAATAATAATAATACTTGTGAAGAAATTGAGGGTTTCACTATTTTCACAGTAAAGATTTCCACAGTGAGTAACTAAGCAAAAAAAACAAGTTGGCTAAAGTGATATTATATTTTACCTTTCCTTGCAATGCTTGCTTTTTTATTCTAGGCATGTGCTCTTGTTGCTTGCTAACAAATTGAGGGTTTTGGACCTTTTCTTTTCTTTTTTTTCTTTCTTAATATTTTCTCAAATCAAACTTCAGCAAATGTTTGATTTAAAATATATATATATAATAGTCTTTTCGGTACAAAAAATTATATTGTTGAAAAATCAAATGTGTGGGGTTTGTCCATGATTTATTTTATTTTAGGTCTGGTTACATATATAATAAGTAATGATTATATGCTATTTATTATAATAAAATTTTAGCTCAAATTAAAAGTAATCTAATATGATTAAAGTTGATTAGACTTCAGTTATTAAATAAGATATGAACTAAATATTTGTAGATACTTAAATAATTAATTTTTAATTGATGATTAGTTATTTAAAAAATTTAAATTAATGCGCAAAAGTTACGTATTAGAATTATAATCCTCAAATTACATATAAAATAATATTTTTAACATCCTATCTTCAAAAAAGAGAGAATGCTTTGAAAAATAAAAACCACAAGGCTCAAATATTTTAGCATATTGATGAGTTTATATAAGCCTCGGTACTTCATTTTTATTTTTAATGATTTGATATGATATATCCTAATAGATTAAATCTTATATATGATATTTTATGATCCTAACACCAAATATATATTCTAATTAATAGTCTAGTTTTGTTCTATACTGATTATTAATTATTTAGATGTATACTATTTATACTTGTTATTATATTTATATTTATAATTATAATTTTACTTGGAAGAAAAAATAGACTATTAACCATAATATATTTAGTGTTAAAACAATAAAATATTATATACAAAACTTAACCTATTAAAACAGTTAAATCATCTAGAATAAAATTTTCTTTTTACTGTTATTATTCAAATTATCTTGAAACATACATATGAAAGCTTTAAATAAATAATTGGATTGGACAGATTTTGTTATTGTATGTACAAAATGTAAAATTACTTTTATTGTGGTAGGAATTGCAGTAGCTTCTACATTGCCATGACCCCTACCTATATTTTGTTGGATTGAATGCTAAGTGCTAGATTAGTTGATTTTCTCAGCTGGTCAACATTGTTTTTAAAGAATCTCTTCTTTTTTCTGAATTTTCCAGACTGGAGGATTGGAGTATGGACAGCAATAAAGAATAGAAAGAAAAAAAAAATGATTTAAACAATCATGAGTAAATAAATTTTCATCCTATTCTTTATGAAAAATGTATATAATTCTCAAATTTCTGTGTATTTAATAAGAAGTTAATCGGTGTCTAGAATTGCAGGTCATATTGACATACAGAAAAATATATAATTAATATGTTGGTTTAATTTTATAAAATGCAAATAAGTTTTAAAATGATAAAAAAACAATTAAATGGATTATATTTTTTATTGGGTTAATTTTAAATAGGATATGAAATTATGATATCAATATAATGTTTTTTAATTAATATGAAAATAATAGAATAAATTTAGTTTACTTTTTTTATATATAGATAATTTGAGAAAGGATTGTATGAAACAGTGACGTCATCTGTATCCCTTTCCAATAGATTTATGCCACATTAGCATTTTTATCCTGAATTTCAGGATTTTAATTTGGATTTTTTGATTTTTTTCAGGATAAAAATGTTGAAATTCAGGATAAAAATGCTGATGTGGTATAAATCTATTAGAAAGGGATACAGATGACATGGCATCACTGTTTCATACAATCCTTTCCTATATAATTTTGGATAAGAGATGTGGATAATATGATTTGAAGATGTGCCAAATGGGTGTATGATAAAAGCTTTAATAATAAATTTGAAATTTTAGATTTGAATTTCATTTACTATATAAATTGTTATATTTAAAAATTATAAAAAAATAAGTTTATTAAATGTATAAATGTTTATTGGAATTTCAAATTTACTACTAATTAATCATCTAAATCTTTGGGTTTAAAAATTAATACCGCATGCATGTTATCATCTAATTTACACTATTTTTGGAGTCTAAATTCCCAAAATCGTACTATAAGGAGTTGATTCATTTAAATCACAATCCTTTTCTATGGACGATGCTCATTATTATGGTTTAATTATGCCACTAATTTAAATTTTTTTAATACTTTTTGAATTTAATTTCTTTCATAATTTTAATAATTTAATCTTCGCATTTATTTAATTTAAAAATTAAAATCTATTTAATAATGACTCGATAAATTTGAATATATCAAATGGCGCTCCAAAGGAGAGCACTTGAAAATAACTTCGTCAACAGTAGAATTAAAATGATTTTAGGGTATGATGTTCGCAAGTCGTTTAAATGATTCGTATTTTGTCGAAAAATTATTTTTTAAATAGTTATATATTTTAAATTTAAAAAATAAACTTAGAATTTATTAATAAATAGTGCAAATTTGATAATTGAATTTGTTAATTTTTAAGAATTAAAATTAAATTAATAGAATCTTAAAACATTAATATCAAGTTAATAACTTAACGGAGCAATGATTAAAATATTAAATACCAACAATGTTAAGCACTAAAATAGAATCTTCTAAACTTAGATGACTAAAATAAAAATATGCTAAAAATTAAATAATTATTAAATGTAATTTACTTAAAGATTTTACTTTTTTTTACAATACTTTTAATTATTAATAATTTCTTTCTAATTCTTAAATAATAATAAAAAACACGTTGAAATTTATATTTTCTTTCCCTAATAATAATATAATATTAACCAAATTAAAAAAATTTTATCCCCTAAACAATTTGAAGTCATGAAATGATTAAGATTTAGAAGAATGGAACGGAATGGAATTCGAAGTGATGAAATGATTGAATTAAGATTAAGATTAGCATGCATGCATCATTTCAACCAATCCCATCCATCCATCAAAGCATTTACCAATGAGAAAAGATGTATTTGATGGTATGAGATATTGACGCATCATGCTCGCATTTTAAGGTTTTTTTATCAACAGGCTTTACATCAAATCGTTGCGTTCAATCTGCATGCTTAAGTCTTTCATTTACCCCAATTCCATGTTTTTTCTTTCGCAACTTGTCAATGCCCTCCTCCAACAGTACTTTCCCATTTTAGCTACCATTACTCCATTAGTTATCTCCCTTCATTTTCTCTTATTTTTTTCCTTCGCCTCCACTTTTGTAGTTTGTATTTTATATTTATATAGTTGTTTTTCTAAAAAATAATATTTCTATCAAAATCTAGTATACTAATTATATCCATAATTGACCCTTTGATTTTAAAAATATATAAATTTAAACTCAATTTAATATTTATTGAATTAACTCAAGTTTTCAGTTAAGTCGAATTTAAGTTTAATAATATTCTATTTGTATGATTTGTAAAATTTATCCAACTTTTTATTTTAATATATATTTTAAATATGTATATATTATTAAATTATATTATTACTTTACGATTGAATATTAGTTCGATTAGTATTATCATTGATATTTTTACTAATATATGAAAACATGAGTTCGAGTGTACTAAAATATATTATCCTCAAATTTAAGGGCTGGGAAGTATTATATGTAGTTCTAAACATTATATATATATATATATATACACAAGATACCACCAGAATCGATAATGAGATTTTTCAAAAAAAATATTATTAATTTAATAAATTATTAGCTCTAAGTATAATTATCAAGCCAAGTAGAGACATATATCCCCATTTTAAGATATCTTAATTAGACCATTAATATCTTTTAAAAATTTTAGTTAACCCAAATTGAAATTTATCAGTAAATCTTTCAAAATCTTTTAAAATAAATTAATTAGGTCCTTCCAAAAATTTTGTCAATTCTCATTAAGCTCTTAAAATTTAAATCCTCCAAAACTTTTTGAAAATTTCAATTACTCCCTCGCCCAAAAAAATCTTAACGCCAAGATTTGTCATTGGAGCCAAATTTGAGCTTGAATATGTATGAGCTTAGGTACAAAAATTAATAAACAAGATTAATCAAATTTAGTTAGCTAGATTATATCTCGAACCAAATTTAATCTTGAAAATTAATGTTTGATCAAGCTTGAACTGAGTATTGAGGTTCAAGTTTCGAACTCCAACTTATATTTGTGCTTAACATGACTCAATTACACCCGTGAACCCTAACCGTTGCACTTTTTTTTTTCCATCACTTATTTAGTTATAGTAATTAGATCTTAGTTTAATACCAAATTTCATACGATGAGAAGTTTAAGATTTCTTATTTGAATCTCATTATATTTTAAATTTTTTTTCTTTTAATATCCAATGTATTGATTAAATACTTTATAGTTCAAAAATATTTATATTATGCATTTGTTTATTGATATTTTTATATTGTTCATATTCGTTTTACGATTTATATTCAATATTTATAATTGTTTTTTTCAATAATACTTATGATATAACACTCTATCAAATATTATAGTAGATAATTTTATTTTCATATAAATAATAAATTTTAAAATTCATCAAATTACATACTTGAACTTGTATTATCAATAAATTCAATATTTATCTCGATGAAATATAAAAAAAAAATCACATACACATGTAGAATTCTCTCTCTCTTGCTAAAACCACTTTACAAAGTTAACATAAGTAATTTTATTTATTAATATTTGAATTAATAATGTAAATTGATAGAACTAAATGTTTATGAATTAAATAAATATAAGTTGATTTTACATTCAATTGCCCAGAAAAGCCACACAAAAAAAAGATTATTAGTTTTTCATAAAATTAAGAAGAAGAAAAATTAAAAAAGAAGAAAATAAAAATTAAATTCTCTATTTTGTTAAAAAGATTATTAGTTTTTCATAAAATTAAGAAAGAAAACAAAGAAAAAAACAAAAAGCCCTTTAACCGAGAGATTACTTAAGAGGACCAGGCCTGACGACAAGGTGAAGTAAGCCGCGCCGCCCACCACCTACGTTGCTTTGTAGTGCGTGTCAGGACCCTCTCCTTTATTTTGGCTCAATGCTTCTCTCTTGGCTAATATGCGCCCATTATCTGAGCACTGCGCCCAGGGCCTATAGGCTATATAGCGTGATCTTATTTAATTTTGTATAGCTGCAGTGCCAATAATGGGACCTCTTACACTTTTGGCTCTGATCGTGACACGTCAACTTCCATGGTGGGATTTGGTGACGTGGCGTGATCTTAGGTGGGGTTATTTTACAACCTGGAATTGATTATTGTACTTGTGCAAGTTTTTACATGCACGAATGGATAATGTTTTCTTTTTCTAAATTCTTTTTATATATTATTTTGAAGTTTAATACAAGAGTAAATTACATAGGGTATCATTCTAAAATCGCAGGTCACTTTAATTTTTTTTCATTTAATTATTCTGATTAATATAATTATTTAAATTAATTATTATCGTTAAAAATTTTGTTAATACACTAATAAATAGTTAATATTTTTTTGACTTTTGACTAAAACTAAAATATCTTTTTATAGTTACTCCAAAACATTTTTTTTTTACAACCTAATAACTATCAATCTTCGTCATCTTCCATCCACTGCTACTCTCCAATACCATGTAGTTTACCCTCAATACAATTATAAAAAAAAGGGTTAAATTTTGAAGATAGTCCCTATACATATCAATTTGAGCAAATTTAGCCTTTCTATACTTTTTTTTTGACAAAAAAAGACCTGAAGGTCACAACCTCAAATTAAATTGCATCCGAAATAATAATGTTATAGATATCGCTAAGATAGTCTCTCTACTCTTATTTGCTCAAAATCACTCTATACTTTTTGTTTCGCTCATTTTTAGTTTCTCTGGTAACTTTTTTCGTTAACTCTATTAAAAAATTAAGCACAATAAAAAATTTAATCTTTTGAGATTTATCGCCTTGGTTTTTTCGGTTCCCATCAAAACTGAACTCCTATTTCAATTCCGACTTCTATTTCAAATTCCCACCAAAACTTATCTCCTATTTCAATTTCGACTTCTAAATTTGCTTTTTAAAATTTTTTTATTTATATTGCTATTTTATTGTAAAATATATAGAATTATCACCTAAATGATATCCCATTAATTTTAAAGTAAACTATAGTCTAAAATTAATCTAACATTAATTTCTAATGTTCGCCTAATATATATATCCTGATGTTGTCGTTGAAACTAAGAAGAAAAAGATAATAAAAAAAAAATGAAACTCTATCTTGTCACTTAATCAAACTTTGAAAAATAAACTTATAAAGAAATTAAAAAAAGCTGCATCATTAATCACTAAACTATAGGTAAATTTTTGTTTTGATTACTTATTTAAAAAAGAGTTTAATTTAAGTCACTGAGCTGTTAAAGAGTCAAACTTTATCAAATTCATGTCCCGCATATTCTCAAACATTAAAAAAATGGGTTTGAAATGTCAAATGTTAAGTTTGTGATCTGCCATAAATTACACTATTTTTACATCCTTTTTATACATAACTTTAGCTTGTTTAATAGTTAAATTAAAACATCTTAGTATATATTTAGGTTTTTATGTTTAAAGTAATAATTTATATTTTTTTTAGTAGTTGTTATTACATTTTATATATCTAAGTAAGGTTACATGGTTTTACAGGGCAAATCGGGAGCTAAAGATTCATATTCGGGCCGAAACTGATGCCTAGGTCACGACACCAAGACATTGATGTCTCAACATCGAAGACAGAAGTCAAAAACAAGTCCTGGAGCAAAATTGTCTTTGATGTCACGACATGCTCCTTGTTGTGTCATGACATACCCCCTATGTTGCAACATAGCCCTTGCACAGCCCAAAAAGTCCTGCATGTGATAATTACGTTTTGGAGGGAAATTAGGTGTATTTATCCGAGTCAAACTCTAAGGACTTTAAAGACAATTTAGGCACTTTAATATTCTGAGTTTAGCCTACATAAAAGCCATTGTATAGTTAAAACACACAAATTTAGGGAGATAGAAAATATACTTAGGGTTTTTTTTTTTGTTCTTAGTTTTTACTTACGGTATTTTAGTTCTTGTAATATGAAGATCATATTCCAAAGTGAGACTCTCGCGAGTGGAGATTGTTCCGAAGCCACGCTTTCATCAATAAAACCATGAGCATCTCTTTCCTTTATTATATTCTTTATATCTCTTTCTTAACATTGTTAATTGAATGTTTGTGTAAAGATTATAATCAATCTGTACTTTATCTATATTTCACATGTTTCAATTGTATTAATCTTATTAATTGATTGAAAGGTAGAATTTTCTTAGCGGATCAATTGTTTAGGAGAGGAAGAACTTAAACCCTAAGCTTGATGACCTTAGGAAGTCATTTAAGTGTGAATTAACCCAAAATTGGTATGACTTATCCGTGAACACCTTAGTCCCAAATCGGTCTAAATTGTGAGGTTGAAAGATAAGTAGTTCTTGCTGACTACTTAGGTTAGTTGAACATTGAGAGGCACAACTAGGTTGATGACTAGTTGGTTGAATAAAGCTCTACATCAATAATTATTTAGGTAAAGTAATTTTATCTAGGCTAATGGAACTCGCATAGTCGAAACAAGGAATAGGAGAAATCGATACATGAACTTGGGAGTATATGTAGGCTTAATTCAATTTATTTAGTTTATTAATATTATCATAATCTTACTTCCATATTAACACTATTAATTCATGACTCGAGTAGAGTATTAATTATTTTCAATAATTGGCTTAATAGTAGTTTTCCCTAAACTGCAATTCCTTAGGTATGATCCTCGGAGTACTTGCCTACTTCATTGTAACTATATTACAACCTGACTCATATACTTGCAGATACCGCCTTAATTCCATATATATTTTGTAGCAGTATTTACACTTTAGAAGTTAGTACATCTAGAGATAGTTAGTTTGATATACAACAAATTATCCCTTTTGTTCATATAATTTTTTTAAGAACTTATTTTTAGGATTTTTTCTACAAATAAAAAATAAAATTTTAGGATGCAATAGAACAGGTGCGGTACCCTAAGAAAAAGGAGCAGTACCCAAGAGTCAATGAGCAAATTGTCTTAAGGGTACCAGGCCTTTTTGGAAAAATGTACAATACTTAAGAGTCAATAAGCAATTTGAGACAGAGGTACCACACCCTTTTCAAAAAGGAATCGCACCCCTTCTGGTTCCTCAAAGCCTTTTGTTTCTCAAGTACCTTACCCCCTATGAAGAGGTATGACACTCCTCCCAATTAAGGTGTTGAATTTAGTGCCCTAAGTGTAGTATTTTCGTCTAAGAACACTTATAATTTTTTCGAACAGATTGGTCAATAAAATTTTTCATGAATTACATTAATACTTTGTATATTTTTCTCACATGATTTTTGTACACAAAGCAAAATGGAAGCAAGTGTTGCTAAATGGTTGTCTAATGGTAAACTAATATTAAGCGGTATTATGTGGTCGAATCGTAATGTGAAAAGACAACTTGTATTAGTAGATGAACTTAAACAGACCATTAGTTTAATCAGAAATGAGCAAATCGATTGAAGGACTAATATATCGCCTATCAAGTCTAATTGGGGAGATGTTTTATCTTGGGCATCAAAACAGATGACTTCCAGAAAATAGAGACGTAGATACGACTGACTAGACTAGTAGTACATCGGGCATGATCCAAGATGATTAGATCCTGAATCCGTGTATGGATTTATTCACTTGTGGCATTCATAGTGTTGCATACCTAAATCTTGAGTGGATGACAAACTATGTATGTGTGACTCGTACACTTTGATGTAAGTAAAATCTCGAGTTCAAATAAATAAGAAACTGAAAGTTGTTGTGTTGTGTGTATGACTTCTGCAGTATGTAACGTTATTCACAACAGTGGAATTCATAGCTCAAGACATGAGTAAATGATATCCTCTTATGGGCATTACATGGTTGATGAAAAGTAAACGTGGCAATGAGTTGTTGGTTTTTATGATGAATGACTTTATCACTATTTGATAGTGATTGACTTTTCATAAAGGAATATGTAATGGTTACCATCAGATAAAATAGGATCATATTGGGAGAGCTGATATTATCCTAAAGAGATCAAGGATATCCTATGAGAGTAACATACTTATTAAAAGGTCATTGGACGAGCATTGAGTAATTATTTTCGTAATGACATGTTGTTAAGGAAAGCTTTATCATGATAATATAGTGAAATGACTTCGTGAGTAAATGAGTTTATAATTAATAGGCAAAAATCCATAACTTAATTATAAATCATTTGAGCCTTAATTATATATGTCCAATCAGTCCCTCCGCTAGCTTGTTGAAACCAGAAATGAATTGTGTGTTTGAATCAAAATGAATAGAATGAATATAAATAGAGAAATGGAAAGCATCCAAAAATGATTGTGACTTTCTCCAAAAGAGAGAAATAGAATCATTTGGAAATGAATGTAATTTTCTCAAAATAGAAATGAAATTGGAAATGAAAATGGAAATGGAAATGGAAACGAAAATGGAAATAGAAATGATAAATGATTCATTTGGAAATGTACATGGATTACTAAAAAATGATTGAAGAATAAGTTTATATTTTTAGCTATTTTAAGGCCCAAAAATGAAAATAAATCATTTGGTCATAATGATTAAGTGGTGAAATATTAAACATATTTTCTCAAAATTTTACCAAGGGTAAAATCATCATAATTTTATTAGGGGTAAAATTGGGATAAGAAAATTATTTAATATAAATATATTGAAGTTTAGTCTGGGAAAAAGAAAAAAATCGAGTTAGATCAAATTACAAAGTACTAGGTTAAAAAGTATAGTAAGTACATGTAATTGGACTTGATATGAGAGGCTCAAAATCCTCTCATGTAACATGAAGGGGGCGGCAACCTTAATAGGAATACTAAGGTATGTCCTCCACCCTACTCTTTCTCTATGTAGAAAGTTGTTTTTTATTTGAAATAAACCACCACAACTCAATTAGGGTTCTACCTTCTCTTCTTATAAATAGATGAAACCAGTAGGACATTAAACACAACTTTGAGAGATTGTTACTTTACCGAAAAATAGAGAGAATTTATTCTCAATTGTTAAATATATTTTTTTAGAAGAAAAATTCTACCAATTTCTATTAAAAGAAGAGAGAATTTTTATTTTCACCCCAAAAAGAAAAGAAAACGTTTTCTAGTTCTGTGTTTTGATTCAATAGGTTCGAGCCCATACTTGAAGCAATTTATGGTACGAGAATAGCGAAGGAGATCGTTTGGTTGAAATCTAGAAAACATAAAGGATGCGTTTATCCAAAAACACATGTATGATTTTGGTCTAAGGTTTATTTCTATAAATATCACAAACCAGGTAGAGTTTCAAAATTTTAATTTTTTTATGTGCAAGAAAACCATTTTCAAATCAGATTTTTTCTAACATAAAGTGTGATACTCGTGGCTCTAACGATTACTTTTTGACAAAAGGAACCAGACTTATATGAATTGGGTACCAGTACCTAAAGGTCTGCAAAAGCAATTAATGTTGCAATTAAAGACTCCAATGACTCTAATTTGTTTTTAACTTCTTCAAGTCGCTAATAATACATGAGAGATCATGGTGCAAAGTTAGAGGTGGGAAATCTAAAGCATGAAATTCGTAGTTTGAATTATTAGTCTGAAGGAAGATATGGATAATGATGTGATTGATTCAATGGATTGGTGATAGTAACATATCTACATCAAGTATAGAAAAGAAATAAAACACTATATTAGATAAAGGCAAGCCTAAGGTGCAAGTGAGGTGGTATGTCAAGCCTAATGAGATTAATAAAAAAACCCATGCTTATTGGCTTGTTAGAGTTCAAATAAGTAAGGGGATTGTAGGCTTAAGTATGGGCCCAAGTGAGGGGTTAAAGGATAGTCAGATTGAAGAGCATACAGATGTGTTACAAACAAAAGTCAACTGTAAACAAGAAGTGGCTTCTTATCTCGACATGTAACACCCCTTAACCCTTATCCGTCGCCGGAATAAAGTTACGGAGCATTATCGAACATTTCAGAACAAACACAAACATTATGCAATTCAATAAGCTTACATTACATAAATTAATCATATAGTCCCTTTTTATAGGTCCTTGAGACCCAAAATATGTGTTAAAATCAAATTGGGACTCAATCAGAAACTCAGAGAATTTTTTTATAAAATTTCAAAATATTTCTTAGGTACAGGGCTCACACGCCCGGGTGGTCAAGGGACACGCCCGTGTGACCTTATGACATGCCCGTGCAAATCTTGAACAACAAGCAATTCATTTACCAATCTTTCAACCAATCCAAAGCACACACAAATACATCTAAAACATGTTAAATTAATCATTCTAAGTACTTAATTCATATGTTTTCATAAGTAATTCACATATACTAATCAAATTAATTCAATTAGAACTCATTCAAACCAATTTCAATTTCATATAAATTTACTATTAAAACTTGTCATTTAATAAATTTCACATATATATACTTTTCCAACTATTACCATATTATAACATCATTTACAAACATTTCCAAAATGACAAATAGAACAACCTAGGTACATGCCATATACCAAAAGAAAAGTACTTCACCACAATGAGTACAGGATCGGCCTTGGATGTTGATTCGGCAATTTGACTTTTACCTAACTTGCGCACGGAAACAAACCGTACCTCGAGTATAAAACTCAGTGGTATTTCTATAATCCGAATACTTATTAAATAAGAAATTATAATATTTATACATATAAAATCCCATAATAAAAATCATTCAAACAAATAATCAAATTAATAAACAATCATTCAAAACACTTTCAATTCTCATTTTTTTATTTACTATTTCAATTTCATAATTGCTATTCAAATAGTTTTTCTCAATAGGATACACATATTATTTCACTTTCAAGAACTCATTGGTTCAAACATTTCAATTTCATAACTCAATTCAATATTTCAATCCATTTCATATTCAAAATCATCCACAAATATCATTCAAAATCATTCATATTGTCAATTCATTTATTTACCCCTATTAACAAGACTCGGACTTTAGCGGATACATGGATCCAACCAAAACACACCAGTATGGCACACAGTGCCTTATCGGATAATTCGAAGTAATAAGTTGACACCCAGTGTCTCATCGACCATGCCGAAGTAAGTTGGTACCCAGTACCTCATCGAATTTATTCGAAGTAATAATATGACACCTAGTGTCTCATCGACTCGAAGTCGAAGTAATCCCTGAACACTTCCAATCCTATGACATGCCAACTATATCCGACTCAGTCTGATACAGTTAATAGTCACATCAGTTTTCAATTTCCAATCGATACACATTTCAAATAATCACATATATTCGCAATTCAATTCATTTCAGTTCATTTTTAAAATATAATAAATATTAAATGTTCAAATTCCAAAATAATCACATATTCACATCAATTTCATCACATTCCAAATAAATCCATTTCATTAGTACACAATACAAATAATTCTTACCTTATTCACTTACCATAATATTTAATCAAAATTCAACAATTAATAACTAAATTCGGATTATAGAAATACAAACCATAATTTTCCCGAGTCACTATTCGTTAACTTTCTCTTTTCCTTTATTAGCCGAGGTATCTGGCCCAACGTTTGCTACGGAATTAAAATAATTGAAAATCATCAATACAACACAATTTAACATTGAATGTTTCAATTTATACATAACTTTTACCTAAATTTCAATTTAATCCTTAAATCAAAACTAATTCTTTTTCTTACAAAACTAATTCCATATCTCACTAAATTCCCACTTGAACTAATTTCAACTCTCTAATTTCACCATAAAACCCTAATTTCAAAATTCTTTCAATTTAGTCCCTATTACTTAAAACTTATGATTTATTTTACAATTCAATCCTTTATTCAATTCTAACTTAAAATTATATCAATTTAACCCCTATTTCTTCAATTAATTCAACATAAACTACATCTAAAAATTCACTAACTTTCAAAATTTTAACTTAAATCAAGTAGTATTTTGTTCTAGGATTCCAAAAACATCAAAATTACAAGAAAGGGGCTAAATTGACTTACCACTTATGCTTCAAACCTTGAAACCCTAATTTTTCCCTTTCTTTTTCTTTCTCCCCTGTTCTTCTTTGTTTCGTTTCAATATTATGTTTCTTTTCTATCTTTTATTTCTTTTATTTACTTTATCTAATATAATAATATAATAATATTTTCTTAAATAAAAGGTAAGTATATATGTATACTACAGATGTATGTATGTATTTATTACATATGTATATTATTTTTACCATACAATTGTCTCAATTTGATTGATTTAATTATTTATTTATTATTATATTATATACTTAAATATTAAGTATTTACATTTATAATTACTTTATACTTATGTACATTATTTGTACAAATGTACTTTATTGCTACCATAAACTTGTATTTACTTTTTACTATACAAGTGTTACTTATGGTTTATTTTCTCATTTAATCCCTTAACTTTTCTTTAATCTACAATTAAACTTTCACCCTTTATTCAATCTAGTCCTTATACCTAATTAATCTTAATTCAAGCTAATTTACCTAACCAAAACCTAATTAACCACACAACTAAACTCATAAATATTTACGAGTCTGTTTCACGAAAACAGAGGCCCAAAAATACACTTTTTGATTACCCGTAAATTTTGGGTCGTTACACGACAAGTAGATAGCACTTTAGATAGAATAAATAACTTTATGGTTGAAATGAAAGAAACCATTGATTGAAATTTGAGACTGGACTCTAATAGTGGGTGTGGGGTGTGCCTCGTATTCTTCTCCCAGTTAAACTCTACTATCTTTTCCCAATTGAACTCTGATTATACCAAAGATATCTTAGTATGATTAGAACTCTAATCTAAGCCTATTTAAAGGGACCATTATATTTCTATTTTGATGTGCCAATAGTAATTGCTTTTTCTTTGATGTCGACAAGATGTAGTCACATATGAGTTTTGGTGAGAGTTCCGTGGTAATTATAGAGAGTATTTTATACCCATTTTGTGAGTTTTTTATGAGATTTAGGGTTTTTTTTATCAGTTTGATCTTTGAGATTTTAAGCTTTGTATTCAGGGCTTTGGGTAATGTTCGTTTAGTACATTTAAATGTATTTTCTCTATATTGTACTCTCATTTGTTTACTCAGTTAGTGAAAAATTGAAATATCTTTTGTCCACGATTTTTGCCTCTTTAAGGGTTTTCCACGTAAAATATTTGTGTTCGTTCTTCTCCATTTTTATTATCTCATTGTTTATACGGGTTGAACCTCAACAAACTAGTATAATAACTATGGTTCCGCTTCCACAAATCAGCTAATTTGGTTAGGGATGTGCAAATTTCGGGTAGAACCGAATTAATTTAGTTAACTGACCAAATTCGGTTAATCAGTCAGTTAACTGAATTAATTCGGTCAGGGGTCGGTTAATAGTTTTTTAGAAGTTTGGTGAACCGTTAATTCGGTTCGAAATCGGTTGGTTAACCGAATTAACCGAATTTAATAAATAATATTATAATATATAAGTATTTGGTTGGTTCGGTTAATTTTTTGGAAATATAAATTAATTGGTCGGTTAAGTCGGTTATTTTTTGATATATTTTATACTTGTTTTAACCAAAAATAATATATATATATAAATTTTGATTGATTCGGTTAATCGATCAGATTAATCGAAAAAGTTCAGTTCGGTTAATTTTTTTTGAAAAAAATTCATTTCGGTTAACGGTTAAGGGTTTAAAAGGGTCGGTTAATGGTAGTTCAGGTCGATTAACTGGTCGATTAACCGATTGAACACCCCTACATTCGATGGCACAACAAAATTTTTAGATATTAAGAAGTTCGACGAACCATAAATTTCAGTTTCTGATAGTTTCAGATAATTACAGAGGTAGTTGATGTGGCCAAAGACAAGGGTGGTGATTCGTTGTTCTCTGTACATAATCAGGTTGAAGGTGGAGTCTTGTCAGATGTCAGGCATGTGCCTGATTTAGAGAAGAATCTCATCCCTTTATTTGGTCTTAAGGACTCAAATAGTTCGTAGAGTATTTGAGGCAAGGTTGGTTGCAAAGGGTTATAATTAAGGTGGAAAGAGTTAATGTTTTCTCCCCTGTTTGGGTAATACTGGCCCTTGTTGCATTATACAACTTTGATTTGAAGACTTAGAGTCTTTCAGTTTCCAAGTTCGAGCACAGTTTAAACTTTGTTGACATTCTGCAAAATTAAGGTTTAGCCTGTGACGGGGCATGGAGAAGGGGACATGATATATACGAGTTAATGTAGAGATTTGTGGGGTGTGCCTCATATGCTTCTCTGAGCTAAACTTTGCTATCTTTTCCCAATTGGACTTTGATTATGCTAGAGATATTTTAATATGATTAGAACTCTAATCTAAGCCTATTCAAAGGGGCTATTGTATCCTTGTTTCGATGTGCTAATCAGTAAAGGGCTTTTTCTTTAGGGGGACAAGATGTAGTCGCATATGAGATTTGGTAAAAGTTTTGTGGTAATTATGGAGAGTATTTTATACCCATTTTGTGAGTGTCTTATGAGATTTAGGGTTTTGTTCATCGATTGGCTCTTTGGGATTTTAAACTTTGTATTCAGGGTTTTGGGTAATGTACATTTAGTACATTTAAGTTTATTTTCTCCATATTGTACTCACGTTTGTTTTCTCATTTAGTTTAAATTTGAAGCCTTTTTTGCAAGTGGTTTTTCCTTCTTTGGGGGTTTTTCATGTAAAATATTTGTGTTTTTTCTTTTCAACTTTTAGTATGTCGTTGTTCATACAAGTTGAACCCCCAACAATAGAAATAAAGAGGAGAATGAAGGAGTTAAACTACCTTATAGAAGAACTACTCTAGTAGAACAATCACACCATGCTTTATCAAAATTAGTTAAGGCAATGAAGAGTTTCAATGGGAGGATTGTCATAACCTAGATAAGGGGATTGCATAAATTATCACTCTAAGAAGCTATGGTTGCAATTGTTGAGACACTCGAAAAGAAGGAAGATGATCATAAAGTAGAAGATGAAATTGTGGGTATAGACATGAAGGCCTTTGGAAATGAAATTTGAAGATCTAGAGCGTTTTCTTTAGTTTTTTCTTAACTTCAAGTGAATTTTAAAAGATGGGCTAGAATTTCTAAGTATGTGGCATTCATATGTTTCATAGGATTATTAGAGAATATGTTAATGAATTCCATCTTGATATCATTGCTCTGTTAGAACCACAGATTAGTGGTGTCAAGGTTGACTTTGTGATTAACAAGTTTGGTTTTGGTTATTCTCACTAAGTTAAAGCTAGAGGTTTTTCAAGGAGATATGGATTTGCTAAAGGGATGCTAATGATGAAATTATTTATAATCATTTTTCAATTTACTCATATGATTACTGTTAACTGTAGAAGAATGTAGTATTTCTTTCTTACCATTTCTTATGGTAGCTCCAACACAAATAAGCACAAATTTTATGGGGTTGCTTGAGTTTAGTTACTGACAATTTTTAGGACACTACAACAAATTTGCTTATTAGTAGCATCTAAATTGTTGTCACTGAATATTATGTTTTTGTCACTATTTGTAATTGGTGGCACAAAAATCATTATCATGATCATCACGTTAGCTGTGTCACTAAAGGTTAAGGGTGATGATGTATTATTTTTTGTCATGTATTACAAAAAAATATGGTGACAATAATGTATAATGTCGTTGTATAATTAGTATTTGGTGACAACTAATTATGTCACCAAATCATATAAGATTCCATCTTTGATCATTCATATAATCCCCAATAATGAAATAGAAGTCAACGTATATTACACAAATTCTTCATTTATTAGTCGAATTGTCATCACTAAGGAAACAACATTCAACATACAGGTGACAAAAGAGATATCGTCATATTGTTAGTGACATACTATATTGTCACCTAATATGATTAAATGATAACATAAATGATGATAATAAATAACGCGCCTTATAATCGATAGTTGATGGTAACTAGTTTCGTCACTGCATTAAATACATAATCGTCATTAATTATAAGCATCGTCACAAATAATAAAATTATGTTAAAGCTTTTAATGATAAAAGCAAATATCATCACATAGTTAATGACGGAAATTATAATCACCTTAAATGAGAAAATGATGACGTGAATTTGAAAGATAATAAAAAAAAGTATCCAAAAAATTTGTTATTGTCACCCATAATGGATACCCAAATGACAATAAAAAAAATTGATGATAATTTAATCTAATTCATGTGAAATAAATATAAAAAATTTATCTCTCCACACATGATATTTGAATTTGTCCATGAATGCATATTCCATAAGATGGTCCGTAGTAGAACTGTATCATAGTAAAATTCTATCATAATTGTAGAAGATTTTCTCATTTAATATATTTGAGTAGTCACCAATAATCAATGAAATTAATCTTGACAAGCAAAATTGTAAAATTACTAATGACATAAATAATATAAGAAAAAAGTAAGAAATAATCAATAAAAATTTGCACATTGATCCTCAAATATAATGATTATTTATATACAAGAACAAATATTATATAATTCATTTATTGAAAAATAAAAAAAATTTAGAATTCTTTGCTCCCTACCTGCGACTGCCTCTTCAAGTATAAAAGTATCTACCTTAATTGCAAGGTGGATTTGAAGATATGCTGTGGTGGATTTGAACACCCTTCTGATAACTTTGCTTAGCTTTCTAGCAAGCATTGTTAAGATAATCGTTCCAGGTGGATTTGAAGATATCCTGTGGTGGGACTTCATTTTAGACTCGTTAAATGATATGAGGCTCCCTAAAAGCCTCATTTGGAATGAGTTCAAACCATTCCACGTGTTTGAAAAGACGACCACTTTCACCTTTTCTTTTTGCCATTGCCAATTTGCCATAGAGCATTTAAGATATCTCATCGATGAAGTAGTTAAAGGTGACTGATAGAGTATATAGTAATCAGGAAACGGTTATAGATCTTAGCTCAGCTAGTTAATCAAGAAACGGTTATAGAATTTGCTATCTGTTATGAGTTTGTTAGTCTTGCTCGTTTATATACAGGCTGTGTATAGAGAAAGAAGTTTAGGCATTTTTCTAATCAAATAGAAAAATTAATTCAACATTGTTTTTCTTTATTCTTTTAGTTTACATTTTAGCATGGTATCATTCGCCATTCGATCCTAGGACCTATGGCTGCCAATAACTCCCCCAATTCAGGCTCTGTTGAAGGTGGTTCTGCTCCGTTCACCGGTGACAAAGTCATCACGTCATTCCCTCGCCATGAGGTCGTGAAGTTGGTTGAAGGCACTTTCATCCTCTGGCAACAGTAGGTGTGTCTTATTCTCGGTGCTTATGATCTATTAGGTTTTCTTGATGGTACACTTCCACTGCCGGCACGCTTCATTCAAATGGCCGATGGTTCACTTGTTTCGAATCCTTCTGCTCTTGTGTACACTAGACAAGATCTGCTTCTTGTATCATGGTTACTTTCCACGATCGATACTTTCTTCCTCTCTTCGTTTACTTATGCACGTACTTCGTTGGATGTTTGGTTCACTGCAACAAGTCTCTTCGCCGCTGATTCTACTGCCAAACAGTCCAAAATAAGGCATGAACTTCACTCTTTAAAAAAATGTGCTCTATCTATAAAGGAATATGTTGATAAAATTAAACATCTATGTGATTTGCTTGCAGCGTCTGGTGCGAATGTTGCTGAGGATGAGAAGACAGAGATATTGCTCGCGGGCTTACCAGTTAATCTATCCATCTCAAGTTGAACTAAATCATTGATAACTTCCTCATCCTTTCTGTCTTCCCTAAGACCTAACAGTTTACCTAATTCCCAAGCTTCTATGGCCTCTTTCAAAATCATTTTCTTACCATTTTTGAAACCAGAAACCGAAAGTGATTGGCAAATTTCTTTAACGATGTAGTACAAGCCAAAAATCTAGAATGACCCTTCTTTAAACTGGTGATATCATCGTTAAAGGGCTCAACAATGTAGTTCGTCCCATCCTTGTAAGTTCTCACTTCTTCAACCATCATGTAATATCTCTCATTGAGCTCATTAGGATCATATCCATATCCTTTTCTTTTGTAGAGCCCAAAATCAATTATTACCTATTAGTTGATGGAGGACGGACTCTTTTTGGAGACGTCTTTAAATTGTTTTTCGTTAGACAGTAGATTTGGTTTGCTGACAATTGATGGTATTGTCTCCGAAAGAAAGTTTCTGTCTCCTATGCTTTGTCAAGAGTTAGTGTGCCACAAGTGGTTGCCCAGGCTTGGTTCACAGAGCTTAAGTGGTACAATATGCCCTAACAAATGACCTATACAACATAGGTGAAGAGTTCAAACCCCACCAAGGACGAATTGCTCATGTTGCTTCTCTTTCTATCTGTCTTCCTCTCGTTTTCTTAACCGTGTCCTTTTGATGTATTGTTTGGATGTGTTTTGCCTTGATCTATTTTGTTGTGTTCCTGTGATGTTAATACTTAGATTTTAAGGTTTTAAGCGCAACATAAATATTGTGACTAGTAATTTGAGTAAGGAATACTTACAACAAACGGAACAGCCAAAAAAAAAAAAATAAAAATGAAAGACTTAGCCCCAACTGATTTGATGAAACTCTGATTGCTTCAACGGTCCATACATCTAGCATTAGCCAAGCACACCATGATTAATTTTTTAATTTAATTTTTATTCTAAAAAATATATATAAATTAAAAAATAAAAATATTAAAATGATATATAAAAAATCTAAAAAAATTAAAATTATATTGTGCAATTGTCGAAACCATCAAAAATAAATTCCTACTCAAAAATAATTTTACAAATAGGGGTGAGTAGGATTAAATCCATAGAAATTGATGATTCTGTTTAATCAATAAAAATAAACAAATTAAAAATGATGGAGAGATTTTTATAAAACTAAAATAAAAACTAGAACTAAAGAAAATTAAATTTCAAACTTAGGGAGAGAAAATCAATAAGGTGAAACTTTGGTTAAAGGTAAAATCTCGTTTGATTCATGAATTTTATCATTGAAAAAAAGATGATTTTTAGTGTGCTTTAATAAATTGATTATAATTTCCAGTAATCATCTAGTAACTAATTTTTTTTTTTTACTTTTTCAATAATATAGACAATCGCAATTAATTAATTGATTAACCTACAAACATTAGTTGATGAACTAATGCTTCCACTACCACTAGCACTTTGAGAAGAAGTCGCAGTTAAAAACTTAAAATATTAACAAAAATGAAAAAGAAAATCAATTTATGCTTCAAAGTAATATGAAATTATTTAACTATATAACACTATAAAAATATATAATAAATTAAAAATAACTCATTCAAAAACATAAAAGAAATGCTGAACATACCTACTTTTTGGAGCCTTGAATTTAAGTTATAAAGGAAATTTTGAAGTTGTTTAAAAAATCATTTAAATATTATAATTTTTCTAATATTTATAAATTATATTGAGATAATAATTTAATTTCATTTATTCAAAATTATGGTATTAATCCAAACAATGCAATGAGGTAACATTTGGTATTGGTTAAATTAACCTAGTGAGATAACATTTAATAATTCACTTGATGTTGTGAGATAATAATTTAATTTATTCATAATCATGTTACTATAATCCAATTGATATACTAACATAACATTTACTATTGGTTGAATTAATCCAATTGATATAATGATGATTTAGGGTCTGGTAATCCAATTGCTATAGTGAGATGTAAAAATTCATTTGATGTAATGAGATTATAATTTAATTTAATTTATTCACAATCATTTTGTTATTGGTTCAATTAATCTATTTAATGTTGTCAATGCTATTGGTTGAATTAATTCAGTTGATGTAGTGGGGTAATATTTGCTATGACTTCATTGAATTCAATGATATAATAAGGTGGTTTGTCATTCCAATTGGTGTAGTAAGATATTTAATAATTTAATTGGTGATAATTTACTTTCATTTATTCACAATCATATTATTAAAATATTAGTAGCATTTAAGAATCTAATTTAATCTTAATTAATTAAAATATTCTGAGCTAAATTTTGTATAAATAAAATGTTATTATTTGTATTAATAATAGTTACGTATTTATTGATAAAAAAAAAGTTATGTTATTTAATCTAAAAATTATTTTTTTTACTTATATGATTAATGTAATTAACAAATAATTTGGATAAATATTATAAGTTTGTGTAAATTAAATGTTATTCGTCTAATCTCTTTTTTTATTTGGCGTATCCCGTGCGTATCTACAAACATGTCTATATTGGATACTCGTGCGACATCGTGTGACACCGATATGATGATTGTATCGCTCTACCGATGCTTTATAGTTTACAAGTTTAGATCGACACGAACAAATGAAGTATGTTTTGACAGCTCTAAAAACAAGGTCAAAGAAAAATAGTGATAAATGAAAAATGTGCTTCTTCTCTGCCAATAGTGTTGCCTGTGTCAACAGTAACTGGGTTGCCATGTGACTCATCATGACATGTGCTACTACAGAATTGCCATGTGATGTTTCTGAAGTTCCAAATGGGCTGTCATGTGATGTTCAAATACACATGTGCTACAATCTGGAGTTGACTTAAATGTATTTAGTGGGGCCCATCGTTCTCCTAGTAATATTTATATATGGTGAGACTTCAAGTGGTTGACGTGATGAAGAAAGGCAAAATATATACCGTGATTCACTCCATAATACAAGTGCATGTGATAAATCGCAATTGCCAGTTGATGACTAATAGCTATGCCTTCCCATCCCACAAACAAGGGCACAGAAAGGGATTTTTAAGCCCACTTTGTTCTTCTTCCATTCATCACATCTTATATAGATATAGCTTGTCCATTTTCAAACTAATGTTTGCAAATTAGTTTTTTATATAAATGATTATATTATGCTTTAAAAATAATACAATATTTTTTACTTTTTCACTTTATATAATTGTGGAATAATCAAATTCAAAATTAGTGTAAAATTTGTCAATGCATTACCATAAATATAAAGTTCAATTGAAAAAAATGGGATTGGAATAATAAATTTATTTTGGAAGTCCTAATAATTGGAGGACTCCATTAAAGAATTGTCTACGCGAATGATTAATGGAGATGGGAAATAAAAATATATGGAAGTTATACAACTTTACAGTTAAAGGTCTAATAGTGCTAATAGTCCATGTATTATGTGTCTGTTAAATTTCTTAGGTTAAAATATTTTATTTTCAAAATCTTTTATGCTAAAATATTATTACACATAAATAATAACTTATTACCTGTTATTTCCAAATAATACTAAAAAAGTCATGTTATTTAAGAAAATGAATTTAACGATCATAGTTTGAATCAAGATTAAAATTTCAAAATTTAAAAGTATATGGACTAAAAAGTATCAAATCGGAGAATAAGGACTTAATTCATAACCTATATGCATAGTACAAGATTAATAGAAAATTTTGATCTAACATATTTAACCAGTACCGTTTGACCAAATTGACCTAAAATCTCAAAATTTAAAAAAGTACAATACTAAAATTGGCCAAAATTGATAAAATTAGAAGGATTAAATCTACAAGTTTCGCAAAATATATGGACTAGTAGCACAATATGACCTAAATAAAATTACTCACTCTTCCAACTTGGTTTCCAGTTAAATAAGACTGGCTGTTGCTACTTCTTTCCACACTTCACAATAAAGTCTTTCTTTTTTCTTTTCACGCTCGCTAGAATTGAAATTACAGAAAGATTACATTTTGAGAAATTAATTTTCAGAACAATCTATGGATTTCTCTGCTGTGTCTTATGCTCTCGAAACAATCGACAAGCTAACACAAGAAGTTACATCCTTGTGGGACGTCGATGAACAAGTTGAGGACTTAGCAAGTGAGCTGAGATGGATGCAAAGCTTCTTGAAAGTGGCAGACGCAAGAAAAGTTGATCATGAGGTGATACGTACCAGCGTTGTTGAGATCAGAGAGTTGGCCTACAATGCTGAAGATGTGATCGAGACGTTTTCCCTCAAAGTTGCTTCCAAAAGGAAAGATGGATTTTCAAATTGCATCAAAAGATCCGCTTGTTTCCTCAAGGGGGGATGCCTGCTCCACCAGATCAAGTCAAAGATAGAGAAAATCACAGCCAGAATTAAAGAATTGACTCGACAATTGAAGACATATGATGTAGAAGGACCAAGTTCTTCAACTAAAAGGTGGGAGGCAAGACGGCCTTATCCTCATGTTATGGATGATAACATTGTTGGATTGGATAACGATATCAAGAAACTGATCATCCCAGTTCTTGTCGATGAGGGAAGTCAATGCAGGGTTCTCTCCATATGTGGCATGGGTTGTATGGGGAAGACCACTCTTGCCAAGAAAATATATCGTCAAAGCCAAGTTGTTGGTCATTTCAAGCACTTGGCTTGGGCATATGTTTCTCAAAATTGTCAAAAAAGAAAAGTATGGGAAGACATTCTATCTGATCTTAACATTTTAAGTGAAGCTGACAAGAAGATGAAGGTTGAAAAATTAGCAGAGAAGTTATCTAATTTCTTGAAGGAAAATAAATGTTTGGTGATACTCGATGATATTTGGAACATCGAGGCTTGGAATAGCTTAAAACCAACATTTTCAGCAAGAGAGACGAGAAGTAAGATATTGCTCTCCTCTTAAACAAGGAGATAATTTCACATGCCGACAAAAATGGTTTCCTATATGAGTTGCAGTGTCTAAACTACCAACAAAGCTGGGAACTATTCCAAAAGATTGCCTTTCCCCCCACGAATTCCCTAGGTAATATGTTTATTGATTTCTTAATCCTGAAATTATTTTATCTTAATATATATTACACCATTTACTCTACATTCTAATTTTTTTGGCTAAAAAAAATTCTATAAAACTAGTTGTTTCAATGTCATAAATCAATTATAGGGAATTAGTAAATTAACTTTCATTAATATCAAAATCTTGATTCATTAAAGAAATACATATTACAAGCAGCAATCATAATACGTTTAAAAATTAACTTCATTTTAGATTAAATGATTATAATTTAATTTAAAATTATTAATTACTAAAATTTTGCTAATTCTAAAATAAAATTTCCGCTTAAATAAAATTTAAAGTATAAAATATCTCTATAATTTATATTTGTAATTTGTAATTTATGTATAATTTATATAAAAATACGATTTTATGATTACTCGTAATATTTTTAGTTGATCTACTTTCTAATATCTCCTATTAAAATAAAGCCTTAAAATATATTACTAAAATCATTAGGCTCAAGTGGTGTTGTATTAAGAATTTTCATATGATATACTAAGTGTATAAGTGAACCACATGCAAGAAATCACTTGTTAAAAACTATTTTATTTATTTTTAATAACTTTTAAAATTGTTAAATTGGTGGTAATATTGTGATTAATTACTAATATGTAATATTGTGGGTAACTTGCATTGCATTCTGCTTCACTAATTATTTGAAATTGTTTAAGATGTCAATGTTGAGATTAATTGCTAAACTGTTGTTTGATTTTGAAGTTATCACTGATTTTTTTTTTAGCTTTGTTTTGGTATTGTACAGGCTATGAAATTGATGTGAAAATGAAGGAGTTAGGAGAGGAAATGGTTAAACACTGTGCAGGGCTTCCATTAGCCGTCATTATATTGGGGGGAATTTTGGCTACGAAGTATCCTTCACTAACTGAATGGCTGAAGGTATCTGCAAATGTGAAATAATACTTGAAGAAGAAGAACGATAAAGGTGAAGTACCAAGAGATGTGTTGGCATTAAGTTATGATGATTTGCCTCCCTATTTAAGACCATGTTTTCTTTATTTAAGCCACTTTCCGGAGGATTATGAGATACCAATGGATAGATTGATTCAGTTATGGGTTGCCGAAGGTATTGTTTCATCAAAGCAAGAAGAAGGAGATGAAGGGCAAATAGCGGAAGATGTGGTTGAAGGTTATTTAATGGAGCTTGCAGAAAGATGTATGATTCAAGTACGAAAAAGAGACACTGCAACCTTAAAGATGAGAAGTTTTTAGATGCATGATCTAATGAGAGTTGCTTCCCTGTTAAAGGAAAAACAAGAAAAATTCCTCTACATTGCTAATCAGTCAAATGCGTGCCAATTATCCACAATTAGGAGGGTTCGAAGAGTTTCTGTACACAAATATTTTCCGATACAGTGCATTAAAAGTCCACGTCTTCGATCGCTTTTGTTCTTCGATGAATTTTTACCGGAGGAACTGGAGAAGTTTGTGCCATTGACAATGGCAAGCTACTTCTACAACCACAGAGATGAAATTTTCAATCCACTAGTTTGGTTTATGGCACTTTTAGGTTGTAGTGTGTCAGTTATTAAATGTAGGCGAATTTGGAAATATATGCTCAATAATTTTACTTTTCTTAGAGTCTTAGATTGCGAAAGAGGAGGAGTTTTAGAATGCAAGTTACCCAATGACATTGGTAAACTCATCCATTTAAGATTCTTAAGATTAAGGGGTCTTGAATTCGAGAGTACAAAGTTGCCATCATCTCTAGGCAACTTAAGGTGCTTGCAAACCTTGGATTTAAGAATGGAAAACGGAATATAGTCAGAACATGTTCATGTACCTAATGTGATATGGAGGATGCAGCAACTAAGACATCTATATCTCTCATATAGATGTAGTTCTGAAACAAAGTTGAAGTTGGGTACATTGAGAAATCTCCAAACACTCGTCAACTTCAACACCACGAACTATTACGTAAAGGATCTTATCAACATGACAAATATTAGAGAGTTGGAAATTCGAGGGTGCTTCAATATTGAAGATTTTAACACGGAGGAGTTGGACAAGAATCCACCTATCATCCAGAGTAAATATCTTCATTCCCTTTCTATTACCAATGACGAATGAAGAATAGATCCAAGACATTTGGCGCACCTCCTTTCAAACTGCTATAGTGTTGGTGATATGAACAACAAGCAAACAACTTCAGCTAAAGCTTGAGAAGCAAGGCTCGTGTCTTGCAGAAGAAACAAAAGCAAAAACTAACAGAAAATAAAAGCAAAGCTAAGGAGAATGGAGCATATGGAAGGAAACTTGATAAAATTTCATTCAAAAAGAATCATGGCATAATGCCAATACATAAACCAAGCTATCAACTTGTCAAAATCAGTGTGGTAACCTAATCACTACCTACTACAACTTAACACATTGAAACTTGATGAAATAACTTGTACATTTGAACAAAGCTAAAGTGATCAGCTCAATCACTATCAAAATCACATAAAATATCAACCTAACATAGTTCAAAAGGAACTAGATTACATTATATTAACTAAATGTTACAAAACAAACAAAACATCTTGAGCTACACATGCAATAACATCTTCTACATGGCTCGGGTTGCATGGTTTGTTGTTGTGCTGCCTTTGGTGCTGCATGCTGACCATACTTCAACACTCCTTGGTTAGCATGTTGCACATTCCCATCTTTTCTCTTAAGTGTTGAAACCTTGAAACATTAAGGGCCTTTGTTAGAATGTCAGCTAATTGCTCTTCAGAACTACAATGAACCAGTTTTACTTCATGAGCTTGCTCCATTTCCCTGACAGCATGGAGTTTGATGTTGAAGTGTTTTGTCCTTCCATAAAAAACTGGGTTCTTTGCAATCGCAACAGCAGATTGATTATCACAGAATATCTCTGTTGCTTCCTTTTGCTCAAGATTAAGATCAGCTAGGATCTTTCTAAGCCAAATGCCATAATTTACAGCTCCAGCAACTGCTACATACTCAGCTTCAGCAGTTGACTGTGCAACCACATTTTACTTCTTTGAACTCCAGCAAAAAATGGCTGAGCCAAGGGTGAAGACATACCTTGAGGTGCTCTTCATGTCATCCATTGAACCAGCCCAATCACTGTCTGTGTAGCCTACCAACTTCAAATTTTCAGCCTTGCCAAATAGCATGCCATAGCTCAAAGTACCTTTGATGTACCTTAGAACTCTCTTGGTAGCTTTTAAATGATTTTCATTGCAGCAATATATGAATCTTGACAGTAGACTAACATTATACATTATGTTCGGCCTAGTGGCAGTTAAGTACAACAAACAACCAACTAGACTTCTATAGGATGATTCACATACCTTCTCAAAGGCACCTTGCCTCAATAGCTTTTCTCCTACAGCAACTGGTGTGCTTGTTGCTTTACAATTCTACATAGAACTTGTTTAAAATCTTTATAGTAAAAGCTTTCTGACTTAGATAAATTCCTTTTTGAGTTTGTGTGACTTCCATGCCTAGAAAGTAGGACATCAGCCCCAAGTCAGACATCTCAAACATTTGTTGCATTTTTTTCTTGAAATCGACCAAGTTGTAACAGCTCGGTTTAGACCCTAGTCGGAACAGTGGTTTCGGGACCATAATTTGACATTGAAAATTTTATTTTATTATTATTTTAATATTTACAGCATGATATTAGAGTTGTGTGAAATTTTCGTAAAGAAATTTTATCATTTAAGTGGTTAATTCGGTAAAAAGGACTAAATTGCGTAAAGCGTAAAAGTTGGGTTTTATAAGTTAAAAGTGTTAAATAGCTATAGAACAATAAAGGAAAGGCCTTTATGTGATAATTAATCCAATTATGAGTTAGTGGATGATATCTGGTTTGGCATTTGTGTAAATTTGATTATTTTTAAAGGTTAATTTAGTAAAAAGGTAAATAATGATAATAAAATATAATAAAGCCAAATTTCATCTATTCATTATCTTCCACCGAAAATGAGAAAGATGAACAGCCATGGAAGCTTCAAGCATTCGGCCAAGCTTTTTAGCTTATTGATCAAGAACCAAAGAAAACGGATTTGGGTCGGGGAAAAACGAAATAGTCGAATAGCCGATTTTCGTCGTCCGTCGTTATCCGAGGTAAGTCTTTAAGAATAAAACATTGTAAATTATGTACGTAACATAGTACATGTTGATTTGGAAATTTTGTATCAATATTTTTAAAGAGCCGAATGTGATTTATATGATTGAGTAGATGGTTACTATTCGAGTTTAAAATTGTTTGTAAAGGAGTTAATAACACTTTGTGCATAATTGAATCAAATGACCGTATGGTAAAGAAGTTAATATTTCTCTGTACATGTAATGTAGGAAATATAGCATGTATGATCTTATTTGGCTATGCATTATAAATGTGCAAATTTGGCTGATTTGATAGAGTAGATAATTGCTATTAGATTATAAAATAAATTATAGAAGTTGATATGTAATTGTGCATGAATTGCAATATATGACCATACTGAAATATGTATTATCCGGTAAGGCCTCGTAACCCTAGTCCGACGATAGACACGGGTTAGGAGTGTTACATTTAGTTGGTATCAGAGCTATGGTTTAGTCGGTTCTAGGACTATCATAGCATATGTGAGTCTAGCTATACATGCCATATATAACCTGTGATAGTGTGATATCTCCCGACTCTGACAAAAATTATTTTAATTAGATAGATATGCTTTCCAACCGAGCTAAATTCCGATAGTATGGAATGTGTACTCAAATGTTAGAGTGAAAATATATTGGTGATGAGTTGACACTCGTAAAGGTATGAATCAAAGTGTATGACATTTTTGTTATTGATAAATGTTATAATTATATGAGCATGTGAGTTATGACATTTGAGTTATGATGCTATATAAGAATTTCGATTGTGAATTAGTGATTTGAGTTGGCTTATGAACTATGTGTTAAGAACAAAAGTGATTATATAAATGTTTTGAGAATGTGAAATTAGAAATGAACTGGCTATTTGTAATAGTATGTGTTATGTGTGTCGAAACCATCCTTTTTTGAAAATGGCGGGAATCGACTCGGGTTTTGGAAATGAAAATGAAAGATGGGAGTCGCTACCAATCTTTTTTTTTTGAGGTGTGATCGGGTCATCTTGTAAAACAGTTGTTTTTAATAAACAATTTGATTTATCAAAACAACAATTTTGGTCTGCGAAGATCAGAAAATGGATTCGGGAGTCGGTTACACACGAGGAAGGGTTAGCACCCTCGATACACCCAAAATTGGTACCTAATTGATTATCTAATATCTTGATGTTGAAAATTTGAAAAGATTTGAAAATACGATCCTTTTTTTCTTAAAAAAAACTTGAACAAATCGACAGTAGATGATAAAACCTTCTCATTTCAAAAAGATAAAATGTCGTACTCAGTAAGTTAGGGCACAACATTTTGGACCCTCGAAACTAAGCTTGTCTCTTGACTTTAAAATTCAGAATCGAGTTCGAGGAGGATATCCCGTTATTTGACAAATGAGAAACCAGAACTCAGTAAGTTAGGGCTCGATCTCTCGAAATTCCAAGTATGGGACATTTCCTTTGTTAAAACCAGACTTATTTCGGGACATCTAGATGTTGTGGCCAGTAAATTAGGGGCACCACACCTCGTGTTCCCGAAAACAAGTATTTTATTCGAAACTTGATTGTGATTTAAAAAGGGTATTCCGTTATTTAAATTGATCAAGAAAAACCGGAACCCAGTAAGTTAGGGCACAATCTTCTCAAATCCTTAATACGAAATATCAATCATTTGAAAACTTGATGCATTGGGTAAAAAAATTTAATACGATAAATAATAACGTGGAAATACGGTGTTATGTGTAAAAAGAAATAACAGTAACATTGATAAATTAATAACAATAAATAAAAATAGATAATAATAATATTAACACACTAGTAATAATAATAATAATAATAAGTATATATACAAGTAATAATACCATAATAGTAATAATAACATAATAATAGTAGTAATAATGGTAAAAAAAATAAAGTAGATAAATGATAACAATAATAATAATAATAATAATAATAATAATAATAATAATAATACGTGAAAATAACAAAATAATAAAAATGGGGGCTAAATTGAACTTAAAATGGAAATAAGGGTCAGCTTGTACAAAATAAATAATGGGGGGATTAAACTGAAACGTGCGCCAAATGATGAGGGACGAA
Source organism: Gossypium bickii (assembly GCA_025503065.1). NCBI lineage: Eukaryota > Viridiplantae > Streptophyta > Magnoliopsida > Malvales > Malvaceae > Gossypium > Gossypium bickii. The sequence continues at coordinate 127,212,929 of CP106711.1, forward strand.
ATCGGGAAATAACCCCCTCCTTCAAGATGCGCTAAATGGGTGAGGACCAGATTGAAAATCAGATAGACTTCCAGGGTGAATTTTAAAGAAACTGAAAACCTGATTGCAAGTATATAAAAGGGCAGAGGGGCTAAAAGTGAAATTAGCCCCTCCAATGAAAAACACGCGGATTCTGGCCTCGGGTCGGATCGAATTCGGGTTGGCTTCCCCAAAACAACGCCGTTTTGGCGTCTGGGAGGCCTTATTGAAACGGTGTCGTTTTTGTTACTATAAAAGCCCCCCTTTTTTTTTTCTTTTCTTTTATTTCTGTCACCCCTCAAAACAAAAAATCCCCCTCCCCTTTTTCTCTCAATTCTCTCTGGGAAAGAACCCAGATTTCGGCGAGGGACCGCCATCAGCGCCGTCGTCTCCGGCCACCATAAAAAAGGTAAAATCTCTCTCTCTCTCTCTCTCTCTCTCTCTTTTAATATATATAGATATATGTATGTGTATTTAAATAAAAGTAAAAAAATAAAAAAAAGGATTCGGAACAGTGAAAATAAAAATAAAAACCTTAACACGATATTGGTCTTTCTTCCCTTCGAATGTTGTTGATGTTTTTGCTTGTTTTTACTTGAAAAATACTATTTCTCTATTGATCAAAAAAAGGGCCATTGTTATAATGCTTTGAGTTGGCTTTTATAGCCGAATAACAATAAAAAAAAAACAACCCTTTTGCTCATGGTGTGGCTGTTGTTTTGTCCTTTTTCACTGGTCATGGAAGACAATGGAGCGGCGGTGGCAGACAAATGGCATTGGTAGGGCCAGCAGCAAAGGGGAGCTGCGGCGCTAGGGTTTTTAGAAACCCTAGCATTCTGAAAAATATTAAACCTTTTGGGCCTTTTGGGCCGCTTGTAAATTGGGCTTGATTTTAATGGTTTATTTAGGTTGGGTTTAATTGGGTTTTGGGCCCGGACGAATTTGGGCTGATACAATGTGCATTTATGTGCGAGTTAAATTTGAGACTTTACTACCCTCACCCCCTTATCAGTGAAATGTTATAATGAAATCTGTAAGATTTGGGTTGAATAAGCTCACGAGTGTGGAGTTACAGAAGTCTGTGTTCGAAAGATTAATAACGCAGTCAGAAAAGAGATTGAATCAACAAATGAAGACAGTATTAAAAGAGATATTGGATAGTTCTAAAAAAACTATTTAAATTATGTAAAGTCACTGTTACAGAAGAAGTTAACTTCGATTAAATGACCTATTCAGGTATGTTATCTAAAAAAAGTATTAACTGGAAGCTTCTCTAGATTGATTTCTGTTATTGATGGGATAATATGAACTTAATGATGACAGAATTAGACAGTTGAATAATGTTTGAATTGTATTGATGGCTGAGTGCAGTGGTTATGTTCTGATCGAGTGATTACTATGATTCCTTCAGGCGTTCTATGTGTACATTTATCCTCAGAAGTATATATGATTGTTTAATTTCAAAAAGGAAGCCTTATCATATGAGAACATTAACTAAACATATTAATAGACGAAAACATCATTGATCTGTTTGGGTTATGTTCGACATTGTTATGTCTTTCTCTGATAATTTATTCCATTATGTGGATATAAAAGTCGACAGTAAAATATGTATGAAGTTAATATTTTGTTTCTATTGGTTATTATTCTGTTGAATATACGTGAAGATTATATTGCTTCTGTTACTGAGGATTTCAGTATTTATGAGTGACATTGTTCTTCCTGGAAATTTTCTGGGATAGCATTGGAATTGATATTATTCTATATGGGTTGTAATTTTCAGATATCCTGTATAGCTCCATATGTTGAAATCTCACTATTTTGGTTTTCTTATGATTCTATGTGATTATCTGCAAGAGATCTCTATATGACAGAAATGACTATGTTTATTATGATTATAATTTCTAGCTTGAAATGTGAGAGTACAGTGGTACCGTCCTCAGAGTTATAGAAGTTGTGTCTCTGCAGTGGTTGCTACTAAAATCATATTTGATTCTTTTTTGTGTTCAAATGCTTCCTTAACAGCCGGGATAATATTTATTATAGGGTTGAGACACTGTTCCTAGTAAGGTCCAATGATTTCTATTTGGTTAAGGTGATTTCAGTATAATTCAAAGTTTCGATGATTAATATATGAGACAGCTTCATTATAAACTCTTTTCTAGTTCTCGTGAAGGTTCGACATTGATAAAAGTAAAAATGATAGAAGATCAATATAAATTTGTATAATGATATGTCTGGGGTTATCCTTTTATCGAGAAGAAAAGATTTCTTTGAAAAGACCAATTCAGTGGTTTAGTCTGATTTGAATTATTTGATTGAAAAGATAATTGGGTTATTTATGTCTGAATCTATCCACCTGATGAAATAAACTTTGAATGTACATGTGCGAATTGAGGGATAGTCTGGAAGAAGAACTCGTATTCTTGAAGACTTGATACCGAATTATATCTATCGGAACGATTCTATCTGGGAAATGTTGTGATAAATTAAAGTTAGTTCGATTGTTGAAGTTTTCTTTTGCATGAAGATGATTTCGACTGAAACATCAGTTTTGGTTCAGTTTGAATTCAATAAAGAGATTATGATTTTTAGCTTTACGTTATTGAATGGTTCGAAATGTGTTCTAATTCAGGAATGTGTAGAGATATTTTGCGATTCTATACAGTTAAAGCTGCATAAAAGAGTTATGTGACATATTTGATGACTATAAGAGTTTAAAGTGTTAATGTCAGAGAAAGATCCGAATTTGGGGAATAACAAGATACACAACAGTCCGAGATATGATATCGATGATGAGTGTAAAATGTGATATTTCTGAGTTTGTTGATTATAGAAATGGACGGTTGAAGAATTTTGTATCGGGATTATCTTTATCATTGAAAAAGATAGAGTTATCTGATATATGGTTAATTATCTAAGGAAATCTCTCTATACGTATAAATTTTCTCTTTTGATAAAACAGTTGAGTTATCTGTTTCTGTGTTGTTAAGTCTGTCTATGGTGTCAATTATCATTGTTTTGGATTAAGATCTGGAACATATATGATAATTCTGAGAGAAATTACAGTAATCTATGAAAATGAGATTTGCATTGAAAATCAGGAAACACAATTCTAATTCTCGAAATATTTATTTGTTATTGTGTTTTAGAGTTTCAAAGCAACTAAGAAAGACTTTTTTTTTATAAGCAGTTACTAAACTCTTCTATTTCAAGATTGAGCTCTGTGAAAATATGATCCACAAGATTAATATCGTCAGAGAAATTGAATAGAAAATGAAAACAATCTAATACAGTTATAAACAGTCTCAGCTAGAGATGATGTACAGCGAAAGTCAGATCAGAATTTCAGTTGTGAGATTAGAGAGATTTGAAATCTGAAGTCATGTGAGGATTTGAAACGTATAGTGTGGAAGCAAATCCTTAATCTATTTTCTGGTAAGATTTTCGAGGACGAAAATCCCTAAGGGGGGAGAGTTGTAATAGCTCAATTTAGACCGTAGTCGGAACAGTGGTTATGGGACCATAATTTGACATTGAAAATTTTATTTTATTATTATTTTAATATTTACCGCACGATATTAGAGTTGTGTGAAATTTTCGTAAAGAAATTTTATCGTTTAAGTGGTTAATTCGGTAAAAAGGACTAAATTGCGTAAAGCGTTAAAGTTGGGTTCTATAAGTTAAAAGTGTTAAATAGCTATAGAACAATAAAGGAAAGGTCCTTATGTGATAATTAATCCAATTGTGAGTTAGTGGATGATATTTGGTTTGGCATTTGTGTAAATTTGATTATTTTTAAAGGTTAATTTAGTAAAAAGGTAAATAATGATAATAAAATATAATAAAGCCAAATTTCATCTTTCTATTCATTATCTTCCACCGAAAATGAGAAAGATGAACATCTATGAAAGCTTTAAGCATTCGGCCAAGCTTCTTAGCTTATTGATCAAGAACTAAAGAAAACGAATTTGGGTTGGGGAAAAACGAAATTGTCGAATAGCCTGTTTTCGTCGTCCGTCAATATCCGAGGTAAGTCTTTAAGCAATAAAACATTGTAAATTATGTACATAACATAGTACATGTTGATTTGGAAATTTTGTATCAATATTTTTAAAGAGCCGAATGTGATTAAAGCTAAGATTTTAAAATGTTTAAGTTATTCGATTGTGATATGATATTTAAGTGCTAGTACAAAGTATATGAACTATATGAGAAAATCGATATATGAAATATATGTGTGAGACATCTTAAAAGTGTTATTATTCAGGCTGTGAGCCTATCAAGCCTTGGGCTGGTGAATTTAATCGGGCTCTGTGCCTAGCAGGCTTAATGCCGGTGATTTAATATCAGACCTCGGGTCTAGCAGGCCTAGTGCCGGTGTGTGTTTTAGGCTTTATTGTCTAGTAGGCTTATTGCCGGGGATTTGTCATAAATATATGCTTCAAAGGATCATTAACGATGTGGAATTTAAATACAGCAAATAAGCTAAATGTTCAGGTGCATATAAGCCTAATGGTTATAAGAGGTAAGGTAAGTTCGTATTTTAATAAACATTATAAAATTATGTTATAAATGCATATTATTTGTATGATTGAATTCAATGCCTAATGGTAATGCAAATGCATGTATTTTAAATAAGTTATATATAAGTTATATATAAGTTAAATAAGTTATATATATGTCTAGCAGGCTATTTGGGCATTATTGCACGAAATGCAAATATGTTGCCCATCAATTACGAGTCATGGCATCACATGCCTGACGCAAACAAAAATCAAGCTCTGGAGAACATTAAGGTAACAAAACATGAATGTAATTTATAATACTTTGGTTGAAGTTTCATTTATATTTACTTTTTAAACCTATTTTTTTTTTAGGAGAGGTTTACTTTGGAGGTCTCTGATGACTATATAAAGAAGACATTGGGAAAAAAATGGAGAGACAACAAAAGCATATTGAAAAAAGAATATTTTAAGAAAGAAATAAGCCTCGAGGATAAACTGCGAAATGTCCCACTGGGAATGTTGAGGTATCAATGGGAAGATGCGGTTAGATTCTGGAACTCAAAGAAAGGAGAGGTATTACCTAGTTCTAAACTCTTTTAAATTTTTCGGTTTATAGTATTTACTATATACGTAATAATAATATCGTTATGTAGGACCGTGAGTGTGTCGGAACAAGCAACAGGCAGAAACAAAAATTCACGCACACGGCAGGGTCGAGAAGTTTTGCTTCTATAGCTAAGGCTGAGGTATTATAATTTATTAATTCTGTCAAATATTAATGATTTTATACTATTAAATTATATTTCTACTACAACACTGTAGGAACTCTCCACCGGTTAAAAAGTTGGACGCGTTCAGCTTTTTGACATTACGTATAGGAAGAAGGATGGGTCTCCGATGACATCCGAAGCTGGAGAGATTATGGTATATTTACTTAATAAAATTTGATTTATTAAAAATGGATTTATAATGTTTACTTATAATAGTTTAATTCTTCGTTAGTAGTTTTAAATTAATAATGTTAAGTTATGTTGCATTCCTTCTTATTGTATATTTCGTTTCTAACTTTTTGATTGATTTATTAGGAAAAACTAAAGGAGAAGAAGGCACATTATGAAGCGGCTGCTTCGAGTGATAGTTCTGTTCATCTTGAGGATGTCGATAACAGAATTATTACCGATGTTTTGGGTCCTGAAAGGTACGACTGCTTTGACTGATAGTTCTATTAATCTTGAGTATATTTATAACAGAATTATCACTAATGTTTTGGGTGTTGAAAGGTACAGTCGGGTTTGACTTGAAGGATCTGGTGTTACCCCGACCCAATATTTTGGATCCGACTCCCAACAATACATGCCCTCCGGGAGTCAATCTCGTGCTGAAGTTCAGAGGCTAAAAGACCAGATAGCTTAGATGCAAGCGAGCACGGTTGAGCAAATTTCTCAACTTAGAGCGGATGCAGCAGTGAGGGAGGCGGAGGCAGCAGCGAGGGAGGCAGAGCATTACAAGAAGTATGAAGAACTTCAGCTACAGCTTCAGACTAAGATGAAGATGTTCCAGCAGTCGCAGAGGCCGCCATCTTAGACATTTATGTTCTTATTGTAAGATGATTTTAACATTGTTACATTTAACATTTTTGTAAGAATATTATATCTTTTATTTATTTTAAAATATCATTTAAAATTAATGTAGCTGGTGTGATTTTTATGCTATATTTGTTTTTTGGGTTGGAATTATATACTATATTTGCTGTCATTGGTTGGTTTTAGTGCAGGAGGGGTATGATATTGGATAAATTGAACATTATAAATCTGTACAAGTTAGCGGCGTTTGTGGGCAAAAGCGCCGCTAAAAGTCATGCTTTTAGCGGCGTTTGTGTGCAAAAGCGCCGCTAAAAGTCAAGGTTTAGCGGCGTTTGTGGTAAAAGCGCCACTAAAAGTCAAGGTTTTAGCGGCGTTTGAGATAAAAACGCCGCTAAAAGTCATCACCTTTAGCGGCGTTTGACATAAAAGCGTCGCTAAAAGTCACAACCTTTAGTGGCGTTTGTGTGAAAAGCGCCGCTAAAAGTCACCACCTTTAGGGGCGTTTGAGATAAAAGCACCGCTAAAAGTCACTACCTTTAGCGGCGTTTTAGGGAAATGCGCCTCTAAAAGTTATGTTTTTAGCGGCGTTTTGTTGGGAAAACGCCACTAAAGGTGGTGACTTTTAGCGGCGTTTGTGGAAAAGGCGCCGCTAAAAGTCGTGGCTTTTAGCGGCGTTTTTCTCACAAAAACGTCGCTAAATTTTACGGCGCCTCTTTTAGCGGCATTTTTTGTGGCGTTTTTGAAAGCACCGCAAGACTATTATTGGCTCTTAAAAACGCCGCTAAAGGTCTAAAAAAACGCAGCTAAAAGTCCAAATTGCTATAGTGCTAGAAGCAGGATATATGAATACGAGAAAGTTCCGATAATCTAACGACGTCCGAAAAGCCCCGTTCAAACCCTAGGAATAGTAGAGGATACATGTGTCATGACATAGGATCCCGATATATGATTTCGTGTAAGACGACGTCTGGGACGTTGGCAACGATTTGTGATATCGTGTAAGACTGTGTCTGGGACACTGGCATCGATCAGAGATTACGTGTAAGACCATGTCTGAGACATCGGCATCGTATATGATTTCGTGTAAGACCCTATTTGGGACATTGACATCGATATTTAATTACATGTAAGACCACGTCTGGGACGTTGGCATTGTATGAGCTTTCTGAGCTATCTGAGTATCCTTATTTATTCCGAATGGTTCAACGGGCATTCCGAGAAATAAATGGTTAAGTGAATGACATTCCGATTCAGGTACGTTGAAAATATATAATATGTTTGAAAATGAAAGGTAAGTATATGTACAAAGAATATTATGTGATGTAAACAAAAAAAGAAATGTGAATTTGAGTATAAATAATGAAAGTAAATACGTAGAAATCATGAAAAAGTGAAATTTGCATTAAAACAGCACTAAACAACTGCAATTGTGTACTTTTGAAAAATAACCGAAAATAGTGGAAATTGAATTAGAAAGTGAGGGAGATATGAATTAAAATATCATTGAGTCTATTTTCATATAAAAGAAATTGAGTAAGCAAAAGAAGTGGAAATTATGAGATATTTAAATTTTAGTGAGACTGGTTTTGAATGACTTTGTGATCCCCTGTTTTGTCTTGAAAAAATTATTAAAAATTTTAAAAAAATAATCACGGAGAATAGTTTATATGTTTAGAATTCTTAATGAGTCTATTTTGATTGAAAGAAACTAGAACATTATTTGAATTCTGTACAATGAGATAACTGGGTTTTTGTAAAAATAGGTCAGAACTATCAAATAGTGAAATAAGGGAAACTTTAAGAATAATCTGGTATTGATTGACCAGACCAAAAATTCTGGAAATTTTATGGCAAGAAGGTATATGGGTCTAATTTCAGGAAAAATTCACGGAACTTAATTTTGAGTTCTGTAGCTTATGAAATAATTAAATCAGTAATTGTGACTAAGGAAAACAGCCTAAGCTGAACTTAAGAAAAAGGTGAAATCATGTGAATATTGATTCTATTTCCTTGAGCATATTTATTGAGAAATGGGTTAATATTGTTAATTAAATTACTTATTATTATTAATATGCCTGCTTACTAAGCTTTCAAAGCTTACTCTGTGCATTTGTCCTATGTTTATAGATTTTCAGAGATTTGCTCGGGTTGGAAGTCCCAGGAGGCCTTATCACACTATCCGGTTATTGTTTCGGTAAAAAAAAAAAAACTTTGAGTTTTGGTTAGGTGGCATGTATAGGCTAGTTTTAATATGGTTTATTCTGATTTGTGTATGTATAGCCATGCGAAAATGGCTTGATTGTAATGCTAATGTTGGTATATTTTCGGTTTTGCTATAAGTCTATTTTGGAAGTATGTCCTTACGGTCTTTAAACATGTGGTGTTTGGTTATATAAATTCAGCATTGAGTAGTGATATGTATGGCTTATAATTGGCTCATTTTGGTAAGGTTGATACATGCTACATTTTGTATTTGTGAATTGATAAATGATACTAATAAGGTAAATTAATAAAAATGTTCTGTATATGTGAAAGAGTTAAATAAGCATGATATGATTTTGTTGGTCATGTGGTTCATATGACCGAATGTGATTTATATGATTGAGTAGATGGTTACTATTCGAGTTTAAAATTGTTTGTAAAGGAGTTAATAACACTTTGTGCATAATTGAATCGAATGACCGTATGGTAAAGAAGTTGATATTTCTGTGTACATGTAATGTAGGAAATATAGCATGTATGATCTTATTTGGCTATGCATTATAAATGTGCAAATTTGGCTGATTTGATAGAGTAGATAATTACTATTTGATTATAAAGTAAATTATATAAGTTGATATGGCATTGTGCATGAATTGCAATATATGACCATACTGAAATGTGTATTGTCCGGTAAGGCCTCGTAACCTTAGTCCGATGATAGACACGGGTTAGGGGTGTTACAAACATTCTTCGGTCTCCTCTTGTCACTAACAGGTTATCAACATACAAGGACACAATGAGCTGTGTTTGAAGTCTTTCCCTTTTGACATACAATGTAGGCTCACTAGTGCTCCTTTCAAATCCCAAGCTGACCAAGTAGCCATCAATTCTGCTGTACCAGGCCCTTGGTGCTTGTTCCAAGCTATACAAAGATTTGTTCAACTTGTACAACATTTCTTCCTTACCAACCACATTGAAGCCTTTAGGTTGCTCAACATAGATTTCTTCTTCAAGTAACCCATTGAGAAAGGCTAACTTCACATCAAGTTGGTGAATGCTCCACTTAATTTGAGCTGCTAAGGCAACTAGCAGCCTAATGGTGTCAAGTCTAGCCACTGGGACAAAGGTCTCTAGGTAGTCTACACCATACTTCTGGCTAAACCCTTTAAAAACTAGCCTTGCTTTGAGTTTGTTCAAGCTCCCATCAATATTGTGCTTGGCTTGATAGACCCACTTCACCTCAATGTTTTTCCTGTTGTCTGGTTTCTGAACTAATTCCCAAGTCTGGTTCTTTTCAATCATATTGATTTCATCAAGCATGGCTTGTTTGCAGCCTTACTGAGCTTGAGCTTCTTCAAAGCAACTAGGCTCTACTATGGCTACTTGAGCTCTTTCGTAAATCTCAGCCAATGGTCTGGTACCTCTGATTACGACATCATCAATGTCCATTTCTGGACCATCTTGATCAACTTCAGTTTGGTCTGTTGTCAGCTCCTCAGAAGCATCCTCTGGTTCATTTCTATCCTAATTCCAGCATGCTTTTTTCATTAAAAATCACATCTCTGCTCACTTGGATCTTGTTTGTTGAAGGATCTAAGATCCTATAGCCCTTTTTGTCTAAGCTGTAGCCTACCAGAATTCCAGGTTGGGCTCTTTTGGACAATTTATCCCTCTTCACAGTGGGTATATGAGCATAGCGCAAACAACCAAAGACCTTCAAATGAGCCAATGATGGCTTGAATCCGAACCAGGCCTCAAATGGAGTCTTATGGTCCAGTGCCTTGGTTGGTAGTCTGTTTTGAATGTAAACAACAGTGTTGACTGCTTCAGCCCACATGGTCTTGGGCAAATTTTTTTCAAACAAAAGACACCTGGCCATATCTAACAAACTCTTATTTTTTCTTTCACTTACCCCATTCTGCTAAGGTGTATAGACATTGGTTAATTGGTGTTTAATGCTTGAATTAGCACAATAAGCTTGAAACTAAGCTGAGGTACACTCAGTTCCATTGTCTGACCTTATGGTCTTTAACTTACAGCCTATTTCTGTTTCAACAGCTGCTTTAAACTTCAGGATCACCTGAGCTACTTCAGACTTGTGTTTTAGAAAGAAGATCCAACAATATTTGCTATAATCATCAATAAAGAGAATGAAGTACCTACTGCCATTAAGTGACTGAGTCTTCATAGGACCACAGACATCAGTATGAACCAATTAAAGCCTTTCTGAAGCTCTCCTGGCTTGATTTGAGGGAAATGGCAATCTAGCTTGTTTTTCTACCTGGCATACTTCATAAACCTTCTTCTTCTTAACTGAGTTGGTGAAGTTCTCAACCAGTTCCTGACTGATCATCTGAGCCATTGATCTGAAATTGGTATGACCAAGTCTTTGGTGCCAAAGTTTGGACTCTTCAGTAGAGGCTATGTAGGCTAAGTCCGGGTCATTTGTCCAGTTGACTTCAAAACTTTTATCAGTCATAATGACTGACATGAGCCTTGATCCATTTGGATTATTAATCTGGCACTCTTTGCCCTTGAACACCACTGAGTAACCTTTCTCTAGCAATTGAGTTATGCTAAGAAGGTTTCTGTCAATTTCAGGCACTAGCAACACATTTGAGATGAGCTTGTTACCTGTAGAGGTGCGCATCAACATATCCCCTTTGCCTTCAGCTTTAATGAACTGACCATTACCAGCTTTTACATTGGTTTTGCAGCTCCTGTACAAAGTCTTGAAGATGGTTGCATCTGGGGACGTGTGGTTAGTGCAACCACTGTCCAAAAGCCAACCTTTTGGTGCTTTCTTTTGACTAGGTGAGCATGAAACTGCAAAAACTTGCTCTCCATGGTCACTACTGTCTTCATCTACTCGAACCTCTACTTGTGCCTGTTGTAGATGATTCTAACTTAGTTTGCCTTTATTTTTGCAAACTCTTTCAACATGACCCCTCTTCTTACAATGTTGACATAGTGCATCTGGTCTAAACCAGTAATTTGCTTCTGAATGACCAGGCCTCTTACAGTGCTTGCAAGGTTGATCCCCTCTTCTTACAGCATCAAGCTTAGGTTTATTTTTCCAAGTCTTCTTGCCTTTGTAGGCTGAGGTGCTCGAGAAAGACTTGGTCTTGGCTTGAAAAACACCTTCTTGGTGCTCCTCCATTCTACTGGCCCTTCTCTGCTCTTTTGCAGATAGAGCATTAATAAGCTCAGTTAGGGAGATAGTTGAAAGATCTCCTAAATCTTCAAGGGAGGATATCTTTGCTTCATACGTTTCTAGTAAGGTTGACAATACTTTCTCCACTATCCTTGCTTCATTAAACTACTCACTAAAGAGCCTTATGCTGTTTACCACAGCCATAATCCTATCAGAGCATTGCTTTACTGTTTCCTCTTCTTTCATTTTCAAAATTTTGAAATCTCTTCTCAAGTTCAACAGTTGTTGCTGTCTTGTCCTTTCTGTGCCTTGAAATTCTTCTTTGAGCTTGTTCCAGGCTTGCTTTGGTGTCTCACATGCGATGATCCTTGTGAAGATCACATCTGAGACACAATTTTGAATGCATGATATAGCTTTGTGCCTATTGGTCCTCTCATCTGCATGTTGCCTTATCTAAGCCACTGTTGGGTTAGCTCTAAGAGGTGCTGGCTCGATATCTGAGTTGATCACCTCCCATAGTTCGAATGCCTACAGGTAGGTCTTCATTTTGACCACCCAAATGTGAAAGCCCTCTTCATTGAAGACTGGTGGTGTAGTTGGTGAAAAACCTAATAAAGCTATGGTTTGATAGGTCCACTAAGACTAAGGATCTGAATACCAATTGTTGGTGATATGAACAGTAAGCAAACAACTTCAGTTAAAGCTTGAGCAGTAAAGCTCGTGACTTGCAGAAGAAACAAAAGCAAAAACTAATAGAAAATAAAAGTAAAGCTAAGGAGAATGGAGCATATGGAAGGAAACTTGATAAAATTTCATTCAAAAAGAATCATAGCATAATGCCAATACATAAACCAAGCTATCAGCTTGTCAAAATCAGTGTGGTAACCTATTCACTACCTACTAGAACTTAACACATTGAAACTTGATGAAATAACTTGTACATTTGAACAAAGCTAAAGTGATCAGCTCAATCACTATCAAAATCACATAAAATATCAACCGAACATACTTCAAAAGGAACTAGATTACATTGCATTAACTAAATGTTACAAAACAAACAAAACATCGTGAGCTGCACATGTAATAACAGCTTCTGCATAGCTTGGGTTGCATGGTTTATTGTTGTGCTGCCTTGGTGCTGCATGCTGACCATACTTCAACAGATAGCATTTCTGTGTTGAGATTAGATGCGGAGATCAGTAAGTTACTAGAGTACCACTACTTGTCTTCAAATCTCGCTTACATGAAGTTAACAAGGTGCAAACTTGAGGAAGATCCAATGCCAATACTAGAAAAGTTGCCTAACTTGAGGATTCTTGAAATCCATGACAGAGATTTCAAAGGAAAAGAAATGTTTTTTTTTTCTGCACAAGGTTTTCACAAACTTGAGTCTCTAAGCCTTTTGCATCTTTACAATTTGAAGGAGTGGAAGGTGGATGAAAGAGCCATGCCTTCTCTTCGACGATTGGAGATACGAAGGTGCATAAAGCTAAAAAATCTTCCAAATAGACTGAGGTTCATTGCAACCTTCCAAAAAGGTTGAATAAATGTCAAAGACATTCAAAGATAAAGTGGAGAAAGGGGGAGAAAATTCTTGCAAGGTCCGACATGTTCCTTCTATCATATTCCACGACTGCAAGTGGTAGTAATTATGATTTATGCTGGGTGATTCATAATCTTTGTTTTAGGGAATACTTAACCCTTTTCTTTATATGTAAAAATTCACAACTATTTTGCATGTTTTAAATTCTTTGTCAAGCAGGTAATAATTTAGAGAAGATTCTAGTTTCGATTTTTATCCTCTCTTTTTTGACAATATCTCATATTCCCACAAGATTTGTCATTTGAATTGAGAGTGCTAGAAAATGTTTTCAATAAGTGTTAAGCATGTTCGTGATGGCCAGTGGATGCAATTTAGAAGACTGAAATTAACTGACATTGTCTTTTATTTCAAGATTCTTCAACTATTTTATATGATATTGACAGTTTTTAACTTTTCTTCTTGAGGTATAGAAACCATTGCCATTTTTTTAAATTCTGCTGTTGCTGCTCTTCATGGAACCAAACATACTTAAAAAAGTTTTAACCGGACTTTGTGTAATTGTGTATTGATCACTTCCAGATGTCCTAACATCTAGAGTGTAAATATTGCTTCCAAAAGATATAGATTTGAGGTGGTGTTTGCAAGTATACGGGTCAGGTTGCAATATAGTTCACAATGAAATAGGTAAGTATAGGGGTGTTCAATTGGAAAAAACTGATAATGTCGACCACAGCCGCCTCACACGGCCGTGTGGATTTATCTCAGCCCGTGTTCTTTAGGCAGTTTTGACCACGGCCGTGGCGTTTAGTCGGAGCCCGTATCTTGGGAAAATTTTTTGTCCTATTTTTGTATGATCTCCACCACGCCCATGTACCTATTCGTCGTGTCCACACGGCCACGACCACGCCCGTGTGCAAGACTGTGTAGGGAGAGAAACCTATGCTTTATTAAATTTGTTAGTTTGTAGTTAGGTGCTAAAAATTGAAAATATGACATTAGTGGAGTTAGTGCTCGGGTTGCCTCCCGAGAAGCGCTTGTTTAAATTCTTAAGCTAGACTTTACCTCTCATTCGCATAGTCATGGTGGTTTGAGGAGGTGAAAATCCTTTCTCATGCCATCAATTTGGTTATCGATATATAGTTTAAATCGAGTGGTGTTTACCTTAAACGTGCCGAACTTAACCTCGACTGTTCCGAATGGGAAGACATTGAGTACCTTAAAAGGGATTTCTTTGTTTGTATTCAGGTCTGAAGTGGAGATTCGAGGGTCTGTCTTATCCAACAATACCTTATCTCCGATCTTAAATTTATTTGTCCCACGGAATGGTGTTGGTTCTGCTTTGTGTATTCCTAATTTCTCTTTGAAATGTGTCTTCCACTCGTCTAGTTCATCGATTTGAAGCTTTTGTTCATCATGAAATATTTCCTTGTTGTTATGAGGTCTAGGATCTGGCTCAGTTGTGTAGTTCCGTGGTGTTTTCTAAAAAGAAGGTTTAACTGAATGGTCATTAATAGAATTTATGTTCTCACCTTGATTAATCAATGTCCTAGCCGAATCAAGAGCTTGAAGAGTGATTTTTTGGTCACCTACACAAAGTATGAGTTCACCTGCGCCAACATCAATTTTAGTCCTGGCAGTTGCTAAAAAGGGTCTTCCTAAAATTAAATGAATATGGTTGTCCTCATCCATATCTAAAACAACAAAGTCTACTAGGAATACGAATTTATCAATTTTCACGAGAACATCTTCGATTATACCCCTAGGAATTCTAATAGTTTTATCAGCTAATTGAATGTTCATCCTAGTTTGTTTGGGTTTTCCTAGACCTAGTTGTTTAAACATTTTATAAGGCATAACATTTATACTTGCCCCTAAATCGACTAAAGCATTATCAATAGATAAACTACCAATTCCAGCATGGAATTGTAAAACTCCCTGGATCTTCTAATTTTTGTTGTAGTTTATTTTTCAATATTACTGAGCACACTGCATTTAATTCCACATGCGACTCCTCGTCTAACTTCCGTTTATTTGTCAGAATCTCTTTTAAAAATTTCCTTGAATCTGGCATCTGCAAAAGAGCTTAAAGAAACGGTAAGTTAATATGTAATTTCTTGAGTTTAAGGAATTTACCGAATTATTCCTCTGTGTTGTCTTTCTTCATCGCATTGGGGTATGGCACACAAGGTTGGTACTATTTAATTACTGGTTTTGGCTTATCATGACTTACTTCTACCTTACTTTCCTCTACCATATTCTTTTGCCTTAATTTGGGCTCATCTAACCTTTCACTAACATGAGCTGTTATGGCTTGAAGTTGCTCCTTCGGGTTAGTCTTAGTGTTGCTTGGTAGGCTTCCTTGTGATCGTTTAGAGAACTGATTAGCAAGTTGCCCTAATTGGTTCTTGATCCCTTGAATCGATGCTTCTTGATTTTTGAGTGCTGTCTCGGTGTTTTGGAAATGGGTTTCTGACGCTACTATAAATTTTGTTAGCATCTCCTCAAGGTTCGGTTTCTTTTCTTGTGGGAAGGGTTGCTGTTGAAAGCCTAGGAGGGGTTGTTGTCTCTGATTTCCTTGGCCACCCCATGAGAAATTAGGGTGGTTCCTCCAACCTAGATTATAAGTATTACTATAAGGGTTATTTTGAGGTCTAAAACTGTTACCCATATAGTGAGCTTGCTCGTTTTCAGTGCTCAGGTTGTAAGGTGGATATTCTGTGTTGCTCATTCCTCCTCCATTTGTATCGCATTGCATAACTGGATGTACCTGTGAAGAACCACAAAAACTATCAATCTTTTATTTAACATCTCTACCTGATTTGATAGCATGGTCACTGCGTCGAGGTTGAAAACACTGACGGCTTTTGTTGGCCTTGTCCTCGTGACTTGCCACTGATAGTTATTCAGTGATATCTCTTCAATGAATTCGTAGGTAGCCTAAGGTGTTTTATTATTTAGGGTTCCACCGCCGTCTGAATCAATCAATTGTCTCACTGAGGGGTTCACACCGTTGTAAAAAGTTTGGACTTGTAGCCACAAAGGTAATCCATGGTGTGGGCATCTTCTCAATAGATCCTTTGTATCTCTCCCGTGCATCGTAAAGTGTCCCTAAATCCGTCTGCACAAAAAAAGAGATATCATTCCTCAACTTGGCCGTTTTAGCCGGCGGAAAATATTTTAACAAAAAATTTTCGGTCATTTGTTCCCATGTAGTGATTGATCCTCGTGGTAACGAGTTCAACTATTGTTTACCTTTGTTCCTCAACGAAAAAGGAAACAACCGAAGACGAATGGCATCATCAGAAGTGCCATTTATTTTGAAAGTATCGCAAAATTCTAGGAAATTCGACAAGTGATTATTTGGATCTTCATCCTACAAACCATCAAACTGAACAAACTGCTATATCATTTGAATTGTGTTAGGTTTCAGTTCAAAATTATTTGCAATAATAGCAGGTCTAACAATACTTGACTCAGTTCCTGTTAAATTAGGTTTAGCATAATCATACATAGTTCGAGGAGCATGATTTTCGGCCACTTCCGGAGGTAACGGATTATTCTCAGCCATCTCTTCGGTAGTATTAATTTCGTTCTCTTTCTCTTCTTGTATGTATTGAAGGCTTCTCCTAATTTCTTTTTGATTCCTGCGAACTATGCTTTCAATTTCACTATCGTAAAGTAGCGGTCCTGTCGGGTTTCTTCTAGTCATAAACTAGAATACCTGCCAGAAGCAAAGAAGAAAATTTAGAAAAGTAAAAATAAAATTTAATTGCAAAAAATAAAATATGGCTAAAGTAATAAAAATTGAGCATTCTTAATATTTTAGTTCCCCGACAACGGCTCCAAAAACTTGATCGTGTGTTAGAGTCTTAAAATTTATATAATGAATGATTAAGCCTAGAAAATAACTGTGACAATGACTTGAGGCAAGCGCACCTATCGAACAGTAGTATAGTTTAGTGGCAAGACTGGAATGTCGAGCCCAAAGGAACCAAAAGTACTAATACTAACTTTTTTTTTATTATTTAGCCTAAGAATTAAAGGAATTGTTATCTAATCTAAAATTAACTAACTACTAAGCTAAGGATGCTAAGACAAAGAGAAGGATTTGGGAAAATACTTTTGAGAAAAACCAATTGATTAGGACAATACCTGAGGAAGAATCCACCTAGACTTCACTTGTTATCTAACTCTGAACCAGACGATTTATTCACTTGACTTGATCTGTAGGATTTCCTAATTTATATTAATACCTCGTTCGAGGCTACTAACGTCTAACCCTAAGTTGATTAATTGAAATCTTTTTCTAATTAAAACCCCCTAAAATTGCATTAACTCAATCTATGGACTCCCATATTAGGTTTGACCCTAATCCGGTAGATTTTCGTCATCTCATTTCTAAGGTTGCGATCAACTCCACTTAACTATGCTAGATCTACTCTTAAATAGGGACTTTTGCTGCACTGCCTAAGCACATCAATACTTGAATCAATATCCTGAAATATCAAAATAAGAATTAAGAACACATAATTAAGAACAAATCAAGTATTTATCATATAGTTCAGAAAACAATAACAAGATCCGTCTTAGGTTTCATCCCCCTCAGGTATTTGAGGGGTTTAGTTCATAATCATAAAAGAATACATCTCAGAAGAAAATATAAAACAAAATATAAGAAAAACCCTAAAACTCCCTGAAGGAAATTGAAGGAAAGATCTTCTGTCTTGAGTATGATTCTGGCTTCTTGAGATGAATCAACTAGCTGTCTTCAAGTAAATCCCACAAATTGGCATCTCTGGCTTGGCTCCTCGGCCTACCTGAGGATTCCACTTGGGAACGTCTGAACGAGATCCAGAAGAAATTTCCAATGTTTGATCCTTGAGGACAAGGATCGTGTTCGGGAAGCAATTACTTGATGTGGGAGAACTCATAATAACGACTATTGTTTTTGTAATTCTATTTATTTCTGTTAAATTCTTTGTTGTCAAAACGCTACGTTCTGAACATTGGTTTTTAATGAAAACAGTGCGTGTAAGGGAGGGTAGTTAGATTAGTGTCAAAACGGGGAGTTGAGAGGGAGTAGATGTACTAGTGATACGGTGCATTTTTTGAGTCATTTCTATTTGCCAGTCTGTCAAAATTGGTCTGTTATTCACCCTTTATGAACCTATCAGCTTGGAGGGTGAGACAATTATGGAATTACACATGAATTTTCTACTCTACTTTCTCTAAAATCTCATCTTCTTCTCCGATTATTTCTGTTCCGGTTTTCTTCCCTCTTCATATTTCTCGTCAAATTTGAATGAAAATATATGCAGTTTACTTAAATTCCGCTTTTCATTACAACTTTTAAAATTATAACTTCTTTGTCTACAGAAGTTAAAAGGTTTATCTTTTTTTCTTGAATGCTGCAATCAAAACCAATTATAACTTCAGAAACGTTATTTAGACATATATTTTAATCGTTGAAGTTCAAATGATTTTAAAATTTTAGACATGAATAGAAAAGGGTATATTATTCGTATCATTTCACGAGAAACGAATAGCTCCATTTTGGCAATAGTGCAATCCGAGTTAATTGGTGATCAAATATTATTGGCTCCCTTTTATTCTTTGCTCAATATTTTAGCAAGGGATAATTAAAGAACAAGGATTTGATTACATCAATTTAGATATGAACATAATTTTTTTTTTAAAAAAAGAGAGTATATTATTCGTATCTTTTATGAGAAAAGAAAAACTCTATTTTGGCAATTAGTGCAATCTGATTTAATTGGTGATCAAATATTATTGACTCCCCTTTTATTCTTTGCTCAATTTGATTACATCAATTTATTCTTTATTCATTATTCTTTTGACTTTTTCTTTATTCAGAATCAGTCACCTAAGCATTGGGTTAAGAATCCGATTTTCATTGCAAAGTACTTTGTTACATCATCAGAATCACTTCAACCACAAGCAAGAATTTATAGTTGAGACATTGCAGAGTCTTTTGCCAATATATATCGTTTTTTGCTGCTTTACTTCAACATGCTGCAAGGATTTGATAAACATAAACATAAAAATAAAAGATTGGTTTCAATAAATTTAGTTGTTCTTGTTTTAGCTTCCATTAATTAGGATTACTTGCTAAAGCAATTGGATAAGAATCTAATTTCCCTTGTGCAGTACTCTTATCCTTCCATGGGAATCACCTGAACCTGTGTCCACAAGCAAGAACTGTATGGTTTAGTTTAACTTTTAACCATATAATCAATTGTACCTGAAACCAAAAATTCCAAGATATCAACTGTCTTTGGTCACAAAAAAAAGAAAAAAGAAAAAGAAAAAAAAGAAAAAAGAATCGCTCTCTCATGGATTTCTCTGCTGTTTCTTCTGCTCTCAAAGCAATCGGCGAGCTAACACAAGAAGTCACATCCTTGTGGGGCGTCGATGAACAAGTTGAGGGCCTAGCAAGTGAGCTGAGATGGATGCAAAGCTACTTGAAAGTGGCAGACGCAAGAAAAGTTGATCATGAGGTGATACGTACCAGCGTTGTTGAGATCAGAGAGTTGGCCTACGATGCTGAAGATGTGATCGAGATGTTTGCCCTCAAAGTTGCTTCCAAAAGGAAAGGTGGATTTTCAAATTGCATCAAAAGATCCGCTTGTTTCCTCAAAGAGGGATGCCTGCTGCACCAGATCAAGTCAGAGATTGAGAAAATCACAGCCAAAATCAAAGAATTGGCTCGACAATTGCAGATGTACGATGTATCAAAGTTCGAAGTTGATGGAGAAGGACCAAGTTCTTCAACTGAAAGGCGGGAGGCAAGGCGGCCTTATCCTCATGTTATGGATGATAACATTGTTGGATTGGATGATGAGGTCAAGAAATTAGTCACCGTTCTTCTCAATGAGCAAAGTGAATGTAGGGTTATCTCCATATGCGGAATGGGTGGTCTGGGCAAGACCACTCTTGCCAAGAAAATATATCATCACAGCCAAGTTGTTGGTCATTTCAAGCACTTGGTTTGGGTATATGTTTCTGAACACTGTCAAAAAAGAAAAGTTTGGGAAGATATTCTATCTGATCTTTTCATCTTAAGTGAAGAAGACAGGAAGATGAATGTTGAAAAATTAGCAAAAAAGTTATCTAGTTTCTTTGAGGAAAACAAATGTTTGGTGATACTCGATGATGTTTGGAACATCGAGGCTTGGGATAGCTTAAAACCAGCATTTTCAGCAAGAGAGACGAAAAGCAAGATCTTACTCACCTCTCGGAACAAGGAGATAGTTTCACACGCCGACAAAAATGGTTTCTTATATGAGTTGCAGTACCTAAACTACAATCAGAGCTGGGAACTATTTCAAAAGATTGCCTTCCCCCAAACAAATTCTCCAGGTAATATGTTTATTGATTTCATAATCGCAAAATTATTCTACCTTGATATATATTGCAACATTTGCTCTACATTCTTTTTTTTTTTTTTTTTTTGCAAAAAGAATTTTATATTTTAAATTGGCATAATAATTTATTTGGCTCACTAACTTTACAAAAAAATTCATTTTAGCCATCCATTTATTTTTTCACCTTTTTTAGTTCTTAAACTTACATTGTTTGTCAAATCACTCCCAAATGGATGAAAAAGTTAAATGTTTGTTAACTTTATTGACGTGACATCCACATGACAGTCTACGTAAGTCATAACTAATTATTTTTTAAAATTAAAATTATTAAAATATATATTTATAATTTTTATGAATTTTAAGAATATTTAATTTTAAAAAAAATAATTTTTATAAGTTATTTGAATTTTAAAATTTTTAAAAATTAATTAATTGCTTACATGACATCCACTTGTATGTCACTTTAATAAAGTTAATATATGTTTAGTTATTATTCTTCTCAATTTGTTTCTGAGTTTATGTCTTGTCCCCCAAAAGCTTTCCAGAGTTTGTTAATTGATTTATTATATGAATTTTGTAATTTTTTATGATAAATTTGATCATATTTGTAGTTTATTTTGATAAACTTATATAAGGTGGTGTCTAAATATTAATTTTATGAAAAATAAATTTAAATAATTGTAGTATCTAATACAAATTGATCAATTAATTTATTTTTGATCACATTACTAAATTCACATCTAAAAAAATAAGTAAACTAGAAGTTAAGATAACTTATTTTACTTTAATATAGTTATTATTTGAAAGTAACTCGAAGCATAAAATATAGAAAAAAAGTTGTGATAAAATAAGAATTATTAGTTAAAAAACTGATGTAAAAAAGAAGGCAAGTTAATTTTATTAATGTAAAATAGAGTTATTACTTGATAAAATTTTAAGCATATTAACAATCACTTAATTAATATTAGAGTTAATTATATTTATTAGTTTTTATTTTGAATAATATTTCTTTGCATTAATTACATAAAATAAAACTATATTATATGTTGAATATGCTAATAATATTTTAATTATGATTTGAAAATATTATATTATAATATTTGAATTAATAAATTTATATATTTTAATTGTATTCAATAATTCATACAAGAAATATTAATTACCGCAACTAAAATTAAAATATTTTAAAATTTTAATTAAATAGTAAACATATAAAATCACATTCAACACATATGATAATAGAAGTTTATATAATAAAAGTTGTAAACTTTTAGCATAATTATTGCATTTTCATAAAGTTGGTTAAATTTTGATTTTTTTTGTGCAAATAAAAATACTATAAAACCAGGTGTTTCAATGTCATAAATCAATTGTAGGGATTTACTAAATTAAATTAACTTTCATTCGTATGATTCATTACAGAATACATATTACGAGGAGAAATCATAACACCATAACACATTTGTAGAGCTAATTTAATTTAAAATTATTAATTAAAAAATTATGCAACTTTTAAAATAAAACAATTACTTGAATCCGTAATTTATGCTCTTAATATTTCAGTTCATCTATTTTCTAATTTCTCACTTCACTAAAAACCATTAGGCTCAAGTGGTGTTGTATTAAGAATTTAGATCTGATATACTAAGTGTATAAGTGAATCACATGCAAGAAATCCATTTTATTTATTTTTTAATAACTTTTAAAATTGTTAAATTCGTGGTAATATTGTGGTTAATTGATCGGCAACTTGCATTGCATCCTGCTTCACTAATTTTGAAATTGTTGAGTATGTTAATATTTTGGTTAATTATTAAACTGTTATCACTGATTTTTATGAAATTTTGTTTTGGTATTATACAGGCTATAAAATTGATGCGAAAATGGAGGAGTTAGGAGAGGACATGGTTAAACACTGTGCAGGGCTTCCATTAGCCATCATCATATTAGGAGGAATTTTGGCTACAAAATATCCTTCATTAACTGAATGGCTGAAGGTATCTGTAAATGTGAAATCATACTTCAAGAACGATAAAGGTCAAGTACTAAAAGATGTGTTATTATTAAGTTATGATGATTTACCTCGCTATTTAAGACCATGTTTCCTTTATTTAAGCCAATTTCCCGAGGATTATGAGATACCTGTGGATAGATTGATTCAGTTATGGATTGCCGAAGGAATTGTTTCATCAAAGCAAGAAGAAGGAGATGATGAAGGGCTAATAGCGGAAGATGTGGCTGAAGGTTATTTAATGGAGCTTGCAGAAAGATGTATAATTCAAGTACGAGAAAGAGACATTGCAACCTTAAAGATGACGAGTTTTCAGATGCATGATCTAATGAGAGATGTTTGCTTGTCAAAGGCAAAACAAGAAAAATTCTTTGATATTGCTGATCAGTCAAATGCCCGCCAGTTATCCACAACTGGGAGGGTTCGCAGAGTTTCTGTACACAAATATTTTCCCTTGCAGTGCATTAAAAGTCTACGTCTTCGATCAATTTTGTTCTTCGATAAGTTTTTAACGCCGGAGGAACAGGATAAGGTTTTGCCATTGGCAATGATAAGGTACTGGTACAACCACATTGAGGAACATTTAAATCCACTGATGTGGTTTGTGGCAGTTTTAGGTTGTAGTGTGTTAGTTACTAAATGTAGGGGCATTTGGAAGTATATGTTCAATAATTTTAATTTTCTTAGAGTTTTAGATTACGAAAGAGGAGGAGCTGCAGGATGCAAGTTACCCAATGACATTGGTAAACTCATCCATTTAAGATTCTTGAGATTAAGGGGTCTGGACTTTGTGAGTTCAAAGTTGCCATCATCTCTAGGCAACTTAAGGTGCTTGCAAACCTTGGATTTAAGAATCGAAAACGGATTCTGTTTGGAATCTGTTCATGTACCTAACTTGTTATGGAGGATGCAGCAACTAAGACATCTATATCTCCCCGAGCAATGTAGTCCTAAAACAAAGTTGAAGTTGGGTACATTGAAAAACCTCCAAACACTTGTCAACTTCAACACCAAGAATTGTTATGTAAAGGATCTTATCAACATGACAAATATTAGAGAGTTGGAAATTCGAGGGCCCTTCAATATTGAAGATTTTAACACGGAGGAGTTGGCCAAGAATCCACTTATCGTCCAAAGTAAATATCTTCATTCCTTGTCTATCATCAATTATGAAGGAAGACTAGATCCAAGACATTTGACTCACCTCCTTTCAAGTTGTGATAGCATTTCTAAGTTGAGCTTAGATGCGGAGATAAGAAGGTTACCAGAGTACCACTACTCATCTTCAAATCTCGCTTACATAAAATTAAGAAGGTGCAAGCTCGAGGAAGATCCAATGCCAGCACTTGAGAAAGTGCCTTGCTTAAGGATCCTTGAATTACATAAAGAGGCTTTCATAGGAAAGGAAATGTTTTGCTCCGGACAAGCTTTTGCTAAACTTGAGTCTCTAAGCCTTAAGGAGCTTTACTATCAGGAGTGGAAGGTGAGTGAAGGAGCTATGCCTTCTCTTCGGCAATTGGAGATAGAGAACTGCAGACAACTAAAAAAGCTTCCAGATGGACTGAGGTTCATTGCAACGCTTCAAGAACTGAAGATTGAATCAATGCCAAAGACATTCAAAGATAAAGTGGTGGAAGGGGGAGAAGATTTCTGGAAAGTCCAACATGTTCCTTCTATTATATTCCAAAGTTGCGTGTGATAGTAATTATGATTAATGCCAGGTAATTCATAACCTTTGTTTTAGGAAACACTTAACCCATTTGTTTATATATAAAAATTCACAACTACTTTGCATGTTTAGATTCTTTCTCAAGTATCAGATAATACTTTAGATAAGACCCTAGTTTCGGTTCTTATCCTCTGCTTCTGACAAAGGCTCATATTCCCACAAGATTTGTCATTTGAATTAAAAGTGCTAAAAAATGTTTTCAATAGGGTGTTAAGCACTTCGTGATGGTCAGAACAAGCAATTTGGAAGACTGAAATTAACTGAAATTGTCTTTTATTTCAAGATTCTTGAACTGTTTCATATCATATTGACATTTTTTAATATTTCCTCTTTAGGTATTGATAAACTGTAAAAGTAACATATTTTAATCTCATTTTTAATGCGTTTTTTGGATGATTAATTGCGTAAATTAGTGAATTTGATGCTTCTAATCCTTTAAATTCATATTTCTATACTTAGGAGAGCACTTGAGAGTGAAATGAGCAAAAAACGAGCCAAAATCGGATAAATAGAGATGTTTCCACGATCCACACCGCTTAGCCACATACCCATGTGCCAGCCCGTGTCGATAATACACCCTTTCTAAATACGTGGAAAAACCCAATTTTTAGGCTTTCTTAACATTCCAAAGTCTATAAATAACAATTTCAAGTGGACTTAAAAAGGGTATTCAGAGAATGTTGAAGAAAAGACTCGAAGAACGCCATCGGAATCAGCTAGAAAGTGGATCTCCTTCAAGATTGAAGATCTCTATTTAATATCTTTAGAAGTTTTATTGAGTTTATTTATGTCTTGTTGTTATCCTAATTTTGAGATATTTCTATTCAGGATTATGAACTAAATTTCCTAGATACCTAGGGGAGATGAAACCTATGATGAATCTTATTATTTGATTTCTGATTTAATGATAAATACTTGATTCTTGTTCTTAATTATTTATGCTTATTTTGTGTTTTAATATTTTCAAGATATTAATTCATGTTTAATGTGCTTATTTCAGTGGAGCAACAGTCCCTGTTTAAGAATAGATCTAGCATAACTGAGTGGAATTGCATGCAATCCTAGAAATAAGACGTCATAAATCTACCAGATTAGAGTCAATTTAATACTGGAATCCATAGATCGAGTTAATGCGACAATAGGGGTTTTAATTAGAAAGAGATTTTAATTAATCAACCTAGAGTCAGTTATTCTTACTCTCGAAAGAGATATTAACATAATTTAGGAATTTTTACGGATTAAGACACAAGTGAATAAATCGGTTAAATTCAGATTCATAATAATAAGTGAAATCTTGGTGGATTCTTTCCTGAGTATTTTCTATCTCATTGGTATCTTCGATAATTTTTCCTATTTTATTCTTTGCTGCTTTCTTAGTTAAATTATATGTTTCATAATAAAAATTGTAATTACTAGTACTTTTAATACTCGTGGATACGATATTCCCTATTTACTGTAACTATACTATTGTTCGATAGATGCACTTATCTTAATCGTATTTATAGTTAGTTTAGTAACTATATTGCTATTTTTCTTTTTAATTCTGTTGCTGCTCTTCATGGGACCAAATATATTTTAAAAAGTTGTAACAGTGCTGTGTGGAATTGTGTACGTATGTGAAATTTTTTGTATTGTAAAATTAGAGATTTGAAGTTGTCTTGTATTTTTTAGTCGCTAGAGATTGGGTTTTTTTTGGTTATAATTTTCAAATTTGTAAGGTGCAAAATTATGAAAAGCTTTTTAGGTAACTTCTACTATACTGTACATCCCTTGCTTAAAAATATTAATTTTTTAATATGATAATAATATCAAAGTGTGATGCAATAATTCAATTTTTAAGAAAATGAATTTAAAAGTAATAATAATTAAAGAAAAACATGGTAAGTATGCAATTGAATTAGTGTCATGAATCAACTAGACATCAAATCAATTAATGAGTTTACAAAAATAACCTTACATATTTTAAATAAGTTACGGGTAATGCGTATTCGGTAAATGTACTTTCATAAAATATCTAATGTGATACCTACACTTTGAAAATATTTAATGTGGTACTTAAATTATTAATTTGAACCTAATGTTAACCTCTCTAGTGAATTACTAAACTAGTAAATGAATATTTGACACGTAAAGTTATTTTAAATTCATGAGGATAATATTATGTTATGTGAAAAGTTAAATAAATAAAAGAATAAATTAAAGTAAAGTAAATAACTAACGTTATGTGAAAAGCTAAATAAATAAAGAATAAATTATAACTAACGTGAAAAGCTAAATAAATAAAAGAATAAATTAAATTAAATGCAAATAACTAAGGATATGGTTTATAAAAATAAATAAATACTAAACTTACATAAGCAGCAACATCATCTTTTCCAAAGAGTTTTTCATTTGAAATAATATTTTTAATTGATTTTTAAATAATATTTTTGATAGGCATAATGATTTAGCCCTCTAACTTTATAAAAAAAGTCATTTTAGCCCTCCATTTAATTTTTTTTTACCTTTCTTAACCCTGAAACTTGTGTTGTTTGTTAAATCATCCAAAATGGATATGAAATGTTAACGTTTGTTAACTTCGTTGATGTGGCATACACATGGATTGCCATGTGAATTTTACGTAAGCAAATAATTAATTTTTAAAAATTTTAAAAATTAAAAATTATTAAAATTAATAAAAATACAAAAATATTTTTTAAAAAATAATTAATTACTAATGTAACATACATGTGGTAATCCATGTGTATTCCATGTCAACAAAGTTAACGAACGGTTAACTTTTTCATCCACTTTGGAGTAATTTGACAAACAATACAAGCTTAAGGGCTAAAATAACCTTTTTTGTAAAGTTAGAGGGTTAAAAAAGTCATTATACATTTTTATTATCCACATAAGTACTGGTTCGTTCCTAGAAGTTTAATACTTCTTTTTTATTAACCATGTGTTTTGTTATTTATTTTTAAATAAAATATTCTAAGTTTTTTTAAAAGTTTTCTAAAAAAAAAGAATTAAAAAAATTTAACAGCTTGGAAAAATTTAGAAGAAAGACACTAGAATATAAATAAAACAATTAGGTTTTAAATACTTATTTTTAAAAATTTTTATTTGCATGTATTTTTTCTTAAAATTTTCTATTATTTTTTATTTTTTAATTATTTTTAATTGTTTTGCTAACATGACACATAAGATAAAATAACAACACATCAACAATTATGCACATGTAGAGTGGCATGTCAACACATGCCGTTTACTATTAGTCAACTAACAGACACATTATCAATTCCGTAGAAAATGATCAATTTGATAATAATAAAAAAAAAAACAAAACTACGAGTATTAAAGTGCTAAAAAAAATTAGGGCAAATGACTAACTAGGAAAATATTAGGGACTATTTTTAGCATTATACCTTTTAAGTTCATCGAGGAAAAATTTTACTGTAATTTTAAATTTTTATCAAAGTTATGCAATCATATTTGGTTCTTGATGGTACTATTTTTTTAGTTTTGGATGTGTAATTTGATTGGTTCTTTTCCTTCTTCTGCGATTTGATTTTGTTTTTCAGAGTATTTGATCGATAAAAGTATCACATGTATTATATTTCGAATTACATTTTAGTTTTTCTATTGAAAAAATAGATGAGTTAACCCCTATATGATAGATGAGTTAAAAAAAATAGCCCTTCCATTAAAATTTAGTTTTATATATAAGACATAATAATAGCCCCCAACCTTTATACATTTATTCAATTTGACCCCTACTCTTTTATTGGAAGTAAATTAAAAAACTTTGAAACTAATAAGACTAAAAGTTAAAAAGGCATTATAGTAACAAATTAAAAAAAAATCACTTAAGCCATTTTAAAATTTAAAAATTATTAAAAAATTCATAAAAATTATAAATAAAATGTTATAAAAGTTTTAAAATTATAAAATATTTATTAAAAATAAGAATATCAATCCATTAAATCTAATAGATATAAGATTTTTAAGAAAGGACCCCTACTCTTTTATTGAGCCAGTATTGTTATTTATTAAAAAATTATAAAATTGTATATTTTTTACTAATTTTTTAAATTTTAAAAGGCTTAATTGATTTTTAAAATTTTTTACTAAGGCTGAGCTAAATTTTTTTATTATACCTTATATATACCCTTCAAATTTTAGTGAAAGATGTCACCTAGGGAATCTAATACCTTATATAGTTGAGAAAATTTTGTGATACTTTTAAGATAAAACAAAAAGCAGTAATAATTTATTGATTTTCAGTCGTAGCGGATTTTAATGAAGGGGATCTCATTAATAGAAACGTGTTTTTTCCCCTAAGACCTAACAGTTTACCTAGTTCCCAAGCTTCTATAGCCTCTTCAAAGTTACGTTCTTACCATTCTTGAAATCAGAAACCGAAAGTGATTCAATGACAAATTTCTTTTACGATGTAGTACAAGCCAATAATCTAGAATGTCCCTTTCTTGCTCTGCCTCGTCTCTTTTCCATTCCCTCATCTTTTTTTTTTTTTTTTTTTCTCCTTTAGCTCACAATTTCGTCGTCATCGAAATCATAGATGCTTCTTACTTTCCTGTTATTGCGCATGATTCGCTCCAAATTTTCAGAATCGCTTTTGATACATATTCCCAGTGAAACAATGCAGTTCGTCCCATCCTTGTAAGTTCTCACATCTTCAACCATCACGTAATATCTCTCATTGGCCTCATTAGTATCATAGCCATATCCTTATCTAGCCCAAAATCAAATTGTTACGTAATTAATTGTGGGAGGATCGGCTTTTTCTGAAACAAAATTTGAAGTGTCATTAGTTAAACAATCAATTTAGAACCCCAAGAAACGATGCTATCGTCTCCTGAAGAAGTCTTCGAAGTGGTTGCCCTAAAGGTCTAGTTCACAGAACCCAAGTGGTGCTAGATATCCCAACAAGTGACCTATACTCACATCACTCCTCTATCTCTGCCTTCCTCTAATTTTCTTGACCATGACATTTTGATGTATTGTTTGGATGTGTTTTGCCTTATGCTTATCTATTTTGTTGTCTTCGTGTGATGTTAATTTTTTTATTTTATTTTGCTTCATTCAATTTGTTCTATTGTAAAAAACAAACAGAACAATGTCCAAATTTTAACATTACAACATTTCAAAAGAAACACATTCAATCACTAACAGACCTACATTTACATCAAAGCAATAGCTCACCACCAAGCTTCAAACATTTCCTCTTGATTTATACATGCAATCACCAAGAAAGATGCCATTTCGTTTCCATTCATTTCTGCCATCAAAAAACAACATTTCCTACCTTCTTAATGTCTCTTTTAATAACTGCGAAAGTTGCTTGAAGAGACCATGGTCTCATCGACTTATTTGCACACCAATAAAACACCACTATTGAACCAAGTTCTATAAATAAAAAATCATTTAGCTTCCATTTCATAGCTAAAAATACTTCCAATGCTACCATCACCGCACCAATCTTTTCCAAATCAGTATCATTTGTTGCTAAGGAACCTGAAAATAAAGCTATTGTGATTCCCTCCTTATCTCTCAAGACACCTCCACAACTTACTCTATCCTCGTTTGCAATTCCACAAACATTAAACTTTAAACAACCATGCAGGGGAGGGCACCATAACGATGCAGCTGACTTGGATTTAATTGAATCAATCTTACACCAGTAAGCACTAAATTTTATCCGACTCGATTTCGTATTTTATTTTCAAAATTAGAAAAAAAACAAAAAATACAAAAAATTTAAATTATATTTTGACCCCTTAACTTTCATAAAATTACATATTGACCTTTAACTTTGTAAAATTACATTTCAACCCCTTAAATTTTTGGAAATTAAACTTTGGACCCATAAGTTTTACTATGTTTGCAATTCAATCCTTTTGTCAGAAAATACCCAACAATCTTGAGAATTTCGCGCACCTACCCCCCGATTTTTCGGCCACTGGCCTAGAGGATGGCCTCCCTCCCCCCTAGCCACCTAATACCTACAAAATAAATACACCATAAAAGGGGATTTTTTTTTTCAAAAAAAAGGAGGCCCCTCACAACCCACGAAAAAGAAAAAGGGGGAAAGTTTCGACAAAAAAAAAAAGAAGAAAAGAAGAGGAAAGGAAGAAAGAAGAGAAGAGGGAGAGAGGGTTCAATGGTGGTGACGGCAGCAACGGTGGCGGCGGGTTAGATCTTGGAGAAGAAGAAGAAAGAAAAAGAAGGAAGAAGAAGAAAGAAGAAGAAAAAGGATGTGAAAAATATATAAATGTCGGTAATGACAATATATATCACAAAGAGAAGAGAAATAATAAAGAACACACATATTTTACGTGGAAACCCTTTCGGGAAAAAACCACGGGCAGAGGAGAAGAAAAAATTCACTATGTCGAATTCAAACCGCAATTACAAGAGGAATAGACTATGTCTACTTATAGGCTTGTAAAACCCAATTCTAATCAAAGTAAAAAATATATTATGCTAATAAATGCTAAATATATTATACTCATAAATACTAAATCTTCTAGAAAGAAGATATATATTGTTTAACTTGACTTGCAAGCAATATATTAGAATTTGGGTCACACGACTCTAACAATCTCCACCTTGACACAAATTCTCAACAAACAAGTTCTTCATCGCGATCTCTCAACGAACAAGTTCTCCACCTCTTCCATAAAACCCCTTAAGGGTTTAACTTCAACAATGAACACCAACCAAGTCTAACCAATGCTCAAACTTGGTTATAGGAAGTGACTTAGTCATCATATCTGCAGGATTTTTATAAGTACTAATTTTGCTCACAACAATATCACCATGAGCAATAATATCACGAACCAAACTATGCTTCACAACTGGGGAGAGCACATATATGAAGTCCATTCCTGGAATTTGACTGTAACCCTTTGCAACAAGCCTTGCTTTATATCTGGGTTCTTCAACTCCTGGAGTCCCTTCTTTCTTTTTAAACACCCATTTACAGCGAACAGCCTTTTTACCTTTAGGAAGTTTCACAAGATCCATGTTCTGTTTTTGTGGAGTGATTTCATCTCCTTTTGCATAGCAAACATCCAATTTTCTGAGTCTTCATAGCTAACCGCCTCAAAATAATTAGACGACTCTTAGTTTGCATCTATATCTTTAGCCACATTTAAAGCATAAGCAACTAGGTCAGCCTCAGCATACTTCTTTGGAGGCTTAATTTCCCTTCTAGTTTTGTTTTTGGCGATAGAGTATTGTGGTGAAGAAGCAACTCTATTCTCAATTTTTATACTGGCTTAAGGAGTCAACTCTGTATTAATCTGATGCTCCACCTACTTTTGATTTTCTTTATTGGAAGAGTCTTTAAGAGATAAGTTAGGTAGCATAGCAGTTTCATCAAAAAACAATATCTCTACTAATCACAACCTTTCTATTTTCAGGACACCATAACTTATACCCTTTTACATCAGCTTTATAACCAAGAAAAACGCATTTAATGGATCTCAGTTCCAATTTTCCATTATCAACATGAGCATACGCAGGACACCCAAAGATCTTTAAATCAGAATAATTAGCAGGATTACCAGACCATACATCTTGTGGAGTCTTTTTCTCAATGGCAACGGATGGAGATCGGTTGATCAAAAAACATGCAGTCGAGGCTGCTTTAGCCCAAAACGACTTTGGTAAGTTGGCATTTGACAACATACATCGAACCTTCTCCATGATTGTTCCTTTCATTTGTTCTCCAACGTCGTTTTGCTGTGGAGTATGACGAACTGCCAAGTGTCTCACGATCCCTTCTGACTTGCACATTTTATTAAACTCATCAGAACAAAACTCTAAGCCATTATCTGTGCGGAGGTATTTTATTTGTTTTCCTGTCTGTTTTTCAATCATAGTTTTCCAAGACTTAAATGCGGAAAACACATCACTTTTCTGCTTTAGAAAGAATGCCCAAACTTTTCTGGAAAAATCATCAATAAAAGTTAGCATATAATTAGCTCCACCTCTTGAAGGCACTCTTGATAGCCCCCACATATCAGAATGAATATACTCCAACGTTCCCTTCGTGTTATAGATTCCTCTGGTGAATCGAACTCTCTTTTGCTTCCCAAAAACGCAGTGCTCACAGAACTTCAGTTTGCAAATTCTTTGCCCATCAAGAAGTCCTCATTTTCTCAATTCTGCCATGCCATTCTCACTCATATGCCTTAGGCGCATATGCCAAAGTTTAGTAATATCATCATCTGACAAGGAAGAGGAAGCGAAAAAGTGCATCACCAATATGAAGAGAACCCCGCAAAACATACAACTTGGCGCTTTTTCTCGCGCTCTTTCATCACAACGAGGAACCTTTGGAAATCTTCAAAATCTCACTTTCAGCTGTGTATTTGTACCCTTTTGAATCAAGAGTACTTAATGAAATTAAATTTCTCTTCAATTCTGGAACATGCCGTACGTCACTAAGTCTTCTGAGAACTCCATCAAACATCTTAACTTTAATTGTTCCAACACCTGTGATTTTACACGAAGCATTATTTCCCATCAAAACAACACCTTCAGACACTGTTTCGTAATTTGTAAACCAATCCCGATTGGGACACATGTAGAAGGTGCAACCTGAATCAAGTATCCACTCCTCGCTCACTTTAGAATTGTTGACAAAAGCGAATAGAAGTTCACCATTGCTGTAGTCCTCTACAACATCAACTTCACCAGAATTTTCTGGTTGTTTTCCTTTTTGATTCGTAGCCTCCCTTTTAATCTTGTTCTGTAGCTTATAGCACTCAGATTTAATGTGCCCTTTCTTCTTGCAGAAGTTACAAGTTTTACTTCTGTTTGAAGACTTCGATCTACCCTTAGATTTACCGCGAGGATTCCGTTCATGTGTCCTTCCACGATCATCATCAGCATTCCGATCTTGTCTCCCACGAACAATAAGACCCTCTCCCTGAGAGTCGGGTTTAACCACATAATGCTTCATCTTATCATACGAGGTCAAAGAATCATAAACCTCATCAACTGTGAGAGACTCGCGGCTATATAAAATCGTGTCTCTAAAAGTTAAATAAGATAGGGGCAACGAACAAAGTAGAATCAACCCTAGATCTTCCTTATCATACTGAAACTCCATGGCCTCCAAGTTTGAAAGAATTTCTTTAAACGCTGTTAAGTGTTCGTGCACAGACGCACCTTCCTCCAAACGATGAGCATAAAGTCGTTGCTTCATATGCAACTTGCTGGTTAGGGTTTTCGACATACATATTTGTTCTAGCCTCTTCCATAATACAGTGGCGGTCTTCTCCTTCATCACATCCTGCAAAATTTCGTTAGACAAATGCAGATGTAATTGTGTTAACGCCTTTCGATCCTTGTGTTTCTTCTCTTCCTCCGTCAATGTCGAAGGCATCTTATCTACCTCTAGTAGGGCTTCCTCTAAATCCATCTGTGCTAGAATTTCCTGCATCTTTATCAGCCACAATGCGAATCTGGTATTGCGATCCAACAGCGGAATTTCATACTTGAAAGACGTCATTACCGTGATCAAGATGAAAAATTCGGAAGCTCTGGTACCAATTTGTGAAAAATATATAAATGTCGGTAATGACAATATATATCGCAAAGAGAAGAGAAATAATAAAGAACACACAGATTTTACTGGAAACCCTTTCGGGAAAAAACCACGGGCAGAGGAGAAGAAAAAATTCACTATGTCGAATTCGAACTGCAATTACAAGAGGAATAGACTATGTTTATTTATAGGCTTGTAAAACCCAATTCTAATCAAAGTAAAAATATATTATGCTAATAAATACTAAATATATTATACTCATAAATACTAAATCTTCTAGAAAGAAGATATATATTGTTTAACTTGACTTGCAAGCAATATCTTAGAATTTGGGTCACATAACTCTAACAAAGGAAGAAGAAAAAAAAGAAAGAAGAAAAAGAAAATAAAAAGAAAATAAAAAATTTAAACAGTTGGGCCAACCTGACCGCATGGCGACCGACTCACGACAAGAGTTCCCTAGCGTGAACCAGCGCCAAAGAAGAGGCCCAACAAAAAAACAAAAAAAAGAGGAAAAAATAAACAGGCCCAAAACACCAGCCTAACAGCCAGCCCAACAGGCCAATCAGAAACAGGCCTAGCAGCGCCTAGCAGGCCAGCTTGCACAGCAGGCCCAGACCCAACCAAGCGGGCTAGCGCCCAGGCCCAGAGGCAGCAAGCCAAAAAGGAAAAAAAAGAAGGAAAAAATGAAAAAAAGAAAAAAAAGACCCCGGGTCGTGTATCCCGTTCTTCAAGCCCGTAATTTTGGGCTTTTCGGCAATTACTTTTTTTGCCCACTTTTTTATTTTGTTTGTGTATTTTTATGACATTTTGTTTTTAATATTATTGGTACTTTTAAGCATTTTTATTTTGTATTTATATATTTTTAATTCAAATAATTTTAATAAATAGGGCAACGAATCGATTTGGTACTAAGTCATTGATTTCATCGCTATGTTGGGTGAATATCATCGGTTCGTGTTAAATACGACACGCCCTCTTTAAAAAAAAAATTCAAAAACAAAAATTCAAAAATTCTTGGATTTTAAAATAAAATGTTTATTTTTATGGTTATTTTTAAATTATCAAAATTTCATTTTTAAAATGTGTATAATACAATAATATGTACTTTATCAAAATTCTTGTGTTTCAAAAATTCTCGTGTTTTAAAATGAAATATTTATTTTTTTATAAATTATCAAATTATATTTAAATGAATATATAATAATATATAATTTATTAAAATTCTCATGTTTCAATCGGATCACGATTAAATATTAAATTGAACTCGTATTTTTGAAAATTAAGACAATGCACGCTTAACGAGATACCAATTTTGGGCTTCGCGAGCGTGCTAACATCTTCCTCGTGCGTAACCGACTCCCGAACCCCATTTTTCTCTGAAATTTTGACGTAAACCTAAACTTGGCCCTTTTTTTTAAAGAAAATTAAAAAATAATTTTTCTTTTAAAAAAAAAGATTTATTTGGTGTCCAATCACACCTAGGAAAAAGGATCGTTGGCGACTCCCTTTTTTAAATAAAATCGAAACTCTATTTTCAAATTTGCAATAATCGCCTCAACTAGCGCTCGTGCTAAATTTTAGGTCGCTACGGCACCTATTCGGACGTATCCACCAAAAGTTCTACTGCAACATTAGTTCATCATAAATAGATCTAATCCACAACAGTGCCCTCATCTTTGATTTAAAAACCAAATTTTCCATAATCATTATCCTTCTTTCAAAGATCATACAATTTCTTGCTAACTATACTGTCCAACAGGCTACTGAAATTGATATCAACCAAAAACTTTTCCTAATTTCAGCCATTTTCATGTTATTACACAATGAGTAGAATTCCTCAAAACCATCTATCTGTTTCCAACTAACCTCCCACCAATTGAATATTTTAACCCAAAAACCTTTAATAAATTTGCATTTGAAGAACAAATGGTTTGCACTCTCCGGAACTCTTTCGCACCATGGACAGCTGATCGAGATGTTTTGAAGATTCACCCCTCTTTTGAGCAGAAATTCCTTTGTAGGAATTTTGTCAATAGCAAGCATCCATAGAAAACTTCGCACTCTTGGTGGAAAAGCAAAATTTTGTATCCTCCCCTCCATCTATTATCAATAATTCAGAGCATTTTCTTACCGAAATATCATGTGCCCAACAAAACTTATCCTCCATCATCCGAAACTAACACCGTGCTACTCACCCTCTCCACCAATTTGCTAAGCATCACCTCCTCTCTTCCCAATAACGATCTTGTAAAGAGGTCGTTCCATTCTTCTCTACTAAACCCATAATTTCTCATAAAATCAGCTATCGTTCCTTCCTTTTGTCTTGTAAGGCGAAATAGCCTTGGAAATTCCTATTTTAATGGAAGATTACGACACCATATGTCCATCCAAAACATCGCCATCCTACCATTCCCAATCCTCCAGCAAAAAGAATCCATCCCCACCCAAATCCATTCCCAATCCTGTGATGTTAATACTTGGATTCTAAGATTTTAAGAACAGCGCATTAAATTGTGACTAGGAATTTGAGTAAGGAATACATACAACAAACGGCACAGCCAAAAAATGAAAGACTAGCCCCAACATAAAACTCTGATTGCTTCAATGGTCAATCCATCTAGCAATAGCCAAGCACACAATAATTAAGTTTTTAATTTAGCTTTGATTCTAGAAAATAATATATATATATATATATAAATTTTAAAAATATTAAGATGATATATAAAAACTCTAAAATTTTATAAAATTATATTCTACGACTGTCAAGACTGCCAAAAATAAATTCCTACTCAAAAGTAATTTTGCAAATAGCAGTGAGTAAGGTCGAATCCACGTATACCAGTGATTCTATTTCGTCAATAAAAATAAACAAATTAAAGATGATGAGGATTTTTATGAAACTAGAATTAAAACTATAACTAAAGAAAAATAAAATTCAAACTTAATAGAAAAACAATAATCAAAAGTTGAGAGAAAATCAAAAGGTGAAACTTTCACTAAAGGTAAAACCACAGCTCGATTCATGAGTTTGATCATTAAGAAAATATTATTTTTAGTGTGCTTTAATAAATTGATTATAATTCTCGATGATCATTTAACAGTCAATCTCTTCTTATCTTCTCGATAAATAAGGCAAACTCTATTAATTAATTCCCTTATTGATAAACAATCATATAATGACCACTTTGAATTTAATCTATCAATAGCATTACGAATGAAAGAGACCTAATTCTAACCAACAAATTTAAATATACAACCAAAGTTTATTTAAGTTGGACCGTATGCCCGCAGAACATAGAATGCATATCTTTGTCATATCCACCTACGTTGCTTATCACTTGTATACGAAATCCGTCTCTTTGATGACCCTTACTTCAAGCACCAACCCAAGACTCTGCTCTTACTACCACCGAAAGGGGGTCAACCGAAGCCAGGTTGAAGTAGAAGATCTTTCTTTTACGGCCGGGTTCTAATTTGACACTTCTAACTTACAAGAAAAATATTCTAATTAATTGAATATGGGTTATATATTCAACAAATCTAAATATTTGCAATTAAATCAGAAGATATGGGAATACTAAAGAACAAAGAAAGATGAAAAACATTTAGATGTGACAAAATCTTCGAGTCAAACTTCGAATTTCCTTCAACTAGAAAAAAATTTAACAATTCATGGAGAAAATAGAACACAAAAACAAAAATAATGCTAAGGGGTGGCTATGTCTAGGTATATCCCTATATAACTTAATAATATCTATTTATAGAGAAAAAATCACATAATGAAAAAAAAAATACAAAAGTGTCATTAATTAAAGAAAATTTCTAGGTTTCTTGGTAATTTTCGCGTCAAATTTTCAAGTCAATTTCGAACACATTCTCAATATTTTTTGAGCTCGAGTTGTGAAATAACTTTTTTTTATAGATATTATGATTCCTTTCGAATCAGTTTATTATGAGACAAAATAAAATTTTGTAGCTCAAGTTATGACAGAAAAAAAAAATACTAAAACTTGTTAAAAAAAAAACTAAACTCTTTTTTCTTCAATTGTTCCCTGTAATAAGTAAAATATAATTCTTAATAATATAATTAATTATTTAAATAGAATAATTTAATAAAATAAATATAAATAATAATTAGAAAATTACATACTTATCAAATTTCCCTACGCTTCAACTATGCTCGTCCTCAAGCTTGAAACTAATGAAAATGCATATACTTATACAACCTGAAGAAATACTTACTCAAATCAACAATTAAAAATATCGTTATATTTGAATGAAACAAGAAAATCTGCTTTTATAAATACAATCGAAATCGAAATTTTATATGATAATAAAAAAGTATAAGAGTAAACAATAATTTATACAATAACCCAAGTGACACTTAAAATAGCATTTTGATCAAGCATAGAGTTTCTACAATGTAAAATATGCTGCCAAAACACAAATCCAACCAAAGAAAAAGACATGAATATGTTAACTGCAATCAAAATACTAATGATATTAAACAAGCAAATTATAGTATGAAAAAAGTGACTAAACACCAAAATTAAATTATATCACTTTTTTAAAATTAAACTATTTGCTCATTCAAAATATGTTATAAGTTTCTGACCTTTTATGCATATGAAATTTAATTTAATTTTCTACATTTCAAAATATAAATCTAATTCACTGTACGACACTTTCAATTTCTTTTTAAAGAAAAATTCACTTAGGAGTCGTGTAACAGAAAAAATTGACATTATAATTAACTTGAATTTAATAGAAGAATTTTAACTATATTAATAATTGGATTTCTATTTTTAAATCCTAAAAATAGAGAGGTTAGATTTCTTAAAATAAAAATAAAAAAAAAATTAATTTCCAAATGTTCAAAGAGTAATGGACTTGGAACACATTTTAACCTATTTATTCACGTGGCTAATTTAAAAGTGCTTCCAATGCATGTAATATAAGCCACATGAGCAAACTTTTTTGTTTTAAAAATGTTATCGATTATACTTTAATTATTAAATCAAAATAATAGAATGAGTAAATTCTAGAGATTAAAAAGAAAAGGACTGAATGAAACGTACAAGGATCGGAAGCAAATTAGACCAATTACCCAAATTCGTTTTTATCTGATCTAAGATAGCCTTCTCCAGATTCGGCTGGCCACTTGGCTTGTAAGACCCCTTGTCAGTTACCGCTCTCCTTAGATCCCTCTCTCTTTGTTATTCTTCCTTTTTTCTTAATTTTAGTTTGAATTTTCGTCAGCTTCGTTCGTCTCTGGGATTCTACATATTTTCTTCATTATCGATTTGAATATCCATACTCAATTCTCATTCTGAGTTTCTTTCGTTAGGTCATTCTTATTATCCGAGTGAGAAAAATAGATTAGAGGCCGCAGTCAATTCTCTGTTTCGATTCTATATCTGTAGGGAAGTGTGAGATGGAGGGGTCACCTCCACCATGAATGCAGAGAGACGATGGATATAGAAGAATATACAAAAATTCAAGCCTTCTTTGGTCATGTCTTTTTTATCCTGCGTTGCTTACCACTATACTGGCTGGTTCCTTCTTCTTCTCTTTTTATTCTCAATATTCAATTCCATGCCATCTGTTTCCTCGAATTTAGGTTTTTCATTTAGGATTGTATTTTATTTAATAGGAATTTATCATATTAAAAGTACGGTAACGGAAAGAAAGAGAAAGCTTATCTTTCCCATTTTCTTCTTCAACATTTGGCTATAGGCAAAACAAAAGAAAAGTTAATTTTCCTTGCAAATCACCATAACCGTGAGCTTGCCAAAGGTTCGAAGTAAGTTTTCTTTCTTAATTTTTATTAAATCATGCTTTAAGGATGTTGAATTTAATTAGCCCATGTATTAGATTTGAGAATTGTTATGATATTGATTGAATCACCATGGTTAG
Source organism: Gossypium bickii (assembly GCA_025503065.1). Taxonomy (NCBI): domain Eukaryota; kingdom Viridiplantae; phylum Streptophyta; class Magnoliopsida; order Malvales; family Malvaceae; genus Gossypium; species Gossypium bickii. The sequence goes on from CP106711.1 coordinate 127,252,543, forward strand.
AAGTTTTGAGGAAATCTTGAATGTTATAATTTTAAAGTCATATACGAGTAAGGCTAATTAATTCGTGATAGTAGTGTGTTAGGACTGTATTGGGTAGAAATAAATCAAGTTTAAATTGTTTGATAAAATATATATTATTGAGGACCTAGTTGTAAAAGATAAAAATTTTGAGGTTTGATAATGAATAATGGTTATGAGTGGTCCCTGTGTTTTATTTATAATCAGTTTCAAATTCGATCAGGTAAATTGTGTGATATGAGCTTTTTGAATATTAGGAGTTTGAGGGATCAAAGTGTAATAAATTTATTCATGTTTAGATTGTCGTAATCTATGTTCGAATTTTGTGATTAACAAGTTATTCGTATTCGAATTTAATTTCATAGCTAAAGAGGGTATAGGACCATCCCTCAACAAAGGGAAATTCACAACGGTCGACGAATAATCATTTCTGGTTTGTGTTTCCATAATTCACTTTTAATAATTGATTTATAGTACTGTAAGTCATTATAAATAACGTGAGGTAATTGTATCTCTCTCTAAAACTATGAAAAAATAAATTTGATATCGCGATTATCAAATTCGGGTTATGTGTGATTGACTTGTGATTTGTATATGCATGTACATATACGTTTGATATAAATTAATGTGTATATATACACATTAGTTTTATTGAAAAGATTGGGAAACACACGGAAAGTGTCCATTAAGACAAAGCACACAAGGGCCAGCTTATATAGTTACAGAACAACACAACATACAATAGAACACCCAGGTACCACACTTATAAAACATCTACAGAAAAAGGCCCACCTACCACCAAGCAATGAGGTTTTCTGTACTCTACCCATAGCTTCTTTTTCAAAAAGAAAAAATCGCTGAAGAATTCACCTCTCTACCTTTTTGTAAATCTTTGTTGAACTCGCTCGACAATCCTAATCAACCACCATGGTTTTCCAGTCGTGAATACGATGTATCCCATACTTAATCCTAACACCAATCCACATCCATACCCTATCAATATAGAAAATTTCCAATTCAATTCATCATCATCTCTATCAAATTTGACCAAAGTTCCCCTATCATTATCACATCTTTTTGATAACGGCAAGCCGCATAAACCCAAGTTTTCTTTGTAAGAATCATTAGTAAAACTATCAAATTGTTTGCCTTGAGGAATGGGTCCCTGGAGATTATTTTGAGAAAGGTTTAGCACCTCTAAGAATCCAAGATTTGTCAACTCTGTTGGAATTCTTCCTTGGAACTTGTTTGATGAGAGATCTAATGATTCAAGTTCAGACAGATCACCTAATGATGATGGAATAGGACCTGTTAAGCAGTTATGAGAGAGGTTTAGGACAATAAGTGAATGAAGCTCACCAAGTGTTTTGGGCAATTCTCCGAAGAATTGGTTGTCTGAAAAGTCAATTACCATCCACATGGTTGACAATGATTGAAACTCTAGTTCCAACCCTTTTACTGTAAAAGATAAACCATAAGCATAATTGAAAGCAATATAATCTGATACATCTTCCATGTACTCTGGTTCAAGTTTATTTTCATGCCCCTTTCTAATGGAATGTAGATTTTTAAAAAAATTGGTAGGTAGGTAGCCACTGAAGTTATTGCGAGAAAGATCAATGACGCGCAAACGAGTGAAGGAAACTGTAACATCAGAGTTATCCATTTGGCCAAAGAATTTATTCGATCTCAAGACAAGAACTTGTAGATGATCTAGATTTCCTAACCAGTTTGGGAAAGTGTCATTCAAATTGTTGTTCCCAACATCGAGAAGGTTCAAATTTTTGCAATTACCTAAAGATCGTGGCAGTGACCCTCCTATTTGGTTGTTGGTGATGCGAAAACTTTGTAACGTGCAATCTCTACCAAAACTTTCTGGTATTCTACCATGAAAATTATTATCCCCTAGATCAAAGTGCGAAAGAGAAGAACTCAAGTTTCCAATGCACTCGGGAATTTTTCCGTTAAAACTGTTGTTCCATAAAGTGAGAACTTTAAGGGAACTTGAATTGCATATTGAAGAAGGGATGTCTCCAACCAATTTATTTCTTGAAGCAAAGTACCAAAGCAATGAAGGTGGTGGAGTTGGAATTCGTCCTGAAACAAAATTTAGACTATATTAGAATTAGGAATTTGAAGATTCTTTGAAACAGAAAAAAAAGTAAATAAACTACATAAACAGAAAAAAAGAAGTAAATAAACTACATCTCTAGTGTAACATATGGATGAATCTAGTTAGTTGACATAGTGTTTATAAGTTTGTTAAGAAATTCCTACTTGAAAATTAATACTTGAAACTATAGTTGTCCTATTGCTAATGTTTAACTCATATTCAAATAGCTCATTGCACTGCTTGGTTATTCCATGTTCGAATAGATGTCCAGACAAACCTTTAGGCAACAATTTGGACATGTCTTTAAGACAACTCAAGTAGAGTAGATTGTTGGCGCTTTGACTTTCACCTCCCTAATTATTTTCTCTATACTAAATGATCCTTGAAGCATGTTTTATCGCTTCCTAAATCATGCTAATCGACATGCCTTATCCTAAAATATTTATCTTTATCTTATAAGTCATTTACTTGGTCATTAAGCTGTTGATTTTACTCAGCTTATAAGGTTTTCTATTGAGATAAATATTGGAGGTTTTTATTCTGGATAATCATGCAATTAAAATGATAATTCTATCTTCACAAAACTACCAAGGGGAGTTTCTGATATTGCCCATAAATAAGCAGCTTATTCGCATGGTTAGATACAAATTTTTGGAGGACTACTTATGTTGCTTTGCTAGTATCTTTGTTGTTGATTTTTACTTGTATTTAACACTTATTTCATAGGTTTGTTGGAGAGTTTTAAACTCGCTATAAGGGAGGTAATTTGAGTGAATGGTTATAACAAGTTGGGGTTATCTATTGAGGCTGCAAATGCTTCTTGTGTAAGAGTAGACCGGACTTTAGTCAATAGGCTACTTGATCAATTGTTGAACAAACCATTCATCAAGCGCGGCTATGTAGAGTAGGATTATTTTTTAACTGTATTAATAAAGCTTGTATGCTTATTTCTTTTACTCTCTTTGCTCATTGCCTTTGTTCACTGTCTTGTTCAAACTCGTGTCTAGACATCAATTTAAACAAGAAGCAAACTTATTGTTTTTCAATTGGTATTAGAGTAGGCTTCAAGAGTTGTTTGAAGATGATCCTATCACATTTTGCTACCATTGAGGCCATGAAAGTAGGAAGTTCATATCTCAAGATTATTTGTTGGATCTTCAAACTATGCTTACTGGAAAACTTGAATGAGGGATTTATAATGTCCATTTATGAAGCTACATGGGAAGATGTTGAGGAAGGATGGACAAAACTTGAGGTAATTGATTCTTATGGAACAACAAAGGCTAATGAAAAGAATCATTATACTGTTGATGATAGAAGGCTTGTCTAAGAAAACTCCAAAGCCTTGTAAACTATATTCGGCCGAGTTGACATGGGGCAGTTCAAAATGTTCTCAACTTGTAAATCAACAAAAGAAGCCTGGACCATCTTACAAAAACAGCATGGAGGGAATGCAACTTTTCGAATGTCCAAATTGCAAATCATGACTACCATGTTAGATTATGTGACAAATCTAATGAGATATTTATCTTGGTGATAGTCTTTTCGAGGTTAAACTGGTGAGAAAAGTTTTTGAGGTTACTTCCGGAATATTTTGTTATCAAAGTCACAATAATAAAAGAAGCCAAAGGATATCATCACTCTTAGATTGGATGAGCTATTAGGTTCTCTTGGAACCTTTGAGCTAAATCTCGAAGAAGGAAAGCATGACAAGTTGAGACCAAAGAAGAGCATTGCCTTCAATGTTCAACCTACTATTCTAACAGGAAAGTAGACAGGGGAGGCATTCCATTCAGGGGAGTAGTCAATGGGCCCCTGCCTGCCCCTGATAGGTCTTTTAAAATTTTTAAAATTTTAAATTAGTAAAGATAAAATTACACTTTGACCTCTTAAAAATAATAAAAAAATTTATTTAATCATTTAAAAAATTATAAAGATATATGGATTATTAAAATGATAAAATTATATTTTTTTTATCATAAAATTTACAATTTAATTTAATTTTGGCCCTTAAAATTGTTTTTGGCTTCGTCTGAGCCAATTGATAAAATCAAACAGCAAATAACTTTGCTATCCAAAAATTTTAACAAGGCATTGAAAAGAAATTCAAAAAGGAGACCTCAAGTAGATTTGGGGTCCAGCAACACCAACAAAAAATTTTGACCAAAAGAATACAACTCTTAGAATAAGAGGAAAGAGGTTCAGTTCTATGAATGCAAAAGTTTTGACTATATTCAATCAGAATGTGCCAACACTAAGAAGAAGCAGAAGTTCTTAGCAGTTACTTGGAGTGACGAAGAGGATGAAAGTGAATTTTTACTCTAATGAGGAGATAAATAACTATGAGGCCTTCAATGCTGTTGTTCAAAGTTCTTTGCAGACAGGCTATGAAACAATTGAAGAACCTGATTGTGACATTAAAACACTTGAAGATACGTATTTCCAAATGATCAAAAAATTAAAAATTGTGTCAAATGAATGATGGCTTGAGAGAAAAAGTGAGCAATTTGAAGGGGAAAAAAGGGAAGCTTGAGAGACTAGTGCAAGAGACAGATGAGGTTTTAAAGAATACTCCGAAAGAGTTTGCTGAGTCCAAAGCTATTCTAAAGAGGTTCTGTGGGCAGAGTGAGAAGCTTGATGAAATTTCGGCAACAATGAGATTCAAGCTTAGTCATAAGAGGCCTTAGCTATCTTTTAGCAAGTAAGAAAGTTGATCCCCCTACTGTGTTTGTTAAAGCTACTAATTCAAGCTTGGGCTACGGTCAAAGTAGTTAAAGTATAAGATGTATAATTAAAATTTTTAATGCCAAAAATATTATATTAACTAAAATATTGTAAAGCTAGTCACTAATATATAACAAATAACTAATGCAACTGGATGGGATTGCATAATTGTAACATAAAAAAGAGAAGAAAATTGATATTATACCTGTTAATTTATTACCAGAAAAATACATCCTCTCAAGAGAAGTCATGTTTCCGATAACTACTGGAATTTCACCTAAAACATATAATTAAATTGAGTTAGTGGTAAGAACAAATATCTGTGTTTGTATTTTAACAAGTGCATAATTTCTCAATTATTTGCAATACTTCTTCCTTTGAATTATGTTATTTATGTTCTTAAATATATTATAAATGATTATATTTTATTTATCATTAATTTAGAGAATAATTAAAGAAAAATCAACTTAAAGTTTATTTTTGGCAAGTTTTTACGGTTTGAACTTTCAACACAGTGCAGCTTCAATATTTTGGTTGTAACTTGAGTTACAGACTTCCATTATCGATCCAAAAGGAATTGAAAGATCTATCTAAATATTATTTAACAGATGAAGCCCAAAAACGTATAGAAGGCAACTAAAAATGGCCTGAAAATTTGAAGCAAAACTGTCAAGAAATCTTGAAAAATTCTGCATTAATTAATTGATGGCACTTTTGTATTTTATCTATTATATTATTTTTGCCCTATAAATAGATGTTATTAGGTTAAAACAAGGCAAAGACCTAGCCGTTCTTAGTTTTATTTTGTTTTCTTTATTTAATAGATTTCCAAATCCACTTTTATAGTCAAAAGTTTTATCGAAGTTTGATTTAATAAATTCGTGAGACTTATTTGTGCTTCAATTCTTCTTCTTTTTCTCTCTGGTATTCATGCATCTTCTATTTTAAATACAACTGCTAAGTTTATTGAGTATGTGACCAGTATTCTATAGCTTAGAACAATTGTTTTGTCAATTAAAATAGTTAAATCTATAATTGTTTAGTTCATTTTAATACTAAAGACAAACTGCATAACTTGTGTATGTTGCAATTTACAATTATATGGTGTGAATGCAATCTAGCTTAAATAAATGCCATTGAGGTGAGTTTGTTGGTTAGAATTACCCTCATTTTTAATGCTACCAGTAAGTTAACTCTTGGGCACTGAGCTATAAGGTTATTTACCAGTTAAAGAAGTAATTTTAAATAAGCTGCCTCTTGGTTATCGAATAGATAAGGAGATATTGGTTTTTCCGTACTGAATTAGCAATGGAACTAATTTATTAAATGTATTGAAATTATCCTTGCATCAATGATCGAATATGTGAATCAAACGGAGATTTCATATTTGGTTAGAGTTTTTTCTTGATTTCATTTTATTTTATAATATTTTTATTCTATTTAATTTTAGTTTTAGTTTTTTAATTCTAAATTTTCTTATTTTTATTTTTCTTGATTATTAAAGAAATAAAATTATCACCAGTCTTTTTAGATGACTTTAATTGTTGTTTCCTACTAATTCTTATGCTTTCAAGTAGAGGTGAATCATGTGCTGGGCCGGGCCCAAACAAAATTCTAGGCCCGACCGGCCCGAAATATGGGCCTAAAAAATTGTCCAAGCCGGCCCAAAATAAATAAATCAAATACATTTAAAAACATAAAAACAAATATTAAAATAAATAAAATTGATATTAAAACAATTCTTAAAACAATACACAAATTGAAAATATAATAAAAAGTAGTTATATTAAAAATTTAAAATGATTAAAAATAAAATAAAATATAAATTATTATAAAAAATCTTGCCTGAGGCCCGGCCCATTTTCCAAACAGGTCTCATTTTTTTGTCTAAGCCGATTTTTCGGGCCAAAATTTTTACCCAAACCTCTTACTTTTCAGGCGAACCTTCGGCCGACCCATGATCAGCTCTACTTTCAAGTAAGTCTTTATTTCTGTAGGTCTAGACGGAGATAACATATTTTTGGAATTTAGATAATTTTGCTTGGTCTATAATAAAAGTTAGAACTCATATGCTCTGTTTCTTCCATATACGAATATTGTGAACTTATGGCTGGGAAAAAAACTAATTAAACAAATAAATAATAAGTCTACCAATTAAATATATTTAAGGTACTTGTAATTTAAGTTATTGATTTTTTATACTAATATTTCCTACATTTTTCTAATGTTAAAGTAATTAAAGTATATGTAATTTTTTTATGAAATTATGTGTAATTAATTATCTCATGTTTTTCTAAGCCAAAAGCATTGTATTAAGAAACTAAAATAGATTGCATAAATTTAGAAAAAAAATAAAATATTATACCTGTTAAATTGTTAAAAGAAAAATCTATGATAACAAGAGAAGTGAGTTTTCCAATAACGGATGAAATTTCACCTGAAATATAAAATTAAATATATTAAAATTAACTAATATTTTTCTAGTAGAATTTCTGCATATGCATATGCATATGCATATGCATCTGTTTCTTTTTCTTTTTTTTTTCTAAGCATGTAAATTTCATTGAGTTTTATGTTATTTATAACAGCATCTAATAGTTTTAATAATTATGAAGAAACTCCAATTTTGTAAATCCCTATCCCAAGACATCAAAAAAGTTTCAAGCACTGAACAGGAAAATACCATATAACACAATTCATAGCTGCAGAGGAGGAGGATTAGAGGCTCCACCCGCAATCAAGATATCACCAAAGATCTCAAAAATCAACCATGACAATGAAATTCATCACTTCAGTTCATTCCAGTCAAGAAGGCATAACAATTGTGGATGAACAATTTTTTCCATAAACACAATCATAGCTATATTCCATTAAACATAAAGATTGACAATTACAAAACAGGTCACTCTTCTACAACCATGTATATAAGCAAACAATATATATGGATGCCATTTTTGCTAGGAAATCAACAAACATATTGTACATAAAGACATATTTTTGAAAATTTTACGTGTATATCATATCAACACCAACTTGACCTTGATCAAATTATCAAATTGTGGACAAAAAAAATTACCAACCAAGGAAAAATAAGAAAAATACTTTTCATTGGTGTTGAAAGAGATCTCTATAGTTTCGTGTAATGAAAGGGCTATAAACACATGTTGAATAGGTTTAGGGTGTTGGGCAACCGTATTGATGACAAATTCGCTATAACCATATTTTGGACGAAGGTGACTTGTAAAAACCAAAAGGAGCATCCGAATGCAACAGAACATGTATTTTTTTTTTATATTACGCATGTTCATGTTGCTTCTCCTAACAATATTATTTTAAGGTTTGAACCTACGTTCTCCCTTAAAAATGCAATGTGCCTTACCAGTTCACCTAACCACTTATCAATAAAAAAGGGATTCAGGAGACGAGCAGTAAAGAAACTAGTAAGAAATCAGATGATCATGAGCGCTCTCTCTCTCTCTCTGCAATTTTTTTTTTTTTTGATCATGGTTTAAAAAATCAATTCAAGTCTAAATAATTTTGGAATAGATTCATTTGAGTTTAATATTCAAATAATTCATACTTGGATCATTGAATTTAACTAATTTTTACTTCAAATTATTGAATTTTCTCCCATTTATCAGTATTTCCTACATTTTTCTAATGTCAAAATTGTTAAGGTATCAATGAATAGTATTATATTAAGAAACCAAAAAGTTAAAAAGCTAATTAATAATATATAAAAAAGTCTATTGCAAGAGATTTGCATAAATGTACCAAAAAGAAAAGATAAAAATACGATACTATACCTGTTAAGATGTTATAAGAAAGACTCAGTGTATTTAGAGAAGTCAAATTTCCAACCACGAGTGGAATTTCACCTGAAACATATAATTAAATATAATAAATTTTACTAATATTTTTCTACCATTTCCTTAGTTTCTTTGTGAGCACTATAGGCGTATGTTGTTGTGTTTTTTTTAACATGTAAATTTCATTCAATTTGAGAGTACTTATGCCAGCTCCAGCTAATTTTAATTACTCAGAAAAAACCTAAATTTTATAAAACCCTATGCCACAGAAGCATCCAAAAAATCTATCAAGCACTGAACTCGAAAGGACATCGTATAACAATGGTCACCATCAATATGAACAGACAACAGTTCTAGATTAACAAATATGATATTAATCACTTCAATTAAAAAGTTCTAAGGAAACGAAAGTGCAAAATCTGAAGAGTTCAGTTAAAGGCTTAACTTATAAGATGGCAAACTTGACAAGAGAAGTGAAGTCATACTTGATAAGATGACTCAATCGACACAAAAACAAATAAAGATTTACTGTATGACAAAGTTCATTTTTATTAGCATTAAATTAAATAGTTATTGTTTAATTTCATGCTTCAACATTTAAAACAATTGTTGATTGAAATTATATAAGAAAAACGAACGAAACAATAATGAGGAATTGCCTACCCTTGAGGTTGTTGTGATCAAGATATAAAATTTCAAGCGAAGTCAAATTTTCAATCTCTCTAGGTATACTTCCCTCCAAAGTGTTGTTATACAATGATAAATATGTCAACTCTTTACACTTGAATAAACTACTTGGAATTTTACCGAAAATCCGATTCCATCCTAAGTTCAGTACTTGCAATTTCGAAAAGTTATCAAATATTCTTGATGGCAGACCACCTGCAATGAAAAATTTGTTAGTTGTCAAAACCAATTTTTTTACAGAAAAATATATTCAAGTTCATCAAAGTTATCCAAGTATAACCAAGTCAAGTTTAAAAGATTTCCAAGGCATATGAGTCTAAAATAGTTGCTTTACAATAATAAGTGTTCTAATTTTGACAAATTGCTCAAAGTAGATGGGTAACAATATTAAATTTGATAGCATTCAAATACAAACTTTGTAGTTTAATGAAGTAACCAAACCATGATCGGATTGTCTTATTATCAAAGTTCAAATCTTTTAGCCTATGCAAATTAGTTGACTTAAATAAGTTTCTTTTCATGAATAATAGTATTTCACATTATATAATGTTATAATAAATGTCAATAATGTTAATAGAATGGTCGCAAAGCAATAATAAAAGAAAAATAAAATACACAGATTTTACGTGAAAAACTCTTTCGGGAAAAACTACGGGTAGAGAAAAAGAAATTCACTAATGTTGAAAATCGAATCATACAAGAGGAGTTTCAACTATATCTATTTAAAGGTTGAAAAATCCTATTTTAATCAATGTCAAATAAAAATGTAGTTCTATACGGATTCTACTTGTGCGACATGGTCCGTACCACGAGGGCTCTGCCTTCGCACCCCATACAATTTTTGCTAATGTATTTTACTTTTTAACAAGTGACGAAATTTGAGTCACACAACTCTAACATATAAAGAATAAATAGCATTATATATTTCATACAAACCTCCTCATGAACCCTTTGAAGCAACAAATCTCCATAACCCAAACAAAAATTTATTAATAATATTTCATGATATTGGTACAATATACAAAATATTGAGGCAAGTGTACTTGAAATGGCTGCCAATGGAAGTGGCTATGGGGATAGCATTGCAACAAGCTTTATAACTTTCCATGTTTAAAGTAGGGAAATTTATAAATAAAATCTTTATGTTGTGAACGTTTCTGATATTATGGAACTATGATAGCTTATTTAAGAAGATTGATCCATTTAAAGTAATTTTTTTTAAAGATTAGATTGGATCAGATCAAACAATTAAATTTATTGTATTATGAAGATTGGATCGAAAAAATATTGGAGACATATCTCCAACCGTCCATTTTATAAATGTACTTTATTATTATATTGTATTGCTATTATAGTTGTTGGTTTTAAGGGGAATCTCTTATATATTTGAAAGAAAATGTGTATTGAATTTTCTCTTGTTTTTCTAAGCCAACAATATTATATTAATAGCCCAAAAGATTATAAAACTAATTAATAATATAACAAAGTTATAAAGCAACTAAAAATGATTTTTTTAAGCATCTTAAAAGAGCTTGCATTAATAATATATAAAATATGATATTGTACCTGATAAATTGTTATAAGAAAGATCGATATGAAGGAGAGAAGTCAAGTTTCTAATAATGAAAGAAATTTCACTTGAAACATATAATTAAATATGTTCAAATTTATTAATATTTTTCTACCATACCCATAGTTTCTTTGTTGAGCACTATAGGCATTAGGCATATGCTTTGTTTTCTTTTCTTTTTTTTTTTAATCATTCAATTTAATAGTACTTAGATAGCACCAAATAATTTAATTATAATGAAAAGAAACCTCAAATTTATAAATCCCTAAGTAATTTGATATGTAATTAATTTAAGTTGTGAACATTTCTGATATTATTGAACTATGATACCTTGTTTAAGAAGATCGATCCATTTAAAGTAACTTATCTTGAAGATTGAATTGGATCAGATCAAGTAATTGAATCTCTTACATTATGGAGATTGGATCAAGAAAGTATTGGAGACATATCTCCAACCGTCCATTTTATAATTGACTTTATTATTATATTGTATTGCTATTATAATTGTTGGTTTTAAGAAAATGTGTAACGAATTCTCTCTTGTTTTTCTAAGCCAACAATATTATACTAATAACCTAAAAGGTTATAAAACTAATTAATAATATAACAAAGTTCTAAAGCAACTAAAAATGATTTTTTTAAGCATCTTAAAAGGGCTTGCATTAATAATATATAAAATGTGATATTGTACCTGATAAATTGTTATAAGAAAGATCAATGTAAAGAAAGAGAAGCCAAGTTCTCAATAACGGATGAAATTTCACCTGAAACATATAATTAAATATATTAAAATTTATTAATATTTTTCTAGTATACCCATGGTTTCTTTGTTGAGCACTATAGGTATATGCTTTCTTTTCCTTTTTTTTTAAATGTAAATTTCATTCAATTTAATAGTATTTAGATAGCACCAAACAATTTAATTATAATGAAAAGAAACCTCAAATTTATAAATCCCTAAGTTAGAAAAAAAACACCACAAGAGATCACAAAAAAAGGGTCACTATAGTTTCGTTCAATGAAGAACTGATCATACTTGTAAGAATCTAGGGAAGTTTAAAAAATTGGGTTCATGGAATCTGTTTTAGTGTTCATGCTAATCAAAAGGTCTCTATGAAGTGTGCATCATAATTAGAGGAGACTGGCAGCAAAAAATGAGGAAACATGTGCCTCGATGTTGCGAAAGAAGCAATCAATGCGGTGGCCTTGGAAAATACTTGTGGTACCAGCAGTAGTCAAGATTTATTGTAGTCTGATGTACATCCGGATGGATTGAGGCAGGGATAGGGCTCGTAATGCTTTGGAACAAATTGAAGGAGCCACCGTTAGTGGTAAAGGCATCGGGGATGAGATTATAAAGATAATTAATAATATATAACAGAGTGCCACGAGAAAAAAAAAAAGATTGCATAATTGTAACAAGGAGAAGAAATTCAATTTTGTACCTGTTAAGTTGTTCATAGAAAGATCAATGACCTTGAGTGAAGTCACGTTTCTTCTAGTTGAAGAAATATCGCCTGAAATATATAACTAAATTTGTCAAATTTATTTGGTGATAGAATTATGTTTTGTTTTGTTCAGTGTAATAGTGTGAATGAGTATCTTTGCGGTAGATCTATAATCAGAGCTAGAACTCTTTGAAATTTTTAAAATTTTTCCTCAAACTTATAATTAATTGCTCTCCAAATATTGAATGAAGTTTTTGAATTTTTCCCCAAAAAGTTGACGTCCAAAAAAAGTCAAGATAAAGTAATCAACCATATTCAAAGACAGATAGCCAAAAGATTTTTTGTATTGCAGTGAAATATGTTGCAATTGCAATGGAAAACTGTTAAAGATTGAGGAAGGAAACCTGCAATTAATAAAATCAATTCATTAACTGACATAATTTAGACAAGGGGCCTCACTATGATAAAATTCCTACATGCAATAAATAACACAAATTGAACTAAAATTGCTGAGATGACTAACAATGGTACTTATTTGACATCAAATAATCGGCTGAGGGCTGAATTGGTTCAAAATTTTTTAAAAAAAATCGAGAAAGGTATGAAAGCTAAAAAAGAGTTACCGTTAAAATATATCGATATCAAGTTTGAAAGATTTTCAATCGTTCTAAGAATTTATCTTTTAAAATCGTTGGTATACAATAACAAGTGTTCTAATTTTGACAAATTACCTAGAATAGATGGGACAACACCAATGAAGTAGTTATCGGATAAAGATAGACTTTGAAGTTTAGGAAAGTAACCAAACCATGATGGGAGTTCTCCATCGAAACTGTTGTTATTAAAGTTTAAATATTTCAGACGATGTAATTTAGTTAGCTCAATGGGTAAAGGGCCATCAAAATTATTGTTATGAATGTTGAGCGAAGTAAGGAAAGATAAATTCCCCAATTGAGAAGGGATGGTGCCTGTGAGATCCATATTTGACAAATTCAAAGAAATGACTCTATGGTATCTGGATCCACAAGTGACACCAATCCAATTGCAAACTGAAGTAGAAGTAGACCAATTGGTTACTAAGAGATTACGAGGATCATGACTTATATAAGATTTCAGTGCTAGAAGATTTAATTGATCAATGGTGATATTGAGTGAATTTACAGACAAAATAGCACCAAAAATCACCAACAGCGCAAACATAAGAAAGGGGAGGAAAATGGTTTTAGCCATAAAGTTGGGTGTGGGTATAAAGCAAATCATAAAGAGCAAAACAGCTGAATTAATACTTTCGTAATGTTAGTTGAATATTCTTTAAATACTTCGATAACAGCCCCGTTATAAATCATAATAATAATAATAATTCAGGCCTCCAGTCGTTGTACAAGTAAAAAGGCTATCATATTCTGCGAAAATTCCAAATATAAAAAGAGTCTAAACAACTGACGTAAGGTGAAAAATAAGAACCTCATATCTACCGTGTTGACTATGCACCCTACTTCTATATTTTGTCATAGACGCTAGATCTTAATAATTTTGATAAAAAGAAAACATTATCATTAACATGTCATATCGTAAAATTATGTAGATTTTATAATTTCAATAAAAAATTCGAGGAAAATTTAGAGGAAATTAATGAGATTGAAAAGGACACATCGATGGAATGATCCTGGTATCAAGATAAAAAATATATTTTGTAAACAAAGACCCGATTAACGATGTATACTGCAAAAGTTGTTCACATGGAATATTATAATTTTCAAGTGACGGATTCTGCACTCTTGTTTTGTCATTATCTTGTTTTTCCACAAATACATCCAAGATTAAGTTTGTTTATGATATTTCGTGTTGCCTTAAGTAATATGATCCTAAAATGCTGAGAAAGATCCTGCTAACCTAACACTATTAACTTCTGTCTATGCTAATATGATTTGCTAATGCTAAATGTCATTATTAAATGATTTAATTTTTAGTGTAACAACAAAAAGTCCTTGTGGGATTGTTGTATATACTTTCGTTGTCTTGAGCATACACAACGATTTTGCAAATTAGAAAATAATGTTATTTTCAAATATAGTGTTTTTTTAGCAATGACTTAATTTATTTGTCTAAAAATGTTTACGATATCTTTACCACGATGATAATATTTTATTTACAAAAACTATTACGTAACAATAATAAATTGGTTGCAAATTAGAATTGGCAACAATGTAAATTTAGATGCTAAATCTCTTACATACCAGTAATACTATTGATTGTCAAATATTATTTTGTAACAATATTTTAATTTGTTGTGTATTATATCATTGCCAAGAATTTATTTTAACAACAATAAAATGTGGTTGCCAAATATTTTACCCAACAATAATAATATGCATGGTTGTTAATAATTAGGGATAGCAAAAAAATACGATCCCAATAGATTTCGACTCAACCTAATCTGTTAGGGTTGAATTTTTTATTTTGAATCGAGTTTGGGGTGAGATGGGCAGATTTCGATTTTAAAATCAGTCGGGGCGGGATAGGTTCGAGTTTAGGAATAATTTGCCTCGCCCTGCCTGTAGATATATTCAAAAGTACCCTCGTATATATAACTTTGGATTTTTTTGAAAGGTTAAACTCTGTCATTAGTTTTTATATTTTTTGAAATTTTTTTATTTAATCCATGTACATTAATTTGATTATTTTTAGTTCTTATACTTCTCAAATTTTAAAATTTCAATCCTTTCCAAATGATAAACTATTAATTTCATTCAATTAAGTTATGTTATTTCCCGAATTTGATGCGGGAAACATATTATCATATGTGTAATGTCATGTTAGCTTTTTTTTTTTTCACATATTACTCACTAAAATTTAGTTAATGGATTAATGAAGATATTTTACGTCAAGATTGAAATTTCAAAATTCAATAAATATGGGGGACCTAAAATGATCTAGTTGGAGAATATGGATTACATCTATAATTGTGTACATAGTACAGGACTATTAATTGAACTTAACCAAACATATTTAACTGCTACTGTTTGAGTCAAGATTGAAATTAACTAATTCAAAAAGTACAAAGACTAATAATAGAATTTAACCTTTTTCTCTCTTCTTTTATTATTTTTTTCTAATTCATATACATGTTTTTCTCCTTTCTTCTTCCATTTCATTTTCTTAAGTTCTTTAATTTACAGGACATAGTTTTTTCAATTGTTGAATGATTTGATAGGTTTAAAAAAAATTCGTTTGTTACTGATCGCGTGTCAGAGTCTTAAAATTTATATAACGAATGATTGAACCTGGAAACTAACGATGACAACGATTTGAGGCAAACGAACCTACCGAACAGTAGTATAGTTAAGGCAAGACCAGATTGTCAAACCCAAAGGAACCAAAAGTACTAATACTAACTCTCTTTTTATTATCTAGCCTAAAAATTAAGAGAATTGTCTATCTAATCTAAAATTAACTAACTACTAAAATAAAGACTCTAAGACAAAGAAGAATGAAATTGGGAAAATAACTTTGAGGAAAAACCAATTGATTAAGACGATACCCAAGGAAGAATCCACCTAGACTTCACTTGTTATCTAACTCTGAACCAGACGATTTATTACTTGACTTGATCCGTAAGATTCCCTAAGTTACATTAATCCCTCTCTCAAGACGACTAACGTCTAACCTTAGGTTGATTAATTGAAATCTCTTTCTAATTAAAATCCCTAGAATTGCTTTAACTCGATCTATGGACTCCCATATTAGATTTCACCCTAATCCAGCAAAATCTCTTTACCCTATCTCTAGGCGTGCGATCACTCCGCTTAATTATGCTAGATCTACTCTTAGGCAGGAACTTTTGCTCCTTTACATAAACACATCACACTTGAATTAATATCCCGAAAATATCAACACAAGAATTAAGAACACATAATCAAGAATAAGTCAAATATTTATCATATAGTTCAGCAAACGATAACAAGATTCATCTTAGGTTTTATCCCCCTCAGGTATCTGAGGGTTTAGTTCATAATACTAAAAGAATACATCTCAAAAGAAAAGATAAAACAAAACATAAGAAATCCCTGAAACCCCCTGAAGGAATTGAAGGATAGATTCTTCGTCTTGAGTACGATTCCGGCTTCTTGAGATGAATCAATTGGCTATCTTTTAGTAAATCCCCACAAATCTGCCCTCTTTGGCCTAGCTGGGCGCCCTATTAACAAAAGCCCTAGCAGAAGGCTTCTACTGAACTCCCCGCTTAAGTTGCCCCCTAGGGTGTTTTTATAGGCTTTGAGATGTCTTACTTGGCCCCTAAGTATCCTAATCCAAGTAGAGTTCCTACTAGGGTGTTTAAATAGGCTTTGGAATGTGTTTCTTTGCCTCCAAGTATCCTATTCCGAGTAAAACTCCTCTTAGCTGCGACAAGGACACGCCCATGGCACACGCCCATGGCACACGCCCGTGTGAATCATGTCCAGGCCGTGTTCGAGATTGTTGAGTGGGGCACAGCCGTGTGGTCTTGGGCCCAGGCCGTGTGGATTTCATGATATGGCCCATTTACTCTATTTTGGGCCCGCTTTTCGTTCTTTTCATCCTCTGGTGCTTTTCTAGGTATAAAACATGAAAATAAAGAATTAAGAGCACCAAATGTAACATCCGGGTTCTAGGGGTTATGCATTTAGTGCATAAATCAAGTGATGGTAGGCTTATGGTGAGGTTGGATGAGTTTTAAGGGGTTTGGAGAACCCTAGAAGGTAAGGGATGCCTTAGGAAAATTTTGGATTTTTAGTGAAAAAGAGGAATCGGGCTAAGGAGGCCTTAAGATTAATTTTAGGCTTTTTTGGGCATAAGAAATGCCTTGGTAAAGTGGCTTCCATGCGCCACTTAGGGGGAGGGCTTGGTGCAGGTCATGAGTTTAAGGTACAAGGGAAGCAGAATTTTGATGTTTTATTTTGCAAACTGGCGTTAAAGATAAGGAGGCCTTAAAAGAAGTTGGGGCGAGTCTATGACACAAAGGGCGCCTTGGCAAAGCGGCTGGCAGCGTGTGGTGGTTCCAGCTGGTCCTAGGTTCGAGTGGCGTGAGCAGCAAATGGGGATTTTATTTTTTTGTTTTGGCGTTAAAGAGAAGGGAACTAAGGAAAGAAGGCTTAAAAGAAAATATGGCGCGTTTATATCACAAAATAACGCTTTGGCCGAGTGGCCTGGGGCGTTACCTGGTCGCATGTCCTAACAGGTTCCAAGTTCGAACCATGGAAGCTGCAGTTGGGGTTTTTATTTTTTGCTGCTGGCATGAAGGGGTGGAGTGAAGGTGGACGGCACATGGGAGCTTCAAATAGATAAAGATTAAGCTGATTTTTGTTTAATCCTTTTAGAATTCGGCTGGAAGGTAAGTGATAAGGGTTACTTTATTTTATTTATTTTAGATAATTGTAGGTTTATTTTATTTAGTTTAAATTAGTAAATAGGAGATATTTTGATTATTTTATGCATTATAATATTAAGTATTTTGAATAAGTATTGATTGTAATAAGGGCCTTATTATTATTTTTGGTATTATTTTAATTGTGGTTTGGTTAAAATTTAATTACTATATAAAGATGATTTTATTTTTAGTAATCTATTTATTCAAGACATATATATATATACTAAAGTTTAATATGGACATTTTACAATAACAAAGTTTTACTTATAATTTTAAATGGACATAGTTTTCAAAAGTTAGCAAATTTTCATGTTTTATTCTAAAGGTAAAATTATTTTCAACCGTCTTTCCGCAGTGACATAACCAAATCCGGTCAAGGCTCGTGGGCCGGGTTTGGGGGTGTTACACCAAATTACACATTTCAAGGCTTAAATCATCCAAAAGCATGCTAAATGTGGGCCTAAAATATGTTACTTTTACAGTTTATCAGTTACCATATTATTAAGTTGTTAAACAACTCAGCTTATTATGTTTTAATGAAATGTTTATTATTGTAGTTGTTGTTTGTTGTTGAGTTGAAATTGATATTTGAAGTTTGATTCGAATAATATTAAGAGCCGTACCAATTGCTTCATGCACTAGTAATGAAAAATGCAGAAAAAATAAAGAACGCAAGGGATGTTTATGTAGTTAGGTTTCCTTACATCTGCGGGGCCTTAGCTAGAGAAAATGTAAGAGCCTAATTTTGACCGGGCCCATTCAGAAAATAAATAAATAAACAGTTTACAGTCTTTTTACAAAGCCCAATTTTGATGGTCCAAAATAACCCAGTCCAAAGACCCAAATCCTAACCCGCTAGCCCAAATCCTACCTAAACCACCTACCAGAGCCAAACAAACCCAGATACTAACCCCCTAAATAGATCAGACCCAAATTACACGGCCTAAAAATGGCCCAACTCTATATCAAAAACCAAGGGTTTCTGAAACCCTAGGTTTCCTTAGGCCGCAATAGCACCCAGGCCAACAGTCTCGCCACCAGCCCTCGTCAAGCCGCGAATCGGATCGCCATCAACACGCCATCATCGCCCGAGATCTCCTCGCCTGACCTGCAAAAGAAAGGAAACCATCGCAACAGAAATGGCAAAATATGGCAACCGATCTTTTATTTCCTTTTTTACTTTTTATTTTTAAGCTATAAAAGCCTCACAAAAAACGTGTAAAAGGAGAACATACCAATACGCAGAGACAAAACAGAATACACAAAAATATTTCGAATATAGATATTAATGAAAACCTCATCAAACAGAGGTGATTTTTTTGTTTGATATTCATATTATTTTATTTTCTTTCTTTTGTTTCTTTTTTCTGCAAACAGTAAACATATGAGTAAGAAAATAAAAAAAGGAAGTTTTACCTTTCAAATCGGGTTTGAAAACGGGTTATTAGCATCCGGCCACGGAGGCGCGTGGCGCGCGTAGGGGCAAGAGCCCAGAAGTCCAGTGACCGGACCTCGGACAGCAAAAAGGGGGATTTCTGGAGAGCTTTTTGATTTTTTTTTTAAATAGAGTTAAAATGATTCTTTTTGAGGCTGAGTTTTAGGTTATATAGGCCTGAAAGAACGACGTCGTTACTGATTAATAGGATCCGCGCGTTGACCTAATGTCCAGAAGAGGATCCGCACGTTTTGGTTAAAAGGGCAATTATCCATTTCAGTCCCTTTGAAATTTTATTTGTTTTAATTTTATCCAATCTGACATTTTCTTTAATTTTAAATTAGCCCTTAAATTTGTACTCTGTTTCAATTGAATCCTTGAGCATTTTAAAAGTAAAAAATGGAACGACGCCGTTTTATAAAGAGGCTTAATTTCCATATTAGTCCCTAGGATTTAATGCGCATTGTAACACCCCAAACGTGGCCTAGAAGTTAAGCCCGAATCTGGCGTGTCACATGGAAGTTTTTTTTTTTAAACCATCTTTGAGATTGTTAAAAACTTGTTTGAGAATTACAGCCTCTTTGTAAAACCCAAAACACTTAAGCAATTGTTATCTACTTGAAAACGTAATTATCTTTAAAAACCTTTTTGGTTGTGAAAACATATTTGAAATAAACAATTTACGAAAATGAACGTTTAGGAATAGAGTTGCAGAAGCATTTTGAAAGAAAATCCGAGGCCTTATTACAACATTTAACCCAAAATAGTAAAGAAATAAAATAAACGAGAAAAAAGTCTAACGTCCAAATAAACCATTTCTTAAGTATGGCCTCCACCGAGTCATCCATGGCCCAAGTCCACGTCACTGAGCATTACTTGAAAAGGTTAAGAGAAAGGGGGTGAGTTACAAGCACTTAGTGTGTAATCCCCTTACCGTTATCCATTGGGCCGTAATCCAATTAACAATATTTTAGGCCTAACCCATTTACAAATAAAACAATTTAACATGTGTACAATGCATGTGATATGAAATTCCCAAACCAAACCTAAATTTCCATCCGCTGCACACCACCCGTATCAACCAGCACACCTGTGGGGAGCTTTAATCACCCACCCCGCCAACACACCAAACTGGGCATTTAGCCATATATTAAACTGGGCAATTAAGCCATATATTAAACTGGGCAATTAAGCCATATATCAAACTGTGGACAAGCCACCAGTATTTTGTAGCAAAGCTACCAGAACTTCTCTTCATCAAAATCCCAACCCATGCAAATCATGTATATAGTATGCATATCCATTTACAATATTCCATTCATGTAATTATCAATATGGCCCATTTATCACATATCACATTTGGCCCATTTATCAAATATCACATTTGGCCTATTTATCAAATATCACATTTGGCCCATATAGCAAAATATATCTGATTGGCCCATTTATCAAAATATCAGATTGACCCATTTCAAAATATCAGATTGGCCCATTTATCAAAATATCATATTGGCCCATTTAGCAAAATATCAGATTGGCCCATTTATCAAAATATCAAATTGGCCCATTTCAAAATATCAGATTGGCCCATTTCAAAATATCAGATTGGCCCATTTAGCAAAATCTCAGATTGGCCCGTTTATCAAAATATCAGATTGGCCCATTTCAAAATATCAGATTGGCCCATTTCAAAATATCAGATTGGCCCATTTAGCAAAATCTTAGATTGGCCCGTTTATCAAAATATCAGATTGGCCCATTTCAAAATATCAGATTGGCCCATTTAGCAAAATCTCAGATTGGCCCGTTTATCAAAATATCAGATTGGCCCATTTATCAAAATATCATGTGAATGTAATGCAATTCCCAACCCAATCCTAATAATCCATCCGCTACACACCACCCGTACCAACCAACACACCTGTGGGTGATCTTTAGTCAACCCATCCCGCCAACACACCAATCACAGGCATTATGCCATTTATAATAATTCGTAGGCCAATGGCCATTTATAATATTTGTGGCTGAGCCACCAAAATCATATGCGGTAATATAATTGGCACACAGCCTTAATCACTATGGCACAAAGCCATATTTAAATTGGCACATAGCCATTATCAAAATTTATGGCAGAGCCACCAGAATCAAAATGTGGCAGAGCCACCAGGCTACAATTCTCTTCTTTTACATTTTTCCCATCCCATTCAAAATATGCAAATGCAACATACATAGTAAATCATGATATTTACAATTATAAACAACAATAATTAATTCAAAAATTCAATACAAAAATTCGACCCATTCTAACACTTTGCAATTCGGCCCATTAAGGCAATCTATCAAATCGACCCATTAAGGCATTTTCGTAATTCGGCCCATTAGGGGCATTTTCATAATTTCGCAACCTAAGGGTATTTCGGTAATTTACCCTCCAAGGGTATTTTAGTAATTTCACAACCCAGAGGTATTTCAGTAATTTACTCTCCAAGGGTAATTTAGTAATTTCACAACCTAGAGGTATTTTTGTAATTTACCCTCCAAGGGTATTTTAGTAATTTTGCAACCCAGGGGTATTTCGGTAATTTACCCTCCAAGGGTATTTTAGTAATTTTGCAAACCAGGGGTATTTCGGTACTTTACCCTCCAAGGGTAATTCGGTAATTTTGAAATCCAAACTTAACTACTAATTTGGGCATAACAATTTAAAACTGTCTATCCGCGTCATACTGACTAAATTGACCATATCACCAGTTAGAAAACTCGAAATCTAGAACCGTAAAATTTCCTTGAAACTAGACTCATATAACTTATTACTGTAAATTTTCCAGAATTTTTGGCCTAGCCATTTAGTACACTTTATTCCTTAAAATTTCTCTTGTTTCACTATCCAACGATTCTGACCTCTCTTATCTTAATTTCAAATATCTCACTGTACGGTTTTCATATACTACTCCAACTTGTTTCTTTTGAAAATAGGCTCACTAAGGAATCCATACATATAAATTATAACCCATAATTCACTTTGTACAATTTTATATGATTTTTCAAAAACAGATCAGTGAACCCCAGAGTTAATCAGAACCAGTCTCACTAAAATTAAGATATCTCAGAATATAAAATTCCTTTTTCTTCTCCGTTTCTTCCATATTAAAATAAACACAGTACGCTTAAATTTGATATCTTAATCACTTTGTAATTCCCTTTCTCATATTTTTCATGATTTTTCAAAATCACATCACTGTCACTGGCCAAAACTGTTTTATTACAAAAACATGGTTACCAATATGAACCTACGCGCACCCGAGTGATCTCGGATGCTGATTTTCGGTTTTCTTTGGTATTTCGACCAAATCACAGAACATTCGTGCAAAATTTTAGAGAAGTGTGAGATTACACACCATTTCAAACATGTATTTGGAAGGGTATGAGATTACACACCATTTCAAACATGTATTCGGAAGGGTATGAGATTACACACCTGATTTGGGTTTCCTAAAAAACCACTCTTCATTGACCCTAAAACAATACCAACCAAAAGTTAGCCTTAGATTTACAAAAGATTTCATACCCAACGTATTACTTACATTGGAATCACTTACCAGAACGTGATCTCCCTCTACGGAGTCTCGATATTCAACCCTGTCTTCTGACTACCACCACACGCTCCTAGAAGAGAGTAGTGCACACCCAAGTCGTTAGTACCAAAGCAACATTCGGCCCTCCTATGACAAGGAAAGAGACCGAAGCTAATTCCCCAAAGAGGGTCACCCAAACACCTTAACAACACAATAAAGAGGTAATCAAAACTTCACTTACCACCAAACCAACGTTGACAGCCCAAGCCTAACATTTGCTAAAGGAGAATCGGACAGCACCCCAGAAGAAAGCTCGGCTTGGCTAAGAAATTTGTGGGAGTAAGGTATTCTTCCCCGAAATAAAAGGGAATGACAAAAGAAAAAGAAAAAGTTTAGACATGGAGACTTACCACTTAAAGAACACCCGATGAAGAATAGATGTTGAAGAGATTCCCTCACTTAAAAGGAAAAGAAAAGAGGTAAGAGAATAATTCGGCTACAAGTGTTTGGCGATTACGAAGTATCTAAAACAAAGGAGGAAAGAAAAGAGGAAGTCAATAGAATGGTTAAAGTTCCAGCAAGGAGAATGAAATTTTCCAAGGTGCTAATACTAAAAATACAAAAATGCAAAGCTCACACTAAACACTCTTGAAACAAATGGCACACTCACTACCCAATACCAAAATTGTTCTCAAGAAAACCCCTTATCACTTTTTTTTGACCAAATCCCCCTCCCCCAAGTACATTCAAATTTGGCCAACTAGTTTTCCACAATTCACTCTCCATCCTTCCTTTTGTCTCCCATTTCCTTTTTTATTTCCACAATTCACTCTCCATCATTCCTTTTGTCTCCCATAATCACTCCCTCACCTACTCCACTAATCAATCATTATCATTCATATCCTTTTTTTTTTGATGCCATGGCCGACACTTACCATGCAACACTTGAGAAGCTCCAAAATTTAAATCCCAAAAGTTGCAATAGATGGGATTTGAACCTCTTCCCTTAAAGTCCTTCACTTGATGCCATAACCTGAAACACCCCAAACCCGGCCCATGAGCCCGGATCTGGTATGTTCCTTGAGAAAACGTTTCAAAATCTGTTTGTTATTTAGGAAAAACTCGTGTGGTTTGAAGAAGATTTGATTGTGTTGAGTTCAATTGAACACTTTTATTAATTTAGAAATCAGGGATTTATTAAAACTTTGTTTATATATTCCAAAACCACAAGTTGAAAGGAGTTGTCGAATTTAAAGGTTATCTTTTAATTTTGATAAAAACCATTTATACTTAGGTGTCAAAACCTTTAGGAATGAATTTTTATAAGATAGGTTATTTTAAACTGTAATTTGCTGAAAATCATATCGTATTAGAACAATTGAAATGCATGCATAACAGTTCATAATATGGCCTTATTACATAGGAAGCAAAACCCAAAATAAAACCAATATACTTAAAATATAACAAGTCTCAAATTAAAATAAATTTCTTGCTGAGCATGGCCACCACTAAGCTCCTGCCGACCCGGTCCATCACTGATCGTCACCTGAAAATGTTCCCACAACGGGGTGAGTCAACAGACTCAATGTGTAACCACAACACTAAGTCCTAACAAATTCAGGCATATCAAATTATACATGTACATATATCATTTAAATAATATGATGCAACCCGAACCCAAACCTAGATAGCCATCCACTACACATCACCCATACCAACCTGCACACCATGGGGACTACTAAGTCAAACCTCCATCCGCTACACACCATCGAAGGTAGTCGCTGCAGTCGACGTGCTCATCGCCCTTATAAAACTCGTGGCATAGCCACCAAATAATGTTTTGTGTCATTAGACACCACATTCAAATAATGTGACCGAGATCACCACATTCAGATTTTGTGACATAAATCACCATATTCACTTCCCCTTTCACAATATCCCATATGCCCCATATATTATTCATATCATGAAATCTTATGCCATAGGCCTTATTTCACATTCTTATCATTGTTCACATATGAGTCACAACATATATTCATAATCTTAGTAGGAGTAGGAAAACGTACCTGAGTACCTCGTACCATTACATGGTACCTTAGCCATATTCTTACACTTTTAGATTAACACATATAATAAATTAACGCCATAAATCTATTAAGATTCAGTGTGGGGTACACACCTGATTTACTTAACAAGTTCACTGAAATCCTGAAACCCGATCTATCGCTTTAGTTCTTTAACTCCTATATTCGGCCATCTCTAATATGTTAGCAACAAACCATTCGGCTATAACACCAAATCCCGAAGGATTAATGTAATCAAATTCTTACCTTGGTGCCGATTTGCTTACTAATCAAATCCCGAAATGTTGTACTCCCTCTTCCTTGTAATCGGCTTACGATTCTCAAATCCCGAAAACTTATCTCTTGTCTTGAAGATGTCGAAAATACCAAAATAAATTCTTCTTTCATTCAAATTCCAAAAGTTCCTTACAAATGGAAAACATCACATATTTATAGGCCAAGGATAGGTAGCCAAATGTTTCAATAATTAAAATTTCCATCTCCAATTTGTTGCCGTTCCATATCCTTCTAATAACAATTAGTTCTATTATTTTATTCATGCCAACAAATCCACTTAGCCGTGCTTCCACTCATCCTTCATGGCCGTTTATGCTAAGCTAATTCCCACAAAACATGCAGCAAAATTTTGGCAATAGCAACCACTTTAATACTTTATTATTCACGGTGGAACTAGGGTCAAACAATAAAACATTCTTTATTTGTTATCCTTGAAGAGCTCAAGAATGTGGCTGAATGTCTACCTTAAAATAATCAGCCCATTATCATTCCTCCATGCCGTTCTATGTGCAGTTCTTCATGCATCAACACCCAACTTTGTTTCCATTATCCCATAAGCAAAATAATTTAATCATTCTTTATTTACCATGATAGAATGTCTTCTCCTTAAAATATCAAAGTCAACAATCCATCATGGGTTGTTGTGGCCAAATATCCCCATATATCAAGCTTCCATGCCGTAAAAACAAATGTTCTACTAAGCACCACATTCCATAATGTTCCCACATGCGCATGGATATTTTAAATGTTTGTGCCTTTTATCATGGTTTTGTTATATCTCAATTGCTGTCCATGCATTTTACCCATCATTGCTTGTCTTTCAATTATTTATTCCTTGCTCTCAAAGCCTTGCCGTCCATAAGCACTTACTCTTAATAAATTTGGTACATTAGTTTAGTATAATTTTAAAAATTGTTTTGAGCTCAATCAAATTAATTAAAAGAGGTGGCCATTTTATTTATTCCCATGCCTTGGTGGTCTTCAATTGACTTTTGTTTATTTAATTCATGTTCTTAAGGCCCTATCAACTGAGCTTCCTTTTTAAAACTTAAAACTTAATATTTTCTAAGGCATTTCCTATGTAACACCCCCAAACCCGGCCCACGAGCCTTGACCGGATCAGGTTATGTCACTGCAGAAAGACGGTTGAAAATCTTTTTGACTTGGAATAATCATGAAAGTTTGTTAACTTTTGAAAACCATGTCCATTTAAAGTAATATGAAAAACCTTAGTGTTATAAAATTGTCTGAATTTAAACTTTATTAAATACTATTTTGAATAAGCAGGTTGCTAAGATAAAATCCTCTTCACATAGTGGTTCAGTTTAATCAAGCCATAATTAAAATAATACCAAAATAATAGTAAGGCCCTTATTACAACCCATACTTAAAACAAAATACTCAATATTAAAAATGCTTAAAATAATCCAAATATCTTCTTCTGCATGGGCCACCTTGTGTCCTCTCCAAACACCTTTCTCTACCCCGTGTGGTACCAAACCACTGGTGGTGCCAAACCACTGGTGACTTAAAGTCACAATATCCGTCAATACTTGTGGTGCCAAACCCTTTGGTGTCCCAAAGACATAAATGTGATACTAAATCACCGTGACCCAAGTCACGAATCAAGTGATGGGGCCAACCCATCGTGGTGATACCAAATCACCGGGCGTCAATCCCATAATGTAAACCGTGGGGCCAACCCATCGTGGTGCTAAGCCACGGGACGAGACGCCATGAGGTGCCAAACCTCCGAGGTGCAAACCTCCGTGACCGTAGTCACAATGTGGTACCAAACCACTAGTGTCCGTCGACACGAATATCACTTCCCCCTCCTCTCATATCACCCATCATCATACCAACTCATGTATAGTATTCAAATCATGCAAACATGCTTAACATTACATCTCATAGCACATACATCATAAATTATGACATCATGTATCAATAACAGTACTCATAATGAAACGAACTTACCTGAATCCATGCACATACCCCATAGGGTATCATATCACTCAACCATACTGTTTCGATTTTACCAATCAATCAGTTTATCAAACATATACAAAGCAAGAAGCGTGTTAGTTTACACACCTGGTTCCTAATGCGACTATCAAATCCCGTAGATCAAGATCTAACGCACTAGATCCCCCTTTCTTAACACTTTTCGAGCACTAGCCACAACCCGAGATATGCAAGATCAAGCTTTCCCCTACAATCGGCCAGAACTAAACAACATAATCATGCTAATCAACCTCTAAGGGTATAACCGTAATTTTACCTACTAAGGGTATTTTTGTAATTTACCCACCAAGGGTATTTTCAGAATTCACACTTGCAATGGCCTTACCGAAGGCCTAATGTCGCCACTAGCGACTCAACTACCATTTCGGTCGTCGCAGGATGATTGGGCCTAAAATTCGATTTCGGCCCATCCGCCCACATGCTCGTGTGGCCCACCTAGCACAAATCTAGCCACGATATAAGTTCCACCTAGTCTAGTTCAACATATACTAACCAATCATGCAATTTACTCATATGGGCCCACGGGCCCATTGGGCCCACTTCGCCCATCGAGGCCCAAGCACCCAACCCACAAGAATACCATCGATGGCCTCAACTATCGCTGTCGAAGCCCCACACGCACGCTTGCACGCGCGTGTGGCTACTAATGCCATGTAATCGGCATTTCGGCATTTTGCCGCTTCTACAACTAGAGTAGAGAGAGTTACACACCGATAGGACTGGGGCTAATCCACCCTCCGACCACTCTTGTGCCCAAACGCCCTCCAAGATGTGTTTACTCTCCTTCTAGGATGCTCCTTATATAGCTAGCTCTTCACCTTCATTCTTTGTGTCTTTCTAATGTGGGATCCCTTCCTCAGTAGAGTTTAAATTCAACTAAAACTCTTGCCGTCCAATCCGCAAAATAAATACTCCCTTGCTTTTCATGAGATTCGAACCCAGGCTCCCTTGCAACATAATCCACGCTGCTAGCCACTTTACCACAAGCTCCACTTGTGTCTTAGACCATGCGCAACTAAATATAAACTATGGGCCAAATTCTAAGGTCCAAGCAAAAAAAAACCAAAATGCAAAAGCCAAGACTTGAACCTTGGACCTCCTTCCTTCCTTGTGGCGTCACTCCCTTGTCTCTTATGTGGCGTCAGTTTGCCACTACACCACACACTCCACTTGTGTCATTTTCCTCCATATTTTATTCTTAAGGCCTATCTGCCAACTTCTAGGGTTTTTTTCACCTAAAACCAAAATTTCCCCAAAGCCAATATTTGATCCCGGGACTTCATAGAAGCCCTCTAACCTTCCAAAATCACTTATCCAATAGGTCTAACTTGCATTTAAGCCGATCTCTTATTCTCTAAAAATTCAAACGCTACTACGCCTAAGGCCCATTGGGCTCAATTCTCCTAGGCCCAATTTTGGGATGTTACATCCTATTATTCTAAGGTTCACAACCATTCATATAAACACATTCATACACACAAGGACATGGTTTCACATTCAATTAAGTAATTATGCATAAGCCCATTTTCTGGATGTTACATAACCTCTTTACCAATAGCTCATTTATGTTAGCAATTTACTCACTTATTTCCATAAGCTTTGATGCCTCTTACTATCTCTCCTTAATAGGCTTAAACACAAACTTTCACTAAGGCCCAACTTGAACCCGAAACTTCATATAACCCCGTAACTTTCCAAAATCACATTCCTAATAAGTCCCACTTGAAATAATGCCATTCTCAAATTCCCATAAATTTTCAATATTCCTACGCCCAAGGCCCATTAGGCCCAATCCTACTAAGCCCAATTTCAGGATGTTACACGCATTCTAATTTAATCCTTTTATATTTGTTTAAATTGCTATTTAATCCTTTTTTTTAAATCCTTTTATTTTTTATTCCATTTTAAATTATTTTAATATTGTAATAAAATTATTTTGTTATATTAAATATTATGTATTATTTCCATTATTATTTTATATATTAATTTGTTTATAGTATAAAACTTATATATATAGTTTTTATATGTAATAATTTTCTATAGTTTTTGATAGTTTTTATATATATTAATATTTATATATTAATTTATTAATGATATAAAACTATTATATATTTTTATTATGTATATATTTTAAAATATTATTATTTATTATTTTGTTTTAATTATTTTTATTACATATTATTTTTAGATTAATATATTAGTTATTATATTCTATATTTTTTTAATATTTTTTATATTATATAATATTATATCTTATACTATTTTAAATTTTTTATTTTATCTAAAATCATTTATATTGTATAATATATTATTTATTTTTAATGTAGTTTTATATGTATTAGATTATTATAAATATATTTTTATAAATTATGTATTTGTTTTAAAATATATTTTTCTTTTCTTTTTCAATATATCTGTACACATTTTTTTTACATTTATTATTTGTTATATATTTGCATGAAAAGTTTAATATCGCATGTGAAATTTTCATGTTTATTAAGTTTTGTTATTTTGACATTTATTATTTTTTTATATATATACTTTGTCATTTATTTATTATTGCCTTAATGTAGTTATTTTTTAATCGTTATTTTATATTTTATTGTCTGTATTAATATGATATTTTCATAGGATCATCATTTTAAAATAAAAATGCATTTTGCAAAATTACTAAATTTTATCTAAAAGTTTTTAAAAATAAGACAATGTTTTGGTATTTAGAAATTCAGGAAATAGTGCCCTAACGTGCTGGGTTGCGATTTCTGTTTGTCTAAATAATTAAATATCCTTTTAACAAGTTTTTGAAAATCATGAGATGTTTTTTAGTTACGATGGTTTAAAAATACCGTGTCCTATCGTGCTGGATGTGATGTTTATATTCTTTCGAAACAAAGAAATCTCAAGTTTTAAATCAAAAAAACTTATTCTCGGGAATTTGAAACGTTGTATCCTAACTTACTGGGTATGATGTTTTGTGTCTAGAGGTAAGAATTTTCTAAAATAAAGATGTACCTAGCTTTGAAATTATGAGATGTTGTATCCTAACTTACTGGGTATAGTATTTTTATTTCTTTGGGATAGGTAAGTCTTGGCTTTCCTTCTAATAATGGATCTTATTTTAAAACTTTTTAAATTTCAAACATTTGGACATGATTTTATCAATTAGGTACCAATTTTGGGCGTTATGAGGGTGCTAACCCTTCATGAAACGTAACTGACTCTCGAACTTGTTTTCTTAATTTTTTTTGTAGACCAAAATCAAATGTTTTAAAATAAAATGTTTTTACAAGGTGATCCAATCACACTTAAGAAAAAAGGGATTGGTGGCGACTCCCATTTTTGTTTTTTAAAGTTGATCCTCGTTTTTTAAACTGATTTTAAAAATGGTTCCGACAGCTTGGCGACTCCGCTGGGGACCAATAAGAGAGTCAAGTCGTAAAATCGATAATTTCATGTCCTTTTGTCTGAATTTTAAAACTATGGTTTTAAAAATTATGATTCTTTTTAATACATGTGGTTCTGTTTTTATAATGTCTCTGCATTGCATTGCATGACCATTGTGGTCACACCTTTAAGTGGGAGTGAGAAGCTACTCCTTCGTGAGGTTTTCACCTCCGTGCAGGATAGTGAATTGCTTTCGGGATACATCTGTACCTATGTCTTCGTGAGGTTTTCACCTCCGTGCACCCGCCCCTAAACTAAACTCGATCCATATGAGCCTATAATGGGTGAGGATCGAGGAATCTGCTGGTTCAGGTACCTCAACTTTAGAGCTAACCGCATATAGTGAACCTTAAGAGCCTACCTTAGGTAGAACTGTGTCCATCCCTAGTGGTCACCCAAATAGGTGTTCTATGTTATTTATTTTTCTTGTACTAACGTATTCTCTTTTGTTTTAATTACATTGCATTCACATCATAGAAAAGAGGTGTTGATTCAAATTCGATTCCTAAATAGAAAAGTTGGTCATAAGAAAATAGATTTTTTGATAAAGTGGATTATAATAAGGTCATCCGAATATAGTCCAAGTGAACACAACGAGAGAAGACTAATAGTTCATGAAGGAATACAAGACCTTATCACCCAAGGATTCAAGTTGACAAAGACTATTCGAGAATTACCACGTCTCGGCTTTCTTGAAGAGGCTAACAAGTGAATAGGAGTCGCGGTCCAGATCAAGCAAAAGGAGCTAGAGGAGGCATCTATTAGAAGTTTGCAAGATTTGACTTTTGCGAAGAAGGGGATTGATGTTTTCACTTGGACTATGAGGACAAAGCCGCATATGTAATCCGTTTTGTGTAAAGAAATTTATTATCTAGTAAAGTTTTTCTAATGCAACTGAATTCAGAGTCAATGCCTCTCTTTCTTTGCATTCATGCATTTGCATTACATCACATCATATTTATTTAAGTTTATAGAAAGAGTCTAATTAGTTGAAATTAACAGAGAGAGAGAGAGAAAAAGAAAAGGAAAATCTGGAAGTTGAACACCCTTACGGTACACGCGCCAAATTAAGGAAAATGGATCAAAGATTGGAACAATTCCAAAGAGACATTCAAGACCAGATGCAAGAGCAAATGGCAAAACTCCAACAAGAGATGAGGGATCAGATGTTGGAGGCTCAAAGGAATATGATGGCCCAAATGACCCAGATGCTGAATGGGGTAATGGACAAAGGAAAGGGTCCTATAGTTAACACTGAAGGCAATGAAGACTTCCCTCTGGGTTTCACCCCACCACATGTACAATCGGAAGAGCATCCCCAAAGGCCACCTGCCACGATTAGGCCTCAACAGGGGCAAGCTGATAATACCGCCCATGAACTTCCAAATGGGCTCAGGATCTAACCTACGAGATAACCCTGCCAATCCTGTTATCCCTGATTTGGACGTAGCAGAGAGAGAGGGAATAAGAATTGAATCTTCAAGGAAGTTGGAGGATCACTGTAGATGGTTGGAAAAAAAAGTTCCAGGCTCTGGAAAATGCTGATCATCACCATGGTATAGATTCAAAGACTTGAGTTTTGTTCCAGAATTGGTGCTTCCTCATGAATTCAAGATGCTAGAATTTGAGAAGTACAACGGGACTAGTTGCCCTGAAGCATACATTACTATGTTTTACAGATGCATGATCGGCTATGCTAACAATGATCAACTCTTGATTCATTATTTCCAAGACAGTTTGGTGGGGGCAGCGTCTAGGTGGTACAATCAACTTAGTCGTACTAACATTAGCTCCTGGAGAGACTTAACTCAAGCCTTCATGAAGCAATACAACCATGTAACAGACATGACGCCTGACAGAATGACTTTGCAAAACATGGAGAAGAAACCAAATGAAAGCTTCAGGCAGTATGCGCAAAGATGAAGAGAGGTCGCCATGCAAGTTCAGCCACTACTCCTAGAAAAAGGAGACTACAATGCTCTTCATCAATACCTTGAAGACCCCATTCATCACTCATATAATAGGAAGTACTACTAAGAGCTTTACGGATATAGTGATGGCAGGAGAGATGATTGAAAATACCATAAGGGGTGGCAAGATTGAGGTAGGGGAAACCACTAGAAGGTCTACTCTCAGGAAAAAGGATGACGATGTGAATAATACAAGTACATACAACAAAGGGTACTCAAAGTCAATTACTGTTAATCGGATGAAGGTAATCACTGATGGGCACCAAGGGTCGACAAGACAAGAATCAAACACTAGGCAAAACTCTAAAAGGCTCCAATTTACGCCAATCCCAATAACATATAATGAGATATATCAAAGTTTGTTTGATGCACACGTGGTGTCTCTATTTTATTTGAAACTAATGCAACCTCCGTTTCCAAAATGGTATAACGAGAATGCCCAATGCGAGTATCACACGAGAATAAAGGGTCACTCAATTGAAAACTGTACTACCTTCAAAAAGGTAGTTGAAAGGCTTATCAAGATGGGAATTGTGAAAGCCAATGATTCATCAAAACCTAATCACTTTGACGACGAGGTAAATGTGATAATTGAAGGAGGAGACAAGAAAGTTGCGACCCCTTGAAGAAATCAAAAGTGAAGAGGAATTGGGGAACAATGTTTCCAAACATTTGGATACTTGGGAGTGTCTTGAATAATGGGATTGAGGAAGAAATCTCTATATTTTTAGAGTTGATTTATAGTAATGTGCAAAACATGCTTGTTGCCTTAAGCCTAGAGGCAATAAGAACTCTTTTGTGAAATAGGCTTATATCCAGAATTATCATTTCAATAAAATACATCTTTTTGAATAAATATTCTTTTATTCTATACATTTTATATTGTACATTATTTCATTTTTTATATTCTTTCATGACCATACCAATAATCATCCTTAGAATCATTTACTCTTTGGATTTCTTACCTTCATACCTAGGTACCCAGATATCAACGACATGCGTGACGTTGTTACTGACTCCCTTTTTGAATGAGATATGGGTCTAGGGGATCTAAGGATTTTGAAGATAACAGAGATTGTAACCTATCTTCTAATTTGTTAAGAATAGTGAAACAAGATGAAAAATAGACCTTACTCTACAAAGGGTCATTGGATATTGCAACCCTAGGAAAAGAGTGAAGATTGTAGCCTAGCTCATCACAGAAATAAGGCGAGACATTATTGAGTTATCTTCGAGAATTCAAAGATGTTTCCGCACGATCATATCAGGACATGCTTGGACTAATAAGGCGCAGGCTAAACAAGAGGATGGGGCACTGTTGGTCCATCATGGAAGGGGATTGCATCAGTCATACCATAAATACTGAATTGAAGAAGATAAGATTAATGTGACTCTTCTATTTTCTTCACAGACTTTTCTATATGTGGGGCATGGATATTATGGGTCCAATCTCGACAAACGCTTCAAGTTGTCATCGATTTACCATCATGGTCATCGTTTACTTTACTAAGAGGGTGGAAGTAGCTTCATATGTCAATGTTACAAAGTCGATAGCCATCAAATGAAAAAAAAAAGAGATCAAGATGCTAGCAGAATGCCATAAAAGATCGCTTTTAAATAACTGTACAAAGACAAGGTCTACAGTTTATCTAAAGATCAGGCAGTATATCACAGTGCAACAAAAGTTACAAAAAAAAATGAAAGGTGGCTAAGGCTTGTAAAGATTGGCATAAAAAGCTACCATTTACCCTCTGTCTTATTGAACATCGGCCAGAACCTTCACTGAGGAAACATCTTACCCATTATGGAATTGAAGCGTTTTTGCCAATTTAAAACCTAATCGAAGAAAAGATTAAAAGCTATCCATCACGATAGCGTGATGCGAGCTTACGACAAAGAAGTTCATCCTAGAGAATTCCACAAGGGGAACCTGATGTTGAAACATATTTTTCTTCTACAAAACGATTTTAGAGGAAAGCATATGCCAAACTGAGAAGGACTTATATAGAGCCTATTCTAGAGGAGCATTGATATTGACCGAGATGGATGGCGAAGACTTTCCCAATCTGGTGACTTCAGGTTTAGCTAAGAAATATTTTACCTGAAAGAGGAAATATCAAGGTAAAAACCTGTAAAGGGTGCCTCAAAAAAAAAAAGGGAGAGGCCAAAGCGAAATCCCGCAAAGGGCGCTTTGAGACCAAAGGGGATTTGAGTTGAAAACCCGAAAAAGGCGGCTCAAATTTTGACCAAAAAGCGGGGCATACAGTAGTCTTGCTATGTCTGAATTAGCAATAAGGAGGTATGTTACGTCTTGGGGCATTGATAAAGTACTCCGAATCACTAAACACATATTGAGCTTAAAATGGTCCTCAAGAAGTTTGAACAGAGAAGCTCAGGCGGCAATATCTGGGGCACCTAGTTTCATTCTTACCTATTCTTAAATTCGTTTGCTTTATTCTTTTTGAGGTACACCCAAATCAATTTTCTTTTATTGCCTGGGTTATGCTTGATTAAATTATTTTTCTGAGCTATGCTCCTGACTATTTTATTTCTCGTCCATTTCTTGTGACCTTTTTTAAGCATTTTATATTGAAATAACAATTTATGGACCAATAACACTTTCATAAAAGGAGTTTCGCATATTACTCTAGAAGCTTCTGAATAATATGAGGAATCTGAAACATGACTATTGTTCAGAACTCACTAAGCCTAAGGGTTGGAAACATTGAAAAATGATTATTGGATAAGACAATTTTGTCGGTAACACCATATCGGCAAATGACGAACAAGGGGATCATTGTTGTGATACCCTGTATTCATTCAGACACATAGATTTGGTTATTACACCTAGGGAATGGTGTAACGGATCAGTTTTATACCTCTGAGTGGTAACAGATTGGATGGAAGAAACTAAGTGTTATTCCCCTGAAGTTGCAGTGAGAAGTACCAACTTCATGTCCCAAGATTCAAGTGGAAAGGACTCGGAATTACCATGGGGCAAATTATTTGAGCAGAACATGAACAAGAATAAAAAACAAATTAGTGATAACACCTAGAATAGGAATCATGCTCATAACATTTTTGTATCATAGCAAATTTCATTAGGAGCATTTGATTCAATTTGGTCATTGCATCCTAATCCTTGAAATAGGAATCATCTTTATAACATTTTCGTATTCATAACATGTTGAATTAGAGGCATTTGATGCATTTCGGTCAAGGCATCCTAATTATTAGACATAAGTATATACACATTCTACAGGTTATGTAGCAAGGTAGAAGATAGCAGTCTGGCATCCCTGAGTTTGCAGGGAGTAGGTTGAAGAAAGTAGATCTGGCAATTCCTGAGTTTACAGGAAATAGATTTAAGATATCAATCTGGCAATCCCTGAGTTTGCAGGGAGCAGATTAAAGATAGCAGATTTGGTGATTTCTGAAATTGCAGGAAGCAGATCGAAGACATCAGTCTGGCAATCCCTGAGTTTGCAGGGAGCAGATTGAAGATACCAAATTTGATGATTCCTAAAATTGCAGGAAGTAGATCGAAGACATCAGTCTGGCAATCCCTGAGTTTGCAGGGAGCAGATTGAAGATAGCAGGTCTGACAATTCCTGAGTTTCTAGGAAGCAGATCTAAGACATCAGTCTGGCAATCCCTGATTTTGAGGGAGTAGATTGAATATAGCAGGTCTGACAATTCCTGAGTTTGCAGGAAGCAGATCTAAGACATCAGTCTGGCAATCCTTGAGTTTGTAAGGAGTAGATTGAAGATAGCAAATTTGGTGATTCCTGAAATTGCAGGAAGCAGATCGAAGACATTAGTCTGGCAGTCCCTGAGTTTGTAGAGAGCAGATTGAAAATAGCAGATTTGGCAATTCCTAAAATTACAGGAAGCAGATCGAATACATCAGTCTGGCAATCCTTGAGTTTGCAGGGAGTAGATTGAAGATAGCAGATTTGGCAATTCCTAAAATTGCAGGAAGTAGATCAAAGACATTAGTCTGGCAATCCCTAAAGTTGTAGGGAGCAGATTAAAATAGCAGATCTGGCATTCTTGAGGTTACAAGGAACATATCAAAAACATTAGATCTTGTTTCCCTGAGTTTGCAATGGAGCAGATTAAAAGATAGTGGATATTGCCTTCATGAAGTTGCAGTGAAATAGATTGAAGCTATCAAACTTACTGAAACCAAGATGAAGTTCCAATATCGTTCAAGTTGCAATAGAGTTAGAGTCATTTGAAGAAGATAAGGATCAAGAACTCGAGGCTTGGCCAAGATCGGTCAAAATTGGTCCTTTTATAGTCTTTGCTCTATTCTTGTTACACGATAATGAGCAAAGAGGGGCAGCTGTAAGAGCCCAATTTTGACCGGGCCCGTTCAGAAAATAAATAAATAAACAGTTTTTATAGTCCTTTTACAAAGCCCAATTTTGATGGCCCAAAATAACCCAGTCCAGAGACCCAAATCCTAACCCGCTAGCCCAAATCCTACCCAGGCCACCTACCAGACCAAAACAAACCCACATACTAACTCCCTAAACAGATCAGACTCAAATTACACGGCCCAAAAATGGCCCAACTCTAAATCAGAAACCAAGGGTTTCTGAAACCCTAGGTTTCCTTGCGCCGCAATAGCACCCAGGCAAACAGTCGAGCCACCAGCCCTCGCCAAGTCGCGAATCGTGCCACCATCAACACGCCATCATCGCCAGAGATCTCCTCGCCTGACCTGCAAAAGAAAGGAAACCATCGCAGCAGAAATGGCAAAATATGGCAACCAATCTTTTATTTCCTTTTTTACTTTTTATTTTTAAGGCTATATAAGCCTCACAAAAAACGTGTAAAAGGAGAACATACCAATACACAGAGAGAAAACAGAATACACAAGAATATTTCGAATATAGATATTAATAAAAAACCTCATCAAACAGAGGTGATTTTTTTGTGTGATATTCATATTACTTTATTTCTTTTTTTTTTTTTTTTTTTTTTTTGCAAACAGTAAACATACGAGTAAGAAAATAAAAAAAAGGAAGTTTTACCTTTCAAATTGGGTTTGAAAACGGGTTATTGGAATCTGGCCATCGGCCACGGAGGCGTGTGGCACGCATAAGGGCAAGAGCCTAGAAGTCCAGTGACCGGACCTCGGACCTCGGACAGCAAAAAGGGGGATTTCTGGAGAGCTTTTTGATTTTTTTTTTTTTAAATAGAGTTAAAATGATTCTTTTTGGGGTTGAGTTTTAGGTTATATAGGCCTGAAAGAACGAAGTCATTTCTGATTAATAGGATCCGCGCGTTGACCCAATGTCCAGAAGAGGATCCGCACGTTTTGGTTAAAAGGGCAATTTTCCATTTCAGTCCCTTTGAAATTTTATTTGTTTTAATTTTATCCAATCTGACATTTTCTTTAATTTTATAGTAGCCCTTAAATTTGTACTTTGTTTCAATTGAATCTTTGACATTTTAAAAGTAAAAAATGGAACGACGCCGTTTTATAAAGAGGCTTAATTTCCACATTAGTCCTCGGGATTTAATGCGCGTTCTAATTTAATCCTTTTATATTTGTTTAAATTGCTATTTAATCCCTTTTTTAAAATCCTTTTATTTTTTATTCCATTTTAAATTATTTTAATATTGTAATAAAATTATTTTGTTATATTAAATAATTTGTATTATTTCCATTATTATTTATATTTATTAATTTTTTTATAGTATAAAACTTATATATATATAGTTTTTATATGTAGTAATTTTATATAGTTTTTATATATATTAATATTTATATATTAATTTATTAATGATATAAAACTATTTTATATTTTTATTATGTATATATTTTAAACTATTATTATTTATTATTTTGTTTTAATTATTTTTATTACATATTATTTTTAGATTAATATATTAGTTATTATATTCTATATTTTTGAATATTTTGTATATTATATAATATTATATCTTATACTATTTTAAAATTTTTTATTTTATCTAAGATCATTTATATTGTATAATATATTTTTTTAATGTAGTTTTATATGTATTAGATTATTATAAATATATTTTTATAAATTATATATTTATTTTAAAATATATTTTTATTTTCTTTTTCAATATACCTGTATACATTTTTTTACATTTATTATTTGTTATTTATTTGCATGAAAAGTTTAATATCGCATGTGAAATTTTCATGTTTATTAAGTTTTGTTATTTTGACATTTATTACTTTTTTATATATATACTTTGTCATTTATTTATGATTACTTTAATGTAGTTATTTTTTAATTGTTATTTTATATTTTATTGTCTGTATTAATATGATATTTTCGTAGGATCATCATTTTAAAATAAAAATTCATTTTGCAAAATTACTATATTTTATCTAAAGGTTTTTAAAAATAAGACAATGTTTTGGTATTTAGAAATTCGGGAAATAGTGCCCTAACGTGCTGGGTTGCAATTTCCGTTTGTCTAAATAATTAAATATCCTTTTAACAAGTTTTAGAAAATCATGAGATATTTTTTAGTTACGATGGTTTAAAAATATCATGTCCCATCGTGCTGGATGTGATGTTTATATTCTTTCGAAACAAAGAAATCTCAAGTTTTAAATCAAAAAAACTTATTCTCGGGAATTTAAAACATTGTATCCTAACTTACTGGGTATGATGTTTTGTGTCTCGAGGTAAGAATTTTCTAAAATAAAGATGTACCTAGCTTCGAAATTATGAGATGTTGTATCCTAACTTACTGGGTATAGTATTTTTATTTCTTTGGGATAGGTAAGTCTTGGCTTTCCTTCTAATAACGGATTTTATTTTAAAACTTTTTAAATTCCAAACATTTGGACATGATTTTATCAATTAGGGACCAATTTTGGGTGTTATGAGGGTGCTAACCCTTCCTCAAACGTAACTGACTCTCGAACCCGTTTTCTCGTTTTTTTCGTAGACCAAAATCAAATGTTTTAAAATAAAACGTTTTTACAAGGTGATCCAATCACACCTAAGAAAAAAGGGATTGGTGGCGACTCCCATTTTGGTTTTTAAAGCCGATCCTCATTTTTTAAACTGATTTTAAAAATGGTTTTGACAGAAAATATACATTGTCTTAGTACTCCGTACAACAAGTGTTTTCAAGCTCTAAAATTGATCAATTTAGACTTCTCACTTTCATACCTAAGATCTAAACATCTCCCCTAAAAAATGTAGGACTCTAACCAAGTCACACACTTGATTATTATAGTATAATTCACTCACAAAAACGTCCCTCACTAAACAAATTAAAGTTCTCTTTCTCATTTGATAAAAAAAAGTGCTCTCTCTCTCAGTATAAAACCTATACAAGTCCCCACCATATACAAGTGAATGAGACTTGCTTACATGCTAAATCTGTTACAATCCATTATCCCTCAAAAAATGCAAGATAAGATACACAAATAATATCTTCTAAATAGCATAAGATAAGGCTTGAATCAACCGGATATCCTTCCTTCTATGACTTGACCTGATCCAATCCATAGATTAAGAGATGATGATTGTTTCAATCCATTCGAAACCAATCTCCAAGAACTCTTGTTAAGTGAAGTTTGGATATTAAGAATGGGTTGATAGATAGCCCAAGATAATAATAAATAGCTACAGCCCAAAGATATTTATTATCAAAATTTTCCAAACGCAAATAAGACAGTTATCTATGTAGCCAGTGCTACTCCTAGTTAGCACTGGTACAGACATTCCTTCAAAAATGTTTCAACAATATCCCCCTTTGATAAATTTTTGAACAAAACAGTAATTGACACACAATATGGGTATGACATGATACGTATATGATGACACGATAATTCTTTAAAATTGAGGATACGAGTACAACAAAACATGACAATAAAATTATATATATATATTATGTTAAAATACTTCATGTAAATGAAAATGTTGATACTTCCCATTAATAAATAATCTTTTTTTTTACATAAAGTTCCTATCATTACACAAAATATGACATAACATAAGTAATACATTTTCTAAGTTCAATTTCATTAAACAAAATATGTCGTAACTCATAACAAAGGTGATTTTCAAGTTCAATCTATACCCCTAATAAAAAGGCTTGTACAAAAAGATGCAAAGAGAGAGCACTTTCCAAGTTCAATTCATAGCATTAGCATTTCCAATCCCTTCATCACTGGTAAAAATTACCATCTCCATGTCTAGTTTATCAAAAGATAAGCTAGCAACTTCAAGAACTCCAACTCTTTCAAATAGGTCAAATACATCACCTCCAATATCGTATACGTTATCATCTCCTTTGTAATGATGAGTATTTCTTGAAAGCAATCAAAGATTAGTATTTACAAATACAAAATCTTCGGCACATTGAGGATTTATTTGTTTCTTTTCATTGAGTGGATAAAAGAATATGTGCTCCAATTCCTATCACAAGATGAAAGCCTTTAAGACTAAGTTTTGAAGTAAAGGTATGGAAGCCCCATGAATTAACCTCCAAGACTTAGGATCCAAAAATCATCTATCTTATGGTGAATCAAATGAATCAAAATTATCAAATGCTCTAGAAAATTTAGCGAATTCTTGAAAAATCATCTTCCTTTCTTCAGTAAAAGGAAAATATGTCTTCTCAGCACTAGTTTTTTTCCTCTGAGATTTCTACATCCTTATATAGAGGAAGGTGATTTGGTACTTCATCAAGCCATTCACTATAATAATACCTATGTAAACAAATATAAACAAATATTATTAATTTATAATAAGTAAAAATGAACATATATTTTTTCTTATAATAACAACTAATAAACGAAGATATGTCATGAAAATTTACCTCGCATTCAGTGAATGAGCCATGCAATAAAGTGATGTACTACTCTAGTCCACTAATCAATAAGAATATCATACACCACTTCATAAATTATTGATCTTTCATCTCCTTTCTTTCCTTTATGCTTATAAATGTTTGTCTTCACTTTTTCAACCATATCACCCTCCATCTCATAAATTAAGTGAAGAGTTATTAGTTAAAAAAGTTGTGTTAATTTTACAAAATAAAATTACTATAATACGTAACCTATCTATAATCTATCTAAAAGTACAATTTATAATTGCTCCTCGTAATATTTTTAGTTTATCTATTTTTTAATTTCTCCTATTAAAATAAAGCCTTAAAACTTAGTACAATGAAACTTTCTAATTTCTCATTTTACTAAAAAGAGTAGGCTTAAGTGGTGTTGTATTAAAAATTTACATTTGACATACAAAGTGCATAAATGAATCACATGCAATAATTCACTTGTTAAAAAACATTTTATTTATTTTCAATAACTTTTAAAATTGTTAAATTGGTGATAATATTGTGGTTAATTACTATAATGTAATGTTGTGCGTAACTTGCATGGCATCTTACTTCACTAATTATTTGAAATTGTTTAAGATGTTAATGTTATGGTTAATTACTAAACTGTAGTCTGGTTTTGAAATTATCACTCATCTTTTTGATACTTTGTTTTGGTATTATACAGGCTATAAAATTGATGCGAAGATGAAGGAATTAGGAGGGGACATGGTTAAACACTGTGCAGGGTTTCCATTAGCCATCATTATGTTGGGAGGAATTTTGGCTACAAAGTATCCTTCATTGTTGAACTTTGGTCTGCAATGCAACAGGAAACCAACAATGCAGATCAAAGATGGCGGATCAAAGATCAAGTTGAACCAAATGTATGAAAGATCATTTTATTCTTTTGTTCATTTGTAATTTGATTTAGTTCTCTTGTAATTTGTACTTTAAATTAGTAGGATTTTTTGTTGATGTAATAGCTGATATGTCAGCTACATTTGTGTGTAATTCAAGCTTTTTTTTTTAGTCAATACTTTAGTGGGAGCAGTTATGCATTAGGAAACTGTCATGTAACATATGCTTTTAATGTTAATGAAAATTCATGATGAAGATCAGTTTTTTGGATTCAAATTTTGAGCTCTCTCTTTTGCAACTGTTTTCTCTTTGCTTCTTTCTTCCTTGTTCTACTAAAAACCCTAATAAATGGTAACCAGAGCCTGTCATCTTTGAGGGCCTCTGTTGTTGGTAGTTTTTTTGTGAAGAAAGCATAAAAAAATGAAGTTGTCATTTTTGTTGCTGCAAGATGAGCTTCACACCACGACCACCACCACCATTGTTTGCTGGTGAGAACTACCACATTTGGGT
Source organism: Gossypium bickii (assembly GCA_025503065.1). Lineage (NCBI taxonomy): Eukaryota > Viridiplantae > Streptophyta > Magnoliopsida > Malvales > Malvaceae > Gossypium > Gossypium bickii. The sequence continues at coordinate 127,295,340 of CP106711.1, forward strand.
AGTAAAGATGAAAACTTACCTGCAAGCACATGACCTATGGAATGTGGTTGAAAATGAAACTGAGCTAGCTCCACTGAGGGCCAATCCCACCACTGCACAGATTAGGCAGCATAACGAAGAATGTTCCAAGAAGCACAAAGCAATGGCTTGCTTGCAAAATGGAGTATCTGATGTGATTTTCACTCGGATAATGGCCTGTGATTCACCAAACCAGGCATGGGAGAAGCTGAAGGAAGAGTTTATGGGGTCAGACAAGATAAGGCAGCAACAATAGATCAACCTTAGGAGGGATTTTGATAACTTGAATATGTGAGAGTCAAAGACCATCAAGCATTACTCTGATAGGATAATGGCCACAATCAACAACATTAGGCTTCTTGGTGATGATTTTAGTGAGAGTAGAGTTGCTGAAAAGGTCATCACAACTTCTCCTCATTGGAGGACTCGAGGGACTTATCAACTATCTCCATGTCTAAGTTGGTAAAATCCCTATATGCACTCAAACAAAGGAGGGCCAACTGGCTGAAAGAGCATCCAGAAGGAGCTTTCCAAGCAGGAGCCAAAGAAAGCTCACAAAAAGGAGAAACCAAAGAGGGATGCTGGAAATAAGAAATTTCCACCATGCATTCATTAAAAATGAAGCACACACTTGGCGAAGTACTGCTGGTACGGGCCAGATATCCAATGCAGAAGCTGTAAATAGTTTGGTCATATTAAAAAGGTGTGTAAGAACAAAGGAAGGGCACACGCTCCACAGCAAAACCAAGCTCAAGCTGCTGAGGATGTTCAAGCTCAGGATGAGCATGTTTTCTCTACATCCTACTATACAACCTCAAGCAAATTTAGTAGGAACTGGTTAGTAGACAGTGGCTGCTCTCACCATATGGCTTGGATTTCATGGAAACATTTGCTCAAATTGCAAGGCTAGACACAATAAAGCTTCTGTTTGCCTTGGCTGCTCAGAAGAAATGGAGAATACACCAGCTTGATGTCAAGTCGTCCTTTCTAAATGGCTTCCTCAAAGAAGAAATTTTCATTGAAAAACCATATGGGTTCAAATTTCCTTGTGAAGAGGACAAGGTCTATAGGCTAAAAAAGGCATTATGTGGTCTGAAACCGGCACCAAGGGCCCGATATGACAGGGTTGATGCATACCTGTCTAGGCTCGGGTTCGAGAAAAGTGTGAGTGAACCTACACTTTATGTGAAGAAATCAGAGAATAAAACTTTGCTTATTGTTTCATTCTATGTAGATGACTTATTGGTGACTAAAAGTAAAGGAAAGATGATAGATGAATTCAAAATGCAAATGCAGAATGTTTTTGATATGACTGACTTGGGGGAAATGGCATATTTTCTTGGCATGGAAGTAATTCAAACTAACCAAGCCATCTTTATAAGTCAACAGGCTTTTGCACTAAAGATATTAAACAAGTTTTGTATGTCTAAATGCAAAACTGTCAGCACACCAGTGGCTCAAAGTGAGAAATTAACAAGCAATAGTTGTCATGAGAGAGTTGATGAGAAGGAATATCAAAGCTTGGTTGGTTGTTTGCTTTACTTAATAGCTACTAGGCCTGATATCATGTATGTTGTTAGCTTACTGTCCAGATTCATGCATTGCTGTGATATTATCCATTTTAAAGAAGCTGAGAGAGTTCTCAGATATGTGAAGGGGGCTTTGAATTTTGGAGTGAAGTTTGAGAAGGGAAAAGAGCTCAAACTGACAGGGTATTCTGATAGTGATTGGGCAAGGTCTATTGTTGATATGAAGAGCACCTCTAGATACATTTTCACTCTTGGCTCAGGTGTCTTTTGTTGGAGCTCAAAGAAGCAACAAACTGCTGCTCAATCAATAGCTAAAGCAGAGTACATTGCAGCTACTACAACTATTAATCAAGCCATTTGGCTTAGGAAGTTACTGTGTGATTTGAATGAAGAATAGATTGAAGCTACTGAAATCAGAGTTGATAATCAGTCAATAGTTTCCATAGCCAAAAATCCAATCTTTCATGGCAAAACCAAGGATTTTAAAATTAAGTATCATTTTGTTAGAGAAGCTGAACAATCAAAGGAAGTTAAATCGATTCATTGCAGCTCGGAAAATCAATTTGCTGATATTCTAACAAAGTCACTCAGTGCTACAAGGTTTAATGTTTTGAGGAAAAACATTGGTGTTTGAAGCATATAGTCTAATGAGAAGTGTTGAACTTTGGCCTGCAATGCAACAGAAACGATGAGAGTGCATCAAAGATGCTAGACCAAAGATTGAAGTTTCGAACCAAATGTAGCAGCATCATTTTGTTCTTTTGTTCATTTGTAATTTGATTTAGTTCTCTTGTAACTTTTGTTGATGTAATAGCTGAGATGTCAACTACATTTTGTGTGTAATTCAAGCTTTGTTTTTTAGTTAATACTTTAGTGGGAGTAGTTATGCAGTAGAAAACTGTCATGTAACTTATGCTTTTAATGTTAATAAAAATTCATGATAATGTTAATAAAAATTCATGATAAAGATCAGTTTTTTGAATTTAAATTTTGAGCTCTCTCTTTTGCAGCCATTTTCTCTTTGCTTCTTTCTTCCTTGTTCTGCTAGAAACCCCAACATTCATTAACTGAATGGCTAAAGGTATTTGCAAATGTAAAATCATACTTGAAGAACGATAAAGGTGAAGTAGTAAGAGATGTGTTAGTATTAAGCTATTATGATTTGCCACCCTATTTAAAATCATGTTTCCTTTATTTAAGCCAATTTCCAGAGGACTATGAGATACATGTGGGTAGATTGATTCAGTTATGCGTTTCTGAAGGTATTATTTCATCAAAGAAAGAAGAAGAAAGGAGATGAATGGCAAATAGCGGAAGATGTGGCAGAACGATACTTAATGGAGCTTGTGGAGAGGTGCATGATTCAAGTACGAGAAAGAGACGTCGCAACCTTAAAGATGATGCATGATCTAATGAGAGATGTATGTTTGTCAAAGGCTAAACAAGAAAAATTCCTCTATGTTGCTGATCAGTTAAACGCGTGCCAATTAGCTACAATTGGGAGGGTTCCAAGGGTCTCTGTACACAAATTGTATCCAATACAACGCATTAAAAGTCCATGCCTTCGATCACTTTTGTTCTTCGATGCATTTTTACTGGACGAGGAACTGGAAAAGATTTTGCTATTGACAATTGTAAGGTACTACGATCACCACGAAGATGAAATTTTCAATCCACTGGTTTGGAAATATATGTTGAATAATTTTAATTTTCTTAGAGTCTTAGATTACGAAAGAGGAGGAGATGCAGGATGCAAGTTACCCAATGACATTGGTAAACTCATCCATTTAAGATTCATTAGACTAAGGGATTTGAACTTCTAGAGTTCAAAGTTTCCATCATCTCTAGGCAACTTAAGTTGCTCGCAAACATTGGATTTAAGAATTATAGGTGTACAAAGCCCAATTTGCCCGGGCCTAATAAAACAAATAAAGCAGTCCAGTTTGTTTACAAAATTCCAGCCCAAAAATCAAGCCCAAACCCGAAGCCCAAAATTCAGCCCAATACCTTAACAAAATTAGAAACAAACAAAAAAAACCCTAGCCCCTAACACAAGTGGCGCCGCACCCTAGTGCTGCCCCTAGCCTCTATCACGACTTGCTCCACCACCCAAGACCTGCAAAACAGAAAGAGAACACGCAACAATAAAGCACGCAACAGCAATGCAAAAAGGGGGAAGCAGATAAAGAGAACAGTAGCAAAATGTTGGATATTTTCATCTATAAAAAGAAGAAACACAATGTAAAATGGGGGATTTTTTCGGAATCAAAAAGAAACAAAATACGAACTATCAAGAATCAAAAACAAGAATAGAGGGTTGATTTCATTTATTTTCTTTTGACTTTACTCTTAATACTGTTGTCCTCTATCTATTTTTTATTTTTTTATTTTTATTACTTTCAAATTTTTAAAAAATGAAATAATAAAAAAGAAAGGAAAGAGGGTCTATCTGAATCGGCTCGCCGCCTCGTCGTCAGAGGTCTCCCCTCCCTCGTCGGAATTGGGCCTGAAATGTAGGCTAGAGACCCTTTTCTTTCGACCTCTCAGGTTAGGGAAGCTTAATCTTTGAATAGGTTCCAAAACAAGGGGTTAGAAAGGCCCTCTCGCGCAACGCCTGCCACCGGCCACAGCGGTAGCACGGCCAATCCCCGGTCAAACTCACAACGGCACAAGAATGGGTTCAAAAACCCTAGCAGAGGAAAAGAAGAAAAAGATTGGGGGGTCTCTGTTTTTGTTAAAAAAAAGGGAACTTATAAGCTTTTAAAAAAAATAAGTATAATAAAGGTTATTAACTTTTTTAAAGTGGTGTAATTAAAGAGCGTGGAGGCCAACGCATTGATGATTTATAAGCTGGATCTGTGCCTTTTCACCTTAAATGGGAAATTTCGCGGCCAGTCCCTCCTATTTGCACTACCTTTTAAGTTAATCATATTCTATTTTCTTTCATTTTTGCCCTAAAATTTGTGCACCATTCCAATTTAGTCCGAGCTTAAACTCTGTGCTCAGTGGCTCAGAATAATTGCGCGTTTGGTCCCTATGAGTTTATGCTCACGACGATGTGGTCCTTTTATTATCTATTTTATTTAATTTATCCCTTTTACTTTATTTAAATTTAGATCTAGCCCTTTAAGTTATTTATCTTCTTTTTTAGACTCTAAATTTTGTATTAAGTTCATTTTAATACCACATTCCTTTAATGTTAAATTTTATATATTCTCTATGTATTATTTTCATTATTTTATTTGTTTTATTTCATGTATGGGTAATCTTATTTTTATTTCCTTATTATTTTTTTACTTTTAATTCATATTATTTTGAATTTCTTTATTATTACTATGATTATTAGTCTAGTTTTATTACTAGTACAGTTATTATACTTATTTTTAGTATTACTCTTATTTATTTTATTATTATTCGTTTATTAATGCATCGCTTATTATCATTATTATTTATTTTTATTATTATTACTATTAATACTATTATCATTATATTTATTTAGTATTTCTATTCTCTCCTTTTTTTTTTTGTTACTATTTATTATTATTGTTACCATTATTCATTTATTTTATTCTTATTCTTCATACTATTATTTGTTCATTATCATTGCTATTTATTATTGCTATTATTATTATTGTTATTACTATTACTATTATATTTTTACTATTATTTGTTTATTATTGCTATCTATTATTATTATTATTATTATTATTATTATTATTATTAGTATTATTATACTTTCTCTTTGTATTTATTACTTATTATTATTTTACTTTCATTTTACTTTTATTTTCGACTTGTTTATTTTATTCTCATTTTTATTATTGTCACTCACATCATGCAATTATTATTATTCCATCATGCATGTAAATACTGTGATTCATGTTTTTCTTGTTTTCACAAATTCGTGCTTATTAACTTTTATCCAATACAAATTTGATTTCTTTCATAAAGGCAATATTTCGTATTTAGACATTCTGAAGAATCGTGCCCTAACTTACTGGGTTTTGATTTTTCTCGTTTAACCTAAATAGCGAAATATCCTTTTAAAATAAATAAGTTTTGAATAAAAAGAAAACTATTTCTCGAGAATTCGAGATGTTGTGTCCTAACGTATTGGATGTAACATTTTTTTATCTCGGGAAAAGATTTCTTAAAATAAAGGCAATGTCCCGTATTTGATATTTTGAGAAATCGAGCCCTAACTTACTGAGTTCCAGTTTCTCATCTAACAAATAACGGAATATCCTCCTCAAACTTAAATCCGAATTTTAAAGTCAAGAGACAAGCTCAGTTTCGGGAGTCCAAAATGTCGTGCCCCAACTTACTGAGTATGACATTTTATCTCTTCGAAATAAGAGGTCTTATCATCCATTTTCGATTTGTTCAAGTTTTTAAAAATAAAAGAGGATCGTATTTTCAAATCTTTTCAAATTTTTGATATTAAGACATTAGATAATCAATTAGGTACCAACTTTGGGCGTATCGAGGGTGCTAACCAGCCTTCATCGTGCGTAATCGACTCCCGAACTCGTTTCTTTGAATTTCGTAGACCGAAGTCGTTGTTTTGACAAATCAAACTATTTATTAAAAACAACTGTTTTTACGAGGTGATCCGATCACACCTAATAAAGATCAGTGGCTACTCCCGTTTTATTTTCATTTTCAAAATCAAAGTCGATTCTCATTTTTCAAAAAAAATGGTTACGACAATAGGAAGATGGTCAAACTCTATTCGTGTACCTAACGTGATATGGAGGATGAAGAAACTAATACATTTATATCTCCCTAGCTAATGTAAAAGCAAAACAAAGTTGAAGTTGGGTACATTGAAAAACCTCCAAACACTTGTGAATTTCAACACAAAAAATTGTTATCTAAAGGATATTATCAACATGACAAATATTAGAGAGTTGGAGATTCAAGGGCACTTCAATATTGAAGATTTTTACACGGAGTTGGGTAAGAATCCACCCATCGTTCAAAGTAAATATGTTCATTCCTTGTCTATCATCAATGATGAAGGAAGAATAGATACAAGACATTTGACTCACCTCCTTTCAAGCTGCAATAGCATTTCTAGGTTGAGCTTAGATGTGAAGATAAGAAGGCTACCAAAGTACCACTACTTGTCTTCAAATCTCGCTTACATAAAGTTGAGAAAGTGCAAGCTTGAAGAAGATCCAATACCAACACTTGAGAAACTGCCTTACTTAAGGATGCTTGAATTTCATGAAGAGCTTTTCATAGGAAAGGAAATGTTTTGCTGTGGACAAGCTTTTGCTAAACTTGAGTCTATATTCAGAACAAGGAAAATTAAAGAAAGTTGGATGACTATTAAGGAGGATTTGAAGAAAGCCCATGATAGGCTGTGGTGGGACTTCATTGTAGACGGAGGCTCCCTAAAAGCCTCATTCGGATAATTTTGAACTGTATGACTACTTCTATACCAGTCATTTGAAATGGGTTCAAACCATTCCAGGTGTTCGAAAAGATGGCACCTTTCACCTTTTCTTTTCTTTTTGCCATTGCCATAGAGCATTTAGGACACCTCATCGATGAAGTGGTTAAAGGTGACAAATAAAAGCCCATCAAAATGTCTAGAGATGGGCCACCAATTTCGCATTTGTTTGTCACCGTTGATGTTGTTCTCTTCTATAAAGCAGACATGAAGTATGGTGAAGTCCAAAGAATCCTACAAGAACAGAGCAGATATTCTACCCATAAAATTACTATTTCCAAGATGCAAATATATTTCTCGTCAAATTTGAATGAAAATATATGCATTTTACTTAAATTTCACTTCTCATTACAACTTTTAAAATTATAACTTCATTCTCTACCGAAGTTAAAACCTTTATCTTTTTTTCTTGAATGCTGCAATCAAAACCAATTAAAACTTCAAAAACGTTAAGCAAACAAGCATGCATTAACAAAAGGAAAACCAAAAAGTTTTAATCTTTGAAATTTAAATGATTTTAATACTTATTTTTTACATATATTTAGACATGAATATAAAATAATTATTCTTTTAAAATGAGTATATTATTAGTATCTTTTCATGAGAAAGGAAAAACTCTATTTTGGCAATTAGTGCAATCTGATTTAATTGGTGATCAAATATTATTGACGCCCCTTTTATTTTTTGGTCAATTTGATTACATCATTTTATTCTTTATTCTTTTGCCTTTTTTTATTTTTTATTCATTCGGAATCACTTTGTTACATCATTGGGTTAAGAATCCAATTTTCGTTGCAAAGTACTTTGTTACATCATGAGAATCACTTAAACCTGTTGCACAAGCAACAATTTATAGTTCAAACATTGCACCATGTTGTCTTTTGCCAATATACATCGTTTTTCGGTGCTTTACTTAAACGTGCTGCAAGGAATTGATAAAATTAAAATAAAAGATTGGTTTCAATAAAATTAGTTGTTCTTGTTTTAGCTTCCATTAATTAGGAATACTTGCCAAAGCAATTGGATTGGAATCTAATTTCCCTTATGCACTACTCTCATCCTTCCATGGGAATCACCTAAACCTATGTCCACAAGCAAGAATTGTTTAGTTTAATTTAACTTTGAACCATATAATCACTTGTACCATAAACCAAAAATTCCAAGATATCAACTGCCTTTGGTCACGAAAAAAAAAAAGGTTTTCTCTTTCATGGATTTCTCTGCTGTTTCTTCTGCTCTCAAAACAATCGGCGAGCTAACACAAGAAGTCACATCCTTGTGGGGCGTCGATGGACAAGTTGAAGGCTTGGCAAGTGAGTTGAGATGGATGCAAAGCTTCCTGAAGGTGGCAGATGCAAGAAAAGTTGACAATGAGCTGATACGTACCAGTGTTGTTGAGATCAGAGAGTTGGCCTACGATGCTGAAGATGTGATCGAGATGTTTTACCTCAAAGTTGCTTCCAAAAGGAAAGGTGGATTTTCAAATTGTATCAAAAGATCCGCTTGTTTCCTCAAGGAGGGATGCCTGCTCCACCAGATCAAGTCAGAGATAGAGAAAATCACAGCTAGAATCAAAGAATTGACTCGACAATTAAAGACGTATGATGTATCAAAGTTCGGGGTTGATGGAGAGGGACCAAGTTCTTCAACAGAAAGGTGGGTGTCAAGGCGGTCTTATCCTCACGTTATGGACGATAACATTGTTGGCTTGGATAAGGATATCAAGAAACTTGTCCCAGTTCTTCTCAATGAGCAAAGCGAATGTAGGGTTGTCTCCATATGCGGAATGGGTGGTCTGGGCAAGACCACTCTTGCCAAGAAAATATATCATGAAAGCCAAGTTGTTGGTCATTTCAAGCACTTGGCTTGGGCATATGTTTCTCAAAACTGTCAAGAAAGAAAAGTTTGGGAAGACATTTTATCTGATCTTAACATCTTAAGTGAAGCTGACAAGAAGATGAAGGTTGAAAAATTAGCAGAGAAGTTATCTAGTTTCTTGGAGAAAAACAAATGTTTGGTGATACTCGATGATATTTGGAACACCGCGGATTGGGATAACTTAAAACCAGCATTTTCGGCAAGAGAGACGAAAAGCAAGATCTTACTCACCTCTCGGAACAAGGAGATAATTTCACATGCCGACAAAAATGGTTTCCTATATGAATTGCAGTGCCTAAACAACGAACAGAGTTGGGAACTATTCCAAAAGATTGCCATTCCCCCAACAAATTCTCCAGGTAATATGTTTATTGATTTCATAATCGTGAAATTATTCTATCTTAATATATATTGCAACATTTACTCTACATTCTTTTCTTCTTCTTTTTTTTCTAAAAAATATTTATATTCTAAATTGACATAATCATTTATTTGACTCACCAATTTTACAAAAACAAAAAAGTCATTTTAGCCTTTTATTTAATTTTTCATTTCTTTTAACCCATGAACCTATATTGTTTGTTAAATTACCCTCAAATGAATGAAAAAGTTAAAACTTCTTAACTTTGTTGATGCGACATCTAGGTGGCATTGACAATAGTAACTAATTATTTTTTTAAAATTAAAGTTATTAAATATATGTTTATAATTTTTATAGTGTTTTAATAATTTTTAATTTTTAATAATTTTTATAATTATTTAAAATTTTAAAACTAATTAATTGCTGAGGTGAGATTCACATGCAACCCACATGTATGTCACTTCAATAAAGTTAATAGATGTTGACTTTTTTATCCGTTTTGAGAATGATTTGACAAACAACTCAAGTTTAAAGACTAAAAGAACTGAAAATTTAAATGAATAGGCTAAAATGATCATTTTTATAAAGTTCAAAGGTCAAATAAGTCATCGTGCCTTGTAAATTTATTTCAAATAGAGAAATTAATTTATTTTAATTTTTTCTAAATGTTACTTTGGGTGGCCTATAAACATTTCTAGATTCCTTGCACTTTGTATCATTTCATGTTATAAATCTATAATTTATATAAAAGTACGAAATTGGAGAAACTCAATGAGAATATTCATTAAGTTTCTATAATATTACTAAATTAATTTTAAAAATAATTATAATTTAATTTTAAATTATTAGTTCAAACAAGTTGTGCTAATTTTAAAATAAAGTTACTACTTAATAAAACTCTAACCATAAAATTATCTCTATAATTTGTATCTATAATCTAGAATCTAGAATCTAGAATACCCTTTATTTTTATCATATTACTAAATTCACATTTAAAAAAAATTGAAGTGAACTGGAAGTTAAGATAATTATAAAATTAAAGTTAATTATAATTTAATAGAAGTCGTGATAATTACACATTTAAAAATAAATATAACTTAAGTTTTAATTATTAGTTAAAAAAAGTTGGGCTATTTTTAAAATAAAGTTAAACTTGAATGTAACTCTAACAATAAAATATAGGAAAATATTTGTGATAATTTTAATTAAAACTTATATTACAATTATTAGTTAAAGCATTTTGATGTAAAAAAGAAGCATTTAAGTTTTAATTATTAGTCGTGTTAATTTTATTGATGAAAAATAGAGTTCTTACTTAATAAAATTTTAAGCATATTAATTATCTCTTAATTAATTATTATATTGAATAATGTTTCTTTGCATTAATTACATAAAGTAAAACTACATTATATGTTGAATATGTTTAAAATATTTTAATTCTGATTTGAAAATTTTATATTATAATATTTGAATTCATAAGTTACTATATTCAATAATTTAAATAAAAATATCATTTTATGTTAGTTATTGTAATTAAAAGTTAAATATTTTATAATTTTAGTTAAATATTAAAGGTGTAAAATATCATGTAACACATATGACAATAGAAGTTAGTATAGAGTGTAATTATTACATTTTCATGAAGTTGATTAAAGTTTGATACTTTTTGAACAAATAAAAATATTGTAAAACTAGGCTCAAGTGGCGTTGTATTAAGAATTTTCATTTATTTTTAATTAAAAAACATTTTATTTATTTTTAATAACTTTTAAAATTGTGGTTAATTACTAAAATGTAATGTTGTGGGTAACTTGCATTGCATCCTGCTTCACTAATTATTTGAAATTGTTTAAGATGTCAATGTTGTCGTTAATTACTAAACTGTAGTCTGGTTTTGAAGTTATCACTGATTTTTTTGAAACTTTGTTTTGGTATTATACAGACTATAAAATTGAGGCGAAAATGAAGGAGTTGGGAGAGGACATGGTTAAAAACTGTGCAGGGCTTCCATTAGCCATCATTATATTGGGAGGAATTTTGGCTACAAAGTATCCTTCATTAACTGAATGGCTGAAGGTATCTGCAAATGTGAAATCATACTTGAACAACGATAAAGGTGAAGTCCTAAGAGATGTGTTGGCATTAAGTTATGATGATTTGCCTCCCTATTTAAGACCATGTTTTCTTTATTTAAGCTACTTTCCGGAAGATTATGAGATACCTGCGGATAGATTGATTCAGTTATGGGTTGCCGAAGGTATTGTTTCATCAAAGCAAGAAGAAGGAGACGAAGGGCAAATAGCTGAAGATGTGGCTGAAGGTTATTTGCTGGAGCTTGCAGAAAGATGTATGATTCAAGTACGAGAAAGAGATATTGCAACCTTAAAGATGAGCAGTTTTCAGATGCATGATCTAATGAGAGATGTTTGCTTGTCGAAGGCAAAACAAGAAAAATTCCTCTATATTGCTGATCAATCCACAATTGGGAGGGTTCGCAGAGTTTCTGTACACAAATTTATTCGCTTACAGTGCATTAAAAGTCCACGTCTTCGATCACTTCTGCTCTTCGACGAGTTTTTACCGAATGAAGAACAGCAAAATATTTTGCCATTGAAAATTGGGAGCTACTTCGACAAACACGAAGATGAACTTTTCAATCCACTCGTTTTGTTTGTGGCACTTTTAGGTATTAGTGTGTTAGGTACTAAATTTAGGGGGATTTGGAAATATATGTTCAATAATTTTAATTTTCTTAGAGTCTTAGATTACGAAAGAGGAGGAGAAGCAGGATGCAAGTTACCCAATGACATTGGTAAACTCATCCATTTAAGATTCTTGAGATTAAGGGGTCTTGGATTCTTATGTTCAAAGTTGCCATCATCTCTAGGCAACTTAAGGTGCTTGCAAACATTGGATTTAAGAATCAAAAGCGAATGTTCAAACTCTATTCATGTACCTAACTTGTTATGGAGGATGCAGCAACTAAGACATCTATATCTCCCCCAGCAATGTAATCGTAAAACAAAGTTGAAGTTGGGTACATTGAAAAACCTCCAAACACTTGTGAATTTCAACACCAAGAATTGCTATGTAAAGGATCTTATCAACATGAAAAACCTTAGAGAGTTGGAGATTCGAGGGCCCTTGAATATTGAAGATTTTAACACGGAGGAGTTGGACAAGAATCCACCTATCATCCAAAGTAAATATCTTCATTCCTTGTCCATTATCAATGATGAAGCAAGAGTAGATCCAAGGCATTTGGCACACCTCCTTTTGAGTTGCGAAAACATTTCTAAGTTGAGCTTAGATGTGGAGATTAGAAGGTTACCAGAGTACCACTACTTGTCTTCAAATCTCGCTTACATAAAGTTGAGAAGATGCAAGCTTGAGGAAGATCCAATGCCAACACTTGAGAAACTGCCTTACTTAAGGATGCTTGAATTACATGAAGAGGCTTTCATAGTACAGGAAATGTTTTGCTGTGGACAAGCTTTTGCTAAACTTGAGTCTCTAAGCCTTAAGGGGCTTGACAATCTGGAGGAGTGGAAGGTGGGTGAAGAAGCCATGGCTTCTCTTCAACGATTGGAGATACAAAAATGCAGACAGCTAAAAAAGCTTCCAGATGGACTGAGGTTCATTGCAGCCCTCCAAGAACTGAAGATTGAATCAATGCCAAAGACATTCAAAGATAAAGTGGAAGAAGGGGGAGAAGATTTCTGGAAAGTCCGACATGTTCCTTCTATCATATTCCAAGACTGCTAGTGATAGTAATTATGATTAAATGCCAGGTAATTCATAAAACTTTGTTGTAGGAAATACTTAACCCTTTTGTCTATATATAAACTATTTTGCATGTTTAGATTCTTTCTAGGTTTGCTTCTTATACTCTGTTTTTGGCAATGTCTCATATTCCCACAGGATTTGTCATTTGAATTAAAAGTGGTAGAAAATGTTTTCAATAGGGTGTTAAGCACGTTCGTGATGATCAGCAGATGCAATTTGGAAGATTGAAATTAACTGGCATTGTCTTTTATTTCAAGTGTGGACTTGTGGTGTCGTCTTATCTTTTGTTCTCCAACATGATTCTTCAACTACTTCATAGGAATTTTTAAACTTTTCCTCTTGAGGTATAGAAGCCATTGCCTTTTTTTTTTATTCTGCTGCTGTTCTTCATGGGACCAAATATATTTAGAGAAGTTGTAACAGTACTGTGTGAAATTGTGTACGTGATGTGAGAGTTTTGTATTGTGAAATTGGAGAGTCGAAATTATCTTGTAGTTTTTATATGTGTAATTCTATTGTTGTTAAGGTGAAATTGTTTTTTTTTTTCTTTTTGGTATAATTTTCAAATTTGTAACTGCTTAAAAAATATAATATGATATTAATATTAATGTGTGATGCATTCATTCAATTTTTAAGTGAATGAATTTAAAGGTAAAATTGTATCATTATAACAATAATTAAAAAGTACATATCTGATTTGAGATATTTACAGAAAAAGAAAAATAATCAAAAGGAATGATATCCCAAAAAAATAAGAGCAGACACATTTTAGACAAGGAACTATTAACGTCTAGATTTCTTTCATAAATTTATAATACTTTCAACATGCAAAATTAACACAACCACATTTTGTTATACATTAAATAGTTGTGATAAATTATAAAAAAAATCTAAGATAAAATTGAAACGCAATATTAAAACAAAATTATTTTTAATATATGTTTATAATTTTTATTGTGTTTTAATAATTTTTAATTTTTAAAAAATAATTTTTATAAATATTTAAATTTTTAAAAGTTTTAAAATTAATTAATTGCTGAGGTGAGATTCACATGCAACCCACATGTATGTCATTTTAATAAAGTTAACATATGTTAACTTTTTTTATCCGTTTTGGGAATGATTTGACAAACAATTCAAGTTTAAAGACTAAAAGAACTGAAAAATAAAATGAATAGGTTAAAATGAACATTTTTATAAAGTTGAAGGATTAAATAAATCATCGTACCTTATAAATTTGTTTCAAATTGAGAAATTAATTTATTTTAATTTTTTTCTATATGTTACTTTGGATATGGCCTATAAACATTTCTAGGTTCCTTGCACTTTGTATCATTTCATGTTATAAATTTATAATTTATATAAAAGTAAGAAATTGGAGAAACTCAATGAGAATATTCATTAATTTTCTATAATATTACTAAATTAATTTTAAAAATAATTATAATTTAATTTTAAATTATTAGTTCAAACAAGTTGTGCTAATTTTAAAATAAAGTTACTACTTGAATAAAACTCTAACCATAAAATATCTCTATAATTTGTATCTATAATCTAGAATCTAGAATCTAGAATACCCTTTATTTTTATCATATTACTAAATTCACATTTAAAAAAAATTGAAGTGAACTGGAAGTTAAGATAATTATAAAATTAAAGTTAATTATAATTTAATAGAAGTCATGACAATTACACATTTAAAAATAAATATAACTTAAGTTTTAATTATTAGTTAAAAAAAATTGGGCTATTTTTAAAATAAAGTTAAACTTGAATGTAACTCTAACAATAAAATATAGGAAAATATTTGTGATAATTTTAATTAAAACTTATATTACAATTATTAGTTAAAGCATTTTGATGTAAACAAGAAGCATTTAAGTTTTAATTATTAGTCGTGTTAATTTTATTGATGAAAAATAGAGTTCTTACTTAATAAAATTTTAAGCATATTAATTATCTCTTAATTAATTATTATATTGAATAATGTTTCTTTGCATTAATTACATAAAGTAAAACTATATTATATGTTGAATATGTTTAAAATATTTTAATTCTGATTTGAAAATTTTATATTATAATATTTGAATTCATAAGTTACTATATTCAATAATTTAAATAAAAATGTCATTTTACGTTAGTTATTGTAATTAAAAGTTAAATATTTTATAATGTTGGTTAAATATTAAAGGTGTAAAATATCATGCAACACATATGACAATAGAAGTTAGTATAGAGTGTAATTATTACATTTTCATGAAGTTGATTAAAGTTTGATACTTTTTGAACAAATAAAAATATTGTAAAACTAGGCTCAAGTGTCGTTGTATTAAGAATTTTCATTTATTTTTAATTAAAAAACATTTTTTTTATTTTTAATAACTTTTAAAATTGTGGTTAATTACTAAAATGTAATGTTGTGGGTAACTTGCATTGCATCCTGCTTCACTAACTATTTGAAATTGTTTGAGATGTCAATGTTGTGGTTAATTACTAAACTGTAGTCTGGTTTTGAAGTTATCACTGATTTTTTTTGAAACTTTGTTTTGGTATTATACAGGCTATAAAATTGAGGCGAAAACAAAGGAGTTGGGAGAGGACATGGTTAAAAACTGTGCATGGCTTCCATTAGCCATCATTATATTGGGAGGAATTTTGACTACGAAGTATCCTTCATTAACTGAATGGCTGAAGGTATCTGCAAATGTGAAATCATACTTGAACAACGATAAAGGTGAAGTCCTAAGAGATGTGTTGGCATTAAGTTATGATGATTTGCCTCCCTATTTAAGACCATGTTTTCTTTATTTAAGCTATTTTCCGGAAGATTTTGAGATACCTGCAGATAGATTGATTCAGTTATGGGTTGCCGAAGGTAGTGTTTTATCAAAGAGAAGAAAGAGATGAAGGGCAAATAGCGGAAGATGTGGCTGAAGGTTATTTAATGGAGCTTGCAGAAAGATGTATGATTCAAGTACGAGAAAGAGACATTGCAACCTTAAAGATGACAAGTTTTCAGATGCATGATCTAATGAGAGATGTTTGCCTGTCAAAGGCAAAACAAGAAAAATTCCTCTACATTGTTGATCAGTCAAAAGCGTGCCAGTTATCTACAATTGGGAGGGTTCGCAGAGGTTCTGTACACAAATTTATTCCCTTACAGTGCATTAAAAGTCCACGTCTTCGATCACTTTTGCTCTTCGATGAGGTTTTACCGAATGAAGAACAGGAAAATATTTTGCCATTGAAAATTGGGAGCTACTTCGACAAACACGAAGATGAACTTTTCAATCCACTCGTTTTGTTTGTGGCACTTTTAGGTATTAGTGTGTTAGGTACTAAATTTAGGGGGATTTGGAAATATATGTTCAATAATTTTAATTTTCTTAGAGTCTTAGATTACGAAAGAGGAGGAGAAGCAGGATGCAAGTCACCCAATGACATTGGTAAACTCATCCATTTAAGATTCTTGAGATTAAGGGGTCTTGGATTCTTATGTTCAAAGTTGCCATCATCTCTAGGCAACTTAAGGTGCTTGCAAACCTTGGATTTAAGAATCGAAAACGGAATCTGTTTGGAATCTGTTCATGTACCTAACGTGTTATGGAGGATGCAGCAACTAAGACATCTATATCTCCCCGAGCAATGTAGTCGTAAAACAAAGTTGAAGTTGGGTACATTGAAAAACCTCCAAACACTAGTCAACTTCAACACCAAGAATTGTTATGTAAAGGATCGTATCAACATGACAAATCTTAGAGAGTTGGAGATTCGAGGGCCCTTCAATATTGAAGATTTTAACTCGGAGGAGTTGGACAAGAATCCACCTATCATCCAAAGTAAATATCTTCATTCCTTGTCTATCATCAATGATGAAGGAAGAATAGATCCAAGACATTTGGCACACCTCCTTTTGAGTTGCGAAAACATTTCTAAGTTGAGGTTAGATGTGGAGATAAGAAGGTTACCAGAGTACCACTACTTGTCTTCAAATCTCGCTTACATAAAGATGCAAGATTGAGGAAGATCCAATGCCAACACTTGTGAAACTGCCTTACTTAAGGATGCTTGAATTACATGAAGAGGCTTTCATAGTAAAGGAAATGTTTTGCTGTGGACAAGCTTTTGCTAAACTTGAGTCTCTAAGCCTTAAGGGGCTTAACAATCTGGAGGAGTGGAAGGTGGGTGAAGAAGCCATGGCTTCTCTTCAACGATTGGAGATACAAAAATGCAGACAGCTAAAAAAGCTTCCAGATGGACTGAGGTTCATTGCAACCCTCCAAGAACTGAAGATTGAATCAATGCCAAAGACATTCAAAGATAAAGTGGAAGAAGGGGAAGAAGATTTCTGCAAAGTCCGACATGTTCCTTCTATCATATTCCAAGACTGCGAGTGATAGTAATTATGATTAAATGCCAGGTAATTCATAAATCTTTGTTGTAGGAAATACTTAACCCTTTTGTCCATATATAAACTATTTTGCATGTTTAGATTCTTTCTAGGTTTGCTTCATATACTCTGTTTTTGGCAATGTCTCATATTCCCACAGGATTTGTCATTTGAATTAAAAGTGGTAGAAATATGTTTTCAATAGGGTGTTAAGCACGTTCGTGATGGTCAGCAGATGCAATTGGGAAGATTGAAATTAACTGGCATTGTCTTTTATTTCAAGTGTGGTGTCGTCTTTTCTTTTGTTCTCCAACATGATTCTTCAACTACTTCATAGGCATTTTTAAACTTTTCCCCTTGAGGTATAGAAGCCATTGCCATTTTTTTTTATTCTGCTGCTGTTCTTCATGGGACCAAATATACTTAGAGTAGTTGTAACAGTACTGTGTGAAATTGTGTACGTGATGTGAGAGTTTTGTATTGTGAAATTGGAGAGTTGAAATTATCTTGTAGTTTTTATATGTGTAATTCTATTGTTGTTAAGGTGAAATTGTTTTTTTTTTTTTTTGGTATAATTTTCAAATTTGCAACTGCTTAAAAAATACAATATGATATTAATATTAATGTGTGATGCATTCATTCAATTTTTAAGTGAATGAATTTAAAGGTAAAATTGTATTATTATAACAATAATTAAAAAGTACATAAACTGATTTGAGATATTTACAGAAAAAGAAAAATAATCAAAAGGCGTAATATCCCAAAAAAATAAGAGCAGACACATTTTATACAAGGAACTTTCAACATGCAAAAATAATACAACCACATTTTGTTATACATTAAATAGTTGTGATAAATTATAAAAAAAAAAATCTAAGATAAAATTGAAACGCAATATTAAAACAAAATTATTTCTCTAAATTCACCTTGTCTCAAGCCCCTTATAGGCCTAAATTCACCCCCTTTAATTCCATTCAGCACCATCGAATAAGATACAGAGGTTACGAACTTCATTACTAAAGTAACTCATTCATTACAGCGCAACATATGTTTGAGAAAATTCCATTCAACCACATCATACGCCTTGCTCAAATCGAGTTTTAAGGCAAAGGATCCCACCAAACCCTCACTCTTCTTTTTGAACAAATGTAGGATTTCACACACCACTAATATGTTATCAGTGATTTGTCTACCTGGCACAAAAACACCTTAATTGTCATTTATACAGACTTTTTAAATCTATTTACTAATACCTTGGATATAATCTTATAGGTGACGTTACAAAGGCTAATAGACCTAAATTGACCTATGCTCCTTAGTGAATTTATTTCAGGAATTAACACAATATTCGTCCTATTAGTCACCTCTATGTCCTTCCTACCATTTAGCACATCCAAACAATAACTAGCAATATCTTCCCAATAATGTGCATATTTTTCTATAGAAAAGGGCTGGAAGCCCATCCATACCTAACACTTTCAATGGAGCCATCGATTTAACTACTTTTGTGATCTCTTCTTTCCGGAATCAGTCAATAATCCTTCATTCAAGCTTTCAGAAGCGCATGGCCGAACTCATTCAATCAACCTCCCATAATCTCTTACTGGCTTTGGTTCAAATAAATCTTGAAAGTATGTTGTTGCTACTTCAACAATTTCTCTTTCCCCACTAACCCAATCACCGCTCCCATCCTCCAAACCCCTCACCGTGTTTGTTTCCTTTCTACAGCTTGCAGCCTTACAAAAAATCAAGTGTTTCAACCCCCCAACTTTAGCCAATTCACTCTTGCCCTTTGTTCCCAAAAAATTTCCTCCTTATGTACTTTCAGATTCAATGCTAACTTGATATTCGTTAACTTCGTGAAGACCTCGTCAACTAAATCCATCTCATTCAGTTCACTCAACCTTGCATACAGCCCTTGTTTTCTGCTTTCTCTAAAGACCTTATTCCTATTCGCCCATCTACCCAGCTTAGACCCAAACACATCCAATCTTGCTGGAATATCCTCTTCACTCATATCCCATCCAACAGCAACTTGCTCCTCAAAACTGTCTTCAAATACTCAATCTGCATTAAACCAAAAGTAAAAAGGTTTTGAAATTGCTCCATCCCCATTTCTTCCAACTGTATCAACTAGCATCGGGCAATGGTCTAACATACTATGCTGGAGGTGTTTTACTGAATATCTCAAAAACAATTCCCACCACCCGGAATCAACTACTCCTCTATCAAGTCTCTTTTCGATGTTATTTCCCGGTAGCTTCCCCCTCTCCCAAGTAAACCACCACCTCGAGAACCCTAAATCACCCAAATTGCACTCCCCTTAAGACATCTCGAAAAGCAACCATTTGCCTCTCCTTACACAAATGCCCTACTTCTTCTTATAAGAGAACATCTCTATAACTACCCAAAGCAATCGACTACATCTCCGTAGTTGTCATAATAGTCTCCATGAATATTTCCTTAAACTTTTCACAAGTGAACCACAGAATCCAGTAAATCTCCACACATTCATACTCTCCCCCTCACTTACATCAATATCAATATGTGAGCTAGAAAAACTTTTAATTGTAATCACTATCTCCTCCTTTCAACCTATGGACAATCCACCTCTAGACCCATTAGCTTCAACATTGATACCATTCATAAAACCATATCTCCTAATTTTCTCCATCCATCTTGCACTAACCTTTGTTTTGATAAGAAACAACAACTAAGGCTGAATTTGTCTCAAGCTATTTTTGAGATATCTAACTGCCAGCGGTTGCCATAGACAGCGAACATTCCAACTTAAGATTTTCATTCCAAATGACTGGTTTGATTTCCAGTAACCCCCGATAATTTATTAAGTCAATATGAATCCATTGTTTTATTTGTAACTGATGCCAATTGGCCCCCTCTTGTATTCGTTGCATTTTCTTCCCCTTTATAAATTCAATTGGCATTTCTTCTATCTCCTGCCCTATTCATTTACTCGTATTGGTGACTTTATCACTAGCTAACGCATTAAAGAAACTCGTTTTTTTTTTAGCATCCGTCTTACCTTGATAAACCCCCAATCTTCTTTTATTTAGTCGATTAGGTTTAGCGGTTTGGTTCTCTTTAGTCGTCCTCCCTCTTGATTTTTATCCAACTTCATTCCTATCCTAACCCTATCCCCTGGTTCTTCCCTCAGCCATCGATTAACAACTGGTGTCGCCCTTCGTTCGTGGAGCCCTCAAAGAGCTGTCCCAACCAAACTCCATTTCCTGCTCTCCCAATGTTAAACGAATGAGAAAGAAAACTGCCCCATGACCCAATCTACCACATAAAAAGTAAAATAATGTAATCTTCTCAAACTAAAATTAAGCGTATGTAGACTTATTTTGTTAAAAAAATAATCTTTTTTTCTCCTTAACGGAACCCGAACATATAACTTCACCCTAATAGGTATAAACTTTCTCGCTCATCTTGTTACTAACGCAACATCATACTCCACGAATTGACAAATGAAATTACCAAATTGCCGCGTCATACCTTCAGACATAAACCCCATTAAGAAATTATGTACTTGCACCCAAAATAAGGCATAAATGTGTGGGACTTGCATCAGATCTTCTCCTTCTTCCAATTTATGGAAAATGATAAGGTGCTTATTAAATAAAAAGGGCATGTCCTCCATCACCCTCTTTAGATCAATTATATTGAAAAATCAAAACATAACTCTCTTCTCCCCAATATCCGTGATAACTATTCCCCCAACGAATGCCATAAATCTACCAGTGTATTCTTCATAGATTAGTCATTTGAATTAAAAGTGGTAGAAAATATTTTCAATAAGGTGTTAAGCTCGCAATTTTTTAACTATTATATCAAGATCCTTCAACTACTTCATATGATTTTGACATTTTTAACTCTTCCTCTTCAGGTGTAGAAGCCATTGCCATATTTTTTTATTCTGCTGCTGCTCTTCATGGAACCAAATATATATAAGAGTTGTAACAGTACTGTGTGGAATTGTGTACGTGGTGTAAAATTGGAGATTTGATTATATGATTAATCTTCACTCTGCTTTGTTAAATATAGAATAATCCTCACTTTAAAAAGTAAACCAACTATGCTTCCTCACTAGCAGACTGCATCATTAGTCACATTGTTAATCTTTCTTTACTTTGTCTAATATATCATATATAACAATTGGCATGAGCTCATGTTACGATAAGTAATAATCTCTCATTTTTTATTTAATTTAAATAAATAATAAATAAATGAAATCTTCATTTTACTTATTCAATTACAGGTTAATTAGATTTATTATTCAATTATAAATAATTATTTAACTACACTCTTTTTTGTAAATTTTATTTAAACTTTATCTAACATATTTTATATAATTACATATAATCAAAATTGATAAATCTAAAATACGTATTAGATTGCAGGCTGATTAAATTTAGTTCAATTATGAATATTGATATAAGCAATACAATGAACATCCATATAAACTCATTCAGCTTAAGTAGATTCATGGCTATGCTTATGCCAAATTCATTGGTCAAAGCATTCATTATTATTATTTTTCTTATATCAGTAGCCACCGTCGACGGAGACTCCCCTTTCATCATCGCTCAGAAGAAGGCATTGCTCACCAGATTCAAATCTGATACCAAATGCATCTCCATCTCTATCAACATCTACAATCAAGGCTTCTCGATGGCATATGATGTAAGTCTAGTGGATTATAGCTGGCTCCAAGATGCATCTGATGTGACAAGTGGGAGTATTTCTAGCATATCCATTTGAATTAGAGGCCAAAAAAACAAGGCATATTATAAATATACATTGAAGAGGTTTTAACCACGGCAACGACCAAGACTTGATATCATCCTGAAAGTTTATAATTTAAATAATAATAATAAAAAAGAAGTACACATGAATTATCATCATGTCTAAAAATTTAATATTTTAATTGACATCCTCTTTAAAAATAATAACTCAATTCTTTTTAAAAGGTTGGTGATTAAATTTGACACTTTTTGAAAGATTGGGTGCCAAATTTAACTTAAAAAAAGAATGATGGCCAAAATGTCAAAAAATGCAAGCATGAAAAGATAAATTTACCATTATGCATTTTTTTATTGTTTACATATCATACAACATACATATAAGTGTAACACTATGTTAGGTTGATATTTCCAAATAATACTAAGAAAGGCTACGCTATTTATAATGGATTTAACGGACATAGTTTGAATTAAGATTAAAATTTAAAAATTTAAAAAAAATATATGAACTAAATATTATCAAATTGGATAATAGGGAGTATGAGATTTAATAGTAGACTTTGATCTAACATATTTATCTAGTACCATTTGACCAAATTGACCTAAATCTCAAATTTCAAAAAATATAAAAACTAAAATAGAGCAAATTAGAAAGATTAAATTTATAAATCATAAAAAATAGATGCACTAATAGTAAAATTTGACATAAAAGGAAATTAATCAGTATTCCTGTTCACACTTCACAATAAAGTATTCCTGTTTTCTCTTTTCACTCTCCCCAAATTTGAAATTATATTTGTTTTCGTACAAAGATTACATTTTGAGCAATACATAAAGCCGAATGAGAGAGATTCACAATATAGGGATAGCATACAGATTATCACTGAGAAATTATAGAGTTAAATCAAAGGATTCTTTTGAGTGTAGTTCCCAATCAGACTTGGAAGCGAAAATGGATGGTAGGACGGCGAAGGCAATTAAATTGTATGAACATGCCAATGAAGAGGAAGATGGTTTCATGGGTGCGTGATAGCCAATATTTCTAATCGTGTTATACCAGATGATATAAAATTTATTTTAGCATACAAAGTTTATAAAATATAATATATTTAATTAATATATAATAAAATATATGTAATGTTGTAAGCTATTTTTGGTATACAACATTTCTAGCAAAATACCAAAATATTGAATGCAATACTAATATTTGGGTCACTAGGCATCGTTTTTATTTTTTGCATGTTTCCCCAAAATATTATCCAATTAGAGAATAGGGAGCATGAGATTTAACAGCAGAATTGATCTAACATAGTTATCCAGTATCATTTGACCCGAGTCTCAAAATTTTAAAAATACAGTGATTAAAATTGACTGAATTAAAGAGATTAAATCCATAAATCACACAAAATATATGGACTGATAATAGAATTTCACCTAAAATGGCCTTCCTTCCACTTGGTTTCCAGTTAAATAAAACTAGTTGCTGCTACTTTTCCTTCTTTCCACACTTCACAATTAAGTATTCCTTTTCTTTTTTCACGCTCGCCAAGATTGAAATTATATCTTATTTTCGTAGAAAGATTACATTTTGAGCAATACATAAAGCCCAATGAAAGAGAGTTTCCCTATATTTGTTTCCGCTCATGTGACTCAATAGTCGATACCATTAAATATTTTAGCAAATCAAATTTTTAATATGATATCAATATTGTTAATACATACTGAATTTTAAAAATATGATATCGATGTTTCTAACGAATACCAAAATTTTTAATATGATACTAATATTTCGGTTTTACACTTTCTTCTATTAAACATGAATTTGTAAAGAATGGCCACCTTTTTCAACCACTACACAAGCTTTCCACAAGATAAGTTATTTTAAGACTGCATGCCTACATTGGGTTGAGCCATTATTAATCTCTCTGATTTTTGGTTGCTTTACACACTTTCTTCTATTCAAACATGAATTTTTAAAGAATGGCCACCTTTTGCTAATTTCCACAAGATAAGTTATTTTAAGACTGCACCATTATACACGTTTGGGCCAAACATTGAATAATTTTTCATCTCTCCATTGCTTCCACCTTCTATCCTTTTCTACTTTTTAATAATATGTAAAACATAAATAAAAAACCTCAGCTTAAAGTATCTTTTATATCAATAATCAAATGCTTAAAGTAATTTAGTTTATTTGCTCTGAGAAATATATATATCTAGAATGTTCCTATTTTTTCTCAATCAAGAAAATATTATAAAAGTCCATTAGATTTGAATAATATTTTTTTTTCCATAAGATAGACACCGTTGTCTCATAATGTCATATTGGCATTAGGTTAAAAAGAATTCGTTAATTCAATGTTGATAGGCATACAGTTGGAAGAACCGATACAATCATATATTGTATTCGGTTTATCAAGTAACACATTGGTGTGTCTAATTAAGTGGTTGGTTAGATCCGTCAAGAGAAATAACAATTGGATTCAAACAACCTGCACGGTTGAGGCTGTTAGTTCGAGTTGATCCTTTCTAGTTCACAAGGCTATCGAAAAGTTAAATTGTCGATGTGTATTTCATGGTTGTCATGTAAGGCTTAGTTGTTGGGCATTCCCGCAATTGATTTGGTGGTCTAAGGCGTCCTCATTCACTATAACTGACTTACCGATTGAATGAGAAGAGTTGTTACCAAGGATCTATTCGAAACTGGAGCAAAAATTGAGCCTAAAGTTGGAATATCTGGTGTGTCTTTGAAAGCACCAAATATATTCTATCCCTAAATAATGAAAAGAAATAGTATAACGGGAGTAGGGTCAAATCCTCTGGGACTAGATTGCTACAGCTTCTTGCTTCTTGATGGGCACAGTCATGCCCAAGAAAAACATCCGACCTGGGAAAAAAATAAAATAAACAGAATTAGAAATATGGACGAGTTGAAATTAAATAAATTGGCATTGCAATTGTAAAAAGAAACAGAGTTGGAAAAAAAAAGGAGTTTTTCGATTGAGGGATTCCATTCTCCAGTTATCTCAATCCTCCTTTGGTTCAATCATAGGCTTTTAGGTGATCCTTCTCATGACCAAATAAGCCAATTATAGTGGAAGAGGACACCTACGACCACCAACTCCACTTAAGTTTTAGCGTTACGATTTAGAGGAACCTGACTCTAGTCAACTGTCACTTTTGTGAAACTGTCTTACTCTAGATCATCGTTTCTCAATGGCGAATGTCATGCCATTTTGTCTCTTGGGCTCGAAAATCTCTGACGCAATAAGTTATAGTGAATCGACTATGCAACCTTCCCAAAACATACAAAACGGTCGTCTTTGCACAAGATGAAAAGATTATTGATCATTGTTTTATGCGATGTCAAAGTCTTAAAATTTATAATGAGAATGATCGAACCTGGAAACTAACTATGACAACGATTTGAGGCAAGCGCACCTATCGAACAGTAGTATAGTTAACGCAAGACCGGAATGCCGAACCCAAAGGAACTAAAAGTACTAATACTAACTTTCTTTTTATTATCTAGCCTAAAATAAAGGAAATTTATTGTTTAATCTAAATTGACTAACTACTAAGCTAAAGACTCTAAGACAAAGAAAAATGAAATTGGAGAGAATACTTGTGAGAAAACTCAGTTGATTAAGACAATACCCGAGGAAGAATCCACCTAGACTTCACCTGTTATCTAACTCTGAACTAGACGATTTATTCACTTGACTTGATCCATAGGATTCCCTAATGTATATTAGACCCTCTCTCGAGGCAAATAACGTCTAACCCTAGGTTGATTAATTGAAATCTCTTTCTAATTAAAACCCCTAGAATTGCACTAACTCGATCTATGGATTCCCATATTAGGTTTGACCCTAATCCGGCAGATTTTCGTTACCCTATCTCTAAGCGCGAGCAACTCCGCTTAACTATGCTAGATCTACTCTTAGGCAAGGACTTTTGCTCCTCCACCTAAGCACATCACATTTGAATTAATATCCCGAAAATATCAACACAAGAATTAAGAACACATAATTAAGAACAAGTCAAATATTTATCATATAGTTCAGTAAACGATAACAAGATTCATCTTAGGTTTCATCCCCTCAGGTATCTGAGGGTTTTGTTCATAATAATAAAAGAAAACATCTCAGAAGAAAAGATAAAACAAAACATAAGAAATCCCTAAAACCCCCTAAAGGAATTGAAGGAGAGATCCGCCGTCTTGAATATGAAGTCGGCTTCTTGAGATGAATCAACTGGCTATCCTCGAGTGAATCCATAAGTTTAGTTTCTCTAGCCTAGCTTGACACACGACAAAAAGCTCTGGCAGAAGGCTTCTGAACTCCCCTCCTTAAGTTGCCTCTTAAGGTGTTTATATAGGCTTTGAGATGCCTTACTTGGCCTCCAAATATCCTAATATGAGTGAAATTCCTATTTGGGTGTTTAAATAGACTTTGGAATGTGTTTCTTTACTTCCAAGTATCCTTTTCCAAGTAAAACTCCTCTTGGCCTCGGCAGGGACATAGCCATGGTACACGCCCGTGTGAATCTTGGCCAAGTTGTGTTGGGTCCATTAATGAGGCACGGTCGTGTGGTATTGGGCCCAGGCCATGTCGATTTCGTGATATGGCCCATTTGGTTCGTTTTAAGCCCGTTTCTTGTTCTTTTCATCCTCTGATGCTTTTCTAAGTATAAAACATGAAAACAAAGGATTAAGAGCACCAAATGACATAAAATAAGTGATAATTCATCCAAAAGCATGGGCTTAAAATATGTTACTATTACGGTTTATCAAATACCCCCACACTTAAGCTTTTGCTTGTCCTCAAGCAAAATTCTCAACTCATAATTAAAACGAACTTCCTCAATTTATAATATTCATCAATAGTGTTTCATTATAATTTAAAGATAATTCATACATGGATAATTTAACTCAAAGAGTCCTAAAGATTCAAACAATCTAAGTCAAACATTTGTAGCACAAAACATAGGTGTTTCCCCTCATCTAAATAATTACCTTTGATTCAAAATCGACAAGAATTGACATCCTTACTAAAGATTCACTCAAAGTATTTAAGGTTTAAATTAAGCACTCAAAAGTCAAACATGAAGAGTTAATCCCATAGGCTTGCATGAAAATCAAATCTCCACAACTATAATATGAGATGATACACAAATCAAAAGGTCTTTAACAGGGTTGTAATGGGGCTTAGGTTAAAAGTGTGGATAAAGGCTGAATTAAGGGTTAAAATCGAGATTGACCTGACAAATTACCTAGCCAAAAACAATTAATTGAATATAAGTAATTACATCAATTGAAAACTAATAATACTGCTGTTGATAATACTCTAATAGAGCTCATTCTTCAGTAATTGGAATTCAAACGTATAAGCTCATTTAATCACATAACTAATAATGAATATACTTCGATTTTTTTTAAGAAAAGTCATTAAATATACATAATAAAAGATGAATAAAACTACTGAAATAAAGATCATAGTCAGGCAACTGATCAAATCATATCTCGTCATAAGGGTAGTCAAACGGAATGGTGATAACAAAGACAAAGGGTTTTGGGTTAATATTAGCAAGTGAGTTAATAGAAAGGGGTTTTAGGATTCAACGGGGTTCACTAAGGGTTAATTATGAGGGTAGGCTTTTAGTGGAGTAAGTGGGTTAAATCCTAAGTGCCTTTATCATCTTTGTATATCAAATCAAAGTTGTGGTCTCGACAAGTATAATCTATGCAAGTTCTAGAATAACAAATCAATGTTGACACACTCATAATCAATAAAGTGAGCAAGGAAAAGAATATATGCTATATAAGGCTCAAAATCTCACAAAAATTATGGGTATTTGATGTCAACCTCATAAATTTCAAACTTCAAAGTAATATTCAGATTTAGGTAGACAACCTAAAAAATTTTTAATTCTGAAAAATAGACTTATCATGCTTGATTCTCTAGTATCTTAAAGTTTACATCATCAATGCACAATTAACTATGACTTAATCCAAAATAGACTTATGAGGAAATTACTTTAGAACAAGGCATAATTCAGGATTTTCAAATAATACTATAGTTAACCTCCCCACACTTAAGATGTACATTGCCCTAAATGTACAAAGATAGATAATAACACATTAATAATAAAATCATAAGATAGGGAGAGAAGTGAAACTTCCTGAATTATGTCTGAAATCCTTGGGGGATGTGGAAAATACGTTCGAGGGGTCGTCCTTGATGACGATACTGCGCTAGATGAAGAAATTGGGAACCTCGTGGAGAATTAGCTAGGATATAATAAGAAAATTTTAAAACATACTGTAACATCCCGAAATTGGGCCTAGTAGGATTGGGCCCAATGGGCATTAGGCATAGTATCGTTTAAAAATTTTTAGAACGGCATTAATGCAAGTTAGACTTATTAGATAAGTGATTTTGGAAGGTTAGAGGGCTTCTATGAAGTCCCGGGATCAAACTTTAGCTTTGGGGAAATTTTGGTTTTAGGCGATACGAACCTTGGAAGTTGGCAGGTAGGCCTTAAGAATAAAATATGAAGAAAAATGACACAAGTGGAGTGTGTGGTGTAGTGGCAAAGTGACGCCACATAGGGATAAGGGAATGACGCCACAAGGAAGGAAGGAGGTCCAAAGTTCAAGTCTTGGCTCTTGCATTTTGGTTTTCTTTTTGCTTGGATCTTAGAGTTTGGCCCATAGTTTATATTTAGTTGCGCATGGTTTAAGACACAAGAAGAGCTTGTGGCCAAGTGGTTAGCGGCGTGGATTATGTTGCAAGGGAGCCTGGGTTCGAATCTCATGACAAGCAATGGAGCATTTATTTTACCGATTGGACGACAAGAGTTTTAGTTGAGTTTAAACTCTACTGACGAAGGGATCCCACATCGAAAAGATACAAAGAAGGATGGTGAAGAGCTAGCTATATAAAGAGCATTCCATGAGCAGAGTTGACATACCTTGGAGGGTGTTTGGGCGCAGGAGTGGTCGTAGCGCGGTTTAACACCAGACTCCTATTAGGTGTGTAACTCTCTCTACTCTAGCTGTAGAACGGCAAATGCCGAAGTGCCGATCACGGCAATAGTAGCCACATGAGCGTCCGAGTGCACATGTAGGGCTTCGACGTGATAGTTGAGGCCATCAGTAGTATTCTTGTGGGTTGTGGCTGCTTGGGCCGCGATGGGCCGAAGTGGGCCCAATAGAATAAACTGTATGATGATGTAGTATATAGTCAACTAGACTAGGTGGAACTTATATACGTGGATAGATTTGTGTTAGGTGGGCCACACGAGCGTGTGGGCCCGAATGAGTCGAAATTAAGTTTTAGGCCCAATAGTCCGGTAAAGACAGGAAATGGTAGTTGAGTCGCTCGGGGCAATACTGGGCCTTCGAAAAGGCCATTCCAGGTACGAAATTACTAAAATACCCTTAGTGGGTAAAATACAAAATACCCCTGAAAGGTAAATTACGAAAATGCCCTTGGTAGGTAAAAATTACTGTTATACCCTTTAGAGGTTGATTAGCTTGGTTATATCATATTTGTTATTCTGATTATGATGGTAATACGCTTCATGCGTTATCTTTGATATATGATTTGTATACTTGTCATACTGCATACACGAATTATTATGACTGATGAACATGGCATAGACATGGATATGATGAGAGGAGGGGGAAGATATGTTTATTTGTGACTTTGGGTCACCAGTGGTTTGGCACCACCAGTGGTTTGGTACCACAGTTGATATTCGTGATTTTGGGTCACTAGAGGTTTGGCACCTCATAGCGACTCGTCCCAGTGGCTTAGCACCACAGTGGGTTGGCCCCACATTTGATAAAACGGGATTGTCGCCGGTGATTTGGTATCTGGCGTGGGTTGGCCCCCACATATGGATTATTCGTGACTTTGGGTCACCGAGGTTTGGCACCTCATAGGGACTCGCCCCGGTGGCTTAACACCACAAAGTGGTTGGCCCCACATTTGATAAAACGGGATTGTCGCCGGTGATTTGGTATCACAACGTGGGTTGGCCCCACATATGGATTATTCGTGACTTTGGGTCACCAGTGGTTTGGCACCACAATTATATTGATATCAGTAACTTTGGGTCACCAGTGGTTTGGCACCACCAGTGGTTTGGTACCACACGGGGTAGATTTGGGAGTTTCGGATGGATAGGTTGGATGGGTTGCATGACATGCATATTTGCATATGAATTTTGTGTACGAGCTTAACATCTTTTGGATAGGGATTTACACACTAAGTCTCGGTGACTCACCCCTTAGTTAATTTTGCAGGTAATCGTTAGATCGCGGATTTGGGAGCCGAGGCAGACTTGTGGTGGCCATAGAATGTTTTTCTCGTAAACTCGTTCTCTTAGTTAAACTTATTTGTAACTGGGATTTTGTTATGTAATAGGGCCACTTTAACTATATTTTTGGTATTTTATTTAGTTTAGCCTTTAATATGATTATTGCCTATTGTTATCAAATGTTCAATACGGGAATGTACTAAACCTTTAATAACTGTTTTCCAAAATGTTAACAAAATGATAACAAGCGAATAAATATTTAAAGCTCAAAATTTTTAACAAACGCGCAGTTTTTAAACAACCCTTTTATGTGACATGCCAGATCCGGTCATAACGTTTAGGCCAGGTTTGGGGTGTTACAATTATGGTATCAGAGCCCAGTTTTAAAAACTCGGCTGTGGGTTTTGGGTTCAAAAATGTTTTCAAAGGATGGTTTAGAAAAATATATATCTCTTTTCTATAAGTATGGCACCTGAGTCTCCGACATCAAATACGTAAGTTTCCTTTTTACTATATTCTATTATATGCTGAATGATTGTATTTATTCTGCGATGTGTGGATGTGATGCTTGAATATAGGAATTGTATGTATGTGTGAAAAATATCTGCTTGCTTCGGTGTTAGATAGTTGGTTATATGAAGGGGTTTCAAGATTTAGTTAGAAAGTATATTAGTTTTATTAAGATCAGAGTGCGCAGCAAGAGAGTAGTATGGTAGGTTAGAATGTGTGACTGTTAGTTAGTTGGAAATTTCGAGGACGAAATTTCTTTAAAGAGGGTGGATTTGTAACATTCCGAAATTGGGCCTAGTAGGATTGGGCCCAATAGGCATTAGGCGTAGTAGCGTTTAAATTTTTTTAGAACGGCATTAATGCAAGTTAGACTTATTAGATAAGTGATTTTGGAAGGTTAGAGGGCTTCTATGAAGTCCCAAGATCAAACTTTAACTTTGGGGAAATTTTGGTTTTAGGCGATAAAAACCTTGGAAGTTGGCAGGTAGGCCTTAAGAATAAAATATGGAGAAAAATGACACAAGTGGAGTGTGTGGTGTAGTGGCAAAGTGACGCCACATAGGGATAAGGGGATGACGCCACAAGGAAGGAAGGAGGTCCAAAGTTCAAGTCTTGGCTCTTGCATTTTGGTTTTCTTTTTGCTTGGGTCTTAGAGTTTGGCCCATAGTTTATATTTAGTTGCGCATGGTTTAAGACACAAGAGGAGCTTGTGGCCAAGTGGTTAGCGGCTTGGATTATGTTGTAAGGGAGCCTGGGTTCGAATCTCATGACAAGCAATGGAGCATTTATTTTGCCGATTGGACGGCAAGAGTTTTGATTGAATTTAAACTCTCTTGTGAAGGATCCCACATCGGAAAGATACAAAGAAGGATGGTGAAGAGCTAGCTATATAAAGAGCATTCCATGAGGGGAGTTGACATACCTTGGAGGGTGTTTGGGCGCAGGAGTGGTCGCAGCGCGGTTTAACACTAGACACCTATCAGGTGTGTAACTCTCTCTACTCTAGCTGTAGAGCGACAAATGTCGAAGTGCCGATCACAGCAATAGTAGCCACACGAGCGTGCAAGCGCACGTGTGGGGCTTCGACACGATAGTTGAGGCCATCAGTAGTATTCTTGTGGGTTGGGGCTGCTTGGGCCGCGATGGGCCGAAGTGGGCCCAATAGAATAAATTGTATGATGATGTAGTATAAAGTTAACTAGACTAGGTGGAACTTATATACGTGGTTAGATTTGTGTTAGGTGGGCCACACGAGCGTGTGGGCCCGAATGAGCCGAAATCAGATTTTAGGCCCAATAGTTCGGTAAAGACCGAAAATGGTAGTTGAGTCACTTGGGGCGATACTGGGCCTTCAGAAAGGCCATTCTAGGTACGAAATTACTGAAATACCTTAGTGGGTAAATTACAAAAATACCCCTAAAAGGTAAATTACGAAAATGCCCTTGGTAGGTAAAAATTACTGTTATAGCCTTTAGAGGTTGATTAGCTTGGTTATATCGTATTTGTTATTCTGATTATGATGGTAATACGTTTCATGCGTTATCTTTGATATATGATTTGCATATTTGTCATACTGCATACACGAATTATTATGACTGATGAACATGGCATGGACATGGATATGATGAGAGGAGGGGAAAGATATGTTTATTTGTGACTTTGGGTCACGGTGGTTTGGCACCACCGGTGGTTTGGTACCACGATTGATATTCGTGACTTTGGGTCACGTGAGAGGTTTGGCACCTCATAGCGACTCGTCTCGGTGGCTTAGCAGCACCACGATGGGTTGGCCCCATATTTGATAAAACGGGTTGTCGCCCGGTGATTCGGTATCACAATGTGGGTTGGCCCCACATATGGATTATTCGTGACTTTGGGTCACCAGAGGTTTGGCACCTCATAACGACTCGTCCCAGTGGCTTAGCACCACAGTGGGTTGGCCCTACATTTGATAAAACGGGATTGTCGCCAGTGATTTGGTTTCACAACGTGGGTTGGCCCCACATATGGATTATTCGTGACTTTGGGTCACCAGTGGTTTGGCACCACAATTATATTGCTATCAGTGACTTTGGGTCACCAGTGGTTTGGCACCACCAGTGGTTTTGTACCACACGGGGTAGATTTGGGAGTTTCGGATGGATAGGTTGGATGGGTTGCATGACATTCATATTTGCATATGAATTATGTGTACGAGCTTAACATCTTTTGGATGCGGATTTACACACTGAGTCTCGGTGACTCACCCCTTAGTTAATTTTGCAGGTAATCGTTAGATCGCGGATTTGGGAGCCGAGACAGACTTGTGGTGGCCATACAATGTTTTTCTCGTAAACTCGTTCTCTTAGTTAAACTTATTTGTAATTAGGATTTTGTTTTGTAATAGGGCCACTTTAGCTGTATTTTTGGTATTTTATTTGGTTTAGCCTTTAATATGATTACTGCCTATTGTTATCAAATGTTCAATACGGGAATGTCCTAAACCCTTAATAACCGTTTTCCAAAATGTTAACAAAATGATAACAAGCGAATAAATATTTAAAGCTCGAAATTTTTAACAAACGTGCAGTTTTTAAACAACCCTTTTATGTGACATGCCAAATCCAGTCGTAACGTTTAGGCCGGGTTTGGGGTGTTACACATACTAACTATATATTTAAAGAAAAGCAAGCTAAAGTGAAGGAAAATAAAAAGTGAAATAAAATTAAAAGAAAAGATTAATGGACCGACGAGTCCTTATTGTTGGATGGTTCGCGAGGTGGGCGTGATTTCTATGGATACAGTGGCGCTAGCGGTGGTCGAGGTGGCATGATTCTCAAGCAGCCTGAAGAACCTATCACCAAGAAACTAAAATAGAATAAACTAAATTAAGCAAAGGAGAAGCACAGATAAGGAAAATAAAGGAGATGAGAAAAGAAAACTAAGAGCTAAATGGTCTCAAAGACCCTTGGCTTGGTGAGTAGATGAAGCGGTCGACATGAACTTGTGTAGATTGATCTCCCATAGGGAGACTGTACGTGGATCCTTTCGCCTCTTCGACATGGATATGGAGTGAATCGATAGTTGGGGGTAAGATTTGAGAAGAAAAGTAGGGAGAGGGCTGAGAAGGAGAAGGAAAAGAAAGTGATATAGAAGAGAAGGGGTGGGTGGTTTAAATAGAAATTTGGGGTCTGGTGCCTCCCCACACCCATGTACTATGGGCGTGCCAAGTCACACGGTCGTATCGCACGGCTGTGTTGTGCATCGTTCGTCTTCTTCACGCCCATGTTCAGGTCACCACGCTCGTGTATGGTTTAACAGTGTCAGCCACGGTCCTATCGCACGGTCGTGGGCTGGTAGTTGGTGTAACACCCCTGACCCGAGACCGTCGCTAGAATAGGGTTAAGAGGCATTACCGATCAAACAGAACAATTAACATCTAGAATTTACGACACAAAGTCAATCATTTTCATTCGCATTCATTTACAATCATGTTGTCCCTTATTAAGGTCTATGAGACCTAACTCACATATTTAAAAGGGGTCGGGACTAAACCGAAACACATACAACATTCCATGAAAATTTAAAACTTTTCTAAAATTCAGGGGAGACACGGCCGTGGAAAGAGACCGTGTGCCCTCCACGGCTTCTGGACACCTCTATGTGTCCTCCCTGTGGCTATATACTGACTTAATTCCCACGGCCACCCAGCACGCCCGTGCCCTGAGGCCGTGTACCTTTAGGCCATATTCTGACTTCTCCACCACGGCCACCAAGCACGCCTGTATGTCATGCCCGTGTGCTCTTAGCTAGCTACTGACTTATACACCATGGTTAGTTGACACCCCCGTGTCAAGGCCGTGTACTACTAAGCTGCATTCTGCCAATTTTCCCACGGTCTCTAGGCACGCCCGTGTGCCATGACCGTGTGACATTATAGGTCATTTTGCTAGACCAAAATGCCAACTAAATGGTTCATACCTACAAGCATCATTTACCAACACATAACGAACATATATGGCAACAAACAGATGCCAAATTTACCATTCAATCTATACAATCAATACCCATTTCATTCATGTCAACTTCCAAGACCAAACATATCTCATCACAAGCATAATTCATTTTCAATTTCACTTGTTCATATCCATAATTTACCATCACAAAGATTTCATTCATAGATCAATTTCTCACTCACATTCCATACCAAAAGATGCATCATATATAAATATGTATATAACAATTTCATTCATATTACAACTAGCACATATTTAGCCACATCTCATGGCTACTTACAACATCATACATAATTCCCATTCAAAGACCAGCCTATACATGCCATATTTCAACTATGTACATCTTACAAAATATCAAAATAGATTGCCGATAGTGTGATTGAGATCTTTGACGATCCACGATCCGAGCTAACTCATGCGATTGACGCAAAGCGAGAGAAACAAATCACACAGTAAGCTTTATAAAGCTTAGTAAGTTCATAACATAATACATAATATTAACATGTCATCACATAGATAAATTTTACTATCACAAATAATACTATCCACAACCAATATGTCCAATTTACTCATTCACAACCACATTCATAGCTTCACCAATCACATAGATTCTAAACATACCTTAGCCAACACTTAGTTGTCAATTACTTTTGCTAATCAATAATCACGATTCATTTCAATCCACATTCGTTTCTTCCTCGATTCATTCACACACTTAGTGCATAAATAGCTAGCCAAAGCTTAATTAGCATCGTACACTTAGTACATCCATCTCAAACCAAACTTAAATTGGCATCGTACTCACAGTGCTACTCATAAAGCCAAAGCTTAATTACTACGCACACACAACGCTGTTTATCCCGATCATGATTTTGAATAAGCACACTTAGTGCCATTTAACTCAATCCATCACATAGCATTCACTTAGTCATAATATCATGTAATTTATTTCATAGCATTAAACATAGCTAAACACAAGTATTATGTCCGAACTTACCTCGGACGTCGACTATCGATACGGTCGATTAATTGAGTACTTTCTCTTTACCTCGATCTCGATCCGATCATCTTCTCTCTTGGTCTATACACATTCAAATTTAATCCATTCAATCATCAAATCATTCATTTAGTCCAAACACACATTTAGGGCATTTTACACATTAGCCTCACATTTTCACATTTTAACACTTTAGTCTATATTTCACAAAATCATCAAATTCACCAAATTCCACCTAGCACAAGCTTACCCGAATTTTCCCTATGTTCATAGGAGACCACTTAATTCATTTATTTCTCATTTTAGTCCTTCAAAATGCTATTTTCTCAATTTAGCCCTAATTAGCTAATTCCATCAAAAATTCAAGAACAACACATGTTCATTAAACACATATCTTTCATTTAACAGCAATGCTCATCACAAAGCTCACTATATCATCAATGGCACATCAAAAAAATATCATCAATTCACAAGATTACAACATGGGTTAGCTAGAGTACAAAGCAATGATTACAAAAACATAAAAATTATCAAAAACCGACTCAAATTCATACCTTAATCAAGCTAAATTCTAGCCGAAATTCTCAAAGCTTTTCTTCCTTCTTTTCTTTTGTATTTTCGGCACTAGCAAAGATGATAACATTCATCTTTTCTTTCATTTGTTTCATTAATATTATCATATTAAACATTTTACCATTTTATCCATCCATTAAACATATAAGACAAATTATCATCATGGTTATCAAGTCATTTAACACCCCACTATCTTAGAAATGGACTAATAACAACATAAGACCTCCATTTTAAAAAAACCATCAATAAATTGGCACTTATGAATCAGCACACAGCATTTTGCACTTATGCAATTAAGTCTTTTTTCTTAATTCAACATACAAACAATCAAATTATCACACAGAATTTTCACACAGACTATGTCACATAACATTCACATAGAAAATATCATTAAAATATTTTTATGACCTCAGATTTGTGGTCTCGAACCACTGTTCTGACTAGGGTCTAAACTGGGATGTTACAGTTGGAGTCCGTGACTTGAAAATATGATTCGTTCTGACTCGTACCATCTCTACCATGTTAGTACGGAGATTCTGTGTACCCACACGGCCACGGCCACGGCTGTGTGTCTTGAAAATCTGCAATTTTGGTCAGTTTATATTCAAATGCTAAAGAGGAGGAATAAAAGTAAATAAAAATAAAAATAAAAATCTAAAAATAAATGGGGTTAGTGCTCGGCTTGTCTCCGGAGAAGCAATCGTTTATAGTCTTAAGCTAGACTTACCTCTCATTCGCATATTCATGGTGGTTTGAAAAGTTGAACATCATTTCTCATGCTATCAGTTTCACTGTCGTGATAAAGTTTAAGTCGAGTAGCGTTTATTTTAAAGGTGCCAAAAATAGGGTCAGGAGGGGATATTTGTGGGTTTGTTTTATCTATCAATACCTGATCTCTAATTTTGAACTTGTCTATCTCGTAAAGTGGCTTTGGTTCTGCCTCGTGTATCCTTAATTTTTCCTTGAAATGCGTCTTCCACTCGTCTAGGTCATCGATCTGAAACCTTCGTTCCTCGTGAGTTATTTCTTTGTTGGTACTGAGTCCAGGATCGGGTTCAGTTGTCTTCTGTAGTGGTGCTTCCTGAAAAAAAGGGTTAACCGAATGGTTATCAATGGAATTTACTTTCTCACCTTGATTACTCGATGTCCTAGCCGAATGAGAGCTCGAAGGGTGACTGTCTCGTCACCTACACAGAGTATGAGTTCTCCTGCATTGACATTAATTTTAGTACTGACAGTTGCTAAAAATGGTCTTCCTAATATTAAGGGGATACTATTGTCCTCATCCATGTCTAAAATGACAAAGTTTACTGGGAATACGAATTTATCAATTTTCACTAGCACATCTTCAATTATACCCATGGGAGTTCTAATAGTTTTATCAGCTAATTGAATGCTCATCCTAGTTTGTTTAGGTTTCCCTAGACCTAGTTATCTAAACATTTTATAAGGCATGACATTTATGCTTGCTCCTAAATCAGCTAACGCATTATCAATAGATAAACTACCAATTAAGCATGGAATTGTAAAACTCCCTGGATCTTTTAATTTTCATGGTAGTCTATTTTGCAAGACTGCCGAGCACATTGCGTCCAGTTCCACATGCGATTCCTCGTCTATCTTCCGCGTATTTGTCAATAGCTTCTTTAAAAATTTCCTAGAATCTGGTATCTGCGAAAGCTTCAAGTAATGGTAAGTTAATGTGTAAATTTTTTTAAAAAATTTAATAAACTTATCGAATTGTTCCTCTATGTCGTCTCTCTTTAATGCTTCAGAATATGGTATGCGAGGTTGGTTCTCTTTGATTACCGGTTTTGGCTTATTATTACTTACGTAAAACTTACCTTCTTCGACTACTTTCTCTTGCCTTAAATTGGGCTCATCTAACCCTTCACTTTCTTGAGCTATTATGGCTTTGATTTGCTCCTTTGGGTTAGTTTCGGTATTGCTTAGTAGGCTTTCCTGTGGTCTTTCAGAGATCTCCTTAGCTAGTTGCCCTAACGGATTCTCGATCCTTTGAATCGATGCTTGTTGATTCTGGAAACGTGTTTCTGTGGCTGCTATGAATTTTTCAGAATCTCCTCAAGGTTCGACTTCTTTTCTTGTGGGAAGGGCTGTTGTTAAAAGTTTTGGGATGGTTATTGCCTTTGATTTCCTTAACCATCCCATGAGAAATTGGGGTGATTCCTCCAACCTGGATTATAAGTATTACTATAAGGGTTATTGTTAGATCGGAAATTGTTACCCATATAGTTCATTTATTCGCTCTCCGTGCCCTGTCTTTAGGGTGGGTACTTAGGATTTCCCGCGCCTCCACTCGCGTCACACTGCATAACTAGATGTACCTGCGAGGAACCGTATAAACCATCAAACTTTTTATGTAACATCTCTACCTGGTTTGATAGCATGGTCACTGCGTCAAGGTTGAAGACTCCGGCTATTTTTGTTGGCCTTGTCCTTGTAACTTGCCACTGATAGTTATTCAGCAACATCTCTTCTATAAACTCGTAGGCTGCTTCAGGAGTTTTGTTATCCAGAGTTCTGTCCATGGCTGAATCGATTAATTGCCTCGTTGAAGGGTTCACACCATTGTAAAAAGTTTGGACCTGTAGCCACAAAGGTAATCCATGGTGTGGGCACCTTCTCAGTAAATCATTGTATCTCTCCCATGCATCATAAAGTGTTTCTAGATCTATCTGCACAAAAGAAGAGATATCATTCCTCAACTTGGCCATTTTGGCCAGTGAAAAATATTTTAGTAAAAATTTTTCGGTCATTTGATCCCATGTAGTGATTGACCCTCGTGGAAGAGAATCCAACCATTGTTTGGCTTTATTTCTCAAAGAAAAGGGAAATAACCAAAGACGGGTGACATCATCAGTGATGCCATTTATCTTGAAAGTGTTGCAAAATTCTAGGAAATTTGCCAAGTGATTATTTGGATTTTCATCCTGCAAACCATCAAACTGAAAAAATTGCTGTATCATCTGAATTGTGTTAGGTTTCAGTTCAAAATTATTTGCAGCAATAGCAGGCCTAACGATACTTGACTCAGTTCCTGTTAAACTAAGTTTAGCATAATCATGCATAGTTCGAGGAGCATGATTGTCGGCCATCTCTGGAGGTAGTGGGTTGTCCTCATCCATCTCTTCGGTAATATTAATTTCTTCTTCTTGCTCTTCTTCTATGTAGTTTAAGCTTCACCTTATCTCTCTACGATTTCTGCGAATTGTGCTTTCAATCTCATTATCGTAAAGTAGAGGTCCTATCGGGTTCATTCTAGTCATAAACTAGAGGTACCTGAAAGGAACAAAAGAAAGAAAATTAGCAAATTCAAAAACTAACTAAGAAATAAAAGTAAATTACAAAAAATTAAAAATGGCTAAAGTAATAAAAATTGAGCTTTCTTAATATTTTAGTTCCCAGGCAACGGCGCCAAAAACTTGATCGTTGTTTTATGCGATGTCAAAGTCTTAAAATTTATAATGAGAATGATCGAACCTGGAAACTAACTATGACAACGATTTGAGGTTGAACCCAAAGGAACTAAAAGTACTAATATTAACTTTCTTTTTATTATCTAGCCATAAAGGAAATTTATTGTTTAATCTAAACTGACTAACTACTAAGCTAAAGACTCTAAGACAAAGAAGAATGAAATTGGGGAGAATACTTGTGAGAAAACTCAGTTGATTAAGACAATACCCGAGGAAAAATCCACCTAGACTTCACCTATTATCTAACTCTGAACTAGACCCGATTTATTCACTTGACTTGATCCGTAGGATTCCCAAATGTATATTAGACCCTTTCTCGAGGCGAATAACATCTAACCTTAGGTTGATTAATTGAAATCTCTTTCTAATTAAAACCCTTAGAATTGCATTAACTCGATCTATGGACTCCCATATTAGGTTTGACCCTAATCCGGTAGATTTTCGTCACCCTATCTCTAGGCGCGCGAGCAACTCTACTTAACTATGCTAGATCTACTCTTAGGAAGGGACTTTTGCTCCTCCACCTAAGCACATCACACTTGAACTAATATCCCGGAAATATCAACACAAGAATTAAGAACACATAATTAAGAACAAGTCAGATATTTATCATATAATTCAGCAAACGGTAACAAGATTCATCTTAGGTTTCATCCCCCTCAGGTATCTGAGGGTTTAGTTCATAATAATAAAAGAAAATATCTCAGAAAAAAAGATAAAACAAAACATAAGATATCCCTAAGACCCTCTAAATGAATTGAAGGAGAGATCCGCCGTCTTGAGTATGAAGTCGGCTTCTTGAGATGAATCAACTGGCTATCCTCGAGTGAATCCCTAAGTTTAGTTTCTCTGGCCTAGCTTGACACACGACAAAAAGCTCTGGCAGAAGGTTTTTGCCGAACTCCCCTCCTTAAGTTTCCCCTTAAGGTGTTTATATAGGCTTTGAGATGCCTTACTTGGCCTCCAAGTATCCTAATCTGAGTGAAATTCCAATTTGGGTGTTTAAATAGACTTTGGAATGTGTTTGTTTGCTTCTAAGTATCCTTTTCCGAGTAAAACTCCTCTTGGCTGCGACAGGGACACAACCATGGCACACGCACGTGTGAATCGTAGCCAGGCCGTGTTGGGTCCATTAATGAGGCACGGTCGTGTGGTATTGGGCCCAGGCCGTGTCGATTTCGTGATATGGCCCATTTGGTCCATTTTAAACCTGTTTCTTGTTCTTTTCA
Organism: Gossypium bickii; assembly: GCA_025503065.1. Lineage (NCBI taxonomy): Eukaryota > Viridiplantae > Streptophyta > Magnoliopsida > Malvales > Malvaceae > Gossypium > Gossypium bickii. The sequence goes on from CP106711.1 coordinate 127,336,652, forward strand.
TCCTCCGATGCTTTCCTGAGTATAAAACATGAAAACAAAGAATTAAGAGCACCAAATGACATAAAATAAGGGATAATTCATCCAAAAGCATGCTAAATATGGGCTTATAATATGTTACTATTATGGTTTATCAATTACTTTTGGAAGGTCATGGACGAAAATGTTAGTCTCGTAATGCACAGAAATGATGAATACTCGTTGAGAAGGGCTAAGTGTGGGTTTTAAGCCTCGTGAACTCTTTTGGAGGAGTCTTGATAACCTTTGGCTAGATGAGTTTTGTGGCTCATGCTTTTCAAGGAAAAAAAACACAAGCTTAATGGAATGAAATTTTATTGGAAAAGAAAAGAAACAAAAAGGTTAAAGAGCATTAAAGGGAAGGAGTTTTTCTACAGAAGTGATGAGTGAGTATTCATGTCACATCATCCCCTATATATAGTACATGAAAAATCCTAGTTTGTTCCTATTTAAACTCTAGATGATAATGTTTAAGAGATAAAATTTGAAATTAAATCTAAACAATATAATAGTCCTAACAACAATCCTAAAAATAGAATTCAAATTTAACCAATGTTTTATGTCTGTAAATCTCTTTTTTGAAAATTTGCCCCAAGTCTTCCATACTTTGTATTTTCGGCACCATTTCTTTCCTATTTCACATGCAGACCCGTTTTGTCTTTAAATTCATGTTTTTTGCCCTAAATTTCCATTTGCCTTCAATTTAGTCCCAACAAGATAAAAAATCATAAACAGCCCAAATTAGTATGATCGTACTCAAAATATAAATGTAATTAACACATAAAAGTATGTCATTTTAGAGTATTATATATATAATCACATCAGTTAATTTAATTTAATTTAATTTTAGTTTATTTATACTATTATTTCGATATCAATTATCTTTATTATTTTTACATTTTTCAAATTCAAATTTTTCCTTTTTATTTTTGCATAGACTGTCACATGTCGTGAGCATGACAGCTATCTGATGTGTAACTTGGTTAAATTGAAATGACAATTTTAGATATCCTAGTCCTTGAGGGCTCAACTGTACTTCATATACTGCTATTTATATTCTATTTAAGAATAGGAATTTATTTTTGGTAGATCTGACACCCGTTAGAGGAGTTTTGATTTCCTCCATTGTCACCTCCACATTTAACAGACCAAGCTCACCACTATCTAAGGTAAAAAAGAATCCCCATATACGATACTATCCCATGCACAAGCCGTCCACCGCATATAGCTGTAACACCTCACACCCAACCTAGACATTATGGCCAGATCTTAAGGTATTACACTTCTCGTTTGAAAACCCAAATTAAAATATAGCTTTGGAAATCGAGTGATTTGAATAAATTAATTTTAGCTAATGCGTTTTTAGGAAATCTCATGTTTGAAAATAATTATTTTATAGTAAAATCACTTAATCACTTATTTAGTATAGCAATGGAAATTTTTAGAGTTTTAGTTTTGAAAACCGAGTTCTAATTTGATAATTCGTACGATTGTCCAGTTTACGTAAAAGATACCAAAAATCTGACAAAATTAACGAAAACCATAAAGCAATATCCAAAAATAGATTTACAATCTAAAAGTCTAGAAATGAATTCAACATAAACTATTTTATATTATAAACTGGAAAATCAATTTGAGCTCCTACACGCCGCCTGATCCTAAGTTTGATGATTACCTGAGATGATATAAATAATTGAGAGAGCTTTCAAAGCTCAGTGTGTAAATCAACCCATACACGCAAATCAGATTGCAAATAATTATACAAAAATCATGGTTCAAACAGATACATAAGCATGGCATATCTCGCGATGCAATATGACAAACATATCAATTATAGATACAGATACAGATACAGATATAGATGCAGATGCAGATGCAGATATAGATATAGATATAGATACAAATACATATACATATACAGATATAGATAAAGATACAGATACATATACAAATGCAGATATAGGTAAATATACAAATACAGATATAAATCCTAACCCCATCTACTACACACCATCTCCGTCCATTCCTACACACCAATTAGGCTAATAAATACCCATCCAACCCCACATACCAAAATAGTGGGCATATGTCACTTTTCAAAATAGTGTTGTCAAGCTGGCAGAAATAATGCAATAGTTCACTAGAATCAGATAAGTGTGCTCAAGCCACTAAAATAGATATGTAATATAAACTACCAGATAAGGCATATCATTAAACTGCCAATACTTCCTCCATTACATCATTATCCCGCCCCAATATGCATGCTAAAATATAAAACACACTTAGATACTCACAGATGAATCATGCTTAACAAATTACTCACAAATGCAGAGATTATATACAGACATGCTATCGAATGTTACACATGCAATATTGACATTACAGATTTCATATATAGAGTCTTACATATCGTATAATAAACCCTACGAAGTAGCTAACATTGAAACACACTTCAATCATGATCCTAACTATAATTTACTAAAAAATAGATCCACACGTCCGTATGGCTCACACGACCTAGCATATGACTGTGCGGCTCACACGGTCTGGCACACAGCCTAGTACACGGCTGTGTGGTGTCAACAGTGGGTTTTTTGGATTCATATTGTTCGTTGGAATTTCGAGATTGAGGTACTTACTTGATTGTTTTGCGATGCTTACACAACAGTGAGGATTCCAAAACCTAAAACGACATGAAGAATAAGAGAATTATCAGTGATATACTAAATTCCAAGTCACTAATTCAATTGCAAGTGCTAAACATTTGGCCTTACCAACACGAATCAGCCCCTAATCAAAAACATTAATCACTTACCCAATAGAACAGTAGCTCTACAACCCCTAACATGCCAGCAATAAATTGCGCAAGTCACAATCTTATCCTAACAATACATCAAAACAAACAAACTAAGAGCTAAGTACCTATTAAAGGATTCATTCTTCACCACAAAACCCAACAACCAAAAATACTACATCATCACAGAAAATCCATACTCTTACCCGACACCACAATCATGCACAGTCAACACCAAAACTAAAAAGAGTGCCAACAACATCAAAATTTGGGTCAGCCAAAAAGAAATTGAGTAAAAGAACTCACACCAAACCAAAGCAATAGTCAAAATTAATGGAAAAAGAGAGAAAGCTAAAGAAGTTATGGAAAGAGAGCGAAGAAATTTGGTAGAAGAGGGAAAAAGAGAATGAAAATCAAAACAAAAGAAAATGGTAACATGGAAAAGGTGGACGGCAACTAGAGTGAAGAGTGGAAGAGAGAGGACGGTTGTGAAGGAGGAATTTTAGGGATTTTCCTATATTTTTTTTAAAACAAAACCCAAATCTTCCTATATCTTAATAGGAGAGTTTTACCACAATTTTGACAAGCATGGATGACAATAATGGAACAGAGCAAAAATATTTCCACTTTGCACACAAGACCTCTTCTACACAAACATAATATTTAATCATTAAACCAAATCCATTCACTTGACATATTTTAACAATTCAAAAATAAAAATTTTAGGGAGTAACAATAGTTGTTGAAAGAGGAAGACTACTAAATGCTACAACTATTCCTGGTCATAACACCAATCATCATTTGACAAGCTAAGGGCTTTAATTTGATTACCCGCACGGCTATGGAAATATTATGTGCTCTTGTTCCCACCAACAGTCCAAGTAGGGCTAAATTTTTTTGTTATTCCAATTAAAAAAATGTCACTTCCTCATTATGTTACTCAGTTAATGGTTGATGACAAAAATAAAATAAAACAGTGCCACAAATATAGACGATCAAATTGTAAGTTTTCAAAGTTTGATGATTAAAATGAAAATTTATTAATAATTAGCGGACTAACTGTATATTTCCCTTGAAGCAATGGTTCATAGAAATAAAACTTATTAATATAATTTATATTGTTATTTTTTTTTTGCTATTTTTATGATATTTTCCTAATTATTTTTTAAACCTTATTAACCATTTAGAAATTTTAAGTTTGCAAATGTTAATTCGAGGATTAAACTAAAAACAAGTTATTTGACCAACGATCCATTATTAAAAATATTGATAATATATATTTGGACTTAAGTATAAAGATATAATCCTTCAAATATACATAAAAAAGAGTTGTTTGGCTCTAATTTTGAAAATTGTAGTTGAATGATTTTTTTATCTAATTAAATTATAAAAATATATGGCTAGGATGACGTGTATAATTTCTAAGAAGAATTGCAGGCTGTGATCTAAATCAAATAATTTTTATTGCAATACCCATAAAGCTAGAATCAGAACGTAGAACGTAGAAGAGAATATTAATAAAAGAAGTAGACCCATTTTCTTATCCTTTCTCTTTGTTTTCTTCATATGTTCTTCCTTGCCTTCGTTGTTACTTGTTATTGTTTCTTGGTTCATATGTAAGAATCGAAACAAGAGAAAAATCTGAGGATTTCAAAATATTAAAATTTAATGGCCATAGTTTCAATCAAATAGATTTAGAATCTGAGAAAAAAATCAAACAAATAGATTTAATGGTCATATCTTAATCAAAATTTAAATATGGATTAAAAAGTATTAAATTGATTCAAAACCTATGCATGGTATGAGATTAATAGAAAATTTTAATCTAACATATTTAACTAGTACCGTTTGACAAAATCGACCTAAAGTCTCAAATTTTGAAAAAGTAAAAGATTAAAATTGATCAAATTAGAAGGATTAAATCCACAAGTTACATAAAATACAGGGACTACTAGCACAATCTGACCTAAATAAAATTACTCACTCTTCCTCCAACTTGGTTTCCAGTTAAATAAGACTGGCTGTTAGTTACTACTTCTTGTCACACTTCTCAATAAAGTCTGCTTTTTTTTTTTTTTTTTTTTTTTTGTTTTCACGCTCGCCAGAATTGAAATTATAGAAAGATCACATTTTGAGAAATTAACTTTCAAAACAATCTATGGATTTCTCTGCTGTTTCTTCTGCTCTCAAAGTAATCGGCGACCTAACACAAGAAGTCACATCCTTGTGGGGCGTCGATGAACAAGTTGAGGGCTTGGCAAGTGAGTTGAGATGGATGCAAAGCTTCCTGAAGGTGGCAGATGCAAGAAAAGTTGACAATGAGCTGATACGTACCAGTGTTGTTGAGATCAGAGAGTTGGCCTACGATGCTGAAGATGTAATCGAGACGTTTTCCCTCAAAGTTGCTTCCAAAAGGAAAGGTGGATTTTCAAATTGTATCAAAAGATCCGCTTGTTTCCTCAAGGAGGGATGCCTGCTCCACCAGATCAAGTCAGAGATAGAGAAAGTCACAGCTAGAATCAAAGGATTGACTCGACAATTAAAGACGTATGATGTATCGAAGTTCGGGGTTGATGGAGAAGGACCAAGTTCTTCAAATGAAAGGCGGGTGTCAAGGCGGTCTTATCCTCACGTCATGGACGATAACATTGTTGGATTGGATAAGGATATCAAGAAACTTGTCCCAGTTCTTCTCAATGAGCAAAGTGAATGTAGGGTTGTCTCCATATGCGGAATGGGTGGTCTGGGCAAGACCACTCTTGCCAAGAAAATATATCATGAAAGCCAAGTTGTTGGTCATTTCAAGCACTTGGCTTGGGCATATGTTTCTCAAAACTGTCAAGAAAGAAAAGTTTGGGAAGACATTTTATCTGATCTCAACATCTTAAGTGTAGCTGACAAGAAGATGAAGGTTGAAAAATTAGCAGAGAAGTTATTTAGTTTCTTGGAGAAAAACAAATGTTTGGTGATACTCGATGATATTTGGAACACCGAGGCTTGGGATAACTTAAAACCAGCATTTTCGGCAAGAGAGACGAAAAGCAAGATCTTACTCACCTCTTGGAACAAGGAGATAAGTTCACATGCCGACAAAAATGGTTTCCTATATGAATTGCAGTGCCTAAACTACGAACAGAGTTGGGAACTATTCCAAAAGATTGCCATTCCCCCAACAAATTCTCCAGGTAATATGTTTATTGATTTCATAATCGTGAAATTATTCTATCTTAATATATATTGCAACATTTACTCTACATTCTTTTCTTTTCTTTTTCTAAAAAAAATTTATATTCTAAATTGACATAATCATTTATTTGACTCACCAATTTTACAAAATTAAAAAAGTCATTTTAGCCTGTCATTTAATTTTTCATTTCTTTTAACCTATAAACTTATACCCTCAAATGAATAGAAAAGTTAAAGTTTCTAAACTTTGTTGACGCGACATTCCACGTGACATTGGCAATAACAATTAATTAAATTTTTTAAATTAAAGTTATTAAATATATGTTTATAATTTTTATAGTGTTTTAATATTTTTTAATTTTTAAAAAATTATTTTTATAATTGTTAAATTTTTAAAATTTTTAAAATTAATTAATTGCTAAGGTGAGATTCACATGCAACCCACATGTATGTCACTTCAACAAAGTTAACTGATGTTAATTTTTTTACCCGTTTTGGGAATGATTTGACAAACAACTCAAGTTTAAAGACTAAAAGAACTGAAAAATTAAATAACTATTTTTATCAAGTTGAAGGATCAAATAAGTCATCGTGCCTTGCAAATTTGTTTCAAATTGAGAAATTAATTTATTTTAATTTTTTTCTAAATGTTACTTTGGGTGGCCTATAAACATTTCTAGGTTCCTTGCACGTATCATTTCATGTTATAAATCTATAATTTATATAAAAGTACGAAACTGGAGAAATTCAATGAGAATATTCATTAATTTTCTATAATATTACTAAATTAATTTTAAAAATAATTATAATTTAATTTTAAATTATTAGTTCAAACAAGTTGTACTAATTTTAAAATAAAATTACTACTTGAATAAAATTCTAACCATAAAATATTTCTATAATTTGTATCTATAATCTAGAATCTAGAACACCCTTTATTTTTATCATATTACTAAATTCACATTTTAAAAAAATGAAGTGCACTAGAAGTTAAGATAATTATAATTTAATAATAGAAGTCGTGATAATTATACATTTAAAAATAAATATAATTTAAGTTTTAATTATTAGTTAAAAAAAAGTTGTGCTAATCTTAAAATAAAGTTAAACTTGAATGTAACTCTAACAATAAAATATAGGAAAATATTTGTGATAATTATAATTACAATTTATATTACAATTATTAGTTAAAGCATTTTGATGTAAAAAAGAAGCATTTAAGTTTTAATTATTAGTCGTGTTAATTTTATTGATGAAAAATAGAGTTCTTACTTAATAATATTTTATGCATATTAATTATCTCTTAATTAATTATTATTTTGAATAATGTTTTTTTGCATTAATTACATAAAGTAAAACTATATTATATGTTGAATATGTTTAAAATATTTTAATTCTGATTTGATAATTTTATATTATAATATTTGAATTCATAAGTTACTATATTCAATAATTTAAATAAAAATATCATTTTACTTAGTTAAATATTAAAGGTGTAAAATATTAAAGGTGTAAAATATCATGCAACACATATGACAATAGCAATTAGTATACAATGTAATTATTACATTTTCATGAAGTTGATTAAATTTTGATACTTTCTGAACAAATAAAAATATTGTAAAACTAGGCTCAAGTGGCGTTGTACTAAGAATTTTCATTTATTTTTAATTAAAAACATTTTATTTATTTTTAATAACTTTTATGTGGTTAATTACTAAAATGTAATGTTGTAGGTAACTTGCATTGCATCCTGCTTCACTAATTATTTGAAATTGTTTAAGATGTCAATGTTGTGGTTAATTACTAAACTGTAGTCTGGTTTTGAAGTTATCACTGATTTTTTTGAAACTTTGTTTTGGTATTATACAGGCTATAAAATTGAGGCGAAAATGAAGGAGTTGGGAGAGGACATGATTAAAAACTGTGCAGGGCTTCCATTAGCCATCATTATATTGGGAGGAATTTTGGCTACAAAGTATCCTTCATTAACTGAATGGCTGAAGGTATCTGCAAATGTGAAATCATACTTGAACAACGATAAAGGTGAAGTCCTAAGAGATGTGTTGGCATTAAGTTATGATGATTTGCCTCCCTATTTAAGACTATGTTTTCTTTATTTAAGCTATTTTCCGGAAGATTTTGAGATACCTGCGGATAGATTGATTCAGTTATGGGTTGCCGAAGGTATTGTTTCATCAAAGCAAGAAGAAAGAGATGAAGGGCAAATAGCGGAAGATGTGGCTGAAGGTTATTTAATGGAGCTTGCAGAAAGATGTATGATTCAAGTACGAGAAAGAGACATTGCAACCTTAAAGATGACAAGTTTTCAGATGCATGATCTAATTAGAGATGTTTGCCTGTCAAAGGCAAAACAAGAAAAATTCCTCTACATTGTTGATCAGTCAAATGCGTGCCAGTTATCTACAATTGGGAGGGTTCGCAGAGTTTCTGTACACAAATTTATTCCCTTACAGTGCATTAGAAGTCCACGTCTTCGATCACTTTTGTTCTTTGATGAGTTTTTACCGAACGAGGAACAGGAAAATACTTTACCATTGACAATGGTAAGGTACTCCGACAACCACGAAGATGAAGATTTCAATCCACTTGTTTGCTTTTTGGTAGTTTTCATTATTAGTGCGTTAGGTACTAAATGTAGGAGAATTTGGAAATATATGTTCAATAATTTTCATTTTCTTAGAGTCTTAGATTACGAAAGAGGAGAAGAGGCAGGATGCAAGTTACCCAATGGCATTGGTAAACTCATCCATTTAAGATTCTTGAGATTAGGGGGTCTTAGATTCTTGTGTTCAAAGTTACCATCATCTCTAGGCAACTTAAGGTGCTTGCAAACCTTGGATTTAAGAATGGAAAACAGAATATGGTCGGAACATGTTCATGTACCTAACGTGATATGGAGGATGCAGCAACTAAGACATCTATATCTCCCCCAGCAATGTAGTCGTCAAACAAAGTTGAAGTTGGGTACATTGAAAAACCTCCAAACACTTGTGAATTTCAACACCAAGAATTGTTATGTAAGGGATGTTATCAACATGAAAAACCTTAGAGAGTTGGAGATTCGAGGGCCCTTGAATATTGAAGATTTTAACACGGAGGAGTTGGACAAGAATCCACCTATCATCCAAAGTAAATATCTTCATTCCTTGTCTATTATCAATGATGAAGGAAGAGTAGATCCAAGGCATTTGGCACACCTCCTTTTGAGTTGCGAAAACATTTCTAAGTTGAGCTTAGATGTGGAGATTAGAAGGTTACCAGAGTACCACTACTTGTCTTCAAATCTCGCTTACATAAAGTTGAGAAGATGCAAGCTTGAGGAAGATCCAATGCCAACACTTGAGAAACTGCTTTACTTAAGGATGCTTGAATTACATGAAGAGGCTTTCACAGTAAAGGAAATGTTTTGCTGTGGACAAGCCTTTGCTAAACTTGAGTCTCTAAGCCTTAAGGGGCTTAACAATCTGGAGGAGTGGAAGGTGGGTGAAGAAGCCATGGCTTCTCTTCAACGATTGGAGATACAAAAATGCAGACAGCTAAAAAAGCTTCCAGATGGACTGAGGTTCATTGCAACCCTCCAAGAACTGAAGATTGAATCAATGCCAAAGACATTCAAAGATAAAGTGGAAGAAGGGGGAGAAGATTTCTGCAAAGTCCGACATGTTCCTTCTATCATATTCCAAGACTGCGAGTGACAGTAATTATGATTAAATGCCAGGTAATTCATAGATCTTTGTTGTAGGAAATACTTAACCCTTTTGTCTATATATAAACTATTTTGCATGTTTAGATTCTTTCTAGGTTTGCTTCTTATACTCTATTTTTGGCAATGTCTCATATTCCCACAAGATTTGTCATTTGAATTAAATGTGGTAGAAAATGTTTTTCAATAGGGTGTTAAGCACGTCCGTGATGGTCAGCAGATGCAATTTGGAAGATTGAAATTAACTGGCATTGTCTTTTATTTCAAGTGTGGTGTCGTCTTATCTTTTGTTCTCCAACATGATTCTTCAACTACTTCATAGACATTTTTAAACTTTTCCTCTTGAGGTATAGAAGCCATTGCCATTTTTTTTTTCCTGCTGCTATTCTTCATGGGACCAAATATATTTAGAAAAGTTGTAACAGTACTGTGTGAAATTGTGTTTGTGATGTGAGAGTTTTGTATTGTGAAATTGGAGAGTTGAAATTATGTTGTAGTTTTTATATGTGTAATTCTATTGTTGTAAAGTGAAATTGTTTTTTTTTTTCTTTGTGGTATAATGTTCAAATTTGTAACTGCTTAAAAAATATAATATGATATTAATATTAATGTGTGATGCATTCATTCAATTTTTAAGTGAATTAATTTAAAGGGTTTTTTATAAAAATAATACCAAAAAAAATTAAAAATACCCAAAATGGCATGCCATTTGGATTATGTACCAAAATGGTACATTTGACTTGGTGGAGGGGCTGTCAGAGGCGGCACAGCTTAAAAGTTGCTGAAAATTTTTTTTAAAGATTGAGGGACCTATTATGTAATGTTTCCAGTTCTGAGAAAAGGAATGGAAAGGGTGATGCGTGCAGCTTCAAAATTTAAATTTGAGTAATTGCCTTCTAAGCCCTCCCTATTTATTATTTTCTTTTTATTCCCCTTCAACTCACTATATTGTGTTTAAACAAGCCATTAATCTATTTTTGTAATTAAATAAGCCCTTTACTTATAGTTTTTACTCATAAAAGCCTATTTGAATATTAAATTAAATATATATTTTTATTTAATAAATTATTTTCATCAAATTTACATTAAGATATAAATTAGTTTATTTTTTTTAAAATAGCTTTAATTTAATATTAAAATAGGCTTTTAATATTAATGTTAAAAAAAAACAATTACAAATTCAATGATCAAAGACATGTATGTTAGTATAAAATATAAATTCATTACTACTTTACCTATATTTATTATTAAATAAATTTTGAAAGGAAATATTTTTAACATAAATTTTTTTTTTCACTCATGTAAGGCAAAATCTAGTATATATAATATGTTAATGAAAAAATTATTCCATAGATTATTACTAGTATTTAAAAACTCTATAATAAATGTGCAATAGCTACAAATAATAAAAAATATATTTTTTTTAAAAACAAAGGACATATGTCCATTTTTAAACGAATAAAAATTTTCTACTAATAATATATCAAATTCTAGCAATTTATTTAATTGGACTATAATTAGACTACTAGTGGAAAATAATAGCAAATAATGTTAAGACGATGATCACATGTGTCTATTGAAATATATTTAAAATTATAAAAAAATAAATTAGACATATAACACATCTTAATCTTGTTTATCAACTTTGATAAATATTTTTTAATATTTATATTACAGAATAGTATATTAAATTTTTATAAAATATAAAATAAAATAATAAAACATAATATATTATAAACTTGAATACGAGTTAGACTAGATTGCGCTTGAGCTTTGATTATTGGAATCGAAACTCAACTCATATTTTAAATGAGCCTAATATATTTTATCTATACTCATTTTCCGAATTTAATATTTTGTTCAAACCTTACAAATTTCAAATGAATATTTAGATTTGAGTGAATAATCTTACCCATATGAACAATACAATTAATTGAATGCTCAATATATAGTTATAAATAAATAAAAATCTATCTTATTAAAGATGAGAAAACTAATTTCAATATCAATATTAAATTAAATATATATTTTTTATTTAATAAATTATTTTCATCAAATTTACATCAACATAATATATAAATTAGTTTATTTTTTTTAAAATAGCTTTAATTTAATATTAAAATAGGCTTTTATGAGTAAAAGCTATAAGTAAATGGCTTATTTAATTACAAAAATAGATTAATGGCTTGTTTAAACACAATATAGTGAGTTGAAGGGGAATAAAAAGAAAGTAATAAATAGGGAGGGCTTAGAAGGCAATTACTCAAATTTAAATTTTGAAGCCGCACGTGTCACCCTTATCCTTCCTTTTCTCAAAACTGAAAAAATTGCATAATAGGTCCCTCAATCTTTAAATTTTTTTCAGCAGCTTTTAAGCTGTGCCGCCTCTGATAGCCCCTCCACCGGTGCCGCCTCTGACAGCCCTTCCACCTGTGCCGCCTCTCACAGCCCCTCCACCAAGTCAAATGTACCATTTTGGTACATAATCCAAATGGCATGCCATTTTGGATATTTTAATTTTTTTAGTATTATTTTTGTAAAAAACCCGAATTTAAAGGTAAAATTTTATCATTATAACAATAATTAAAAAGTACATATCTGATTTGGATATTTACAGAAAAAGAACAATAATCAAAAGGTGTGATATCCCAAAAAAAAAATAAGAGCACACGCATTTTATACAAGGAACTATTAACTTGTAGATTTCTTTGATAAATTTATAATACTTTCAACATGCAAAAATAATACAACCACATTTTGTTAAACATTAAATAGTTGTGATAAATTATAAAAAAAAATCTAAGATAAAATTGAAACGCAATTCTAAAACAAAATTATTTCTCTAAATTGTATCAAAGTGACAAACTTTGGAAAATAATTCAAAAAAAAAAAAACTCTGTAAAATATGACCAAATACAGAATTAGTGCGTGGCCGAATTAGTGTCATGAATCAACTCCACACCAATTCAATTAATAAAATACAAAAAAAAAAACCTTATAAATTATAAACTCACTCTAAATACTCTCCCCACATGCTCTCTTATTCCATCCCCCACGTTCCTACTAAAATTTATGAACAATTTTTTCAAAATTCACCAACTGACCTGACACTTGTTCATATTCGACCACCGCTAACTTCATTGCATTTGCCCCCTCCTCTGTAGCCTCACCAAACAATATACTGTCATCAGCGAAAAACAAATGTGTCACAACTATCCCACCCCTCCCCACTCTAGCCCTACCAATTAATTCTTCACACTTTGCCATGTTAACCAAAATGGAGAAGCCCTCAGCACAAATAATGAACAGATACAAGGTTAATGGGTCACATTGTCTCAAGCCCCTTATAGGTCACCCCTTTAATTCCAATCAGCACCACCGAATAAGATACCGAGGTTACGAACTTCATTACTAAAGTAACTCATTCATTACAGAACCTCAATCGGCATAACATATGTTTGAGAAAACTCCATTCAACCACATCATACGCCATGCTCAAATCGAGTTTTAAGGCAAAGGATCCCACCAAACCCTCATTCTTCTTTTTGAAAAAAATGTAGAATTTCGCATACCACTAATATGTTATCAGTGATTTGTCTACCCGGCACAAAAGCACCTTGCTTGTCATTTATACAGCTATCAAGTAGCTTTCTAAATCTATTTACTAGTTCCTAGGATATAATCTCATAGGTGACGTTACAAAGGCTAATGGACCTAAATTGACCTATGCTCTTTAGTGAATTTATTTTAGGAATTAACACAAAATTCGTTCTATTAATCACCTCTTTGTCCTTCCTACCATTTAGCACATCCAAATAATAACTAGCAGTATCTTCCCAATAATGTGCCAATATTTTTTTATAGAAAAGGGCTAGAAGCCCATGGACGTTCAATAAAAAAATGAGTTTATTTAATATGTTAGCTAGTGATAAAGTCACCAACACGAGTAAATGAATAAGGCAGGAGATAGAAGAAATGGCAATTGAATTTATAGAGGGGAAAAAAAAGGCAACGAATACAAGAGGGGGCCAATTGGCCCTAGTTACAAATAAAACAATGGATTCAGATGGACTTAATAAATTATCGGGGGCTACTGGAAATCAAACCAGTCATTTGCAATGAAAATCTTAAGTTGGAATGTTAGCTGTCTATGGCAACCGTTGGCAGTTAGACGTCTCAAAAGTAGCTTGAGACAAATTCGGCCTTAGTTGTTGTTTCTTATTGAAAAAAATGTTAGTGCAAGATGGATGGAGAAAATTAGAAGGAGATGTGGTTTTATGAATGATATCAATGTTGAAGCTAATGGGTCTAAATGTGGATTGTCCATAGGTTGAAAAGAGGAGATAGTGATTACAATTAAAAGTATTTCTAGCTCACATATTAATATTGATGTAAGTAAGGGGGAGAGTACAGATGTGTGGAGGTTTATTGGGTTCTGTGGTTTTCTTGTGAAAAGTTTAAGGAAATATTCATGGAGACTATTATGACAACTACAGAGATGTAGTCGATTGGTTTGGTTAGTTATAGAGATGTTCTCTTATAAGAAGAAGTAGGCATTTGAGTTAGGAGAGGCAAATGGTTGCTTTTCTAGATGTCTTAAGGGGAATGCAATTTGGGTGATTTAGGGTTCTCGAGGTGCTAGTTTACTTGGGAAAGGGGGAAGCTACCGAGAAATAGCATCGAAAAGAGACTTGATAGAGGAATAGGTGATTCCTGGTGGTGGGAATTGTTTTTGATATATTCAGTAAAACACCTCCAGCATAGTATGTTAGACTATTGCCCAATGTTAGTTGATACAATTGGAAGAGATGGGGATGAAGCAATTTCAAAACCTTTTTACTTTTGGTTTAATGCAGATTGGGTAAGACAGTTTTGAGGAGCAAGTTGCTGTTGGATGGGATATGAGTGAAGAGGATATTCCAGCAAGATTGGATGCGTTTGGATCTAAGCTGGGTAGATGGGCGAATAGGAATAAGGTCGTTAGAGAAAGTAGAAAACAAGGGCTGTATGTAAGGTTGAGTGAATTGAATGAGACGGATTTAGTTGACGAGGTCTTGACGGAGTTAACGAATATCAAATTAGCATTGAATCTGAAAGTAGATAAGAAGGAAATTTTCTGGGAATAAAGCTTGAATGAACGAGTTCGACCATGCGCTTTGAAAGCTTGAATGAAGGATTATTGACTGATTCCGGAAAGAAGAGATCACAAAAGTAGTAAAATCGATGGCTCCATTGAAGGCGTCAGGTACTAGTCTTACCTTGATAACCCCCCAATCTTCCCTTATTTAGTCGATTAGGTTTAGTTGTTCGGTTCTCTTTAGTCGTCCTCCATCTTGATTTTTATCCAACTTCTTTCCTATCCTAACCCTATCTCATGGTTCTTCCCTCAGCCATCGATTAACAACTGGTGCCGCCCTCCATCGTGGAGCCCTCAAAGTACTGTCCCAACCAAACTCCATTTTTTGCTCATCCAGTGTTAAACGAATGAGACAGAAACCTTCCCCATTACCCAATCTACCACATAATGTAATCTTCTCATACTAAAATTAAGCGTATGTAGACTTATTCTGTTAAAAGATAATCTTATTTTCTCCTTAATGGAACCCGAACATATAACTTCACCCTAATACGTATAAACTTTCTCACTCATCTTGTTACTAACGCAGCATCATACTCCACGAATTGACCAATGAAATTACCAAATTGTCACGTCATACCTTCAGACATAAACCCCATTGGCAAATTATGTACTTGCACCCAAAATAAGGCATAAATGTGTGGGACTTGCATCAGATCTTCTCCCTCTTCCAATTTATGGAAAACAATAAGGTGCTTATTAAATAACAAGAACATGTCCTCCATCACCCTCTTTAGATCAATTATATTGAAAAATTAAAACATAACTCTCTTCTCCCCAATATCTGTGATAACTATTCCCCCCAACGAATGCCATAAATCTACCAGTGTATTCTTCATAGATGGAAAGTGAACCACACTATCTGTTAAAACCCACCCCACCAAACACAGGTTGTGATGCGGTCATTGAGAGCACCAAAAATATCCTATCCCTAATAAATAATGAAAAAGAATAGTATAAGGGAAGTAGGGTCAAATCCTCAAGGATCAGATTTGTACAAATGATTATTTCTAAAAATCCCAGACAGAGTCGTGCCCAAGAAAACCTACGTTCCTAAAAAATAAAAATAAAAACAAAATTAAAAGTTTTGATCAAGAAAAAAAAAGTAAAAACAGAATTAAAAGTTGAATTGAAATTACAAAAATCAAAATCAAAATAGTAGAGATAGATAAAGTTAAGGAAATAGATTTCTTATGGAGAGTTTCTAGCCTCTGGTTGTCTCGATCCGCCTTGGATTCAATCCTCAACTTTTATGTAACTGCCCGATTTTGGGCCTAGTTGAAATAGTGGTTTCGAAGCCACAAATTCGACGAGGAAAATTTTAATATTTTAATATTTTTAGTTTTACAGAATGATTTCATGAAAATTTTGTTCGAAAATTTTGATGTTTGGGCACTCAATTCAGTCAAAAGGACTAAATTGTGAAAAGTGCAAAGCTTGAGTTCTAGAAGCTAGAGGTGTCTAATTGCTATGAAATTTTAAATTGGAGGTCCTTAAAAGGTAATTAGACCATTGGCTAATTTTTTGGACAAAAATGGAGATGAAATAGGTGAAATAGAATATTTTTAAGTTAAGGGTATTTTAGTAATTTGGTGATTAAATGAATTAAAAAGCCAAATTAAAAGCCAATTTTTTCTCATCTTCAACCCCCTTGGTCGAAATTCACATTGCAAGCTTCCAAGCTCGATTGTAAGTTCGTTTTAGCCCTGTTTTTAATGTTCTTTACATTTTTGAAATCCTCGTAGCTCGGTTTACCTATTTCTACCATTATTTTGAGCTAGGGTTTATGTTTAAAAATTTACCCATGGATGACATGCATGTGTTTTGATGTTTTATGGAAGAATATGAAAGTTTGGGGTGTGATAAATAACTTTTACTAAGTGATTTTTGATGAAATTGCATAAAAGGACCTATCTGTAAAAGTTGTAAAATTATGTGTAAAAAAATATGATTTAGTGAAAAATGTAGGCTGATATAAGAGGGAATATGAATTGGCTAGGTTTAGGATTTGAGAAAAATAAATGCTTTTCATTTTACGAGCCTAAGGGCAAAATTGTAAATATGTGAAACTTTAGGGGGAAAATGTAATTTTATCATTGTGTGATTTTTGGACTAAATTGAATAATGTGAGTATTAAATGAGTTAAATGTATTATTATAGACCAAGAAAGACGAGGAATTGACCTTGATAGGGGAAAAAAAGGTTATGGACTAAATTGCAAATTCGTCATATTTTGCACCGAGGTAAGTTTGTATGTAGATAATGCATTGTTTTTACTTATGTTTTCATATTTTGATAAATAGTATGAATTGTGGCTGAATATTTGATGTAATTGACAAAATATTGACAAGTGAGAAATTTCTCCGTTGAACCTTAGGAATAAAAATGGATACGAGTGACATGTTCACTAGGAACCTATGTGAAATCTAAGTGAAATAAGTAATCCGGGTGCTGGTCCGTACGTTCTACCGGTGGCTGAGTTATCCGGCATGTGTTACGGATACTCGATAGCTTGTGTAAGCAGCACCGTGTAGTTTCGTCATGATCGACAGCTTGTGTGAGCAGACCCAAGATTGTGACTATGTGAAACAGCTGCTGGTCTTATAAGTTCTACCAGTGGCTGGGTAATGCAACATGTGTTACGGATACCTGACAGCTTGTGTGAGCAGCACTAAGTAGTTACTTATGACCAACAGCTTGTGTAAGCAGACCCATGAATGTGATTAGCTCGAAAGCGAGCCTATGTGAAAAGTGTGATATGAAGTATCACAAGTGTGGCACTTGTGTGCAAATTTTCGTGTATCCGTTATTATTTCGATACGTTCAACGGGAAATGACTAAGTGATGAATAAGTGCAGGTATGTGTGTGTCAATTTATGAGCAATGTTGTAACATCCTGAATTTTTGGGCCTATGCGTTTAATAGGTAGGATATGTTTAATGTGTTAATTTAAGTGTTAGGGGTCCAAATTGGGCTCAGGCTTAAGTAGAGGCCTTGATTAAAATTTTCTGTTTGGGCATTATAGGGGTTTAAAAGGTAGTATCTACGTTTAAAATACCAAAGTGGGCTTGTGGCCCAATCACAAGGGAGTAAAGGGCCTAAATTTAAGTTTCATGGAGCCTAATTCTTTTAATTTAAGTTAGCTAAATTTTGGGCATTAGGATTAGGTAGAGTGGATGGCAACAAGGCTAAAATTTAGGGGTTTTAATGTTTAAAATATGTGGATAATAAGCAGATAAAGGCTAAGATTTAGGGATTTTAATGTTTAAAATATATGGATAATATGCTGATAAAGGAGGGAGGAGTTAGAGATAATTAAGTCTCTTTTAGATGAGCTAGTAGATTAAGATAAAGGAGAAAAGATAGGATTTATCTGCAAGGTTAGGTAAGTGCCGAAATTTCTATAAATAGGGGGAATATCTCTTCAGTTTTGGCATTTGGGGTTTTTCTTTCATTCTTTTCTCTTCTTCTCTCAGTAAAAGACTCAGGTGATACCTAGTGCTTCGGAACGGGCTGGAGAGGAACGCAATGTGGCCATGCAGAAGAATATGTGGATTTAGCAAAAAGACTCAAGTCATTATTTTATATTTTTAATCGGTGGATTTTAAAATTTCGTTGTAATAAGGCCATAGGCCACTAGTTTATATTTTGTTTTATTTTGGGGCTTTAATTACTTTTAGTTATTTAATCTTTTTTTTATTTTAATTAAACTAAGGCATGTAATTAAGTTTGGTTTTATTTTACAAAGGCATATTCTATATGAAATATATTTGGGCTTTTCGGAAAAATACGACATGTTTGACAAAAATTTTCTTAGTGACATACCAGACCCGGTCGTAGCAATTGGGCCAGGTTTGGGGTGTTACAAATGTGCTCGATAGGTGATTGAACTTTGGTAAGTCTGATATGGGGTAAGTGTTACTATGAAAGTTAACACAAAGAGATTATGAAAGAATAAAATTTGCAATAAAACAGTTTTGGGACAGCAGCAGTTATTTGTCTCTGAAAAATCACCAAAAATGGTGTAAATTGAATTAGAAGTTGAATAAGATAAGAAATTAAAGCTTATTGAGTATATTTTCTCATAAAATAAATGGTGTAAGTGAAAGAATTTCATAGTTTGAGATATTTGAATTTTTGTGAGACAGGGTCAGAATGATTTTAGAATCCCCTATTCCGAATTTGGAAAATCACTAAAATATGTATAAAAATAATTTTGGTTTATAATTTATATTCTTAAATTTATTAATGAGTCTACCTTCAATAGAAACAAACATGAACATCATTTGAATCCCGTACGAAGAGATAATTAATTTTTAGTGAAGAAGGGTTGAAAATGTCAGACAGCAGAACAGGGGATAATTTAAAGAATAAAATGTACTTATTGTCTAAACCAAAAATTCTAAAAATTTTATGGTAAGAAAATATGTGAGTCTAGTTTCAGGGAAAATTAACGGATCTTAATTTGGAGTTCTGTAGCTCGAGATATAAATAATTTAGTGACTGTGACTCAAATAGATAGCTTAAGATGAACATGAGTAAATGGTGGAACTATGTGTAATTATGATTGCATTATCTTGAGAACATATTATGAGTATTGTTAAAGGCGTGTTAATAAATTATTTATTATTTACATTCTCTTTTCCCTTGTTTTATAGTGTCACCAAGCTGGCTCAGGATTCAGAGATCGTCGGAGATCCATCCACACTATCAACACTCTTTTGGTATTTTGAAATCAATATTTTGAATTATGGCATGTATAGAGGACTTGGTTATTTTGAATTATGGCATGTATAGAGGACTTGATTATTTTGTTATATGTCATGATTTGGCCTAAAATGTTGGCCTATGTTATTTGATAGTTCATTTTGTATAAGGCCATTGATGTTGGCTATTATTGATCAAGTTATATGTTTATTATGATGCAATTTATGAGATACATGACTAGGTTGAATGAGTGTGTGAAGAAAATTGAAAAGTTTTAAATTTGGATATAAATTTTATGTCTCAGTCTAGTACGACTGTATGTGTTCTGTTTCGATAATGCCTCATACCCTATTTCGGCGTAGAACACGGGTAAGGGGTGTTACATTTTAAGTGATCCTTCTTAAGCAGAATAAGCCAGTTATAGTGGAAGAGGACGCCTACGACCACCAGCTCTAAGATTTTAGACTTACGATTTGGCGGAACCTGACTCTAGCCATAATCGCTTTTGTGGGACTATCTTATGCTAGATCATCACTTCCCAATGGCGAATACCACGCCATTTTGTCTCTTGGGCTTGTCTGACGTAGTCAGCTAATGAACCGACTGTGCAACCTTCCCAAAATGTACAAAGCAGCCGTTCTTTACACAAGTTGAAAAGATCACCTATTGAGGGACATGGACGGAAGCGTCAGCCCCGTAATGAAGTGAAACGATGAATACTCGTTGAGAAGGCTAAGCATGGATTCTAAGCCTCATGAATCCTTTCTGGGGAATTTCGACAACCTTCGGCTAGATAAATTTAGTGGCTCATGCTTTTTAGGGAAAAAGAAATAAATGTAATAGAAATGGAAATTTTTTTGAAAAATATCAAAGGAACAAAGGCTAAGTTTTTGGGAGAGGGAGTGTTTTCAGAGAAAGATCCCCAATTTGTGTCACTCCATCCCCTATTTATAGTACTAGAAAACCTAGTCTATTCCTAATTAAATTCTAAAAGATAAATACAAATAAATAAAGATAATTAAAGATAAGTAAAAATAAATCCTATTATTAAATCTAAATAATAATCCTTAATAATTATCCTAATATAATTGGAATTAAAATAGAGCCTTGTGCTATAAAATCTCTTCTTTTGCATTTTTGCCCCCAAAGTCTTCCACACTTTGCATTTTCAGCACCACTCTTCTCCTACTTCGCATGCTGGCCCAATTCATCTTTAAATTTACGTTTTTTTCCCCAAATTTCCTTTTGCCTTCAATTTAGTCCCTACAAGATAAAGAACCATAAATAACTCAAATTAGTAGGATTATACTCAAAATAAATATGTAATTAATACATAAAAATATGTCATTCTAGAGTATATCAGGTTGTAATCTTCCTCAGCCCTGATTTCATCTTCCACGGCCTGCACCGATTCTTCTTTATCCTCGGTAATATTAAGATTTGTTAATTCTTCCTCCATTTAAGATGCCACCACAAAAATCAAAAGATTATTCTGTAACACCTTGAATTTCTTTATTAAGGAATGTTGAATTATGTTAAATAATTTAATGTGGTTCAGTGGTTGGGTGATGTTGTTATGTATGAGAGGTTCTAGGTTCAAGTCTTTTCTTTAAAATTTTAGTTAATTTTTGGTTATATTCCTTCCCTGATTGTTTGGTTTAAATTTTATTTTTTGGCAAGTTATGCCAGAATGAGCCTGTTGAGTCGGTGGTAAGATGATTATTAGTTACTCATTAGTCCTGTGTTTGAATTTCATTATGTGCAAGTGATAATTAAGATGCTTAGAGCTCAAGTATACAATTGGTCCCTCGTTATTTTATCATTTTTTAGATAAATTCCTTTTAAAAAGAGGAGAAATTAATAAAAAGAAAATGTCAGATTTATTTGTAGTTCCCACTAAAGTCTTGGTTTGAAACCTATTAATATTGTATTGAAATTGAAACTAACTAAAATTTGATAAATATAAGGACTATTTATAAGATTTACCTGTTTTTCATTTGAGCAAAAAAATAAAGATATAAAAACGGCGCCTAGAGGTGCCGAGTTAAAGTCGGGTGCTCCAAGAACCGACTTCAATCATTTCCTTATTAATTTTCTAACTCATCTATTTTACTAAATAATATTTTTTTCATACCAAGAATGCCTCTTTGCAAGTTCTATGGAAAAGGAAAACTTACAAGTTCGTGGGGCCCATCAATCTCGAGTTGACTTAAATGTATTTAGTCAAGGTGACTTAAACATGTGTCCACAAACAATTGGATAAGAATCTAATTTCCCTTTTGCAGTACTTTGAACCATATAATCAATTGTACCAGAAACCAAAAATTCCAAGATATCAACTGTCTTTGGTCACAAAAAAAAAGTTGCTCTCTCATGGAATTCTCTGCTGTTTCTTCTGCTCTCAAAACAATCGGTGAGCTAACACAAGAAGTCACGTCCTTGTGGGGCGTGGATGAACAAGTTCAGGGCTTGGCAAATGAGCTAAGATGGATGCAAAGCTTCTTGGAAGTGGCAGACGCAAGAAGAGTTGATCATGAGGTGATACGCACCAGCGTTGTTGAAATCAGAGAGTTGGCCTACGATGCTGAAGATGCGATCGAGACGTTTTCCCTCAAAAGTTGCTTCCAAAAGGAAAGATGGATTTTCAAATTGCATCAAAAGGTCTGCTTGTTTCCTCAAGGAGGGATGCCTGCTCCACCAGATCAAGTCGGAGATAAGAAAATCACTGTCAGAATCAATTGAAGACGTATGATGTATCAAAGTTAGGGGTTGATGGAAAAGGACCAAGTTCTTCAACTGAAAGGCGGGAATCAAGGCGGTCTTATCCTCATGTTATGGATGATAACATTGTTGGATTGGATAAGGATATCAAGAAACTGGTCTCAGTTCTTGTCAACGAGGGAAGTGAATGCAGGGTTCTCTCCATATGTGGCATGGGTGGTCTAGGGAAGACCACCCTTGCCAAGAAAATATATCGTCAAAGCCAAGTTGTCGGTCATTTCAAACACTTGGCGTGGGCATATGTTTCTCAGAACTGTCAAAAAAGAAAAGTTTAGAAAGACATTCTATCTGATCTTACCATCTTAAGTGAAGCTGACAAGAAGATGAAGGTTGAAAATTTAGCAGAGAAGTTATCTAGTTTCTTAAGAGGAAAACAAATGTTTGGTTATACTCGATGATATTTGGAACACTGAGGCTTGGGATAGCTTAAAACCAGCATTTTCAGCAAGGGAGACGAGAAGCAAGATATTGCTCACCTCTCGAAACAAGGAGATAGTTTCACATGCTGACAGAAAAGGTTTCTTATATGAGTTGCAGTGTCTAAACTATGAACAAAGCTGGGAACTATTTCAAAAAATTGCCTTTCCCCCAACAAGTTCCCTGGGTAATATGTTTATTGATTTCAATGTCATAAATCAATTATAGGATTTAGTAGATTAACTTTCATTAATATCTAAATCATGCAATCATATTTGTACTAAAAAAAAATACCCTGATTTTAGATTAAATGATTATAATTTAATTTAGAGTTAATAGTTAAAAAAATTGTATTTATAATTTGGAATCTATATATAATCTATATAGAAGTACGATTTATAATTGCTCCTCGCAATCTTTTTAGTTGATCTACTTTCTAGTTTCTCCTATTAAAATAAAGCCTTAAAACATAGTACAATAAAACTTTCTAATTTCTCGTTTTACAAATAACATTAGGTTCAAGGGGTGTTGTATTTAGAATTTACATTTAGTTTACCAAGTGTACAAGTGAATCACATGCAAGAAATCACTTGTTAAAAAACATTCTATTTATTTTTAATAACTTTTAAAATTGTTAAATTGGTGGTAATATTGTGGTTAATTACTCAAATTTAATGTGGTGGGTAACTTGCACACCATCTTGCTTCCCTAATTATTTGAAATTGTTTAAGATGTGCTGTGGTTAATTATTACACTGCAGTCTAGTTTTGAAATTATCAGTCATCTTTTTGAAACTTTGTTTTGGTATTGTACAGGTTATAAAATTGATACAAAAATGAAAGAGTTAGGAGAGGACATGGTTAAACATTGTGCAGGGCTTCCATTAGCCATCATTGTATTGGGAGGAATTTTGGCTACAAAGTATTCTTCATTAACTGAATGGCTGAAGGTATCTACAAATGTGAAATCATACTTGAACAACGATAAAGATGAAGTAGTAAGACACGTGTTAGTATTAAGCTATGATGATTTGCCTCCCTATTTAAAATCATGTTTCCTTTATTTAAGTCAATTTCCAGAGGATTATGAGATACCTGTGGATAGATTGATTCAGTTATGGGTTGCAGAATGTATTGTTTCATCAAAGCTAGAAGAAGGAGATGAAGGGCAAATAGAGGAAGATGTGGCAGAACGATACTTAATGGAGTTTGTGGAGAGGTGCATGATTCAAGTACAAGAAAGAGACGTCGCAACCTTAAAGATGAGAAGTTTTCAGATGCATGATCTAATGAGAGATATTTGCTTGTCAAAGGCAAAACAGGAAGAATTCCTCTATATTGCTAATCAATCAAATGCGTGCCAGTTAGCCACAAGTGGGAGGGTTCGCAGAGTTTCTGTACAGAAATTGTTTCCGATGCAATGCATTAAAAGTCCATGTCTTCGATCACTTTTGTTCTTCGATGCGTTTTTACCGGACGAGGAACTGGAAAAGATTTTGCTATTGACAATGTTAAGGTACTACTATAACCACGAAGATGAATTTTTCAATCCACTGGTTTGGAAATATATGTTCAATATTTTTAATTTTCTTAGAGTCTTAGATTACGAAAGAGGAGTTGCAGGAGGCAAGTTACCCAATAACATTGGTAAACTCATCCATTTAAGATTCTTGAGGCTAAAGGATTTGAACTTCTGGTGTTCAAAGTTGCCATCATCTCTAGGCAACTTAAGGTGCTTGCAAACCTTGGATTTAAGAATTATAGGAAAATGGTCAAACTCTATTCATGTACCTAACGTGATATGGAGGATGGAGAAACTAAGACATTTATATCTCCCTAACAAATGTAATCGTAAAACAAAGTTGAAGTTGGGAACATTGAGAAACCTCCAAACACTTGTGAATTTCAACACCAAAAATTGTTTTCTAAAGGATCTTATCACATGACAAATATTAGAGAGTTAGAGATTCGAGGGGCCTTCAATATTGAAGATTTTTACACGGAAGAGTTGGGTAAGAATCCACCCATCGTCCAAAGTAGATATCTTCATTCCTTGTCTATCATCAATGGTGAAGGAAGAATAGATCCAAGACATTTGACTCACCTTCTTTCAAGCTGCAATAGAATTTTTAAGGTGAGCTTCGATGTGGAGGTAAGAAGGTTACCTGAGTATCACTACTTGTCTTCAAATCTCACTTACATAAAGTTGAGAAGGTGCAAGCTTGAGGAAGATCCAATGCCAACACTTGAGAAACTGCGTTACTTAAAGATGCTTGAATTACATGAAGAGGCTTTCATAGGAAAGGAAATGTTTTGCCGTGGACAAGCTTTTGCTAACCTTGAGTCTCTAAGCCTTAAGAAGCTTAACAATCTGGAGATGTGGAAAGTGGGTGAAGCAGTCATGCCTTCTCTTCAGCGATTGGAGATACAAAAATGCAGACAGCTAAAAAATCTTCCAGATGGACTGAAGTTCATTGCAACCCTCCAAGAACTGAAGACGGACAGCTAGTGGTAGCAATTATGATTAATTCCAGGTAATTCATAATCTTCGTTTTAGGAAATACTTAACCCTTTTGTTTATAAATAAAAGTCCATAACTATTTTGCATGTTTAGATTCTTTCTCAAGCAGATAATAATTTAGAGAAGATCCTAGTTTCGGTTCTTATCCTCTATTTTTGGCAATGTCTCATATTCCCATATGATTTGTCATTTGAATTAAAAAAGATGGAGAATGTTTTCAATTGGTGATGGTCAAGTGATGCAATTTGGAAGACTGAAATTAACTTTTTATTTCAAGATTCTTCAACTATTTCATATGATATTGACTTTTTTGAACTTTTCGTCTTTAGGTATGGAAGCCATTGCCATTTTTTTATTCTGCTGCTGCTCTTCATGGAACCAAATATTGAGACATTTACAGAAAAAGGAAAATAATTCCCAAATGAATTGGGTTAGAATCTAGTATCCTTTGTGCAATACTTTTATTCCTCCATGGGAATCGCCCACACCTGTGTCCACAAGCAAGCATTGTACAGTTTAATTAAACTTTGAACTTTATAATCAATGGTGCTAGAAACCCAAAAATTTTCCACGATATTAATTGTCTTTGATCACAAAAAAATTGCTCACTCATGGATTTGTCTGTTGTAGCTTCGGTTCTTAAATGTATTGGTGATTTAGCTCAACAAATAAAGTCCCTTTTGGTTCCGATGACCAAGTTGAGGGATTGGAAAGGGAGCTAACATGGATGTAAAATGAGATGTTTGGGAATAATGATTTGTAATAATTTAAGTTGGATTTTACGACTGAAAGTAGATTAGACTTTAGTCAATTAAGAGTAAATTAGGCTTTAATCATTAATTATTCGAATGAATTGGTGAAATGGGAAGCACCTAGAGAGACAAGCTCAAAATCAAAACAAATGCTTCTTAGAGGCTGGCGGAGTACAAGGGATCGTATGTGGTTGTGGTGTGGCTTAGAGTCAGTGATTTAACCCTATTTTGACTGATGCATTTGCTATCATTGAAGCACTCTCCCTCACGAGAGATCATGGTTTTAGTTTTATTATTATTGAGTGATTGTTATGCTTTTGTGACTAGTATGATTTTAGACACATCTTTATATGGTCGAATCTAAGAGGAGGCCTATAGACTTTTGCTCTTTCTTTTATTTTGTTTTCAGTACATTCATAGGTCAGCCAATAAAATAGCTCATAGACTTATCCATTAATCTCTTTGTGATGATTTTTTTGTGTTTCCGGATTAAACCATCCGGATGTGAATCTTCAACTTGTATTAAGGGAATCTCATTCGTAGAAACGTGTTTTTCCCCCACTCCCCCGTTCAACGTTCAAATTGATAAAGTAGACTGCACTAACTAAGTTGTCCTTTCATTAATTAATTTTAATTATATTATTAATCTTCACTTTACTTTTCCAAAAATATAGAATAATCCTCACTTTAAAAAGTAAACCAACTATGCTTCCTCTCACTAGCAGACTTCATCATCACTCACATTGTTTATCTTTCTTTACTTAATCTAATATATCATATATATTCAATATAATAAGGTACACAAATTCATATTGCCACAAATGATAACCTCTTCTTCTTTTTTTTAAATTTAATTTTAGACAAATAAAACTTAAATAAATAAATGAAATCTTCATTTTACTTGTTCAATTACAGGTTAATTTAGGTTTATTATTCAATTATAAATAATGATTTAACAATAATATTTTTTTTATAGCTACAGAAGAGGAAGTTGAGTTTAAGCCTCAATCAAAAAACCAAAATCACTATTTAACGCTGATCTTGTAACAAAATCACTATTTAACGCTGATCTTGTAACAAGATATGCAACCCGATTGTGCAATCTCTAGCCCATTTAAACATCGCATCTGCCATCATGTTTGTTGTCCTTCCCACATGCCTAATTTGAACCTACCAATCCCACTTCATCCAACTGCAAGTCTCCAACCCCACCCTATGAGTTCCAATCTTCCCTATACCAAGTATTGTCTCCGCTGCACTCTTGCTATCACTCTTGACTAACAACTTACGCACCCCTTTGTCCCACGCTATTCTAACACCATCCAAAATCACTTGAAGTTTAGCGTCCAAAATCAAGCTCACCCTTAAGTTGCGACCAGAACCAAATACCCAATCCCCCTTAGGACCTCTCACCACACCCCCAGTCATGGCATTACTAGATTTAACGTCGACTCCACCATCCACATTCAATTTAACCAATCAAATAGGAGGTTTTTCCCAACCTATAAAATTTTGCTCCCACAAGGTCGCCCCCGCTTTCATTGACATCATAGCCCAAGACCAACTAGTCATGACAATATCATCTGAACACAAATGTTGGTCAGTAAATATTGCCAAATTCCTACCTTTCCGTAACCTCCAAACAATATTATAAAGGTTGATAATTTGGTAAGTGATATTTGATATTAATGGTTGAAGGCTCAATGTTATTGTTGATTCTAATATGAAATAAATGAAATTGTCAATTGAAGTTGTGATTGGCAGGAAATGTACATATAATGCTTATTTAAGTGAATTGTTATAGAATGTTCGGTAAGATTTATGTTTAAAGCCAACGAACTTACTAAGCTTCATTAATCTTACTTTTGTTGTTCAATGTTCTTTGTAGATTTTCAAGAAGTTCGGAGGATCGGATCAACACATCGGTTCACACTATCCAAATAACTCTGGTAGATTTTGTTATGTATCTTAAGGTTTATATGGCATGTATAAGGTTAAATTGAAAAAAAGTAAACTTGTAATATGGTTGAAAGTGGCACATATACATATATGTATGTTTGTATGCATGTCCTTAGTAGTAGTTTATAGTAAACAATGAATGGAGTTAATATGGTAAGTTTATGCAAATGAGTTGTGTGATGACACATTAGGTCTAAAACTTGATTTTTGGCTTGTAATGGTTTCTTGGTTGGGTTATATTGGTATATGAGAGTGTTGTATGCAGGTTGATTGTGAAAAGGGTGAGAAAAGTGGCCTTTAAATGGCCTATTTTTGTCCACATGGGCTGAGACACAAGCGTGTGTCTCAGCCGTGTGTGACACACGGCCATGCACATGGGCGTGTAGTCTAGCCGTGTGTCCCCTGCATCTTAAAAATTAGAAACAAAATGCTCAGAATTAAGCACACAGGCAGAGATAAATGCGTGTGTCTCAACTGTGTAAGGCACACAGCCTAGCATACGGGTGTGTGGTTTGGCCGTGTGAAAATTACACCTAATTTTAGGAAAATAAATTGACTACACGGCCTAGTACACAGGCGTGTAGTTGGCCGTGTGACCCAAGTCAGGGAGTTACACGGGGTAAGACACGGCCTGAAGCACGAGCATGTCATGGGACCACATAGGCGTGTCCCTTGGCCATACAAGCATGTGACCCCTGTACCTAGGAAAAATTTTAAAATTTTGTGAAAATTTTTATGAGTTCTTGATTTAGTCCCGACTTGCTTATAATACTTAAATTGGGCCTCGAGGGTCCATTCAAGGGACAACATGATTAGTCTCAATTATGATCAATAAATAACAAGAATTATGTGTAATTATTCTATAAACTCCAATAATACTCTGTAACACTGTTTCAGTGACGGATACGAGTTAGGGGTATTACAAACTTAGTCGAATCAATGGAGAAAGATTACAAAATTGATAGTCTAAAGTTTGATGGGAGAGATTTTAGAGAGTGGTGATCCAAGTTAGAACAATTTTTAAATCGAAAGCAGTCCCTGATCACTCTAAAGTTCTGACAGTTATGTTGCATTTGGAAGGGAAAGCATTAGACTGGCATTATTTTTTCTCACAGAGACGGCGGGCTATAGCATATTACCTGGGATGTTTATACAATGGGTCTGCAGGACAAATTTGGAACTGGTATATTCTTGGACCCTATAACCGAACTAGTTACTCACAAACAATAAGGCATTGTAGAACACTATCATGACATATTTGTAAGTCTCTTAAACTAGTTACGCCTATTTGAAAGCTACGCCCTTATTATTTTTATTAGCAACTTAAAAGAGGACATTAGTCAATACTTATGATTATTTAAACCTCGGACACTGGTGGAAGCTTAGCAGGTTACCAGAAAAGTTGAGGAAATTATAGCCAACCCTCAAAGGAAGGCTCGCTTCTTAAGAGGTACCGTTTATTCAAAACCCTACCTACTTAGCTCTAAATAATACCACCATGTGCAAACCTCTATAGACACAAGAAAGATTCAACCACCTAGTACACAGTATAAGGCCTCTATTAAGTCCCTCTCACAAGGTGAATTGGAAGAACGTCGAAAGAAAGGCCTTTGTTTTTGGTATGCCTCTAAATACACCCCTGGTCACAAGTGCCTTAAATCAAAATTATGTCAATTAGTGGTAGAAGCTTCTATACAATCAGCAGAATACCCTAAAGCACCAAACTGCAGAAAGATTTTTAGGGCTGTCCTGAACAGTTGGATAGAGCAGAACCCGAAAATAAATTCACCACACCAGTTCTATCCATACATGCTCTCAAAGTGTCCCAAAGACATAACATAATGAGGTTGGGAGCAACAATTAACCACCAAGAAGTAATTATACTGGTTGACTCAGGAAGCACACACAATTTTGTGGACCATAAATTGACTAAAAGGCTACATCTGCCAGTAGAACCAGAGGAACAACTCAAGGTTTTGATTGCCAATGGGGGCAGTTTAACTACACAAGGAGTGAGGAAATTAGTCAAATGGGAAGCACAATGGCACATTTTTTAAACTGGTTTTCTAGTTTTATCATTAAAAGTCTATGATTTGGTATTAAGCATTCAATGGTTGTTGTCCTTAGGCTCAATTATCTGGAATTTCACGACTCTCACCATGTTGTTTGAATACCAAGGGAAGTCTTGTGCTCTGCAAGGAATCATTCCTAGGGCTTTACAACTGGTAACAGTTTCTCAAATTTCTAAAAGCTTTACCATGACTGACAATGGACCAAATCCCATGTTATTGGTTGTAGGAGATTAAATATCTATTCAAAAGTCTTCACTTTAAATTCCTAATGAATTAGCACAACTCCTAGTCAAATTCGAGGATGTTTTCTAGGTGCCTAAGCAACTTCCACCTCACATGCTACATGATCACCAAATTCTATTGTTGGATGAGTTTAAAGTAGTGAAAACTAGACCATATAGGTACCCCTCTTCAAAAGGCAGAAATTGAAAGGCTTGTAGGGGACATGCCACAAACTAGAGTAATTCGAAATAACAGAAGCCCTTTTGCTTCACTAGTGGTCATGGTCAAAAAGAAGCATGGAAATTGGTGACTTTGTATTGACTACAGACAATTAAATCAACTCACTATCAAAGACCAATTTTCGATTCCTCTAATTGAGGAGCTGTTAGATGAGCTCGGGCCCACAACTTATTTTTCCAAGTTAAACCTCCAGTCAGGTTACCACCAGATCCGAATGTGGGATCACGACATCCACAAAACAGCCTTCAAAACCCATGAAGGTCACTATGAATTTGTCATCATGCCATTCGGCCTCACAAACGCCCCCTCCAATTTCCAATCACTAATGAACACAGTCTTCAAAAAACTCTTTCGAAGGTCAGTACTCGTATTTTTTTATGACATACTTGTCTATTCTACTGGTTGGCAGGAAAATCTAGCACAGCTGAAAGAGGTTCTCTGTAACACCCCCTACCCGTATTCGTTGTCAGAATAGAGTACGAGGCATTATCGGAGTTTACGAATTTTTTTTACTCAATATAGCCCCTTTATAGATATCTAGCTTTCCTTGCAAATTTTAAACCGAGACCAATCCACATCAACCAATCCAATTTAACATATTTTCAAAATAGATTCATGCATATTTATAAGATAACCTCAACACATACCAAAACCAAGATTTGTTAGCCATACCAATGGCTGACCTTACATTCATTTCATATTAACATTCACTTTATTAGCTTATACATGCTATTGATTTCCAAAATAAAGTTTCTTTATATACCGAAATCTTGGGGTTGATAGTGTGATGTGTCTCCGACTGAATCCGACCTCCGTTAACACTACAAAACAGGATGGTAAGCACTTTGTGCTTAGTAAGCCTATGTAACAAGAATTATACTTACCTAATATTTTCAATACAATGCAATAAACATTCATATATCCATTCAATGCACTATTACCCTAACATACACAAACTCAACATTCAAGTTAGTCCAATAATTTCCGTGTATCAATAATATATATACCATGATTGATGAGCTCATCAATACCATGATTTCCATTTCCTTGTTATTTTTCCATATTTATCCCGTTGAATTACTCGGAATTTCGATGGATTTTTAGAGGTACACTTTAGTGTACAAATCCGGGTCCGTCAATTCATATTCATGTGGGCACATTTCCATTTCAGAGAGCACACTCCCACGAACCTCATCTTTACAGCGGGATTACCAGTCCAGGCTAAATCCCC
This sequence comes from Gossypium bickii, assembly GCA_025503065.1. Classification (NCBI taxonomy): domain Eukaryota; kingdom Viridiplantae; phylum Streptophyta; class Magnoliopsida; order Malvales; family Malvaceae; genus Gossypium; species Gossypium bickii. Next base: position 127,368,412 of record CP106711.1, read on the forward strand.
TGTAAAATAAACTCATAGAGTATTATCGGGATTACCAGTCTAGGCTAAATCCCCTGTAACGACAATCACTCTAATGAGCTTGGATCTGAATTACCAGTCCAGGCTAAATTCAGACCCTAATTCGGATTACCCGTCCGGGCTAAATCCATTTTACACATTCTTCGGGAGGGCTATATTAGGATAGGATCGCCCGTCCGGGCTAGATCCTTTTTACCGTTAATTCATTTTCAGAGATACATTGAATTTTCCTTTCATTCAACCGGGATTTCTTCTCCTTTTTATCAAATATATCAATGTTTCATCACTCTTCATACAATGAACATTCAAGTTATATTCACATCAATAACATACATTTCAAGCATTTAAGAATATAATTCAAGTTACACGAACTTACCTCGATACTTGTTCGTACACAAAAATCTACTAATCCGAGACTTTTTCCTTTCCCCGATCTAGCTTCGTATTTGTGTTTTCTGGATCTAAATAAATAAATTCAATGATCAATTTAATACATTTCATGTTCACATGTAGCATTCTCTACAATTTTATTATTATTTATAGTTCATTCAAAGCTGTCTACTTGAGTTATAGTCACTAAAATATTTTTATCTTGAGATACAGAACTCCAAATTAGGATCTGCTAATTTCCCCTGAAACTAGACTCACATATCTTCCTACCATAAAATTTTCAGAATTTTTTGGTTTAGCCAATAATTACAGCTTATTCTTTAAAATCACCCCTATTGTGCTGTCTGACAGTTCTGACCCTTCTTCACTAAAAATTAATTATCTCCTCATACGGGATTTGGATGATGTTCTCGTTTGTTTATATTGAAAATAGACTCATTATTAATTATAAACATATAAATTTAAGCCCTTCATTATTTTTATCTTATTTTTTATGATTTTTAAAAGTCAAAACAGGGGAACCCGAATTCTTTCTGACCATGTCTCATAAAATTAATTATATCTCATGATTTACAAATCTATTGCTTACATCATTTCTTTTATAAGAAACTAGACTCAATAAGATTTAATTTCATATTTTTTTCATCTTCTAATTCGATTTCTAAAGTTTATGGTGATTTTTCAAAGTTAGTCTACTGTTGCTGTCCAAAACTATTTTAGTGCAAGCTGTTTATTACTATTTTTCCCCTAAGCTTTCAATAAATGATAATTTCATTCCTACTCAATTAACTTCTCAATTGAGCTGATTTTTCTCAATTAACACTTTATTCTATCACTTTAAAGTACTTTATAACCTTTGGGAATTAGAATTTCAGTAATAGACTTTAATTCCAAACATTTTCATAATTAGGTCCTAAAAATTAATTTCTATTGAAATTACCTAATGAAATCATCTCATGAACAAATTAAAACTTCAATTTCATTCTATTTCATCATAAACTTACAGCACTCAACCATGGTGACTTTCAATTTCATCCATGAAATCAAAAACTAATGAATTTAATAGTAAGACCTAGTTGTAAAAGTCTTAAAAACACAAAAATTACAAGAAATAGGCAAGGATTAACTTACTTGGTGCAAAAAGTATGATATACCAGCTTAGAAAACCCTCCTATGGGATTTTCTAGATATTCCAAATTAGTCCTACTTTTATTTAACGAATTTTGTTATTTTCCCATTTTGCCCTTATTTCAGTAATTCTCCTGATTTTTCTCAGCTTATGCCGCCCAAAATATCTCCTTTGGGCTTATTTTCTCTTTAGATCCCTCCTCATTTGACAATTGAGATATTTAATCCTTCTAGTAACTTTTACACCCTTTTCAATTTAGTCATTTTCATTTAATTACCTATCCAAACATTAAAATTTTCTAACGAAATTTTAATATCACATTACTAACATTTTATAAATATTTATAAAAATATTTCCTACTTAATTTTATAAGATCAACGTCTCGATACCTTGTTTTTACCCAATTCCTTCAATAATTCCTTTTTCTAACTAACCACTAAATTGGTAAAATTTTTCTATCGATATTTTAATACGATTTTCCTATCTTATAAAAATTCATGCAAAAATATTGAAATAAATTTCTCTTTAAATCGGATTTATGGTTACGAAACTATTGTTCCGATAACCTTGAATTTAGGCCATTACATTCTCCAACTCCTAAGGGATAACCAACTTTTCGCAAAGCTGAGTAAATGTAATTTTAGTACTTCACAGATAGAATATTTGGGACATGTTATCCATCAAGGTTCAGTCTCTATGGATCCTACCAAAGTCGAAGGTGTTTTGAATTGGCCTCCACCACAATCTATCAAGGAACATCGAGGGTTTCTGGGATTGTCGGGATACTACTGACGATTTATTAAGAACTATGGAGTGTTGGCTAAACCCTTAACAACATTACTGAAGAAAGACAATGTGTGGCACTGGAATGATGAGACACGCACAACATTTGAACAGTTGAAACAAGTAATCTGCCAAGCTCTAGCGCTCGCTATGCCAAACTTCAAAGAGCAATTTTGCTTAGATACAAACGCATGTGGCCATGGTGTTGGTGTTGTTTTACAATAAAATGGGAGACATAGCCTTTTTTAGTAAAGGGTTAGGTGTTAAACACCAAGCACTATCCACTTACGAAAAAGAAATGTTAGTTGTCTTGCTTGCAGTAAAAAAATGGCATGCATATTTGATTGGGAGGCCCTTCTTGATTCGAACAGACCACCAAAGTCTCAAATTCCTCTCGAATGGTCAGGCCACCACACCTTACCAAAAAAAGTGGGTTGCAAAAATGTTAGTGTACGGTTACTCTATTCTCCACAAAAAAGGCTCCTTAAATACTGTAGTCGATGCTCTATCTAGAAGGTCCCATGTGCAAGAGGGGCAAATGCTCCAATGTGAGATCAGTAGGGTCTAGTCTGATACTTGGAATAGAATTATTAGCTCAATACTGGTGGACACGAAACTGTAGCAAGTAATCCATGAGTTACAGCAACAACCCAATGCTCACCCTAAATATTGCTGGGATGGAAAAGTATTACGAAGAAAGGGAAAAGTGGTCGTTAGCAATAATAAAAATCTCAGGAGGGATCTTTTCCACTATTTCCATGATAGTCCATTGGGAGGCCACTCTGGAATACATGCCACACGGCACCGTATCTCCAGTTTACTTTATTGGAAAGGTCTATCGAAGGATGTTAAGAACTAGATGCAGCAATGTTTAACCCGCCAAAGATGCAAAGTAGACCTTGCAGCATCCCCTGGTGTCCTTCAACCTCTACCTATCCCCGATCAGGCTTGGTCTGCCATTAGCATGGACTTCATTGAGGGATTTCCTACATCCAAGGGAAAGAATACAATAATGGTTGTGGTTGACCGATTGACTAAGTATGGACACTTCTTATCACTAGCTTACCCATTCACTACCGTCACTATTGCCCATGAATTTCTTTGTCACATTTACAAACTCCATGGAGCCCCTGAATCCATTGTGTCTAACCGAGACAAAATTTTCATTAGCACCTTCTGGCAGGACCTGTTTAAACATATAGGAACCAAATTGCATCTCTCCACCGCATACCACCTACAAACGGATGGTCAAACAGAGGTCTTGAATAGATGCTTGGAAGGTTATTTACAATGCATGACAGGTGAGAGACCTACCGATTGGGTCAGTTGGCTACCTTTAACCTAATGGTGGTATAATACCACACATCACACCACTATACACTCTTCCCCTTACACAGAACTTTATGGTCAAGACCCCCTTTGCACTAACCTTATCTTGCTGGCTCATCACCAGTGGCTACTGTGGATCATAGCTTGCAAGTAAAAGAAGCAGCTCAATAGCTACTCAGATTTCATTTGAAAAGATCTCAAGCAAGAATGAAACAGTTGGCTGATAAAAAAAAGATCAGATAGAGAATTTCATATGGGCGATTTGGTTTATCTATGATTGCAACCTTATCGGCAACACTCCATTCAACGAATAGTAAATCAAAAACTATCCCCCAAATACTTTGGCACGTATCTTGTTTAAGCTAAAGTGGGACGAGTTGCTTATAGACTATATTTACCTGTTGGCTCGAGAATTCACCCTACCTTCCACGTGTCACAACTAAAAAAACATATCGGTCGAACACCTCATTCTCCATTGCTACCCTTAGTCGGTTCTAAAGGTATTGTACTGAAAGTTCCAACCAAGATCCTGGACAGGCAGATGGTCAAAAAGGGTAATCATGCAGTCACCGAGATTTTAATGGAATGGGCAAACACTTTTTTTGGAGGACTCAACATGGTAGAATTTCAATGAACTTCACAAGAAATTTCCAGACTTTGATCCTTGAGGACAAGGATCATGTTCGAGGGAGGAGTAATTGATATGGAACAGAATGCTGCTTTAACACAATAGTCCACCTTTTAATTTACTGCAATTTCGTTACTTAAATGATTATGCTAATGCTTGTTTAATTAAGGCAAAAACTCTGCATTTTGTTTAGTGAAACTATGCGTAGCTGATAACTATTTTGGCAGTTATTTTGGTTGTTACCTTGTACCCATCATTTGTCTCTATTTGAGCAGCAAAGAGGCTCAGAAAATGGTTATGAATGGAATTCTAACTTCTCCATCCTTCATCTTATTCTCTAAAGTTCTCTTCTTTTTTCCTCTTTCTCCCTTATTTTACTATTTTCTGTGTGTTACTTACCAATTTTATCCTCAATTCTCAACTTCTATATTAAAGGCATTCGGAGATTAACACTCACAGCCATATGTGCAAATCCTCCTTTAGCACCATTTTCAATGTTATCATCCACTTTCACTACCTACCCAATGGTATTCCCTACTGCTTCCAACAAACATCTTTTAAACCACGCCCCCGTAAAGTTTGGTAACCGTACCCATACCACCACCAGCATTGGATATTCCTCTTGTGTATTGAATGACAATGACCAAGGCTGCACGATCAAATATTGGTTATAAACCACCCATCACCCCTCTGCTAACACCTTTTCATAATCCGTCTTGGATTGAAATTTCACCACATAATAGCCGTTATCAAGATCCATCAATTGAAACATACGAGTGGCTTTCCAAACATACTACACAAATTGTTTAATCCAATTTTCCTTCCCAATAATTTGATTATCACCGACTTAGAAATGCTTTTCAGGACCAAAGTATGCACTCTATCAGAAAAACGGATGTCCAGCATCCCATCAATAGTGGACATAATGATATCACCCTCATTCAAAACAAAGTCATCATTCTCATAATCCTCCTTATCTTCACCATTCAAATTTTCGTTCATCAGTGCAGTTTTAAACGAATTAAAGCCACCTCCACTTTGCGCTCCTTGATCTCCCACATCCGATGGATCTTCTTCTTGACGCCACACCTTTTTTAGTGCCCGTTTCCCGCTTGTTGCCTCTGTCTCTTGCTCCATTTTGTAAACTACTAACAACTAACTACAATATTTTTTACAAAATTTTACTTAAACTTTATCTAAACATATCTTATATAACTTCATATAATCAAAATTGATAAATTTAAATTTTATCTCAATTCCTCATTTTACTTATTAAATTGCAGGTTGATTCAGATTTATTTCAATTATAAATATTGATACAAGTAATACCATCAACATTCATATAAACTCATTCAGCTTCGGCAAATTCATGGCTACACTTATGGCAAATTCATTGGTCAAAGCATTCATTGCTCTTTTCCTATATGAACAGCCACAGCCGTTAGCGACTCCCCATTCATCATCGTTCACCAGACTCAAATCTGACACCGAATGCGCCTCCGTCTCTATCGACATCTACAATCAAAGTATTCGTTACTGTGGAAGATAAAATATTCTCTGTTAAAGTCGTAGAAATTGATCTTGTTACTATTCTAATTTTTCGTTACTGTTGTGATTATAAGAGAGTTGAACCAAAGGATTCTTTTGAGGTGTGGTTCCCAATCAGACTTGGAAGCGAAAATGGATGGTAAGAGCGCGAAGGCAGTTACATTGTCTAAACAAGCCAATGAAGAGGAAGATGGTTTCACGGGGTGTGTGATAGCCAAAATTTCTAACCGCCTTCTACCAAATTTATAACGTGATGCGACACGAATATTTCTAATTAAATATCAAAATTTTTAACAGCATCTCATTATATATCTGGGTTTTTTTAAAAATTTTTAGCTAAATATCAAAATTTCTAATGTGATACCGATATTTTCAACGTGATATCAATATTTCTAACACATAGCGAAATTTCTAACATACCGATATTTCTAATGGATATCAAAATTTCTAACAGCATCTCATTAGATATTTTTCATATTTATTTGAAATTTTGATATTTAGTTAGAAACTTTGGTATCCAAATACTGAGTATTATAAATTGAGAAAGGATTGTATGAAACAGTGATGTCATTTCATCTGTATCCTATTTCCAATAGATTTATGCCACATCAGCATTTTCATCTTGAAAAAAATCAAATCCAAATTAAAATCCTGATATTCAGGATAAAAATATTGATGCGGTATAAAACTATTGGAAAGGGATAATATCCTTGTTTCATGCAATCCTTTCTCTTACAAATTTTGTTATAGAATATTGGGTTACAATGGCGGAAAAAATAAAATTTTAAAAATAAATTTAGGAAAAACATGCACCAACAAAAACGGTATATTTAAATAATATTTAAATATGAATTTAATATATTATATTTTGTTTATCATCTATTAATATAATAATTGCTACAAATATTTGTTAGTCTGAATCACTTTCTTTTTTGTTGCTATATTTTATACCAAATTTTGAAAATACTGAAAGTTTTGAAGGGATACAAAATTTCTAACTAATTACCATACCAAAATATCTAATAATATATTATTAGAAATTTCAGTATTTGATTAAAAAATTTTGATATACCAAAATATTTCATGAGATATTTTTAAAAATTTTAATATTAATTAAAAATATTAGTATGATGGTAAAAGTTTTGATGTTAACCTATAACCGATTGATTTAATGGTAAATATTAGTATTTAAACCTTTTTTTACTAAAAGTGGTACTTAAACTATTAATTTCATCTTATTTTATATCAAAAGTATACGACGTTGAATAAAAAATATATCATGTGTTATGTTATTAATTATTAGCTGGTATTGTGTTTTGATAGAGTAAGACCAAATTAATAGTTTAAATACCGCTTTGATAACAAAATTTTACCTAGTTGAGAAAAGTGATATAGTCCGAGGGTCAATTTTACATTTGTCTTTTTCTTTTTACCTTTTCATTTTTTTTATAAATGTTTATCTTTATTTATTGTCAATTAAGGCTTTGTTTATTTTAATGTAAAAGCTTTTACGAAAAATATATTCAGCTTTTTCTAATGTTTGTTTCATGTAAAATGAGATGATCAACGTAAAATTACCTCTTATTTCCGTAAAATATCTTATCAATTTTTTTTCGTAAGACATTTTCCAGATTGATAAGACTCTGTTCATTGTAATACCCCCCATACCCGACCTGAATATTTGGTCAAAGCATCAAGATGTTACATTCTCTACTACTTTCTTCACTTATCAAATATTTTCTTATAAACTTTCATAACTTTTCAAGTTAGCCCCTTTTTGTCATAAAAGTTCAATTTTCACTAATTAATCATATTAAATCAATTTTCTTTCTTATTACACTTTAATCATATAATTTATCTCAATATCTTATTTCACATATCAAATTTTTATGCATTTCACTTTTGTTATTTCATCCATATATTTTCTCAAGATTAACAATTCAGTCCTTATCATCATAAAAATTCCATATTTTTCCACAATTTCACTTTTACAATACTTTATGCATATTTCATCATCTCAAAACACATTCATTAAAGTTTTATCATAATTTCCTTACTCACGTATTAAATTGTTTCGCACTTAAATTTTTGCACATTTTTCAATTTAGTCCCTATTGCCATGTAATTTATTTTTCACCATATAAGCATTTTTTTAATCAAATAATTCATTATAATATTTTATTTGACATAACAATTTTCCATGCATATCACTTCTCTTGTTTCAATTATAAATTTCACAAAGTTTATAATTTAATCCTTAACATCATGAAGATCCATTATTTATTATAATTTCACCTTAACATCACTTTGTTCATCAATTCACAACTTCATTTAAACCCTTTATCATAAATTTCAAATGTATGTTTGTTTTATTGAAAACAACTTTTATGAAATATCTTCAGGAAATCTATCAAATAACAAAAAAATATTTTATACAGATTCGTCTAAACATTAGAAAATATTAATTTTTCTAAACATATATTTATTATTTTTGGAAAATACGATAGCATTGCATGATCCAAATTAAATATTCGAATTTTTATATATAAATTAATTATATTTGAAAGTGCAAACTATTAATAAGCAATTACAGAGATTTATAAAACCTAAAAAGATAAATCCAACTGATCCAACTATAAAAGGCTAAATAGATAGATAAGTTAAAATAAAACCACTTGGGCTGCTACTTTTCCTTCTTTCCACATTTCACGATAAAGTTCCTTTTCTCTTTTCACGCTTGCCATAACCGATATTCAATTTGTTCTCCAACAAACATTACATTTTGAGCAATACAAACACTGAGAAATCAGTGTTCAAAATATTGAGAAAATCTATGGAATTGTCAGCTATATCCTCTGTTCTCGAAACAATTGGCATGCTAACTCAAGAAGTAACATCCTTGTTGGGTGTCGATGACCAAGTTGAGAGTTTAGAAAGGGAGCTGAGATGGATGCAAAGCTTCTTGAAAGTGGCTGGTTCAAGAAAAGCTGATAATGAGGTGATGCGTAAGAGAGTTGCTGATATCAGAGACTTGGCCTACGATGCTGAAGATGTGATCGAGACTTTTGCCCTTAAAGTTGCATCCAGAAGGAAAGCTGGTTTTTCTAATTGCATCAAAAGATCGGCTTGTTGCCTTAAAGAGGGATGCTTGCTCTGCCAAACCAAGTCTGAGATTGAGAAAATCACAGTCAGAATCAGTGAATTGACGCGACAACTTAAGACATATGATGTAACAAAGTTGGGGGTTGATGGAGAAGGACCAAGTTCTTCAGCTCGAAGGCGAGAGTCAAGACGGCCTTATCCACATATTGTCGATGATAATATTGTTGGATTGGATGGTCACATCAAGACATTGCTGCCACTTTTTATCGAAGAAGAAAGTCAATGCAGTGTTGTTGCTATTTGTGGAATGGGTGGTCTTGGTAAGACCACTCTTGCTAAGAAAATATATCAACATGACCAGGTTATCAGTCAGTTTAAGTACTTGGCTTGGGTATATGTTTCTCGACAATTCCAAAAAAGAAAAATTTGGGAAGACATCTTATCCAAGCTTTCCTCCACCAACGAAAGAGGTAGTAATCAAAGTGACGACGAATTAGCACAGAAGTTGTTTAAGTTCTTGGAGGATAAAAAATGCCTGGTGATACTTGATGATATTTGGAACATTGAAGCTTGGAATAGTCTAAAACCTGCTTTTCCAATTGAAAGGAATAGCAATAGCAAGATATTGCTCACATCTCGAAGGAAAGAAATAGTTTCCCATGCTGACCCAAGATGTTATCAGTGTGCGCTGAGGTGTCTAAACAATAAGCAAAGTTGGGAATTGCTTCAAAAGATTGCGTTTCCTCGATTAGATTTTGAAGGTAATATAATTATCGAATTAACAACTGTAAAATTATTTGATCTTAATATCTATACATATAGGTATGTATCATACCCATTCACGAATCAAGCTACCACTCAAGCTTGAAGCACCCTCAAAATTTGAGAGAGTGATAAAAAATATTAAGTTTGAAAAATAAACTAAATTTAAAATTTTTATATGTAGATCATAATTTTCTTTGTTTGTCCCTTTTTTTTTTACAGGATATGGAGTTGATGTGAAATTAAGAGAGTTAGGGAAAGATATGGTTAAACATTGTGCAGGTCTTCCATTAGCCATCATTGTATTGGGAGGAATTTTGACTACAAAGAATAACTCATTAAATGAATGGCAAAAGGTATCCACAAATGTGAAAGCATACTTGAAGAAGGACACAAGTGATGTAAAGGATGTGTTAGCGTTAAGTTATGATGATTTGCCTCCCTATCTAAGTCCGTGTTTCCTTTATTTAAGCCATTTTCCTGAAGACTATGAGATACGTAAGGGTAGATTGATTCAATTATTAATTGCCGAAGGTATTGTTTCACCAAATCAAGAACAAGATTGTGGGGAAATAGCGGAAGATGTGGCAGAAGGTTATTTGATGGAACTGGTGGAAAGGTGCATGATTCAAGTATGTGAAAGAGACATCGCAACCTTAGAGGTCAAAACATTTCAAATGCATGATCTGATGAGAGATTTCTGCATGTCAAAAGCAAAAGAAGAAAAATTCTTTTACATTGTTGATCAGTCAAATGCATGTTCGTCATCCACAGATCAAGGGTTTCGTAGAATTTCTATGCATGAATACTATCGGATAGAGTGCATTAAAACTACAAAACTTCGATCACTTCTTTTCTTCAAAGAAATTCCAATAGAAGCGCTTCGGCCCCGATCATTGGTAAGTTACGAAGAAGGCGAGAGTCGTCTTTGCAATCCTCTTGCTTCGATTCTGTTTATTTCAATAATTGGTATATCGCTTCTAAAACTTCAAGGAATTTGGACATACATGCTCAACAATTTCAAGTTGCTAAGAGTCTTAGACTTAGAACCAATCAATGATTTTTTTGGATGCAAGTTACCAAGTGATATAGGTAATCTCATCCATTTAAGATTCTTGAGTCTAAGGGATCTTAGCTTCGTAAGATCAAAGTTGCCATCGTCTTTGGGTAACTTGAGATGCTTGCAAACCTTGGATTTAAGACTTGAACGTGGATCATGTTCACATTCTAATTCTATTTATGTGCCTAATGTGATATGGAGGATGCTGCAACTAAGACATCTATATCTCCCTTCCAAATGTAAAAGCAGAACTAAGTTGAAGTTGGGTACTTTGAGAAAACTCTTAACACTTGTGAACTTCAACACCAAGAGTTGTTATCTGAAGGATCTTATCAACATGACAAATCTTAGAGAGTTGGAGATTAATGGACCCTTCAAGATTGAAAATTTTAATGAGGAGTTGGACAAGAATCCACCCATCATCCAAGCTAAATATCTTCATTCCTTGTCTATTATCAGCAATGAAATAGATACAAGGCATTTGACCACCTCCTTTCGTGCTGTGGTAACCTACATAAATTTAGATTAGCTGTGGAGATCAGTAAGTTACCAGAGTACCACTACTTGTCTTCAAATCTCGTTTACATAAAGTTCATAAGGTGCAAGCTTGAGGAAGATCCAGTGCAAACACTAGAGAAGCTGCCTGACTTAAGGGTTCTTGAATTCCATGACAAAGCTTTCGAAGGAAAAGAAATGTTTTGCTCTGCACATGGTTTTCCCAAACTCGAGTCTCTAAGCCTTATGTATCTTGAAAACTTGGAGGAGTTGAAGGTGGATGAAAAAGCCATGCCTTCTCTTCGGGAATTGGAGATTGGTTACTGCCCAAATTTGAACACACTTCCAAATGGACTGAGGTTCATTACAACCCTCGAAAAGTTGAAGATTGAATCAATGCCAACGACATTCATAGCTAAAGTGTTGCAAGGACGAGAGCATGTTCCTTTTATCTTTGTTCGAGACTGACATGATCATTGCTAGGTAATTTCTTAATCTGTCATAGGAAATGTTTATATATTCATGGACATTCTTGCTTTTGTTCTGACACTCTGTTTTTCACTCTAATTTGTATTAAGAAACTGAGTTTGTTTTATTGTTGTTTCAGAAGAAGAATGGGGTTTATTGCCTAATGGGAATGGATGGCATGGACAAGGTGATATTCTACTGTTCTCCAACTGCTTTACATTAAGTAAACATGATTCAGACTTCATAGCTGTTGACCTTTTTTTTTTTTTATATGGATTAGTTCTTCAAACATGCTATGTGTGTATATATATATATATCCAAGTTCCATTTGGGATCTATCACACAAGTTCAACTACTTACTTTTTTTTATTAAGAAAGAGTGTGGAAGTGTGCAATTTGGTGTGTTATTATATTGTAAAATTGGATATTTGGAATTATCTATTGGCATGAAATCCGTTTGCTTTATTTCCTATTTATAGTGATAATTAATGTTGATAAGATTGTTATTGTCATTTTTTCCATTAATCTATTAGATTACATAAAGGGTTTATTTCACCAGATGTTTTTAATTTATGTGTGAAATTCTAAATTAGGCTTAAACTTTAAATTTTCTAATTTCGTTAGCCATGGCAATGGATTATATGTGCCACCAGACCCGTTCACGGATTGGGTTACTCGTTTAGGCTGAAAGGTACGTTTAAAATTTGGAAGAGTTTCGATAAAATATTAAATTTGGAAAATAGGTTTGGACAAAAAAATTAGACTCGTTTAAAATATGAGTCGAGCTTAGGTTTGAACATTCGAGTCCCATGCCTGGTCCAGCCTAATTCATTTTTAAGTTTATAATATATTATGTTATTTTTATATATTATGTAATTTGTAACACATTAAAAAAATAAACATATACTAAAAATATAATATTACTCTAATATAAACATTAAATAATATTAAAATGACTATAAAAATTTCAATAAATAAAAAAATTATTAGTATTAAAATAAAATGAATATTTTAAAAAATTATTTAAAATATAATATGGGTGGGCCTAAAATAAGTTCGAATTAATCTTTTACAAATATGGACAAGTTTGAGTAAAATTTTAAGCCCATATTTAAGGTCGGGCCAAGCTGGGGCAAACATAATGTATATTAATATCATACTTAGACCTGGCTCAAACCCAACCCGACTCTACCCATGAGCATCTCTATGTGCCATTGTCTAATTGCAATATATGTTAGTATGTTTTTCTTTTCTTTTATATTTTATATTTTATATTTTAAGTACTCTTTAATTTATTCCTTTTATATCTAAAATAATAATAATTTATGTTATAAGTTAAGTGGTTTTAAAAATTATAATTTTTTATAATTTTTTATAGATTTTATAAAAATGATTTTTTTTACTTTATATAAAAATAAATATAGAAAGTAAAACAATAATTTATGTAAAAAGTTTCTTTTTATGAATAAAATAATTCTGTAAAAATAAATTAATTATGAAATATAAACGTTTAATTCACATAACCTAATTAAGAATTTTTATTTTAAATTTATTTAATTTTCCTGCAATTTATTCTAATTAAAATGATGTATTTTTTTTCTTAATTTAAGTGGAACGGTAATTAAAACTTTTATTTAATACCAGTGTCACTCGTCTCTATCCAATATTGTATAAAAAAATAAGGAAAATGCAGAATCTATATTGAGTCAATAATATTTATTTATTACAACCATGTTCAAATCTTGTATTTTGCTGCTCTCAACGGTTCACTACCTAAAAACTTACTCAAAATCCCTAATATAATCTGGCAATCAGTACTAACAACATTCATCTCATCAATAATATTCTTCGGCACGGCCACTGTTGGGCTCTTCTTGAAAAGGTCCGAGCAATATGTAATCATCGGCATAGCATCCCGAGTAATAGCTAGCTTCGCCGCATCCGACCCTTTATCACTAAGCATCCGTCCCGCGCTGTCAATATTATCCCGTGCCCCCAGAAATCTCCACCAGCAATTATCGAGAAGGTTATGAAGTGCTGGATCCTTCGTGTTCGTGTACAAATTATCCGTATCGGTGTATAGTTTATCGGCGTCACGCGTACCGCATGTAATCGATATCGTTGCCAAGCCCTTAACGTCGGCTGTTGCACTTTTCGGATCACTGTGAAGACATGTTTGGCAAAGACTAGGATTAGGTGTTTTGCTGCAGACATTGATTATCATTGCTTCATCAGACATTACATGAAATTGTTGTAATATGAAAGTTAGGGTGATGAGGGAAAGAGTGAAAAGACAAAGCTTGAAACTCGCCATTGTTGAAGTTTCTCAAGCTACAACTTTGCCGCCTTCTTTGTGTTTTGATTTTGTGAATGGTAATTTTCTTGTTTGCAAGAACATATTTATATTGCTAGGGTTTCCTTATATGAATGGTTTTTTTTCTGAATGGTGACGATTAAATGAGGAAGGATTGTATGAAACAGTGACATTACATCGTATGTATTTTTTTTAATTATTTTATGTCACATCAATATTTTTATCTTGAATTTCAGCATTTTCATCTTGAAAAAAAATAAAATCCTAATTAAAATCTTAAAAGTCAAGATGAAATTACTGATATAATATAAAACTATTAGAAATAGATAATATCTCTGTTTTATACAATTATTAGATGAAGTCTCACTTGAATATACTAACCTAAACAAGTCATCCTATATGCTTGTTAAATTATAATGAATGTAAATATCTAATTTTACAAACATTGAAATAAATCTTCAATAAAGAGTACACTAGTTTGGCTTATTTATCGGAACTTTAATCACATCTTTGTTTAACTTAATTTTTGTTCGAATTATCCTCAGCAATAAACTACTAAAAATCTTCAATTTTGTTCAAAACATACGGCAACAAATCTGATAAAAAATATCCAAAAAGCTTTTGAAGCACCTAAAATTGATGAACGACAAAAGGAAGGGAGAAGGGAATTAAAGCATATTATATTATTATTATTACAACCATGTTCAAATCTTGCATCTTGCTGCTCTCTCCACATGAATCACACTGCCTAAAAGTTATTCAAAATCCCCAATATGATCTGACAATCAGTACTAACAACATTCGTCTCATCAATTATATATTTCGGCACAGCCACTGCTGGGTTCTTAAAAAGATCCGAACAAAATGTAATCATCGGAATAACATCCCGAATAATAGTTAACTTCGTAGAATCGGACCCTTGATCGCGAAGAACCCGTCCGGCACCGTCTATACCATCTCGTGCCCCTATAAATCTCGTCCAGCAGTTATCGAGAAGGTTATGAAGTGCAGTATCATTCGTGCTCGTATACAGGTTATACGTATCGTTGTATAGTTTATCGGCATCGCGTGTCCCGCATTGGATCGAAATCATTGCCAAGCCCCTAACGTCGGCTGTTTTACTTTTCGGATCACTATTAAGACATGTCTTGCAAAGACTAGGGTCGGGTGTTTTGTCGCAGACATTGATTATCATTGCTTCATCTGACAGTACATGAAATGGTTGCAATGTGAAGGTTAAGGTAATGAAGGAAATAGTGAAAAGACAAAGCCTGAAATTCACCATTGTTGAAGTTTCCCAAGCCACAACTTTGCCTTTTTCTTTGTGTTCTGATTGAGTGAATGGTGATTTTCTTGTTTGCAACAACTTATTTATATTGCTAGGGTTTATTGATTTATATTTTATGCCCTGAAAGTGTAGAATTTTATATACATCAAATATAGTTAATTACATCCTACACCCCTAAATTGTAACATTGATTTTAGATTGGGCCCAAAATTATAAAATATTATAATTACATATCAAATTATCGATGTTATATCAATAAAATCCTTTTATTTCTAAAATCGTTAATTTAATCATTACATAATATATTAAATCTTACTTAAAACGAAAATTATAAAAAAAACAAATATTATAAAGATGGATGTGGTAAAAAAATATAATGCGATTAAAGTTGCCTTATAACCACATATATGAACATTAATAGAAATAGCTGTAGATTACTGCCTTAAGTAATAGTACAGCTCATGTTATGAATTAAACACTTGTTAAACCAGCACATTTATTTGTTTCCCTTTTCAATCAAGGGTTGGTGCATATTTTCTAATAATTAACTAAATATATACTATTTACTTTATCTATAATAAGTAGATGACACGTACAATGAATGCTTATTTTCAAAATAATAAATATATTTAAACAATAAAATATATAATAACTATTTTGCATTTCCGTACGGGTTAATAGTGTTTATTGATGTAATTGTTTTTAAAATTAATATAAATTTAATCTTAACATAAAAAATTAATACTACATATTAGTTATATATATAATTAATATTTTTTATTATGAAATTTGAAATATAATAATAAATAGAGATGTTAATTGTTGAAAGAATTGAAAAATTTTGGATTTTATATATTATATTAAAATGTTTATAATAAATAAATAGGTCCATGTTTTATTATATAAAAATTTGTACTAACAAATAAATTAAATTATAAAAAATAATTATATTTTTTGGTAAAAACAATTATAATTAATAGTAAAAAGTAATTTTATTATAAAAACAATAAAATAAGATTAATTTTTTTAAAAAATCATCTAAATTATTATAATAATATCACATTTGGTATATATACTTTCATAAAATGTCCAATGTAATTAATAAAAAAGAAATAAATATTAATTTACATAAATAAAAAATGTCATCTTCTCCATTTAAATAAACAATTCTCTTCTTCAAAAAAGCTTTCCATTTAAATAATATTTTTTATTATTTCTAAATATTATTTTGTTACTATCCATGAGAGTACACCTAAAATCACTAAATTATTAATAAATATATATTTTAATTGCTCAATTTTAAAGATTTACAAAATAGTCATTAAATTCTTTAAAAATTTTCATTTAAGTAATTAAACTATTCAAAAGTTTTTTTTATTTAAGTCACTAAAATATTAAATTTAAAAAATAAAAATTCGGCTAGCGACCTTCAAGCAACAATTCAACAATTCGTACGTTGGATTAATAC
Source organism: Gossypium bickii (assembly GCA_025503065.1). NCBI lineage: Eukaryota > Viridiplantae > Streptophyta > Magnoliopsida > Malvales > Malvaceae > Gossypium > Gossypium bickii. The sequence goes on from CP106711.1 coordinate 127,385,194, forward strand.
TCATTAATGAGTAGATTCGAGAGTGCAAATAATGTGAATAAAGAAAACAATACAACAGAGATTTGCAAGCTTCAAACTGTTGGGACCTAATATGTAAAATAGATATTTTCCAAAAAAAATGCATGTCAGAGAACAGAACACCTTCAAGCTGTTGGGACCTAACAGCGACAACAACGAAAACATCCAACAGATATTTGCAAGCTTCAAACCATTCAGATTCATTTCACTTTCAATTCAGTAGAAGAAGGGGGAAAATATCCATAAAAGATTTTTGATGACAAACAAATCAAATCAAAACCCATCGAAAAAAAAGGAAAAAAGATTCATCCTTTTTCCCTCCTCCTCCTCCTCTGAAACTAAAAAACACTTCCTGCAAATGCTTCAATCTCTCCTTTCCCTTTCTTCTCCTTCCCCGCTCTCTCTCCCTCCCTTCCATAACCCATCTTGTTCCCCACTTCTCCAAAAACCCACTTTTTTCTCCCCTTTATTTCCCCATTCCAATGTCCATCTTCGCCCATTATTAGCTTTACCTCGAGAAGAACCTTTCACTACCCCCATAGCTGAAGAAAAAGAACAAGAAGAGGAGGTTCCAATTGAGTTACCACCATCTTATTCTTCCTTTTCTTCTTCTTCTCCTCTCCAAACTGCCACCACCGTTTTGCTCTCCGGTGCCATTGCCGCCTTCTTGTTTCGGTCCATTAGACGCCGTGCTAAGCGTGCTAAAGAGTTTGTGAGTATCCTATTTAGCTTGTGTTGAATTGGGGTTTTTTTACCCCTTATCTGCTATATTTCAATTTGGTTTCCCTTTTCTTTTTTTTTTTTTTTTTTTTTTTTTTGGTGTATGTAGAGATTGAGGTCGAAATCATTGAAGGAAAAGTCATTGAATAGGTTGAAAGCAATGGGGTCTGCTTCGATTAAAAACAAAAAATTATCCACACCATCACCTGTTGATGCATTGTTGGGAAGCTTAATTGCTGGTGTTATTGCTGTTTTTCTGTATAAGTTCACTACTACTATAGAGGCTGCTCTTAATCGCCAAACAGTCTCTGATAATTTCTCGGTTTGTTCTTTTTAATTGCCCTGCTTTTAATCATTTCTTGTTACTTTTAGTTGCTTAATTATTTCAGTGATTCATTTGTATTGAACACTCCATGTGTCTATGTTGGTATGTTGATAGAAAAGGGTTTTGGTTGTCCATAGGCATTATGTGGTGTTGTCCCACAATATTCTTTATTGAATGGAAAAACTATTGGTAAAAGCTACTCAAAAAAGGGCAAATTAGTTATCCTAAGATAGATTAAAGAGTAAATTGGTCTTTCTATTAATGATTTCATCCCGTTCTGCTATTAAAAACTGGTCATTGTACATTAACATAAGGCACACATGACACAAGCATATCTAACTTCTAGTATAAAAGCCTCCATGATACTAAAAGACGTAGACTTCATGTGGGACAATAAGAATATCTTTAACGTATAGATACTAATTTGCCCAATTTTTTAGTAGAGGAAATAAAATGTAATCTAACTTCTAATATAAACGCTTTCATGATACTAAAAGACGTGGACTTCATGTGGGACAATAAGAATATCTTTAAATCTGTTTGATGTACCTTTTAATCATTGGGAGAAGAGGAGAGGGATGTCAAGATTTGAACCTGTGTTAGTTAGGTGCTAAACAAGAGCTTTAACTAATACTCCAAGTTAGTCTTGGCCTTTACAGATGACTATCAGTACCGTATATTTACTATATATTTTATATGATAAAGTAAGGTCAAATCATTCACTTTGTCAATTGAGCCTTAACTCGTTTGGCATCGAAATGTGGGTTCGAATGTGCTTAAACGTATTTACAATGATATATACAATGGAATGAGCTTATGCTTATCAAATTATTGAGTGTAAGTTCATAACCATAGCCTATTACCCATTTTGATTTTTGACAAAAAAAACCAGAATGGACAGTAGAAAACCTCATGTAGTACAGGATGCCATTGTTATTTACTTAAAGCATTGTCATTCTTCTCAAGCATTTTTCATCTCCTTGCTTTGCAGGTTCGTCAGATAACAATAACTATCAGGTAATTCCTTGTTATTACTTCTCTTGTCCGTAATTGATTGTTGTTCTTATCCCTTAAACACGTTTTGTTTGTAGGACTATTGTGAATGGATTGTGCTACCTTGCAACATTTGTTTATGGCTTCAATTCTCTTGGCTTATTCCTATATTCTGGTCAACTTGCCTTAAATCCAATCATGGAAGGTTCCATGATTAGTGAAAATAAGAATAAAGATGAAGAGAATGTAGGGTCAGTAAGTTCAGTGAAACAAAATGCTATAGAAGGGAGTGAATTGAGCAGTAGCAGGGAGAGGGAGGATTAGAGTCGGAATGGTGAACAAGAATGACTATGTATATTTTCACATATGGTTTATTCGTGTTTTACTAGTTTTCTATAGTGTTCAAAATTACTTGATCTAAATATAATCAATTGTAAACTACAGGACATAGGCTTTTGTATTGTAAACCCATTTACACAGCAGAAAATATTCACAATATTTATTGTAATTATGCGATAGACGGTCCATTGTTACAATTTGATTCTCTTGTTAAGGCTTATAAACTATAGTTTTAGTTAATCTCAGAAAGGCAAATGATATAATCCATGTAACGAAACTTTTAACTGTTCATGAGTTGAACAGGTAGGCCCGGTTTGATTTGGACCGGATTTGGATTAAGATTTTTATGTTTCGAATTGGTTCAATCCCAACTCAACCTGAGCCAAATTTATTTTAAATAATAAAAAATATTAAATTTTGAATAGTGAAAGTGAACCTTTGGGCCGGTTGACCCAAAAATGGACTTGGGCTTAAAACTTTTTAGAATCGAGCAACGGTTCCACCTATGAATAGCTTTAACTGAAACTTTTGTTTATATTTTTAAGGGTGTTTTTGGACATCATAAAACAATCGTGAATATATGTTTAACAATTGGGTGTCATAAAAAGGGAATACATCGTTTGTAATTTCCCCAAATTTCACCCTCAATTGAGAATTGAGACAATAGTCCTAATTACAATCACTTCAATGAGATATGTCACCCTCAAAAACAAAAATAGAATCCATTAATTACAATAATTATATAATAACTTACACTCAATTTGATCACTAAGTGACATTCTCGTACACTTAATTTATGTGAATTTATCCTTATGTTATATTTAAATTTGAGATTTTTCAAATAAATAATTTTTTAGGATAAGTATGAGAAAGTTGATTATTAGGAGGGAATTCTATATCGTGTCATATCATCTTATTTAAGTAATTATATTTGAAGTTATAAATAAAAAGCTTGAAAAGGATGTTTTCAAGAACACCCACCCACAGCACTTGAAGGAATTACGACATAAGTTTTTATATAGAATCAAAGTCTCATCGTCCTTGTTTTTTTAAGTAGTATGGGATATTGGTTTTATATAAACTCATAATTATTTTATCTTTTATTTCTAGCCAATGTGAAATTCATTCTCTACTGACAAAACATTTTAATCATTTTTACACAAGTTAAATTTTATACAATATAAATCACTAACAATATATATATTTGCAAATTGGTGTTG